>JAPTYO010000013.1:8710000-9960000 GCA_036873135.1 Clarkia xantiana subsp. parviflora | reverse complement strand
AAGCGTATGATCGATTCTTGGCACGGGGACAGATCTCCGGAGTGTTTGCTTGGAAAGCAAATTGGAACACCTTGGGTGAGGGGTTTGGCCGAAATACCTAGGTGTAGGGTGAAGGGTTTTTCTCTCTAAAACACTCTAATGAGCGAATAGTGATTAACCCTAAAAATCTCCAAACACCATGTATTTGTAGGAGGAGCAAAGTGGACAAAAGTCCACTTTGCCCACACTAGGTATTTCGGCCGGCCATGATTAGGGGAGGCCCATAATTTGGGCCTCTCATGTCAATTGGGATTTGGGTCTAGCCCAATTACCCTAATGTGACATTTACCTAATTTCCTTAGGTAAACTACAAATATTATGGACTTCCATTTACGGTGTCCATCACCATATGCTTACAGCTCACACTCGCCGGAATAGGAGGGTGCCTGTTAATGTATTGTCGTCCAAATCTGCATCAACATTTCACTCCTTCGATCCGGTCATTGCTTCAGAATAGTTCATACGAGGTTTTCCGTGCGACCGGTGGATACGACAGGCATCGTGCTACTCATCTGTTAGGAGTATTGTAGCGCCCGCGGAGCATTGATTCCCTTTTCTCTAATCAAACTGTTATAAACAACATTTATATAGTACCGCGTTGTATCCTAGGTCAACTGTTAATTCTCATTTTGCCTAGTTTCCACATAAGAACACGTCTCCAAGGCATCCGAACAAGTATTCACAACATTTAACTAATATCCGGTTGGTGACCACCTAGTGAATACAAGAGTCGATAAATTACAAGTGAACTTGACCATCCCCATCGCTCATATCCTTAGTCAGACGCAACCAGTTTCCAAAGACGTGGTCACTAGGCCTTTTTGTTCAGCATTACGCTCGTACGCCGGGAAGCAAGCATTGGGCCTGACCTTAGATATGAGTTCCGAGTCTGTGAGGATACTATAGGTGCCTCTTCATATGGCTCCTGGGATCAATCACATGCTCGAGGTGAAGAAGTTTGCGCCCGCCAGAATCACGAGGATTCCTTCCTAGCACAACTGAGCTGTGACCCCTTGGTCGAACGTGGCACGCGTAGTATGAAGCACGCGTTGATAGCATACCTGAACCTTTTGGTTTGAAATGAAAGGGATATGTCAATAATGCTATCAAAGATTCTCATCTGACCCAGAATGTGGTTTGATGACGAACGAAGTTCATCACGGCGATATGCAAAACGACGATCATGTCGAGTTATTTCGAAACTAGATAATCGTTTTCCTTAATCAGGTTATTCCCCTGACTCTTAGCCAGTCTTGCTTGGTAGAGGCCTCCCTCCACCGCAAGACTACCGTACCTGTGTGACTAGGTAAGGCCCATATTCGACATAGTTTGGAAGAGGATTGCGTCCTCCTACGACTTAGTTAATAGACTGTAAATCTGATGTAATCAAAACATTATGATGTCGATTGATAATAAACTCATTTGCAATTCTTTCTCTTACAAAATTTAACTTTCTAATATCAAAATGTTATCACAGATACATGCCATTTCTAAACCCTACGCAATCCAAGTTGTTTTACATGCTTTTCGAATATGTCCCTGCGTAGTGGTTTTGTTAATGGGTCCGCTACCATGTTATTGGTGGACATGTATTCCATAGTGATTATATTGTCTACTACCATTAAACTTTAGCATGAAATTATTTCTCATCAATGTGTTTGGTCATACTAAGGTACTTCGGATTCTTAACTGCCGCAATGGCTGCTTGAGTGTAAGAGAAGACCTTCACAGGTTTATTCTCGACATCGCCACAACACAGCGCAGTTAGAAGCCTTTTGGGCTAGACCGCTTCTTGTGCATTCTTAGAGAGAGCTACGAATTCTGATACCATCGTGGACAGCGCGACTCAGGTTTCCCTGCTCCTCCATGAAATGACAGCATTAGCAATGAGGAATGCTCCTCCTGTGGTGGACTTACGATCATCCGAATCGCCACCACGGTCGGCGTCAATGTAATCGGTCAATTCTAACTTCTTGCCCTCATAGAACAGTTCGTAGTCGGCGGTACCTTTTCAGATAACGAGTTATTCGTTTTATAGTCTTTAAATGTTGATAGCCAGGATCTTGATAGGAAACGTGCTACTAGGCCTACGGCGTAACAGATATCCGGATGGCGTAGAACAAACTATCAACCATGCTAAAACATCATGCACCATTTATCTATTTATGCTCTGGCAGGTTCTTGGGGCCGTCACGTTTTGACAGTGCGCACCCAAACACCACCGGCGTACCCACGGGTTTGGCATCCTGTAATCTGAATATTTTCAACAGTTTGTTGATATAAGCTTCTTGAGACAGACATAATTCCAGGAAGCCCGATCTCTAGCAATTTTAATTCTCAAGATGTACGTGGCCTCTCCCATGTCCTTCATCTCAAATACAGATGCCAACTAGGACTTTGACTTTTTTCATAAATAAAAATCTCATGTCGTTTACAGTAATAAGTATGTCGTCCACGCATAAGGTTAAGATGACATACTTAGACCTGGAGGTCTTATAATAAATGCACGGATCCTCGTGAAGATTCACAAATCCGTTTCCTACGATTTCCTCGTGGAATCTGCGGTACCGTTGCCGAGACGACGGGGTCGTAATTGGACATTTGGAGTTTACAAACTTTACGTTCGTTACCAGGAGTAATGAAACCCTCTGGTTACTCCATGTAGATCTCTTCCTCCAGGTTTCCGTGGAGGAATGCGGTCTTAATTCTCATTTAGTGAGGTTCGTAGCCGAAACCTGCGACCTGGACCATGAATGGCCCTGCACTGTGGTTTTACGAACAGGTAATGAGTATGTTTTGTCAAAGTCCACTCCGTGAAGTTAGGTATAGCCTTTCGCAACAAGTCGAGCTATGTATCGCTCGACTTTTTCCATCAGTGGTGTGCCTTCTTTCAGGACTCACCCTATCCTTATGCCCCTGTGGTTAGCAGGTAAATCAACTATAGACTTTAATGGCTTTCATTTAGGCGATCTCTCTCATTTATTATTTTCCTCCATTTCTCCACTTGAGATCTTCCAATGCATGTCGACAGTCGATAGAGTGAGATTATCACTCTTCCAGATGGGATACTTCTTTGGAGAAATTCAACGCCTTTGACTTTCGTCTAGGCATGATCATCCCGTCTTTGAGTCTTAACATCTCTCCCACATGGAGAAATGCCTCTTATCGGAGCATTTATTCCAATTGGGATCAATTCTCCCACTCGAGATGATGCTTCTTATCAGAGCATCACTTCTATGGGTACAAGAGGAGTGCTTGAACCATAACCATTAACTTTCCCCTGACGACTATCGGTCTCGGAGTTTTACTTCCAATATGAATTCCTTGATCACTAGGATCTGGAACCAAGTTTGTCGGATAACTCCCACTGGGAACAATGGGTAGTATACGTAGTTGTGGCATCCCCGGTTTAGCATTACGATAATCAGGTTCAACTTGATTCGTCTCAACAGCAACAGTGATTTCGTGTGGAAGGAGTTTATTCCTCCCACTGGATTTATAATGAAAATGTTCCCAGTATCATTTACCATGTTATTCACTTGAGTTGCTGGTTCAAATCTCTCCCACTCGAATTAAGTGGGACCTGATGTTAGTAATATCCTCTACTGTGTGATCAAGACTCATTGTACAGAAACCGTCAATGCATCGGAAAATTCGTCCTCAAGTATGTAACGTCTCATGTTCGACCACGGCACTATTTTGCTACCAGTAAACATGTACTTTCAAAGAGTAGTTCGCATACTTTTGTCCTAGATACATGTTTAATGCGCAAATTAATGCCGCATGGTGATATGATTTAATTCATTATCATTCTTCAGCTTTTATGGCGACATGTTTTACCGATTACAATGGAACATAGTTTACATTAATGTGAATCATTTTCTCACCATCCCATAGGGAACGTGTGGCGAAATGACTACAACATTATGTTTACAAACTATGCCTATAGAAGTGTGTCATTTGATTCGAATGCTTAGCCTGACTTATCGTTCAAGGCGTACGGAAGGAAATCGTTTAACCGACTTCATCCTTCTTCGTTTGCTAACTTATTTCAGAGATTTTATCCCATCTCCGATCTGAGCATTTTAGGTTTTCACCTTATGCGTCAGTCGATAATTTTACAAGGTCGTAGTAGCTTTCGAAGCCTACTTCTTACCGATGTAAATGTTATCAATAAGTTGTTTCCAAAGGAATGCAAACGAAAATTCAGCACATCATCATTTAAACACTTCATTATCAAACTCGTACTTTGAAACGATGTGTTCCTCTTTCTAGGTCCACTTGCACGTAGCGCAATTTTACTGAAGTTTTAACCCTTGGTTAAATCGTTTCATTTCTGAATTTAATTCAATTTAATCCAATCGGTTTCGCACATGATTATCATCATTGAATATTTCATTCAATGAAGTACTAATATTAAAGAAAGAGTTACATCATTCGATCTAGCTACGCAGTCGATGGGTTTATACAGTTCAGCTCGGTTGTGCTGACTGAGATGACGGAGCATGTGTACCATTTCATTTCATTTAGCCTTTCTTACCTGGCTGAAATTTTGGTTTCAAACCCGTGAGTTTGAACTTTCGTTTTGGATCGTTCTCTTTTTATCAGGCCGTTAAATTGATAAGAAAATTGTGCTTCGAATCGAGCTACAATTATTTTATTCAATAACTCCAAATCTCGAAATAACCAAAATTTTAGTAATTGAAACGAACAAGGATTGATATATGACAATGGTATGGTTCTTGATCTGAAAGCCGCATATTTAATCCATGCTTGTCGTGCATGTAGTCGAGAACTTTGAGTTGGACACTACATCTGAGTAGATTCACGAGTGAATCACATCAAATAATTTGTGTCCGTATAAAACATTCCACAGCTTTATACTCATGATATACGAGGCGTAATAGGGACGCACTTTATCAACGTGGTTTATCCTTCCGGATTATCGTATAGGACCTACTCGGTCCAGTTCTCTTCATGCTCTGAGGACCATGGTTGACTTCTTTCGAACTCATTATGGTGAGCAGATAAGTTTACCTTTCGTTGTTGTGGTTACTGTACTTGATTAAGCTCAAGGTTATTGCGTCCTATCAACATCAGAAAACCATATACATCCTTTCCATGTTGACCTTTCATTGCGAAGGTCTCGAGCGGCTTTTAAACCAGCGGCTTATTCATGGAAAGAGAGAAGACCATCACGTGAAAACCGAAACGTTTAGCTTTTGAACCCTTGCTTCCACCGAGGCTAATGCTAAGGGATACTAAGCTGCAACGTTGCCTGGTTGCAATTGAAGTCTTCTTCAAATCCTCTTTATCAAGGTTGAATGTACCACCACATATGCATTCAGATCATCAAAGAACCTACTCCCATGCTTGGTGAAACAAATTACTACATTCATCTCTCATTATCAAAATCATACAGACTACTATATTCATCCGTAGTTGTCCTCTCCACTTTTCGGAATCGTAGAAGAGAGTTCAACACGTACTCCTTTTATTCATCATGATTCAAACCATCAAGATTGCGAGGAATATCGAGTCGCACTAATTCAACCAATTCATTCTAACACATCGATGATTATGCAAAAATCAGGGAGACAACAACATTTTGAGAAAGAATTGCATACATCAGATATCTATTAAGATTGAATCCGACGAATAACGATTCCTCAGTCATCTAAACCAACCGACCACCAGTAAACCAATGGAAGATGGCTGTGAAAGAGTCCACATTACCGTCGTTTTCAATCCAATAGATCAGTCTTTTAAAACGATTTTAATCGCAAATTACCGGAACGGGAATTTTAAAACAAACATACTCGATCTTGGCTTTCCAAAGGCCCTTTTTTTATTTTGGAAAAAATATTCCGATGAATTCACTCATGCATACATAATTCTACTATCCATGCAAATTATCATATGCTAGTAACATTCATCATACAAACCACATTCATGTTTATGCGTCATGCGTCTAATGTTCCGAGGAACTCATGCTTGCATACATAATTCTACTTCCATGTAAATTATCAAATGAAACTACATCCTCAACTTTCTAGTACGTGTCAAACATGAAAATTCCACAACAATCATACATATTTGGCGACTGGTTTTCGATTTTAGAATAATTTTAAACATTAGGGGCTGATTTGCAATTCATGTTTATATTTAATCACGCAACATTCTAGACATGAATCCTATGCATGTTCAACCATTACTGCATGTCTATCCTAGTGCGCATTCCATATATTTAACCAGGGCTTAACCCACAATATGCAATATCCAGCTAGCTTGACTCAGTCAAGACAACATTTCCAATCATGCATTAATATATATCAAATAATAAACAATTACAATTCAGCCCTCCAATTATACCAGTCCAAAAAACATGTATCTCCGAGATCCACCCCCATAATCGAAACAAGGCATATAGGTCTTACCATTATGTAAATAACTTCAAACCCTTGAGCACTATGTAGGCCAATTTAGGTTCAAAAACATTTTCATTAAAACTTGACCTCCTATTTTAATTGACTTGAATTCAGTTTTGAAAACACGGTTCGATTCAGTCAATTTTGGTTAGTTTTGGTCCGCTTCGGTTTTGTTCAGAAAATCCGGTTATGCCCGGTCCGGTAAATCCGGTTCGGTTCGGTCCGACAATTCCGATTCGGTTCAGTCCTGTTTAAATTTTAAAAACGGGTTCGGTCCGAACGGGTCCAATAAAATAGGGTTCGGTTCGGTTAAACACAAAACCGGTTCGGTTAGACCCACTTTATTACCCCGGTTCGACCCGACCCGACTAGGTCGAACCGATTGAGAAAATCCGGTTTGATTTAAATTCGTCTCGGTTTGACATATTGGACTGGCCCAATAAATAAAATTTAAAAAGGTTGGACCGAAATGTTTACTTGTGGCCCAAGTAGGGTTTTAAAGCCCAAAAATATTTAACTTAGCCACCAAGTGATGGATAAATGTCCAATTCGGGTTCGTGTTTACATTTCGGGCCTCGTAAACGTGTCGAAAATTACATCTCGGTTTAAAAAACACCTCCCACGGTATCAAAACAGTCCGGAAGCGCCTTTACGCGTGTCCGGGTTGCGCGGCAATCCGGACCTCGCCGAATTGCCCAAATTCGACGAGGTCCGGATTACCTTGCGGGTATCGCGCGACTACCGTATCCGCGATTACCGTCGCGTGTAGAGAAGTCAAGTTCGCACATTACCAATATGGATGACGGTTACCGCATGATCTTGAACCGTCATCAAACCGCTCTAAAACCGGGTCCGGTCCCAAGAAAGCCTATAAATAGGAGGTCTTGGCCACCCATTTTCACACATTCTCTCATTTGCCCAACTTTGGTATTTTGAGCTCTGACTTCTCTCTAGAAATTCTCTCTCTCTAGAAATTACCTTTTTGCCACTATAGTGACTTAAGCATCGGAGAGGGCTCCGCTAGCACCACCCCCCCTCTCCGTGCTAGCATTTATCCTTAGTGCCGGATCCGACGTTGGGACGCAACCGTACAAAGTCACATCCGTACCGAGTCACATCCGTACCGAGTCACAGCCAATCCGAGACACAATCCTCACCCGGGAGCAAGCCTGAACACTCGTCAGTGGCCCAACCTCTGACGGAAGGGTTACAACCCGCACAACCACAGACGCATCCTCACGACTCTGTTCAATCCGGACGCAACATTGGCGCCGTCTACGTGATTCGAACAACAAGCTACCATACCGCAGAAGTCATGGCGAGTGATCACAACCCTCCCGAAGAGGTGTAAAATCCAAGGAAAAGGCCAAGGCGTCCCAAGAAATCCCCGGCAAACAAAAGAGCAGGAGGCCAAGCTCCAGCTGGGAGCCAGTCGAGACCCTCCCACATCCCAAGAGCTACTTCCGTAGCTTCATCCATACCGACTGACAATGTGCCCAACGCACAGCACAGAGAGCCAAAGGACAAACACCACGCGCACCCACCTGGTTTCGAGCCAGAAATGCATGAGGATGAATCCCAAACAGAGATGCCACAAGGCGAACAAAGACCGGGGGCAAACCCGATGCCCACCGTTACTCCAGCAATGATGGCTGCGCTGGAAGAGTTACTCGCATTCCGCGAGTCTCTAAAAAACCAAGGATATGCAGCTCAGCCACCTCCGACCAACCAACAGTATGCTGCGCCAGCAAGAGAGATGTCGCAAGACACTACTCGCTATGGCAATCCTTTCTAGGGCGGACACCAACATGCAAGATATGAACCTGCACGGTCATACACTCCTTTCCAAGGAGCCCAATAGTGGAGGAACGAAAGGCAGCCCCCATTCTACCACCCACAGCAACCAACAAGAGACGATCCTTTTCAGGCCACAAGCAGGGATCAATCTGACATCTACCGCAACAATAGACAGCAAAATCCTTCAACAGGTTATGCTGAACCGGTAAAAGGATTTACCGCCGAGATGTTAGAAGAACTGGTGGAGAAGAAGATGAAGGAGGCAAAAATGAAGGGTATGCACGCTCTTGAAGAAAGGGCGTCACATCCGTTCGCTGACCACTTGGTGAACAGTCGCGTCCCAGACGCACTGTACCGAATCGGAGGAGACCCCTACCGGGGAAAAGGAGACCCAATTGAACACGTACAAAAGCACGAGGCCTCTCTGCTAGGCAGGACGAAGAACCCACACCATTTCGCAATGACATTTTCACAAACTCTTGCCGGGTCTGCAGCGCACTGGTTCTTCTCACTGCCATGTGGAAGTATTACTTCATGGGCGGACCTAAAAGCCAAGTTCATTCAACGGTACATGGGCGAGCGCACGTTGTTAAAAGGGGCAAACGCTTTGGACGACGTCCAACAACAAAACGAGGAGTCCCTGGCCGACTACTATGTCCGCTTCAATCAAAACATTTGTGACATTCAGGGGAACCTAACTTAAGGGGAAATCGTTCGAGCATTCATTCGAAACCTCGGACGAAGAGGAAATGCCCTAGCTGAAAAAATGGCAAAGCGCCCAGCGGAATCTATGGAAGAATTAGCCGCAAGAGTCAAGGAGTACATAGACCTTGAAAGGTTCAGAAGCCAAAACAAGGCAAAAATCGCTGCAGCAAAGGCAAAAGATAATCCAAAGCAGAACCAACCAAAACCACACTCAAGTGGTCAACAAGGAAGACATTGGCAACCTCAGCCGAAAAGACCTTTCCAAGGGGATTTTCAGAAGCCAAAGGAAGTAAATCTTGCCGACTGCATTCCTTTGAATGCCCCGCTGTCTGTAATTTTGAGAGAAATGAAGGACGCGAATATGTGGAAGGAGCCAAACAACTTCAGGAAAGGCCAAATGGGAAGAGACAAGGACAAGTGGTGTGAAAACCACGAAGTCTTCGGCCACGAGACCGATAGCTGCATCAGTCTACGCTTCCGAATCAACAACTTCGTCCTCAAAGGCGAATTGAAGCAATTTGTTGATCAGGGCAACAACCCTCCAAGAAAGACTCAACCAGAGTCGTCAAAGAGAGCAAACAAGGGAAAAGAGAAGGTCAATGACAACCCTCCGCCAGCCAAGCGAGGTGTGATCAATGTCATACACGGAGGGCCTGCCGCCGGAGGACAAGTATCTAATGCTCGGGACATTTATGCATCCCAAGCAGCAACACTGCCAAAGTACGGAAAGCGCAAGCAACCCGAGCAAGAAGACGCAGTCATCCAATTCTCCAGGGAAGACTTGAAGCATATCGTTTACCCCCACGATGATGCTTTAGTCATTACCATGTATATTTACGGGTACGATGTGAAAAGAATTCTTGTGGATGGTGGAAGTTCCGCTGACATTCTACATATCAGAGTCCTGGAACAACTAGGTAAATCTGTCAAGGACTTGTCCCCAGGAACCTTCTCATTAGTCAGCTTCGCAGGAGCAGCTACACAACCCTTGGGTACAATCACACTTCCTGTCATCCTTGGCCAGGGGTGGAGAGCATTGCATATCAACGTCACTTTCGTAGTTGTAGAATCCCTCGGAGCCTACAACGGAATCTTGGGACGAACAACGATCAATCCCTATGTGATCGTGCCCTCCACCGTCCACCAAAAGATGAAGTTCCCAACAGAACATGGGATTGGAGAAGTACTTGGCGATCAGATAACCGCAAGGCGTTGTTACGTCAATGCCTTAAGAGCAAAGCACCAATACCATGTGGCCATGATAAATTCCTTCAAGAGGCAGAAAGTTGTCGATGAAAGAAAGAAGCAACTGACGGAACAAGCCATTACAGTTTGGAACCCGCAAGAAAGCATCCAGTTCTCACCATGGCACCAGATTTGGCTCGTTAGGCAGGGAGAAGACGAGCCAATCATATACTTCATCAGATTTGCCTCCAACGCCTCAACCGCAAAAGCAACAAGAGAAGAAGTGATAAGCGTGTTCTATGCAAACATGAACGCCAAATCTTTCCTTCTCTTTGGACGAACTCATGGATGGCGAACAACAAAAACCATGGCAGATTTAAGGGATAAGCTCGTGACAGCAGTCTCATGCGAACAAGAACTTAGGTGGGTTACACCCCTCAGTTGGGACAAAGGAGTTCGAACAAATATGAACAAACAGGAAGGCACAAGCATCAGAATCGACAACATCTTCACACCGCTAAACACGGTGGCCGAAGATATTTACGTCAACCTGCTGGAAAACAAGCTCCCAAGTCCACTTGTCCCAGAGACAGCTTTCTTGGGCGACAACATCAGAGAATGGTGCAAGTACCATAAAACTTGGGGGCACAACACAAACATGTGTCTACCACTAAGGCAGGAAATTGAAGAGTGCATCGCACTAGGGGCATTAAGGCGATTTGTTGCAACCAACTCCGCGACATCGTCATCAAGACAGCCATGATGAAACGAGAAACAACTATCTTTAGATTGCTTTGCGCATTCCTACTATTTCTAGTATAATCAATGTAAATACACGCAAGTATCTAATAAAGTCAATCTACGTTTGTAGGTACACACTTATCTCTTGCACGCTATTCTTTGGATTAAACGCGAAGCAATAAAACTACGCGCCTATTATCTACTTCAATAATCCAAGAATTTATTGACATGTGCAAGCAAAATCTATTACGCGTTATGTCAACGCTTACCATCAACAACAACCTACTCATATTGACGACTACATCGAAAGGCGTCATCTTGGAATCAAAAACTTGGAAGTACATGCTACACTACGATTACTACTCAGGAATTACTCCAAGTAGTAACCTATGCGCAAAAATCTACTTCAACAGTACAAGCTAAGCACTGTGTTCAAGAAGGAATTTATGGTATACAACACCAACATATCTATTATCTACACCAACAAGGAGTTTATTTCTCCATTCATAATACAGGCGTCTATCTCAAGAAGGTGCCGGAAACACAAAGCCATCAAGCTATGTGTACAACCAACTTATATACCGCAAGGACAACCTGCGGATCTGTTATCAAAACGACGACTATTCAGGGCGTCAGCTACAAGCAATATCTTGGATTAACGCCATGGCCTACTATCAAAATAGCATGTTGTGGTATCCTCTTTTTTAAAAAGACAAGCCCCATGATTACTTCTTTTAATGACATGCTGTGACATCTCTGGTTAGAGGTAAATCCTCATGTTCATAGCCATTCCCTGGATTCAGAACAGGATGGGCATACGGGGCTGATCACCCCTTAAGTTATGAGTGTCCTCTGTTTAGACGACACTCCGAATTCCAAGTAAGGGTTCATTCTTTATTATGAGTGTCCTCTGTTTAGACGACACTCCGAATTCCGAGTAAGGGTTCATTCTTTATTATGAGTGTCCTCTGTTTAGACGACACTCCGAATTCCAAGTAAGAGTTCATTCTTTATTATGAGTGTCCTCTGTTTAGACGACACTCCAAATTCCAAGTAAGGGTTCATTCTTTATTATGACTGTCCTCTGTTTAGACGACACTCCGAATTCCGAGTAAGGGTTCATTCTTTATTATGAGTGTCCTCTGTTTAGACGACACTCCGAATTCCGAGTAAGGGTTCATTCTTCAGTGTCCTCTGTCTAGACGACACTCCGAATTCCGGGCCAGGATTCGTTTTGTACGGCAAAAGTCCTCTAGTTAGATGACAATTCCGTACTACAGATTTTCAAACCGTGTTGCATGGTTCCTGGACGCAGAAAGCATGCATCACAATTCATATTCTCAAAAAAGTGTTACATGGTCCCTGGACGCAGGAATCATGTATCACAAATATTTTTTCAAACATTTTACCAAATATTTTATCAAATATTTTATGTATCAAACACCTTTCCAAAAAAATTTATCAACACGGTTTTTTGGATGTATCACATTCAATGTCAAAATATTTTTTCAAATATTTTATCAACAAGCCTTTTAGGGTTCACAAAATGCTTCTTCAAAAACTAAAATGTTTTTACGTATGCTTCCCCAACGCGGTTGATACACGCTGGCAGGTGCGCTCCCTGTTTAAAACTCATAAAATTTACAAGTCGAGTCTTGTACAACGTCGCCTTAGAGTGGAACTAAGAGACGGTATAAACTAGTATCTTGCTTAGCCAAGATAACTCCTCTCAAATAATATTTTTACGTATGCTTCCCCAACGCGGGTTGATACACGCTGGCAGGTGCGCACCCTGTTTAAAACTCATAAAATTTACAAGTCGAGTCTTGTACAACGTCGCCTTAGAGTGGAACTAAGAGACAGTATAAACTAGTATCTTGCTTAGCCAAGATAGCACTTTTCGAATACACTACTTGTTGAGATATATTGGTATACGCAAAAATATTCGGCAGGTTGCAACACATATAGCGGCAAGCTATTCAGGAAAGAAGGGCAATATGCATAATGCATCAGGCAAACAATCAGGAGAACCTCTCAACTTATCAATCAGGAAGTGGCTATCGGTCACGATTGCAGGGACTATGTCTACGTTACTGATGGGTCCCGATGTAATCGTTAGCCCCGTTAGTAGCCAATGGACGGCGAGTAGGTCCAGTGGGCCTCGTGAAAAGCTTGGAAGGCCCAGAGGCCCGGCATGAAGGGTTCCGACTTTAGCGGACCCGATGTATGAGCTGAATGCTCCCGATAAGAAGCCTCTGAGAAGGCCCCGATATGCCTTAGTAAAGGCCCCGATAATAAAGCCCCGCATAGGCTGGACCTGTCCCGCAGAGACTGAATGTCCTGGGTGGTGATCTAGAATAATACAACTCTGGAGTCCCCGACAGGAGTCGAGACTTGTGATCAGAGGATAAGACCGAGAAACCCGCCTACTAGATAAGAGTAGTGGGAAGACGGTTAAGATATCCAGATAATCTCCCCCGAGATACGCAGGGCGTGCCCGAGATACGCGGAGGTATGGGTAAGATACGCGGAGCGTGGGGCGAGATATACGGAATCCCAGCTGAGACATATGGAATCGTGGCGAGATACACGGAATCATGGGTAAAACTGCCAGGCGCAGTAACAGGTAACTGAGTAACTCCTCCTTCTATATAAAGGAGGAGGTTACCTCAGAAAACAATCATCTAATACGAACTTAGACTCTTTGCTTACCACCCATTGATCACATACTCATTTAAGCATCGGAGAGGGATTCTGGGTCACCACCCAGGTCATCCCCTTTTGCAGGATTACACGGAGCCCAGGAGTCCAAAGCTTTCCGTCAAGGACGTAACGGAGCTTCGCTCGTGATCCAACATTGGCGCCGTCTGTGGGAAACTTACAAAAAGTCAAGATAGTTTCTACCAGATCAATTGCCGGTGGTGGCAAGAAGAAGCAAGTTCAGGCTGGCAATTCTCGTCCCGCAGGAACTGTGAATTCCCCGTTGCCGGAACGTGTTGCTGAACAAGGTGAGAACCCCACTCTTTCCCAGACAGGGGGGCAGGGTGATGGCTATGAGGTCTCAGTCCGAGACACAGAGAGGAACAGGCAGGATGTCCCGCGTAGGGAGGAAGATGAGGCTCCCCCAAACCCGGTGGGCCATGGAGGAGAAGGAGTCCCGCGAAGGGAAGAAGGGTCGTCTTCGAACTCGGAGTTGGCCAAGGCAGTAGCAGACGCTATGCCCATGTTCTTGGCCGCCATGGAGGCCTTACTGGACAAAAGAGAGGCCGCTAAGAAGGCGGAGGAGTTGCCTCCGCGAGAAGAATTACCACCACCCCCACCAAGGGTGGACCCAGAGGAACAGGAGGTTCCGCCCAGGAGCAAGGGCAAGGAACCAGCACACCCGGAGAAGTTCGTGGTCGACGGCCCAGGTCCGGTGCAAAATAGGACCATTCCCCTGAATGGCCCCATCACCCCCGATCAGGTGGTGAAGATCGTTAGCATCTGCATGGGTGATCAGAAGCAGATGACATCGGATTTAAGGGATCGGTCCAGCCATCCTTTCGTGCCACGGCTAATCGATACCGTCGCCCCGCCTGGGCTAGGTATTCCGACCATCAAGGAGTACGATGGTGAGGGGGACCCAGTTCGTCATGTTCAGAGGCATGTCCAGGCCTGCATGGTTCGAACTTCGAACGATGACCTATCTGTTCGTTGTTCCCGATAACCCTGGGAGAAAGGGCCATGACTTGGTTCTTCAGCCTCCCGCCAGGATGCATCACGTGTTGGGCTGATATGCACGATCGCTTCATCAAGCAGTACCAAGGTCGGAGGCGTCTTTTGAAGAGTGTGAGGTCCTTGACCCAAGTGGTGCAGAGAACCGATGAATCGTTGGCATACTACTACCAACGATTCACTGCTAGGGCTGCGGAGATTGATGAAGAAATCTCGGAGGGAGAAACAATCCGTACTTTCCTGCGGAACTTGAGCGCTCCGTACGGCTCCGATCTGATGCACAGCGTAGCCGCGAAGGCCGTGTGGAGTATGGAGGCCCTGCAAGCGAGGGTGAAACAGAAAATCGACGTCCAGGAGTCGAAGATTGCTGCTGGAGAACTCGATCCCCCGAACTCGGGGAGAGGAAAGCCATCGTCTAAGCCGTCAGATGATCGCAAAGGGAGCGACAAGTCGGAAGGAAGTAGGAACCGTGGTCGTCCCGATAAAAGAGAAGACAAGCGTCCTCCGAGGAAGGACAACCGAGAAGGTCGGGCCGTTCCCATCAATAGCTCGATGACCTCTGTGTTAGCTGTGATGGACAGACAGGGTCTCGCCCGATACCCCCCGAGGAAAGAAGGCGAATTCCTAGGAGGCCGCCCTGACCGCTACTGTCGTTACCATCGAGCCAATGGTCACGACACCGAAAACTGTTGGGAGTTGAAGAAGGAAATTGAGAAGCTGATCCAGAAGGGGAAGCTAAAAGAATTCGTTGGAAAGGGGCGATGCCGATCCCATTCCAGAAGTCGGTCACGATCCCGTTCCAAGTCCCGCGACCGATCCCCGAAGAAGAAAAAGATTGAGCAAGAAGCTTCAGGTTCAGGTGCCCGCAGGGAGAGGCGCGGAACTATCAACGTCATCCACGGAGGGATGGCAGCGGGAGGTGATACCTCTGCTTCTAGGGAGAACTACGCTTCCCGCATATCTGCCGCGGTGGTGCTAGGCAAAAGGTCCCGGTCGTGGACCCTGAAGGAGGAAATGGTAATTTCTTTCTCGGCGGAGGATCTAGTAGGCGTGGAGAGCCCTCATGATGACGCCTTGGTCGTGACCCTGGACGTGGATGGATTCGAGATGAAGCGGATCCTGATAGATGGAGGGAGTTCCTCCGATATTCTTTTCATGGACGCTCTGGAAGCCATGGGAAAGACGAAGAAGGACCTGACGCAGGTGGACTTCCCGATGGTGGGATTCTCTGGTTCCACCTCTTACCCGCTGGGAATGATTACCTTACCGGTGGAGTTTGGTAGTGGCTGGAAGATGGAGAAGCGAAACGTAGATTTCGTTGTCGTGGAGTCTGCGGGGGCATACAACGCCATTATCGGAAGGACCACTATCAACCCTCTCATGGCAGTCGCTTCGACGGTCCACCAGAAGATGAAGTTCCCGACCGACAATGGGGTCGGAGAGGTCAAGGGTGACCAAGTGGCATCACGGAAATGCTACGTTAACGCCACCCGACGGAGAAGGAGGGAGGCCATGACTGTCCTTCAGACTGATGCCGATCCTCGAGAGGAGTATGGGCGTCCCGCCCCCATGGAGGATCTGAAGGAGGTTGAAATTGATGGGCCTCAGAGGAAGGTAAAGATCGGGTCTGCTCTGTCGGAGGAAAGAGCCAAAGAGTTGATCGAGCTCCTGAAGGAATTTAAGGAGCTGTTTGCCTGGTCCCCGAGTGATATGCCAGGAATCAGTCCCGACGTGATAGTGCACGAGCTGAAGATAGACCCCGCGATCAAGCCTATCGCGCAGAGAAGACGTCTGATGGGCGCGGACAAGAGGATCGCGATTCAGCAAGAGGTGGGCAGATTGCTCGATGCTGGATTCATCAAGGAGCTCCGATTCCAGACTTGGGTGGCTAACCCAGTCCTGGTGAGAAAAAGTAACGGGAAGTGGCGGATGTGTGTCGATTTCCGTGACTTGAACAAGGCCTGCCCAAAGGACTGCTACCCGCTTCCGAGGATTGACCAGCTGGTGGATGCCACATCGGGACATGAGCTGCTGAGCTTCATGGATGCCTATTCCGGGTACAACCAGATCAAGATGGCGAAGGAGGATGCCCCCCATACGGCCTTCTATGCCGACAGTGACGTCTACCATTACTACGTGATGCCCTTCGGATTAATCAATGCCGGAGCAACTTACCAGCGGATGGTGAACAAGTTGTTTGGAGACATGTTGGGGAAAACCATGGAGGCGTATGTGGATGACATGCTGGTGAAGTCCCGACAGGCAGTAGACCATGTCCAGAACTTGGCGGCGGCGTTTGATCGGATGAAGTTCCATCAGGTTCGGCTGAATCCCGACAAGTGTGCTTTCGGAGTAAACTCGGGCAAGTTCCTAGGGTTCATGGTGAGCCAGAGAGGAATCGAGGTGAATCCCGAGAAGCTGCGAGCAATCGAGGAGATGCAGTCCCCGAAGACTCATCGGGAGGTCCAGGTGCTGAATGGCCGGTTGGCCGCAATGAATCGATTCCTATCCAAGGCAAGTGACCGAGCTATGCCATTTTTTGATGTGCTGACGGCCAACAAGAATTTCGAATGGACCGACAAGTGTGAGGAGGCGTTTCAGGCACTCAAGCTGCACCTCCGTACCCTTCCGCCGTTGGCGAAACCAGTTCCAGGCGAGCCGCTCTATCTCTATTTGGCCGTTTCTGATGTGGCTGTTAGTTCTGTTTTGATTAAAATTGTCAAGGGCAACCAAGTGCCTATCTATTATGTAAGCAAGGCGTTTGCCAAGTCTGAAATAAACTATCCCGCTATTGAGAAGTATCTCTTCGCGTTGATTATTGCCGCTCGAAAACTGCGACCTTACTTCCATGCCCACGAAGTCACGGTATTGACTAATCAGCCCTTGAAACACTTTTTGAACCGACCGGAGGCGTCGGGGAGATTGGTGAAATGGGCCATCGAGCTGACGGAATTCCGCATTCATTTCGCTCCGACAACCGCTATTAAGGGCCAGGCTTTGGCAGATTTTATAGCTGAATCTACGGCACCCGATCTGGAAGTAACGGGTCCCGCAGAGGGGGCAACCATGGAGGAACTCCCGACAACAGAACAGCAGCCACAACAGCCAAATGAGGAGAACACCTGGGAGATGTACACTGATGGTTCATCGAGTGTAGAAGGCTCGGGGGCAGGATTCGTATTGATACCGCCCGGTGGAGGCGAGGCGAGCCCCTGCGATATGCCTTGGCGTTGACATTCAAAGCCACCAACAACGAAGCGGAGTATGAGGCTCTCATCACAGGCCTTAAGGTTGCTAAAGGTACGGGGGTCGATCATTTAAAAGTGAAGTGCGATGCCAGCTTGATCGTGAATCAGGTCCAGGGGAACTATGAAGCCAAGAGCCCGACAATAAAGAAGTATTTGCACGAGGTGCAGACTTTGAAGGGAAGCTTCAAAAGCTTTGACATCGAGGCAATCCCGAGGGAAGAAAACGCGGAAGCAGATGCCTTGAGCAAGTTCGCTCTGGGAGTGGCCCCCGAGGAGAATCGAAAGGTGCATTTCCTAGAGAAGGTGATTATCTCAAACATCGATCCGGCGGAGGTCTGCACTATTGAGACAGGATCGGAGGAGGAAGAAAAGCCCACGTGGATGACCCCGATGGTCACGTATCTGACTACAGGGACACTCCCCGATGATAAGGTGGCAGCTGTCAGGTTGCGGCGGATCGCGGACAACTATGCGATGGTGGACAACCAGTTATACAAAAAAGGGTATGTAAAGCCTTTTCTAAAATGCGTAGCAGTGCCTGACACAAATCGGATCCTGAGGGAGCTACACGAAGGAGTCGCGGCCTGCCATGAAGGGGCCCGATCTCTAGTGAGGAAGGCATTGAACTTAGGCTACTATTGGCCCTCGATGAACAAGGAAGCGACCGCGATGGTCCGATCCTGTGATGCATGTCAGAGGTACGCCCCAAATATCGTGGCTCCCGCCGCGGACCTAATGCTCATCAGGAGTGCATGGCCCTTCGCGCAATGGGGGATTGACTTGGTGGGACCTCTTCCTCAGGCGAAAGGCCAGTGCAAGTATTTGCTCGTGGCCATCGACTACTTCTCAAAGTGGATAGAGGCTAAAGCATTGGCTAGGACGACAGGGCAGCAGATCCTCAAGTTCCTCCAAACTCAGATCGTATCCCGGTCTGGGGTACCTCGAGTGTTGATCAGCGACAACGGCCCTCCGTTCAATGGGGCTCAGTTGAAGGAGTACCTGGAAGAACTAAACATTGAGCGTCGGACCGCTTCAGTCCGCCACGCTCAGACCAATGGCCAGGTAGAGTCAGCCAACAAGATCGTGATGGATGGCTTGAAGAAGAGAGTCTATACCTTGCAGGGCCATTGGCTGGATGAGCTCGAGAACGTGCTGTGGGCTGTGAGAACAACACCCAAGCAATCAACAGGAGAAACTCTGTTTGGCCTGGTCTACGGCACGGAGGCAGTCGCTCCCGTGGAAATAGCGGTGGCGTCCCATCGCGCGAAATATTATGAGCCTCTGACAAACGAGGAAATGAGACGTCTAGACTTAGACCTACTCGAGGAAAAGAGGTGGAAGGCTGATGAAGTCCAGGCCCGAATGCGTCTGGCAACAGCCCGATATTACAATCGGCGTGTCAGGTCCCGACAATTCTTCGTGGGAGAACTTGTCTGGCGGAGGAACGAGTTCGTTCATCAAGATCGGATCAACAAATTATCGCCAAAATGGGAGGGACCTTACAAGATCGTAGGGATGCCAGCACCCAATGCATACAGGCTAGAGGACCTTGATGGCAAGACATTGAAGCATTCCTTCAGTGGCGAACACTTGAAGAAGTATCATGTTTGATATTAAGCCGCCGTGAAGGGCGCAAATTGTCTATCAATAAGATCCGATGTAAGCCTATTTTGAGTTATTTATGAATAAAAGAAGTTGCTTCCGATCAGATTGCTTTTAGATTTATTCTAACTGTTAGTAAGACGTCCTGAAGGACGCGACAAAAGCCTTCCGAGGTACGATAAAAGCCCTACGGGGTACGCGTAAGTCGTCTATATGATGCGGCCAAAAGCATTAACGGGTATGGACAAAAGCCCTACGGGCTACACGTAAGTCGTCTATATGAT
The DNA here is from genome assembly GCA_036873135.1 of Clarkia xantiana subsp. parviflora. Classification (NCBI taxonomy): domain Eukaryota; kingdom Viridiplantae; phylum Streptophyta; class Magnoliopsida; order Myrtales; family Onagraceae; genus Clarkia; species Clarkia xantiana. Next base: position 9,940,257 of record JAPTYO010000013.1, on the reverse strand, counting down.
GCAACCAAAAGCCTAGGTACGAAAAGGCCCTGATGGGTCCGCGTAAGTCGTCTATATGATGCGGCCAAAAGCCTTAGCGGGTACGAGAAAGCCTTAACATGTCCGCGTAAGTCGTCTATATGACGCGGCAAAAAGCCTTAAAGGGTACGATTAAGCTGTCCGGTAGAGACGCAGCAAAAGCCCCAAGGGGTGTGAAAATGGCCTCGAAAGGCAGGGATAAGAAGCCTTAAGTGGTGAAGTCCCGATTGGACGAGAAGCCTTAAGTGGTGATGTCCCGATTTTGGACAAGAAGCCTTAAGTGGTGAAGTCCCGATTGGACGAGAAGCCTTAAGTGGTGAAGTCCCGATTGGACGAGAAGCCTTAAGTGGTGAAGTCCCGATTAGACGAGAAGCCTTAAGTGGCGAAGTCTCGATTGGATGAGAAACCTTAAGTGGTAAAGGCCCGAGTTAAGCGTCGGAAGGACGTATGAAGTCATCTTAAATGGTGCATCGGAACGTTCTGAGTAACGAATTTAAAGCCGCTTTAGATAAAGTGCAAACGAGTATCGGTGCCAAAACAGATGGAAAGAAAACTACTCATATAAAGGCCAGAAGGCCAAAGAGGTCCGTTACAAAGAGACAAAGCAGAAAGACAACAAGGACTAAAAGATATAGGCATTAAACTTGGTCCTTGTTGGAAGATGGATCCTCAGCAGCGTCGGAGGGAGCAAGGTTTGGAGGGGCCTGGACAGAAGGCTCCGCGGTTGGCGGAGTCGGATCCACAGCAGCGGCTTCTTCACTCTCTGCGGGGAGGTTGAAATACTTCTCCGCGACAGGGGCAAGGGTTTCGGACTTCGTGAAGTCAATGGAATCCGCGTAGACTGTGTAGAGTTCCTCGACAGCATTATATAGCACATCCTCCATCTCGGACTTGCAAAACTCTACAGCAGCCACCTTGAACTCTTCAGAGTTCCGATACTCCCTGTGGCCCTGAAGGCGGCCCTCCTCGCGGCCCTGCAGGCGGCCCTCCTCGAGACCTTGAGCCTTTGCCTCAGCCAGCTTGGCAGAGAACTCTGCCCTTTCCGCCTCAAGCTTGGCTTTGGCCTCCGCTAGAAGATCCGCGAAGACGTTCTTCTCGCGAACGAGTTGCTGCTTCTCCCCCTCGTTCCGCTGCTGCTCCACCTGGGCCATCTTCCGCTCTCGACGCATGACAGCCTCATGGTCGTGGACCTTCTTGAGCAGGTTTGAGGACATATCATCGAGGAGAGCCTTCTCCTTGGCCATCTTGTTCTTGGCCGCCACCGCCTCGTCGAGTTCCACCTGAAGCTTGGCTAAGGCTTCAGAGTTCGACTTGGCTTCAGCCTCTTCCAAAGCTCTCTTCAGAGCTAAGGCGATGGCAAAGCTACGCTGCTGGTCCGCAGTTTCCTAAGGCGAAGGGAAAAAAGATAAAGAATTCAGCGGTCGAAAGTAGGAATAAAGAAGAAAACGAGAAACGGTAAAGTATTACCTCCATCCGACGGACGGCCATGGCACGGAACTCCTCTTCGATATCCTCCCGCGTCAGGCAAAGTGGCCGTCTCAAAGCAGGAGGAATTGACCCTGACAGCAGATGCAGGGCCAAGTCAGGCTCAAGATTGTCCCGACGGATCGAAAACTCGTGGAGGGATTCGATCGGACGCCAAGGGATCGCCGCCTGGTCGGAAGTGTAAATCTTGTACACATCGTCCATCGGAAGGCGAGGGATAGGCTCGGCCCCGGTGGTGGGAGGAGCTATCTCAGTCGGAGGCTCGGGAGTTGGAGTGCGAAGTACAGGAGGAGGACTTCGGGACACGTCCCTCACAGCAGGCCTCCTGCTCCTTGACCTCGACCTGCCGCGGGGAAGCAGGCCCCCCTCATCAGGCTCCTCGACAGAAGGAGAAGCTTCCAAATTGGTCACCTGGCGGAACTGAGCTTCCGCCGGGACGTCCTCCAGCAGAAGTTCTTGCGGAGCTGCAGTCTCCGCTGGAATGATAGCCTCCGTCGGGGCAGGAGTCTCCAAGGGACCTGCGGTGGCGGGACGAATAAAGTCAGGAAGGGTACCACCAGGGCACCAGATGATTTGACGATCGAAGTGTTGGTTCTTCCCAAAGACGTTGTAATATCCCGCCTTGAGAACGCGGGGGATCTCTCCTCGAAGGATGTACTTGATCTCTTGAACCCGCGTTTTCCGATCAGCGGGGATAATTTCCTTGGAACTAATTTTTTATATCGTTTAATTGCACGACGAACGCGCTTACCTTCCTCGACGGTGGTGGCCCCGAAGGCCCGATCTATCTCCTCCCGCCTGGCCTTCTTGGCCCCGACTTGCTCGTCGGTAGGAGGAGCAGCAGATAAGGGAGTGGAGGAGGAAGCACCCTTCTTCACCAGCTTGCGCTTCCGCTTGGAGCCACTCTGGACGGCATCAGTCTCGCCCTGCTTCAGAATGAGATGAGTCAACAGAGAAGCCTTCTTGGCTGCAAAGGTAAAAATAAGATAGTTAGAAATATTACCCAGATGACTAAATCTTTGGAAACAGAGTCAAGGAATCGGACTCCGATAGTAATCAGGTTCCTCTCCTGAAGTTTGTAGGCATCGAGGGGTATGAAGTTTTCTCCCCAGCGGTAGAGTTGAACCATCTGAAGGGTATTGAGGTCATCCTCGGTGTAGTCCTGGAGCTTGGGGGCAGGGTCCGCCACGACCTCCCATCGAGGCCAGGGGACAGAGCTGTGCTGGACGAAGAAGTAGTACTTCTTCCATCCGCTGTTGTCGGATCCTGAGTCACGGATTAGCACCCGATCCTTGTGGAACTTCCAAGTTTCGCTATCCCAGCCGAAACGTGAAAGTTGCTCCTTTGTCCACTTGGGGAGTCGGGGGGAGAAGGAGCAGACACCAGCTTTGTTGCACTTCATGCCGTAGAAAGTGCGGAACAGCAGAAGATTGTACGTCCACTGCTGGCGGTGGCATAAGAGCTGGAAGGCATTCCACACGCGGATGGCGTGTGGAGAGAAGGTACAGGGATGCGTTTTGTAGAAGTTGCACATCTCCACCATGTTTCCACAGAAGGGGAACCGAATCCCCGCGCTTATTTTTCCGGCGGAGACAAACACTTCCCCTGCCCGAGGAGGCGTGATGATGTGCTTCCTTCTAACAGCAGGCTGAGACTCATATGGGAAGCGAGGCTCCCAATCCGAGGTAATACACCCCTCTCTAAGGGCAACCTCATATGAAGCCTCAGATATCTCATTGACAGCAAACTCGAAAACGAAAGGAGCCCTAACCTCAGAACTAGCTTCGTCTAAAACGATTGCAAACGAAAGGATTTGAGAAAAGAAGAACAAATAGCAAGTAAAACAAACAGCAAGTAAATCATGAAAACTTAGAAGAAAGTCCTTACCAGACATGATCGGTGGTTAAAGAGGTAAAGCAAAGGAAGATCGGAAGGGTTGAAGGCCTTGGATCACTTGAACAGCAGGAGGAGCTTGGAGAGGAAGCTTCGGATGCAAAGATGGCTGAAATCGAGAGAGTGCAGAAGAAGTGAATAGTACCAGGGTTTTAGCTTTTATAAGCAAAAGGACAATTGGAGGGACTCAATCTTGACCATTGAAGATGAAACGATTCAATCACAATCGTTGAAATTATGGAGACGGTACGGAAGAGACAGCTGGATGGGCTTGATCTGCACCGTTGAAGAGGAAACGACACGATCTTAAGTGTTAGGTTATAAAGTCTAGGTCAACGGGTCGTCAATCTAGAATTTATCTCCCACTAATGAAATATCGGGTTCAGTGCTCCTAGGACTAGTCGTTCTGATCCGTGCCCTTATACTCCCTTGGGGTAGTCGTTCTGATCCCTGCCCTTATACTCTCTTGGGGTAGTCGTTCTGATATGTGTCCTTCTCTTCTCTCCTTCTGACCTCCTTTCCTTCTCTCCTTCTGACCTCCTTTCCTTCTCTCCTTCTGACCTCCTTTCCTTCTCTCCTTCTGACCTCATGAGGCTTGTACTTCTTACCCCTGGGGCTTGTCCTACTGCTCTATGCTCTTCTGCTTCCTTGGTTCTCTTCTCCTTGCCACCCTGCAAGAGGGGCAATACCAGGCACAGAGGGGGGGGGGGTGGTGCCTGATGAAACCTCTCTGATGCCTAAGTCAGTACGGTTTTAGAGAGATAAAGCTAGAGAGATGTCAGAGCAAAATTGTGCAACTTGCCCAGATGATCAAATGAGTTGTAAAGGTGGGGTATTTATAGGCAACGGTGTCATTAAGGCGGCTTAATGACATCGTTAACCTTTAAACACAATTAATTAACCTTTAAGCGCATAATTAAGACCTTAGGATACGGAGAAGGTAGGCGACGTGAACCGAGCGTGGGTGTCCGAAAATGGCGCAGGGGCCCTTGGGGGAGGAGAAATCCGACCCCCAAGGGTAGGGGTTGGGTGAGGGCACCCAACCCCTCCAAAGAATGGGGTTGGCCAACCCCATCCCTCCTAGGAGAGATCGGGTTGGCTGACCCGATCACTCCTAGGGGAGGTCGGGTGTGGCCACCCAACCTCACCTAGGTGAGTTTGCCTCGGCCGGACGAGCGCTCCGGCCTCGTCCGAGCCGTTGATGTGTTCGCGAAGTGTTCGGGTTGAAGTTTCGATTTACAATCGGTAATGGGACGATAAAAATATAACGGTTTGGAAGTCAACGGGTTCAAATTGGGCGTATATCCATCATTAATCGCCGAGATTATAGGCACGGAAGGGACGTGTGTGACGTCACAGCTGCTTTTTCAGAAAACAACAGACATGCTGGTTTAAACGTCGTTTCCTTATCCCTAGGCATTTAATGCTACAGTAACCGAGGAGTCTCCTCGGATTTGGCAACTGCCCATGGGGCTTGGTGGGCCCAAGACGATCATGAGTAAGAGACTCTGTTATACAACAATCACACACAAGGCAAAAGCCTCCGACGGTGGTATCGGAGGGTACGAAAACAAAAGCCTCCGACGGTGGTATCGGAAGATATGAAAACAAAAGCCTCCGACGATGGGGTCAGGAGGTCTAGAATTGGAAGACACGACGGACTAAAAGTCCCCCATGTCTTGGGGGCAAATGATGGGTCCCGATGTAATCGTTAGCCCCGTTAGTAGCCAATGGACAGCGAGTAGGTCCAGTGGGCCTCGTGAAAAGCCTGGAAGGCCCAGAGGCCCGGCATGAAGGGTTCCGACTTTAGCGGACCCGATGTATGAGCTGAATGCTCCCGATAAGAAGCCTCTGAGAAGGCCCCGATATGCCTTAGTAAAGGCCCCGATAATAAAGCCCCGCATAGGCTGGACCTGTCCCGCAGAGACTGAAGGTCCTGGGTGGTGATCTAGAATAATACAACTCTGGAGTCCCTGACAGGAGTCGAGACTTGTGATCAGAGGATAAGACCGAGAAACCCGCCTACTAGATAAGAGTAGTGGGAAGACGGTTAAGATATCCAGATAATCTCCCCCGAGATACGCAGGGCGTGCCCGAGATACGCGGAGGTATGGGTAAGATACGCGGAGCGTGGGGCGAGATATACGGAATCCCAGCCGAGATATATGGAATCGTGGCGAGATACACGGAATCATGGGTAAAACTTCCAGGCGCAGTAACAGGTAACTGAGTAACTCCTCCTTCTATATAAAGGAGGAGGTTACCTCAGAAAACAATCATCTAATACGAACTTAGACTCTTTGCTTACCATCCATTGATCACATACTCATTTAAGCATCGGAGAGGGATTCTGGGTCACCACCCAGGTCATCCCCTTTTGCAGGATTACGCGGAGCCCAGGAGTCCAAAGCTTTCCGTCAAGGACGTAACGGAGCTTCGCCCGTGATCCAACAGTTACAAGTCATCCACATTCAATAAACACAGTAAGTGATAACGGTATGAAATATTACTAACAAGTTATCATGCAAACTACTATGTATAAAGCAGGTTCAAACGACGTAGTTCAAAGCGAACAAGTCGTAAGCAACAACTAAGGAACAACTAGAAGCCGGGGGGCAAACAAACTCAGAAACGAGTTCAACATATCCAAAAGATGGCACAGATTAAAGAATGCCATCATCTCTAACAGGACTCGGCGGAACAAGTAGAAATTGCCACCGTTTTCTCCAAACAAAATCTACAATGCGCAAGTCGCAACATCCTATGCTCTACCCATCTCGCCATGCCTTGGAGTCTAGCCAAGAGGGGCGATCAAAACACTTAACAATGTCCAGGTGACGAAATGTCATGCAAGCAAAAGCATGAACAAAGAATTATCAACAAACACTTACCTCAGTAGGAGTAACGCTCCTCCTTGGGCCGGTCCCTCGACCGGGGGGCAGAAGACGCCAACTACACAACCCTCAACTCTATTTCTCTTATCACAAGAAAGAGTTAGCACGGTCATGCTCAGCATAAAGAACTAAGGATCGCTCGAGGAACGCGCCCCTGCGTCGGATCTTCCGAGAATTATGCTAAGAACAGAAACTGCAAGCCAACGATATCCTGGAAAGTGCTATCAACAATCCAGTCAGTGTGCAAACACGCACCAACACTTGTTCAAGCACTTATGCAACAAACGCTCCATACAAGACTTATTAGTCTTCGTGCAGCAAGTAACAAGCATCGAGCAAGAGGGGCAACCTCTTCAACACATCAATGCGCGTATCAAGGTTAACGCGCATATCAACATCAATGCGCGTATCAAGGTTAACGCGCGTATCAACATCAATGCGCGTATGAAGGTTAACGCGCATATCAACATCAATGCGCGTATCAAGGTTAACGCGCGTATCAACATCAATGCGCGTATCAAGGTTAACGCGCATATCAACATCAACGCGTGTATCAAGGTTAACGCGCGTATTAACATCAATGCGCGTATCAAGGTTAACGCGCATATCAACATCAACGCGTGTATCAAGGTTAACGCGCGTATCAACATCAATGCGCGTATCAAGGTTAATGCGCATATTAACATCAATGCGCGTATCAAGGTTAACGCGCATATCAACATCAATGCGCGTATCAAGGTTAACGCGCATATCAACATCAATGCGCGTATCAAGGTTAACGCGCGTATCAACATCAATGCGCGTATCAAGGTTAACGCGCATATCAACATCAACGCGCGTATCAAGGTTAACGCGCGTATCAACATCAATGTGCGTATCAAGGATAGCGCGCATATCAACATCAACGCGCGTATCAAGGTTAACGCGCGTATCAACATCAATGCGCGTATCAAGGTTAACGCGCATATCAACATCAGTGCGCGTATTAAGGTTAGCGCGCGTATCAACATCAATGCGCGTATCAAAGTTAACGCGCGTATCATGTTTCCATGTATGTACATACATGTCGACAAGGAGAAAATATTTTCTAAGTGTTTCCATGTACGTACATACATGTCGACAAGGATGCATGACGACAAGGAGAAAATATTTTCTAAGTGTTTCCATGTACGTACATACATGTCGACGAGGATGCATGTCGACAAGGGGAGAATATTTTCCAAGTGTTTTCATGTACGCACATACATGCCAACAAAGATGGATTGCATACAACGAGTAGCTATGGTAACAAGCATTAGATATCGTTTAAATATTTTCTAAGTGTTTTAGCATATTTGCAGGTAATAACCAACAGTCTATACCTGACGCTCAACCATCAACGCGCGTATCCAAGATAACGCACGTATCAACATCAATGCGCGTATCCAAGTTAACGCGCGTATCAACATCAACGCGCGTATCCAAGTTAACGCGCGTATCAACATCAATACGCGTATCCAAGCCAACGCGCATATCAAAGTCAACGCGCGCATCAAAAGTCAACGCGCGTATCAAAAAGTCAACGCACGTAGCCAAGTTCCACGCGCATAGTAAAGTGGGTACGTACCAAAGAAGGGATTAACGTCTTAAGGAGCTATCATGCAAACGGTGGGATTAACGCGACAAACCGCAAGGATCACACATGGCAACGCTTAAGGGAAATTTTTCTCTAAGGCATTAAGACGACAAGTGACTATGCCTAAAGTTACTGGGCAACCCCCGTCAACCAAAAACCCGACAAGAAGGAAAATCATGCATATCGACCCAAAAAGCTTCTACACGAAGATACGGGGAATTCTACATCAAATACCCATGGAAATGGAAAATCGCCTAAATTATGGACAAACGACGATAATGATGGCAATCAATCAGCAATTACTCGACGTATAAACATCAACAAGCAGTCCCACATGTCAACAACGAAAAATAGCTCAAACGAACAACAATCCGGCGACATTCGAAATCAAGTCGAAGCTATCTTTTAAAATTGGGTTTCTAAACTACCTCAAAACGTGACGAAAAGTATCCCAATGGATTCCCCTCGTCTAGACGATTCCGGGAAGGTAAGGACCGCAACGAGGCGATGTCGGGAAGGCGGCGCGTGGCCCACACGCTCCAGCGAAGAAGCCCCACTCGCGGCGGCGCGTGAGGGCGCGTCCAGTGGTTCCTGGAGGCTCCGAAGGTGGCGTTGGAATCCTTGGGACGAACCGAGTCGAATGGTGGTGTCAACGTCCAAAAACAAGCAAAAAATCAGACTCGAAACTGTCAAAACGTATCTAAGCTCCACGACGGCGAAGAAATTTTGAGCACAAAAGCAATTTCGGGAAAGAGTGAGTGAATTACCTGCAAAGGGAGTGGAATGGTGAACTCCTAGGATGCTGGAAGGATAAATGGGGATGTGTGTATTTACTAATCCCAAAGAGATGCTTTGTGGATAAGGATCAAAGGATTAGTTTACCTACACTCAAGACTAAACCCCTACGGTATACTCTACACTCTCCTCTTAAAATATCTACTCCTATACATGTCTTGACATTGCACGTATCAAATCCATTACTATACACGTATGTGGCAATCACATGATTCATGATTCGGTAATCACTTAGTCATTTTAGAAACGTACGTTTTCTATTTCTTGCATTGCGTAATTACAATCTTGCCATGACTATTACTTATGTACGCATATGGATAGATACATGTTCGCATAGCGCATTACCATTTGCTCATGTCTCCGACGATAATCATATTCGCGCATATACATTTCCTATTGCACTAACCATGATGATAGGAAACAAAGCCATTCGGCCGGAAAATCAAGCGACGGACGAAATCAAGATGCTTGCGTCCGACCGACGATCAAAACCGAAAGGTTAGCGTCAAACTCAAATTGGACAAATATCCTAACTTAAAATAGAGTCAAGAAAGGTTCTAAACCGTTACTTGACTCGGGGGCAACTGATGGATAAATGTCCAATTCGAGTTCGTGTTTACATTTCGGGCCTCGTAAACGTGTCGAAAATTACATCTCGGTTTAAAAAACACCTCCCACGGTATCAAAACGGTCCGGAAGCGCCTTTACGCGCGTCCGGACCGGACCTCCGGGTTGCAGCAACCCGGACCTCCGGGTTGCAACAATCCGGACCTCGCCGAATTGCCCAAATTCGACGAGGTCCGGATTACCTTACGGGTATCGCGCGACTACCGTATCCGCGATTACCGTCGCGTGTAGAGAAGTCAAGTTCGCACATTACCAATATGGATGACGGTTACCGCATGATCTTGAACCGTCATCAAACCGCTCTAAAACCGGGTCCGGTCCCAAGAAAGCCTATAAATAGGAGGTCTTGGCCACCCATTTTCACACATTCTCTCATTTGCCCAACTTTGGTATTTTGAGCTCTGACTTCTCTCTAGAAATTCTCTCTCTCTAGAAATTACCTTTTTGCCACTATAGTGACTTAAGCATCGGAGAGGGCTCCGCTAGCACCACCCCCCCCCCCCCCTCTCCGTGCTAGCATTGGTCCTTAGTGCAGGATCCGACGTTGGGACGCAACCGTACCGAGTCACATCCGTACCAAGTCACATCCGTACCGAGTCACAGCCAATCCGAGACACAATCCTCACCCGGGAGCAAGCCTGAACACTCGTCAGTGGCCCAACCTCTGACGGAAGGGTTACAGCCCGCACAACCACAGACGCATCCTCACGACTCTGTTCAATCCGGACGCAACACCAAGTAACATTTATTATATTAAATAATTTCCAATATTAAATATATATATATATCGGACGAATCTCTAACATATATATATTTATTTCCAAGATTCTATCTATAAGATTAAATCAATCAATATATATATATATGAAAAAATCGGCACATTATATACTATATATATTTATTTATGGTCAATATCTTAAATAAGGTAACAAATATACTGACAATATATTTTCTCAATCTTTTAGGCAATTAAAGCTATCAATAATATCTTTAACCCTATTAAATATTTAGATATATTGATGGTTATATATATTTCTATATATTAATGTGAATCAATCCTAATGTTCTCAATTATAGATATATTGTTACCTTAATTAAAAAGTAAAATATGGTAAACAATATTTTAATTTGTGTGCCGAAATTTATTTGCTTGGAGAGCAAGAAATTAAAAGAATTAACCTTGAAAAATTATTAAAATTTGCAGCACAAACACCAAATTAGGAACAAGTGGTCAAATTTCAAGATCAAATTTTAATAAGATCTACAATCCAATGTTTGATTTTGATAAATCTTTTTCTTGAAGATCACGAACATCAAATTAACCAAAAACATCATAAAAATTTCGGATTCTCCAACAACCCCAAAAACTCGAAATATTTAAAATTTTCTTTTAAATAATTTCGGTTTTTAATTTTAAACTTCAAGAACACCAATTTATCAAAATCATGAACTTCTAACACGGGCTCTGATAACACTGTTAGATTACGGGGAGTAATCACTACGGATACTTAAAACAAGATACGTGCTAATAATCAGAATTACGCAGCGGAAGATTCGCACATACCTTTAAGATTATCCGTAGACCCAATATCTTCTCAGGAGGGAGTTCACGATCCTCCGGTCGGGACCCGTAGAGGTTCTTGTTAAAGAAGCCCTACGCGGTACAAGCTCCACAACAAAGCTTCTGATCGATTCTTGACACAGGGACAGATCTCTGTAGTGTTTGCTTGGAAAGCAAATTGGCACACATTGGATGAGGGGTTCGGCCGAAATACCTAGGTGTGGGGTGGAGGGTTTTATCTCACTAAAACACTCTAATGAGGAAATAGTGATTAACCCTAAAAATCCCCTAACACCATGTAAAAATCCACTTTGCCCACACAAGGTATTTCGGTCGGCCGTGCATAGGGGAGGCCCATAATTTGGGCCTCTCATGTCAATTGGGATTTGGGTCAAGCCCAATTAACCTAATGTGACATTTACCTAATTTCCTTAGGTAAACTATACATATTATGGGCTTCAAGTTACAGCGCCCATCACCATATGCTTACAGCTTCTTCCACGGCGAGAACGACGGGCTGAGCGGAACTGGTTGCTGACAGCTGTGGCGACCAACTCCGGTGGTCTGGAGGGTCCGGTGGGTTGGGCACGGTGAACCCGGCGCATGTGGCGGTCAGGGACGAGCTTGGTCGGTGGACCTCCGACAGCTATAGCAGTCACGGGAGAAGGGAGAGGATGGGCTGGAAAAAAATAAAATTGCACGCTTTACGAGAAATAATAGTATTTTATACTTATTTAATTTTATGTGTGTGTTTACATGTAACAAAGGACCTTATTTATAGCTAAACCAGGCCCTAAAAATTAAGAAATCAATATTTGCCTCAATATACACCCAAAATTCCGAAAATTATACATATATATATTTATGATTATTACCATAAATATATAATATATATTTTCTGAATATTACATAGTATTTAATGCATATTTACTGTCATAATTTAAGCTAAACCTATTTTAGGAACCCCGTGACCTTCCATATTTAGATATTTCCTTTTTTAAACGTGTTACACATAACATTTCTAACATGTTACATACGTTTCGCGCGTACCAAAATTAGGTGTTTACGGGCTAAGTAGGGTTTTAATGTCCACTAAAAATGAACTTAGCCACCAAGAAATATTAATTATGTAAAATAATTTCCAATTTGCTAATATATATTTATATTTCGGCCATATATATATATATATATATATATATTTCCAATATTCTATATTTAAGACTAAATCAATCAACAATATATATATATATGTAAAATTTTGGTACTTAATATACACATATATATTTTATTTATTTTCAATATCTTAAATATGGAAACACATATACTGACAATATATTTTCTCAATCTTTTAGGTAACTAAATCTATCAATGTAAACACCTAATTTTGGACCACGCGCGACACGCGTAACGTGTGACGCGACTAAATGAGGAAATCTATATATATAATAAGTTAAAGGGAGAGAGAAAGTGCTTACCAAAAATTGCCACATCAGCATTTTCGAGCATCCCATGTGTGCCACCTCGGATTTTTTCAGCCATTAGCACATCTCCACGTCGCATGCCCACACAGCAGGGATAACAGACAGCCGCACCGAATTTCTCCCACCCCGCACGTTATGTCTTTTTTTTTTTAAACAAAAAACGTTTTTGTCTAATATTTATGTATGCTCCTTTTTATCAATATAATAAGATTACCTGATTTTTTTTCCAGTAATTGTTCAATAATTTATTAGTTAAAAATTTAAAATAAATTATAAAAAATGCATTAAATAAAAAGAAAATGTAAATACAATAAAAATGTAGAAAATAATTAACATAAGAAATAAATTTTTAATATAAACTATGTTTAATATTGTAAATAATTCAAAAAAAAAATTATATGCAAAATTTTAAATTAAAAGTTTGGAGGAAATTTTTTTTCTTTTGTTTATAACATATATTTCTAACTTATAGACATTTTTATAACAAATTAATCAATAATAAAATGTATATATTTTTTAAAATATTAATTAGTGTAAACAAATATCTACATAAAATTTAAAACAATAATATTATATTAATTTTTTTAGAATACACGGATAAATGATTGATAATTAATTATTAATAAGGTTAAGTAGTAATATGATTTGGATAAAGCGTTAAAAGATGTGGATAAATAAATGTAAATATAATTTTAAACTAAGATATAAATTTATTAAGTAAAAATGTATAAATATAATGATAGAGAGGTGGACGAAATAAGAGAGAGAAATGAGTAATTCCGTAAAAAAAAAACGTAACAAAATCTGAAGGAAAGGTCGAACAATTTCATCGACGCGTGCTTTTTTTGCAAAAATTAGCTGCTATAATCTTCTTTAATTTGCTTTAGATAGATAGTTAATCTTAGTAGATTTTTTTTAGAAGGAAGATACTTAGCTGTGAACACAAAGTCTGTGATTTATTCAATTTACTGAGACAAAGTATTGAATTTGAGGATTATTTTGTAATAAAGTTTACTTGAATAGCAACAAATTTTAGATGATAGGTTAATGACTTACATTGAAAATTTTATGTCTTTGTATTTACGTTAGGAGTTAACAGACGTCGTGGTTCATCAATAAAATTGAACGTTTATACTTAGAACAATGAAATGTTAATCTAAATGTGACACAACAGCCTAAGTTACATTTCAATAAGTCTTTTTCTTCTAAAATTGTGGTTGATCTTAATTTTTAGTCTTCTACATATATATATATAAACATATACGATTTAGCCAGTCGCCCCGAGCGTAGCGCGGGGTCAGCACCTAGTATCCAAATAAGGCAAGTCGAGAAGCTTTCAAGAATGCCTAGTGCAATATTAGGATAGTATCTGTATTTATTGCAGAATATATGTTATAATATTTAGTTTAATATTTAGGATATTTAGCATTAATTGTTAGAATAAATCAGAATTTATATTTTCCTAAGTTAGATTAAAACCTAAGAGCTAATGTTAGTATAAATAGAAGGGTGATTTACATGTAAAGACACACAATAGAAAATATTAAACATATAGTCTCGAAGTTCATGCATTTTTTTCTCCTAGTAAATTTAATTTAATTTAATTTTTTTATTATTTTTTTTTCTTCGGCTGAGGCGCTTCCCCAGCCGGCTCAGGCTGCCGGCGCCGTCGGGCCACCATCGCCGGAGTCGTCACCCCTGCGCCGGACCGCCGTCTCTCTCTCTCTATCTCCTCTGTAATCTCCCTCGTCCTCAACTCCGACCTCCTCCACCTGCCCATCCAGCATGTCCGTCGTCCTCTCGTCTCGCCGGAGCCATCCCCGGGAGTTTCCTGCTGGTCCGACATGGAGCTCCGCCGGTTGCTGCCATCCCCGGCTATCAAGTCTGCCCGTCGTCCCACCTGCCGCTCCCCTACGGCTCCGACGACCAGCCAACTAGTACCGCGCCGCCCTATCATCTCCCTCTCGCCTGTGCCCGCCGTCGCTTCGTGCCCAGCTGGAATCCAGACCTCTCACCGGCGTCACTCTCCTGCAGGTCAGCCGTGTCTCTCCTACTTTTCTTTTATTTTTTTATTTTACTAATTTATTTACTTATCTAATTATTTATTTCTTAAGCTATTTATTATATTTTTACTATATTACATTTAATTTAATAATATAATGTAATTCTTTGATTTATTGATTAAATATAATTAGATATTATGCTTAAAAATGCATGTATGTGTGATAGGTCATGTTTTGATTCAAGCATGTTGGTAACTTCGTTTTTTTAGATTTTATTTAGGAATTATATGCTATAATTTTTTTTTTATATAGACTAAGGATTGCTTAATTAAATATTGATATCGTTAGATTAACCAACCATAATATATTAAAAGATAAAATTAGAAAATTAAATAAATTGAGTACTGAAAGGGCGTAAGTAAAAATTGTTTATTTTTTAACTCGTAATAGAACCCCCGAACTTGAATTTCTGATCGTAGACTGATTTTATATATAAGCGTTTAATTCGTTAGTCATTTAGAAAATTTAGGTTTCTAGTTAGCATTATAATTAACTAGTGACGACTATTTCAAAATACACTTTTTCAAGACGTAATCGCCGTATGTCAGATTTTAGGTCTGACAATTTGGCGACTCTGCTGGGGACTTAGACGGTTCGGGCTCATTATATTCCCTTTTTGCCATGCTTGAGTTTTATAATTTTTTATTTTATTTTATTTTGATTTCACTAATCTAACTTGTTTTTTTTGTGGTTTCAGGTGTTGAGTTTATTTTTATATTATAACTGACTCTTTTTATTTTGTTGTGCTATTGTATAAACTCGCACACACCACTTTTAGAATAATCTCCAAAATGCCTAAAACCCAGGGCAACTAGGAACCTTGGCGAGTTAGTAAGAGTACGACCACGCAGCCGAGCCGTCGAAACGACTCAGAACAACTCTACCGCTCGTGAATGTCATGTGATCCTTATGATGGGGTGGGGAAACCACTGTGTCGGAAGCCTGTCAGTGGAACCTACCTTGTAAAGCAAACCCGCACATTTTTACCCCCACCTAACATGTCGTGTTTTATCCGTGTTTTTTTGTCGTAAAGGTTATCAGGTAAATATTACTGTTTGTATAACTTTTATTTCTCATTCATTTATCTCATTGCATTTTTAAAAAAAAACCAAAACAAAAAAACTTTTTCAACTAAATAGTAAGTCATTTAATTGTAGAAATTTTCTCTCCAAACATGCATTTCATATGCATTGTTTTTTTTTAACTTGCCTGATTTTTTTATTTTAAACTTGCGTTTCATACGCATTATCTAAAAAAAAATCTTCAGGTAAGTTGTAATTTTGGTTAGCGTGTCACGTATGCATTGTCTAAAAAAACATTTTAGGAAAAATTGTAATTCCTCTTTAACTATTAGAACTTCTAATTTCGAATGTGCATTTCATATGCATCATTTCAAAAACTTTTTACCTAAATTGTTTTATTTTAAATAATGCATCAAATATGCATTAATTTAAAATAAAAAAAAATTAGATGAACTGTAAGCTCTCTTAGTTTTAGAGTTCTTATTTTTTATTTTTTTAAAAAATATTTTACCTGATTATTTTTTTAACCAAAAGACGTGCATCTCATATGCATTATTTTCAAAAAAAAAAAAACCTTCAGGTAAATTGTAATTTTTATTAGTTGTAGAACTTTTATTTTTAAGTTTGCATCTTGTAATTATTTTTGCACATCTCATATGAATTCTTTTCAAAAACTTTTTCACCTATAGTTTTTATTTTTGAGCAATTATGATGCATTGATTTTTTTTTTTCACTTAAAAAAACAAAAAACATAAAAGTTTTGGTAGCTTGTATGTTTCTTACATATACAACTTTCATCTCATGTACATCTCAAAAGCATTGTTTTAAGAAAAACAATTTTTTTAGATAGAATGTAAATCATCTCTTAATTGTTGAGCTTTTAATTCCAAACATGCATTGCATTTGCTTTTCTTTTTATAAAAAAACTTTACCTAGATTTTTCATTTCGTACATACACTCCATATGTACCCTTCAGGTAAGCCGTTCTAAATTGTAAATTTTTCAACAGCAGAATTTTAACTTTCGAGAACGCATGAGCATTTTTAAAAAATTCGTAAGTGTCAATTCATTTTATCCAAGGTGTATTGCACTTTTTCGGCAATATCGTCATTTCAACATTCGCATGAGCAAGCGTTTCAAAAATGAGAGATTTGATTCTAACTTTTGAAAAAATAGTTTAACTGTTCAGTTAAGTGCGACTGTTCGAGTTTAAACAAAGGATGAGAAAATCTTTTTAAAAAACTTTGTTTTTAACATTTGTCCTACGTTCGAGCCAGATAATGCACTCAACAAACTCAGTAAACTCCATGATTGTGTGAAACACCCTATATCACAAATTTTTATTATTTTTTTAAAAGTAATCAAAATTTTGAAATGAATGACGTTAAAAGTTTTTCAAAAACATCATGCATAAACTCTTTTATTCTTTATACTAACTTTCATGTTTAGTCTTTTCAGGTATCCTTGGTTAGGTATCTTGTACATATAAATTTTGCCAGCCAAAATGGGGCAACAAAAAAAAGAACGTGCAGCCATCCAGTTGCACGAAGAACAAATAGCGCACTTGGGATATCCAGAGCCCATGTGCGATAATTTGTACTTGATTTTTTCCTTAAGATTGAGTGTCCCTACACTTTTTGCAAGTCAGATGACTACTTCAACTGAGGCCGCAACCATGTGAAACGTGAGCGCTTCAAAAAAAAATTCCATGCCAAAATTCAACATACCATGTGTGGAATTCATACGCGTCCCTGAACCAAGATGTACATCCGTTTTACGGTGAGGTCTAAACCTGTCAGTGCTAACCATGGGGCACCCCTAGCTGAGATTGATCAATTGAGCACTCGAGAAGCCGAGACAAGAAATCACTGTCTTGGTCATTCATTGGTCATAGGGTCCATCCAGGGCGTCGACGCGACCAACGTATTTTGACTCAGTCAACTGAGTCCCTAGAAGATGTTTTGTATTATAAATTTTCAATTTGCCACTAGAGGCATGTACATAATTGTTGTTGATTATTTTCGTTAAATTTTCTTTTTCAAAAACAAAAAAAAAAACAAAAAAGCAAACAAAGAAGCCAAAAAAGCAAGAAAAATCATTTTTCTAAAGGGCCACATCCACCTTTCAAATGGCTACAGATAAAGGGCACTCCCGCAGCATCAAAATCGGGAAATAAATGAAAGGGCCACAACCACCTTCCAAATGGCTGCAGATAAAAGAGTGACCGCGCGAACCATGTGAGGGCGGGAACCACCCTTAAAATGACTACAGTTAAAGAGTGATACCGCGAACCATGTGAGGGCGGGAGAATAAAAAAGGGTCACAGCCACCCTCCAAATGGCTACAAATGAAAAGCTCCTGCAACATTGAAGACATGGAGGAAAGGGTCTCAGCCACCCTCCAAACGGCTACAAATACTCCCGCATCGAGGCGAGAATAAAGAACGGGCCATAGTCAACCCGAAATTGGCTACTAAAAAAGAGCTTTCGCAACAACAAAGGCGAAAAACAAAGATAGGGTCATAGCCACCATTTAATCGGCTACCAAATAAAGAGTGTTTCCGCTAAGTTGAAAACCCGAAAGGGCGGCCTAGTCGAAATCAGAAAATGAGGGGCATGATAACAAATTTGGAAATTGCAATCATGGAAAAATGAGAGAAAATAAAAAAAATCGAGGGGCACGGTCGCGAATCTCTCAATTGACCGTGGCAAATGGAGAGAATAAAAGAGAAATTCTCAAAAAAAAAAGAGAAAAGAAAAGAAAAGAAAAGAAAGATACCGCTAAGTTGTCGCACCCTGCGTAATTTATGCAAAAATTAGGGACAAACATTCATGTGACTCAGCGTCATCCAAGTCAACTTCACCGCAAGTGGGACGGTTACAGTCTGCTCTCGCAAGTCACTATTCAAAGATGAGTATGACTGTTATAGTCAGTTCCTACAAGTCACAACCGGCAATCAGGACTAAGTTTTCCAGCTTTCTGAGAGTCACAACCCGACGAACAGAGACTTTGATGTTCAGCCTTTGCGAGTCACTACCGACAATCAGGACATGTAGTTTTCCAGCTTTCTGAGAGTCACAACCCGAAAAACGAAGCCTTAGGTGTCCAGCCTTCGCAAGTCACAACCGACAATGAGGACATGAAGTTATCCAGCTTTCTGAGAGACACAACCCGACAAACGGAGTCTTTGGTGTTCAGCCTTCGCGAGTCACAACCGAGAATCAGGATCTGTAGTATTCCAGTCTTCTAAGAGTCATCCCCAATGATGAATGGAGCCTTTGGTATTCAGACTCCGCAAGTCACCACCCATGATTGGGACCTGTAGTTTTCCAGATTTCCGAGAGTCACAACTGAATAAGCACATGAGCCGCCTTGAAGATTTGAAGACTCAGGAGAAGACACACTTCTCATCCAAAATTCGGTGTTTTCTTGTCTTTGGACAAATCCCCTCGAACATGTTCTACAAGATTTCGCCCAAAGAGGGCAAACTGTAAACACCTAATTATGGACCACGCGCGACACGCGTAACGTGTGGCGCGCCTAAATGGGGAAATATCCAAATATGGCAAGTCGAGAAGCTTCCAAGAATGCTTAGTGCAATATTAGGATATTATCTGTATTTATTGCAGAATATATGTTATAAATATTTAGTTTAATGTTTAGGATATTTAGCATTAATTGTTAAAATAAATCAGAATTTATATTTTCCTAAGTTAGATTAAACCTTAGGTTCTAATGTTAGTATAAATAGATAGGTGATTTGCATGTAAAGACACACAACATAAAATATTAAACATCTGTCTCAAAGTTCGTGCATTTTTGTCTCCTAGTAAATTTAATTTTTGTTTTTTATTATTGGTTTTTTTCCTTGAGGCCCTTCCCAGCCAGCTCAGGCTGCTGTCACCGTCGGGCCACCATCGTCAGAGTCGTCACCCCTGCGGCATACCGCCGCCTGTCTCTCTCTCTCTCCCTCTCTCTCTCTCTCTCTCCCTCTCTCTCCTCTGTAATCTTCCTCGCCCTCAGCTCTGACCTCCTCCGCCTGCGCCGACCGCCCCCCGAGCATTTTCGTCCTCCGCTCGTCTCGCCGGAGCTATCCCTGGGAGTTTCCTGCTGGTCTGATGCCGGAGCTCCGCCCGTTGCTGCCATCCCCGGCTGTCTAGTCTGCCCGTCGTCCCGCCTGCCGCTCCCTTACGGCTCCGACACCAGCCAACCAGTACCGCGCCGGCCTATCAACTCCTTCTCGCCTATGCCCGCCGCCGCGCCGTGCCCTGCCGGAATCTAGACCTCTCACTAGCGTCACTCTCCTGCAGGTCAGCCGTGTATCTCCTATTTTTCTTTTATTTTGTTTATTTTACTTATTTATTTACTTATCTAATTATTTATTTATTTAGCTATTTATTATATTTTTATTATATTACATTTAATTGAATAATATAATATAATTCTTTGATTTTTTGATTAAATTTAGGGTTAATAACTAATAAACTGTCCAATGTTTACTCTATGTTAAAATTAGGTGTCTGAAGTTTGAAATGTTAAAATGGACTGTCTCAAGTTTCATTTTTGTTAAAATTTGGTGTCTCGGTGTGATTACTTTAGAGAAGTCAATTCCGACGAAACCGTCTGTCAATTTCAAGCTCTCATACACACTCCCTTCTCGTCATCTTGCCGGGACCGTCACCTAAAAAGTTGGTCAGATCCGGGCAAATAAATATCGCTCTATTGTCCTTGGAAAATGGCTCTACACCATTCTTCTAGAAACTTTTTTTTTAGTGTTCAATTTTTAGGTGAAATTTGACGATTTTGTGAAAAGTAAAGAGTGATTGATTATGTGTGGGTTGGTGGGTTGATGAAAATGATTGAATGGAGATGAAAAGACGCACAAAGACACCAAATTTCAACAAAAATGAAACTAGGGACAGTCCATTTTAACATTTTAAACTTCAGACACCTAATTTTAACATAGGGTAAACCTTGGACAGTTTTTTAGTTATTAACCCTTAAATTTAATTAGATAGTATGCTTAAAAATGCATGTATGTGTGATAGGTCATGTTTTGATTCAAGCATGTAGGTAACTTCGTTTTTTTAGATTTTATTTAGGAATTATAGGCTATAATTAGTTTTTTTTTTAGACTTGGGATTACTTAATTAAATATTGATATCGTTAAATTAACCAAGCATAATAATATATTAAAAATAAATTGGCAAATTAAGTAAATTGAGTACCGAATGGGCGTAGTTAAAAATTGCTTATTTTTAAATTCGCAATAGAACCCCCAAACTTGAATTTCTAATCGTAGACTGGTTTTATATCTAAGCGTTTAATTCGTTATTCATTTAGATAATTTAGGTTTCTAGTTAGCCTTATAATTAATTAGTGGAAACTCTTTCAAAATACACGTTTTCAAGACGTAATCGCCATAGGTCAGATTTTAGGTTTGACAAATTGGCGACTCTGTTGGGGACTTAGAGGGTTCGGGCTCATTATATTCTCTTTTTGTCATGTTTGAGTTTTGTAATTTTTTATTTTATTTTGATTTCACTGATCTAACTTTTTTTTTTTTTTGTGTGGTTTCAGGTGTGGAGTTTATTTTTATATTACAACTGAATCTTTTTCTTTTGTTGTGCTATTATATAAACTCGCACACACCACTTTTAGAATAATCTCCAAAATGCCTAAAACCCAGGGCAAGTAGAAACCCCGGAGAGTTAGTAAGGGTACGACCGCGCGGCCGAGCCGCCGGAACGACTCGGAGCAAATTTACCGCTCGTGAAGGTCCTGTGATCCCTATGATGGGGTGTGGAAACCACCATGTCGGAAGCCTGTCAGTGGAACCTACCTTGTAGAGCAAAGCCGCACATTTTTACCCCCACCTAACATGTCGTGTTTTATCCATTTTTTTTGTCGTAAAGGTTATAAGGTAAATAGTATTGTTTGTATAACTTTTATTTCTCAAGCATTCATCTCATTGCATTTTTTTAAAAAAACAAAAACAAAAAAACAAAAATTTCAGCTAAATAGTTAGTCATTTAGTTGTAGAAATTTTCTCTCCAAACCTGCATTTCATATGCATTTCATATACCTATTTAGGTAAGTTGTAATTTTGGTTAGCGCGTCAAGTATACATTGTTAAAAAAAAACATTTTACGAAAAATTGTAATTCCTCTTAAGCTATTAGAACTTCTAATTTCGAATGTGCATTTCATATGCATCATTTCAAAAACTTTTTACCTAAATTTTTTTATTTTAAATAATGCATCAAATATGCATTAATTTTAAAAAAACTTTTTAGATGAATCGTAAGCTCTCTTAGTGTTAGAGTTCTTATGTTTTAAAAAAAAAACATTTTACCTGATTATTTTTTTAATCAAAGGACGTGCATCTCATATACATTATTTTCGGAAAAAAACCTTCAAGTAAATTGTAATTTTTATTAGTTGTAGAACTTTTAATTTTAACTTTTCATTTTGTATTTATATTTGTACATCTCATATGCATTCTTTTCAAAAACTTTTTCACCTGAATTTTTTATTTTGAGCAACTAGCATGCATTGATTTTTTTTTCCTCTTAAAAAAACAAAAAAATTTAGGAAGCTTGTATGATTCTAACTGTACAACTTTCATCTCATGTATATCTCAAAAGCATTGTTTAAAAAAAAAAAACAATTTTTTTAGATGGATTGTAAATCTTCTCTTAATTGTTAAGCTTTTAATTCTAAACATGCATTGCATTTGCACTTCTTTTATAAAAAAAATTTACCTGGATTTTTCATTTCGTACATACATTCCATATGTACCCTTGAGATAAGCCGTTTTAAATTGTAAATTTTTTAACAGCAGAATTTTAACATTCGAGCATGCATGAGCATTTTTAAAAAATTTAAAGTTTCAATTCATTTTATCCAAGGTGTATTGCAGTTTTTCGGCAAGATCGTCATTTCAACATTCGCATGAGCAAACGTTTAAAAAATGAGAGATTTGATTCTAATTTTTGAAAATATAGTATAACTGTTCAGTTGAGTGCGACTATTCGAGTTTAAACAAAGGATGAGAAAATCTTTTTAATTTTTTTTTAATATTTGTCCTGCGTTCGAGCCAGATAGTGCACTCAACAAACTCAGTAAAACTCCATAATGGTGCAAAACACCCTAGATCACAAATTTTAATTATTTTTTAAAAATTAATCAAAATATTGAAATGAATGACATTAAAAGTTTTTTTTTGAAAAATCATGCATGACCTCTTTTATTCTTTATACTAACTTTCATGTTTGGTCTTTTCAGGTATCCTTGGTTAGGTATCTTGTACATATAAATTCTGCCAGCCAAAATGGGGCAACAAAAAAAAAAGAACGTGCAGCCATCCAGTTGCACAAAGAACAAATTGCGCACTCGGGATATCCAACGATCAGGTGTGATAAATTGTACTTGATTTTTTCCTTGAGATTTGAGTGTCCCTACTCTTTTTGCATGTTAAACGACCACTTCAACCGAGGCCGCAACCATGTGAAACGAGAGCGCTTCAAAAAACTTCCATGCCAAAATTCGACATACCATGTGTGGATTTCATACGCGTCCCTGAACCAAGCCGTACATCCGTTTTACGGCGAGATCTAAACCTGTCAGTGCTAACCATGGGGGAATCCCTAGCTGAGATTGAGCAATGGCCAGAGCACTCGAGAAACCGAGAGAAGAAATCACTTTCTACGTCATCCATTGGTCGTAGGGTCCATCCAGGGCGTCGATACGACCGACGTATATTGACTAGGTCAACTGAGTCCCTAGAAGATGTTTTGAATTATAAATTTTCAATTTGCCACTAGAGGCATGTACATAATTGTCGTTGATTATTTTCGTTAAATTTTCTTTTTCAAAAAAAAAAACAAGAAAAGCAAAAAAAAAAGAAGCCAAAAAAGCAAAAAAAATCATTTTTCTAAAGGGCCACAGCCACCCTTCAAATGGCTACAGATAAAGGGCACTCCCGCGGAATCAAAAACAGTAAATAAGTGAAAGGGCCACAGCCACCCTCCAAATGGCTACAGATAAAAGAGTGACCCCGCGAACCATGTGAGGGCGGGAGAATAAAAAAGGGCCACAACCACCCTTAAAATGGCTACAGAAAAAGAGTGATCCCACGAACCCTGTGAGGGTCACAACCACCCGCCAAATGACAACAAATGAAAAGAGCTCCTGCAACATTGAATACATTGAGGAAACGGTCTCAGCCACGGCTACAAATACTCCCGCATCGAGGCGACAATAAAGAACGGGTCACAGTCAACCTGAAATTGGCTAATAAAAAAGAGCTTCCGCAACAACAAAGGCGAAAACCAAAGATAGGGTCATAGCCACCCTTTAATCGGCTACCAAATAAAGAGTGTTTCCGCTAGGTTGAAAATCCGAAAGCGCGGCCTAGTCAAAATCAGAAAATGAGGGGCATGATTGCAAATTCGAAAATTGCAATCATGACAAAATGAGAGAAAATAAAAAAACCGAGGGGCATGTTCGGGAATCTACCAATCGACCGTGGCAAAAGGAGAGAATAATAGAGAAATTCTCAATATAAAAATCCCGCTAAGTTGTCGCACCCTGCTCAGTTTCGGCAAAAATTAGGAACAAACATTCATGCGACTCAACGTCTTCCAAGTCAACTTCACGGCAAGCGGGACGGTTACAGTCTGCTCTCGCAATTCACCTTTCAAAGATGAGTAGGACTGTTACAGTCTGTTCCTACAAGTCACAACCAGCAATCAGGACCTGAAGTTTTCCAGCTTTCTGAGAGTCACAACCCGACGAACGGAGCCTTAGATGTTAAGCTTTCGCGAGTCACTACCGACAATTAGGACCTGTAGTTTTCCAGGTTTCGGAGAGTAACAACCCGAGAAACAGAGCCTTAGGTGTTCAGCCTTCGCAATTCACAACCAACAATCAGGACCTGAAGTTTTCCAGCTTTCTGAGAGTCACAACCTGACAAACGGAGCCTTTGGTGTTTATCCTTCGCGAGTCACAACCGACAATCATGATCTGTAGTTTTCCAGTCTTCTGAGAGTCATCTCCAATGATGAACGGAGCCTTTTGTGTTCAGACTCCGTAAGTCACCACCAATGATCGGGACATGTAGTTTTCCATATTTCCGAGAGTCACAACCGAATAAGCACATGAGCCGCCTTAAAGATTTGAAAACTCAGTTAAAGACACGCTTCTCATTCAAAATTCGGTGTTTTATTGTCTTTGGAAAAATCCCCTCGAATATGTTCTACGGGAATTCGCCCAAAGAGCGGCAAAACTATAAACACCTAATTTTGGACCACGCGCGACACGCGTGACGTGTGGCACGCCTAAAAGAAGAAATATCCAAATATGACAAGTCGAGAAGCTTCCAAGAATGCTCAGTGCAATATTAGGATAGTATCTGTATTTACTGCAGAATATATGTTATAAATATTTAGTTTAATGTTTAGGATATTTAGCATTAATTGTTAGAATAAATCAGAATTATATTTTCCTAAGTTAGATTAAACCCTAGGTTCTAATGTTAGTATAAATAGATGGGTGATTTACATGTAAAGACACAACAAAAAATATTAAACATCTGGTCTCGAAGATCGTGCATTTTTGCCTCCTAGTAAATTTAATTTTTTTATTTCTTTTTTTTTCCTTCACTGAGGCCCTTCCCATGCAGGCTCAGGCTGCCGGCGCCGCCGGGCCACCATCGCCGGAGTCGTCACCCTTGCGCCGGACCGTTGCCGACCCTCTCTCTCTCTCTCTCTCTCTCTCTCTCTCTCTCTCTCTCTCTCTCTCTCTCTCTCTCTCTCTCTCTCTCTCTCTCTCTCTCTCTCTCTCTCTCTCTCTCTCTCTCTCTCTCTCTCTCTCTCTCCTCTGTAATTTTCCTCGCCCACAGCTCCGACCTCCTTCACCTGCGCCGACCGCCCCTCTAGTATGTCCGTCCTCCGCTCGTCTCGCCGGAGCCATCCCCGGGAGTTTCCTGCTATGTTTTTCTTGAAGATCATGAACATCAAATTTTCCTAAGAACATCATGAAAAATTTCGGACCATTACCATCTCAAAAATTTGAAAATTTTAAATTTTCTTATCTTAAAATTTTCGGCCAAAATCTTAAAAAAACACTTTCATGAATACCAATTTATCAAAATCATGAACTCCTAACACAGGCTCTGATACCACTGTTAGATTACGGGGAGTAGTCACTACGGATCTTATAAACATGGTACATGCTAATAATCGATATTACACAGCGGAAGATTCGCACATACCTCGGACGTAGTCCGTAGTCCCAATATCCTGCAGCAGGGAGTTCACGGTTTTCCGGTCGGCACCCTTAGAGGTTCTTGTTAAGGAATTCCTACGCAATGATTCTCCAGAGCAAAGACTCTGATCGATTCTTGACAGGGACGGATCTCCGGGGTGTTTGCTCGATGGCAAATTGACACACCCTTGGTGAGGTAGTGGGTTCGGCCGAACTATGTGGTTATGGGGGGAGGATTTTCACTCAAATCACCACTAGAGAGGAATTATGATTAACCCTAATAAAACCCCAAACACCTCATATATATATGAGGAGCAAAGTGGAAGAAAGTCCACTTTGCCCCTACATAGTTCGGCCGGCAACATGTTGTATAAGGGAGGCCCAATTTTGGGCCTCCCATGTCAATTGGGATTTGGGTCTGGACCAATCTCCTAATGTAACGTTTACCCAATTGTCTTAGGTAACATATACATATAATGGGCTTCCATTTACCGCGCCCATCACCATATGCTTACACCTTCAACTAGAGGCTCAATTAATAGACACTGTTGAAATTGAACAGAACTTTAGTTAAGCATCCAATTGAAGGTATTTCGTCACAATACTTTTAATTTATGTTTGAATCCATCTTGGGTACATATGAAAAGACTCCACGTCGCATAAACATACTCTTTTCTATCCAATTTGATGAGAACTGGACCAGAGGTGGCAATTTACTCTGAAATTGAAAGTTCGTCTAGCCAATTTAAAAATATTAAAGTTCATCTAGAGATTTATAATTTGGTCAAAATTCATATTGCAATTCAGTTATTAACCCTATATAAAACTATGACTACTATTGGTCAATTTAAAAGGGTGTCATCGATTTTTTTTTGTTAATATGACTTTTGTTACAATATGTTTGACAACTGTTGACTTTTTGGTGCATTTTTTTCCCGTACATTTGGTGTAATACGTTTGGATCTTGTACACTTTTGGTGTATCCGTTAATCAACTGTCAATGTTCAAATTTTTATTTTATTCAGTTTAGGCCTCCAATTTATATCAGTACATTTTTTTAATCTAGTCCTTAAACAATTTTCAATAGAATTCTTAGTTGAATTGACTAGACCGGATCGATCCTAGGATTAGGCCTGACCAGATTATATTAACCTGACCTTCGATACTAATCATCGTTGACACTATATTGTAAATATAATTATAATCCGATATCGGTATCTAGAGATAAACATGATTTATTAATTAGGAAAATAAGTTAATATCCAGGTTTTTTTTACAACCTTCTCGTTTGTGATGGGTTCCGATGTAATCGTTAGCCCCGTTAACAACCAATGGACGGCGAGTAGGTCCAGTGGGCCTCGTGAAAAGCCTGGAAGGCCCAGAGGCCCAGTATGAAGGGTCCCGACTTTAGTGGTCCCGATATATGAACTGAATGCTCCCGACGAGAAACCTCTGAGTAGGCCCCGATATGCCTTAGTAAAGGCCCCGATGATAAAAGCCCCGCAGGGGCTGGACCTGTCTCGTGAGACAAAGGGTCCTGGGTGGTGACACAGAATGAGATAACTCTGGAGTCCCCGACAGGAGTCGAGACTTGCGATCAGAGGATAAGACCGAGAAACCCGCCTACTAGATAGAGTAGTGGGACAACGGTTAAAGATATAGATAAACTTCCCCGAGATACGCGGAGTATGGGTAAGATACGCGGAGCGTGGGGCGAAATCTACGGAATCCCGAACGAGATATACGGAATCGTAGCGAGATATGCGGAATCATGGGCAAAAAGGCCAATCACGGTCACAGGTAACTGAGTAACTTCCCCTCCTATATAAATGAGGAAGTTACCTCAGAAAACACATCATCTAATACGCACTTAGATTACTGCTGCCACCCCATTGATCATATACTCATTTAAGCATCGGAGA
Organism: Clarkia xantiana subsp. parviflora; assembly: GCA_036873135.1. Classification (NCBI taxonomy): domain Eukaryota; kingdom Viridiplantae; phylum Streptophyta; class Magnoliopsida; order Myrtales; family Onagraceae; genus Clarkia; species Clarkia xantiana. The sequence goes on along the minus strand of JAPTYO010000013.1, from coordinate 9,912,613 downwards.
GGGATTATTCTGGGTCACCACCTAGGTCATCCCCTTTTGCAGGATTACGCGGAGCCCAGGAGTCCAAAGCTTTCCGTCAAGGACGTAACGGAGCTTCGCCCGTGATCCAACATTGGCGCCGTCTGTGGGAATCTAACGAAAAGTCAAAATAGTTTCTACCAGATCAATGGCCGGTGGTGGCAAGAAGAAACAAGTCCAGGCCGGCAGCTCTCGCCCTGCTGGGACTGTGAATTCCCCGTTGCTGGAATATGTTGCTGAACAGGGTGAACACCCCGCTGTTTCTCAGACAGGGGGGCATGGTGAGGAGGAGGTCTCAGTCCGAGACACGGCAGTGAATAGGCCAGAGATCCCGCGAAGGGAGGTGGATGCTCCCCCAAATCCGGTGGGGCACAGAGAAGAGGTCCCGCGAAGGGAGGTAGGCTCTTCTTCAAACTTGGAGTTGGACAAGGCGGTCGCAGATGCTATGCCTATGTTCTTGGCAGCCTTGGAGGCCCTGTTGGATAAGAGAGAAGCTGCTAGGAGGGCAGAGGAGTTGCCTCCGCGAGAAGAGCTACCCCCACCCCCTCCGAGGGTGGTTCCAGAAGAACAGGAGGTTCAGCCCAGGAATAGGGGTAAGGAACCCGCGCACTTGGAGAAGTTCGTGGTCGACGGCCCGGGACCAGTGCAAAACAGGACCATTCCCCTGAATGGCCCCATCACCCCCGATCAGGTGGTGAAAATCATCAGCATCTGCATGGGCGATCAGAAGCAAATGACATCGGAACTGAGGGATCGATCCAGCCATCCTTTCGTTCCGCGACTAATAGATACTGTCGCCCCGCCCGGGCTAGGAATACCAACCATCAAGGAGTACGATGGTGAAGGAGACCCGGTTCGCCATGTTCAGAGACATGTCCAGGCCTGTATGGGTAGGACTTCGAATGACGATCTTATATGCTCACTGTTCCCGATCACCTTGGGAGAAAGGGCCATGACATGGTTCTTCAGCCTACCGCCGGGAAGCATTACCTGCTGGGCCGATATGCACGACCGCTTCATCAAGCAGTACCAAGGTCGAAGACGTCTCCTGAAAAGTGTAAGGTCCCTGACCCAGGTGGTGCAGAGATCCGATGAATCGTTGGCATACTACTACCAACGGTTCACTGCGAGTGTCGCGGAGATCGATGAAGAGATATCGGAGGGTGAGACCATCCGCACTTTCCTTCGGAACCTTACTGCTCCGTATGGTTCCGACCTGTTGCACAGTGTAGCCGCGAAGGCTGTGTGGAGCATGGAGGCCCTGCAAGCGAGGGTGAAACAGCAAATCGACGTCCAGGAGTCGAAGATTGCTGCCGGAGAACTTGATCCTCCGAGGTCGGGAAGAGGAAAGACATCGTCCAAGCTGTCGGATGATCGTAAAGGGAGCGACAAATCGGAGGGAAGTAGGAACCGTGGCCGCCCCGAGAAAAGGCAGGATAAGCGTCCTCCGAAGAAGGATAACCGCGAGGGTCGTAGTGTTCCCATCAACAGCTCGATGACCTCCGTGCTAGCTGTGATGGATCGGCAGGGTCTTGCCCGATACCCCCCGAGGAAGGAAGGAGAGTTCTTGGGAGGTCGCCCTGATCGTTATTGTCGGTACCATCGAGCCAATGGTCACGACACAGATAACTGTCGGGAGCTGAAGAAGGAGATAGAGAAGCTGATCCAGAAGGGAAAGCTGAAGGAGTTCGTCGGAAGGGGAAGGTGCCGATCCCGTTCCAAAAGTCGGTCGCGGTCCCGTTCCAAGTCCCGTGACCGATCCCCGAAGAAGAAAAAGATTGAGTCGGAACCTTTTGGTTCCGGTGCTCGTAAAGAGAGACGGGGAACCATTAACGTCATTCACGGAGGAATGGCAGCAGGAGGTGACACCACTGCCTCTCGGGAGAATTATGCTTCTCGCATCTCCGCTGCTGTGGTGCTAGGCAAGAGGTCCCGGTCGTGGACTCTAAAGGAGGAAATGGTGATTTCCTTCTCGGCGGAGGATTTGATAGGCGTGGAGAGCCCCCACGATGACGCCTTGGTCGTGACCTTGGACGTAGACGGATTCGAGATGAAGCGGATCCTGATAGACGGAGGGGCCCGATCCATCGTGAGGAAGGCATTGAACCTAGGCTACTACTGGCCTTCGATGAACAAGGAGGCAACAGCAATGGTCCGATCCTGTGATGCATGCCAAAGGTACGCTCCGAATATCGTGGCTCCCGCCGCGGACTTGATGCCCATCAGGAGTGCTTGGCCCTTCGCGCAATGGGGGATTGATTTGGTGGGACCTCTTCCCCAAGCGAAAGGTCAGTGCAAGTACTTGCTCGTGGCCATCGATTACTTCTCGAAATGGATAGAGGCTAAGGCATTGGCCAAGACGACGGGACGGCAGATCCTCAAGTTCCTTCAAACTCAGATCATATCCCGGTATGGGGTTCCTCGAGTGTTGGTCAGCGACAATGGCCCTCCATTCAATGGGGCTCAGTTGAAGGAGTACCTGGAGGAATTGAACATCGAGCATCGGACCGCTTTAGTCCGCCATGCTCAGACCAATGGCCAAGTAGAATCAGCCAACAAGATCGTGATGGATGGCTTGAAGAAGAGAGTCTACGCCTTGCAGGGCCATTGGCTGGATGAGCTTGAAAATGTGTTGTGGGCTGTTAGAACAACACCCAAGCAGTCGACGGGGGAAACTCCGTTTGGCCTGGTCTATGGCACGGAGGCAGTCGCTACCGTGGAGATAGCAGTGGCGTCCCATCGCGCGAAATATTACGAGCCTCTGACAAACGAGGAAATGAGACGTCTAGACTTAGACTTGCTCGAGGAGAAAAGGTGGAAGGCTGATGAAGTTCAGGCTCGGATGCGTCTGGCAACAGCCCGATATTACAATCGGCGTGTCAAGTCCCGACAATTCTTCGTTGGAGAACTTGTCTGGCAAAGGAACGAGTTCGTTCATCAAGATCGGATCAACAAGCTATCGCCAAAATGGGAGGGACCTTACAAGATCGTAGGGATGCCAGCACCCAATGCATACAAGCTAGAGGACCTTGATGGCAAGACGTTGAAGCATTCCTTCAGCGGCGAACACTTGAAGAAGTATCATGTTTGATATTAAGTCGCTGCGAATGGCGCAAGTTATCTATCAATCCGATGTAAGCGAAACTTTGAGTTATTTATGAATAAAAGAAGTTGCTTCCGATCAAATTATTTTTAGATTTACTCTAATTATTAGTAAGACGTCCTGAAGGACGCGTCAAAAGCCTTCCTAGGTACGAGAAAAGCCTTCCGAGGTACGATGAAAAGCCTTCCGAGGTATAATAAAAAGCCCTATGAGGTACGAGTAAGTCGCCTTTATGGCGCGACAAAAAGCCTTACGAGGTACGGACAAAAGCCTTACGGGGTATGAGTAAGTCGTCTTTAAGATGCAACCAAAAGCCTAGGTACGAAAAGGCCCTAATGGGTCCGCGTAAGTCGTCTATATGATGCGGCCAAAAGCCTTAACAGGTACGAAAAAGCCCTAATGGGTCCGCGTAAGTCGTCTATATGATGCGGCCCAAAGCCTTAACAGGTACGAAAAAGCACTAACGGGTCCGCGTAAGTCGTCTATATGATGCGGCCCAAAGCCTTAACAGGTACGAAAAAGCCCTAACGGGTCCGCGTAAGTCGTCTATATGATGCGGCCAAAAGCCTTAACAGGTACGAAAAAGCCTTAACGGGTCCGCGTAAGTCGTCTATATGATGCGGCCCAAAGCCTTAACAGGTACGAAAAAGCCCTAACGGGTCCGCGTAAGTCGTCTATATGATGCGGCCAAAAGCCCTTAAGGGGTACAATTAAAGTCGTCTGATTTGGCGCGGTAAAAGCCCTAAGGGGTATGGAAAATCATCTTAAGTGATGTGGAAAATGGCCTTAAAAGGCAGGGACGAGAAACCTTAAGTGGTGAAGTCCCGATTGGATGAGAAACCTTAAGTGGTGAAGTCCCGATTGGATGAGAAACCTTAAGTGGTGAAGTCTCGATTGGATGAGAAACCTTAAGTGGTGAAGTCCCGATTGGATGAGAAACCTTAAATGGCAAAGTCTCGAGTAAAGCGTCGGAAGGACGTATTAAGTCATCTTAAATGGTGCATCGGAACGTTCCAAGTAACGAGTCCAAAGTCTCTTTTAATAGCGCAAATAACTATCGGAATCAAAATAGTTGGAATAAACTACTTATATAAAGGCTCGAAGGCCAAAGAGGTTCGATACAATATGTCAAGGAGAAAAACTACAAGGACTGAAAGATAGAGTATTAAGCTTGGTCCTTGTTGGAAGAAGGGTCCTCAGCAGCGTTGGAGGAAGCAAGATTCGGAGGGGCCTGGGCAGATGGCTCCGCAGCCCGCGGAGTCAGGTCCACGGCAGCAGTCTCTTCACTCTCCGCGGGGAGGTTGAAGTACTTCTCCGCGATGGGGGCGAGAGTCTCGGACTTCTTGAAGTCGATGGAATCCTCGTAGGCTGTGTAGAGTTCTTCGACGGCATTGTACAGAACGTCCTCCACCTCGGACTTGCAGAACCCTACAGCATCCACCTTGAATTCTTCAGAATTCCGATACTCCTCGCGGCCCTGCAGACGGCCCTCCTCGCGACCCTGCAGGAGACCCTCCTCGTGGCCCTGCCGGCGACCTTCCTCGTGGCCCTGGGCCTTGGCCTCAGCAAGTTTGGCCTCGAGCCCCGCCTTGGCCTCTGCAAGAGCCTCCGCGAGAAAACCCTTCTCGTGGATGAGCTCCCTCCTCTCCGACTCATTCCGCTGATTATCCGCCTGGACCATCTTCCACTCCCGACGCATGACAGCCTCGTGATCCTGAACCTGCTTGAGCAGGCCCGAAGCCATCTCGTCAAGGAGAGTTTTCTCCTTGGCCATCTTATTCCTGGCCGCCACCGCCTCGTCGAGGTCCACCTGGAGCTTGGCCAACGCGTCAGGGTCCGACCGAGCTTGAGCCTCCTCCAAAGCACCCTTCAGAGCCAGGATAAGGCCGAAGCAGCGCTGCTGGTTCGCGGTGTCCTGAGAGAAGGAAGAAAAAAGATCAAAATGCAGTAATCGGAGACAAGAATGATGAAGAGAATAAAACAAAGATGAAGTTTTACCTCCATCCGACGAATAGCCATATCGCGGATCTCCTCCTCAAGGTCCTCCCGCGCCAAGGACATTGGCCGCCTGAAAGCTGGAGGAATTGACCCCGCCAGCAGATGCAGGGCCAATTCAGGCTCAAGGTTTCCCCGTTGGAGTGGGACCCCTCGGAGAGACTCGATCGGGTCCCAGGGAACCGCCTCCTGGTCGGGGGTGAAAATCTTGTAAAGATTTTCATCCACGGGGAGAGGGGGGACGACCCTGGAACTTTCAGCCGGAGGAGCCACATCGGCTGGTGGCTCGGGAGTCGGGGTGCGGAACTCGGGAGGAGGGCTCCGGGACACGTCCTCCACGACGGGCCTCAGAATGCTCCGGCCTGGTTTGCGGCGGAGCAAGCCCCCTTCGTTGGGCTCCTCGGAGGAAGGAGAAGCCTCCAAGTCAGTCACCTGACGGAACTGAGCTTCCGTCGGGGTTTCCTCCGTCACCGGCGCCGGTGGAGTCGTGGCCCGGGCTGGAGTAGCGGCTCGACTCGGAGTGACAGCCTCCGATGGAACTGCGGTGGCGGGACGAATAAAGTCAGGAAGAGTATCCTTAGGGCACCAGATGATTTGACGATCGAGGTGTTGGTTCTTTCCAAAGATGTTGTAATATCCCGCCTTGAGAACGCGGGGGATTTCTCCTCGAAGGATGTACTTGATTTCTCGAACCCACGTTTCCCGATCAGCGGGGATAAACTCCTTGGGGAACCAGTTTCATATATCTTTTAATAGCACGACGGACACGCTTACCTTCCTCGGCGGTAGTGACCCCGAAGGCTTGGTCAATTTCCTCCCTCCTGGCTCGCTTGGCCACGACCTGTTCTTCGGTCGGATGGGCAGCAGATGGAGTGGCGGAAGAGGAAGCGCCCTTCTTCAGCGACTTTCGCTTCCTCTTGGAGCCACCTGGGACGGCATCAGTCTCGCCCTGCTTCATAATGAGATGAGTCAGCAGAGAAGCCTTCTTGGCTGCAAAAATAAAAGAAAAAGTGATTAGAAGAATTACCCAGACGACTAAATCTTTGGAAACAGAATCGAGGAGCCAGACTCCGATGTGAATCAAGTCCTTCTCCATGAGCTTGTTGGCGTCGAGGGGTATGAAGGAATCCCCCCAACGGTAGAGTTGGACCATCTGAAGAGTGTTGAGGTCATCCTCAGTGTAGACCTCGAGCTTGGGGGCAGGATCCGCCACGACCTCCCATCGGGGCCATGGGACAGAGCTATTTTGGATGAAGAAATAATACTTCTTCCACCCATTGTTATTCGACCCCGAATCGCGAATCAACACCCGATCCTTGTGGAACTTCCAAGTCTCGCTGTCCCAGCCGAAACGTGAAAGTTGTTCCTTTGTCCACTTGGGGAGTCGGGGGGAGAAGGAGCAGACTCCAGCCTTATTGCACTTCATTCCGTAGAAGGTGCGGAAGAGCAGTAGACTGTACGTCCACTGTTGGCGGAGGCATAGAAGCTGGAAGGCATTCCACACGCGGATGGCGTGTGGAGAGAAGGTACAAGGGTGCGTCTTGTAGAAATTGCACATCTCCACCAGGTTCCCGCAGAAGGGGAATTGAATCCCCGCGCTTATCTGTCCGACGGAGACGAACACTTCTCCCGCTCGAGGACGCGTGACGATCGGCTTCCTCTTGACGGCAGGCTGAGACTCATAGGGGAAACGAGGTTCCCAATCCAAGGTAATGCACCCCTCTCGAAGGGCAACCTCATATGAGGTCTCAGAAATCTCATTGACAGCAAATTCAAAGGTGAAAGGGGTCCTAGCCTCAGAACTAGCTTCGTCTAAAAACGGTTACAAACAAGAAGATTTGAGAAAAGAAGAGCAAACATCAGCAAACCATGAAAAAAGAGAAGAAAATCCTTACCAGACATGATGGATGATTGCCGAAAGAAGATGAAGAAAGGATCGGAAGATTGAAGGCCTTGGATCACTTGAACAGCAGAAGGAACTCGGAGGAAAAGCTTCGAGTGCAAGAATGGCAGAAATTAGGAGGGTGGAGAAGAAGAAGTGAATAATGCCAGGGTTCCGGCTTTTATAAGCAAAAGGACAAACCGAACGGACTTAATCTGGACCGTTGAAGACGAAACGATTTAATCTTGATCGTCGAAGACTGAGGGACGGTACGGAAGAGACGTGGTGACGTAATAAGTGCTTTTTCAGAAAGCAACAGTCACGCCGATTTAAGCGTCGTTTCATAACCCCTAGCATTTAATGCTGCAGTAACCGAGGAGTCTCCTCGGATTTGGCAACTGCCCACAAAGTCCAGTGGGCCCAAGGCAGTCATGAGTGAGAGACTCTGGCATTCGACAATTGCGCGTAAGGTAAAAGCCTCCAATCAAGATATCAAGAGGTCTGAAGATAAAAGCCCCCGACAGCAGTATCGGGAGATGTAAAGATAAAAGCCTCTGATGGCGGTATCGGGAGGTATAGAGACAAAAGCCTCCGACGGCGGTATCGGGAAGTATAGAGACAAAAACCTCTAATGGTAGTATCAAGAGGTATGAAGACAAAAGCCTCTGATAGCGAGGTCAGAAGATCCGGAACTGGAAGACACGACGAACTAAAAGTCCCCCATGTCTTGGGGGCAAATGATGGGTTCCGATGTAATCGTTAGCCCCGTTAACAGCCAATGGACGGCGAGTAGGTCCAGTGGGCCTCGTGAAAAGCCTGGAAGGCCCAGAGGCCCAGTATGAAGGGTCCCGACTTTAGTGGTCCCGATATATGAACTGAATGCTCCTGACGAGAAGCCTCTGAGTAGGCCCCGATATGCCTTAGTAAAGGCCCCGATGATAAAAGCCCCGCAGAGGCTGGACCTGTCTCGTGAGACAAAGGGTCCTAGGTGGTGACCTAGAATGAGATAACTCTGGAGTCCCCGACAGGAGTCGAGACTTGCGATTAGAGGATAAGACCGAGAAACCCGCCTACTAGATAGAGTAGTGGGACAACGGTTAAAGATATAGATAAACTTCCCCGAGATACGCAGGGCGTGCCCGAGATACGCGGAGTATGGGTAAGTTACGCGGAGCGTGGGGCGAAATCTACGGAATCCCGAACGAGATATACGGAATCGTAGCGAGATATACGGAATCATTGGCAAAACGGCCAATCATGGTCACAGGTAACTGAGTAACTTCCCCTCCTATATAAAGGAGGAAGTTACCTCAGAAAACACATTATCTAATACGCACTTAGATTACTGCTGCCACCCCATTGATCATATACTCATTTAAGCATCGGAGAGGGATTCTGGGTCACCACCCAGGTCATCCCCTTTTGCAGGATTACGCGGAGCCCAGGAGTCCAAAACTTTCCGTCAAGGACGTAACGGAGCTTCGCCCGTGATCCAACAGTTTGGATCGTACAAGTGCATGGATAATACATGATATAATAGTAGTTATAATAAAGTGTCACATGGCCGTGGGACGTGTTTTTTTCTTTTCCCGGGTTTTGTCATGATATATATGTATCTATGAAGTTAGGAAGATGTGTACATGCAGCTAGCGGTGTCGACCGTTGGGTTAATTAGGGGACATATGTAAGGTGTACGATTAATGGGGGTAGCTAGCTTCCTCTGCAAACTTGGAAACCAACACTTTTTTGTGGAATTTTCTTTATGTACAGTTAATCTAATTAATAATCTGCATCTGTATTCTTTTGTCTTTATTAATATGTTTTTCCTATGAAGTTCACCAACAATAGATAGATAGACTTACCAAAGGTTGCTTCTTCTATCCATACACCCAACGCTATAATATTTTTCTATTAAAAAAGATACTAGATTAGATATATGTTTGCTATATGTACTTCTAAAATTATAGATGATTCACAAATAACCTATATATATATATATAATATATGTTTGACTTAATGAAATAACGCATTTTAGGCAAAATAAACGTCAATATACATGGGTCAATAATATTATTGTGCAGAAAGTCTTAGAAAGGTATGAGAGCTTCTTATAATACACACTTGTGATTAGATCCATTAGATGGATAGTTTATCTTGAGCATGAAGTTGCCATTTTTAACTCTAGCTAGCTAGAGATTTTTGCTCCATCTGAGGCTAGCTATAGCTATTAAGATTGTTATTTTGTATCTTAACAAATTAAAGGCTTTTTATAAATATATTTATATCGTAAAATAAATATGTTTAAATAATTTCCTCCATCCATAAAAGCTTTATTTACGTATATTATATATAATAATATAGATATTGGGAGAACTGAACGAGAAGATCAGGTGATAGTTGGAATTTTTGTTTTCTTCTAAATAAATATCTATATATTATTTATTATTTGTGGTAATTAAGTGGAAGGTGGAGCCATGCCACTCGTTCTTAGATTGCGAATAAATTTATGTAATTGAGGCCTGGGGAGATATTTTTATATGGGGATTTGTTTCTCGCTCCTGCCAAAAGCCATGACATGACCACCGGCGGCCAATGCTTAGCTAGCTACCTAAAAACAGCTAATTACTCACACACTCCATTGATCTTCTTCTTCTTCTTCTTCTTCTTTTGAGATAGTATAACCTACCTATATATATTTTGAGATGGGTGATTCATCAGAGCAGAGCGGTGATGGGGCGAAGAATAATGGGGCACGAAACAATAATATTGTGTTGGGGAAATACGAGATGGGAAGGCTATTGGGAAAGGGGAGCTTCGCTAAGGTGTATTATGGGAAGCACATGGTGACGCAGGAGAGCGTAGCCATTAAAGTGATAAACAAGGAGAAGGTGAAGAAAGAAGGTTTGATGGAGCTGATTGAGCGTGAAATCTTGGTGATGCGATTGGTGCGCCACCCAAACATCGTGGAACTGAAAGAAGTAATGGCAACCAAAGGTAAAATTTACATGATAATGGAGTATGTTAGAGGTGGGGAATTGTTCGCTAAGGTAGTCAAGGGTAGACTTAAAGAGGATTCAGCTAGGAACTACTTTCAGCAATTGGTGAGTGCTATTGATTTCTGCCACAGCCGCGGGGTTTACCACAGGGACTTAAAGCTTGAGAATTTGCTGTTAGATGAGAATGGTAACCTTAAAGTTTCCGACTTTGGTCTATGTGCTGCTTCTTCTACTGAGAAGCTGCTCCTCCAGACACAGTGTGGTACACCTTATTATGTTGCTCCTGAGGTGTTGAGGAAGAAGAAATTAGGAGGAGGATACGATGGTGCAAAGGCTGATATTTGGTCTTGTGGTGTCATTCTCTTTGTTCTGCTTGCTGGTTATTTGCCTTTTCAGGACGCCAATCTAATGAACATGTATCGAAAGGTGTTTAAGGCTGATTACAAGTTCCCGTCTTGGTTTTCAACCGAATCCAAGCGCTTCATCTCAAAAATACTAGTTGTTGATCCTAAGAGGCGCATCTCTATATCAACCATAATGCACTCATCCTGGTTCTGCACCAACATCGCCACTACCTTATCAATTCATCAACAACAAGATGAAGAAGAAGAAGAAACGGTCTCTGAGGTTGTCAAATCAATCAATTCGTCGTCAAAGCCTCGGTTTTTTAACGCATTTGAGTTCATCTCCTCCATGTCATCTGGATTTGACCTTTCGACCATGTTTGCGGAGGAGAAGTCGGGATCATCTATGTTCACATCCAAGTGTTCGGTCAACAAGATAGTGGAGAAACTGGAGTGGATAGCTAAAAAGATAAAGTTTGATGTGGTGAGTGTCAAGGATTGCCAAGTGAAGTTGCAGGGGAAGTCAGAAGGGAGGAAAGGTAAAGTGGGAGTGACGGCGGAGATATTCGAGGTAGCAGCTGACGAGCTGATGGTGGTTGAGTTGTGTAAGTCGGGCGGGGACACGATCGAGTACAACAAGTTGTTCGAGCAAGAAGTAAGGCCTTCGCTCAAAGACATTGTATGGAGTTGGCAGGGAGATAGATCACAATAGTGTTGGTGTTGACGTTGCCGTTGCCGTTCGTTAATATATGTGTGTATATGTTGTGCTTCCAGTTCTAGCTACTTTGTTTTGTTTTTGTTTCTATAGCTACTTAGCTAGGGGAGTAAGAACTTATTTAGTGATATGGTTTACCTCTTGTTTTTTTTTCTTAGGATTAAATTATTGCTTTTGGGTACACCGTATTTCATTTTAGTTGTCTCATCGCGTCTTTTTCTCTCTTTAATCATTTCCATTAACCAACTCATAATCCTTCACTTTCTGCTCTTAAAAAAATTTTGCTCAATTCCCCCCACCCACCCAAACTTGAACATCCTAACGATATGGTTTCCGACCGAGTGGCGTTGATCGCTCCAGCAACAGCAGAGCAGGGTTTACCGGCGCGGACATGGTCAGCTTCTCAGGTGACGGTTCCGGAAAGAAGACGGGAAAGTAGCATGCATGGGAGCTCGGATTTGATAGTCGGCTTCATCGGACTTGACTTCTCTAAAGTAATCACATCGAGAAGTCGAAAGCAACCAAAGGGAAACATGGAACAATCAGAAGCATCAATTTGATTCTAATTCCTAAGACACCAACAAGCAACAAGGGGTAAAACTGGACGCTAAATAGTTTCTTAACCCCATATATAAATGTAATCTTATTGTTCATCAGCATCTGTAGTAGTACTAGTAGTAGTATACAATGGATGGAACATCAGACACATGCTTGGAATAGCTGATATGTTTGGCTGTTGGGTTGTGGATCATGATTATGTGTTGGGCCGACCAGATTTATTACGGTTTGTGAGTTTATTCTCTGCCGGTATATATAATGTTGTAATCTCTAAAAGTGTAACCTCTGAGACAATAAAATAAACGTCAACCGCCAGTTCCTGTGGACGTAACTAAATTCTTGCTGACAATAAAGCATTGGAGATCGAAGGGGAGGGGAACGTCTGCATTCACACTCTAGTAGTAAATCAATGGACATTGGAAGATGTCAGGTACATTCCTGGTCTCAAGAAGAATCTAATCTCGGTTGGTCAGTTGGATAGCATATAAGGTTAAGGACACAATAGGGGCCTGAATGTTTGCCCATGTTGCCAAAAGGGGTCTGAATTGAAAAAACGTATTATTTAGGGCCTGAATTTTGAGTTTTGTGTATAAGTGAGGTCTCCGTCTATTTTTTCTGTTAAAAGTGACGGAAAGTGGTCACATGCTTGGCATGTAACCAAAAATAATTTGAAAACCCGAAAATGCCCTTTGACCAAAGTGTGTCTCTCATATGTTTGACCTAAAATGACGAAAATACCCTTTAAGCCACCACAGCTCCGGCGACCACCACCACCCCGACTCCGGCGACCACCACCGGCCTCCGGCGACCACCACCGACCTCCGGCGACGACCGAAAAGCTCCGATCGGAGCCACAGGGCTCCAGATCAGAGCTCTGTGGCTCCGATCTGGAGCTCTGTGGCCCCGATCAGAGCCACAGAGCTCCGATCGGAGCATTTTTTGCTCCGATCGGAGCTTTTTTTGGCTCCGATCGGAGCTTTTTTGGCTCCGATCGGAGTTTTTTTGGCTCCGATCGGAGGCCCGTGGCAGTCGCCGGAGGCCGGTGGCGGTCGCCGGAGCTGGGTGGTGTTCGCCGGGCGGTGGCCGGAGCGTGGTGGCCTTAAGGGCATAATTAGTGTGTAGGGATATTTTAGACATTTCACATTTTATTAATTAAATTGATAAATTGTATAATAATTACAAAAGGGTATTTTTGTCTTTTCACGTGGTTTTGTTAGATTTAACAGAAAATTTGGACGGAGACTTGAAAAAACACAAAACTCAAATTTCAGGCCCTTAATAATACGTTTTTTCAATTCAGACCCCTTTTGGCCACATGGGCAAACATTCAGGCCCCTATTGTGTTCTTAACCCTAGCATATATTATAAAACAGAGTTTGTGAAGGGTTCTTGGAAGATTAAGAAGGGATTTATGGTTGTAGCACATGGCCTCAGATCCTGAACCTTGTACACCACTGAAGGGTGTATAAATGCAGCTGCTATTTAGGAGAGTGCTTTCAGTTCATGTCTGTGGCATAACAAACTTGGACATATGAGCTTTAAAGGGATGCAGATGCTGGTGGAAAAGGAGCTTCGCAGGGCCTGAAACATGTTGACATGGGACTCTGTGAAAGAAGTGTTATGGGGAAGCAGAAACGAGTTAGTTTCACGAAAACCCTAAGGGAGCCAAGGAAAGAGCAGTTAAAAATGGTCCATACCGATGTTTGGGGACCAGTTGCAGTTTCATCACTTGGCGGATTCAGGTTCTACGTTACCTTTATTGATGATTTCAGTAAAATGTATGGGTTTACTACTTGAAGTGCAAGTCGGATGTGTTTGGTACTTTGAAGAAGTGGAAAACCGAAGTTGTGAATCAGACTGGACTGAAGATCAAATGCCTGAGGTCTGACAACCGGGGGGGAGGGGGGGGGGTTGGTATGAAAAGTCATAATTCATATCATTATTGATAGATATACGCTCAATTTAGACCCGTTTGTATTCGTATTGTATTATTTTGATTACCCCGTAGATGATTGAAAATTAAAACTTTGACCCGCGCACGTCACCCGCGGAAAAATAGCTCGAACGAGTGAAAAACGCCCGTCCGGACACTTCGCCGGGTCCGACCTCAAACTTCCGGGGTCGGACTTCCCGTCCGATCCCGAAAGTCCCGACATCCCTCCAACACGCGATATTCCCGCCCAAGGGGTGTGCGCGACATCCGGAACACTGTCTTTCAAACCGTCCCTTGTGACGAACCGACCATCACTTTGCACATCCAACACTTAGAAAATATCACGAACGTTCTCCATGCTTATTAAAGGCTTAATCCCTTTATTACTTGTTAACTGTGCCCATTTAAGGGTTAACAGTGTCATTAACCGCCTTAATCCCTTCTGAGCCCATAAATAGAACCTCATCCCTATTCATTTACTAAGTTATTACACTTGCATGATTTGAGCTCTCCCTTCTCTCTACCTTCTCTCTATATACGTTGTTCTCATTTAAGCATCGGAGAGGGTTGGCCGGTACCACCCCCGGCGCACCCCTCGTGCAGGTTTGCGGGAAGAAGGATTAGGAAGAAGATACAGGGAAACAGATTGCAAAAGGGAAACTGTCAGATGCAAAGGAAAGGATTTTACCCGTGAGTTGGCTATTCAGATCGACGACTTGTCAACCCGATATGCAGAACTTAACACTTGGCGCCGTCCGTGGTTTTTGAACAAACAAGCCTAACTATCACAAAGCAGATGACAAGCACATATGTCATACATGGGGGATTTGGATTAGGGGGAAAGTCAGCAATTGAAAGGGAAGCATACACGATTGAACTGGAAGATAAGACAATCAAGATTTAAGGCAAAGAACAGATAAAAGAAGAAACAATCAGATTCTCAAGACAAGATATGGAACACATAACACACCCACACAGTGATGCACCAGTCATAACAGTGAGAATCACTGATAGGGACAATGGTCGAATCCTGGTGGATGGAGGAAGCTCTGCTAGCATCTTGAACAAAAAAGTGATCGACATCCTAGGCGTACGACCAAATGGCATCAGTATACTCCCATCTCAAAGGATTCTCAGGAGAACCAAGTTACCCGATCGGAACAATAATACTGCCTGTAACACTAGGGACAGGTAAGAAACAATTGAAGATTGACGTCGCTTTTCTAACTGTAGATACCATGGATGAATACAATGGAATCCTCGGTGTAACCACAATAAACAAGTGGGGTATGGTACCATAAACACTTCACCAAAGATTGAAGTTCCCTACAAGTGAAGGAATTGGTGAAGTAAAGGGTAACTAGAAGGTCGCTAGGAAATGTGCACGAATAGCACTCATGAAAAAAGCCAAAGTTGAAAAGGAAGTTCTTTCAATAGACTAGGACCCAAGAGAAGAACATGATAGATCTGCGCCAATGGAGGATCTGAAAGAAGTGTTAATTGAAGAGCCTGGAAGGAAGGTGAACGTAGGGGTCTCATTAGCAGAGAAAGAAGAGGCACAAATAACATCACTTCTGAGAGAATACAAAGAGTTGTTCGCATGGTCACCAAGTGACATGCCAGGAATAGCAGAAGAGGTAATATCCCACAAGCTTAACATAAACCCAGCAAAACGTCCAATAACACAAAAAATAAAAATAATGGGTCGTAGTATAAAGATCGCCATCCAAGAAGAGGTGGAAAAGTTACTAAAGGCAAACTTCATCAAGGAAATCATACTCCAAACATGGGTCAAAAACCCAGTATTGGTAAGAAAGGCAAGCGGAAGCTGGAGAATGTTCATCGATTACCGAGATCTTAACAAGGCATGCCCAAAATACTCGTATCCTTTACCCAGAATAGATCAGTTGGTCGACACAACGTTAGGTCATGAGTTGATGAGTTTCATGGATGCATATTCGGGGTACAACCAAATCAAAATGTCTGCAGAGGATGCCATTCACACAACATTTTATGCTGATAGTGACGTATACCATTATAGAGTCATGCCATTCGGACTCATAAATACAGGAACTACTGACCAACTCATGGTGAACAACCTCTTCGGAGATATGATAGGAAAGACGATGGAAGCATACATAGACGATATGATCGTAAAATCTAGGAAGAAGAACAATCACAGTGAAGACATACGCATAACTTTCGAAAGAATACGTAAGGACCAAGTCCGCTTGAATCCGACAAAATGTGCTTTTGGGGTACAATCAGGAAAATTCTTGGGGTTCATGGTGAGTCAGAGAGGCAATGAGGTGAATCCAGAGAAACTGCAAGCAACAGAGGAGATGAAATCCCCTGCAAAACACAAAGAGGTACAACAGCTCAATGGATGATTGGCAGCACTAAACAGATTTTTGGCAAAGACTGGGGATAGAGCACTCCCTTTCTTCGAGGTATTGCGTGCCAACAAAAAATTCGATTGGACACAAAGGTGTGAGGACGCTTTCCAGCAATTGAAATAGCATCTGAAGATGTTATCCATTTTGTCAAAACCAACACTTGGGGAACCTATTTTCCTTTACATATCCATAAGCAATATCGCGGTAAGTTCAGTACTGATCAAAGAGGAGGACAACGCACAACTACCAGTCTACTTTGTGAGCAAAACGTTGGCCAAGTATGAGATAAATTACATGGCAATAGCGAAATACCTCTACGCACTGATCATATCAGCACGGAAGTTAAGACCATATTTTCACGCTCACGAAATAAATGTGCTGACAAATCAACCATTGAAACACCTCTTGCAAAGGCCAGACACGTCAGAGAGATTGACAAAGTGGGCAATAGAACTAAGTGAGTCATGCATTCATTTTGCCTCGCAAACGGCCATAAAGGTCAAGCCTTGGCAGATTTCATTGCAGAATTCACAGGAATCGATCCCGACAATGAGCCTGATACAACATCAATCACAACCCAAGCAGAAGTAAATCAAGAAGAATGGAAAAAGTACACATGGGAAATGCATACTGATGGTTCATCCAATGTGGGGGGCTCGGGCGCGGGACTCCTCTTATATCCACCCGGAGAAGTTCATACACTAACGCCATGACACTAACCTTCAAAGCAACGAATAATGAAGCAGAGTATTAAGCTTTGATAACGGGTTTAAGGATAGCTAAATGGGTAGGAGTAAAACACCTCAGGGTCAAGTGCAACTCCCAGCTAGTCGTAAATCAAGTGAAAGGAAACTACATAGCAAGATCTGAAAACATGCAAAAATACATGCAGCAGGCTAAAGAGTTAATCACAAGTTTTGATAGCTTCGACATTGAGTCGGTTCCAAGGGACCAAAATCAGGAGGCAGATTCCTTAAGCAAATTTGCTTTTGGGGGCAGAGTCACCGAAAGAAGTTCACTTTGTAGAACAAAGGAGGCTGTCCATCACAGAAAAACTGGAAGTTCTGACTATAGACGAAGAAGAGGCTTGGATGACTCCAATGCGTCGTTACATCAGTGAAGGAATACTGCCAGAAGACAAGGTAGAAGCAACCAAGATCTAAAGGTTGGCTGTAAATTACTCAATGATGGACAACCAGCTCTATAAAAAAAGGTATTCTACACCTTTCCTAAAATGCATAACATACCCGGACACAAAAAGAGTGCTGGCAGAGCTACATGAGGGGGAGGCTGGATGACACGAAGGAGCAAGATCAATTATCCGAAAGGTCTTCAATTTGGGATACTATTGGCCAACAATGGACAAGGAGGCGAAGGAATTGGTGCAAAAATGCGAACACTGCCAGAGATACTCTCGAAACATAACTGCCCCAGCAGCCAACCTCAGCTCAATATCAAGCGCATGGCTATTTGCCCAATGGGGGATCGATTTGATAGGACCTTTACCAAAAACAAAAGGGCAATATACATTCATACTGGTAGCAATAGACTACTTATCCAAGTGGATAGAGGCTAAAGAAATGGGAAAAACAACGTACAATCATATCATTAGCTTCATTAAGTCACACATCGTCTCAATATACGGTGTACCAAAGATTTTGATAAGTGACAATGGTCCCCAATTCAAGAGCAAGAAAATTGAATAGTATTGCAAAAAGTTGAACATAGAACATCGCTTCGCATCAATGAAACACCTCCAAACAAATGGACAGGTGGAATAAACTAACAAAATAGTGCTGGACGGTCTAAAAAAAAGACTACATGCTACCAAGGGAAGCTGGGTAGATGAACAAGAAAATGTCATATTGGCAGTACGAACAACACCGAAGATATCAGCGGGAGAAACACCGTTTGGTTTGGTATACGGGACGGAGGCAGTGGGACCAGCAGAGATGGCAGTAGCATCACTCAGAACGAATTATTTCGAGGAACATGAAAATGATAAGGTTAGGCTCCTAGACTTGGACCTAGTGGATGATAAAAGATGGAACTCCGAAGAAGCACAAGCAAGGATGCGTCAAGTATCAACCAGACACTACAACCGACAAGTCAGAGAAAGACAATTCCATGTGGGAGAGTTAGTCCTAAGAAGAAATGAGTTCTCATATCTTGATAAGGTAAGAAAAATCTCTCCAAAGTGGGAGGGTCCATACAAGATAGCATCAGTACCATACATAAACGCATATCGTCTGGAAGATGGAGATGGATACATTTCGACAAACACATTTAGTAGGGAGCACTTGAAGAAGTTTCATGTCTAAACCTAATGACAGAGCCAAAATTAGTGACTCTCTAGAATAAGGGCAAGTCAAGTATTTGTGTTAACCATTCTATTAGAAGGGGAACTCAAAGGCTACATAGCCTCTGAGGCAAACAAGGGCAATTGAGAGGCCATCCTCAACAACAAATACCATATCCTTGGATTTATCTTTCGTCAGAAGCATATCTGTCTCCCTAGCATTTCATAAATCCTTATCCTAGTTTTTCAATTTATGCATCTAGAAACTCTTTCCAAAAGGATGTCTTAAGGACTCAATATGTTTTTTTTGTAAATACTGCATGCATGCACCAAGAGAAATGAAAGTTTATTCCAATACTTATAAGATTTAGATGACACACTCACTAAAAAAAACCTTACTTAGATATGAAAACAAAAGGGTATGTCACTTTCAACGCCCCTAAAAGCATATATTGAGAACAGTTCATACACTGCAATTACACCCTGTGCCTTCCAGGAGCCTATCCTGCGATCTGTGCCTTCCATGAGCCTATCTTGCGAAATGTTTTTGACGCCCACAAGAGCGTATCTTGAAGCAGTTCATACACTGCAATCACATTCTGTGCCTTCCGGGAGCCTGTCCCGCGAACAGATATCAACGCCCACAAGAGCGTATATTGAAGCAGTTCATACACTGCAATCCCATTTTGTGCCTTCCGGGAGCCCATGCCACGAAAAACTTTCGACGCCCACAAGAGCGTATCTTGAAGTACTTCATAGACTACAATCACATTCCGCGCCGTCCGGGAGCCAATCCCGTGAATAAAACCCAACGCCCAAAATGGGGCATCTTAAGAGAAGCTCATACACTGCGTTTATAGTTTGTGCCGCCCAAGACTTAATATTGTAAACACTCCCAATGCCCTCAAGAACGTATCTTGCAAACAGTTTAAACAGTTCCAGGACCGTGCCCTACACGTGCACTCAACGCCCTTAGGAGCGTATCCTACAAATGCTTTACAACGTACTCAAGAACGTATCTTTAGAAAACGTTCTTTTTTAGAAGTAAAGTTACATGATATATGAAACGTTATCTATACTAATAATGCAGGAATGACAAAGGACAAAGTGCACAACCATGAAGATAAACACATAAAACAGAATAGTCAAACACAAACACAATCATAGCGTGCGTTAAAGACAGTCAAAACCCAAAAGAAAAGCTACGACACATACGTCAAGCAGCAAACTACAAACATTCAAATCTGAAAGAAGAAAGATAGACTCAACCCAACAAGGGAGGAAAGCAACCAGATATACACATATGAATAGTAGATAAACAATCAAACATATGCAACCTGTGAATCTTCACGATCCTGACGATCGAAAGACGACCCGCCAATGAAACTGGATGATGAAGAGGAAACACTCAACTCAGCATCATCAACATTAATGACATTTTCGGGCACGGGGGCAATAACTTCATTAACAACCATCACAACCGGCCCTCTCAAAACAGCAACAAGTTCCAAGGCAAGAGGCATTATCTTTATATACCAATATAAAAAGTGAGAGTTGTCCTCACCCCCAATAGGTACCTTTTGAAAATTTTATTATTATTTTATTATAATATATATATATATATATATATATATATATATATATATATATATATATATAATATTTAGTTCCCATAATTTTATAAAATTAATGATTCAGTCATTATTATCATTTTATTACATTTTGTTATTTTTATTTTTTATGATCTTAATTGACAGGTCACCGTAGTTATTATTAACTTCTCAATCAAGTATATTTATCAATTAGAGTCAACTTTAATGTATCATATGCATTCAATATGTGCAAATATCGGGTGCATGCATTTTTCCATCACCGTATCACAGATTTGGGGATGTTCCGACTGTTGACATTTTTGTATCACATAAATCAGTCACTTGGCAACTCATATAACATATCAAAATATGGATCAAACGTGATTCTTGAAGTTTGACTTTACATATAATATGTTACTCAATGTTCAATACTTATTGACTCGAACTATTGATTTAGTTCTTGTGTTTGTAAATTCAATCATATTAGGTATATCCTAATTAGTAGTTGAATAAATATTTAAGGTGAATTCAAGTATAAACATCATACATTAGTGATTTAAAAATTGATGATTTAGTCTCTACTATATTTGAGGATTACTAAAAATTTCATTAATTAAATTGCATTAATTTTTTTTTGTTAAGGCCGCTTAACTTACACGTTACATTAATTATCATTAACTTCTTAATGCATTATATCTATAGATTTGAGTCCCCAAAGTATGATATGTAACCAATTTGTGCAAACTTCGAGTACATGTTGAGATTTTTTATGCAAACTTCAAGTACTTGTCAAATCATATAAATTGCCAAATACGGGTCAACCACGGCTCTTGAATTTTGACCTTTTACGGATAACAGGTTACTCATCGTCCAACATTTAGGGTCTCGAACTATTAATTTAGTTATTATGTATGTCAATTTAATCAAATTGGGTACAACCTAATAAGTATATAAATAAGTAATTGACGTAAAGTCAAGTATAAACTTTAGATTTTACTGAATTGAATTTTCCTTTAGCGTTAAATTAATTTTTGTTGGTATTATTGTATAAATTGCATGGAAAGTGTATAGTTACGTTTGTATAGGTCAAACTGCTCCACCGATGACTCTAAGTGGTTAAGTACGGTTTACATTCTTCACTCCTCAAGTTGATGAGTTAGATACAACTTTGTCGTTAAGAACTCACACGATCCAACTCATTATTATTTCTTACTGTAAATATATATACATGTAAGGCTAATTTAGTACCCAATCGAAAATAATAGTTAACTGTTTTGAATTGCATTATGTCGTTCTTCTCTATCACACAGATTCATTTCTCGCAACCCCTTAACTTGCACATGTATTAATTAAATATCGTATTAGAAAACTTAAGATAAATTATGTATCCTTGAAACTTAGACGATCGATACGCGTGCAACGCACGCGTTAATAACTAGTATCACAAAAAACCCAAGGAAATAATCTTCTAAACACAAGAAAATGGGAATACGACAACGAAAGCAATGTATACTAACACAATCAGTCGCTACCCATCACCTCAAACATTGAACACTGACACCACAAGGACAAGATGTAAATGACAAAATGCAAGGCATTCTATTATTCAGGAAGGGTAAATTGATCCTTCAGAGAAATAGCATACTCAACAAGGTAGCTGAACCACAAAGCTGGTAAAAAGGAAAACCAGGGACAGCCGCAAAATATCCGTTCATCAATCATTTTCTTGAAAGCTTGTTTGGATGAATTGCACCGAACTTCAAGATCAACATGAAAGGAAGGAGAATTCTTATATTCGAATATGGCAAACATCTCTTCTTCCACTCGAAACACACTCTCATAGGATACCAATTCAGCAGCACGTAGAACCTTATCACAGGCAGCCAGACTATGCAATTTTGCAATCTCAACCTTGAGAGAAATAATACGATCTGGTAGAGCGCTAAACTTGGCGTCAATGATACGACCCTCTTCCAAAGCCTCAACAAATTTAGAAGCAAGCTAAACTTGTACATCATTAAGTAACTCCTTCTCCTCCAAGAGCCCAACAATAGAGGTCGCCAAATTTCCCATGTCAGAAACACCTTAGGCTAGAACAAACAAGCATCAAAACATGAACAAGTATAAAAACGACACTTGATAAAACAACGAAGAAGATAAGTACAGAAGAAAAACAAGATAAGGCCCCACAAACTATCCCGCGAAACTCCCTCAATCGACTAGGGGGCAACATTCAATCACTTGGTGGAATAGCAGTTGTAAAACCCGAACCCCAACCTTAGGAACAAGTAATGAAGACCGGTTGTCAAAACGACACTTATCCCCAAAAGAAAAGGGTGTTAGATTACGGAGAGTAATCACTACGGAAATTAAATCATGGTACATGCTACTAATCGAAATTACGCAACGGAAGATTCGCACATACCTCTACAGTAGTCCATAGTCCTAAGATCTTTGCAGCAGGGAGTTCAGGATCCTCCGGTCGGCACCCGTAGGGGTTCTTTTGAAGCAAGACCTACGTAGTATTTTCTTCACACCAAAGCCTCTGATCGATACTTGGAAAGAGACAGATCTCTGGAGTGTTTGCTCGAAGGTAAATAGGCACACCCTTGGTGAGGTAGTGGTTCGGCCAAATATTGTGTCTCTGGGAGGAAGGGTTTTCTCTCAAAACACCACTTAAAGAGAATTGTGATTAACCCTGATAAAACCCCTAACTCCCCACATATATAGGAGGATAAAGTGGACAAAAGTCCACTTTACCTCCTCACTATTTTTGGCCGGCCTATGCTTAGTATAGGGAGGCCCAGTTTTGGGCCTCTCATGTAAATTGAGATTTGGGTCTGGCCCAATATCCTAAAGTGACATGTACCCAATTAACTTAGGTAACATATACATATAATGGGCTTCCATTTACGGCGCCCATCACCATATGCTTAGAGCTCCCACTCGCCGGAATGGGAGGGTGCCTGTTAATGTATTGTCGTCCAAATCGTCATCAACATTTCACTCCTTCGACCTAGTCCTTTGCTTCCGAATAGTTCATACGAAGTTTGCCGTACGACCGGCGGACACGACAGGAATCGTGCTACTCATCTGTTAGGAGTGTTGTAGCGTCCGCGGAACGTTGATTTCCCTTTCTCCAATAAACCTGTTATAAACACATTTATATAGTGTCGCGTTGTATCCTTGGTCAACTGATAATTCTCCTTTTGCCTAGTTTCCTCATATGAACACTTCTCCAAGGCATCCGTACAAGTATTCACAACCTTCAACTAATATCCGGTTGGTGGCTACCTTAGTGAATACAAGAGTTGGTGAATTACAGGTGAACTTGACCATCCCCATCGCACATACCCTTAGTCAAACCCAACTGGTTTCCAAAGACGTGGTCACTGGGCCTATTTGTTCAGCACTATGCTCTTACGCCGGGAACCTTATATTGAGCTTGACCTTAGATATGAGTTCTGAGTCCGTGAGGATACTTTGGGTGCCTCTTCATAAGGCTCCCTGGATCAATCACACGCACGAGGTGAAGAAGTTTGCGCCCGCCAGAATCACGAGGATTCTTTCCTAGCAGAACCGAGCTGTGACCCCGTGATCGGACATGGCATGCGTAGTATAAAACACGAGTCGATAACATACCTGAACGTTTAATTTCAAATGAATGGTACATGTCAAATCATGTTATCGCAGATTCTCATCTGGCCCAGAATGTGAATTAATGACGAATGTCGGACCTAAAATCCGACCTAGGGCGATAAACGTTTTTTAAACGTGGATTTTGAAAGAGTCGCCACTAGTTAATTATTAGTCAAACTAGAAACCTAAATTACCTAAGTGAATAACGAATTAAACACCTAGGTATAAAACCGATCTACGATCAAAAATTCGAATTCGGGGGTTCCATTACAAGTTAAAAATATAATTTTTAATTATGCCCTTTCGGTACTCAATTCACTTAATTTGCCAATTTTATTTTATTTGATTATAAATTAATTATATACATGAACGATAATAAATACTAATAATAATAACAATTATCATGTACAATTAAATTGACGCGAACTAACATGACGAGTATACGAAATTAACCCATTTTCATTTAATTAATCTAAACTAATCAAAATTTAACACTATTTACGTCAAATTAATTATACTAATATAACATGCACTTGAAAATATTAAGATAGACAATGTCGCGACATGTAATTTTGCACACAGTTAAATTAATATCAATATAATTATTCCAACATTAATAATAATAATAATAACAATAATAATAAAAATAAAACAATTAACAAAAAAATAATTAAATAAAAAAAAATAAAAAATAGAAACCGACGGGACTCACTCACCGGAAGGAACTGGAAAACCACGAAGATGGCGGACCGGGCAAGAGATGGCCACCGGCAGCAGGGCTGGACGCGTCAGACACCAGCGACGACATGGCGACGGACGACGGCGACGAACGGCGAATGATTTGGGGAAAAGCTCCGGCTCGGATTTGCACATAGATGACAACAACGAAGAAGCAGAGATCGGCGGAGGGCGGCGCACGGACAGAACGGACGGCGAGGTGCAACGGCGGAGTAGAAGGCGGGCGCTACAGTGGTCACGGGTCCAGTCGGGCAGGTCACTGGCGGCTGTTGGAACTGCAGTGGCTCCGGCAAGGGCTGAGTAACTGCGGAATGATGGACAACAGAGGACGACATGAAGCAGCATCGGATGAAGCAGTAGTGCAGAGAAATCGGAAGCAACGGCTATCAACGGGATGGAGGTTGTCATGGAGCACCAGCGGCGGAATTGTGGCTGGAGGCGTGGTTAGCGAAGGAGATCGGGGGGCGACGGCGAGGGCGAGGTTAGCGACTAGGTCGGAGAGCTGCGGCTGAGGTTGAATCGGCTGTGATGTTAGGATGGATATGGAACCACGAGAGAAGGAGAATGGTACTGCACATGAAGAAGATGACGATGGACAACAACAATAATAATAAATATAAGAGTAATAATAATAGTACAAAGTAAAATAGTTAATCAACAAAGAATAAAAGCAAGAAAAGAAAAATCTTTTTGTATTCTTTCCTCTCTTTACATGTAAATTTAACCACTATTTATACTAATCTAGGCCTAAGCTAACTAGGAAATAAATATTACATATTTATTCTAATCATAAATGCTAAATATTCAGAAAATATACTCTAAATATTCAGCAAATATCATCTGCAATAAATACAAATAATTAACCTAATTTAAGCCGGTCCTATCTTTAGAAACTTCGTGACCTTCAATATTTAAATGCTTCCTTTTTTTAACGTGTCACATACGACATTTTGAACGTGCTATGCGCGGACCAAAATTAGGTGTTTACAGCTTGCCCTTCTTTGGGTGAATTCCCGTAGAAAATGTTCGAGGGGATTTGTCCAAAGACGAGTAAACACTAATTTTGGTTGGGAAGTATATCTTCTTTTGAGTCTTCGAATCTTCAAGGGAAACTCCTGGCATATTTCGAAAAGTGAAACAAAGTAGAGCCTCTGTCGGCGGTGCCTCCATTAGCGTGCCCCTGTTGGCGATGTAGAAAGTAGAACCTCCGTCGGCGGTGCCCCTGTTGGCGATGTAGAAAGTAGAACCTCCGTCGGCGGTGCCCCTGTTGGCAGTGCCTCCATTGGTAGTGCGGAAAAGTAAAGCCTCCAGTGGCGTGCGGAAAAGTAAAGCTTCAGTTTGCGGTGCCCCTATTGACGGTGCCTCTGTTGGCGGTGCAGAAAGTAAAGCCTCCAGTGGCGTGCAGAAAAGTAAAGCCTCGGTCGGCGGTGCCCCTATTGTGGTGCCTCCATTGGCGGTGCAGAAAGAAAAGCCTTCAGAGGCGTGCGGAAAAGTAAAGCCTCCACTGGCGTGCAGAAAAGTGAAGCCTCCAGTGGCATGCGGAAAAGTAAAGCCTCCAGTGACGTGCAGTAAAGTAAAACCTCAATCCACGATGCCTCCAGTGGCGAGCGACAAGAGAAGCCTCCAGTGGCGTGACTTGCGAAGGCTGAATACTAAGGCTTCGTTTGTCGGGGGTGACTCTCAAAAAGCTGGAAAACTTCAGATCCTTAATGTCGGTTGTGACTTGTAGGAACAGACTGTAACAGTCCTACTCATCCTTTGAGTAGTGACTTGCGAGAGCAGACTGTAACTGTCCCGCTTGCCGTGAAGTTGACTCGTAGGAACAGACTGTAACAGTCCTACTCATCCTTGAATGGTGACTTGCAAGAGCAGACTGTAACCGTCCCGCTTGCCGTGAAGTTGACTCGTAGGAACAGACTGTAACAGTCATACTCATCCTTGAATGGTGACTTGCGAGAGCAGACTGTAACCGTCCCGCTTGTCGTGAGTTTGACTTTGAAGACGCTGTATCGTAGAAAATACGCATGCGCATGAATGTTTGTCCCTAATTTTTTTCCTAAACTGCGCATGACGCGACACTTAGCGGGATCTTTCTCTTTTTTCTTTTTTCCTCTTCTTTTTTTTTTTTTGAGAATTTCTTTTTTCTCTCCTTTTGCCACGGCCGATTGAGAGATTTCCGACCGTGCCCCTTGATTTTTTATTTTCTCTCCTTTTGCCATGATTGCAATTTCTGAACTTGCAGCCATGCCTCTCATTTCCTGATTTTGCCTAGGTCGCCCTTTCGGGTTTTCAACCTAGCGGAAGTACTCTTTATTTGGTAGCCGATCAAACGGTGGCTGTGACCCGTACTTTATTTTCCGCCTCGACGCGGGAGTATTTGCAGCCGTTTGGAGGGTGGCTGTGACCCTTTACTCACCGTCTTCAATGTTGCGGGAGCTCTTTTGATCATTTGTAGGGTGGCTGTAGCCCTTCTTTCCTCGTCTCTGATCCGGGAAACACTTTTTGTATGTAACCATTTCGAGGGTGGTTGTGGCCCTTTCACTAAATACCCGCCATCGATGTTCAGGAAGCGCTCTTTTGATTGTAGCCGTTTAGTGGGACGACTGTGACCCTTTCTTTTATTTTCCCGCCCTCACCGGGTTCGCGGGATCACTTTTTTTTTGTGTAGCCATTTTAAGGGTGGCTGTGGCCCTTTTTTATTCTCCCACCCTCA
Source organism: Clarkia xantiana subsp. parviflora (assembly GCA_036873135.1). Taxonomy (NCBI): domain Eukaryota; kingdom Viridiplantae; phylum Streptophyta; class Magnoliopsida; order Myrtales; family Onagraceae; genus Clarkia; species Clarkia xantiana. Next base: position 9,885,692 of record JAPTYO010000013.1, on the reverse strand, counting down.
CAAGGATCACGGGATCACTCTTTTTTTGTTTCTAGCCGTTTGGAGGGTGGCTGTGGCCCTTTCACTTATTTCGCGCTTTTGATTTTGCGGGGGCGCTCTTTATCTATAGCCGTTTGAAGGGTGGCTGTGGCCCTTTCTTTGTAGTCGTTTTAGGGACGACTGAGACCCTTTTCATTTGTAGTTGATTTAGGGACAACTGTGACCCTTTTATTTATTCTCTGCTCTCATAAGATTCGCATGAACACTCTCTTTATTTTACAGTAGCTGATTAAAGGGCGGCTGTGACCCTAAAGAAAAATGATGATATTTTTCAGCTCACCTTTTGCCATGACTGCCCCTACGGGTTTTCAATCATGCCCCTCTCCCTATCTTTTTGCCTAGGTTGCCTAGCGAGAATTTCTCTCTCTTTTCTTTTTTGCATTTTTTGCTGTTTTTTTTTTAAATAAATTTACCGAAAATAATTAAAACAATTATTTACATGCCCTTAGTGGCAGATTGAAAATTCCAAATACAGATGACCTTTTTCTTGATGATGACTCGAGTCAGAACAAGTTGGTTGTGTCGATGTCTTGGGTTGAGTACCCTCCGATGGAACACATCGAAAATGATGATTTCTTCTCTCGACTTTTCATATGCTTGTTTATCGGCACATTCAACCTTCACAGGATTCTCGATCCCTTTGAATAATCTCTTCATTTCTTGATAATTTCTCGTTTTTGAATATGCCCGATCTTAACGGAGGATGCCCCATGGTTAGCACCCATCGGGTTAGGCTTGTCACATACTGGATGAGTGATCTGGTTGAGGAAGGCCGCAGATGGTAGGTAAAGCTTCAGAGGTTTGGAACCTATCCGAAGTATCTAGGACAAACTCGGCAGTCGATATCAGAATGGTCGGCAAGCAAAAGACCACGTGCGAGATGTGATCTTCAGGAGTTTTGATTTGGATGATTATCCAAGCTGAAAAATGAGTAAGGAAAAATTCAAATTCCAGGGATAAAAATGATCACAACTTCTCTTACCTGGGTGTTGGATTTTTTTATAGTGGGCAATGTGCTTGCTATGCGACTAGTCCTTCTGCATGTCCTGATTTTCCTTCTCCATCTAGAAAATACAACTTGTATATGAAAACCGGCCGGAAAGTACATGCCCCTGGACCTCTGACGGAAGGCACCAACAATAATGCTTCATTTGCTTGACATCTCAAATGATCATTGGTCGACACATTGAATCTTCTGGGGACCCTTAATGATCTCTTGATATTTTCCATATTCGGACATGTCCTATCTCAATGGGAGATGCCCCTTGGTTACCGCCGACTGGTTTAGGACTCGCCGTAAAACAGATGTACGACTTGATTCGGGGACGCGTATGAATTCCACACATGATAGGCAGAATTTTGGCATGGAAGTTATTTGAAGCAGTCACGTTTCACGTGGATGCGACCTCGTCGAAGTGGTCGTCTGATCTGCAAAAAGAGTAAGGACACTCAAATCTCAAGAAAAAATCAAGTACAATTCATCGTACCCGATCGTTGGATATCCGAGTGCGCAGTTTGTGCTTTGTGTAACTGGATAGCTGCACGTTCTTTTTTGTTGCCCCTTTCTGGCCGACACAGCTCGTATTTGCAGGATACCTAACCAAGGCTACCTGATAAGAGTGAATGGAAAATCAGTGTAAAAAATATGAGAAATCATGCATGATTTTTTTGAAAAACTTTAATGTCATTCATTTCATATTTTTGATTACTTTCTGAAAAGGAATTTATGATTTAAGGCGTTTTGCACTATCATGGAGTTCGCTGAGTGCACTATCTGGCTCGAACGCAAGATATATGTTCAAAACAAAGTTTTTTCAAAAAGATTTTATTGTCCTTTGTTTAAACTCGAATGGTCGCACTCAACTGCACATTTAAACTATTTTCTCAAAAAATAGAATCAAATCTCTTTTTTAAAACGCTAACTCATGAGAAGGCTGAGACGATCTAGCCGAAAAAGTGCAATACGCATTGGATAAAAACGAATGACACTTTGAGTTTTTTTAAATGCTCATGCATGCTTGAAAGTTAAAGTTCAACTGTTACAACTTACAACCAGTTTACCTGAATGATACATATATACAAAATGAAAAATCTAGGTAAAGATTTTTTACAAAAAGAAATGCAAATGCAATGCATGTTTCGAATTAAAAGCTCAACAACTAAAAAGAGATTTACAATCTATCTAAAAAATGTTTTTCCTAAAACAATGCCTATGAGATGTACATGAGGTGAAAATTGTACAGTTGAGAAAACTTACAAGCTACTTGAATTTTTTTGTTTTTTGTTTTTTTTAAGTGGGAAAAAAAATCAATGCATCCTAGTTGCTCAAAATTGAAAAAAGCAAGTGAAATTTTTTTTTTCAAAAACGCATATGAGATGCACAAAAATAAATACAATACGCAAACTTAAAAATTAAAAGTTCTACAACTAAGAAAAATTACAATTTACCTGAAAGGTTTTTTTCGAAAATAATGCATATGAGATGCACATCTTTAAAAAATTCAGGTAAAAGATTTTTTAAACAAAGAGCCCTAAAACTAAGAGAGCTTGCGATTTATCTAATTTTTTTTTTTTTAAATTAATGCATACTGGATGCATTATTTAAAATAAAACAATTCCGGTAAAAAGTTTTTGAAATGATGCATATGGAATGCACGTTCGAAATTAGAAGCTCTAATAGCTAAACGAGAATTAAAATTTCCAAAAACGTTTTTTTTAACAACGCATGTATTATGCACTAAAAATTACAACTTACCTGAAGAGGTTTTTTTATTATAATGCGTATGAAACGCAATGTTGAAATTATAAATTCAGGTAAGAGTTTTTTTTTTTTAAAAAACAATGCATACGAAATGCATGTTTGAAAATAAAAATTCTACGACTAAATGACTAACTACTTAACTGAAAAAGTTTTTTTTTTTAAATGCAATGAGATGAATGCATGAGAAATAAAAGTTATACAAATAGTACTAGGATAACATTTACAACAAAAAAACAGATATAACACGAAATGTTAAGGGGTAAAAAATGTGTGGCTTTGCTCTACAAGGTAGGTTCCACTGATAGGTTCCCGAAAATGTGGTTTCCTCCCCCCATCATAGGGATCACGAGACCTTCACAAGCGAGTGGAGTTTTTCCGAGTCGTACCGACAGCCTAGCCGCTCCGGTCGTACCGTACTAAACCTCCGGGGTTCCTAGTTGCCCTAGGTTTTAGGCGTTTTGGACATTACACTAAAGTGAGTGCGTGTGAATTCAAATAATGCATATACAACAAAGAAAAATAGTCAGTCACAATAAAAACTTAACTCCACACCTGAAAGCACAAAAAAAAACAACCAAGTTAGAATAACGAAGTCAAATATGAATAAAAAATAAAACATGGCAAATAAGCAAATATAAAGAGCCCGAACCCTCTAAATTGTCCCCAGCAGAGTCGCCAAATTGTCGGACCTAAAATCCGACCTAGGGCGATAAACGTTTTTTAAACGTGGATTTTGAAAGAGTCACCACTAGTTAATTATTAGGCTAACTAGAAACCTAAATTACCTAAGCGAATAACGAATTAAACACCTAGGTATAAAACCGGTCTACGATCAGAAATTCGAATTCGGGGGTTCCATTACAAGTAAAAAATATAATTTTTAATTATGCCCTTTCAATACTCAATTCACTTAATTTTCCAAATTTATTTTAATTGATTATAAATTAATTATATACATGAACGATAATAAATACTAATAATACTAACAATTATCATGTACAATTAAATTGAAGCGAACTAACATGACGAGTATACGAAATTAACTCATTTTCATTTAGTTAATCTAAACTAATCAAAATTTAACACTATTTACATCAAATTAATTATACTAATATAACATGCACTTAAAAATATTAAGATAGATAATGTCGCGACATGTAAATTTGCACACAGTTAAATTAATATCAATATAATTATTCCAACATTAATAATAATAATAATAATAAAAGGAAAACAATTAACAAATAAAATAATTTAAAAAAAAAAAACAGAAACCGACGGGACTCACTCATCGGAAGGAACTGGAAAACCACGAAGATGGCGGATCGGGCAAGAGTTGGCCAGCGGCGGCAGGGCGGGACGCGTCAGACACCAGCGGTGACATGGCGACGGACAGCGGCGACGAACGACGAATGATTTGGGGAAAAGCTCCGGTTCGGATCTGCACATAGATGACAGCAACGAAGAAGCAGAGATCGGCGGAGGGCGGCGCACGGACAGAACGGACGGCGATGTGCAGCGGCGGAGTAGAAGGCGAGCGCTACAGTGGTCACGGGTCCAGTCGGGCAGGTCACCGGCGGCTGTTGGATGAAGCACATGAAGACCACAGTAGGACCACATGAAGCAGCGCTCGCCTGGAAATGACCTGTTGTCCAGCGAGCGCTACATGCTGAGTAACTGCGAAATGATGGACAACAGAGGACCACATGAAGCAGCATCGGATGAAGCAGTAGAGCAGAGAAATCGGGAGCGGCGGCTATCAACGGGATGGAGGTCGTCATGGATCACTAGCGGCGGAATTGTGGCTGGAGACGTGGTCATCCGGGAAACCGTGGCTGAGGCGTAGTTGGCGAGAGGGCCGCGACAGTGAAGGGATTAATGTTACGGGAAGGCGAGACGCGGTGGCCTGGAACGACCGAGTGATGGAAATCCGGCGAGTGGAGCAGCACGAGGAGAGGAAGTGACCGGAGCTGGTGGTCACGGTGGTGGTGCAAGTCCGTATCTGGTTGCCGGATTGGAAGCGAAGGAGATCGGGGGCGAGGGCGAGGTTAGCGACTAGGTCGGAGAGCTGCGGCTGAGGTTGAATAGGCAGTGATGTTAGGATGGATCTTGAACCACGAGAGATGGAGAATGGTACTGCACATGAAGAAGATGACGATGAACAATGTTGGATCACGGGCGAAGCTCCGTTACGTTCTTGACGGAAAGCTTGAACTCCTGGGCTCCGCGTAATCCTGCAAAAGGGGATGACCTGGGTGGTGACCTAGAATCCCTCTCCGATGCCTAAATGAGTATGTGATCAATGGGGTGGTAAGCAGTAATCTAAGTTCGTATTAGAGAATGTGTTTTCTGAGGTAACTTCCTCCTTTATATAGGAGGGGAAGTTACTCAGTTACCTGAGACTGCGCCTGGCAGTTCTACCCACGATTCCGTATATCTCGTTCGGGATTCCGTATATCTCGCCCCACGCTCCGCGTATCTCGCCCATACTCCGCGTATCTCGGGCACGCCCTGCGTATCTCGGGGGAGGTTATCTATATCTCAACCGTCTCCCCACTACTCTATCTAGTGGGCGGGTTTCTCGGTCTTATCCTCTGATCCCAAGTCCCAATTCATATCGGGGACTCTAGAGTTATCTTATTCTAGGTCACCACCCAGGACCCTTTGTCTCACGAGAGAGGTCCAGCCTCCGCGGGGCTTTATTATCGGGGCCTTTACTAAGGCATATCGGGGCCTACTCAGAGGCTTATTGTCGGGGGCATTCAGCTCATATATCGGGACCACCAAAGTCGGGACCCTGCATACTGGGCCTCTGGGCCTCCCAGGCCTTTCACGAGGCCCACTGGACCTACTCGTCGTCCATTGGCTGTTTAACGGGGCTAACGATTACATCGGAACCCATAATTTGCCCCCAAGACATGGGGGACTTGCAGTCCGTCGTGTCTTCCAATCTCGGACCTCCCGACTTCATTGTCGGAGGCTTTTGTCTCCATACCTCTCGATATCGCCATCGGAGGCTTTTGTCTTCATACCTCCCGTTACCGCCATCAGAGGCTTTTGTCTTGCGCACAATTATCAAATGACAGAGCTTTTTACTCATGACTGCCTTGGGCCCTACTGGGCTCTATGAGCAGTTGCCAAATCCGAGGGGACTCCTCGGTTACTGCAGCATTAAATGCTGGGGATTATGAAACGACACCCGAACCGGCGTGGGTGCTGCTTTCTGGAAAGGTACTCATTACGTCACTAACGTCTCTTCCGTACCGTGCCTATAATCTCGGCGATCAAGATAAATTCGTTTCATCTTCAACGGTCCAGATTGAATCCGTTCGGCTGTCCTTTTGCTTATAAAAGCCAAAACCCTGGCACTATTCACTTCTTCTTCACCGTTTCAATTTCCGGAAGTTCTGCCATTTTCGAACCTGAAGTTTCCTCCCCAAGTTTCTTATGCTCTTCAAGTGATCCAAGACCTTCAACCCTTCTGATTTTTCTTCATCTTCTCCAAGCCACCATCAACGATGTCTGGTAAGATTTTCCTTCTCTGTTTTCGTGATTTGTTGATGTTTCCTCCTCCTCCTTTCTTGAATTCTCCTGTTTGTAACCGTTTTTAGACGAGGCTAGTTCTAGGGCAAGAACCCCTTTTACCTTTGAGCTTGCTGTTAACGAGATTTCTGAGACCTCGTACGAGGTTGCTCTCCGAGAAGGATGCATCACTTCAGACTGGGAACCCCGCTTCCCTTACGAGTCTCAGCCCACCACCAGGAGGAAGCATATCATCATGCGTCCTCGAGAGGGAGAAGTGTTCGTCTCCGCCGGTCAGATAAGTGCTGGGATTCGATTCCCTTTTTGCGGAAACCTGGTGGAGATGTGCAACTTCTACCAGACACACCCCTGCACCTTCTCTCCACATGCCATCCGCGTGTGGAACGCCTTCCAACTTTTGTGCCACCGCCAGCAGTGGACATACAGTTTACTGCTTTTCCGCACATTCTACGGAATGAAGTGTAATAAGGCTGGTGTTTGCTCCTTCTCCCCCCGACTCCCCAAGTGGACAAAGGAGAAACTTTCACGTTTCGGCTGGGATAGCGAGACCTGGAAGTTCCACAAGGATCGGGTGTTTATTCGTGATTCAGGGTCCGACAATAGCGGATGGAAGAAGTATTACTTCTTTGTCCAAAACAGCTCTGCCCCATGGCCCCGATGGGAGGTTGTGGCGGACCCTGCCCCCAAGCTCGAGGCCTACTCAGAGGATGACCTCAACACCCTCCAGCTGGTCCAGCTTTACCGTTGGGGGGAATCCTTCATTCCCTTGACGCCAACAAGCTCGTGGAGAAGGACTTGATTCATATCGGAGTCCGGCTCCTCGATTCCGTTTCCAAGGATTTAGTGGGTAACACTTCTAACCATCTTGTCTTTTCATTTTTGCAGCCAAGAAATCATCTCTGTTGACCCATCTCATGTTGAAGCAGGGGGAAACTGATGCCGTCCAGGGTAGCTCCAAACGGAAGCGGAAGTCGCTGAAGAAGGGAGCTTCCTCTTCTGCTGCCCCTCCGACCGAAGAGCGGACCGAGGCCAAGCGGGCCCGAAGGGAGGAGATAGACCAAGCCTTCGGGGTCACTACCGCCGAGGAAGGTAAGCGTGTCCGTCCTGCTATTAAGAAATATAGGAAGCTGGTCCACGAGGAGTTTATCCCCGCTGATCGGGAATCGCGGGTTCGAGAAATCAAATACATCCTTCGAGGAGAAACCCCCCGCGTTCTCAAGGCGGGATACTACAACTTCCTTGGAAAGGACCAATATCTTGAGCGCCAAATCATCTGGTGCCCTCACGATACTCTTCCTGATTTTATTCGTCCCGCAACCGCAGGTCCATCGGAGGCTCTTACTCCAAGGAGGGCTGCTACTCCAGCACGGGCCGCGACTCCACAGGCGCCGATGATGGAGGAGACCCCGACGGAAGCTCAGTTCCGTCAGGTGACCGGCTTGGATGCTTCTCCTTCTTCCGAGGAGCTAAATGAAGGTGGCCTGCTCCGCCGAAAGCCAGGTCAGAGCCTCCTGAGGCCAACCGTGGAGGACGTGTCCCGGAGTCCTCCTCCAGAGCTCCGCAGTCCAACTCCCGAGCCTCCGACCGAGGTGGCTCCTCCGGCTGAGGCTTCCAGGGTCATCCCTCCTCTCCCCGTGGATGAAAATCTTTACAAGGTTTTCACCCCCGACCAAGAGACGGTTCCCTGGAACCCGATCGAGTCTCTCCAAGGGGTCCCGCTCCAACGGGGGGACCTTCAGCCTGAATTGGCCCTGCATCTGCTGGCAGGGTCAGTTCCTCCAGCCTTGAAGCGGCCGATCTCCTTGGCGCGGGAGGACATCGAGGAGGAGCTCCGCAATATGGCCATCCGTCGGATGGAGGTAAGACTTTACCTTTACTTCGTTCTCTTCATTGTTCCTACTCTCGATTATCGGATTCCAATCTTTTTTCCTTTCGTCTTAGGAAACCGCGGACCAGCAGCGCTGCTTTGGCTTCATCCTGGCTCTCAAGGGTGCTTTAGAGGAGGCACAAGCCAAGTCGGACCCCGACGCTTTGGCCAAGCTCCAGGCAGACCTCGACGAGGCTGTAGCGGCCAGGGTCAAGATAGCCAAGGAACGAACCCTCCTCGACGAGATGGCTACGGGCCTGCAGAAGCAGGTTCATGATCATGAGACTGTCCTGCGTCGGGAGCGAAGGATAGCCCAGGAGGATCAGCGGCGGAACGAGGTGGAGAAGAGGCAGCTCATCCACGAGAAGGGCGTTTTCGTGGAAGCTCTTGCGGAGGCCAAGGCGAGACTTGAAGCCGAGAGGGCTGAATTCTCTGTCAAGCTGGCTGAGGCAAAGGCTCAGGGTCGCGAGGAATATCGGAATTCCGAGGATTTCAAGGCGGATGCCGTGGGGTTCTGCAAAACCGAGGTGGAGAACATTCTGTTCAATGCCGTCGAGGAGCTCTACACGGCATAGGAGGATTCCATCGATTTCAAGAAGTCCGAGACCCTCGCCCCCATCGCGGAGAAGTATTTCAACCTCCCCGCGGAGAATGATGAGGCTGATGCCGCGAACCCGGCTCCGCGGACTGCAAAGCCTTCTGCCCAGGCCCCTCCGAATCCTACTCCCTCCGAAGCTGCTGAGGACCCAACTTCCAACAAGGACCAAGCTTAATGCTCTATTCTTTAAGTCCTTGTAATTTTTCCTCCTTTATCTTTTGTATCGGAACCTTCAGGCCTTTGAGCCTTTATATAAGAAATTTCTTTCATCTATTTTGGTCCCGATAATCGTTTGCGCTATTTAAAGCGACTTTAGATCCGTTACTTAAAACGTTCCGATGCACCTCTTAAGATGACTTCATACACCCTTCCGATGCTTTACTCGAAACTTTACCATTTAAGGTTTCTCGTCTAGTCGGGACTTCACCACTTAAGGTTTCTCGTCTAATCGGGACTTCACCACTTAAGGTTTCTCGTCTAAGTTACCTAATGTAATTTCATATGTCTTTTCGTGACATTTTCCTCGGGACTTTACCACTTAAGGTTTCTCATCCCTGTCTCTTAAGGCAATTCTGTACATCACTTAAGATGATTTTTCGCACCTATTAAGGCTTTTATCGCGCCATTCCAGACGACTTAATCGTACCCCTTAGGGCTTTTACCGCGTCATTTCTAGACGACTTAATCGTACCCCTTAGGGCTTTACCGCGTCATTTCTAGACGACTTAATCGTACCCTTTAAGGCTTTTTGCCGCATCATATAGACGTCTTACGCGGACCCGTTAGGGCTTTTTCGTACCTAGGCTTTTGGTTGCATCATAAAGACGACTTACTCATACCCCGTAGGGCTTTTGTCCGTACCTCGAGAGGCTTTTTGTCGCGCCATAAAGGCGACTTACTCGTACCTCATAAGGCTTTTTATCGTACCTCGGAAGGCTTTTTATCATACCTCGGAAGGCTTTTGTCGCGTCCTTCTGGACGTCTTACTAACAGTTAGAATAAATCTAAAAGCAATTCGATCGGAAGCAACTTCTTTTATTCATTAATAACTCAAAGCTTTGCTTACATCGGATCGATAGATAATTTGCGCCATTCGCGGCGACTTAATATCAAACATGATACTTCTTCAAGTGTTCGCCACTGAAGGAATGTTTCAATGTCTTGCCATCAAGGTCTTCTAGCTTGTACGCATTCGGGGCTGGCATCCCTACGATCTTGAAAGGTCCCTCCCCTTTCGGCGATAGCTTGTTAATCCGATCTTGATGAACGAACTCGTTCCTCCGCCAGACAAGTTCTCCAACGAAGAATTTTTGGGACTTGACACGCCGATTATAATATCGGGCTGTTGCCAGACGCATCCGAGCCTGAACTTCATCAGCCTTCCACCTTTTCTCCTCGAGCAAGTCTAAGACTAGACGTCTCATTTCCTCATTCGTTAGAGGCTCATAATATCTCCTGCGATGGGACGCCACCGCTATCTCCACGGGAGCAACTGCCTCCGTGCCATAGACAAGGCCAAACGGAGTCTCCCCCGTCGACTGCTTGGGTGTTGTTCTAACAGCCCACAGCACGTTTTCAAGCTCATCCACCCAATGACCTTGCAAAGCATAGACTCTCTTCTTCAAACCATCCATCACGATTTTGTTGGCTGATTCGACTTGGCCATTAGTCTGAGCATGGTGGATGGAAGCTGTACGATGCTCGATGTTCAATTCCTCCAGGTACTCCTTCAACTGAGCCCCATTGAACGGAGGGCCATTGTCGCTGATCAACACTCGAGGAACCCCATACCGGGATATAATCTGAGTTTGAAGGAACTTGAGGATCTGCTGCCTCGTTGTCTTGGCCAACGCCTTAGCCTCTATCCACTTTGAGAAGTAATCGATAGCCACGAGTAGATACTTGCACTGACCTTTCGCTTGTGGAAGAGGTCCCACCAAGTCGATGCCCCACTGCGCGAAGGGCCAAGCGCTTCTGATAGATATCAAGTCCGCGGCAGGAGCCACGATATTCGGGGCGTACCTCTGGCATGCATCACAGGATCGGACCATCGCTGTCGCCTCTTTGTTCATCGAAGGCTAATAGTAGCCTAGATTCAACGCCTTCCTCACAATGGATCGGGCCCCTTCATGACAGGCCGCGACTCCTTCGTGCAGTTCTCTCAGGATCCGATTCGTATCAGGCTCCGCCACACATTTCAGAAAAGGCTTTACATGCCCCCTCTTGTATAATTGGTTGTCCACCATAACATAGTTGCTCGCGATTCGACGCAACCTAACAGCTGCCACCTCATCATCGGAGAGTGCCCCCGTAGTCAGGTATGTGACCATCGGGGTCATCCGGGTGGGTTTCTCTTCTTCCTCCGATCCTGCTTCAATAGCGCAAACCTCCGATGGATCGATGGTTGAGATGATTACTCTCTCCAGAAAGTGCACCTTCCGATTCTCCTCGGGGGCCACTCCCAGAGCGAACTTGCTTAAGGCGTCTGCCTCCGCATTTTCTTCCCTTGGGATTGCCTCGATATCGAAGCTTTTGAAGCTTCCCTTCAAGGTCTGCACCTCATGCAAATACTTCCTCATTGTCGGGCTCTTGGCTTCATAGTTCCCCTGGACTTGATTCACGTTCAAGCTAGCATCACACTTCACTTTTAGATGGTTGACTCCTGTACCCTTGGCGATTTTAAGGCCTGTGATGAGAGCCTCATACTCCGCTTCATTGTTGGTGGCCCTAAATGTCAAGGCCAAGGCATATCGCAGGGGCTCGCCTCCACCGGGCGGTATCAATACGAGTCCTGCCCCCGATCCTTCTACACTTGATGAGCCATCAGTGTACATCTCCCAAGTGTTCTCCTCATTTGGCTGTTCTGGCTGTTCTGCTATCGGGACCTCCATGGCTGCCCCCTCTACAGGACCCGCTTCTTCTAGATCGGGTGCTGTAGACTCAGCTATAAAATCCGCCAATGCCTGGCCCTTAATAGCTGTCCTCGGAGCGAAGTGTATGCGGAACTCCGTAAGCTCGATGGCCCATTTCACCAATCTGCCCGACGCCTCCGGTCGGTTCAAAAAGTGCTTCAAGGGATGATTAGTTAACACAGTAACCTCGTGGGCATGGAAGTAAGGCCGTAGCTTTCGAGCAGCAACAATCAACGCAAAGAGATACTTCTCAATAGCGCGATAATTCATTTCAGATTTGGCAAACGCCTTGCTTACATAATAGACAGGCACTTGGTTGCCCTTGACAATCTTAATCAAAACAGAACTAACAGCAACTTCAGAAACAGCCAAATAGAGATAAAGCGACTCGCCTGAAACTGGTTTCGCCAACGGCGGGAGGGTACGGAGGTGCTGCTTGAGTGCCTGGAATGCCTCATCGCACTTGTCGGACCATTCAAACTTCTTGTGGGCCCTTAGCACATCAAAAAATGGCATGGCTCCGTCACTCGCCTAGGATAGGAATCGATTCAGCCAACCGGCCATTCAACACTTGAACCTCCCGATGAGTCTTCGGGGACTGCATCTCCTCGATTGCTCGCAGCTTCTCAGGATTCACCTCGATTCCTCTCTGGCTCACCATGAACCCAAGGAATTTCCCCGAGTTCACCCCGAAAGCACACTTGTCTGGGTTCAACCGAACCTGATGAAACTTCATCCGCTCAAACGCCGCCGCCAAGTTTTTGACATGGTCCCTTGCCTGTCGGGACTTCACCAGCATGTCATCTACATACGCCTCCATAGTCTTTCCCAGCATGTCTCCGAACAACTTGTTCACCATCCTCTGGTAAGTTGCTCCAGCATTGATCAATCCGAAGGGCATTACGTCGTAGTGATAAACGTCACTATCGGCACAGAAGGCCGTATGGGGGGCATCCTCCTTCGCCATCTTGATCTGGTTGTAACCAGAATAGGCATCCATGAGGCTTAGCAGCTCGTGTCCCGATGTGGCATCCACCAACTGGTCAATCCTCGGGAGCGGATAGCAATCCTTCGGGCAGGCCTTGTTCAAGTCGCGGAAATCGACACACATCCGTCACTTCCCATTACTCTTTCGCACCAGGACTGGGTTAACGACCCAAGTCTGGAATCGCAGCTCCTTGATGAATCCAGCGTCGAGCAGTCTGCCCACCTCTTGCTGGATCGCAATCCTCTTATCCGCGCCCATCGGACGCCTCCTCTGCGCGATAGGCTTGATCGCGGGATCAATCTTTAGCTCGTGCACTATCACGTCGGGGCTGATTCCTGGCATATCGCTCGGGGACCAGGCAAACAGCTCTTTGAAATCTTTCGGGAGCTCAATCAACTCTCGGGCTCTCTCCTCCGACAGAGCGGACCCGATCTTTACCTTCCTTCGAGGTCCATCAATCTCGACCTCCTTCAGATCTTCCATGGGGGCGGGACGCCCAAACTCCTCTCGAGGATCGGCATCAGTCTGCAGGACAGCCATGGCTTCCCTCCTTCTCCTTCGGGTGGCGTTAACATAACACCTTCGTGACGCCACCTGGTCACCTTTGACTTCTCCGACTCCATTGTCAGTCGGGAACTTCATCTTCTGGTGGACGGTTGAAGCCACTGCCATGAGAGGGTTGATGGTGGTCCTCCCGATAATAGCGTTATATGTTCCCGCCGATTCTACCACGACGAAATCCACGTTTCGCCGTTCCATCTTCCAACCACTACCAAACTCCACCGGTAAGGTAATCATTCCCAACGGATAGGAAGTTTATCCAGAGAATCCCACCATTGGGAAGTTCACCTGCATCAGGTCCTTCTTCGTCTTTCCCATGGCCTCCAGCGCGTCCATGAAAAGAATGTCGGAGGAGCTCCCTCCGTCTATCAGGATCCGCTTCATCTCGAATCCGTCCACGTCCAGGGTCACGACCAAGGCGTCGTCGTGAGGGCTCTCCACGCCTATTAGATCCTCCGCTGAGAAAGAAATCACCATCTCTTCCTTTATAGTCCACGACCGGGACCTCTTGCCTAGCACCACAGCAGCAGAGATGCGGGAAGCGTAATTCTCCCGAGATGCGGAGGTATCACCTCCCGCTGCCATTCCTCCATGAATGACGTTAATGGTCCCCCGCCTCTCCTTACGGGCACCAGAACCGGAGGCTTCCAGCTCAACCTTCTTCTTCTTCTTCGGGGATCGATCTCGGGACTTGGAACGGGACCATGACCGACTTTTGGAGCGGGATCGACACCGTCCTCTTCCGACGAACTCTTTCAGCTTCCCCTTCTGGATCAGCTTCTCTATCTCCTTCTTCAACTCTCGACAGTTATCTGTGTCGTGACCATTGGCTCGATGGTACCGACAATAACGATCAGAGCGGCCTCCCAAGAACTCTCCTTCTTTCCTTGGGGGGTATCGAGCGAGACCCTGCCGATCCATCACAGCTAGGACGGAGGTCATCGTACTGTTGATGGGAACATTTCGACCCTCGCGGTTATCCTTCTTTGGAGGACGCCTGTCCTCCCTTTTCTCGGGGTGACCACGGCTCCTACTTCCCTCCGATTTGTCGCTCCCTTTGCGATCATCCGACAGCTTGGACGATGTCTTTCCTCTTCCCGACTTTGGAGGATCAAGCTCTCCGGCGGCAATCTTCGACTCCTGGACGTCGATTTGCTGTTTCACCCTCGCTTGTAGGGCCTCCATACTCCACACAGCCTTCGCGGCCACACTGTGCATCAAATCGGACCCATATGGAGCAGTCAGGTTCCGAAGGAAGGTTCGGATGGTCTCTCCCTCCGATATCTCCTCATCGATCTCCGTAGCACTAGCAGTGAATCGTTGGTAATAATATGCCAACGACTCGTCGGATCTCTGCACCACCTGGGTCAGGGACCTCACACTCTTCAGGAGACGCCTCCGGCCTTGATATTGCTTAATGAAGCGATCGTGCATATCAGCCCAGCACGTAATGCTTCCCGGTGGTAGGCTGAAAAACCATGTTATGGCCCTTTCTCCCAGGGTGATCGGGAACAATGAACATATGAGGTCATCATTCGAAGTCCTACCCATACAGGCCTGGACATGTCTCTGAACATGGCGGACCGGGTCCCCTTCACCATCGTACTCTTTGATGGTCGGGATGCCTAGCCCTGGCGGGGCGACGGTATCTAGCAGTCGTGGAACGAAAGGGTGAGTGGATCGGTCCCTTAGCTCCGATGTCATTTGCTTCTGGTCACCCATGCAGATGTTGACAATCTTCACCACCCGATCGGGGGTAATGGGGCCATTCAAGGGAATGGTCCTATGTTGCACTGGTCCGGAACCATCCACCACGAACTTCTCTGAGTGTGCGGGTTCCTTACCCCTATTCCTGGGCCGAACCTCCTGTTCTTATGGAACCACCCTCGGAGGGGGTGGGGGTAGCTCTTCTTGCGGGGGCAACTCCTCTGCCCTCCTGGCAGCCTCTCTCTTGTCCAACAGAGCCTCCATGGCCGCCTAGAACATAGGCATAGCATCTGCTGCTGCCTTGGCCAGCTCCGAGTTTGAAGAAGAACCTACCTCCCTTCGCGGGACTTCCTCTCTGTGCCCTACCGGGTTTGGAGGGGCATCCACTTCCCTTTGCGGGATATCTTGCCTGTTCACCGCCGTGTCTCGGACTGAGACCTCATCATCACCATGCCCCCCTGTCTGGGAAACAGCAGGGTGCTCACCTTGTTCAGCAGCATGCTCCATCAACGGGGAATTCACAGTTCCAGCGGGACGAGAACTGCCGGCCTGAACTTGCTTCTTCTTGCCACCACCGGCCATTGATCTGGTAGAAACTATTTTGGCTTTTCGTAAGATTCCCACAGACGGCGCCAATGTTGGATCACGGGCGAAGCTCCGTTACGTTCTTGACGGAAAGCTTGAACTCCTAGGCTCCGCGTAATCCTGCAAAAGGGGATGACCTGGGTGGTGACCCAGAATCCCTCTCCGATGCCTAAATGAGTATGTGATCAATGGGGTGGTAAGCAGTAATCTAAGTTCGTATTAGAGAATGTGTTTTCTGAGGTAACTTCCTCCTTTATATAGGAGGGGAAGTTACTCAATTACCTGAGACTGCGCCTGGCAGTTCTACCCACGATTCCGTATATCTCGTTCGGGATTCCGTATATCTCGCCCCACGCTCCGCGTATCTCGCCCATACTCCGCGTATCTCGGGCACGCCCTGCGTATCTCGGGGGAGGTTATCTATATTTCAACCGTCTCCCCACTACTCCATCTAGTGGGCGGGTTTTTCGGTCTTATCCTCTGATCACAAGTCCCAATTCATATCGGGGACTCCAGAGTTATCTTATTCTAGGCCACCACCCAGGACCCTTTGTCTCACGAGAGAGGTCCAGCCTCCGCGGGGCTTTATTATCGGGGCCTTTACTAAGGCATATCGGGGCCTACTCAGAGGCTTATTGTCGGGGGCATTCAGCTCATATACCGGGACCACCAAAGTCGGGACCCTGCATACTGGGCCTCTGGGCCTCCCAGGCCTTTCACGAGGCCCACTGGACCTACTCGCCGTCTATTGGCTATTTAACGGGGCTAACGATTACATCGGAACCCATCAAACAACAACAATAATAATAAATATAATAATAATAATAATAATAGTACAAAGTAAAATAGTTAATCAACAAAGAATAAAAGCAAGACAGGAACAATGTTTTTGTATTCTTTCCTCTCTTTACATGTAAATTTAACCACTATTTATACTAATCTAGGCCTAAGCTAACTAGGAAATAAATATTACATATTTATTCTAATCATAAATGCTAAATATTCAGAAAATATACTCTAAATATTCAACAAATATCATCTGCAATAAATACAGATAATTAACATAATTTAAGCCAGTCCTATCTTTAGAAACTTCGCGAACTTCAATATTTAAATGCTTCATTTTTTAACGCGTCACATACGGCATTTTGAACGTGTTACGCTCGGACCAAAATTAGGTGTTTACAACGAACAAAGTTCATCACGGCGATCTGCAAAATGAAGATCATGTCGAGTTACTTCGACACTAGATGATCGTTCTACATAATCAGGTTTATCCTCCTGGTCTTAGCCAGCCTTCCTTAGTAGAAGTCTCCCTCCACCGCAAGACGACCGTACCTGTGAGACGAGATAAGGCCCACATTCGACATAGTTTTGGAAGAGTATTGCGTCCTCCTACGACTTAGTTTATAGACTGAAAATTTGATGTAATCAAAACATTATGACGTTGATTGATCATAAACTCAGTTGCAATTCTTTCGCTTACAAAATATAACTTTCCAATATCAAAATGTTATCACAGATACATGCCACTACTAAACCTTACGCAATCCAAGCAGTTTTATATGTTTTTTGAATATATCCCTGCGTAGTGGTTTAGTTAATGGGTCAATCATGTTATCAGTGGAAAAGTATTCCATAGTGATTATATTGTCTTCTACAATAGATTTAGCATAAAAATATTTCACATCAATGTGTTTGGTCCTACTATGGTACTTCAGATTCTTTACTGCCGCAATTGCTGCCTGACTATCAGAGAACACCTTCATAGGTTTACTCCCGACGTCACCATCAAGCAGCGCAGTAAGAAGCCTTTTTAGCCAGACCCCTTCCTGTGTGTTCTTGGAGAGAGCTACGAATTCTGATTCCATTGTGGACAGCGCGACACAGGTTTGCTTCTTGCTCGTCCATGAAATGGCGGGATTAGCAAGGAGAAACACTCCTCCTGTAGTGGACTTACGATCATCCAGATCGCCACCATAGTCAGCGTAACTGTACCCGGTCAATTCTAGCTTCCCGCCCTCATAGCACAGTGCGTAGTCGGCAGTACCTTTCAGAAAACGAATAATTCGTTTTACAACCTTTAAATGTTGATAGCCAGGATCTGATTGGAAACGTGCTACTAGGCCCACGACGTAATAGATATCCAAACGGGTGCATTGCATGGCGTACATCAAACTACCGACCATTCTTAAATACTCTGCACTCTTCATCTATTCACGCTCTGCCAGGTTCTTGGGGCCGTCACGTTTTGACAGTGCGCACCCTAATACCACCGGCGTATCCAAGGGTTCGGCATCCTGTAATTTGAATCTTTTCAACAGTTTGTTGATATAAGATTCTTGAGACAGACACAATTTCCGGGTAGCCTGATCTCTAGCAATTTTAATGCCCAAGATGTACGTGGCCTCTCTCATGTCTTTCATCTCAAATACAGATGCGAACCATGACTTTGACTTGTTCAAAAAACTCACATCGTTTGCTGCAATGAGTATGTCATTCACGTAGAAGGTTAAGATGACATACTTAGACCCGGTGGTCTTATAATACACGCACGGATCCTCGTGAAGATTCACTAATCCGTTTCCTACGATTTCCTTGTGGAATCTGCAGTACCATTGCCGAGACGACTGGTTAAGACCGTAGATGGACCTTTGGAGTTTACAAACTTTACGTTCGTTACCATGAGTAATGAAACCATCCGGTTGCTCCATGTAGATCTCTTCCTCCAGTTTTCCGTGGAGGAATGCGGTCTTAGCATTCATTTGGTGTAGCTCGAGATTGAGACTTGCGACCAGGACCATGACTGGCCCTAACCAAGGTTTTACGCATAGTCAGTGAGTTTGTTTAGTCAAAGTAAACTCCGTGAAATGGGTATGTCCTTTCGCATCAAGTCGGGTTTCGCACCTTATGAATAGAGAGGATCTTGGATGAATATCAAAATGTATTAACAACCAAAATCAGTTTGTACAATTGGTAGATCAAGGTATATATAGGAGAAGAGAGCATCTAACTATCTAACTAACTTAGAGTGTAAGTAATCTAGACTAGTATGCACAAATGTGTCAAGTATGGAATGTATGGAATATACATTCCTATATGCTCCCATCCTTTTCTTCTCTTGTCTTTTCATGAAAAACATACTTGATACCATAGAGGCTAAGCAAGGCAATGTGTTGCTTCTTGATTAGAGCCTTTGTCAACAAATCTGCCAACTGATTTCTAGAAGCAACATGTGTTGGAGCAACTTGCCCTGATTGAATGTGGTGCCTAGTAAAATGGCAATCTAATTCAATATGCTTGGTACGTTCATGGAACATTGGGTTTTTGGCTATCTTCACTGCAGACTCACTATCGGTGAATATAGGAATTGGCAAAGTGACTTGCACCCCAAGCTCCTTTAGAAGTCTAGTAACCCAAAGAGCTTCCTGAATGGCTGCCCTCAAACATCTGTATTCTGCCTCTGCACTTAAAAGGGAAACCGTGTCTTGTTTCTTCACTTTCCACCCTACCATAGCTCCACCAAGTTTTACACAATATGCACTAATGGACTTCCTACTAAATGGACAAGCTGCCCAATCTGAATCACAATAAAGACTCAAGTCAAGTGCAATGTTGGTTGGATAGAGAAGTCCTTGGCCAGGAGTACCTTTGATGTACTTGATCACCCTTCTAGCTGCATCATGAAGGGATTTCTTAGGCTTGTCAACAAATTGACTAAGCCTTTGAAATGCAAAGCTAATATCTGGCCTAGTCATTGTCAAATACAATAATTTGCCCACCAATCTTCTATAAGCAGACACATCTTCAAGAGGCAAATCATCTGAGGAGGTGTTAGTTGCTTCATCATATGCGCAAGTTGTTAGTTTGAGATTGAACTCCATGGGAGTCTCACAAGGTCTAGCAGCCCCCAAACCAGCCTCCTCAATAAGCTCAAGAGCATACTTCCTTTGGTTGATGACCAAACCTTCTTTGGACCTTGCAATTTCCAATCCTAAGAAATACCTCAAGTTGCCCAAATCCTTGAGCTTAAAATGAGATTTCAGAATGGACTTCAAGTGATCAATCATAGAAGCACTTGAGCCCGTGATGAGCAAATCATCCACATAAATGAGAAGATACACCCTGTCTTTACCATTTGCCTTGGTGAACAAGGAATGATCCGAGGCACTTTGAGAATAACCATTTTCCAATAAGGTGTTGGTGAACTTGATGTTCCATTGTCTAAATGCTTGATTTAACCCATAAAGTGATTTCAAAAATTTGCATACACGTTTAGAAGCACCAGGAGTGATCATAGGAGAATCAAAACCTTGAGGAATGTCCATATAAACTTCTTCATGCAAATCACCTTGAAGAAAATCATTGTTGACATCCATGTGAAAGAGTCCCCAAGAATGAGAGGCTGCCATAGCCAAAACAATTCTCACAGTTGTCATCTTCACCACAGGAGAAAAGGTCTCATTGAAATCAGTCCCTTCTATTTGGGTAAAGCCTTTTGCAACAAGCCTAGCTTTATATTTCTCAATAGATCCATCAGAATTGTACTTCACCCTAAACACCCATTTGCATCCAATAGAAGACTTCCCATGGGGCAGCTCCATAATCTTCCATGTATTGTTATCTTGTAAGGCCTTGATCTCCTCCTTCATAGCAATCACCCAATTTGAGTATTTGATTGCTTGCTTATATGTAGAAGGCTCCTTGATCTTGTCAATAGAGGCCAAGAAGCAATTGAAGGTAGGATTAAGATGATCATAGGCAATGTATTTCTCCATACCAAAAGAAACATTTGAAGAAGAATCCTTTCTTAACTGAGCAATCCTTGCACTCCTTCTTAAGATTGGTACTTGTGGAGTGTCAACCAAAGGAACATCCTCTACTATGGGGAGCTGAGGAAGAGCATCCTCAATTGTGGAGTGCTGAGGAAGAGCATCCTCAACCATTGGTGAACTAGAAGAAGACTCCTCAACTAACAACTTGGACCCCAAGCAAGTAGGTAATAGGGATCTCAATTCTGCCGTAGACATGCCAAAAGGAAAGATATGCTCATGAAAAACAACATCCCTTGAAACTTGAAATGCTGAATTGGAAATCTTCATCACAAGATAACCTTTTTGAGAAGTAGAGTATCCCATGAAGATGCAAGGCTCAGCTCTTGAACTAAACTTGTCAGAGTTATTCAAGTTTGTGGCAAAACATAGGCAACCCATGATCCTCAAATGATTAATGGAAGGTGGCTTGCCATAAAGAACCTCCATAGGAGACTTGAACCCCAAAGAAGATAAAGGTAACCTATTCATCAAATAACAAGCAGTGAGAACACAATAGCCCCAATACTTGATAGGCATACAAGCTTGGAACCTCAATGCCCTCGCCACATTCAAAATTTGTCTATGCTTGCGCTCCACTCTACCATTCTGCTGAGGAGTGTATGTGCAACTAGTTTGATGTTGAATACCCAAAAGAAGGAAACGATCCTTGCAAATACAATTGATGAACTCAGATCCATTATCACTCCTAGCAATCTTCACCATAGTTCCAAACTGAGTCTGAACCATCAATAAGAAGCTTTGAATATGAATGAAGGTATCACTTTTGTTCTTCATTAGAAAGACCCAAGTTGCCTTGGAAAAGTCATCCACAATGGTGAGGAAGTATTGATAACATTTGATTGTAGGAACTTTGTATGGACCCCAAAGATCCAAATGTATCAAGGCAAAAGGAACAGAGGCATGAGAATGACTAATAGGGAAAGATAATCTTGATTGCTTGGCCAAAGGGCAAATGGTACAATGTTTGACACATTTATTTGAAGAGTCATTTAAACATAATACTTCATTAAAATGACCTAAATGAGTGTATGATATTTGTCCTAAACGCCTATGCCAAAGCCAAGAAGCATCCTCTTTATTTGCCTTTGAAGTAGTATGAGCTGCCACCACCTTGCTTGAGCATGAAGGTAGTGAATTCCTAATTATGTAAAGACCTTTGGATCTCTCACCAATCACCATTGGCTTCCCAACATGGCCCTGAATCAACATATTTTCACAAGTAAATATAACTTTGCAATTCAACTGAGTAGAAAGTTTAGACACTGAGATCAAGTTGAACTTGAAATCAGGCACAAAAAAGGATGTCATCCAAGGTAAAACCAGAGGAAAAGGAGCAGCTCCCAATATGAGTGACCTTGCACCTATTGCCATTTGGTAAGTGAACAAATCGATGAGGGGAATAAGCCTTCCTTATATTGTGCAACCAGCTTAAATGGTGAGTAATGTGGTTAGTAGCACCTGAGTCTACAATCCAAATCATGGATGAACTAGATGTAGAAGATATACCTGCCATGTTCACACAAATAGGCTCATCCTCTTGAAATGAAGGAGGATCAAATTCATCTTGAATAGCAATGTGATGAACCCTTCCATCCAAGCCAGTGTGAAGAATTGTTTGCTCCTTAGTTCCATGAAAAATTCTTTTGTCCCCTGCAGCCACATGTTTCACCAAAGTAGAGGAAGGAGTCTCATCATCCATGCTCATATTGGCTGCATTCCAAGGTCTTTTCAAGGCTGTGGAGGGTGCAAAGTGTGGATGCTTTTTCCAACAAGTATCTAACTTGTGTCCCTTCTTACCACAAAATGAGCAAAACCAAATTGACTTATCAACTTTGCCTCCCTTGCCATTGAAACCACCTGAATAGGATCCTTGGTTAGCTCCATTAGGAGAAGAGCCATTGCCATTGTAATTCCTTGGGAAAGAAGCAACATTGTTAAAGCCATTGCTTCCTGAGTTATATCCTCCACTACCTCTTGTATTGATGAAGTTCCTTTGAGAATATAAGGTTGTGGCCTCCCCTAAATCCCCTATAGAACCAGAGATAGCACGTTGGCTTTCCTCTTGTAGCAATACAGAAAAAGCCACACTCAATGAAGGCAGTGGTTGCCTCATTAGGAGACTGCTTCTAACATGAGCAAATGATTCATTCAAGCCTAAGAGAAAAGCAATCAATTTCTGTTTCTCCTTATGCTCATTGATCAAATTACTATCAGCTGAACATTCAAGCCTTAGGTCATCAATGGAACCCAAAGCATCCCAAAGTTGTTTCATCCTCCCAAAGTATTCAGTGATAGATTGAGCACCTTGTGAACATTGATAAATTTCTCTTGTGAGCTGAAAAATTTGTGTTCGATCAATCTTCTCAAACATTTCTTTGAGATCAAGCCAAATAGACAAAGCAGTGGTGTTGTAAACCAGCCCATTCACCAACTCCTTAGCAACTGTGTTCCTTAACCAAGCTTTAACCAAAGCATTGGCTCTGTCCCATCTCACATGTTGAGCTACAGGCACATTCAAACGTGAGCATGTACCATCTATAAATCCAATCTTGTTCTTTACAAGCAGTCCCTCCTTGATAGCTGTGCTCCATGCATGATAATTGCTTGATCCTTGAAGCTGAAAAAGAATCATCAACAATCTAGTGGTGTCCGAGGGATGCAAGGATAGTGGATCTTCAATCGAGTAGGTAGCCATGTTCCAATGACCAAATTTCCAGAAACTCAACTGAATTTGACGTAAAGAACAACAAACTTCAACAATCTATCGACCACAACAGCTGAAACCCAAAGGAATTCCCAGAAGTTGATGAATCTTCAACAACAAGCAATACTAACAAGAACACCAGGTATGCGCAACAGAAACAAGATCACGCAATGATCCAGAATGAATCTAGGCATGAATCCAATCCAGAAACAGTCGCAAATGGATCAAGATCACAAAATCAATGATCGTAATCAAGAAAAACAGCTAATCAATCACCTAATCAGTCGAAGCTTGGAGACGAAGCAAACGCCGAAGAACTTTGCTTGAAAAGCAAGAACTGATCAATCTAGGCTGATATGATCCAAATGAAGATTCAATTGAGCTGAAAGACAACTCAATTGATGATGTAGAAGACTACAAAGAGTCGGAATCCAACGTATTGATGATTAAAGCCACGAAATCCAGCTGAAAACCTGGAAATGAAGCTCAAAGTTCACCGGAAATGGATGTTGCTTGACTATCAAGAAATTGCCATTTGCTCTGATACCATATGAATAGAGAGGATCTTGGATGAATATCAAAATGTATTAACAACCAAAATCAGTTTGTACAATTGGTAGAACAAGGTATATATAGGAGAAGAGAGCATCTAACTATCTAACTAACTTAGAGTGTAAGTAAGCTAGACTAGTATGCACAAATGTGTCAAGTATGGAATGTATGGAATATACATTCCTATACACCTCCCGACCTATTACATTAGTGGTGAGCCTTCTTTCAGGACTCACCGTATACTTGTGCCCCTGTGGTTAGCAGGAAAATCAACTATAGACTATGATGGCTTTCATTTAAGGCGATCTCTCTCTCTTTTATTATTTTCCTCGATTTCTCTATTTGAGGCCTTTCCCATGCTTGTCAACAGTTATTAGAGTTAGGTTTTCACTCTACTCGATGGGTTCGAAGCCTTTGACTTTCGTCTCCCACTCGGAATAATGCTTCTTATCGTAGCATTACTTCTATTGGGAATAATTATCCCACTTGGAACAATGCTTCTTATCGAAGCATCGTTTCCTTTGGGAACAAGAGCAGTGCTTGAACCTTAGCTATCAACTTTCCTTTGACGACCTCTCGGTCACGAGGTTTCAGTTCCGAGATGAATTCCTTGATCACTAGGATCTGGAACCAAGTTTGGTCGGATCACTCCCACTGGAAACAATGGGTATCACTCCCACTTGAAACAATGGGTAGTAGAAGAAGTTGTGGCTTTCCTGGTTCAGCAATATGACAATCAGGTTCAACTTGATTCGTCTCTACGGCAACAGTGATCTCATGTGGTAGGGTTTATTCCTCCCACTGGATTTACTATGAAAATGTTTCCATTATCATTTACCATGCCATTCACTTGAGTTGTCGGTTCAAATCTCTCCCACTCGAATTAAGTGGGATCTGATTGTAAGTGATATCATGCTCCGTTATGATAATCACTACTTAGATTTAAATTTTCCGTGCATTTGGAATATTCTATAAGCATATGGTGATGGGTGCCGTAAATGGAAGCCTATTATATGTATATGTTACTTAAATTAATTGGGTAAATGTCACATTAGGGTATTGGGCGAGACCCAAATCCCAATTGACATGAGAGTCCAAAATATGGGCCTCCCTTATACATGGCCGACCGTAACATTGAGGTAGGGCAAAGTGGACTTTTGTCCACTGTACTCCTCCAATAAATACATAGTGTTAGGGGATTTTTAGGGTTAATCCTTAATCCTTCCTTGGAGTGTTTTAGAGAGAAAAACCCTCCTCCCCACACACACTAAGTTTCGGCCGAACCACCACCTCACCAAGGGTGTGCAAGTTTTCCTTCGAGCAAACACTCCAGAGATCTGTCCCCTTGCCAAGAATCGATGAAAGGCTTTGCTGTGGAGAAGATACCATGTAGGGCTTCCTTCACAAGAACCCTTACGGGTGCCGATCGGAGGATCGTGAACTCCCTCCTGCAAAGATCTTGGGTATACGGATAACTGTAGAGGTATGTGTGAATCTTCCGCTGCGTAATTTCGATTACTAGCACGTACCGTGATTTAGTTTCCGTAGTGATTACTCCCCGTAATCTAACAGTGGTATTAGAGCCTGTGTTAGGAGTTCATGATTTTGATAAATTGGTGTTCTTGAAAGTTTTATAATTTTGGACCGAAATTTAAAAAAAAAAAAAAGGATTTTGAAATTTTGGTTTATGTGTGGTCCGAAGTTTTCATGATGTTCTTAGGAAATTTGATGTTCATGATCTTCAAGAAAAGGGTGATATTTATCAAAATCAAACATTGGATTGTAGATCATATTAAAATTTGATCTTAAAATTTGACCACTTGTTCCCAATTACTTGTTTGTGCAGAAATTTTTAGGTACATTTTTTTATTTCTTGGTCCCCAAGCAAACAAGATTTTCGGCCAAATTATTAAATTATATTTTTTACCATATTTTAATTTTAAACAAGTTAACAATATATCTATAATTGGGAGCATTAGGATAGATTCACATTAATATATAACCATCAATATATCTAAATATTTAAATAGGTTAAAGATATTATTGATTGATTTTAGTTACCTAAAAGATTGAGAAAATATGTTGTTAATAAATGTTTCCCTATTTAAGATAATGAAAATAAATAAAATATATATTTATATGTATGTGCCGAATTTTAAATATATATATATATATATATATATATATATATATATATATATATGTGTGTGTGTGTGTGTGTGTTGTTGATTGATTTAATCTTCGCAATAAATATATATATGTAATAATGTTGGCCGAAATATATATATATATATTTAATATTGGAAATTATTTTTATATACTTAATGTTCCTTGGTGGCTAAGTTAAATATTTTTGGACTTTAAAACCTTATTTGGGCCACAAGTAAACATTTCGGCCCAACCTTTCAAATTTTTATTGGGCCGGTCCAATATGTCAAACCGGGACGAATTTAAATCGAACTGGATTTTCTCAATCGGTTCGACCTAATCGGGTCGGGTCGGACCGGGGTAACTAAGTGGATCTAACTAAACCGATTTTGTGTGTTGAACCGAACCAAACCCTATTTTTATTGGACCGGTTCAAATCGAACAAGATTTTAAAATTAAAACCGGGCCAAACCGAACCGGATTTTACCGGACCGAACCAAATTAAAACCAGACTGAACCGAACCGGATTTTACCAGACCGGACCGAACTGAATTTTACCGGACCGAGTTTTTTGGACCGAACCGTACCAGACCGAACCAGACCAAACCAGACCGAAATTGGCTGAACCGAACCGTATTTACAAAACTGAATTCAAGACAATTAAAATTGGGAGGTCAAGTTTTAAAATCCAAATGTTTTGAACCTTAATAGGCCTACACAGTGCTCAAAGTTTGCTAACCTTTATACCTTGTTTCGATAAAGGTGATGGATCTCGGAGATACATGTTTTGGGACTGGTTAAATTAGTGGGTTGAAATGCAATTGTTTATTATTCGATATATATTTATGTATAATTAGAAATGTCTTCTTGACTGAGTCAAGCTAGCTGGATATTGCAATTGTGGGCGGAGCCCTGGTTAAATATATGGAATGCGCACTAGGATAGACATGCTGTGATGGTTGGAAATGCCTAAGATTCATGTCTAAAATGTTGCGTGATTGAATATAAGCATGAATTGCAAACCAGCCCCTAATGTTTAAAATTATTTTAAAATCAAAAACCAGTCGCCAAATGTGTATGATGGATGTGAATGTTACATGTTGGACACGTATGCTAGAATATCGAGGATGTAGTTGCATTTGACAATTTACTTGGAAGTAGAATTATATATGCAAGCATGAGTTCATCAGACCATAAGACGCATGACGCGTAAGCATGAGTGTGGTTTGTATGATGAATGTTACTGGCGTATGATAATTCACATGGATAGTAGAATTATATATGCATGATTGAATTCATGCGAATATTTTTCCAAAATAAAAAGGGCCTAGGGAAAGCCAATATCGCGTATTCTTATATTAAAATTCTCGTTCCGGTAATTTGCGTTAAAACCTTTTAAAAGACTGATCTATTGGATGGAAGATGAAGGTAATATGAACTCTTTCACAGTCATCTTCCATTGGTTTACTGGTGGTTGTTGGTTTAGATAACCGAGGAATCATTATTAGTCGGATTCCATCTTAATAGATATTTGATGTATGGAATTCTTTCTCAAAATGTTATTGTCTCCCTGATTTTTGCATAATCACCGATGTGTTAGTCATGGCTGCGATCAGCAATGTTATCTCCCAAATGAATAAGGTGATGAGATTGAACAACAACAATTATAAGATCTGGAATAAGCGCTCAAGGATGGTAATCACTGAAATGAGAGGTTTGGAGCATTTGACTTCGAAGAAAGTCAGACCGGAGGGAGACCTCACGGACGAACTGAAGAAATTCCATGATGAATGGGAAGCAAAGGACTAGGAAATTGGTTCAACCTTGTTGTCACTGCTTGAGGATGACATACTCTATGGATATGATCTCTATGAGTCTGCCATGGACCTGTGGGACGGTCTTAAGGCAGGTTTTGGTGTTTGCACCACAACCCAGAAGCGACCATTAAACATCGCTTTAGACTCATACAAGATGAATCCCAAGCGAACAAAGAAGGAGCATATAAGACATATGTCTAATATGCTTGCTGAACTCAAGGAGGCAGGAGAAATCCTGACCGATGAACATAAGGTCCAATGCGTGATCCGATCCTTGCCTTACTCCTGTAATACCATGAAAATGCACCTTACCCATGCCACTACACTCGATGATCTCGACAATGTGCGAGTTCATCTCGAGCTGGAAGAGGATCGTTTCAATGCTGAAAAGCCGAGAGCGGAAATGAATCTTGCATCCTCGCATCCAGCTGAGCAAAAGGGTAAGCGCAAGAGAAAAGGCAAAGGACTTCAGTTTAAGGATGATAAGCCTTTAGCTCCAAAACCTCAGAAGAAGTCCAAACGAAAGCAATTCAGAGGCAAGAAAAGACAGGCAAAACAAACACGTAGAGCGAAAACTTGCTATTTCCTGTACCAATCATTCCAAGGTACGTGCTGAAGAATAATGATAACCTCATAAGTTCTTCTAGGACTCCTCTTACTCGAGAGTAATTCAATTTTTCTTTTTGGATTACAGAACCGAGAAGGAGAACAAGCAGAAAACTTAGGAACTTGCCTCGAAGATATAAAGATTGAATGAAAGACTTTATATTTATTTTCTTTGCTAAATGAACCACTTCTTGATTTTCAGTATAAGATACATGATGATAATAATGTTTCTTGAAACATAGGAAACATTTGTTTTTTGATCACGTAACAAATGCTCGGTCACGGTATTGATTACCATTCCTGAAGCTATTCGATCCTTTTAATTAGCTGTTTGATGCATTGCTTATATATGTTGCTTATATCTTTCTTTATAAATTACTCCACTTAATGAAATAAACTGTAGTGATGATTATGTTTGAAACCGAATGGATTAAATTAAAATTAAGTTCAGAAATGAAACGATTTAACCAAAGGTTAAAACTAGAGTAAATTGCGCCTCGCGCAAGTGGACCTCGAAAGACGGAACACATCGTTTCAAAATAAGAATTTAATGATGAAGTGTTTGAATAATGAAGTGCTGAATTTTCATTTGCATTCCTCCAGAAACAACTTATTGATACCATTTACAACTGTACGAAGTAGGCTTCAGAGCCACCACGACCTTGTAAGAGTATCAACTGACGCATAAGGTGAAAACCTAAGATGCTCAGTTCAGAGTTGGGATAAAACCTTTGAGATAAGTTTGCAAACGAAAAAGGATAAAGTCGGTTAAACGATTTTCCTTCCAAACGCCTTGAATGATAAGTTAGGCGAGGCATTCAAATTAAATTACACGCTTCAAGTAGCACTGCTTATATAGATAATGTTAGATTCACTCTATCAGACGATCCCTATGGGATGATGATAGATGATTCACATACATGTTAAATTGCGTTCCAATGAATCGGTAAGACACGCCGCCATTAGAAGCTAAAGGATGATGATGAGTTAAATCATATCATCACGTGACATTAAAATGCGCGCTAAACACGTATTTAGGACAAGAGTTCGATTCCTACTCCTAGAAAATACATGTTTAAAGCTTGGAGTAAATGGTGTAATGGTCAAACATGAGACATTACATCACTATGAGGACGAATTTTTCGATGCATGGACAGTTTCAGTAATAACGTAGTCTTGATCGAAACAGAGCAGGATATCATTGAGAATTAGGTACCACTTAATTCGAGTGGGAGATATTTGAAACCATCAACTCAAGTGAATGACATGGTAAATGAGAATGGGAACATTTTTCATAATAAATCCAGTGGGAGGAATAAACCCTACCACACGTAACCACTGTTGCTGTTGAGACGAATCAAGTCGAACCTGATGGTCAAAATTGCTGAACCAGGAATGACACAACTACCTAAACTATCCATTGTTTCCAATGGGAGTGAACCGACCAAACTTGGTTCCAGATCCTAGTGATCAAGGAATTAATCTCGGAAGTGAAACCCCGAGACCAAGAGGTTGTCAAAGGAAAGTTGTGGTTCAAGGTTCTAGCATTGCTCTTGTTCCCAATAGAAACGATGCTCCGATAAGAAGCATTATTCTAAGTGGGAGAATGGTTCCCAATGGAAGGGATACTCCGATAAGAGGCATTATTCCGAGTAGGAGAGACGTTCAGGCTAAATATGGGATAAACAAGCCTAGACGAAAGTCTAAAGGAATCGAACTTCTCCAAGAAGTATCCCATCGAGTACGGTGAAAACCTAACTCTAATAACTGTTGACAAGCATTGGAAAGACCTCAAGTGGAGAAATGGAGGAAAATAATAAAAGAGAGAGATCGCGTTAAATGAAAGCCATTCTAGTCTATAGTTGATTTACCTGCTAACCAAAGGGGCACAAGGATAAGGTCAGCCCTGAAAGAAGGCTCACCGCTGATGGAAAATGTCGGATAAACAGACTTATTGCGAAAGGACTTACCCAATTTCACGGAGTGGACTTTGACAAAGACGAACTCGCTGACTGTGCGTGAAACCACGGTTAGGGCTCTTTATGGTCCTGGTCGCAAGTCTCGATCTCGAGCTGCACCAAAAGGATGTTCAGATCGCATTCCTCCACGGAAACCTGGAGGAAGAGATCTACATGGAGCAGCCTGAGGGTTTTATTACTCCTTCTAACGAACGTAAAGTTTGTAAACTCCAAAGGTCGATCTACGGTCTTAAACAGTCGTCACAACAATGGTACCGCAGATTCCACAAGGAAATCGTAGGAAACGGATTCGTGAATCTTCACGAGTATCCGTGCGTGTATTATAAGACCTCCAGATCTAAGTATGTCATCTTAACCTTATACGTGGACGAAATACTTATTGCTGCAAACGACATGAGTTTCATGAATAAGTCAAAGTCCTGGTTAGCATCTGTATTTGAGATGAAAGACATGGGAGAAGCCACGTATATCTTAGGCATCTCTGGTGGTATTTGGGTGCGCACTGTCAAAACGTGACGGCCCCAAGAACCTGGCAGAGCGTGAACAGATGAAGGGTGCAGAGTATTTAAGCATGGTTGGTGGTTTGATGTACGCCATGCAATGCACCCGTCCGGATATCTGTTACGCCGTGGGCCTAGTAGCACGTTTCCAATTAGATCCTGGCTATCAACATTTAAAGGCTGTAAAACGAATAATTCGTTATCTGGAAAGTATTGCCGACTATGCGCTGTGCTATGAGGGCGAGAAGTTAGAATTGACCCTTTACAGTGACGCCGACCATGGTGGCGATCCGGATGATCGTAAGTCCACCACGGGAGGAGTGTTTCTCCTTGCTAATGCCGCCATTTCATGGACGAGCAAGAAGTAAACCTAGGTCGCGCTGTCAACGATGGAATCAGAATTCTTAGCTCTCTCTAAGAACGCATAGGTTGCGATCAGCTAAAAAGGATTCTTACTGCGCTGCTAGATGGTGATGTCGAGACTAAACCTATGAAGGTGTTCTCTGACAGTCAAGCAGCCATTGTGGCAGTAAAGAATCCGAAGTACGATAGTAGGACCAAACACATTGATGTGAAATATTTTTATGCTAAGTCTATGGTAGAAGACAATATAATCACTATGGAATACTTGTCCACTGATAATATGATTGCGGACCCATTAACTAAACCACTACGCAGGGAGATATTTGAAAAGCGTGTAAAACTGCTTGGATTGCGTAGGGTTTAGATATGGCATGTATCTGTGATAACATTTTGATAATTGGAAGTTATATTTTTGAAATGAAAGAATTGCAATTAAGTTTATGATCTATCGACGCATAATGTTTTGATTACATCAAATTTTTGATCTATAAACTAAGTCGTAGTAGGACGCGATCCACTGCAAAAACTATGTCGAATGTGGGCCTTACCTCATCACACAGGTACGATCGTCTTGCGGTGGAAGAAGGCCTCTACTAAGCAAGGCTGGCTAAGAATCAGGGGGATAAACCTGATTACGCAAAACGATCATCTAGTGTCGAAGTAACTCGACATGATCTTCGTTTTGCAGATCGCCGTGATGAACTTTATTCATCATTAATCCACATTCTGGGCCAGACGAGAATCTGCGATAGCATGATTTGACATGTCCCATTCCTTTGAAATTAAACATTCAAGAATGCTATCGACGCATGCTTCATACTATGAATGCCACGTCTGACCACGGGGTCACAGCTCGGTTGTGCTAGGAAAGAATCCTCGTGATTCTGGCGGGCACAAACTTCTTCACCTCGAGCGTGTGATTGATCCCGGGAGCCTTGTTAAGAGGCACCCAAAGTATCCTCACGGACTCATAACTCATATCTAAGGTCAAGCTCAATGTTCGCTTCCCGGCGTACGAGTGTAGTGCTGAACAAAAAGGCCAAGTGACCACGTCTTTGGAAACCAGTTGGGTTTGACTAAGGGTATGACCGATGTGGATGCTAAAGTCCACCTGTAATTCACCGACTCTTGTATTAACTAAGTTGGCCACCAGCCAGATATTAGTTGAAGGTTGTGAATACTTGTACGGATGCCTTGGAGAAGTGTTCCTAAGTGGAAACTAGGCAAATAGAGAATTATCAGTTTACCTACGATACAGCGCGGCACTATATAAATGTTGTTTATAACAGGTTGATTGGAGAAAAGGGAATCAACGTTCCGCGGGTGCTACAACACTCCTAACAGATGAGTAGCACGATGCCCGTCGTGTCCGCTGATTGCACGGCAAAACTCGTATTAACTGTTCGGAACCAAGGACTAGATCTAAGGAGTGAAATGTTGATGCAGATTTGGAAGACAATACATTAACAGACACCATCCCATTCCGGCGAGTGGGAGCTGTAAACATATGGTGATGGGCGCTGTAAATGGAAGCCCATTATATGTATATGTTACCTAAGTTAATTGGGTAAATGTCACATTAGGGTATTGGGCCAGACCAAAATCCCAATTGACATGAGAGCCCAAAATAAGGGCCTCCCTTATATATGGCCGGCTGAAACATTGAGGTAGGGTAAAGTGGACTTTTCTCCACTTTACTCCTCCTATAAATACATAGTGTTAGGGGATATTTAGGGTTAATCCTTAATCCTTCCTTGAAGTGTTTTAGAGAGAAAAACCCTCCTCCCCACACACACTAAGTTTCGGCCGAACCACAACCTCACCAAGGGTGTCCCAATTTTCCTTCGAACAAACACTCCGGATATCTGTCCCCTTGCCAAGAATCGATCATAGGCTTTGCTGTGGAGAAGATACCAAGTAGGGCTTCCTTCACGAGAACCCTACGGGTGCCGACCAGAGGATCGTGAACTCCCTTATGCAAAGATCTTGGGTATACGGATAACTGTAGAGGTATGTGTAAATCTTCTGTTGGATAATTTCGATTACTAGCACGTACCGTGATTTAGTTTCCGTAGTGATTACTCCCCGTAATCTAACATATTCGCCCTCAAGAGATGTAATGTCTTCATGTTCGATAACGGCACCATTTTCAAAAGCTTTAAACATGCATTTTCTACGAGTAGTTATATTTCTCTTGTCCTAAATGCGTGTTTAGTGCGCAATTTAATGTCGCAAGATGATATGATTTAACTCATTATCATTCTTTAGCTTTTATGGCAACGTGTCTTTCCGATTTTATTGGAAATCAGTTTACATACATGAGAGTCATCTTTTTCATCCTTTAAGGAACACCTGATAGAGTGACTCTAACATTATGTTCTTGAACTGCGCTTCTTGAAGTGTGTTTTAATTGATTTGAATGCCTAGCCTGACTTATCATTCAAGGCATTTTGGAAGGAAATCGTTTAACCGACTTCATCCTTCTTCGTTTGGAAACTTATCGCAGAGATTTTATCCCATCTCTGAACTAAGCATCATGGGTTTTGCACCTTAAGCGTCAGCTGATAATTTTACAAGGTCGTGGTAGCTTATAAAGCATACTTTTTTCCGATGTAAACGTTATCTGTAAGTTATTTCCGAAGGAATACAAATGAAAATTCAGCACATCATCATTTAGACACTTCATTATTAAATTCGTATTTTGAAACGATGTGTTCCGTCCATCGAGGTCCACTCTTGGTTAAATCGCTTCATTTCTCAATGTAATTCAATTTATTTAATCCATTGGGTTTCGCACATGATTACCATTACTAACTATTTCATTTCAATGAAGTACTAATAATAAAATAAGATTTAAAACCGGTTCATTCTTAGAACTACGCATTCAATGGATTTTTAATGACATTTTGATTTTACTCAAAGAATTAGATGTAGGATAAAAATGTATGGAGTTGTTTGATTCAGCTATTTCCAATAGCCTTATTGCTTCGGTTTGCTTATATTTTGGATCGATCTCGTTTCTAGCCGAGTTGATTAATCTTGATAAGCAGAACTCATTTCGAATCAAATGGTAACTACTTTATTCAATAATTCTGAAACAATAATAACAAGAATTCAAACAAGAAATGAACAATAGGAAAAACCAACATAAACAATACTGGGGTCTCAGATCTCAAACTTGAAGCAGTAACGAAGAAGAATGATGGACATGTCGTTTTAACTAATTTGTACCGTGAAGGTGCTGATCATCGTTTAGACCTTTTGTTGCTGGGGGTTGCCAAGAATTTTAGCATACCAATGAATCTTTCATCGAATGCCTTGGGTTCATTCAGAAAGTTTCCTTCTATATCATCTGCTTCGAATAGGTATATTGTCGTCTTAATCGATTTGATCAGACGCGTGAGCCATTTTTCGTCAACAAACCATAAAAGAGGAAACATCCTCATTACTTTCAGAGCCCTTGTCCATACGTATAACTCGTCAACGGGATCATGAAAGGCTATTACACCGTCATCACTGCATTGAATACTGTAGTATTCTGCCATTAAGGCTCGTGCTTCAGCGGCCTTACCCTTACCGAAGCGAAGGTATATGACACACCAAAGATGCAATGTGCTAATTTGTATAAACTCTTCTTCTACTTCAGTTGAGTTGCGAGATAATTAATTCTCGTGCATTACGATCCTTCCTCAACCTTTTCTTGCTGTTGCTTTCATGCGGGTTTCCATATTCGTCCAAGCTTATCCTTTTCGTTGTCGGATTGACTTGATCGTCAAGATCTGCAGCGATCAGGAGATCCTTAACATTTTCTCTCCATGCATCATAATACATGTCGTCCAAGTTGCGAGGTTAGTAGAACTGTATCGGTTCACCCATGAAAACTAACACATTGATAATCACACAAAAATCATGGAGACAGTAACATTTTGAGAAATAATTGCATACATCAAATATCTATTAAGATAGAACGAAAAATAATGATTCCTCAGTCATCTAAACCTACCGAACACTAGTAAACCTATGGAAGATAGCTGTGAAAGAGTTCACATTATCGTCGTCTTCTATCCAATAGATCAGTCTTTTAAAACAGTTTTAATCGCAAATTACCGATGGGGAATTTTAAAACAAGCATACCCTATCTTGGCTTTCCCAAGGCCCTTTTATTTTGGAAAATATTCCGAAGAATTCACTCATGCATATATAATTCTACTATCCACGTAAATTATCATATGCCAGTAACATTCATCACATAAACCACACTCATGCTTGTGCGTTGATGGGTTTCGCTATAGCCGTTAGGCCCTTTAACGACGAGTAAACGGTGAATAGGCCCACTGGGCCCTAGAAGAGGTCAAGAAGACCAATGCGAAGGGTCCCGACATGATGGATCCCGATGGTGAAGGGTCCCGACAAGGTCGGTCCCGATATGCGAGCTGGACGCTCCCGATGATATGCCTTTAAGTAGGCCCTGATGATATGCCTTTAAGTAGGCCCCGATATTGAATCCCTGAGAATGCTGGCCCTGTCCCGATGACGAGGGGCCCCGAGCGGTGACCAAAAGAGATAACTCTAGAGTCCCCGACATCCGTCGGGACTTGCTATCAGAGGTTGAGGCCGAGAAACACGACCACTATCAGAGTAGTGGGGAAGTGGCCCGAGATAAGCGGAACGTGGGCTAGTGGCCGAGATAAGCGGAACGTGGGCTAGTGGCCGAGATAAGCGGAACGTGGGCTAACTGCCCTGGCAGTTCATCAGGTAACTGGGGTAACGCCTCTCCTATATAAAGGAGGAGGTTACCTCAGATCACGGACACACTTACATACGAATACTTTTACTTGCCTTGCCTACCACGAGATTCTCATTTAAGCATCAGAGAGGGATTCTGGGTCACCGCCCGGTCTATTCTCTTCTTGCAGGATTACGTGGAGCGAAGGATTTCAGATTTCCGTCAAGACCGTACCGTAGTTCCAACCGTGATCCAACATTGGCGCCGTCTGTGGGAAACGTAACGAAAAGAAAAAATGACTTCTACTCGTTCAATGGTGGCTGGTAAGCAGAAAAAGCAAGGACAATCCGGTGGTTCCCGTCACCCTGCTGGAACTCTGAATTCAGGGCCGCCGGAGCGTGTTGTGGACCAAAATCCCCCTGCTGAGGTTTCCCGAACAGGGGGGCACAATGAAGTTCCTTAAGATACTGCTCAACACCAAGAGAATAGGGAGGAGGATGCTCCTCCCAACGCGGACCTGACGAAGGCTGTGGCAGATGCCATGCCGATGTTCTTGGAGGCCATGGAGGCTCTCCTAGAGCGGAGAGAGGCTGCCAAGAAAAAGGAGGAGCTGCCCCTGCCTCCGCCGAGGGAGGTTCGGAATTAGCAGGAGGCCCAACCCAGAAACCGGGACAAGGGCAAGGAGCCCGCTCAGTCAGAGCGATTTGTGATTGATGGGCCTAGGCCGGTGCTGCATAGGACCATTCCCCTTAATGGTCCCATCACCCCCGACCAGGTGGTGAAGATCGTGAACAGCATGGGGGACCAGAAGCAGATGATGTCGGAACTGAGGGATCGATCCACCCATCCCTTTGTTCCCCGATTGATAGACACCCTCGCCTCGCCAGGGCTGGGTATCCCCACAATTAAGGAGTATGATGGCGAGGGAGATCCAGTTCGCCACGTCCAGAAGCATGTCATCGCCTGTCTGGGCAGAGCCCCGGATGATGATACTGTGTGCGTGTTGTTCCCGGCCACATTGGGAGAAAGGGCCCTGACGTGGTTCTTCAGCCTGCCCCCAGGGTGCATTTCCAGCTGGGCTGATATGCACGACCGTTTTATTCAGTAGTACCAGGGTCGTCGGCGCCTCTTGAAGAGCGTGAGGTCCCTGGCCCAGGTGGTGCAGAGGCCCTACGAATCGCTGGCGCATTATTACCAACGGTACACTGCTAGTGTGGCCGAGATCGATGAGGAGATATCGGAGTGAGAGACTATCCGCACCTTCCTTCGGAACCTGACAGCCCCCTATGGTTCCAACCTGATGTACAGCGTGGCCGCAAAGGCCGTGTGGAGCATGGAGGCGTTGCAGACGAGGGTAAAGCAGCAAATCGATGTTCAGGAGTCGAAGATAGCTGTCGGAGAGCTTGATCCTCCGAAGTCAAGTAAGGGGAAGCAGTCGTTCAAATCATTGGACGACCATAAGCGGAAGGATAAATCCGAGGGCAGTCGGAGTCGAGGCCGCTCTGATCGAAGGGAGGACAGGCGTCCCCCGAGGAAGGACAAGCGAGAGGATCATTACATTCCTCTCAATAGTTCTATGGCTGCCGTGTTAACGGTGATGGATCGACAGGGTATCTCCAGGTACCCCCCGAAGAAGGAAGGAGAATTTTTAGGAGCTTGCACCGATCGTTACTGTCGGTTCCACCGCGCCAGCGGTCACGAGACTAACCATTGTCGGGAGTTGAAGAAGGAGATCGAAAAGCTGATCCAGAAGGGGAAGCTTAAGGAGTTTGTGGTTGAGAGGCACTGTCGATCCTGCTCCCAATCTCGATCGCGGTCCCGTTCCCGATCCCGCGATTGGTCCCCAAAGAGGAAGAAGTCTGAGCCAGAGTCTTCTGGTGTCCGTAAGGAGAAGCGGGGCACCATTAATGTGATTCATGGAGGATTGGCTGCAGGAGGTGATACCACAGCCTCTCGGGAGGTCTATGCCTCTAGAATTTCCGCTGCTGTGGTGCTGGGCAAGAGGTCCCGATCCTGGACCGCGAAGGAAGAGATGGTGATTTCCTTTTCAGCGGAGGACCTGGTAGGTGTGGAGACTCCACACGATGATGCTTTGGTCGTGACCCTGGACGTGGATGGGTACGAGATGAAGCGAATTTTGATCGACGGAGGGAGCTCCTCTGATATTCTGTTTATGGGTGCGCTCGAGGCCATGGGGAAAACGAAGAAGGAACTGAAGCAGGTGAACTTCCAGATGGTTGGATTCTATGGTTCTACCTCCTATCCGCTGGGAATGATCACCTTACTAGTGGAGTTCGGTAGTGGGTGGAAAGCGGAGAGGAGGAATGTGGAGTTCGTGGTGGTTGAGTCCGCGGGGACCTATAATGCGATTATCGAGAGAACTACCATCAACCCGCTGATGGCAGTTGCCTCGACTGTTCACCAGAAGATGAAGTTCCCGACTGACCACGGAGTCGGGGAGGTCAAGGGCGACCAGGTGGCTTCCAGGAAGTGCTATGTTAATGCCACCCGAAGGAGGAGACGGGAGGCTATGACTATCCTCCAGACCGATGCTGATCCTAGAGAGGAGTTTGGGCGTCCCGCCCCTATGGAGGATTTGAAAGAGGTCGAGATTGACGGACCTCAAAGGAAGGTGAAAATCGGGTCCGCCATGTCTGACGAGAGGGCCCGAGAATTGATTGAGCTGCTGAAAGAGTTCAAGGAGCTGTTTGACTGGTCCCCGAGTGACATGCCAGGAATCAACCCCGATGTGATTGTACATGAGTTGAAGATTGATCCCGCGATCAGGCCTATCGCGCAGAAAAGGCGTCCGATGGGCACAGACAATAGGATCGCGATCCAGCAGGAGGTGGGCAGGTTGCTCGATGCTGGATTTATCAAGGAGCTCCGATTCCAGACTTGGGTCGCCAACCCGGTTCTGGTGAAGAAGAGCAATGGGAAATGGCGGATGTGTGTTGATTTCCACGACTTGAATAAGGCTTGCCCGAAGGATTGTTACCCGCTTCCGAGGATTGACCAGTTGGTGGATGCCACGTCGGGGCATGAATTGCTGAGCTTCATGGATTCTTACTCTGGCTATAATCAGATCAAGATGGCTAAGGAGGATGCCCCCCACACTGCCTTTTACGCTGATAGTGACATCTATCACTACGATGTCATGCCCTTTGGATTGATTAATGCCGGGGCAACTTATCAAAGGATGGTGAACAAGTTGTTCGGGGACATGCTGGGAAAAACCATGGAGGCTTACGTGGATGATATGCTGTTAAAGTCCCGACAGGCTGAAGATCATGTAAGCAACTTGGCGGTGGCGTTTGAGCGGATGAGGTTTCATCAAGTTCGTCTGAACCCAGCAAAGTGCGCCTTTGGAGTGCATTCGGGGAAGTTTTTTGGCTTTATGGTAAGGCAAAGGGGAATTGAGGTGAACCCCGAGAAGCTGAGGGCAATCGAGGAGATGCAGTCTCCGACAAATCATCGGGAGGTGCAAGTGCTGAATGGCCGACTAGCTGCAATGAATCGCTTCCTGTCTAAGGCAAGCGACCGATCCATGCCATTTTTTGAAGTATTGAGGGCCAATAAGAAGTTTGAGTGGACTGCCAAGTGTGAAGAGGCATTCCAGGCACTCAAGCAGCACCTCCGCACTCCCACCATTGGCGAAACCGATTCCAGGCGAGCCGCTCTATCTATATTTGGTTGTTTCTGAGTTTGCTATTAGCTCTGTGTTAGTGAAGATTGTCGAGGGTAACCAAGTCCCCGTTTATTATGTAAGCAAGGCGTTTGCCAAATCTGAAATGAATTATCCCGCCGCTGAGAAGTATCTTTTTGCGTTGATCATTACTGCTCGGAAGCTGAGGCCTTACATCCATGCGCATGAGATTACTGTGTTGACGAATCAGCCTTTGAAGCATTTTTTGAACCGACCTGATGAGTCGGGGAGATTAGTGAAATGGGCAGTCGAGCTTAGTGAGTTCCGCATTCACTTTTCTCCGAGAACGGCTATTAAAGGTCAGGCGTTGGCGGATTTCATAGCAGAGTCTACAGCCCCCGATCTGGAAGAAGCGGGTCCTGTAGAGGGGGCAACCATGGAGGTCCCGATAGCAGAGCAACCAGAAATGGCAGAGCAATCAGAACAGCCAAATGAGGAAAATACTTGGGAAATGTACACTGATGGCTCTTCGAGTTCAGACGGATCAGGAGCAGGGTTCGTATTGATACCACCTGGCTGAGGCGAGCCCCTTCGATATGCTTTGGCCTTAATGTTTAGGGCCACCAACAATGAAGCTGAGTATGAGGCTCTTATCACAGGTCTCAAAATTGCCAAAGGTACGGGAGTTGGTCACTTAAGGGTGAAATGTGACGCTAGCCTGATTGTGAATCAAGTCCAAGGACGATATGAGGCGAGGAGCCCGGTGATGAGAAAGTACCTTCGTGAGGTGCAAGCCTTGAAGGAGAGTTTCAAAAGTTTCGATATTGAGGCAATCCCGAGGGAGGAAAACGCGGAAGCGGATGCCTTGAGCAAATTTGCCTTGGGGGCACCCCTTGAGGAAAATCGGAAGGTGCACTTCTTGGAGAAGGTGATGTCGACCATCGATCCATCGGAGGTGTGTGCCATTGAAGCAGGATCGGAGGAGGAGCCCACTTGGATGACCCCGATAGTCGCGTACCTGACTACGGGGGCAGTCCCGATGACGAAGTAGTAGCCGACAGGATACGCCGGATCGCTGTTAATTACGTGGTGGTGGACAATCAGCTATACAAAAAGGGGTGGTTCTCAACTCCTTACTTGAAATGTGTGGCTGAGCCCGACGCAAATCGGATCCTTAGGGAGGTGCACGAAGGGGTCGCGGCTTGTCACGAAGGTGCCCGATCCATTGCGAGGAAAGTGCTGAATTTGGGCTATTAGTGACCTTCGATGAGCAAGGAGGCGACGATGTTAGTCCGATCTTGTGACGCGTGCCAGAGGTATGCCCCGAATATCGTGGCTCCGGCTGCTAATCTGACGTCCATCAAGAGTGCTTGGCCCTTCGCGCAGTAGGGTATCCACTTGGTGGGACCCCTCCCACAAGCACAAGGTCAGTGCAAATATTTGCTTGTAGCTAGTGATTATTTCTCAAAATGGATAGAAGCTAAGGCATTGGCCAAGACAACGGGGAACAAAATCGTCAAGTTTCTCCAGACCCATATTATATCCAGATACGGGATTCCTAAGGTGTTGATCAGCGATAATGGTCCTCCGTTTAACGGGGCTCAAGTGAAGGAGTATCTGGAGGAGCTGAATATCGAGCATTGAACAGCCTCTGTTCATCATGCTCAAACTAATGGACAGGTGGAGTCAGCCAACAAAATCGTGATGGATGGCCTGAAGAAAATGGTCTATGCCTTGAAGGGAAAATGGCTGAATGAGCTGGAAAATGTGCTCTGGGCTGTTAGAACGAAACCCAAACGATCAACTGGGGAGACTCCGTTTGGCCTTGTTTATGGAAGTGAGGCAGTTGCTCCCGTGGAAATAGCTGTGGCATCCCATCGGATGAGGTACTACGAGCCTTTGACGAATGATGAAATGAGACGTCTGGAATTGGACTTGCTCGAGGAAAAGAGGCGGGATACCGATGAAGTCCAGGCTCGAATGCATTTGGCGACGGCCAGATATTACAATCGGCGAGTTAAGTCCCGACAGTTCTTTGTCGGAGAACTGGTTTGGCGTCGGAACGAGTTCACCCTTTTAGATCGGATCAACAAGATATCGCCAAAATGGGAAGGACCTTATAAGGTCATGGGGATGCCAACTCCAAATGCGTATAAGTTGGAAGACCTCGATGGCAGAGTATTAAAGCATTCTTTCAGTGGTGAACACTTGAAGAAATGTCATGTTTGATATTAAGTCGCCTTTAGTGGTGCAAGTTGTTATTAAGTCCCCTTCAGTGGTGCACGATGTTATTAAGTCGCCTTCAGTGGTGCATAATGTTATTAAGTCGCCTTAAGTGGTGCAAGTTATCTATCGTTTGATTCGATGTAAGCAGATTTTGAGCCATCAATGAATAAAGAGGTTGCTTCCGATCAGATCGTTCTTAGATTTATTCTAAGTGCTGTTAAGTCGCCTTAAGTGGTGCAAGTAAATGGCCTTAAGTGGCAAAGTCGCATCAAGTGGTACGTGGTTCTTAGATTTATTCTAAGTGTGGCTAAGTCGCCTTAAGTGGTGCGAATTGAATTGCCTTAGTTGGCACGATTAAATCGCCTTAAGTGGTGCGGGCTAAATCGCCTTAAGTGGCATAGTTAAGTCGCTTTAAGAAGTGCAACGATAAATCAGAACTAAGATAGTTTGATATTTGCGAGGGCTCAAAGGCCCGATGATTCATTACAAAGAGAGAAAATTACAAGGACTATAAAGATAGAGCATTAAGCTTGGTCCTCGTCACCATCGGCGGAAACAGGATCCACGAGATCTGTGGCAGAAGGCTCTACAGGATCGGACCCTTGGAGGTCAGTCGGTGAAGGTTCAGCTGCTGGAGGGTCGATTATCGGGGGATCAACTGTCGGGATATCGGCACTTGGAAGCTCCGCCACA
Organism: Clarkia xantiana subsp. parviflora; assembly: GCA_036873135.1. Classification (NCBI taxonomy): domain Eukaryota; kingdom Viridiplantae; phylum Streptophyta; class Magnoliopsida; order Myrtales; family Onagraceae; genus Clarkia; species Clarkia xantiana. Next base: position 9,843,336 of record JAPTYO010000013.1, on the reverse strand, counting down.
TCTTCAATACCCGCGGGGGTGTTTCCCTCGTCACTCTCCTCCGAGAGGTCAAAATACCTCTTCGCAAAGGGGGCGAGAGTAGCAGACTTATCGAAGTTAATGGCGTCGCCATACACCAGATGGAGCTCCTCGACCGCGTTGAAGAGGGTGTTCTCCACCTCCGCGGTGCAGAATTTCACCGCGTCAACTTGGAAGTCCTCAGAGCCCCGATAATCTTCTCGACCCTTGGTCTCAGCCTCGGCCAGCTTGTTAGGGATCTCAGCAAGTTCCCCCTCCAGTCCCGCCTTGGCATCTTCCAGAGCCTTCTTCTCGAGGACAAGTCTGTCCCGAGCCTCCGCATCCCTTTTCCGCTCTTGCTGCTCCCGCTTCAGCAGCCCCTCGAAGTCCTGAACCTGCTTTTGGAGATCCCGAGTCTTTCGATTAAGGAGGGCCTGCTCCTTAGCCAATTTTCCCCTCGAAGACTCGGAGGCGGCGAGATCCTCCTCGAGCTTGGCTACAACCGCGGGAGCCCCCTTGGCCCGCTCCTGCTCCAACGCCTCCTCGAGGGTCAGGATGTACCCGAAGCAGCGGTTTATGTCCGCCATCTCCTGCGAAGAAAAGAGGAAGAGGTTAGCACATGAATATCCTGCCTTATCGATTAAAGGGTTGAAATAGGAACCTTACCTCCACCCGACGAATAGCCATTCCACGGATATCCGCGCGGATGTCCTCCCGATCTAAGGAGAGCGGAAGCCTCAGAGACGGCAGAACTGAGCCTGCCACCAAATGCAGACCCAGCTCCGGGTATGTATCACCCTGTCGGAGCTGGACTCCTTGCAGCGTCTGGATCGGGGTCCAGGGAGCCACCTCTTGGTCGGGGTCGTAGACCTTGTAGAAGCTCCCGTCCAAGGGCAGAGGAGGAGGACTGACTGGAGTCGTGGTGGTGCGCATCTCCGAGTCGCCCTGGGACCCAGAGGGAGTCAAGCTGTGAATGGGCGAGTTCTGCTGCGAAGGAGGTGAGGGGGGCAGCCCCCTGGAGGTTGGTTTCAGTGGGGACTGCCTCGTCCCCCGACGACGAATCAAGGCGAGGCCCTCGTCTGTCTCCTTGGAGGAGTCCAGTTCTTCCACCCGACGAAACTGATTGCCTGTCGGGGTTTCTTCAGCCCCCGATCCCATCGGGGCAGGAAGTTGAGGGAGAGCCTCTCCAACTGGAGCACCGGAAAGTGGTGCCCCTGCTGAAACTCCAGCCCCCGACTGAGTTCCCGAGTGACTGCACCTGGAGGATAAGATGCTTCAGAAAGATAGGCAGGAAGTTGGTCAGGATCCTTACACCAAATGACGCGCCTAGAGAGGTATTGGTCTTTCCCGTGGTAGTTGTAGTAACCCGCTTTGAGGATGCGGGGAGTTTCCCCTCGGAGGATGCGTTTGATCTCTCTGATTCTGGCTTCCTTGCTGGAGGGGATTAACTCCTTCGGAACTTGCTTCCTGTACGACTTAATAGCTAGGCGGAGCTGTTTACCTTCTTCGGCATTTTGCACATTGAAGAGCCTGTCCATCTCCTCTACTCGGGTCCGCTTAGTCCTCTCCGCGGAGGGAGATGCCGACGAAGCGGTGGCCTTCTTTGCCGACTTCCTCTTCCGCGCGGGGCGCTGGACAGCATCGGTCTCTCCCTGCTTAAGGAGGAGATTGGTCAGCAGTCATACCTTCTTAGCTGCAAACAATGGAAAACAGAGACATGATCAGAAATATTACCCAAGGAACCATATTGGAGGGGCCGTCGTGGAGTTGACCCCCAGAGATCGTATCGAGGAGACGGATCCCGGCATCCACCAGGTCCCGCTCCTTGAGGGAGTTAGCGTCGAGGAGAGTGTAAGATTCCCCCCAACGGTAAAGCTGGATGTAGTGAAGGATTTGGAAATCTTCATCGGAATAAGTGTGATAAGCGGGAGGAGAGTCCACTTCAACCTCCCATCGCTGGTCCAACTACACCGCGCAAGCTGCTGCTTATTCCACTTAGTCATCTGAGGATAGAAGGCGCAAACCCCAGCCTCGTTGCACTTCATTCCGTAGAAGGTCCGAAAGAGTTGGAGGCAGTAAACCCACTTTTTTCGGAAGCAGAGGACTTGAAAAGCATTCCACACGCGGATGGCGTGGGGGGGAGAAGGTAGTCGGATGCGTCTTGTAATGGGCGCACATCTCGACCAAATTCCCACAAAAGGGGAATCGGATCCCTGCCGATATTTGTCCGGTGGAGACAAATACCTCCCCTGCCTCGGGACGAGTGACCACAGGGTCGCCCGAGGCACGGTAGCGAGAATAAGGAAGGCGAGGCTTCCAGGTTGAGGTAATACATCCTTCTCGGAGAGCTGCATCATAGGCAGTCACCGAGATTTCATTGGGGGCATAATTGAAGTTGAAGGGTTTTCTCCCCTCAGAATTGGATCCGCTGTCTGAAAATTAGCCATGGCAGGAAAAGGCGTGGTGGGTTTTCGGAAAAATGCAAGCAAACTGATCAAAAACAAGGGAAAGCTACGCTAAAATCAGAGAAGGAAGTCTTACCAGACAAGATGAATCGGAACGAAAAGGATGATCTTAACGGTCGCCGGAAGACTGATCGGAAAACAGGAAGCCGAAGAAGAACTTGAGCTTTCAAAGTTGCAGAGCTTTTGAAATCGCAGAGAGAGAAATGGTAAAGAAGAACAGTGCCCAGAATTTAGGGTTTTATAGGAGAAGGGATAGTCGAAAGGACATTCTAATCTGGACCGTTGAAGGCGAAACGTTTCAATCCGAGCCGTTGAGATAAAAGGGGGCAGAATGGAAAGAGACGTTAATGATGAAACGGCCTGAAAAGTGCTTTTTTAGAAAAAGCAGACACGAGAACCCAAGCCGTCGCTTTGTTACCCGCTGCATTTAATGGTCCAGTAACCGGAGAGTCTTCTCGAATTTGGTGACTATCCCCGAGATATCGAGGAATCACGGACGAGAAGATTCGTGTCAATAAACTTTGTCAACGGAAAAGCCTCCGATACCGATATCGGGAGGTCGGGAGTTGAAAGACACGATGAACTGTAAGTCCCTCATGTCTTGGGGGCAAATGATGGGTTTCGCTATAGCCGTTAGGCCCTTTAACGAGGAGTAAACGGTGAATAGGCCCACTGGGCCCTAGAAGAGGTCAAGAAGACCAATGCGAAGGGTCCGACATGATGGATCCCGATGGTGAAGGGTCCCGACAAGGTCGGTCCCGATATGCGAGCTGGACGCTCCCGATGATATGCCTTTAAGTAGGCCTCGATGATATGCCTTTAAGTAGGCCCCGATATTGAATCCCTGAGAATGCTGGCCCTGTCCCGATGACGAGGGGCCCCGAGCGGTGACCAAAAGAGATAACTCTAGAGTCCCCGACATCCGTCGGGACTTGCTATCAGAGGTTGAGGCCGAGAAACACGCCCACTATCAGAGTAGTGGGGAAGTGGCCCGAGATAAGCGGAACTTGGGCTAGTGGCCGAGATAAGCGGAACGTGGGCTAACTGCCCTGGCAGTTCATCAGGTAACTGGGGTAACTCCTCTCCTATATAAAGGAGGAGGTTACCTCAGATCACGGACACACTTACATACGAATACTTTTACTTGCCTTGCCTACCACGAGATTCTCATTTAAGCATCAGAGAGGGATTCTGTGTCACCGCCCGGTCTATTCCCTTTTTGCAGGATTACGTGGAGCGAAGGATTTCGGATTTCCGTCAAGACCGTACCGGAGTTCCAACCGTGATCCAACATGCGTCATGAGTCTAATGTTCCGATGAACTCATGCTTGCATACATAATTCTACTTCCAGGTAAATTATCAAATAAAACTACATCCTCAACATTCTAGCATACGTGTCAAACATGTAACATTCATATCCATCATAAACATTTGGCGACTGGTTTTCGATTTTAAATTAATTTTAAAAATTAGGGGCTTAACGCAACCTTCTAGACATGAATCCTAGGCATTTTCAACCATCACAACATGTGTATCCTAGTGCGCATTCCATATATTCAACCAGGGCTCAGCCCATAATATGCAATATCCAGCTAGCTTGGCTCAGTCAAGACAACATTTCTAATCATGCATAAATACATATTGAATAATAAACAATTGCAATTCATCCCACTAATTATACCATTCCCAAAAACAAGTATCTACATATCCATCCCCATAATCGAAACAAGGCATAAAGGTTATCAACCCTTGAGCACTGTGTAGGCCTATTAAGGTACAAAACATTTTGATTTTAAAACTTGACCTCCCTGTCAGACCCAAATCTAACCTACGGCGGATTACGTTTTGAAAACGTGCAATTTTTAAAGAGTCGTCACTAGTTAATTATTAGGTTAACTAGAATCCTAAATTACCTAAGTGAATTAACGAATTAAACACCTAGGCGTAAAATCGGTCTACGATCAGAAGTTCGAGTTCTAGGGTTCTATTACGAATCAAAAATATAATTTTTAATTACGCCCTTCGGTACTCAATTCACTAAATTTGCCAATTTTATCATTTACATACATTACGCCCAATTAATCTAAAAAATGTCAAAATTAGTCAAATTTTATCATAAAAATATTAATCGAATATAATCCTAAATCTAAAAAATTAATTATAACCTATAACTCCTAGTAAAGTGAAATCTAAAATACTAAAAAAAAAACTTCTAACATTCTATTAAATTAAAATTAGTCAATTACGATTAAATTACTAATTAAATTTTACCAATTACATCTAAACTATTAATTAAATCTCACTAATTAAATTTTAATTTTTAATTAATTATAATATAATAATAATAGTTTAAAACAGAAAACCTAATAACCAAATATTAATAATAAATAAATAAATAAATAAATAAATAAATAAATAAAAAAGAAAACAGCGGCGGGGAGGATCTCACCTACGGTGGAGGTCGGGCCGGCAGGAGGCGTCACAGCAGGACGGCGGCGGGGCGCGACAGACGGGCGCGATGGCAGCAGCGGGTACCGGCAGCAGCAGCGGCGGCGGCAGCAGAGCAGACCGGTGATAGACCCAAGGATCCCAAGGAAAGTAGTCTTATCATTTTCTGATGTGTTTTCTGTGTGTTTACAATGTAACCTAGACCCCTATTTATACGAAAAACCTAGTCTAGATTACAGATAAAATTTAAATAAAAAATTATAACAGATAATTATTCTAGAGAATATTCCTAAGGATATTTATCTTTACAGATAATTATTTTTTTTGAATAAAAAATAATATATGGAGATAAATATCCTACAGATAATTTTCTAAAATAAAAAAAAAACTAATTATTATATATATATTTTAAAAATTCCGAAAATATTAAATAAATTCAAAATAATTTAAAATATATTTTATAATAATTTCCCTAATGTGCTCTTGAGCATCTTTGGAGACTTTGTGGCTTGACGCGTCCGGAATTTGACGTATCATGTGTAACGTCGTTACGTCCGGGTCAAAATCGAGTGTTTACAGTTTGCCTCTCTTTGGACGGACTCCCGTAGAACGTGTTCGAAGGGGTTTGTCCAAAGACGAGGAAACACTGATTTTGACCAGAAAGTATATTCTCTTCCAATTCTTCAAAGTCTTCAAGGTGGCTCATATGCTTATTTTGGTGCGAAAAGATAAATCCTATGTCGGCGAGACGCCTATTGTCGGTGCCTCCATTAGTGATGCAGAACGTAAAGCCTCTAGTGGCGGTGCGGAAAAGTAAAGAGCCTCCAGTGGCGGTGCGGAAAAGTAAAGAGCCTCCAATGGCGGTGCGGAAAAGTAAAGAGCCTCCAGCAGCGGTGCGAAAAAGTAAAGAGCCTCCAGTGGCGGTGCGGAAAAGTAAAGCCTCCAGTGGCGCGCGGGAAAGTAAAGCCTCCAATGGCGTGCGGAAAAGTAAAGACTCCAGTGGCGTGCGGAAAAGTAAAGCCTCCAGTGGTGTGCGGAAAAGTAAAGCCTCCGGTGGCGTGCGGAAAATAAAGCTTCCAGTGGCGTGCGGAAAAGTAAAGCCTCCAGTGGCGTGCAGAAAAGAAAAACCTCGATCGACGATGCCTCTAGTGGCGTGCGACAAGGAAAAGCCTCTAGTGGCGTTGCAGAAAAATGCCTCAAGTGGCGTTCGTTTAGAGAAGGGCCTCTAGTGCCGTCTGTCGGAGAAATGCCTATAGTGTCGTCCGTTGGATAAGGGCCTCGATTGGCTTGATGACTTGAATGCATGTCCCTAATTTTTGCCTAATCTGCGCATGACGCGACAGCTTAGCGGGATTGTTTTTTTTTTTTTTTTAAATCTCTCATATTCTCTCCTTTTGCCACGGTCAGAATTTTAGACCGTGCCCCTCGGTTTTCATGATTTTCGCATGGATTGCCCTTTGGGGTTTTCATTCCATCGGGACTTTATTTTCTCTCCTTTTGCCATGATTGCAATTTCTGAATTTGCTATCATGCCCATCATTTCCTAATTTTGCCTAGGCTGCCCTTTCGGGTTTTCAACCTAACGGAAGCACTCTTTTTGGTAGCCGATTAAACGGTGGCTGTGACCCGTACTTTATTTCCTGTCTTGATGCGCGAGCATTTGTAGCCATTTGGAGGGTGGCTGTGACCCTTTCTTCACAGTCTTCAATGCGTGAGCTCTTTTGATTTGTAACCATTTGGAGGGCGGCTGTGGCCCTTTATTTTGTAGTCATTTTAGGGACGACTGTGACCCTTTTTTATTTCCCGCCCTTACAAGATCCGCGGGGTCACTCTTTTATCTGTAGCCATTTGGAGGAGGGCTGTGGCCCTTTATTTTGTAGTCGTTTTAGGGACGACTGTGGCCCTTTTTATTTTCCCGCCCTCACAGGATTCGCGGGGTCACTCTTTTATCTTTAGCCGTTTGGAGGGTGGCTGTGGCCCTTTCACTTATTCTCCGCTTTTAATATTGCGGGAGCGCTCTTTATATGTAACCATTTGAAGGGTGGTTGTGGCCCTTTATTTTGTAGTCGTTTTAGGGACGACTGTGGCCCTTTTAAGAATGCAATTTGAAAATCTCAGTTAAGTAGCTCAGGATGCGTTATGAAGCTTGTCGTCGTTGCTACTTAAAGCCCTGGGATTTTTTTTTTTTCAACTTTCGTTTTACCATGATTGTCCTTTCAGATTTTCAATCATGCCTCTCATCCCTAATTTTTGCCTAAGTCGCCTTTACCGGATTTCAACCTAGCGGGATTTTTTTTTTTTTTTTTAGCTTTACATGGAAAAACTGTCCTTTTCAGGCATAGTACCTTTTAAGAGCATCTGCGTTGATTGGACTAGGAAGGTCTTGACCGTTCATATACGTGGTGATCAATGCACCTCCCTCGAACACCTCTTTGACCACGTAGGGTCCTTCGTACTTTGGTGCGAACTTTCCTCGTGAATCAGGATTGATATGCAGCACTTTACGCAATACCAGGTCCCCCGGTTGGAAATTACGCGGTTGTACCTTCTTTTCAAAGGCCCTAGCCATCCGTTGTTGGTAACATTGCCCGTGACATAGTGCCGTGAGCCTCTTTTCGTCAATGAGGTTCAACTGGTCATACCACTGTCTAGCCCATTCTGCCTCGTCGAGCCCTGATTCTGCCAGGATCCTTGCAGAGGGGATCTCTACTTCCACGGGTAGAACAGCTTCAGTTCCGTATACGAGAGAAAACGGAGTTTCCCCGGTTGAAGTACGAATCGAAGTTTTGTATGCCAAGAGTGCCCAAGGTAGCATATTATGCCAATCTTTGTATGTGACTGTCATCTTCTCAATGATCTTCTTTATGTTTTTATTCGCTGCTTCCACCGCACCGTTCATCTGAGGGCGGTATGGGGACGAATTCCTGTGCTTGATCTTGAGTTGAACACATAAATCATTTATCAACTTGTTGTTGAGGTTCTTGGCATTGTCTGTGATTACCGTCTCGGGCACCCCGTATTGGGCAACAATGGCTCTTCGTAAGAAACGCTCGAACGCTTTTGCAGTAACTGACGCAAGCGTGACCGCCTCAACCCACTTGGTAAAATAATCTATTGCCACCAAAATAAACCTGTGGCCGTTAGACGCATTTGGTGAGATGGGACCGATCACATCGATTCCCCACATTGAAAAAGGCCACGGAGAAGACATCGGGTGCAGCTCGTTTGGCGGCGCATGAATCTGACTAGAGTACACCTGGCATAGGTGGCATCGTTGGACGTGCTTGACACAGTCTAACATCAGGGTGGTCAAAAAATAGCCCATCCTCATGATCTTTCTTGCGAGCATGTGACCGCTCATGTGCGGTCCACAGCTTCCTTCGTGGACTTCCTCCATCAATCGCTTTGCCTCTTCCGAACCTACACATCTCAAAAGGGTGGCATCAAAATATTTTCTATAAAGAATCTCACCACTAAGAAAGTAATTACATGCCATCCTGCGGATGGTTTTCCAATCCTTGCTACTTGCGCCCTCGGGAAATTCGCCTGACTGCAAGTATCTTTTTATGTCGATGAACCAGGGTTCGCCATTTGATTCTTCAAGTGTGCAACAATATGCGCGACGCTTGTTTACTTCGATCTCGAGAGGCTTCATGGAACTTGCATCTGAAATATTCACCATTGACGCGAGGGTCGCCAATGCGTCTGCGAACTGGTTCTTACTCCGAGGCATCTGCGTGAACGTTATTTCTTCGAAGCTCTCGCTCAACTCTTCAATATGTTGATGATATGGTTGTAACTTGGGATCTCTTGTTTTCCACTCTCCTAAGGTTTGGAGGATGATCAGCATGGAATCTCCATAAACCTCTAGATCACGTATCTTGAAATCAATTGCCGCTTGCAATCCGAGAATGCATGCTTCGTATTCTGCCACGTTGTTGGTGCATGGAAAAGTAATTTTCGCCGCTACCGGAAAATGTTGGCCATTTGGGGATACGAGTACTGCCCCTACACCACAGCCGGTGGAGTTTGCGGCTCCATCAAATTACATTCTCGACATGCTTCCATTTTTTGCCTCTTCTTCAACGTGAAGTATGTCGCTATCCGGAAGCTCGTGACTTGCTTGATGATCGTCATCAATGGGAAACTCAGCTAGATGATCTGCAACATCCTGCCCTTTTATAGAAGTACGAGGAATGAACTGTATGTCGTACTCAGCAAGCTGGACCTGCCATTTGGCGACATTCTTCATTAATGCCGTCTTTTCTAGTATGTACTTCAAGGGATTCAGCTTGGAAATGAGGTGTATGGTGTAATACAGCGTATACTATCGGAGTCGCTGCATCACCCATACCAATGCGCAACTCGTCCTTTCAACTACCGTGTACTTGGCCTCTCCTTTAGTGAACTTCTTGCTGAGGTAATAAATGGAGTGCTATGTCTGGCCATCTTCATCTAGTTGCCCCAGCATGCATCCCTATGAGCCTTTTCGAACCGCCAGATACAAAATAAGCGGCCGGCCCGGAGTGGGTGGGACCAGGACTGGTGAATTGACGAGATATTCTTTGATTGAATTGAAGGCGTGCTGACACTCTTCATCCCATTTAATCAATGTGTTTTTCCGCAGTAGGCGGAACAAAGGCTGACACTTGTTCGTCATATTGCCAATGAACCTCGCAATGTAATTCAAACGTCCGAGCAAGCTTCTGACTTCCTTGACGGTGGACGGTGCTGGAAGGTCTAGTATCGCTTTGACTTTGTCGGGATCCACTTCTATACCCTTCTTGTTGACTATAAAGCCCAGCAACTTACCGGATGTTACCCCGAATGTGCATTTTGCTGGATTTAGCCTGAGTTTAGACTTCTTGAGCCGTTTAAAGAGCATCCGCAAGTTGACAAGGTGGTCTTCATTTTCGCGGGATTTTGCGATCATGTCATCGACGTATACTTCTATCTGCTTATGCATCATGTCATGGAACAATGTCACCATCACTCTCTGGTAAGTTGCCCCCGCATTCTTGAGTCCGAAAGGCATGACCTTGTAGCAAAACGTGCCCCACATCGTGATGAAAGTGGTTTTTGACTTGTCCTCTTCCGCCATCTTGATCTGATTGTATCCAGAGAACCCATTCATGAATGAGAACATATTGTGTCGTGCCGTGCTATCGACTAACATGTCGATATGAGGGAGTGGAAAGTTGTCCTTCGGACTAGCCTTGTTGAGATCTCGATAATCAACACAGACTCGAACACGACCATCCTTCTTCGGTACAGGGACAATATTGGCAACCCACTCAGAGTAGTTGCACACCTCAAGGAATCCCGCGTTAATTTGCTTGATGATTTCTTCCTTGATCTTGAGGAGTAACTCCGGACTTTGTTGCCTTAAATGTTGTCTTTTGGGCTTGAACTTCTCAGTATCTATGGGCAAAGTATGTTGCACAATTGATGTATCTAAACCTGGCATGTCGGAATATGACCAGGCAAAGATCTCCTTGTACTCGTCTAGTAGCTCGATCATCTGGGCTTTCTAGGAGGGATCAAGAGTTGCCCCAATTTTGAGCTCTCGGAGCTCTTCCTTAGTACCGATGTTAACTATCTCGATAGTTTCTGCAGTTGATGGCTTCCTCTCCTCGAATCTCACGAGACTTTCTCTTATTTCGATCGGAACTTGGTCATCACTATATTCCTCTGATTGAACCACATCGTCATGGTTTTCGTGTTTTCTTGTATTTTTCCTACGGTAAGGAAAATAACCGGAATCAATGCGGATTTGACGGGGAAAAGAAAAAATCGAAATAAAGGGATTTATTTATATTGATAAGACCATGACAATATCCCTCTTTCCTATGCGGGGTTCATGATCTTGCCGCACAAAGGAGTACAACAGAAACTTAAATCTTACTCATCGCTAAGCGAAAGAGCATAAACTGGAATTGAAAACCAATTGGCGATTGCTTCTCCTTCAACGGAGGGTCGAACATAAATTCCTGGGGACGCTTCTTCGAGGATGGCTCCGACTATGTTGTCGGTGATTAACAGTCTTGCCAAGGCTTGTAATGCTTCATCTTCATCGGTTTGAATGACGTGAGCTGGTCCTGGGAAAGTGACTGACAGTGGCAGAATGTTCATAGGCCTCCATCTTTTAGCGAATCGTCCCTTCTGGAATTCCATCAGATGTTGCTTTCCATGTGTGCTTTGACCCTCTTCTTGGGAAGAGGAATACCCTAGACCGTGCCAGCATACACTTTCCTTCAGCTGAAGTGGGCGCGGGATTCCTTGACACCTGATACCCAGGCCTTGACCTGGGACAAAATTATTCTTCAACATGAACCTTCCCACCATGATATCTGTCTTGCTCAGTGTTGGCTCTCCCCAATCCTTGATGACAGAGACTAATTCAAAGGAATGGAATGCGGGTGGTTCATCTCCGCTGGTGTTGATGACGGGTACTGCCGTTTCCTGGTAAATGTTGTGATTACCTTCCCCCCCTGATTTCCACAAGGTGGTTGTTAATCACGTACTTCAGTTTCTGATGTAGGGTCGATGGAACTGCCCCAGCTGCGTGGATCCATGATCTTCCCAAGAGAAGGCTGAAAACATTCGGGATATCCATGACCCTGAAGGTTACATCAAAAACATTTGGACCAATTTCGAGCTGTAATTCGATCTCTCCGTAGACTTCCTTCTTCGCACCATCGAAAGCTCGAACCGCCGACTTGCGTGTACGTATATGTGACAGGTCAATCTTCATTTGCTTGAGCGTGGATAATGGGCAAACATCGACTGCCGAATCACCGTCAATCATGACCTTCGAGAGCACAAATCCGTTACACTTGCAGATAATGTGAAGGGCTTTTACATGGTTCTGGCCGTCGACTCCCAGATCATCATCCCCGAAATAAATTTGGTTCGAGAATATGGAGCCAATAACATTTCCCATTTGTTCGGCAGAGGTCCCTTATGGAACTGAGGCTTCCTTGAACACATTCATGAGAGCCTCGCGGTGACTTTCTGAGCTTAAGAGGAGGGCAAGCAAAGAAATTTGAGCCGGGGTCTTGCGGAGCTGATCAATTACTTCCTCTCCTTCCTTCATGAACTTTACGAAGTCCTCAATTTCGTCGTTGGTTACCTTCTTCTTCGGTGCCGCTTCTACAACCCTGTCTTTAGAAACATCCTCCGCGTACACGCGACCCGAACGTGTCATGATCATAACATGATCATCCGGTTTTGGTGCCCCGATTACTTGAGCTTCATAGATCCAAGGGACCTTCTTGTTGCTTTCATACTGGAAGGAGCTGGCCCCTGCATCACTAGTGGCAGCCTGGCTGGCTGTTCGGGCACATAATTTAGTACGAATGATGTGATTACCGCGACAGCGACATCTTATGACGACTCATCTTCAAGACAGATCATGTTGATAGACGATGATGAACCCGCACTGTGTTGCAGTAAAGGGTTTGTTTTGACATTTGGAGGAGGGATCGGGTTGAGAATAAGGAGCTTGTTGTCAATGAGGTCTTGAATCTTGTGCCTCAGGCGGGTGCACTTCTCTATGGAGTGTCCTGTTATCCCCATATGGAACTCACATCTTGAACTTGGGTCGTCGTTGGGTACTTTTGAATCTGGCCTCATGAACTCGGGGCCGATGAGGTTCTGTTCTAACATCTTCTGGTACACCTCGGCCATTGACACTGGTAAGGGCGTAAAGGATCTTACGTCCCTCTAAAGTGATGTGTGTGCAAATTTATACATTATAGACTACAATAAAGAAAAATAGTCAGTTATAAAATATATTTACCTGAAATCACCCAAAAGCAATCAAATTAGGACGACAAAGTTGAATATAAAAAAAAAACTTAAACATCGCAAACAAGCATATATGTAAGAGCCCGAACCCTCAAGTATATCCCCAGCAGAGTCGCCAAATTGTCAGACCCAAATCTAACCTACGGCGGATTACGTTTTGAAAACGTGCAATTTTTAAAGAGTCGCCACTAGTTAATTATTAGGTTAACTAGAATCCTAAATTACCTAAGTGAATTAACGAATTAAACACCTAGGCGTAAAATCGGTCTACGATCAGAAGTTCGAGTTCTGGGGTTCTATTACGAATCAAAAATATAATTTTTAATTACGCCCTTTCGGTAATCAATTCACTAAATTTGCCAATTTTATCATTTACATACATTACGCCCAATTAATCTAAAAAATGTCAAAATTACTCAAATTTTATCATAAAAATATTAATCAAATATAATCCTAAATCTAAAAAATTAATTATAACCTATAAATCCTAGTAAAATGAAATCTAAAATACTAAAAAAAAAACTTCTAACATGCTATTAAATTAAAATTAGTCAATTACGATTAAATTACTAATTAAATTTTACCAATTACATCTAAACTATTAATTAAATCTCACTAATTAAATTTAAATTTTTAATTAATTATAATATAATAATAATTTAAAACAGAAAACCTAATAACCAAATATTAATAATAAATAAATAAATAAAAAATAAAACAGCGGCGGGGAGGATCTCACCTACGGTGGAGGTCGGGCCGGCAAGAGGCGTCACGGCAGGACGGCGGCGGGGCGCGACGGACGGGCGCGATGGTCAGCAACAGCAACGGGTACCGGCAGCAGCAGCGGGGACGGCAGACGACGGAGGACCTGGAGATTCTTGGTGGTACAACGACGGAGGAGCGGCGGGGCGGCTGGTTTTAATTTTTAAACTTGGTTCGGTCCGAACTGGTCCAATAAAAATAGGTTTTGGTTCGGTTCAACACACAAAACCGGCTTGGTTATATCCACTTAATTACCCCCGTTCCGACCCGACCCAGTTAGGTCAAACCGATTGAGAAAACCCGGTTCGGTTTTAATTCGTCCCGGTTTGACATATTGGACCGGCCAAATATTTAAATATAAAAGGTTGGGCCGAAATGTTTACTTGTGGCCAAGTAGGGTTTTAAAGTCTAAAAATATTTAACTTAGTCACCAAGTAACATTAACTATATAAAATAATTTCCAATATTAATAATAATATATATAAATTTCAGACCTAATATCAACATATATATATTTATTGCCAAGATTCTATCTATAAGATTAAATCAATCAAAAAAAAAAAATATATATATATATATATATATATGGAAAAATCGGCACCTATATATAAAAATATATATATTATTTATTGTCAATATCTTAAATAGGGAAAATATATTAACAATATATTTTCTCAATCTTTTAGGCAACTAAAATCTATCAATAATATCTTTAACCTATTTAAATATTCAGATATATTGATAGTTATATATATTTATATTAATGTGAATCTATCCTAATGTTCCCAATTATAAATATAATGTTACCTAGAATAAAAATTAAAATATGGTAAACAATATTATTGACATGTTTGGCCGAATTTTTATTACTTGGAGACCAAGAAATTAAAAATTTTACCTTGTAAATTTTCTAGAATTTTCGGCACAAACACATAATTGGGAACAAGTGGTCAAATTTTAAGATCAAATTTTAATAAGATCTACAGTCCAATATTTGATTCCAATAAATATCACATTTTTCTTGAAGAACACTAACATCAAATTTCCTAAGAACATCATGAAAATTTCGAACCATGTATACCTTAAAAATTGAAAATTCTAAATCCTTTTCATTTAAAATTTTCGGTCCTAATTTAAATTTTCAATAACACCAATTTATCAAAATCATGAACTCCTAACACAGGCTCTTATACTACTGTTAGATTACGGGGAGTAATCACTACGGAAACTAAATCATGGTACATGCTACTAATCGAAATTACGCAGCGGAAGATTCACGCATACCTCTACAGTAGTCCGTAGTACCTAGATCTTTGCAGGAGGGAGTTCACGATCCTCTGGTCGGCACCCGTAGAGGTTCTTGTGAAGGAAGCCCTACGTGGTATATCCTTCACAGCAAAGCGTCTGATCGATTCTTGGCAAGGGACAGATCTCTGGAGTGTTTACTCGAAGTCAAATTGGCACACCCTTGGTGAGGTAGTGGTTCAGCCGAATATAGTGTCTCTGGGGGGAAGGGTTTTCTCTCAAAACATCACTTGAAGGGAATTGTGATTAACCCTAATAAAACCCCTAATTCCCCATATATATTGGAGGAGTAGAGTGGACAAAAGTCCACTTTACCTCCTCACTATTTTCGGTCGGCCCATGCTTAGTATAGGGAGGCCCAATTTTTGGCCTCTCATGTCAATTGGGATTTGGGTCTGGCCCAATGTCCTAAAGTGACATGTACCCAATTAACTTAGGTAACATATACATATAATGGGCTTCCATTTACGACGCCCATCACCATATGCTTACAAAAGCAACCCAATCAGAACCAATAACATCATCACGGAGAGGATGAACTAAGTCTCTTCGATACAACCTAAGGAGTCTGATTCTACCTACAATGGAAATACCCAAGTCAACAAATATAGAACAAGGCACACACAAAAATAAGAAAATATATGCTAAATCCGACTTGACATTCGGCACACGTCCCCTCGACAGGGGGGCAGGAGATGAGGGTAACGTAACATTAGGAAGACCACCCCCACCAACATACGAACCCTCTTCACCGCAAGAAAGAACTGTGGTAGCAACAACTCCTTTTGCATGAACAGTCGAGTGTCCGGTCCCGAAATAAAACTTCTGCCTCGTTAAGGATCCTCCCACCATTGGCCCTCCAAAGAGCTCATCAACTATAGGAACACGTCCTGACACTAAAAAAAACCGCCCCGAAAGACAACAGCAAACGGGATAACAACCAAAAGCTTAGTATGAAAAAAGGAACAAGGGAAAACGAAGAAGAGAAAAAACTTACTTCTTTTGGAAGATTGAAAGGTTACCAAAACTCGGGGGCAATCATTCAAGATTGAAAATCTGCAATGTCCAAGAGAAGATGTCAAACACCAAATGATATCCTACATGCGTGAACATGATGCAGGGACAGTCAGGCGGCTAACAAACCGATTTACCCTCGGAAATACGTTCCTTCACACAGATCAGTTGAAGAACCAAGATACTTACAAGAAGGCGGAACTAAGTAAACGACCCGATCAATTGAGGAAAAGTGAAAAGGAGAATGACGATCGCAAAAAAGAGGTAACCCTTCCTTCTTTTTATAATGGAATAGATTAGGGTTTCTTGAAATCTTTTAATCTTCACCATCCATTGAATTCCCAAGTAAGGGAATTCAATGGATGGGATTTAAAAGGTGATAATTTTACTCTCCTTTAACTATAGTTAACTGCATCTCCACCCATGTCAGTATTTCCATACCCATTTATCATCTATCTCATACTTAGAAATTTTTTATGTGATTAGTACATTTCTTGCATACAGAATCATCCCGTACGTACATACCGGCATAAGTTAGATATTCATCTTATCCATAATTATGATTTCATAGTATCCCCACCCTTACTTACATTTTTAAACATTAAGTTAGGGGAACGTGATTTTTGTCATACCCGTATTTACCGGATACATGTCATAATATATGCATATTTGTACCAATGTTTGAATTTTTCTTGTCCCGATTAATGAGGATAAGACACGGCGGTACGATTACGGACACGTGACAGATTCATCAAAAGGTAAAATCACGGGTTCAAATTTAGCGCGTTATCCTATCATAAAATAGAGTCAATCGAGGGTTAAGCCATTGGTTGACTCGGGGGCATGTGATAGATATACGCTCAAGTTAGACCCGTTTCTATTCAGATTGTATTATTTTGACTACCCCTTAGATGATTGAAAATTGAAACTTTGACCCGAGCACGTCACCCGCGGAAAAATAGCTTGAACGAGTGAAAAACGCCCGTCCGGACACTTCGCCGGGTCCGATCTCTCCCTTAAGAGAAATCGGACCAGCTAGGTCCGACCTCAAACTTCCGGGGTCGGACTTCCCGTCCGACCTCGAAAGTCCCGACATCCCTCCGACACGCGATATTCCCGCCAAGGTGTGTGCGCGACGTTCGGAACACTGTCTTTCAAACTGTCCCTCGTGACGACCCGACCATCACTTTGCACGTCCGACACTTAGAAAATATCACAAACCTTCTCCATGCTTATTAAGGGCTAAATCCCTTTATTACTTGTTAACTGCGCTCGTTTAAGGGTTAACGGTGTCATTAACCGCCTTAATCCCTTCTGAGCCTATAAATAGAACCTCGTCCCTATTCATTTACTAAGTTATTACACTTGCATGATTTGAGCTCTCCCTTATCTCTACTTTCTCTCTATATACGTTGTTCTCCTTTAAGCATTAGAGAGGATTCGCTGGTACCACCCCTGGCTTACCCCTCGTGCAGGTTTTCAGTAAGAAGGAATACAGAGAAGATACGGGGAAACAGATTGCAAAAGGGAAACTATCGGATCGCAAAAGGAAAGGATTTTACCCGCGAGTTGGCTATTTGGATCGATGACTTGTCAACCCGATACGCAGAACTTAACAATTATGTACAGCTGAAGGAATCATACTGATGAAAACAGTTCCTAGCAAGGAAAGACAAAATGACATCGTTGAAAGCATGAACATGACATTGAACGAACGTGCAAGGATTATGACAACAATTGTGGACTGCCAAAGATGTTCTGGGCAGATGCTGTTAACACAGGTGCCTACTTGATCAATAGGAACCTTCAGTTCCTCTAGGGTTCAAGATTCCTGAAGAGGTATGGACGGGAAAAGAACTCAGGTATTCTCACCTGAGGACTTTTGGGTGCACAACTTATGTTTATGAAGATCCAGAGAAGAGAGAAAAGATTGATGTGAAGGTTGTGAAGTGTTAATTCATAGGTTATGGTTCTGACAAGTTCGGCTACAGGCTTTGGGATGAGAAGACAGAAAGATCCTGAGACACGGTGACGTGAACTTTGATGAAGATGTCTTGTACAAATACAAAGTTTAGAAGATTTCAGAGACTCCAGAACAAGTGTGAGTTGAGATTGAG
This sequence comes from Clarkia xantiana subsp. parviflora, assembly GCA_036873135.1. NCBI lineage: Eukaryota > Viridiplantae > Streptophyta > Magnoliopsida > Myrtales > Onagraceae > Clarkia > Clarkia xantiana. The sequence continues at coordinate 9,825,418 of JAPTYO010000013.1, read as the reverse complement.
TTGGATATTTAAGAAAGTCAATCAATTCCGAACACTGAAGATGAAGAACCAGAGGTCGAGCCAGAGACAGACCCAGTAAAACCTGAGCAGGTGTTAAAGAGATCATCCAGGACAATCAGGCTACTATACATGTATTCACCCTCGTTACACTACATGTTGTTGACTGATGAAGGGGAGCCTGAGTCCTTTAATGAGGCTTTACAAGCGGGTAATACGATCGAGTGGGAGCAATCAATGTATGACGAAATGAGCTCACTTGAGAAGAATAACAAGTGGTTGCTGACAGAGCTGCCTGAAAGAGTTGGTGGACGAACCACCCTTCATGTTAAGGTGTTTTTACAAAGAGACGATCATCCTAAAACTACTCCACTGGAGTAATATTTTACATGAAAGGGTTGGTGGACTAACCACCCTTCATACAAAAGTGTTCGTACAAAAAGTCGATCATCCTAAAACTACTCCACGGGAGTAATATTTTACGTGAAAGGGTTGGTGGACAAACCACCCTTCATACAAATGTGTTCGTACAAAGAGACGATCATCCTAAAACTACACCATGAGAATAATATTTTACATGAAAAATTGTTTAATGGATGCAGGTTCATTCAACTCAGAGCCTAATGCAGGCAAAACCTCCATTAGCCTCGGGGGAAAATGATTGATATCGATCAAAATAGATAGATTTAATATCATAACAGGTATTGACTGATGGGTGTACGTCTAATTCGGGTTCATTTTATATTATTCAGACTTTGTTTACACGTCAAACCCACTAAACGGTTTAGAAATATTCACCCGCGAGTACTAAAAATTATGGGGCACGCGCGTACGCGCCCCGGACTTGCACCGCGTCCGGATTGTGGGACAATCCGACCCTCTGGATTGTCCCATTATTCCGGACCTCCCGGGATCCTCGCGATACCTCGGGACGGTCCGGATTCCTCCTATTGATGATGTTTAAACCCCTACGCATACACTACACATGCAAACCCTCCTAATGTCAGTTTTACTCCCGTCTACGCTCGGTTCATACTTTGCATTGAACCGACGTTAGACCGTTCAAAACCCGGATTGATTCCATGGTTTCCTATAAATAGGGGCCTTGATCATTCATTTAAAACAGAAGCTCTGCCCTCTTTCTCTTACTTTCTCTCTCTAAAATACCTGATTTATGCATCAGAGAGGGTTCATCGCACTCCACCCCCCCTGCGTGGTGTGCGATATTGCCCCTCTTGCAGGTATACGGAGACACACGAGTTCGGCACGTGCGAAGACCCGAATAGGAGCAACCCGAGGCATTCTTCCGCCGTCACTACCATGATCCGACACCCCACTCGAAAAGGATCCAACATTTTTGCGTCGTCCACGAGACTCGAACGAACAAGCACTCGCTTACCAGCAAAGCTAAATGGCAAAGAAAAAGAACACTATAGGAGAGCCTAGCAAGGCGCAATCCAAGAGGAATCAACCATGTCCTGAGGACATCCCAGAGGTGGTGTCCACAGCTTCCTCAGAAGAGACTCCAAATGCTCAACCAGAGTATACAGCTCAAACCAACGAACCACTGCCAGGGTTTGAGCGAAGAGTGCACACTAAAGAGGAACAAACTTTCGGAATGCTGGCTAACAACCCGCAACCTCAGGATGCAAGCACACAAGGCGTACATGCTGCCTGTCGGACCTAAAATCTGACCTACGGCGAAGTACGTTTTGAAAATGTGGATTTTTAATGAGTCGCCACTAGTTAATTATTAGGCTAACTAGAAACCTAAATTACCTAAACAAATAACAAATTAGACACTTAGGTATGAAATCGGTCTACGATCAGAAATTCGAGTTCGGGGGTTCTATTACGAATTAAAAATATAATTTTTTTAACTACGCTCTTTCGATGCTCAATTCACTTAATTTGTCATTTAATAATATATACACAAACTTACAACCAATTAATACGCAATGTAATTAACAGCCTATAAACAGATATTACTAAACCAAAGTAAAATTATTTACTAAAGTAAATCCTAGTGGTACTAAAATTATCAAAACACCTAAGTTTAAACATGATATGTTATTATATTACCCATAATATACACAATATAAACTGGATGAGCAGGTCCTGTCGCCATCATCTGTCGCAATCCTCTGTCGCCTTCATGTGAAGCTTCCACGTGTCTTTTTATTTTCAATATTTATTCTCCTTTTTCATTTACTGTTATTTTATTGTATAATGATTATTAAATTGTAAACAACTACACACGCGGGCCGCAGTACACTCAGTAATCCACACCGACTAAACTCAGTCCACACCTTTATATATGTATTATTATTACATATTATACGTATGTTATTATAACCTTTATGTAATATTATAATAATGTAATTGATTATTTGTATATAAAAAAAATATAATATTTATTATTATAATATATCTTTTAGCATATATATTTATATATAATTTGAGTGTATATTTAAAGATTAAAAAAAGAGTATATATTTTTAATATATATATATATATATATTTTGTTAACTAAATTTATCTATACTATAATATACTTCTATATATATTAAATAACTATTTATAGTTATATATTTTCTAAAATTATAGGCTAAACAATATTAATAATGTAAACAAACTCTAATATAAATTAAAAACACCATTCGGTTAGAAGTTATATATATATACTAAAGTATTGTTGACAAAAAAATATATCTACCCCTCCAAACTATCGAACATAATCGAAGAAGAATAACTAAGTCTAAGGTAAGTTTGTCTTTAAAATATATAGAATAAATTTGAAAATTGTGGTAGTAGACTAATTCTTGTTAAACGATATTCTATTGCACATGTGAGCTATATTCATGCGATTATTCATTGTGTGTTACTAACAATGATATTCAATGCGATTGACAGCCAATTATACGGATAAAATATGAATGTTCTTAATCAAATATTTTGTATATTTTTATAGGTGATGGAAAACCAAAGTAAATCCGAAAAGGTTGATAATCAATCTTGTAGAAGACTTGATTTTGATTTAGTATCAAGTGACTCATTATTCGAAGAAGGTGCAGACTGTATTGATGCGGCTAATATCGAACATGATCATGATGGTGAAGATACGAGTCATTGTAATGTTTTGCAAGAGTTGATACCAAAAATTGGTATGGAGTTCGCTGATGAGCAAGAAGCTTTTGATTTTTACAATAGATATGCTAAAGAAGTTGGATTTAGTATCCGGAGAAGTAAAGGGCACAAAGATGATTATGGAAGATGGGCAGATCAGATGTTTGTTTGCTCATGTGAAGGCACGCGGGGTAAAGATAAAAGAGATGTAAAAAGTCATCAACCCGAAACACGATTCAATTGCCAAGCTCAACTGAAATTGAAGACCAACAAGAGTAATGGTAAGCTCCAAGTAACTAATTTCTTTTCTGAACATTCACATGTGTTGGCTTCCCCTAGAAAGCGAATATTTTTGAGGTCCCAAAGAAATATTACTTATATACAAAAGTTTGAAGTTGATATAGCCGACAGTTCAGGAATTGCTCCTAAAGCTAGTATAGAATTAATGTCAAGACGGGTAGGTGGATTAGAAAATCTTGGTTTTATTCCAGACCACAATTACTTGAGGAAAAAAAGATCTGAATCGGTCAAAGTTGGGGATACTGGAGGTTTAATGGAATATCTACAAAAGATGCAATTGGATGATCCTAATTTTTCTTATGCCATACAAGTAGACATTGATGATCTCATTACAGATATTTTTGGGCGGATGGACGGATGAAAAGTGATTATGACTACTTTGGGGATGTAGTATGTCTAGATACAACATATAAGAAACACAAAGATGGAAGACCACTCGCGTTATTTGTTGGTATTAACCACCATAAGCAAACCATATTTTTTGGATCAGCTTTATTATACGATGAAACTAGTGATACGTTTAAGTGGTTGTTCGATACCTTTGCCCAAGTGATGTCAGGAAAAAAACCAAAAACCATTATTACAGATCAAGATGCAGCCATGGCAAGTGCATTAGGAGATAAGTGGCCTGAAACTCACCATAGATTATGTATATGGCACATGTATCAAAATGCAGCTAAACACCTTAGTCATGTATTTGAAAAATTTACTGGTTTTTCCAAGGACTTCCAGAGTTGTATATATGACTATGATGACGAAGATAGTTTTATTACTGCATGGAATAATATGCTTGATAATTATGACCTCCGAGAAAATTGCTGGTTGAAGAAACAATATGAAGTGAAGGAGAAGTGGGCCTTAGTATATGGTCGGAAGACATTCTGTGGTAACACGATATCGACCCAACGAAGTGAGTGCATGAACAACCAGATCAAGAAGTATATCAACTACAACTTCAATCTTTTACGCTTCTTCGAACACTTCGAAAGGTTGGTAAGTGATCGACGCTATAAAGAATTAAAAGCTGATTTTCAGGCGTCTCAGAGTAGGCCTTACATACGTCAGCAAGTTGAAATACTTGAGCAAGCGAGAAACATGTACACTCCTGCTATATTTAATGACTTTAATGACCAACTCTTGCTTGCAAGGAATTGTGAACATTATATGGTTGAGAAGGTTGAAGCAGTTACCACGTACAATGTATTCTCCTCTGGAAAGCCCTTGCCTCATTTTGTTATGTTTGACTCTGCTAATGTAAAAGTGGAGTGTAGCTGCAACAAATTTGAATTTTCAGGAATACTATGTGCTCATGCATTAAAGGTTCTCCAGCTCCACAATATTAAGAAGCTTCCCGATGAGTATATTTTGAAGAGATGGAGAAATGATGCTAAAGTTGGATCTTTATGTTCTAATCCTATTTCCAGTGAACACTCTTCTTCAGAGGCTAATATCGGGAGTCGTTATAAGTTGTTGGCTAAGATATATGCTAATTTGGCCATGAGAGCTTCATTAACAGATGAATCATGCAACATTGCTGTGGATAGTTATAATGAAACACTAAAGAATATTGAAGTGGCATTAAAGGGATTATCAATCGTACAATGCGATAAAACTGGACAGCGTTCTGGTGCAAAGAACAAAGAAGTGCTTGTGGATGGGCAGAATAGGAAAGTTAAGGGGATAAAATTGAAAACAAGGTCAGCCGGTGATCTCGTAGAAGAAAGAGTGCATTAGAAAGAGCTACAAAAAATAAAAGGCCCAGAAAAAATAGTCTACAGGCAAAAGACAAAGTAATGGTATGTTTTATATTTTTTTCCCTTTTAGTTTATATTCATAAAAAATATTTTACGCACAAATATTATTTGTTAATTATCTGAATCATACTTCTAAAATATAATGTCAGCCAAATAGCGATATTCGTGAACGCGGAGATGAACCTTCTACGATACTACCGACTCAAATGTATCACCACCCTTATGTTAGTCAGGTAAATCACAAAAGCTAAGGTACAATTATATATATATTTATTATTATTAAATACAGTGACCTATCATGTTTGTTTGGACAAGTAAGGTTGGTGAACATAGCTTCATGGATGCTGGAGATAATATTAGTTTTACTCAAATGCTTATGGGTTCTTATTCTTTAGAGGTAAATATATGACATTCTAAAATATTTTAAGTCATTGTTTGATTATTTTATAATATATTTAACCTTCTAATATATTTATTTATTAATCATTATTTTTTTTATATTGTGTTGTTAATTTAAGGGTGATGTCAATTCAAACTTGAGCCTGCCCAACTCCAACCTCCATTTTGAGGTTTCACAAGCAAGTAATTCAAATGTTACTTCTACGACCAATATAATACAGGTATATATATTGACATAAATTTTTTAATCGTGTTATGTACTTCGAAAACATACATTTGTACTTATTTTTATTTAATTAAACAAATTTCTATTTTCTATCTTTTTGGTTTTATATGTCATTCAACTTTTTTATGCAGGGAGATGAAGAACAAATCGATAAATGATGCTAATGTGACAATGGTCAATAAGATAGATTATTATGAACACAAGAAACTGAGATTAGTGAGACTTCTAATTACATTTTGAACTTTTGTACTTAATTTCATCTATTATCACAAATTTATTATATTTTGAACATTTGTATTTTTCTTGTTCTTTTAATATTATCATTATTATCTTTTTTTTTTGCCAAATATTATTAATATTATTATCTAGCTGTTGAGTTATATCCACAAATAGTTAGGTTTAGTTTATATTGCTAAAATATATAATATTAAATAAAACAATTTATTCGATGTATATAATATTATTATATGTATATACTAAAAAAGATTATATATTATAATAACATAATAAGTAAAATAATTTGTTTATGTACAAATAATTAATAATAATATTACAGCAACAATAAAGAGGCGTGCCACTTATTATATATATATTTTTAAAAAAAAAATTCCGCCACTTGTGTTATAGAAAAAAGATGATGCTGCCATTTTGTTTGGATGTAGTGGATTGTTCAGTCGGTGTGGATTACTGAGTGTAGTGTGTAGTTGTTTACAATTTAATAATCATTATACAATAAAATAACAGTAAATGAAAAGGACAATAAATATTGAAAATAAAAAGACACGTGGAAACTTCACACGAAGGCGACAGAGGATTGCGACAGATGATGGCGACAGGACCTGCTCATCCATATAAACTATTACTTTGACTTGGAATATCTGCAAAGAACAATAGCAGAGTTAGAGATATAATACAAATAACTCAAATAACAAATAAAACAATAGCTAGAAGACGTGACCCTTCTGTCTTCTTTACCTGCTCCAGCCTCCATGTAAATAGTTTAGGCAACGATTCTTCACACGGTAGCGGGCGAGCACGATGGTGATATGGTGGAAGGACGCGGGATGGAGGTCTCGAGCGGCTCCGGTCGAAGCTCCGGTGGTGTTGGATCACGGGCGAAGCTCCGTTACGTCCTTGACGGAAAGCTTGGACTCCTGGGCTCCGCGTAATCCTGCAAAAGGGGATGACCTGGGTGGTGACCCAGAATCCCTCTCTGATGCTTAAATGAGTACGGTGATCAATGGGTGGTAAGCAAAGTCTAAGTTCGTATTAGCATAGTCGATTTTCTGAGGTAACCTCCTCCTTTATATAGGAGGAGGGGTTACTCAGTTACCTGTTACTGCGCTTGGCAGTTTTACCCACGATTCCGTGTATCTCGCCACGATTCTGTATATCTCGGCTAGGATTCCGTATATCTCGCCCCACGCTCCGCGTATCTTACCCATACCTCCACGTATCTCGGGCACGCCCTGCGTATCTCGGGGGAGATTACCTATATCTTAACCGTCTTCCCACTACTCTCATCTAGTAGGCGGGTTTCTCGGTCTTATCCTCTGATCACAAGTCTCGACTCCTGTCGGGGACTCCAGAGTTGTCTCATTCTAGATCACCACCCAGGACCTTCAGTCTCTACGGGACAGGTCCAGCCTCTGCGGGGCTTTATTATCGGGGCCTTTACTAAGGCATATCGGGGCCTACTCAGAGACTTCTTATCGGGAGCATTCAGCTCATTCATCGGGACCGCTAAAGTCGGGACCCTTCGTGCTGGGCCTCTGGGCCTTCCAGGCTTTTTTCGAGGCCCACTGGACCTACTCGCCGTCCATTGGCTGTTAACGGGGCTAACGATTACATCGGAACCCATCATTTGCCCCCAAGACATGGGGGACTTTTAGTTCGTCATGTCTTCCAGTTCAGATCTCTTGACCTCTCTTGTCGAAGGTTCTCGCTTTCATGCCTTCCGATACCACCGTCGGAGTCCTTTGTCTTCGCACCTCCCGATACCACCGTCGGGGATTTTCACATTCCTTGATGCCTCTTTGTCGAAGGCTTTTGTTTCCACCCTCTGATACCACTGTCGGAGGTTTTTGCCTTGCATGTGATCGTTACATAACAGAGTCTCTTACTCATGATTGCCTTGGGCCCACCAGGCCCCATGGGCAGTTGCTTAATCCGAGGAGACTATCATTCCGGCGGAGACTGCAGCTCCGCAAGAACTAATGTTGGAGGACACCCCGGCGGGAGCTCAGTTCCGCCAGGTGACTGATTTGGAAGCTTCTCCTTCTGTCGAGGAGCGTGAAGAGGGGGGCCTGCTTCCCCGCGGCAGGTCGGGGTCCAAGAACGCGAGGCCCGCCGTTAGGGACGTGTCCCAGAGTCCTCCTACTGTTCTTCGCACTCCAACTCCTGAGCCGCCAACGGAGGTGGCTCCTCCTGCTGAAAGTTCCGGGGTCATCCCCCCTCTCCCTGTGGATGAAAACCTTTACAAGGTTTTCACCCCCGATGAGGGGATGATGCCTTGGAACCCGATCGAGTCCCTCCGAGGGATTCCACTTCGGCGGGGAGAGCTTGATCCTGGGCTGGCCCTGCATCTGCTTGCGGGGTGCGTTCCTCCAGCCTTGAGGCGGCCCCTGTCCTTTGCTCGGAAGGACCTTGAGGAGGAGATCCACGACATGGCCATCCGTCGGATGGAGGTGAAACTTCTATCCTCGTTTCGTTTTCTTCAGTATTCTGATCTTCGATTGCTTATGTCTTGATCTTTTCCTTCTCTTAGGACACCGCGAACCAACAGCGCTACTTCGGCCTTATCCTGGCCCTGAAGGGTGCTTTGGAGGCGGCGGAGGCCCAGTTGAACCCAGATGCTTTAGCCAAGCTTCAGGTAGAACTCGACGAGGCTGTAGCGGCCAAAAACAAGATGGCCAAGGAGAAGGCTCTCCTCGATGATTTGTCCTCCAACCTGCTCAAGAAGGTTCACGATCATGAGGCTGTCATGCGTCAGGAGCGGAAGATGGTCCAGGCGGACCAGCAGCGGAATGAGGAGGAGAAGAAGCAGCTCATTCATGAGAAAAACGTCTTCGCGGATCTCCTCGCGGAGGCCAAGGCGAAGTTTGAGGCGGAGAGGGCTGAGTTCTCTGCCAAGCTGGCTGAGGCAAAGGCTCAGGGCCTCGAGGAGGGCCACCAGCGGGGCTTCGAGGAGGGCCGCCAGCGGGGCCTCAAGGAGTATCGGGACTCTGAAGAATTCAAGGTGGCTGCTGTGGAGTTTTGCAAGTCCGAGATGGAGTACGTTTTGTTCAACGCCGTCGAGGAACTGTACACAGCCTACGCGGATTCCATTGACTTCACGAAGTCCGAGACTCTTGCCCCCGTTGCGGAGAAGTACTTCAACCTCCCCGCGGAGAGTGAAGAGGCTGCTGCCGTGGACCCGACTCCGCCAGCTGCGGAGCCTTCTGCCCAAGCCCCTCCAAACTCCGTTCCCTCCGATGCTGCTGAGGATCCATCTTCCAACAAGGACCAAGTTTAATGCTTACATCTTTTAGTCCTTGTTGCTTTTCTCCTTTGTTTCTTGTTTATCCTTTGTATCGGACCCCCTTTTGGCCTTCAAGCCTTTATCCAAGGAACTTCTTTTATCTGTTTTGGTTTCGATATTCATTTGCACTTTATCTAAAGCGGCTTAAAATTCGTTACTCAGAACGTTCCGATGCACCCTTAAAATGACTTCATACGTCCTTCCGACGTTCAACTCGGGACTTTACCACTTAAGGCTTCTCATCCAAAATCGGGACCTCGCCACTTAAGGCTTCTCATCCAAAATCGGGACTTCACCACTTAAGGTTTCTCGTCCAAAATCGGGACTTTACCACTCAAGGTTTCTCGTCCAAAATCGGGACTTCACCACTTAAGGTTTCTCGTCCAAAATCGGGACTTCACCACTTAAGGTTTCTCGTCCAATCGGGACTTCACCACTTAAGGTTTCTCGTCCATGCCTTTCAAGGCCTTTTTCATACCCTTTAGGGCTTTCATTGCGTCTCTACTGGACGGCTTAGTCGTACCCGTTAAGGCTTTTTGTCGCATCATATAGACGACTTACACGGACCTGTTAAGGCTTTTTCATACTCGTTAAGGCTTTTGGCCGCATCATATAGACGACTTACGCGGACCCGTCAGGGTCTTTTCATACCTAGGCTTTTGGTTGCATCATATAGACGACTTACGTGTACCCCGTAGGGCTTTTGTCCGTACCTGTTAAGGCTTTTGGCCGCGTCATATAGACGACTTACGCATCCCCTGCTGGGCTTTCATCGTACCTCGAAAGGCTTTTGTCGCGTCACTCAAGACGTCTTACTAACAGTTAGAATAAATTTGAAGGCAATTTGATCGGAAGGCAATTTCTTTATTCATAAATAACTCAAAATAGGCTTACATCGGATCTTATTGATAGACAATTTGCGCCCTTCACGGCGGCTTAATATCAAACATGATACTTCTTCAAGTGTTCGCCACTGAAGGAATGCTTCAACGTCTTGCCTTCGAGATCCTCTAAATTGTATGCATTGGGCACTGGCATCCCTACGATCTTGTAAGGTGACAGCTTGTTGATCCGATCTTGATGAACAAACTCATTCCTCCGCCAGACAAGTTCTCCCACGAAGAATTGTCGGGACCTGACACGCCGATTATAATATCGGGCTGTTGCCAGACGCATTCGGGCCTGGACTTCATCAGCCTTCCACCTCTTCTCCTCGAGTAGGTCTAAGTCCAGACGTCTCATCTCCTCATTTGTCAGAGGCTCGTAATATTTCGCGCGGTGGGACGCCACCGCTATCTCCACGGGAGCGACTGCCTCCGTGCCATAAACCAGGCCAAACGGAGTTTCTCCTGTTGATTGCTTGGGTGTCGTTCTCACAGCCCATAGCACATTCTCGAGCTCATCCAGCCAATGGCCCTGCAAGGCGTAGACTCTCTTCTTCAAGCCATCCATCACGATCTTGTTGGCTGACTCTACCTGGCCATTGGTCTGAGCGTGGCGGACTGAAGCAGTCCGATGCTCAATGTTTAGTTCTTCCAGATACTCCTTCAACTGAGCCCCATTGAACGGAGGGCCGTTGTCACTGATCAACACTCGTGGGACCCCGTACCGGGATATGATCTGAGTCTGAAGGAACTTGAGGACCTGCTGCCCCGTCGTTCTAGCCAATGCTTTAGCCTCTATCCACTTTGAGAAGTAGTCGATAGCCACGAGTAAGTACTTGCACTGACCCTTCGCTTGGGGAAGAGGTCCCACCAAATCAATTCCCCATTGCGCGAAGGGCCATGCACTCCTGATGGGCATTAAGTCCGCGGCGGGAGCCACGATATTTGGAGCGTACCTCTGGCATGCATCACAGGACCGGACCATTGCTGTCGCCTCCTTGTTCATCGAAGGCCAATAATAGCCCAAGTTCAACGCCTTTCTCACGATAGATCGGGCCCCTTCATGACAGGCCGCGACTCCTTCGTGTAGCTCTCTCAGGATCCGATTCGTGTCGGGCTCCGCCACGCATTTCAGAAAAGGCTTCACATGCCCCTTCTTGTATAATTGGTTGTCCACCATCGCGTAGTCGTTCGCGATTCGACGCAGCCTGACAGCTGCCACATCATCGTCGGGGAGTGCCCCCGTAGTCAGATAGGTGACCATCGGGGTCATCCAAGTAGGCTTCTCTTCTTCCTCCGATCCTGTCTCAATAGCGCAGATCTCCGCCGGATCAATGTTTGAGATAATCACCTTCTCTAGAAAATGCACCTTCCGATTCTCTTTGGGGGCAACTCCCAGAGCGAATTTGCTTAAGGCGTCTGCCTCCGCATTCTCTTCCCTTGGGATCGCCTTCGATGTCGAAGCTTTTGAAGCTTTCGCCTCGATGTCGAAGCTTTTGAAGCTTCCCTTCAAAGTCTGCACCTCGTGCAAATACTTCCTCATTGTCGGGCTCTTGGCTTCATAGTTCCCCTGGACTTGATTCACGATCGGCTTCATTGTTGGTGGCCCTAAACGTCAGGGCCAAGGCATATCGCAGGGGCTCGCCTCCACCGGGCGGTATCAATACGTGGCTCGTCTCCACCGGGCGGTATCAATACGTGGCTCGCCTCCACCGGGCGGTATCAATACGTGGCTCGCCTCCACCGGGCGGTATCAATACGGGGCTCGCCCCCGATCCCTCTACACTTGAATAACCATCAGTGTACATCTCCCAGGTGTTCTCCTCATTCGGCTGTTCTGACTGTTCTGCTATCGGGACCTCCATGGTCGGGTTCTTCGCCTTCAAAGTCGGGTTGCCCCCTCTACAGGACCCGCTTCTTCCAGATCGGGTGCTGTAGACTGCTATGAAGTCCGCCAATGCCTGGCCCTTGATCGACCGTTCAACACCTGGACGATTCATCGCAACTAATCGGCCGTTCAACACCTGAACCTCCCGATGGGTTTTCGGAGACTGCATCTCCTCGATTGCTCTCAACTTCTCAGGATTTACCTCAATTCCTCTTTGGCTCACCATAAAGCCCAGGAACTTTCCCGAGTTCACTCCGAAAGCGCACTTGTCCGGATTCAAACGAACCTGATGAAACTTCATCCGCTCAAACGCCACCGCCAAGTTGCGGACATGGTCTCCCACCTGTCGGGACTTCACCAACATGTCATCCGCATAGGCTTTGTTCAAGTCGCGGAGTCGACATACATCCGCCACTTCCCGTTACTCTTCGTCACCAGGACCGGGTTAGCGACCCAAGTCTGGAATCGGAGTTCCTTGATAAATCCAGCGTCGAGCAGTCTGCCTACCTTTTGCTGGATCGCGATCCTCTTGTCCGCGCCCATCAGACGCCTTCTCTGTGCGATAGGTTTGATTGCGGGATCAATCTTCATCTCGTGCACTATCACGTCGGGGCTGATTCCTGGCATATCACTTGGTGACCAGGCAAACAACTCCTTGAACTCCTTCAGGAGCTCGATCAGCTCTCGGGCTCTTTCTTCCGACAAAGCAGACCCGATCTTCATCTTCCTTCGAGGTCCATCAATCTCAACCTCCTTCAGATCCTCCATGGGGGCAGGCCGCCCAAACTCCTCTCGAGGATCGGCATCAGTCGGAAGGACAGTCATGGCTTTCCTCCTTCTTCTTCGGGTAGCGTTAACATAGCATTTTCGCGATGCCACTTGGTCACCCTTGACCTCTCCGACTCCGTTGTCATTTGGGAACTTCATCTTCTGGTGGACCGTCGAAGCGACTGCCATGAGAGGGTTGATAGTGGTCCTCCCGATAATAGCGTTGTATGCCCCCGCAGACTCCACTACGACGAAATCTACATTTCGCTTCTCCATCTTCCAGCCACTACCAAACTCCACTGGTAAGGTAATCATTCCCAACGGGTAAGAAGTGGAACCAGAGAATCCCACCATCGGGAAGTCCACCTGTATCAGGTCCTTTTTCGTCTTTCCCATGGCTTCCAGAGGGTCCATGAAAAGGATATCGGAGGAACTCCCTCCGTCTATCAGGATCCGCTTCATCTCGAATCCGTCCACGTCCAGGGTCACGACCAAGGCGTCTTCGTGAGGGCTCTCCATGCCTAATAGATCCTCCGCCGAGAAAGAAATCACCATTTCCTCCTTCAAGGTCCACGACCGGGACCTTTTGCCTAGTACCACCGCGGCAGATATGCGGGAAGCGTAGTTCTCCCGAGAAGCAGAGGTATCACCTCCCGCCGCCATTCCTCCATGGATGACGTTGATAGTTCCCCGCCTCTCCTTACGGGCACCTGAACCTGAAGCTTCTGGCTCAACCTTCTTCTTCTTCGGGGATCGGTCGCGGGACTTGGAACGGGATCGTGACCGACTTCTGGAACGAGATCGGCACCGTCCCCTTCCGACGAACTCTTTTAGCTTCCCCTTCTGGATCAGCTTCTCAATTTCCTTCTTTAGCTCCCGACAGTTTTCGGTGTCGTGACCATTGGCTCGATGGTAGCGACAGTAACGGTCAGGGCGGCCTCCTAGGAATTCGCCTTCTTTTCTCGGAGGGTATCGGGCGAGACCCTGTCGGTCCATCACAGCCAACACATAAGTCATCGAGCTATTGATGGGAACAGCCCGACCTTCTCGATTGTCCTTCCTCGGGGGACGCTTATCCTCTCTTTTCTCGGGGCGACCACGATTCCTACTTCCCTCCGATTTGTCGCTCCTCTTGCGATCATCTGATAACTTAGACGATGGCTTTCCTCTTCCCGACTTCAGAGGATCGAGCTCTCCGGCAGCAATCTTCGACTCCTGGGCGTCGATTTGCTGTTTCACCCTCGCTTGCAGGGCCTCCATACTCCACACAGTCTTCGCGGCTACACTGTGCATCAGGTCGGAACCGTACGGAGCGCTCAAGTTCCGAAGGAAAGTGCGGATGGTTTCTCCCTCCAAGATTTCTTCATCAATCTCCGCAGCACTTGCAGTGAACCGTTGGTAGTAGTAGGCCAACGATTCGTCGGGTCTCTGCACCACCTGGGTCAGGGACCTTACGCTCTTCAGGAGGCGCCTACGGCCCTGATATTGCTTGATAAATCGATCGTGCATGTCCGCCCAGCACGTAATGCATCCTGGCGGGAGGCTGAAAAACCAGGTCATGGCCATTTCTCCTAGGGTGATCGGGAACAGCGAGCATATAAGATCGTCGTTCGAAGTCCTACCCATGCAGGCCTGGACATGCCTCTGAACATGGCGAACTGGGTCCCCTTCACCATCGTACTCCTTGATGGTCAGAATACCTAGCCCGGGCGGGGCCACGGTATCTATCAGCCGAGGAACGAAAGGATGACTGGACCGATCCCTTAGCTCCGATGTCATCTGCTTCTGATCGCCCATGCAGATACTGACGATTTTCACCACCTGATCGGGGGTGATGGGGCCATTCAGGGGAATGGTCCTATTCTGCACTGGTCCTGGGCCGTCGACCACGAACTTCTCCAGGTGTGCTGGCTCCTTATCCTTGCTCCTGGGCGGAACCTCCTGTTCCTCCGGGTCCACCCTCGGCGGGGGTGGTGGTAATTCTTCTCGCGGAGGCAACTCCTCCGCCCTCCTGGCGGCCTCTCTTTTGTCCAGCAAGGCCTCCATGGCGGCCAAGAACATGGGCATAGCATCTGCTACTGCCTTGGCCAACTCCGAGTTCGAAGACGACCCTTCCTCCCTTCGCGGGACTCTTTCTCCTCCGTGGCCCACCGGGTTTGGGGGAGCCTCATCTTCATCCCTACGCGGGATATCTTGCATGTTCATCTCCGTATCTCGGACTGAGACCTCATAGCCATCACCATGCCCCCCTGTCTGGGAAAGAGCGGGGTTCTCACCTTGTTCAGCAACACGTTCTGGCAACTGGGAATTCATAGTTCCTGCGGGACGGGAACTGCCAGCCTGAACTTGCTTCTTCTTGCCACCACCGGCCATTGATCTGGTAGAAGCTATCTTGACTTTTCGTAAGCTTCCCACAGACGGCGCCAATGTTGGATCACGGGCGAAGCTCCGTTACGTCCTTGACGGAAAGCTTGGACTCCTGGGCTCCGCGTAATCCTGCAAAAGGGGATGACCTGGGTGGTGACCCAGAATCCCTCTCTGATGCTTAAATGAGTACGGTGATCAATGGGTGGTAAGCAAAGTCTAAGTTCGTATTAGCATAGTCGATTTTCTGAGGTAACCTCCTCCTTTATATAGGAGGAGGGGTTACTCAGTTACCTGTTACTGCGCTTGGCAGTTTTACCCACGATTCCGTGTATCTCGCCACGATTCTGTATATCTCGGCTAGGATTCCATATATCTCGCCCCACGCTCCGTGTATCTTACCCATACCTCCACGTATCTCGGGCACGCCCTGCGTATCTCGGGGGAGATTATCTATATCTTAACCGTCTTCCCACTACTCTCATCTAGTAGGCGGGTTTCTCGGTCTTATCCTCTGATCACAAGTCTCGACTCCTGTCGGGGACTCCAGAGTTGTCTCATTCTAGATCACCACCCAGGACCTTCAGTCTCTACGGGACAGGTCCAGCCTCTGCGGGGCTTTATTATCGGGGCCTTTACTAAGGCATATCGGGGCCTTTACTAAGGCATATCGGGGCCTATTCAGAGGCTTCTTATCGGGAGCATTCAGCTCATTCATCGGGACCGCTAAAGTCGGGACCCTTCGTGCTGGGCCTCTGGGCCTTCCAAGCTTTTCATGAGGCCCACTGGACCTACTCGCCGTCCATTGGCTGTTAACGGGGCTAACGATTACATCGGAACCCATCAGGTGGGTGGCCGGAACCTGGAGGGATGGAGCGAAGTGAAGGATGTCGGGATCGGGTCGCAGCGGTGGCCGGCGAGATCGGATGCTGGAGAGCTGAAAAACGAGAGAGAGAGAGAGAGAAAGAGAGAGGGTCGGGCGATGCGGGCAGAGGTCACGTAGGGACGGAAGGTGACGTGGTCGGAGTTGGCGGGCAACGTGGTCGTAGTTGGCGGGCAACGTGGCCGAAGTTGGATGTTAGGGCGAGCCGGAGATGGGATTCGGTGATGGAAACGGCGTGGTGGTCATGGCAGCATAAGGGAAGCTCTGACGAGTCGGCATGGCTTTGTTCGGGGATGGTGGTTGATCAGGCTCAGGTGAGGACGTGGTCAAAGCTGTCTTTGTTGATTTGGCACAGATGGAGCTGATTCAGTCAGAGAGATGGGGGTTAGGTTCGTCTGGGGCTGAGCTAGAAAGCGGGTCCGGTAAACAAAGGCGACTGACTCACTCGGGAGGCACCGGGGCAAGGAGCTTGGTGGTCTGGACGGTAGCTGGTCACGACTGCTAAACGGCGGAAGTTACGGACTTCTCCAGCTATGGTGAGGCGTGATGAAGCAAGGATCGATGTGGGATCAGAGGAGTGAAACGTGAAGAAGAACGTCGGTGAGTGGTGGCGCGCGAGCTGGACCGGGGATGACTTGGGACAGCGGAACTTCGGTGATCGGACGACGACACAGGGAGGCACTGGTGCTGTGGAGATTGGGGAAGACGATGAACAGTAAAACATATAAAAATAATAATAATAATATAAGAACAAATGAGAACAGCAATATATACCTAGACCCTTATTTATACTAAAAACCTAGTCTAGATTACAGATAAAATTTAAATAAAAAATGCTAACATATATTTTTCTAGAGAATATTCCTAAGGATATTTATCTTTACAGATAATTAATTTTTTGAATAAAAAATAATATCTGGAGATAAATATCTTACAGATAATTTTCTAAAATAAAAAAAAACTAATTATTATATATATTTTTTTAAAAATTCCGAAAATATTAAACATATTCGAAATAATTTAAAATATATTTTATAATAATTTCTCTAATGTGCCTTTAAGCATTTTTTGAGACTTTGTGGCTTGACGCGTCCGGAATTTGACGTATCATGTGTAACGTCGTTACGTCTGGGTCAAAATCGAGTGTTTACACTGCCCTAACCGTGACTCCCGCAATGATGCAAGCAATAGAGGAACTCCTGACCTTCAGGGATACTCTAAGAAATCAAGGCTACGCGCCTCCACCGCCTCCCCCACCTCCGCCACCACCGCCTCAAGCACATCCCGCAGGAGAAGCAGTGTCCCATGGAACAACTCGAGGAGAAGTCCCAAGACAACAGGGAAGGCAGCCCCCGACTGCCAACCCTCAATACTACAATGCAGGACCTCAAGGATCCTACTCTAGAGCAACTCACTATGAAAGGCCATACCCGCACGAATCATGGAAGCAACCAAGTAACCTCAATGAGAGACAAGGCAGGGAGGCCTCTCATTACCAACAGAGCTGGGGGCAAGATAGCGGAAACCCAAATAATGTGTGGGGAATACCCGAGAGGAACAATGAAGTTCTCCTCACAGGGTTAACTGCTAAGACTTTGGAGGCGCTCATTGAGCAAAAGCTAAAGCAGAAAAAGACCAGACCAATACACGTCTTAACAGACAGCGCAAGTCATCCTTTCGCCAAGGAGATGTTGTATGAAAGGGTTCCGGGAATCCTAAACAACATACAAATCAAGAAATACACTGGAAAGGAGGATCCCATTGACCACGTGCAGCAGCACGAGGTTTCGGTTCTGGGAAGAACCCTAAATCCAGACCATGTGGCGGTCACGTTCCCGCAAACCTTACTAGGTTCAGCGGCACATTGGTTTTTCTCACTTCCAAAGGAAAGCGTGACCTCCTGGGCATACCAGAAGGGAAAATTTATCCAGAGATTGTAGCGCATTAGACGATGTGAAGCTACAATATGATGAATCCTTGGCTGATTATTACATCCGTTTTAATCAGAACATAGCTGACATTCAGACAAACCTGTCTGAAGACGAAATAATCAAGGCATTCATAAGGAACCTGAGTCGCTTAGGTTTCTCCTTGGGGGAAAAGATGTCCAAACGCCTTGCTGAAAATTTGGAGGAGTTAGCCTCGCGCGTAAAGGAATACGTGGACTTGGAAAGGTTCATGAACAATGCAAGAGCAAAGTTGAACGTTGAACGCAACAAAGACAAGGCCTCACAGGCAAAACAACGCAATGAAACCAGCAACAGAAGCAATGGCAACCACAGCCTAAACACCCCGTCCATGTCGGTTTCCAAAAACCAAGGGAGGTCAACACCGCGAACCTCATTCCGCTAAACGCCCCTATGTCAGAAATCTTGAAGGAGATGAAGGAAACGAATCTCGGGAGTGAACCAAACAATTGGCGGAAGGTCCCCTTGTGAATGGAAGATGACAAGTGGTGTGAAAACCACGAGGTCAAGGGACATGACACGGACAACTGCTTCAGCCTAAGGATGCGCATAAACAACATCATTCTGCGGGGCGAGCTAAAGCACTATGTTGATCAGGGGGAAAACACCCTTACAAAGACACCATGAGAGACCTCCAAGAAAAACAAAGGGAAAGAAAAGATGTATGACAATCCACCTCCTCCCATGAGGGGTGTAATAAATGTTATACATGGAGGACCAGCTGCCGGGGCCAAGGCTCGTACTCAAGAAACGTCTACGCCTCACAGGCGGAAACGCACCCCAAGTATGGAAAACAACCAAGAGGGGAAGAGGATGATCTGGTAATCATGTTTTCTAAGGAAGATATGAGACACATCGTGTATCCCCATGACGACGCACTCGTCATTACCATGCCCATAGCAAACTACGACGTAAAACGATTCCTCGTTGACGGAGGAAGTTCTGCTGATATCCTGACTATCAAGGTAATCGAATAACTTGGTCATACAAAGGTAGATTTGAGTCCCGAAAATTCCCTCTAATAAGCTTTGTCGGAGCTACAACATACCTACTCGGTACGATCACACTCCCGGTAAAACTGGGAGAAGACTGGACAAAGCTTGATATTAATGTAAACTTTATTGTGGTCGAAACCTTGGGAGCCTACAACGGGATCCTCGGAAGAACAACCATAAACCCCTTGGAAATAATGCCATCCACGGCACATCAGAAGTTGAAGTTCCCAACCAATAATGGAATTGGGGAGATCCTAGGATATCAAACCGCACCACGACAGTGCTAGGTGAACGCTCTAAGGCGTAAACAACAACTCTCCATCGCCATGATCAGGCTGGGATTCCCCGAACAAGAAGAGGATAAGCAAGTGGAAGATATGCGTCTTGAACAACTCTCTGCGCCTATACGGCCATCCAACTACCAACATGCCCTAAAGCTGCAAAGTGTTTGGGACATCAAGCAAGGAGAAAGGGAACCAACTCTCGACTACTTCAAGCGCTTCGCGCTGAATGCAGCTTGCCTAAAAGCCACAAAAGAGGCAGTGATCAACATGTTCTTCATGAACTCGAATGCGCGATCCTTCCTTCTACTTGGAAGAGAGTATGGTTGGAGGACCACTCAGTCAATGAGTGACCTCAAAGAGAAACTCGAAAGAGCAGTCGCTTTTGAGTGGGAGCTCGGGTGGAGCAAACCACCCGCGGGTGAGGGAGGAGCACTCTTTCAACAACACGACAGCAGGAGCACACTTGATGGCCCAGAATATGCATTCACGCCTATGAATATAGAGGTCGAAGAGATATTCGTGACCATCTTGCATAAAAAGCTGCCCTCCCCAAGGGAAAGACCACATGCGTTCTTGGGAGCCGACATCACGCATTGGTGTAGATTCCACAACACCTGGGGTCACCACACCAACGACTTCCTCACTCTGCGAGTTGAAATTGAACAGATGATAGCCCTCGGGGCCTTGCAACACCGCGTGGCATGTAGCCATCACACCGTGTAAACAGACTGTCGGATTACGGGGACGTAATACTACGGAATGCTAAAACGTGTACATGCAAGTAATCGAATTACGCAGTGGAATAATGTACACATACCTCAATAGATTTCATGCCCAAGAATGTTGTGGAGGGAGTTCTGATCCTCCGGTCAGAACCCGTACAAGTTCTTCGTGAGAAGAAGTCCTACGTGGTATAAGCTCCACAGCAAATCCTCTGATCGATTCTTCAACGAGGACAGAACCTCGGACTGAATGCTTAGAAGTAATTGGGCAAACCAATGGTGGTGTATGAAGGGCCGGCCAAACCTACTATAAAGAGAAAGGGATTTCTCTCAAATCACAATTTAGAAGGAGTTGTGATCAAGGTGTGTTTTGGAGGTGACCCCAAGACCTCCTTATATAGTGGGGGAGAAGAAAATCCTCCCCCTTTCCTTATAGGGTTTCGGCCGACTTATGTGGTGGGGGAGGCTCAATTTTTGGCCTCCCATGTCACATGGGTATTGGGTCTGGCCCAATTAGCCCTAATGTGACATTTACCTAATTATCTTAGGTAACCACATATATTAACGGGCTACCAATTACGGCGCCACGTCACCATATGCTAACAGCTCCCACTCGCCGGAATGAGAGGGTGCCTGTTAATGTATTGTCATCCAATAGCATCAACATTTCATTCTTCAGTTATTATCTCCGTCTCTGAACAGTTCATACGAGGTTTGCTGTGCGACCGGCGGATACGATGGGCATCGTGCTACTCATCTGTTAGGAGTATTGTAGCGCACGCAGAACGTTGATTCCCTGTCGTAAATCAATCATGTTAAAAACAAAATATGTACCGCACTGTATCCTTGGTCAACTGATAATTCTTCAATTGCCCAGTTTCCCACATAGGAATACTTCTCCAGGGCATCCGTACAAGTGTTCACAACCTTCAACTAATACCCGGTTGGTGGCAACCAAGTGAACACAAGAGTCGGTGAATTATAGATGAACATGACCATCCCCATAGCTTATACCCTTAGTCTAACTCAACCTGTTTCCAAGACGTGGTCACTTGGCCGTTTTCTTTGGCTCTACGCTCGTACGTCGGGAAGCGAACATTGAGCCAGACCTTAGGTATAAGTTCTGATTCCAAGAGGATACTTTGGGTTCCTCTTCATAAGACACCCGGGATCAATCACACACTCAAGGTGAAGAAGTATGCGCCCTTTGAATCACAAGGATTCTAGCTAGCACAAACGAGCATGACCCCGTGGTCGAACATGGCACGCGCAGTATGAAGCACGCGTCGATAGCACACCTGGACAAGCCAGGGGTGGGATATTTCAATCATGCTATCGCAGAATCTTTCATCTGGCCCTGAATGTGATTTTAATGATGGGCAGAGTCAAACACGACGATTTATAAAACAAAGATTAAGTCATGCTATAAGCGTGACCAAGTTATCATTTCGTTTAACCAGGTTTATCCCCGTGGTTCTTAGCCAATCTTGTTGTGGTAGAGGTCCCCCTCTCCTACAAGATGACCGTGCCTTTGTGACGAGGCAATGTTCACATTCGACATAATTTTGGTGGAAGAGTTTTACCTCTTCCAACGACATAGTTTATAGACCGTAAGATCCGATGTTGTTTATCATTATGACGTCGATGGATCATATACTCAATTTGCAATTCTTTTATTCAATCGAAATATCATTTAAAATGTCAAAATTCCATCACTTATACAAGCCACTTATTAAGCCCTACGTAATCCAAGCAGTTTTACGTGTTTTCCAAAAATCTCTCTACGTATTGGCTTAGTCAATGGGTCAGCGACCATATTGTCTGTGGACAAGTATTCTAAAGCGATTATATTGTCTTCCACAACAGATTTAGCATAATTGTATTTCACATCAATGTGTTTTGTCCTACTATGGTACTTTGGATTCTTACTGCTGCAATGGCTTCCTGACTGTCGGAGTATACCTTCACAAGTTTACTCTTCTTGTCAGTGCTGATTAATGCAGTAAGAAGTCTTTTCAGCCAGATTCCTTCTTGTGCGTTTTAAGAAAGGGCAACGAATTCTGATTCCATAGTGGAAAGCGCGACACATGATTGCTTCTTGCTTACCCATGATATGGCAGCATCGACAAGGAGGAAAAATCCCCCTGTGGTGGACTTACGATTGTCTGGATCGCCACCGTGGTCGGCGTCACTATAACCAATCAATTCGATTTGCCTGCCCTTACAGCACAAAACATAGTCGGCAGTACCTTTCAGATATCTTATAATTCGTTTTACGGCCTTTAAATGTTGATAGCCAGGATCTGATTGGAATCTTGCTACTAGGCCCACAACGTAACAGATGTCCAGCCGAGTACATAGCATGGCGTACATTAGACTTCCTACCATGCTTAGATACTCTGCATTCTTCATCTGTTCATGCTCCTACTGGTTCTTCGGGCCATCACACTTTGAAAGCGCGCACCCGAACGCAACCGGAGTATCCACGGGTTTGGCATCGAGCATTCTGAATCTTTTCAACAGTTTGTTGATATATGATTCTTGAGACAGGCATAATCTCCGGGTGGCACGATCTCGGGCAATTTTAATGCCTAAGGTGTACGTGGCCTCTCCCATGTCTTTCATCTCAAATGTTGATGCTAACCAGGACTTTGATTTGTTCATGAAACTCACATCGTTCGCAGCAATGAGTATGTCATCTACGTATAAGGTTATGATTACATACTTAGACCCGCAGGTCTTGGTGTAAACGCAGGGATCCTTGTGAAGGTTCACAAATCGGTTTCCAACGATTTCCTCGTGGAATCTGCGATACCATTACCTAGACAATTGTTTAAGACCGTAAATAGACCTTTCGAGTTTGCAAACTTTAAGTTCTTTGCCAGGAGTAATAAAACCCTCTGGCTGCTCCATATAGATCTATTCCTCCAGGTTTCCGTGGAGAAATGCGGTCTTAACATCCATTTGATGCAGGCTCGTGATCGAGGCTTGCAACAAGGGCAAGGATGGCCCTGACTTTGGTGTAACGTACAGTCGGTGAGTTTGTCTCATCAAGGTCCACTCCGTGAATTTGGGTATATCCTTTCGCAATCGTTCGAGTTTTGCACCACTCAACCTTTCCATCAGGAGGGAATTCTAAATTTTTTCACTTCCTAGCTCTGCGGTTAGCAGTCAAATCAACTGAAGATCAAACCAAATTTGTTCTTATTTAGGCAATTTCATCCTCCATTGTTTTCCTCCATTCCCTTGTTTGAGGTCCTTCCATTGCTTGCCGAACCGTCACTGGTTTGTGAACGAATGTCTCACTTGATGGGATACTTCTTAAAAGAAGTTTGTTGCCTTAGACTAAGTCTAGGGTCAATAATCTCATCTTTAGTCTGATCGTTACTCCCACTCGGAATAATGCTTCTTTTCGGAGCATTACTCCCACTGGGAACAATGGCGGTGCTAGAACTTTGATCTTACAATTTTCATAGAATGACCTCTTGGTCTCGGGATTTTACCTTTGAGATTTATTCTTTGATCACTAGGATCTGGAACCAAGTTAGTCGTTTCCCCCCCACTAGGAATTATAGGCAGTTGTATTAGCTCAGCATTATGATTATCAGGTCCGACTTGATTCGCATTAACATTTAGTGATGATTATGTAAGGGGGAGTGAGCCCTCCCACTGGATTTATTATGAGGACGTTTCCATCATCATTTACCATGTCATTCACTAATGCATTCACTAATGCTATATCATTCTCCCACTTGAAGTAAGTGGGACCTGAGAATCTCCGTTATCTATTTTAATCCGATTAGTACTTTAGTTCGTTTCGTTCTTCAAAGCATTGGAAGTCCATCCTCAAATTTCTATAATGTGTCATGTTCGACCACGTTATCATTAATCCAATCTAATTTTAAACTTGTATCTTCTAAGAGTAGACCGAACTCTTAATAAATACTTGTTTAATGAGAAAATCAATGCTACTTTATGATAAGGTTTTACCCGTATCATTTGTTAGCTTTTATGGTAACGCGTCAACCGATCTTATTAGAACATAGTGTTACATTAATATGAATCAACTTAATTTCATTCCATAGGAACAATTAATGTTGAGTTCTAACATAATGTAATTTTAAACTATGTTTCTCGAAGTACTTAATAATATGATTGCTTAGCCAAACTTTCGTTAAAGGCTTATAGTGGGAGTGTCATTTTACTGACTACTTCCTTTCGTTTATTAACTCATCCAAAGACTTATCCACCTCATGGACTATGCATTTGAGCTCTTGCTTAATGCTATAGTTGATGTACTACTTGATCGTAGTAGCATTAAAGCATACTTCTAACCATTGTAGTCATCAATGGGTTATTTCCAAAGGATTACAAACAAAAATTCAGCATTCATTTATTAAAACACTTCATTATTAAATTTGTACTTTTAAAACGATATGTCCCGTCTCTCGAGGTGACATGCGTCACGTGCATAAACCCAGTTTTATCCCGTGGTTTTGAATTGTTTCGTTTTCAAATTTAACTTAATCGGTTTGAACATGTTTTAATTATTATTACCCAAATAATTGTTTTAAATGCAGTACTAATAAATAAGAATGGAATTAACAGTCGGTTCATTTTACGACTTTATGCAATCGATGAATGTATTAAAATGATTGTTCGTTATTCACGATTAATGATGGATATACGCCCAATTTGAACCCGTTGACTTCCGAATCATTTTATTTTGATCACCCCGTCAATGATTCTAAATCGAAACTTCGACCCAAACACCCCGTGAAAACGCCAACGGTCCGGACGAGGCCAAAATACTCGTCCGGACCGAGGCAGGCTCACCTAGGTGAGGTCGGGTGGCCACACCCAACCTCCCCTAGGGGAGATCGGGTCAGCCAACCCTATCTCCCCTAGGGAAGGGTTGGGTGGCCACACCCAACCCCTACCCTTGGGGGTCGGATTTTCTCCCCCCCAAGGGCCCCGGCACCATTTCCCGACTCCGATACTCAGTTTATTTCCGCCAACCTCCCCGTGCTTTAAGGTCTTAATTACGAGATTAAGGGCTAATTAATTGTGTTTAAAGGTTAACGATGTCATTAAGCCACCTTAATGACACCGTTGCCTATAAATACAACCTTTCCACCATTCATTTGAACATCTTGGCTAAGTGGATAATTTAGCTCTGACATCTCACTAGCTTTATCTCTCTAAAAACATCGTACTGACTTAGGCATCGGAGAGGGTACATCAAGCACCACCCCCCCTCCGTGCTTGGTATTGCCCCTCTTGCAGGGCACGAGGAGAAGAGAAGGCAAAGGACAGAAAGATACGGATCAGGACGACAAGGCTTACAAGCACCGAACCCGCAATTTCTCCAGTGAGGAATAAGGCTTAGGTCGAGCACCCGTTGACCTGAGACTTAGAACATAACACTTGGCGCCGTCCGTGGGCTTCGAACAGAAAGCCTGGCAATAACAAGAGCGATGACGAACAGCTTAGCATCTAGACATCACCGCCCACCTGGGGGCAATAGGCGAGGGAGACAGCCTATACCTCCAGCAAGGCAGCCTAACCCAGAGAAACAGCCTGTACACCCAGAGCCTCAAGTAACCCCACAGGCACCACAACCTAATAACCAGGAAGGAGGACCCTCACGCCCAGCTGGGGCTGAGTCTTCCACAGCCTCAACTCCATTAGCAAGGAGGCCAAAAAGAGAGGGGGAGCAACAGGGAGTGCCATCCCAATACACGGCACCTCCTCAGGGACACTACTATGAGGCGCAACCTCAAGGATATCCATATGGGATACCGGCTCAAAGGAACGACAATCGCGCCCACACAACCAACACAAGGCCAGCATACACACAAGGAGCACATACAGTGACTCCGGGGTTGATGAGCGCATTAGATGAGCTGCTAGCCTATAGAGAGACTCTAAGGAACAGGCAGGGAAGGCAACACCAGCATGAAGAAGAAGAAGAAGTTCATGAGCAAGAACAAGTCCAAGAAAAAGAACACCACTCGCACCCTCGAACAGGGCAGCAAGAAGAACAAAGGAGAGATAACCAAAGGCCACCCCCAGAGGGAAGGCAGCAGTTTGTGCCTCCAAGGTAGCAGTTTGTGCCTCCAAGGCAGCAACAGACACAGCAGGACGCCAGGGCTTACACCCCGTTGGGGGCAGACAGACAGGCAAGACCTCCAAGGAGGCAGGAATTCCACCAAGTGCCCCAGCAGGGATATCAAGGATACGCCTACAATCCGTACCAGCACAGACAAGGAATCCAAGCAAGCCCAATGTATAACTATGGAGGATATCAGAGAGACTATACTCCATCGCCGGTGATGATTACCCCGGAGGAGATAGAAGCCATGATAGTGAGAAAGATGAACGAGTCAAAAAGAAATGGACTGCATTGCCTGAGTAACAACACGAACCACCCCTTCGCGAGGGAGTTGGAAATGAGCAAAGTGCCAGACTCCTTGCATACAATACAGATAGCAAAGTACAATGGCAAGGGAGACCCTTTGGAGCACATTCAACAACATGAAGCCTCTTTATTCGGGAGAACTACTGATGACCGATACAAGGCACTCCTATTTCCAAACACCCTATCAGGGGTGGCGTCACATTGGTTCTTTAGTCTACCCACCGAGAGCATCCACTCGTGGGCGCAGCTAAAGGCGAAATTTCTTCAGAGATATCTAGGAGAAAGGAAGCTACTTAAAGGAACAGGCTCCCTAGATGATGTGAAGCAAGAAAATGATGAATCCTTGGCTGATTACTACACTAGGTTCAACCAGAACATAGCAGACATACAGGGCGATATCACCGAGGGTGAAATAATAAGAGCCTTTATAAGAAACCTAGGCCGCTTCGGGTCCACACTGGCAGAAAAGATGGCCAAGAAACCGTCAAGCACCTTAGAGGAGCTAGCAGGGAGAGTAAAAACTCATATAGACCTGGAGAGGCACAGGGTGAGTAAGAAAGCTAAGATTCAAGCAGCTAAGGAGGACAACACAAAGCAGAATAAGGGAAAGCCACCTCAGGTACCTCAACCCGTAAGGCAACAAGAGTGGCGTCCCCCTCAGCAAAGAAATCAGATGGCTGAGCCACTGAAGGCTAGGGAAATAAATGTCATCAAGTTCATACCATTGAAAACCACCCCAACAGTGGTCCTAAGAGAGATGAGAAATCAGAAACTGTGGTCGCCCCCCGCAAGATGGAGAGCGCCAATGGTAGGAACACACAAGGATAGATGGTGTGATAACCATGAGGCATACGGGCATGATACGAACGAATGCTTTAGCTTGAAGCTAGGCATCAATAATATCATCCAAAGGGGGGAGTTAAAACAGTTTGTTGATCACGGTGGCAACAGCATACAGCTAGGGCCATCATACAAGGATAAAGTCAAAGCTAAGGCAGATTATAATCCCCCACCTAACAAGAGGGGGACTATAAACATGATACACGGAGGAGTGGCATCAGGTGGCCCAACAGCTAATGCAAGGGAAGTTTATGCATCCAAACTGAGCTCAGTACCAAGGTGGAGAAAGAGACCACGAGAAGGAGAGGAGATGAAGATTGAATTCTCGGAGAAGGAAAAGAGTCACATTGTCTTCCCGCATGATGATACTTTAGTCATCACAATGGACATCGATAACTTCGATGTAAAAAGAATACTGGTAGATGGGGGCAGCTCTGCAGACCTCCTAAGCCTAAGGGTCCTAGAAGAGATAGGAAAAACAAAGGCAGACATCAAACCAGTCAATTTCCCTCTAGTTGGCTTCTCAGGGGCAACAAGCTACCCCTTGGGAATGATAACCCTGCCGGTGACCATGGGCCAAGGATGGACACAGCTGAGAATGAACGTTAACTTCTTGGTGGTTGAAAGCCTGGGAGCCTACAACGGGATCTTAGGAAGAACAACCATAAATCCATATGAAATTGTGCCTTCTACCGTTCATTAGAAGCTGAAGTACATCACTGAAAACGGAATTGGAGAAGTATTGGGTGATCAACGCACGGCAAGGCAGTGTTACGTCAACTCCATGAGACGTGGATCACACAAGTCAGACACAGTGGCCATGGTCATAACGAGTGCCATCCAAGACAAAGAAAAGGTGATGAAAACGCCAAGGCAGGGAAAAATGAAAAAGGGAATTGCACTCCGCCTGAGTAGGCAGTTCTTTCAAGAACTAGCTAAGAAGAAGAAAAGAGGTAAGGCTATAAGGGTAACAAGCATACCCTGGCAGCCAGAGAGTGCCGAAGGAAAGAGAACAAGGGACTCCATCATAAGAGGTTTCCGATACATAGATGACATCAAGCAAATGCCGAGGGAGTCCATGTCAAGCTACTTCGAGAGATTCTTCAACTATGGTGCAAGCATGGACATCACAAGAAGAGAGGCCGTAAGGGCCTTCCTTAGAAACATGCATCCAACCTCATTCGAAGCATATAGAGGGCTCTATGAGGTGGTCATGACAAGCACAATGAGGGAGCTCAAAGAGAAGCTGGACAAGGCGTTCGCAAAAGAGATAGGGCAACTGGAAGAAGTCCGGGAAGAAGTAAGTGAGACTGACACACTGGAAGGAGGTGTAAACTTCAAATTCACACCACTTACAGTGAAGATAGAAGAAATTTTCCAGAAGTACCTCAAGGAAGAGCTACCCACATGCAAAGAGGAGGGCAAGGCCTTCCTAGGAAGAGATGCACAAGGTTGGTTTGAGTACCATGGACCTGGGGGCATCAAACCAATGATTGCATGGTGTTGAAGATAGAAGTGGAGGAAATGATTCACAAGGGAGGCCTAAAGGAGTACGTGGCAACAGACGCACTCACCACCCCATATCCTTAGTTTAATATTAAGCATTTTGCATGTTCAAGCATTTTAAGTTTTCCAAAAACAACTTTTGAGAAGGAGAACCCAAGAAGTTACTCCAACTCTACAACTATCTTTGATTTCCTCCAAAGGGTGTCTTGATCCACTCAAGGCATCCCATGTGTAGATAAAGGTTTGAATGCTCCTAATGAAGTAGAGGTTACTCAAATATTTTTCAAAGAAGGTGGTGATACAATCATTATGTTATCCTTACACAGATATGACTTCCAAGTCAGCAACACCCTCGACGCCCCCAAGAGCGTATCTTGAGAGTAGTTTTCATACTACGACCTTCGACGCCCCCAAGAGCGTATCTTGAGAGTAGCTTTCATACTACGACCCTCGACGCCCCCAAGAGCGTATCTTGAGAGTGGTTTCCAAAAACTACGAACTTCGACGCCCCCAAGAGCGTATCTTGAGAGTGGTTTCAAAAAACTACGAATTTCGACGCCCCCAAGAGCGTATCTTGAGAAGTGGTTTCTAAAAACTACGACCTTCGACGCCCCCAAGAGCGTATCTTGAGGTAGATTTCAAACTACCAGATTCGACGCCCCCAAGAGCGTATCTTGAGGTATATTTCAAACTACCAGATTCGACGCCCACCAAGAGCGTATCTTTGGTCTAACTTGTGCCCTCCGGGAGCCTATCCTGTGAAACGTTAAGTGCCCTCCGAGAGCCTGTCTCGTGAACAGATTCGACGCCCACCAAGAGCGTATCTTTGGTCTAACAGTATCATACACACCATCTAAAGGGTATCAGAAGAGATCATTGCACCATACTAAGAAGGATCCCATGAGAAAATAATGGCAAAGTAAAGTTATATAGAGAACACATAATATTTTTTCCTTGATGAGATGGCAGGTATGACATGAAGGAAAACACAAAAGAAGGATAAGTGAAGGAAAACACAAAAGAAGGACAAGTAAAGGAAAACACACCAAAGGAAGAGTCCATGATCAAAGGAATACATACAAAAGCATACGAAGTACCCATCAAAAGGCAAGTGATCCACACTGCCAACAACACAATACGAAAAAGGAAAGCAACACAAAATCCTACAGCAATCCCAAAAGATACTCAACCCATCAAAGGGGAGGAAGAGTATGGCCGTATATACAAAGATAGAAAGATGTCAATACATCAACCAGAGCCCTCGGGGAGTCCCCCTGACCCCCTGAGGACGAACCACCAGCAGAGATAGAGGAAGAGGAGGAAGAGTCCGAAGTGTCAATATCCACAGGCGTAGCATCCACCTATGCAGGGGTAGGCTCATCAGCAACAGCAGCCTGACCCCTAAGGACAGCCATGTAACCAGTAGCGTACGGTCCAAAATCACCCAGATCGCCAACCGGAAACTGAGGATCAATACGAAAAATATGGTCAACAAGATACTCGCCAAACTGGTTCATCTCCTGAGTAAGCCGCACACTGTAATCAGCAGTAAAGACAGAGGAAGCCTTGTACTAAGACACTGCAACAGCCCTCTCCTCTGCCTGGCACCTTGCCTCGAGTTTCCTCAACTCCTCAGAATGGAGTGAAGATGCGACCTCAGCCTCACGGCGTAAGCTACCTACGGTAGTCTCAAGTAAAGACACTTGGTCCCTGAGCTCCTGCATCTTCAGATCGGACAGGCGTGCCTTCTCAGTGGTAGTGGCAAGGTCCGTCTTCAGGGATACGTGGCTATCTTCAAGAGCCTTCTTCTCATCGGATAGCTCAAGAACAAGGGACAACATGTTCACCATGTCAGACATACCCTGGAAATTTAACAAGAGATGAGTAACTGGAAAAGCAACCACATGAAAGTAAAAAGGGTAAGTGAGACACCACTCACAGGCACATAACGGGATAGTACACCCTGAACGAAACGCCGGGTCTCCCTAGGAGACTTAGGCTGAGCAACACGATCACCAGAAGGGATGGCACCGCGAAGCACACGGATACCAACCTCCGGAGTGCGCAACGAAAATCCGCTATCAAGGTGAAACTCCTTCAACCCGGCAAAAGGAGTCAACTCAGACCCAACGATATCCTCGTCAGTAAGGCGCATAAAATCCTTTCGACTCAAAGCCAGAGGCCCACCTATACAAACAAAGGAAGATAAAGAAAAATACAAACATAGAAGCATCAGTGACATGGAGAAGATCGAACCTGACGACCGTGCCCTCGGCTGGGGGGCAGGGGATGGAGAACCAGTGACCACTCCACCATCACCAACAGGTCGCTTCCCTTTATCAGCTCGGGAAGGCGCCTCTTCGACCGCTATCTCTTTGTCGCGAGACAGGGTCGGGGGACGAACACCAGGGGGAGGAGGATCTGCAGCCTTCTTCTTCTTGACAGCCGAGGCCCCGGCCTCAGAGTCGGACCTCCGCGACTTGGACTTAGAAGGTCTAGAGCCCTTGCCCACAGAGACAACTCTCTCAGTCACCAAAGGAGAGTGTCCTAACAATACAAGGAAAACCGCGTAAGAAAAAACACAAGTATACCATAAGAGGAAAAGAGAAGGAAGCATACCAGAGGCCCCAGCAGTCTTCCCAAGCATAGGGGACTTCTTTGGAGTAGAGCTGGAGGGAGCCCTCCTCTTGCTCAGATCGACCGGAGCTGCCTGCACGTTATACGTTTTCCCGTGAAACCAACCTATAAGGGAAGAGCAGAAAGTAAATGTAGATGAGAAGACTAAGTAACATACCGAACCCCTGGAGTCAGGAGTCAAACTAATCCCTGCCTCATAAAGATATGTCTCGGTCACCAAGGACAAGGGGCAGTATGACTGGGTCCTGTTGCTCTCATAGATGGTCTTCATAGTCTCTAAGTCCACAGAAGAGAACTCCCAAAAGGCAGGCCAGCCGTCTGACCGATCCTCATTCAAAACCGGCCAGGTAACATATCGATCCGTAATGAAGAAATAATGTTTGGCCCAGTGGCTCACCGAGTTATCACTCCGGGCCACGAAACGAAGAGAAGTATCCCACTCAACCCCGCTCAACCCGAAATCGGCAAATCGGGAATCTTTGAGGGATGGATGGCGAGTCACAAAACTCGCGAACCCTACCTTCCTCTGATACTGGAATCGATAGAAGCATCGGAACAAGATCAATGAATACTTCCAGGAGTACCAGTGGCATAACACCCGGAAGCCCATCCAGACACGGATAGCACTAGGGGCAAGGTTCACAGGAGAGATCCTAAAGAACCTACTCAACCCTACAAGATCATCGCAATAAGGCACCCGCAATCCAAACCAAATCTGGGAAAGATAAACAACAACCTTCCCCCTGGGGGGCTCTGTCACTGTCTGGCGGGCATTCCCCAAAGAAGGGAGGAAGGGATATAAAGGCTCATCTAAGGGGCAAATGTCACCTAAAGTAACATGCTCGTTATAGTCAGACCTAGTCAGGTAGTTCTCCGACAAAGCAGCGAGACCTAAATCAAAGGCAGTGAGTAATTCCAAGCTTGAATCAGGCTCCGACTAACACCCCGGCTCAGCATACGGCTCAGAATTCGACACCAAACTAAGGGAAGGAAAGAAAGCAATGCGGTGAATAGAAAGAAATAGAAACTTACTCATCCTTCGAAGGATGTAACGCTTTTGCAGAGTTTGTGTACGGGGACACCACCACGAATACAGTACCTGCCACGGCATGACAGATGTCAAAACAAGAAGACTTCCGGAAAGACCGAGCATACCCCGGCACCCGATAAACAACAAACAAAAATCCAAAGGCATCCAACAAAGGTAACAAACGCACGTCAAGGACACCCCAACGATAAAATCGAACATTTTTGCTAAAACCGAAAATCAATTCCCGGGTAAAATTACGATTACGCCCCCCAACGGGAATCAACACACAAATGGCGCCCCAACGTCAAATTCAAACGGGAATAGTCTAAACGGACAAAACACTATCTCCGGACGACCGACCAAAATTTTTTCCCAAATCGGCGGTTATCTACGGCAATCACATATTCAATCAAGCATCGGCAATCGAGTATCGGCAATTCAAGTATTGATATTTTACGCGGTAACAAAAGGGAAAGATTGGACCTTTGGAAAACCCGACCCGATTTGATAAACGGGTCCGGAATTCGAGTTTGAAAATCGCCGGAAATCAGCCCCTCGCCGGAAACCAGACCCCGCCGTCGCCGGAGGTCGCCTCAGGTCACGCCGGAGCTGCGCCGCCTCGCTGTCGCCCACCCCCGCCGGAGCAGATGCTGCCGTCGTCAGGGACAGCCTCGCCGTCGACCACCGTCTCCGCCCTGGTCTGCGCCGCCTAGAGCCGTCGGATCGCCTCGCCTCCGCCGTGCCGCCGGGAGCTTCCGTCGTCGCCCTAGAACCGTGCCGCCGTGTCCGTGCTGGTCGGAATTCCTGGTCCCCCACCGGAATTTTGGCCGGCCCCTCTCCCTTGGTGTCCAAGTATTCCTCCCTTGGTCTCCAAGTGTGAGGAAAAAAGGAAAAGATGACAATGGTGGCTAAGTGAGGTAATTTCTTTACTCCTCTATATATTTGAAAAGGTGTAGGGTTTTTTAAAGTGACATAATCACAACCCTCCATTTAAAATTAGAAGAGATCTAAGGGTCAAAGGAAACCTATCATCTTTACCCCCCTTAGATTATGGTTAGGCATATTTCCACTCAAGTTAACATCCCATGGGTTTATTTTTAAGTATCCCATATTTAGAAAAATTTTAGACCAAAATTAAAATTTTTCTCCACGTAGACTTATCCCGGCATGAAATTGAAGCATGGACCCGTTTAGCTGTATTCATATTGCATCCCCACGTGAGCGTATATTTTTCAAGTATACACTCTTGACGGGGATATATTTATTATTTCCATCTCAGACGGACACGTGCTTGGACACGTGTCCGTGCTATTCTAACATTTGCAATCCCTCTATCTTATAAGACAGGGGGCAGAGTCAGAGACACACATCCATGGGTAAGTAAGGATTCCGACAAAAGGTAAAATCCCGGCTTCAAATTGCGCGTGTCATACCATCCTAAAATAGAGTCAATCAAGGGTCAGGCCATTGGTTGACTCGGGGGCATGTGATGGATATACGCCCAATTTGAACCCGTTGACTTCCGAATCATTTTATTTTGATCACCCCGTCAATGATTGTAAATCGAAACTTCGACCCAAACACCCCGCGAAAATGCCAACGGTCCGGACGAGGCCAAAATACTCGTCCGGACCGAGGCAGACTCACCTAGGTGAGGTCGGGTGGCCACACCCGACCTCCCCTAGGGGAGATTGGGTCAGCCAACCAGATCTCCCCTCCCTAGAGGAGATCGGGTTGGCCAACCCGATCTCCCATAGGGGAGATAGGGTTGGCCAACCCTATCTCCCCTAGGGAGGGGTTGGGTGGCCACACCCAACCCCTACCCTTGGGGGTCGGATTTTCTCCCCCCCCCCCCCCCCCCCAAGGGCCCCGGCACCATTTCCCGACTCCGATACTCAGTTTATTTCCGCCAACCTCCCCGTGCTTTAAGGTCTTAATTACGAGATTAAGGGCTAATTAATTGTGTTTAAAGGTTAACGATGTCATTAAGCCACCTTAATGACACCGTTGCCTATAAATACAACATTTCCACCATTCATTTGAACATCTTGGCTAAGTGGACAATTTAGCTCTGACATCTCACTAGCTTTATCTCTCTAAAAACATCGTACTGACTTAGGCATCGGAGAGGGTACATCAAGCACCAACCCCCCCTCCGTGCTTGGTATTGCCCCTCTTGCAGGGCACGAGGAGAAGAGAAGGCAAAGGACAGAAAGATACGGATCAGGACGACAAGGCTTAGAAGCACACCCGCAATTTCTCCAGTGAGGAATAAGGCTTAGGTCGACCACCCGTTGACCTGAGACTTAGAACCTAACACTTAAGAGGTAAGTGTTTTGATTTAATCCAATCGTTTACCGATGGATTTTCTGTTTTAGTTATTCATTCCGGATTGATCCCGTTTAACCGGTTCGATTAATTTTGATAAGCAGGCCAATTCATGAACTGAACGGTTACTACTTTATTCAATAATTCTGAATCATCATTAACTAAATTTAAACATATAAACGGGTAAATAGGGATTCTTAACAAAACTAATGACAAAGTTTCCGGATCAATAACTGCCGCCACGACAAAGAAAGTTATATAAGGCAGGTAGTCTTTAACCACGTTTGAGCAACCCACCTGAAAATAAATTCAAAACTTAATTATGTCAGATGTTTATGCATCACATAAAACGTTTCACCGTTTTATGTATTCTGGTAAACAGGGCGTACCTTTTACAGTACATAAATAAACAGTGGTTGTCGCACCAGATTATCGTTTAGACATTTTATTGTTGGGTTTATCCAAGCAATTCTGAAGTCCAGCAAACCTGGCATCGGACAATTCGGGAAGTTTGAAGAGCTTTTCATCTTTATGGTCGGCATCATATAAGTCAATTTCTGTTTTATTTGCTGTGATCAGACGTGTAAGTCCGTTGTCATCAGCAAACCATGAAAGAGGAAACATCTCCATTTCCTTCTTGAATTCCTGCCCGTTCATCGGCGTCGAGAACGATTTTTATCTCATTCTCCTTGCATAGAATTTCATGGTATACGGCCATTAATTCTCTTGCTTCGGCTGTCTTTCCCTTCTCGTAGCGAAGGTGTAAGGTGCACCAAAGATGCAGTGCGCTCTTTTGAATAGTCATTTCCTTCGTTTCAGCTGTCAGATGCTAGCAGATTATTTTTCGAGCTCTTTGATCCATCCATAACTTGTCTTTATTATTGTATCTGTAAGGTGTCCCTCCCTCATTTGTATGTATACGTTGACCTTTTGGATCGATACGATCCTCGACTCCCGCAAGTATCAGGTCACATTAAACCCTAATTTTCCAATCATCATAATTAATATCATCAAGTTTGCATATTTTCTTAAAACGATCCGATCGAGACATTTGAACTATTACAATGACAATCATGCAAAGTTAGGAAGACTATAACATTTTGACAGAATTACAAAACATCGGATTATCTATTAGGATGGAATACGACGAATAGTGATCCTTCAATCACTAAACCAAACCGACCGTCAGTAAACCGATGGAAGGGGTGTTGTGAAAAGAGTTCACACTATTGTTGTTCTCAATCCAATAGATCAGTCTTTTGAAAACGGTTATTATATTGCAAATTACCAAAACGGGAATTTTCAAACAAGCATACCTGATCTAGGCTTTACCATGGCCCTTTTTGATTTAAAATAATTAAGGCATGCATAACACTATATCACGCCATAAATATCGAATAAACCAAACAACATTCTTACGCGTCATGCGTCTAATGTTCCTAGCATACATAATTCTACGTAGAGTAAATTATCACATGCTTTTAGTCCTGAACATTCTACCATACGTGTCAAAACATGCAACTTCCGCACATATCATGCATAATTGGTGACTGAAATTTTCGGTTTTGAAAACGTTTTGAAAATATTAGGGGCTGTTTTGCAATTCATGCTTACAATTAATCATGCGAAATTTCTTAGACATGGATTCTAGGCACTTTCAATCAGCATAGCATGTCTATCCTATTGCACAATCAATATATTGAAATCCCAGAGCTCAACGCTCACAATATATATTATCCAGCTAGCTTGACTAAGTCAAGACGACAGTTCTAATATATGTTGCAGAAAGTAAACAATTGCAATTCAGCCCACTAATTTAATCCAGTCCCAAAAACATGCATATATGAGATCCATCACCCATAATCGTAACCAGGCACTAGGGTTTTAACCGAAAACGTATTAAAAATGCAAACCCTAAGAGTACTGTTTAGGCTAGTTTTAAAGTTCGAAAACGTTTTGAATTTAAAATTTGACATCCTATTTTATTGAACATTTTAAAGTTTCCAAAAATTTTAAAATTTGGTTCGGTTCATTTTAAAAATCCGGTTCGAGTCGGTCCGATTTAAAATCCGGTTGTCCGAAACGGTTCAATAAAATAAGATTGTGGTTCGGTTCATCACTCGAAACTGGTTCGGTTTAGATTCACTTAGTTACTTTGGTGTGACCCGACCCGTCTTAGGGCGACCCGATTAAGAAAAACCCATATTGGTTTAACCCATTCCGGTTTTGCAAGTTGGACTGGCCCAGTAAACCCATAGGGTTCGGCCGAAATATACCTTGTGGGCTAAGTAGGGTTTTAAAATCCACTAAAAACTTAACTTAGGCACCAAGAAATATTAATTATTTCAAATAATTTCCAATATTGCATGTATATATATATATATTTCGGCACAATAATTAAATAACATTATATAAATATTGTCAAGATTTTATCTAGAAGATGTAAATCAATTAACAATATAAACATATATATCCATAATTTCAGCCACACACACACACACACACACACACACACACATATATATATATTATTGTCAAATATATCTTTAGGGATTAAAATATATGCAGACAATTTTTTTCTTAATCTTTTATAGCAACTAAATCCTATCAATATATATTTATCCCTATATTTTAGCAAAATATATTGATAGTTTATATATTTTAATATACAATGTGAAACCTTCCTTATCTTTCCAATTTATAGATACATTGTCTCCTTTTAATAAAATTAAAATATGGTAACAAATGTATCTAATAGCTAGGCCGGCCGAATTTTTTGCTTGTACCCCAAGAATAGGAGGAGTTGTGATCAAGGTGTGTTTTGGAGGTGACCCCAAGACCTCCTTATATAGTGGGGGAGGAGAAAATCCTCCCCCTTCCCTTCTAGGGTTTCGGCCGACTTATGTGTTGGGGGAGGCCAATTTTTTGCCTCCCATGTCACATGGGAATTGAGTCTGGCCCAATTAGCCTAATGTGACATTTACCTAATTATCTTAGGCAACCACATATATTAACGGGCTACCAATTACGGCGCCACGTCACCATATGCTAACACAGACAACTTCCATCACAACATCTCGGGAGGAGACAACCACATCCCTCCCAAATCTCTGTGTTACGCACAGCTTTATGCATCCATCTACTTTCAAGCTTTACTTTTTTAAGTGCTTATGCTTCTAGTAGACTATTTACAAATGGATGATCAGTTGACCCCATCTATCCAGCATTTTAAATATTTCATAACTAAAGAAGCTAATGCATTTTCCTAGTTACATTACTCTCATACAATTAGGGGTGAGCATGGACCGGTCCTGGACCAGGACCGGTCCAGGACCGTTTAAGTCCATTTAGAATGGACTTTTCCATTTCGGTCCTAGACCGGTCCAGGACCGTTAGGACCGTTTGAAACGGTTTCGGTCTTAACGGTCCTGGTTTCGGTCCAGGACCGTTAGGTCCAGACTTTTTTTTTTTTTTTTAATTCAAGTTTTTTTATCTGAATTTTTTTTAGATATTAAATATGAATTTGTTAATATGTTATATTTTGTAAATATTATTATATTAAATTCGAATTTTTTATTATATGATATTTTTTAAATGTTAATATATTAAATTTGATTTTTTTTAATACATGATATTTTTTAAATATTAATATAATAAAACGGATTTTTTTAGCTAAATCTGAACGTAACGTGAAATATATATTCTTCAAGATCGGTTCAGGATTGTTAAGACTGTTTAAGCAATTCTGATTTTTTCATTCCCGGTTTTGAAAAAAAAATTCTTATAAT
Source organism: Clarkia xantiana subsp. parviflora (assembly GCA_036873135.1). NCBI lineage: Eukaryota > Viridiplantae > Streptophyta > Magnoliopsida > Myrtales > Onagraceae > Clarkia > Clarkia xantiana. The sequence goes on along the minus strand of JAPTYO010000013.1, from coordinate 9,786,791 downwards.
CCAATTATTTCATAGAAAAAATCCAAAAACAAATCTGATTTTTTTTATTCGTAATAGTTTTTATTAAATAACTAAAATAAAATTCTAAGAAATGAGATTTTTTTTTTTTTACAAATAAGGAAAATATAATAGTACAAAATAGTTATAAAATTTAAGATTATATATATATATATATATATATATATATATATATATATATATATGTATATATAGGCGAGCACTGCTACTGCTATAACACCTAGTCAAGTAGTCACCTATGTACAAGAAGTACAGCAAGCAGCTCCTGGCTACACCTAGCCAACTTGGTAGTTATTGTCTTAACGGTCCAAACGATCCGGATTTGGACTCCACGGTCCAAACGGTCCTAGACCGAAATTAAGTCCAGGACCGTTAAGGACCGAAATGGTAGGTCCATTGGACCTGGACTCAAACGGTCCTGGACTTTTCGGTTCGGTCCTGGACCGGTCCCGGACTGGACTTGGACTTTATGGACTTTTTGCTCACTCCTGTATACAATCAACGCTCTGGAATAACGCCAAGTAGTGGACTTTATGCATTAACCTTGCAACAACACTTCAAGCCTAAACTCTTAACACAATTAGATGCTTATATCATATGCCACCAACATGTCAATACTTGATATTAACAACGAGCTCGCAAATATGCTCTCTTCTACGATATCTATTATTTACTCTATACAACCACATCCTGGATGTTTTCCTAAGGATTATATACATGCAACATGGCGCGACATCCCCGCTCGGGGGCAACCCCATGATTACAACACTCGTTCCTTGGATTTTTCCAACCAAGAGGTTCTCATCAATTAAGTGGTGCGACATCCTCTACACGAGGGCAACCCCACACAAATACATAGCGTGACATCCTCTATACGAGGGCAAATCCATGATATCTTACTGAGGAACGAGACACCCAGTATAGATTACTAAACACTTACATGGTGCAACATCCTCTATACGAGGGCAACCCCATGATATCTTACTGAGGAATGACACACCCAATATAGATTACTAAACACTTACATGGCGCGACATCTTCTATACGAGGGCAACCTTGTGACATCTTACTGAGGAATGAGACACCCAGTATAGATTACTAAACATATACATGGCGCGACATCCTCTATACGAGGGCAACCCCATGGAAACCTACTACTACCCACAAGTAGCGTTCGTTATTACGTACCAACACTCTACGCTGGCAGGAGCATAGACAACAATCGCCACGATACTCAAGGAAGCGAAAAACTCACCAAACATACAAGTCGAGTCTTGTAAAACGTTATCTTGTCCGTGAACAATAACAGAAATAAAACACTCTAATCAAGCAAGTAGTGTCTTGCCACAACGTCGCATTGGAATGGCCTAAGAGACGGAAAAAATTACAAGTTGTGAAAACAAACTTGTATAGGCCCCTGGAATACCAGGACGAGGTGTAGTAGAATCGCAAGGTCAGTACAAGGACTAGCCAAGGAACACCTCGCCTTAACGATATAACGGGGGCACCCAAATAGCGGATCAAAACACATTCAAAATTCGGCAAGTCGTGTCTTGCTACAACGTCGCTTCGGAATGGTCCGAAAGATGGGCTAAACTACAAGGCGTATCACACGACTTTCGTCACGTCCCTTTGACTAACAAAACGGAGTCGTACTAGCATCACAAGGCAATTAATTGGATTAGCCAACATAACGCCTTGCAACAACGTTACGCGGGGAGTTCCCAACTAACGGATGGAAAAACGCACCAAACTAACAAGTAGCATCTTGTAACAACGTCGCCTTAGAGTGGACTAAGAGACGGTAAAAACAAAGGTTTCGCCTCGTCGGAACGACACGCTCATGTGCATACATGGGTCTTGTGCATTACTACTCATAAATGTCAAGTACCGGAAAAACGACCTTGTGCATTACTACTCATAAATGCCAAGGATCACTCTAAGGACTTGTGCATTACTACCCACAAATGCCAAGTGTCGGGACATTGGCCTTACGCATTACTACCCACAAATGCTAAGTGTCACTCTTAAGTCTTGCACATTACTACTAATTGAATATAGCAAGCATACAACATATGTGTCCATGACACATGGATCTCGCCATGCCTTGGTATATCCAAGAGGGCACGCAATGCAGGGACGTATGTCTCCTAACAACAACTACGGATGCTTCATCCACCAAGAGAACGAGTCTCAACTCTACTCAATAGTCCACACCACATGGACAATCACAAAACACAAAGGTATGAAATATTACTACCATATTACCATGCATTACTAAACCATTCATGACAGGTCTCATAATATAACGTCAAAGAATAGAAACATAAACATAAAGGGTTCAGAGGGATAACACCCCAACAAGCAACCTCAACCCAAACATGGGGAGCCAAAACTATAATACAAAGAGTTTGTTAAAACAAACACTCAACCTGATGCCACATCAGGAACACCACCATCAACGGCATCTCCGCATGCCCCGGGAACATGCTCTCCAAACGTGGTACCCTCCACGATAATTGGATATCCAACATCATTAAACATCAACTCGTACTCACGGGTGTCAGCTTCGATATCCTCGGGGGCATTCCTAATAACCATGGCAGGGACATACTCCTCAACAGTAGGGGGGCATCCGCCAAAACAGGCGGAACCAACAGTCCCATCTCTAAGTCTCAAGGCGGCCACATGCCCAGTGGCAAACTTGGAATACGGACCCAGCTAATCAAAACACAAATTCAGAGCAAGAGCATACACATGCTTGATGAGACCCTCAATAGATTCATAAAGCATATCGTCCGCAGCCACCAGGACTTCAGCATGATAAGACTCGGAAGCCTTGTATTCCGCAATGCTTATAACCTTGCCATCCGCAAGGGACTTCTCCTTCATGGTGTTAGCATATGGTGACGTGACGCCGTAATTAGTAGCCCGTTAATGCTAAGGAAATTACCTAAGTTAATTAGGTAATTGTCACATTAGGCTAATTGGGGCAAACACTATCCCTAATTGACATAGGATGCCCAAAATTGGGTCTTCCCCTTAATAGCATAGGTTCGGCCGAAACTTATCCCACATTGGTTGGAGTGGACTTTTGTCCACTCCACCAATCCTATATATAAGGGACTCACCTAAGGGGTTTACACATCAGTCATAATAAGAAGTACCTCCATTGAGGAACTTGAGAGAAACCCTCTCACCCCCTTAGTTGAGATTTTCGGCACATCTTAGTCCGAGATTCTGTCCCTGTTGAAGAATCGATCAGAGGCTTTGTTGTGGAGCTTACACCGCGTAGGACTTCTTCTCACGAAGAACTTGTACGTGGTTCCGACTGGAGCTTCAGAACTCCCTCCACGACGTTCTTGGGCAGGAAAGCTAAAAGGTATGTGTACACTATTCCACTGCGTAGTAGATTACTTGAATGTACACGTTTAGCATTCTGTAGTATTAAATCCCCGTAATCCAACAGTGGTATAAGAGCATGGTTAGGAGTTCTTAAAATTTTGATAAACTGATGTTCTTGAGTTTTTGAAAAATCCGAAATTTTCATGTTCATGAACACCATGAGTATTCGAAATTTTTAAGTAAATTTCATGTGTTTGAACTTTAAAAACTTAAAATTTCAAAATTTACATGTTTTTATAGATCAAAACCGAATTTTCATGTTCAAATTTAAGTTTGATGTTCATGATCTTAGAGAACATCATGAGTTTTATCAAGAACATGTTTTGGATTAATCATCAAGTTAGGATTTGATCTTAAAATTTGACAACTTTTCCAACTTTACATTTGTGCCGAAAACCCTAGGGGTATTTTAGGTAAAAAAAATAATTTTCTTGGCCCCCAAGTAATTAAAAATTCGGCACCAATTATAATAGATATAGGTTGTCATTTTTTAAATTTTATTAATAGGTAAGTATGTATCTATAAGTTGGAAATAAGGATATGTTCATAATATAATATTGTAAAAGATGTTAACTATCAAATATATATATATATATATATATAAAGATAGGGATAATATATATTGATAGATTTATTTACTATGAAAGATTAAGAAAATATATTGTCTACATATTTTAATCCCTAAAGATATATTTGACAACAATAATATATATGTATGTTCCGAATATTTTATATATATATATATATATCTATTGTTGATTGATTTACATCTTATATATAGAATCTTGACAATATTTATATATATATATATATATATATATATATATATATATATATATTTGTATGCCGAAATATATATAAAACCTTAATACCTAGTTTCGATTTTGGGGATGGATCTCGGATATGCATGTTTTTGGGACTAGATTAAATTAGTGGGCTGGATTGCAACTGTTTACTTTCTACTACATATATATTAGAACTTTCGTCTTGACTCAGTCAAGCTAGCTGGATATTAATTGCGAGCATTGAGCTCTGGTATTTAAATTTATGTATTGCGCAATAGGATAGACATGCTACGCTGATTGAAAGTGCCTAGAATCCATGTATAGAAATGTCACATGATTGATTGTAAGCATGAATTGCAAAACACCCCCTAATATTTTCAAAACGTTTTTAAAACTGAAAATTCCACTCGCCAATTATGCATGATTTGTGCGGATGTTGCATGTTTTGACACGTATGCTAGGATGTTCAAGGATAGAAAGCATGTGATAATTTACTTTACGTAGAATTATATATGCTAGGAACATTAGACGCATGACGCGTAAGCATGTTTTGGTTTGTTCGATTTTTATGGCATAATATTGTATTATGCATGCATAAATTATCGGATAATTCCTTTTAAAATTAAAAGGGCCTTGGGAAAGCCATGATCGGTATGCTTGTTTGAAAATTCCCATTCCAGTAATTTGCAACATAATAACCGTTTTCAAAAGACTGATCTATTGGATTGAAGACGACGATAATGTGAATTCTTTCACGACACCCCCTTCCCTCGGTTTACTGGCGGTCGGTTTGGTTTAGTGACTGAAGGATCACTATTTGTCGTATTCCATCCTAATAGATAATCCGATGTTTGCAATTCTGTCAAAATGATGTTGTCTTCCTAACATTACATGATTGTAAATTGTAATAGTTCTAATGGCTCGATCGGATCGTTTTAACAAAATATGCAAACAGGATGACATTAATTATGATGATTGGAAAACTAGTGTTGAAATTGACCTGATACCTGCGGGAGTCCAGGATCGTATCGATCTAAAAGGTCAACGAATACATACAAACGAAGAAGGGATACCTTACAGATAAAATAATAAAGACAGGTTATGGAGAGATCAAAGAGCTCGGAAAATAATCTGCTCAAATTTGACAGCTGAAACGGAATAAAGGAATGTTCAAAAGAGCGCATTCCATCTTTGGTGCACCTAACACCTTCGCTACGGCAAGGGAAAGGCAACCGAAGCAAGATAATTAATGGCCGCGTACCATGAAATTCTATGCAAAGAGAGTGGGATAGAAACTGTTCTCGACGCCGCCGATGAATGGGTAAGAATTCGGAAAGTAATGGAAATGTTTCCTCTTTCACGGTTTGCTGATGATAACGGACTCGCACGTCTGATCACAACAATTAAAACGGAAATTAACTTATATGATGCCGACCATAAAGATGAAAACATCTCCAAACTTCCCGAATTCTCTGAAACCAGGTTTCCTGGACTTCGGAATTGCTTGGCTAAACCCAACAATAAAAGGTCTAAACGATGATCCGGTGCGACAACCACTGTTGATTCAAGTACCATAGAAGGTACGCCTCGTTTACCACAATAGGTAAAATGGTAAAACGTTTAATTTGATGCACATACATCTGACATAATTTAATTTTGGATTAATTTTCAGGTGGCTTGCTCAAACGTGGTGAAGACTACCCGGCTTATATATAACTTTCATTGCGTAGTTGCAGTTATAGATCCGGAAACTCTGTCATTATTATTGTAAAATCCCTATTTTCGTTTATATGTTTAAATTTAGTTAAATGTGATTCGGAATTATAGAATAAAGTAGTATCCATTCAGTTTTTGACTTGGTCTACTTATCAAAATTAGTCGACCCGGTTAAACGGGATCGATCCGGAACGAATAAACAGAAAATCCATCAGTAAAATTATTGGATAAAGATGAAACATTAAACTCTGGTTCATGAATAAACGAATCATCATTTTAATGCATTCATCGATTGCATAAAGTCGTAAAACGAACCGATCAAAATTACATCCTTATTTGTTAAGTACTCCATTAAAATGATAAAAATCCCAAAATAAAATGCATGATAAAACCGATTTGATTCGAAGACTAAAACGATTTCGTAACCACGGTTTAAACCTGGTATGCGCGAGGCGCATGTCACCTCGAGAGACGGGACCCGTCGTTTTAAAGTCCGAATTTAATGCTGAAGTATTTTAATGAATGCTAAATTTTCGTTTGTAATCCTTTGAATATTACTCATTGATAACTACTAAGATTATAAGTATGCTTCAAAGCTACTACAATCTAGTAGAACATCAACTATGGCATTAAAGCGAGCGCTTAAATGCATAGCCCTTGAGGTGAATAAGTCTCTGGGTGAGTTAAACAAACGAATGTAAGAAGTCAGTAAAACGACTCTCCCACTATAAGCCTTGAACGAAAAGTTTGGCTAAAGCAATCATTTTATCAAATACTTCAAGCAACATAGTTCAAAGTTACATAATGATGAAGTTCAACGTTAATTACTCCTCCGGATGAAATTAAGTTGATTGACATTAATATAACTCTATGTTCCAATAAAATCGGTTGACACATCACCATAAAATCTAAAAGTATGATACGGGTAAAACCTTATCATTAGCAGCATTAACTTGCGCATTAAACAAGTATTTATTAAGAGTACGGTCTACTCTTAAAAGAATACAAGTTTAAAATTAGCTAAGATTGATGGTATTGTGATCAAACATGACATATTATAAAGATTTTAGGATAAATTTCCAATGTTTTGCGGAACGAACAGACATAGTACTGATCGAATCAATGAATGGTTAACGGAGATTATCAGGTCCCACTTACTTCGAGTGGGAGAATTGATACAACATAAGTGATTGATATGGTATATGATGATACAAAAGTCTTCATAATATATGATCGCAATGGTATCACAGATTCCACGAGGAAATCGTTGGAAACAGATTTGTGAATCTTCACGAGGATCCTTGCGTATACGCTAAGACCTCTATGTCTAAGTATGTCATCATAACACTATACGTAGATGACATACTCATTGCTGCGAACGACGTGAGTTTCATGAACAAATTAAAGTCCTGGTTAGCGTCAGCATTTGAGATGAAAGACATGGGAGAGGCCACGTACATCTTAGGCATTAAGATTGCCCGAGATCGTGCCGCCCGAACATTGTGTCTGTCTCAAGAATCTTATATCAACAAACTGTTGGAAATATTCAGAATGCTCGATGCTAAACCCGTGGATACGCTGGTTGTGTTCGAGTGTGCGCTGTCAAAGCATGATGTACCGAAAAACCAGCAGCAGCGTGAACAGATGAAGGGGGTAGAGTACCTAAGCATTGTAGGGAGTCTTATGTACGCCATGCTATGTACTCGGCCAGATATCTGTTACGTTGTGGGCCTAGTAGCAAGATTCCAATCAGATCCTAGTTATCAACATCTAAAGGCCGTAAAACGAATTATAAGGTATCTGAAAGGTTCTGCTGACTATATTCTGTTCCATAAGGGCAGGCAAATCGAATTGACTGTTTATAGTGACGCCGACCATGGTGGCGATACGGACGATTGTAAGTCCAACACAGGGAGAGTTTTCCTTCTTGCTGATGCTGCCATATCATGGGTAAGCGAGAATCCAAAGTAGCATAGTAGGACCAAACACATTGATGAGAAATACAATTATGCTAAATCTGTTCTGGAAGATAACATAATCGCTTTAGAATACTTGTCCACGGATAAAATGGTTGCAGATCCATTAACTAAGCCATTACGTAGAGAGATTTTCGAAAAACACGTAAAACTGCTTGGATTACATAGGGCTTAAATAAGTGACTTGTATAAGAGATAACATTTTGACATTTGAAATAATATTATTTCGATTGAATAAAAGAATTGCAAAATGAGTATATGATCTATCGACGTCATAATGAAATATAACATCAGATTTTATGGTCTATAAACTAAGTCGTAGGAAGAGGTAAAACTCTTCCACCAAAATTATGTCGAATGTGAACCATGTCTCGTCAAACAAGCACGGTCATCTTGTAAGGAGAGGGAGACCTCTACCAAAACAAGATTGGCTAAGAATCAGAGGGATAAACCTGGTTAAACAAAACGATAACCTTGTCACGCTTAATGCATGACTTAATCTTCGTTTTGTACATCGCCGTGTTGGACCCAGTCCATCATTAAAATCACATTCAGGGCCAGATGAAAGATTCTACGATAGCATGATTGACATCCCAATCCTGGCTGTCCAGGTGTGCTATCGACGCGTGCTTCATACTGCGCGTGCCATGTTCGACCACGGGGTCATGCTCTGTTGTGCTAGCTAAAATCCTAGTGATTCAAAGAGCGCATACTTCTTCACCTTGAGCGTGTGATTGACATGAAGAGGCATTCAAAGTATCCTCTCAGACTCCGAATTTATACCTAAGGTCTAGCTCAATGTTCGCTTCCCGGCGTACGAGCATAGAGCCAAAGAAAACGGCCAAGTGATCACGTCATGGAAACCGGTTGAGTTAGACTAAGGATATAAGCTGTCAGACCTAAAATCTGACCTACGGCGAATTACGTTTTGAAAACGTGTAATTTTTAAAGAGTCGCCACTAGTTAATTGTAAGGCTAACTAGAATCCTAAATTGCCTAAGCGAATAATGGATTAAACACCTAGGTATAGAATCGGTCTACGATCAGACGTTCGAGTTCGGGGGTTCCATTACGAATTAAAAATTTAATTTTTAATTACGCCCTTTCGGTACTCAATTTACTTAATTTTCCAATTTTATTATTTACATACATCACGCCCAATTAATCTAAAAATGTCAAAATTAATCAAATTTTATCATAAAAATATTAATCAGATATAATCCTAAATCCAAAAAAAGTTAATTATAACCTAAAACTCCTAGTAAAAATGAAATCCAAAATACTAAAACAAACTTCCAACATGCTATTAAATTAAGATTAGTCAATTACTAATTAAATTTTACCAATTACATCTAAACTATTAATTAAATATCACTAATTACATTTAATTTTTAATTAATTATAATATAGTAATAATAATTTGAAACAGAAAACCTAATAAATAAATAAATAAATAAATTACCTGCAGACTCACCGTCTTCTTCAGCGGGCCAGGACGGCAGTCAGGGATGGGGCGGCGGACGGCACCGGGGGCAGTAGCAGCAGGCGGCAGTGAACGGCGGCAGCGGACGGCGGCAGCGGACGGCGGCAGCGAACGGTCGGCAGCGGACGGCAGCAGCGGCAGCAGGCACCGGCGGCGGACGGGAACAGGGCAGATCTGATTGGGAAGTGACCGACAGAGGGATTCCGACCGGCGTAGGCGTGGGGGACGGACCAGGCGCGGTGGTGGCGAACGGCGGACGACGTGGTGGAACGGACCAACTGCAGTGGCGGGGCTGACTGAAGAGGCGTCGGCGGCGGCGGTCACGTCCGGCGACAGCAGGGGCTCCAAACGGGAAGAACAAAACTTTTTTTTTTTTTTTGAAATAAATCACAAAAGGACAAAATTTGCACGGATCCCAAAAAAAGTAGTCTATTATTTTCTGATGTGTTTTTTTTTTACAATGTGACATAGACCCCTATTTATACTAAAACCCTAGTCTAGATTACAGATAAAATTCAAATAAAAAATACTAACAGATAACTATTCTAGAGAATATTCCTAAGGATATTTATCTTTACAGATAATTATTGTTTTGAATAAAAAATAATATCTGGAGATAAATATCTTACAGATAATTTTCTAAAATAAAAAAACTAATTATTATATATATATTTTAAATAATTCCGAAAATATTAAATAAATTCGAAATAATTTAAAATATATTTTATAATAATTTCCCTAATGTGCCCTTGAGCATTTTTGGAGACTTTGTGGCTTGACGCGTCCCGAATTTGACGTATCATGTGTAACGTCGTTACGTCCGGGTCAAAATCGAGTGTTTTTTTTAAGTAATGCGTAACGCACTAACAAAAATTACAACTTACCTAAGAGTTTTTTTCTTAAATAATGCGCATGAGACGCATATTTAGAATAAAAATTTAGGAAAATGTTTTTTTTTTTTAAACAATGCATTCGAGATGCATGTTCGAAAATAAAAATTCTACGACTAAATGACTAACTATTCAGCTGAAAAAGTTTTTTTTTTTTTTAATATGCGATGAGATGAATGCATGAGAAATAAAATCTATACAAACAGTCGCATGATAACATTTACAACAAAAACAGATCACGTTAGGGGGGTACAAAAAAAAAATGTGTGGCTTTGCTCTACAAGGTAGGTTCCACTGATAGGTTCCCGACAAGGTGGTTTCCTCACCCCCATTATAGGGATCATAAGACCTTCACAAGCGAGTAGAGTTTTTCCGAGCCGTACCGGCGGCCCAGCCGCTCCGGTCGTACCGTACTAAACCTCCGGGGTTCCTAATCGCCCTGGGTTTTAGGCGTTTTGGTCATTACACTAAGGTGGTGTTTGCAAATACAAATAACGCATAATCCAACAAAGAAAAATAGTCAGTCATAAAAAATTAACTCCACACCTAAAATTACACAAAAACAATCAAGTTAGAATAACAAATTCAAATATGAATAAAAAATAAAACATGGCAAATAAGCAAATATAAAGAGCCCGAACCCTCGATTAATCCCCAGCAGAGTCGCCAAATGGTCAGACCTAAAATCTGACCTACGGCGAATTACGTTTTGAAAACGTGTAATTTTTAAAGAGTCGCCACTAGTTAATTATAAGGCTAACTAGAATCCTAAATTGCCTAAGCGAATAATTGATTAAACACCTAGGTATAGAATCGGTCTACGATCAGACGGTCGAGTTCGGGGGTTCCATTACGAATTAAAAAGTTAATTTTTAATTACGCCCTTTCGGTACTCAATTTACTTAATTTGCCAATTTTATTATTTACATACATCACGCCCAATTAATCTAAAAATGTCAAAATTCATCGAATTTTATCATAAAAATATTAATCAGATATAATCCTAAATCCAAAAAAACTTAATTATAATCTAAAACTCCTAGTAAAAATGAAATCCAAAATACTAAAAAAAACTTCAACATGCTATTAAATTAAGATTAGTCAATTACAATTAAATTACTAATTAAATTTTACCAATTACATCTAAACTATTAATTAAATCTCACTAATTACATTTTAATTTTTAATTAATTATAATATAGTAACAATAATTCGAAACAGAAAACCTAATAACCAAATATATATAAATAAATAAATAAATTACCTGCAGACTCACCGTCTTCTTCAGCGGGCCAGGACGGCAGTCAGGGATGGGGCGGCGGACGGCACCGGGGGCAGCAGCAGCAGGCGGCAGCGAACGGCGGCAGCGGACAGCGGCAGCGAACGGTCGGCAGCGGACGGCAGCAGTGGCAGCAGGCACCGGCGGCGGACGGGAACTGGGTAGATCTGATTGGGAAGAGACCGACAGAGGGATTCCGACCGGCGTAGGCGTGGGGGACGGACCAGGCGCGGCGGTGGCGAACGGCGGACGGCGGACGGCGTGGTGGAACGGACCAACTGCGGTGGCGGGCTGACTGAAGAGGCGTCGGCGACGGCGGTCACGTCCGGCGACAACAGGGGCTCCAGACGGGAAGAACAAAACTTTATTTTTTTTGAAATACATCACAAAAGGACAAAATTCGCACGGATCCCAAAAAAAGTAGTCTATTATTTTCTGATGTTTTTTTTTTTTACAATGTGACCTAAACCCCTATTTATACTAAAACCCTAGTCTAGATTACAGATAAAATTCAAATAAAAAATACTAACAGATAATTATTCTAGAGAATATTCCTAAGGATATTTATCTTTACAGATAATTATTTTTTTGAATAAAAAATTATATCTGGAGATAAATATCTTACAGATAATTTTCTAAAATAAAAAAGCTAATTATTATATATATATATTTTAAATAATTCCGAAAATATTAAATAAATTCAAAATAATTTAAAATATATTTTATAATAATTTCCTTAATGTGCCCTTGAGCATTTTTGGAGACTTTGTGGCTTGACGCGTCCGGAATTTGACGTATCATGTGTAACGTCGTTACGTCCGGGTCAAAATCGAGTGTTTACATAAGCGACGGGGATGGTCAAGTTCACCTATAATTCGCCGACTCTTGTGTTCACTAGGTGGCCGCCAACAGGATATTAGTTGAAGGTTGTGAACACTTGTAACGGATGCCCTGAAGAAGTATTCCTATGTGGAAAACTGGGCAATTGGAGAATTATCAGTTGACCAAGGATACAGTGCGGTACATGTTTTATTTTAACATGATTGATATACAAAAGGGAATTAACGTTCTGCGGGCGCTACAATACTCCTAACAGATGAGTAGCACGATGACCGTCGTATCCGTCGGTCGCACGGAAAACCTCGTATGAACTATTCAGAGACGGAGACAAAGACTGAAGACTGAGATGTTGATGCAATAGGATAACTATATATTAACAGGCACCCTCCAATTCCGACGAGTGGGAGCTGTTAGCATAGGGTGACGTGGCGCCGTAATTGGTAGTCCGTTAATGCTAAGGAAATTACCTAAGTTAATTAGGTAATTGTCAAATTAGGCTAATTAGGCCAAACCCAATCCCTAATTGACATGGGAGGCCCAAAATTGGGCCTCCCCGTTAATAGCTTAGGTTCGGCCGAAACTTGTCCCACATTGGTTGGAGTGGACTTTTGTCCACTCCACCAATCCTATATATAGCACCTAAGGGGTTTACACATCATTCATAATAAGAAGTACCTCCATTGAGGAACTTGAGAGAAACCCTCTCACCCACCTTAGTTGAGATTTTCGGCACATCTTAGTTCGATGTTCTGTCCCCGTTAAAGAGTCAATCAGAGGCTTTGTTGTGGAGCTTACACCGCGTAGGACTTCTTCTCACGAAGAACTTGTACGTGGTTCCGACTGGAGGATCAAAACTCCCTCCACGATGTTCTTGGGCAGGAAAGCTAAAAGGTATGTGTACACTATTCCGATGCGTAATTAGATTACTTGAATGTACATGTTTAGCTTTTCTGTAGTATTACGTCCCCGTAATCCAACACATGGCCCGCAAATGAGATCATGATCGGCGCTATCTACAACGGCCTTCGCCTGAAGGGCAGTAATATCATACTCAAGCGCCACAATCCGAGCCTGACGAGCGGAGCTCTCCGTTTGTAGGTCAACAACCTTCGTATCCAAGATGCGCGCCTTCTCCTTAGCACCCTCAGCCTCGAGAGAGGCAATCTCACACTTCTCCATAAACGTCTTCTTCTCATCTGTGAGTTCAATCACGAAGCAGGAGAGATTGTCCATCTGAATGTCAACCTATAAGAGCGACACAAGAATAAACAACAAGTAAGTTGCAGCAACAAAGACAAGCATACATACAAGGCATGAAGGAGTAAGGATAAATACTCACAGGAGCAAGGCACAACAGTGCACCCTCAGCACATGCTTGCGCACCCTCGGAGTCACTCGGGTGAATCCTCCGATCCCCAGGAGGAATAACCTGCTGAAAAACACGTACTCCCACCTTGGGAGTGGTCAAGCTAACCTCCTTCGATAAGCAAGGTCCTCCAGAAGAGATGGGTACCCACTCATCACCAACAACAGAGTCCTTGGAAAGACAAACCAACTCGGCCCGAGTAAGGGCAGCAACAAGCGGAACAGCTATAAACGAATGCAAAGATAAACTAGAAGATCCAAATACACTAAGTATAGCAACAATAAAAGAACAACCAATATACCTGCGCGGGGAGGCCCCTCCTCCGAAGTCCGGTCCCTCGACCGGGGGGAATACATCATGGGCACGACAGGCATGCGAGCCTCAACTCCTTTCCCTTTGCTAATTGGAGTCCTCGAAACCTCGCCACTGCCAGACTTTGGGCATTTAGGATCGTTCGAGGGCCGCACCTCGTAGTCGGGACGCTTCGCCTTGGCCCGAGGCGGAGTGTCGACAGTTGTAACAACTCGCTCTGCCACTAGTGGGGGTCGATCTAAAAAAAGAACCAAGCAATATAAAAACAAAGGCATTGAACACAAACAAGTAAAACGATCGTGCAAATATACAACTTACCCGCACTCCCTTTACCACGTCCAGGCTTCATGCCCTGGAGAACAGCAGACACATCTGTGCGACCGCTCCGTGCAGCAGGAGTAGCACCTCCCTGAGAGCCCGCCAGCAAGCGGGAAGTTTTTCCATGCAACAGCCTACATCAAAACACAAGGGAGTTATAAAGGTTTATAATATACCGAAGTACCTCCTGAAGGAGGAGTGCAAATCCTAGCCCTGTGCAAATCACGCTCCTTCACACAAGACAAGGCCGTGTATGCACGCGCCTTGTGCGCACGATACACCTTCTTCATCGATGCTTTTTTAGACTCAGAGAATTCACGAAAAGCCGGCACGGGATCAGGTTTTGTAATCCGAAAAATACGCCAAGTCATCCTGGGGCCGTCAGTTAAGAAATAGCGTTTCTGCTAATGAATCTTCGACCGATCTACAACAGTAACAAAGCGAAGGGTGCTATCCCACTTCACTTCGCCCAATCTAAGATCAGCAAACTCCTTTCCCCTCATCAAAGGCTAGCGGATAGAAATGGAACATAACCAAGACGTATCCGGACGCTGGAGCCGTAAGAAGCATCAAAAGAGTAAGGTCGAATAACTCCAAGATTGTTGATGGCATAGTACTTGGAAGCAAACCCAGTACCGTATCGGATCAGGTGCAAGATCAAGAGGAGAGACCATATAATAACGACAAAACTTCCGCAAGTCCGAACAATAAGGGAAGCGTAGTCCCATTCGAATCTGGGAGGTGTAAATAGCAGACAAATCATCCGGAGGCACAGTGGGCATTCCCGGACTAGCGTTAGGAATAAAATCAAACGGGAAGAATGCCTCTCCCAAAGGACAAAGCCCAGAACGAACGACAAGGCGTTGATACTCATCACGATCAAATTTGTTGCCCACAAAGGTTTGCACCAAGTCCTTCGACTCCACGCGAGGCTCCAGCTCGGAGGAAGAAGGTATATCGTCAATAGTTTCCGGCTCGGAAAAATCCGTAAACTCCGAAGAATCCGACTCGGAATCAGAATCCGAATCAGAAAGAAATCTAACAGAAGGGGTAGGAATACGAGACTTACTCATGTTCACAAAGCCAGCAAGTCGAGAAGGTAATCCTAAGGATGGACGCCCCAGCTTCTCACAACACAACTCCTACAAGGATACAACTACAACCCGTTCAATACATACGCGTACACCCAACGTGTTAACAACTACTATGCAACGAACGCCCCCTGCTCGGAGGCAACATCATGCTCACAAATCTATAAAGTGTTCAACTAGTACATAGTGAACATCCTCTATACAGGGGCAACTCTATGTTAGTAAAGGCCTCGTCCCAACACTTATATGATCTACATGTGCGTATGCACACATGCGCATGCCTATGCGCGCCTACCTATCCGCGAGTACCCACGTACACCCGCGCTCAGCTATATGTGTTTGCATACACTAGTATGTGTTCCTGCACCACTCTACATGCCTATGTGCAACTATGTGTGCATACCTGTACCTACGTGTACCTATGAGTGACAACGTGTGCATACACGCACTTACACATGCTCATATGTATCTACGGATGCCTAAATGCATCTACGCTCACCTACGTGGCCTAAGGCAAATCCCCCAAGGTAATAAGTGCTAATATACTCATATTACTAACACATATATGCATATGCTTATCTAACATGTGTAGGATATGGATACATACATGCATACATCCCCTTTGGGAATACAAAGCTTAGCTATAGCTACAAGCATCTCCATACAACCAAGTGTGTACATACATGTCACAACAATTCCTTTGGCAATCAAAGATGGCAATCGATAGGGAAGTATCACTCCTACTCTATACATAGAAGTGGTAAAACACTTAACAATTTTTTGCTCTTTTTTGGCAATGCTTAACTATCCTAGGCATTTCAACAAACACTTGGTGGGCATGGATGATCAAGTTCAAAATCAAGGCAAAGATTAACCAAATTGATGCAAGAAAAGGCATTGGCATACCTGGAAATGGTTCTAATCAACCCCTAAAATATCGAATCGACTTAAAAAACGAGGCCACGAGCTCGTACCTTCGCCCGCCACGTCGCCGGAGCTCCGCCCGCTGCACCGCCGTTAGCTCTGCCGTCCGCCGCCCCTGCTGTCGTCGGACTCGCCGCCCTGCTGTCGTCGGACTCGCCGCCACGAGCTGGACCTCCGGTGAGTGGTTGTTGGACTGTGTTAGGAGGGGTGTGGGTGATTGGGTGGATTGGGTGCTAAATCACTTACCCTCTAGAAATGGAGAAGACAACTCTAAAAAAAGGGGAAGACAAAGTGTGGTGAAATTTGAATTCACTTCTTTAAATACACCTATGGGTAACATCTTTCCCCTTCCATATTTTTTCTATCTCCTTTGGAAGGAATTCCTAACACCTATGCATATTTACATATTCATGCATATGCACATACACAAACACATGCATATCTACATATTCATGCATATACACATACACAAACACATGCATGTTTACATATCCATGTCACGTGTTTGCACTTACAACCCCGATGTGCATATACTCTTATCCATATTATCGCATACATACATGCCCATACTTATATGATTTAATTTCATAACGTTACGTATCGTATGCCGACTCTCGTACACATGCATGACATAATCATATATGTGTTTGCATTCATATCCATGATCGCATACACGGACTAGGATTTTCATTACGTATATGCCATATATATGCTTGCTACACTGATCATGTCGACATATGTGACTACTCCCGTCCAAGTCCAAGGAGGGATACGTCCTAATAAGGTCCACACGCCGACGGATAAAAAGTCCATCACGAGGTAACACCCGAACTTAAATAGAATGTATACTCTATCGAAAATAGAGTCAAGACGGGGCCATGCCACCACTTGACTCGGGGGCAAATGATGGGTATACGTCCGATTCGGGTTCGTTTTATATTATTCGAACTTTGTTTACACGTCAAACCCACTAAACGGTTTCAAATACTCACCCGCGGATACTAAAAAGTCCGGGGCACGCGCGTACACGCCCCAAACTTGCACCGCGTCCGGATTGTCATCACAATCCGGACCGGGTCCGGATTGCAAGACAATCCGGATCAGCTCCGGTTGCTTTACAATCCGGAGCCGGTCCGAATTGTAGGACAATCCGGACCGGATCCGGATTGTGGAATCAGACCCTCCGGATTGTCCCGTTATTCCGGACCTCCCAGGATCCTCGCGATACCTTGGGACGGTCCGGATTCCTCCTATTGATGATGTTTAAACCCCTACGCATACACTACACATGCAAACCCTCCCGATATCATCTTTACTCCCGTCTACGATCGGATCATACTTTGCATTGTACCAACGTCAGACCGTTCAAAACCCGGTTTGATTCCAAGGTTTCCTATAAATAGGGGCCTTGATCTTTCATTTAAAACTAAGTTTACAGCGGAAGCTCTGCCCTCTCTCTTATTTTTTCTCTCTAAAATACCTGATTTAAGCTTCGGAGAGGGTTCATCGCACTCCACCCCCCCCCCCCGCGTGGTGTGCGATACTGCCCCTCTTGCAGGTATACAGAGATGCACTAGTTTGGCACGTGCGAAGACCCGAATAGGAGCAACCCGAGGGATTCTTCTGTCGTCACTACCAGGATCCGACACCCCACTCGAAAAGGATCCAACATTGACTATAGATAGTGTTGCGTCCTGGATGAACTGGGTCGTGGGGACGCGTATGTTCGTATGTTTGAGCGGGTTTTCGGGCTGTAACCCTTCGTTTGAAAGAGGTTCTGTGCCACTGACTAGTGTTCGGTTGGGTCCCGGAAAGGTCTGTGTCTCAAGGCGCGGTTGTGTCTCAAGGGGATGTCTGAGTCTCGGAACGCGGCGGTCAGTGCACAAATTCGGATGTCTGGACGACGATTCCTGCACAAAGGACCAGTGCTAGCACCTAGAGGGGGGGGTGGTGCTAGCGGAGCCCTCTCCGAAGCTTAAGTCACTATAGGGCTAAAATAGTAATTCTAGATAGAGAAAATATTTCAAGAGAGAAGTCAGAGCTCAAAATACCAAAGTTGGGCAAATGAGAGGATGTGTCAAAATGGGTGGCCAATGCCTCCTATTTATAGGCTTCCTTGGGACCGGACCCGGTTTTAAAGCGGTTTGATGACGGTTCAAAAGCAAGCGTAACCTTCATCCATATTGCTAATGCGCGAACTTGACTTCTCTACACGTAACGGTAATCGCGGAAACGGTAATCGCACGATACCCGCAATGCAATCCGGACCTCGTCGAATTTGGGAAATTCGGCGAGGTCCGGATTGCTACAATCCGGACGTCCGGGTTGCTGCAACCCGGAGGTCCGGGTTGCAATGCAATCCGGACGCGCGTAAATGCGTTTCCGGACCGTTTTGACCCTTTGGGAGACGTTTTTCAAACCGAGATGTAAGTACGAACTCGAATTGGGCACATATCCATCACTTGCCCCCGAGTCAAGTAACGGTTAAAAACCTTTCTTGACTTTAGTTTAAGTTAGGATACGTGTTTGAGCTTGATGCTAACCTTCCGGTTTTGATTATTGGTTGGACGTTGGAGTCTTGATTTCGCTCGTCCTTTGATTTTTCAACCGAGTGACTTTATTTCCTGTCATTACGGTTAGTGCAATAGGGAATGCGCATATATAACATACAATCATGATTATCGTTAGGGACACGTCATGCGGGCATGCTTCTATAAACGTACATGCATAAATAACGGTCATGGTAAGAACGTAATTATGTGACGTAAGAAATATTATCCGTATACTACTCAAATGACTTAGCGATTATTAAATCATGAATCATGCGATATGTAAACATGCATGTAAAATGACGGATTCGATACGTGTAATACCAAAACAATCATGTATGTAGAGATAAATACTTAGAAGAGGGCGGAGTATACCGTAAGTATTTGTAGGTGCATTACTCCTTTGATCCTTATCATCAAGGAGTCTCTTGGAAGTAGTCGTTTGTTGTTTTGATGCCTTAGAGAAATATTTCCTTAAGTGTTGTCGTATCTGCTCTTCGCGGTTCATCATATTAGTCGCATCGCTTGCATGATAGCTTCTTGAGATGTTGGTCCTTTTTATTTGCACGTACCAACTTTGCTATGCACGTTGACTTTGGCTATGTGCGTTGACTTTTGCTATGCGCGTTGACTTTTGCTATGCGCGTTGACTTTTGCTATGCGCGTTGACTTTTGCTATGCGCGTTGAGCATCAGGTATAGACTGTTGGTCATTGCCTGCAAGTATGTTAAAATACTTAGGAAATATTTAAGTGATATCTAATACTTGTTACCATAGATATCGTCATATGAGCTTTGTCGATGAGCGTCGTAGGTGTGATTAGGAGGCATAGCTACTCGCTGTACGCAATCCATCTTTGTCGACATGTATGTACGTACATGGAAACACTTAGAAAATATTTTTCTCCTTGTCGACATGCATCCTTGTCGACATGTATGTACGTACATGGAAACACTTAGAAAATATTTTTCTCCTTGTCGACATGCATCCTTGTCGACATGTATGTACGTACATGGAAACACTTAGAAAATATTTTTCTCCTTGTCGACATGCATCCTTGTCGACATGTATGTACGTACATGGAAACACTTAGAAAATATTTTTCTCCTTGTCGACATGCATCCTTGTCGACATGTATGTACGTACATGGAAACACTTAGAAAATATTTTTCTCCCTGTCGACATGCATGTACGTACATGGAAACACTTTGAAAATATTTTTCTCCTTGTCGACATGCATCATTGTCGACATGTATGTACGTACATGGAAACACTTAGAAAATATTTTTCTCCTTGTCGACATGCATCCTTGTCGACATGTATGTACGTACATGGAAACACTTAGAAAATATTTTTCTCCTTGTCGACATGCATCCTTGTCGACATGTATGTACGTACATGGAAACACTTAGAAAATATTTTTCTCCTTGTCGACATGTATGTACGTATATTGTGTGTGCGTATTTGCCCTCGCACTTAGAATCTTTTCACCATCTCTGGCTATGTATGCTGTATCCGTATGCTTGATGCGAACACAGGTTATATGCCAACTCCTGATAATATGCTGACACGTGGTTGTATGCCGACAGCTTGCAATATGCTGACTGTCATCCTGAGCCAAGTACTTAGAAAATATTCCACCATTGTAATCTTGTATGCTGCGAGTATGAGCTTGGTGTTGTCATGCAAGGTCAATGTATTGTAGAGGTTGTCCCCCTTGCGTGATGCTTGTTACTTGTTGCACGAAGACTGATAAGTCTTGTACGTACGTGGTTGTCTCCCGTGGAGCGTCTGTTGCATAAATGCTTGAATAAGTGTTGGTGCGTATTTGCGCACTGATTGGATTGTTGATAGCATTTTCCAGGATATCAGATCTTGCTGTCCTCTTGTCAGAATTAGTCTTCCCACGGTTGTTACCATGAGTAAGTCCACTATCTCCATCTTGATGGGAGAAAGCTTGTCTTTGCGGATAGCTGATGTGTATAGAAATCCATTTGTTGAGAAGAATGTTCGTACAAGTGCCCCCGCTACACTGGAGTCTTTGGACACGGTGGCGGTAAAGGGCTTGTGAGTAAGACGTCTCGTTGTATTTTCTTTGAACTTGTTAATTTTCCAAGTTACCACTGGCTGCAGTTTCTGTTTTTAGTATAGTTCTCGAAAGATCCGACGCTGGGGCGCGTTCCTCGAGCGATTCTTAGTTTTTTATGCCGAGCATGACCGTGCTGATTCCTTCTTGTGATAAAGGAAATAGAGTTGAGGGTTGTGTAGTGGTGTCTTCTGCCCCCCGGTCGAGGGACCGGCCCAAGGAGGAGCGTTACTCCTACCGAGGTAAGTATTTGTTGATTGCTGATTGCCGCCCTTATGTTGAAGAGCTATGTTGTGCTGAATGTTGAAACAATCATTCTTGTCGTGTCTTCTGTGTGGATGACGACATTGCATTTGATGTTGACACTATGAACTCTTTGCCATAAGTCCTTAGAGATGATGTTGACTCTTGGTTGCTGTTGGGTTGTCTGCTTCTAGCATGTTGAACCCTTTGTGAATGGGTTGATGTTGATAATTCTTTGTTCATGCCTTTGCTTGCATGATATTTTGTCACCTGGACCTGTTTTCAATAATAATCATGCGATAACTTGTTAGTAATATTTCATAACTTGAGTTATCTATGCTGTCCATATGCTTTGGACTTGAAAGATAGGATGTATATCCTTAGATGATGAACATGATGTCCCTAGTTGCGACTGTACGTCGCACATTGTTAAGTGTTGTGATCGCCCCTCTTGGTTAGATTCCAAGGCATGGCGAGAAGGGTAGAGCATATGATGTTGCGACTTGCGCATTATAGGTTTTTGTTTGGAGAAGACGGTGGTGACACTAATGTGCAACTTCTGCCTGTTCCGCCCCGTTATGTCAGAGATGATGGCATTCTTTAATCTGTGCCATCTTTTGGATATGTTAAACTTGTTTCTGAGTCTGTTTGCCCCCGGCTTCTATGCTTGGACACTTGTTGTAGTTGTTCCTTAGTTGTTGCTTACGACTTGTTGGCTTTGAACTACGTCGTTTGAACCTGCTTTATGCATAGTAGTTTGCATGATAACTTGTTAGTAATATTTCATACCATTATCACTTACTGTGTTTATTGGATGTGGATGACTAGTAACGTAGACATAGTCCCTGCAGTCGTGACCGATAGCCACTTCCTGATTGATAAGTTGAGATGCTCTCCTGATTGCTTGCATGATACATTATGCATATTGCCCTTCTTTCCTGAATAGCTTGCCGCTATATGTGTTGCAACCTGCCAAGTATTTTTGCGTATAGCAATATTTCTCAACAAGTAGTGTATTTGAAAGATGTTATCTTGGCTAAGCAAGATACTAGTTTATACCGTCTCTTAGTTCCACTCTAAGGCAACGTTGTACAAGACTCGACTTGTAAATTTTATGAGTTTTAAACAGGGTGCGCACCTGCCAGCGTGTATCAACCCGCGTTGGGGAAGCATACGTAAAAACATTTTAGTTTTTGAAGAAGTATTTTGTGAACCCTAAAAGCTTGTTGATAAAATATTTGAAAAAATATTTTGGCATTGAATGTGATACATTAAAAAAACCGTGTTGATAAAATTTTTGGAAAGGTGTTTGATACATAAAATATTTGATAAAATTTTTGACAAAATATTTGGTAAAATATTTGAAAAAATACTTGTGATACATGATTCCTGCGTCCAGGGACCATGTAACACTTTTCTGAAAATATGAATTGTGATGCATGCTTTCTGCGTCCAGGAACCATGCAACACGGTTTGAAAATCTATAGTACGGTATTGTCATCTAACCAGAGGACTTTTGCCGTATAAAGCGAACCCTGACCAGGAATTCATAATATGGGATTGTCGTCTATCAAGAGGACATTCGCCATAAAGAGTGAGCCCTTTAAACAGGAATTCACACTTGTTATAGTGTGGGGTCGTTGTCTAACCAGAGAACTTCCGCCACTTAAGGGGTGATCAGTCCCGTATGCCCATCCTGTTCTGAATCCAGGGAATGGCTATGAACATGAGGATTTGCCTCTAACCAGAGATGTCACAGCATGTCATTTTTTAGAAGTAAACATGGGGCTTGTCTTTAAAAAAAAGGATACCTCAACATGCTATTTTGATAGTAGGCCTTGGTGTTAATCCAAGATATTTTGATAGTAGGTCTTGGTGTTAATCCAAGATATTGCTTGTAGCTGATGCCTCTGAATAGTCGTCGTTTTGATAGTAGGTCTTGGTGTTAATCCAAGATATTGCTTGTAGCTGACACCTCTGAATAGTCGTCGTTTTGATAGATAATCCGCAGGTTGTCATTGCGGCATATAAGTTGATTGTGCACATAGCTTGATGGCTTTGTGTTGCCGGCAACTTCTTGAGATAGACGCCTATATTATGAATGGAGAAGTAAACTCCTTGTTGGTGTAGATAATAGATATGTTGGTGTTGTATACCATAAATCCGTCCTTGAACACAATGCTTAGCTTGTATTCTTGAAGTAGATTTTTGTGCATAGGTTACTACTTGGCGTAATTCCTGAGTAGTAATCGTAGTGTAGCATCTACCTACGAGCAGAGTTACTTTTGTCAGATAATCGCAATTTTTATAAGTTTGCAAAAGTATGAAGTCATGAAATTTTCCTTTTAGTTATGCATATAATAATTAAAGTAAAGGAATCTGATACAAGGATTCCTTGTTTGTGTAGGAAACTTCCTTGAGTGCGGATACGATAGGTGTAGATCATGATAGGCATGTATATATGTTAGGTAGAATTGCCGAGCACTTGTCAGCTTGGTGCCCCCCAAGTCGCTTGGCAGTTGTATCGCTGTTTCCTGATTGTTTATATTGTTTCATCTTCTAATAGTGCATGATCTGTCCTTGTGTAATTCCCCCGTCTTGTTTATTATTGCGACACGATTTTTAGTCTTGCGCGTATAAAATGCTTGGAACTTTGTGTTGTTGACGCGAGTAATATGTGCGTAGTTGTTACTTGGCGTTATTCCAAGGTAATATGCGTCATAATAATGTACCTACGAAAGTAGATTTAACCTTTATTAGATATTTAGAGTTCGCACAACGGATTACAAGAAAGCGTCTACTGAGCACTTCTTTTGAAAATTACTGAGGCTAATAAGCATGAGTTGTACTTAATCTTTAAAAGACTTAAAATAGATATGCGAAAAAGGAGATAAGGAAGATAAAGGGATTGCTGATGTATTTGACGTCCTCATAGGTGATTTGTTGGCTAGTTGATTCTGCCACGTGCCACATAGTTTCTCAGTGCATCTAGCGTGTTGAGCTCTTTAATCTCCCCTTTTGGGGATGGACAAAAGTTGATGTCATGCCCCCAAGTTTTACTTTGCTTGTGTTGTTCTTCAACATCTTTGCCAAGGAAGGCAATCGTTGACTCAAGTGGGCGGTGAGGTTTGTTTTCTGGGAGTTTGGGATTTGCTTCTTCTGCATTCATACTCCAAAGATTGTACAAGTCGTCACAATTGGTTCCATAAGTGACGTTGTTTTTCTGGCGTTTGGTGATAGGTGGATTATCATCCGTCTTTTCTTTTCCCTTGCCTTTTCCTGAAGACTTCACACGAGGCTTCCTTTCATGCTTATTGCCATGGTCGATATATTTTATCAATTTTCCTTCTAAGATCAAGCTGTTTACATGAAATTTTAAGCTGACACAACTGTCTGTCTCATGGCCATATACTTCGTGATTCTCACACCATTTGCTTTCATCTTTTCCCAATGGGCCATTGCGGAATTTAAAGGGTTTCTTCCACAGCTTGGTCTCCTTCATTTCTTTCAGGATGACAGACAACGGTGTGTTCAAAGGAACACATATGGCGAGATTGGTATCTTTGAGCCTTTGGGCATCTGACTGGAACGGCCTCCTTTGTCGCGGTTGTCTCTTTTCCCAGGAAACGTGTATCTCTTTATCAATTATTGCCTTCAAGGTTCTTGTTGTCAATCCCATGATTGGGACGTCATCGTCACTAGCAGGTTTTTTTCGTCCCTCCTTGTGACAGATGTCAGTATCGTCTTGGCCTGTCCTTGTGGAAGGACCTTCTTTGTGTATTTTGGATGACTCTGCTTGAGTCTTCTTTGGAGGGCTGTCGCCTTGATCGGTGAATTGCTTTAATTTGCCTTTGAGGACGAAGCTGTTAATGCGGAAACGTAGGCTGGCACAACTGTTCGTCTTTTGGCCGAAGACCTCATGGTATTCACACCACTTGTTTTTGTCTTTCCCCAACGGGCCGTTTCTGAAATTGCTCGGTGCTTTCCACATTTTTGCATCCTTCATCTCTTTCAATATTTCGGACGGCGGGGCTTTCAAAGGGATGCAGTCAGTGAGGTTTACTCCTTTTGGCTTCTGGAAATTTCCTTGAAGAGGTCTTCTTGGCTGAGGCTGCCAATTTCTTCCTTGCTGACCGCTTGAGGGCGGTTTTGCTTGATTCTGCTTTGGGGGTTGTTTCCATGCCTATTTTTGGTGTTGTGCTATCACGTACAGGTTGCATGAGCGTGCAGCTTCGTGCCTTGGCTGTTGGTACTGGAAGGTACCTTCCGTGCATTGCCCCTCTATTCTTTGGTGCAGCGTGTCTTGATGACTTGTGAGTCGAGACTTTGTCCCTATCGTCACAACTTGTCCGTTGATTGGAGGCAGAGGAGGTGGCGGGTTAACACCTTTGTATTGGAAGGCTTCTTGGTTGCATTGTGCGGAGAATGCATTTCTTGTTGGAGTGAAGAAAGTATTGGATGTGGCAACAGGGATGTGGAAGGATCCAAGTTGTCTTTTTATCGGCTTCTGCGAGGTTATGGGCAAGGCGTTGTGGTATGCGATGTGCTCCTTGTTTTTTGATGAGAAATCAATGACATCGTCAAAGGCGGAATCCTTTATGTCAACATACTCCAAGTTGGTGTCATCGGTCTCGTGCATTGTTTTTGCGGTATGGTAGCTTTTTGTTCGAATCACGTAGACGGCGCCAATGTTGCGTCCGGGATGAACTGGGTCGTGGGGACGCGTATGTTCGTATGGTTGAGCGGGTTTTCGGGTTGTAACCCTTCGTCTGAAAGAGGTTCTGTGCCACTGACGAGTGTTCGGTTGGGTCCCGGAAAGGTCTGTGTCTCAAGGCGCGCTTGTGTCTCAAGGCGCGGTTGTGTCTCAAGGGGATGTCTGAGTCTCGGAAGGCGGCGGTCTGTGCACAAATCCGGATGTCTGGACGACGATTCCTGCACAAAGGACCGGTGCTAGCACGGAGAGGGGGGGGGTGGTGCTAGCGGAGCCCTCTCCGAAGCTTAAGTCACTATAGGGCTAAAATAGTAATTCTAGAGAGAGAAAATATTTCTAGAGAGAAGTCAGAGCTCAAAATACCAAAGTTGGGCAAATGAGAGGATGTGTCAAATGGGTGGCCAAGGCCTCCTATTTATAGACTTCCTTGGGACCGGACCCGGTTTTAAAGCGGTTTGATGACGGTTCAAAAGCAAGCGGTAACCGTCATCCATATTGGTAATGCGCGAACTTGACTTCTCTACACGTAACGGTAATCGCGGAAACGGTAATCGCACGATACCCGCAATGCAATCCGGACCTCGTCGAATTTGGGCAATTCAGCGAGGTCCGGATTGCTGCAACCCGGAGGTCCGGTCCGGACGCGCGTAAATGCGTTTCCGGACCGTTTTGACCCTTTGAGAGACGTTTTTCAAACCGAGATGTAATTTTGACGTGTTTACGAGGCCCGAAATATAAATACGAACTCGAATTGGGCCCATATCCATCAGATAGTATTATACCACAACGGTCAATCAGCTATAAATATTCAGTTGCCATAACAGTAATTGCTAAATATTCTCTTACCATAACGGTAATTATCTATAAATTTTTATATACTATAATATTTATTTTATATAGGGTTAAGAACACATGAAGGGCCATGTTGACGGGAGAGGTCTGAATGTTCAAACGTTAATATTAATGGTCTGAATTTTCAAATTTGTTGATATAAGAGGTCTCCGTCAATTTTTGCCGTTAACGGAATTTGGTCACATGCTTGGCATGTGACCGAAAATAAACTTAAATCCCGAAAATGCCCTCCGACCAAAGTGTGCCCCTCACATGCTTGACCTGAAAAGACGAAAATGCCCTTAAAGCCACCACGGCTCCGACAACCGCCACCCAGCTCCGGCGACCACCACCCCAGCTCTGGCGACCACCACCCAACTCCAGCGACAACCACCCAACTCCGGCGACCGCCACCACGGCTCTGATTGGGCCCAAATCGGAGCTACCTGGCCCGATCGGGGTCAAAAAAGCTCCGATCGGAGCCGGTAGCTCTGATTTTCGGCCCAATCGGAGCCGTTCGGCGGTCGCCGGGTGGTGGTCGCCAGAGTTGGGTGGTGGTCGTCGGAGCTGGGGTGGTGGTCGCCGGAGCTGGGTGGTGGTCGCCGGAGTCGGGGTGGCGGTGGCCGGAGCCGTGGTTGCTTTAAGGGCATTATTAGTGGGCAGGGGTATTTTAGACATTTCATATTTGATTAATTAAACAGCTAAATTGTTACAATAATTGCAAATGGGTAATTCTGACATTTCACATGGTTCTGTTAAATTTAACAGAAAATTTGGACGAAAAACTGAAAAACAACAAACAAGATAATTCAGACCCTTAATATCAACATTGGCCATTATTCAAGCCCTTCTTGTGTTCTTAACCCTTTTATGTAAATAAACATCTTATTATTCTTTCAAAAATATATATAACAAATGAATAGATTTAATAGTGATCTCTCTCTTTATATGAGCGGTGACTAATTTGATCGTCGGAGAGGGATAGTCGAGGTTCGCCCTGGAATTGTCCCATTTTGCAGGTGTGTGCCCGGAATCCGAATACTAAGGTGCTCGGAGACATAGCAGAAATATTGCCGAAAAATCCAGGTTCCAACAATTAACTCTGGTTCCAAGTTATGCTATTCCTTGCCCAACAAGGAAAATGATCATTTAAAACGCACATCAATGTTAGATGCTTATTTATTCCACATCTCGAATACAAACACGGCTAAGTTGCCAGTTCCGATAAAACCATAAACTTGTTCAGTTCCATGTATATCATAAACTAGAATAAAAATAAATAAACTTACTTAGACGTAGGGTCGAGTACGTATATAAGAAAAATAACATGTATTAGAAAAGCTTGAAGAGCAAGCCACCATGAGCTGCAAAGAAAGGAGCAAACACTAGTGATTCGACCGCCATGAGCTTGATGAGGATGTTGAGGGAAGGGCCCGAGGTGTCCTTCAACGGGTCTCCGATTGTGTCACCAATTACGGCCGCTTTATGAGCGTCTGAACCCTTTGGACCGAGTGTTTTGGCGTGCTCGGATACTCCTGCCTAAACAAACCAAGATTGAAACATCCAATTTGAGCCACTGAATTTGAGAAGGATTCTGAAATCAAACCCTAGAAAAAGTGTACCTCGATGTATTTCTTCGCATTGTCCCATGCTCCGCCCGTGTTAGAGGCCGAAATAGCAACCTGAGAACAAGGTTTGTTGAAGAATATAAGGTTGTGTCCAAGTTAGTTAGCAAAAATGAAAAACTTGCATTTTCATGATTGTTACTTTACTCTCTAGCATTGCTTGTCATATATAATATTTGGGCTGGAAATATCTAAAACTGTTACCTGGACACCTGAGACGAGGGAACCGGCAAGAACTCCGGCTAGGGTTTCAACGCCGAATAGTGTCCCCGCAATGAGCGGTGTGAGCATGACCAAAGCGCCCGGAGGGATCATTTCTCTAAGAGAAGCGTCGGTAGAGATCTTGACACAGTTTGCATAGTCGGGTTTGGCTCGTCCTTCCATGAGTCCAGGGATGGTGTTGAACTGCCGCCTGACCTCTTCGACCATTTTGAGGGCCGCGCTTCCGACACTCTTCATCGTCATGGCAGAAAACCAGTATGGGAGCATGGCACCCACTAGGAGCCCGATGAAGACCTTTGGGGTCAAGACATCAACGGTCTCAATGCCTGCTCGACTCACGAATGCACCAAATAGAGCAAGTGAGACGAGAGCAGCCGACCCGATCGCGAATCCCTAGTAAGAATGTCGCCGAAAGGTTAATGATATATAATGCGTGGTACCCCAAAATGTACCACGCACACATTAGATAGAATTGAAGAATGTATCATCTTTATAGAAAAAAAACTTCTCAAACCGAGCAACACCCGTAACATGCTTGCTCCATAACTAAACTAAGTACACAGTGAGGCTCACTTAGTGTACACTTAACAATTAACTCCTCATTTTTCGAGTTTGTTGAGTGAACGCAATAGGCGTTATGATATAACTGTTATATTTATATTACCTTTCCGATTGCAGCAGTGGTGTTTCCGGCAGCATCGAGAGCGTCGGTTCTTTCACGGATTCGGTGGCTCATCCCGGCCATCTCTGCAATGCCACCGGCATTGTCACTGATGGGTCCATAAGCATCGATGGCCAGTCCGGTTGCTATTGTGCTCAACATTCCCAACGCAGCCATTGAGATGCCATACATGGCAGCCAAGCTAAAGCTGACGTATATGGCAAGGGCTATGGCAAATATTGGGATTATAACGGATTTGTAGCCGAGTGCCAACCCGAATATCACGTTGGTCGCTGCACCAGTGCGGCAAGAATCAGCAACATCTTGCACTGGACTGCACGGCACGGCACAAATAATTCATCAATCTAATCTAAGGTTACAAGAATGATGATCAATAAATGGAGTAATAAGAAATGATACAAACTCGCCTATAAGCGTTACTGGTATAGTATTCAGTGACGTAACCGATAACGAGTCCAGCCCAAAGACCAATTGCGACGCAGAAGAATAGTTGCCTATTAATTAATAAATAAAAGAGCAACGCAATCAGTTTCCATTGCGCATAAGAAAACCAAACAAGTTTTAGAGATTTTATTTATAAAACATACCAGTTTTTAACAAGCTTGTTGGTTCCAGAGTTAATGAGAGTGAACTCGGAAGGAAGAGCGAAGAAGGTAACCATGGCGATTCCAGCAGTCATGAGAAGGGTTGAGATAACGAGCTGACGCTTTAGGGAGGGTTCTATTTGGCTTACATGCTTGATCTCGAAAACATCTGTAGCAAACAGTGTTGTGATGAGACATACAATAATTCCCATTGAGCTTATGGTGAGAGGGTACAACATGGCCGATAAGTCGTGGGTGGTGCCAAAGGATGATATCGATGCAACAAACAGAGCAGCGCATGATGATTCAGCATAAGACCCAAATAGATCAGAACCCATTCCTGTAATGTAACAATATTAATTATTCAACAAAAAAAATACAAATTCTGTATACATTATAAATTTACTTGGCCATTTTATTTAGTTTCTACATTAATTCAAGAAAGAAGGATAACAAATAGTGATTTGTTAATATGCAAACCAATAATTACCTGCAATGTCCCCAACATTGTCACCCACATTATCAGCAATGACCTACACAGAAGAATAATTGAGTTACATTACTACTAGCTAATGAAGGACTTCACTACTTCATCATATCTATACTATTTCACTAACTAACCCTTTTCTTTGCTTTCTTTTAGACAGTGACTTTTCTCTGTCAGTACTAGCGCTGATCGAAAAGTGCCGATTTGCACTTGCCCAAGACCGTATCTAATAGTTAACGAGGAACTCAAATTCAAACTCCCTAAGTATGCTAGGTTGGAGAACTTATAGAAAACTTAGGTTTATTATGTTGGTGGGCTGCTTTCGTTGGTTACATAATCTAGACTACTTACATATATATACCTAGCTAGGTCGGTGGAAAGTGTGTCCACCGCCATACTAAAGAGATTTCTAGAGAAATCTCCACAAGATTAGCCAACTAAGCATTCTAACATTCTTTAGGTTATTCTACATTTAATTACTCCATCTCCTGGAAATTTCTAGGAGTGTGGCAACTAAAAATTACTTTATTATTTTAACACTCCCCCTTAAAGTAATTTTTAGTAACTAACTATGGCCTTGATCGTGATATCTCGAATTGACCATTCGAGAGTGACTTCGTGAAAACATTGACAATATCTTCATTGCTCCGGACTCCAACAGTGTCGAACGTCCTATATAGACCCTTCTCTCGAACGTGTATTGTGTTTGTATTGAACACTGGATGTTCATATCTTTTGCTCCTCGAAATATTCTTTCTTCTGACGTTATGACATTCGTCTTTAAGTGACCCGGAGTGCCTTCTTTTATTAACCTTTTGTGGGTTTGAAGCTCTTCCACTAGTTTCCCTTGAGGTCTTAGGATTTCCTCTTTCATTAGAGATCAAATTACTAACAAGTGATGAAATACCTCGTCGACATTCCTTTCTTATTGTCGGCGACATTGATTTGACTCCATCAAATATCTCTGAATCTTGACCTTCCTTATCTTCCACATGAAATGAAGATTTATTCTCAGCAACCGAACTTGTAAGGAAGCAAGAATAAGCGCATAAGTGGTTTTTATCTCGATCACAAACTGGCTTGATGATCGATTTTCGCGATCTTTGCTTCATCACTCGTTTATCATTGGCTTCTCCATGGACGTCTTCGTGAGGATTTGAACTCCTCCTTTACCATGAACCTTCTTTGAAGAAGTTTCCTTACTTGAAGTCTGTATCACGAACATGTCGTCTACTCGCTCACCGATGTGAACGACATCTGCCTTGATCATCTCTACATTCTTGAGAAATTTCACATTGTTCGGACCAAATAAAACGTACATACCTAAATCAACTGCATTCGCCACTGAAAGGAGATTTCTCTTCATATTGGGAACATGATAAACGCTATCGAGCTTGATCGATGTCCCACCGCTACTGTTGATCATAACAGTGCATTCCTTCTCAACATGGTGAACATCATCAACCGCCGTAACAATAACTTCTTCTCCTTCATGACGGCGAAGATTCGAAAGTTGTTTCACATCTCCTGTAAGATGATGACCACAGCCGGAATCGACAATCCTTTCATTTCCCGAGTTTCGAGCTACGAACGCACACGTGAAAGTGGTTTTGGATAGAAAGCATTTATCCTATTCTTCATTTTCGGTTGAGGTCTTAGATTCCACCATGTTACTCTCCTTTAGTTTAGTCCGAAAATTTATTTTCAGATGTCCAGGCTTCCCACACCGGTAACACTTTAAGTCTTTCCCACGAGACGACTCTGCATTCCCACCAACCTTTTTTTTCACGTCATTCTCTTTTAACTGAGCCACGAGCGCACACTGATCTCCCTCTATCTTTATCCCGACTATTTGCTTGGCCAGCGACTCCTGTGAAGTTAGAAGGTTCTCAAACTCCTCCAAGGATGGTGGTTGAACCCACCCTTGAATCGACATAACAAACGGTATATACTCGGAACGTAATCCCCGAATAATAGACTGTTTTATCCGTGCCTCCGCAATTAGCTCCTCTGGGTTGAGTAAATTAATTTCCGAACACATGTTCTTAACCTTTAAAAAGAACTGTGAAATGGACGATTCACCCTGCTTCGCATTCGCCAGAATTGTCGCCAACATCTGTAACCAAGCCTCGTTCTTCTTATTGTATAGCTGGTCTAGTCTTCCAGATCGAACTGGCAAAGGTGCATCGTGAGATATTCTCAAACACCGCTGACGATATCGACCTCTTCAAGGAAAACTCCGTCTTGGCATTCCTCCGCTTCCAGCACTTGATCTCTTCACTGTTTCTAGCGGTATCCTCTGGGGCGGTTGCATCACTACCTCCAATGACATCCAACAAGTCTTCGCTCACGAGATATGACTCCATGCAGGACTCCCAATTCCGGTAATCGGACGAGATCCGTAACTCCATACCAAATCCAATCACGCGATCGGCAACATCCATATTTAGAGTTCCCAAGTTTTTGAATCCCGATCTTGAATCGTTTCTTGTTATCGCGAAGTTGGCTCTGATACCATGTAAAAATAACGAAGTGCCGATTTGCACTTGGCCAAGACCGTATCTAATAGTTAACGAAGAACTCAAATTCAAACTCTCTAAATATGCTAGGTTGGAGAACTTATAGAAAACTTAGGTTGATTATGTTGGTGGATTGCTTTCGTTGGTTACATACTCTAATATACCTAGATCGGTGGAAAGTGTGTCTAACCGCCATACTAAGGAGAGAAATCTCCACAAGATTAGTCAACTAAGCATTCTACCATTAGGTTATTGTAAATTTAATTACTCCATCTCTTGGAAATTTCTAGGTGTGTGGCAACTAAAAATTACTTCTATCCGAAAGCACAAATGGCTTCACAATCATGGGACCTAGATAAATATTAACTCGTGACTTGGTTCGATTATCATGCATGCATCATCAGTTAATTGGAACTATTCAACGAAACAGTAATAATAGTTAAATAGCAAGAGTAATAAATAAATTCCTACCGCAGGGTTTCTGGGATCATCTTCAGGGATGTTCTTCTCAAGCTTTCCAACAAGGTCAGCACCAACATCAGCTGCTTTCGTATAAATCCCTCCTCCCATTCTCCCAAACAAAGCCATTGAAGATCCTCCGAGGCCGTACCCCGTAATCGATTCATACAACCCCTCCCAATCCTCACCATAGTAGAGCTTAAACAGATTGATGGTCACATACAGAACAAGAAGCCCATTGGCAGCAAGAAGAAACCCCATCACTGCACCCGATCTAAATGCAGTCACAAATGCTTTACCGACACCTTTCCTAGCCTCGAGTGTCGTTCTAGCATTGGCGTAGGTGGCTATCTTCATCCCGAGGAAGCCGGACAGCACGGATGTTATGGCACCCAGGAAGAAGGCGAGGGTGGTAAAGAATGCGTTGGCAAGGGCGGGCTTGCACAGGTTTCCAGTGTTGTAGGTGCATGGTTCGCTTTCAGTACTGAAACCTTTGACGGATCCCAGGAACACGAAGATGATGAACCCGAACACCACGGTGAAGACCCCCAGGTACTTGTACTGAGTGAACAAGAAGGAGGTTGCACCTGATACAAAACAAGGATGTAGTTTACTGTAGAGACCAACGTCCTTATGCTCTCTCTGTTTTCTTAGCAACAAATATGCTCTGTTTTCTTTTTCTATTGTGAAATTTTGTAAACTGCTGTCCAACACCGTGAATGCATGATTTGGGGTTGAAGCGGTTGAATCCTATTATTGGGCACCAATCTTATTTAAATAAAATGATGAAAGTGATAAATTAATTAGAGGTAGTACCTACAGAAATGGCGTTCTGAATCTCAGCACACTTGATGACAGCTTCAAGGTTATCCAAACCTTCCTCCTGTTCTTCTTCATCGTCTTCTTCCCTTTGGTGGATCAGTCTATCCTTGCAGTCAGTGTTGGACCCAGAATCATTGGAAACCTTCACTTTGGAAACTAACAACCACTGGAGAAGAGCAAACCCGATTCCGACAACACCAGCCACAGGGATCAAAATCTGTGTTAGTGTTTCAGACGACGAACCCATTTTTTTTTTTTTTTTTATTGAAATTTCCTCCTTCAACTGTCTGATTCTGTACGTACTTTATGAGGCTTATATATCTATCTATCTAGTAAATAATGAAGAAGAAGAGGATAAGGAAGAATCTTAAGATGAATGACAGTTGGGGTTCATGGAAGGAAGGAAGGAAGAAAACTGGTTGGTTTGAAGGGAGGATTTTGTGTTAACCTCCGTGAGAATGAGTGAGCGAGTGAGATCGTATACTAGACTTGTACGACGGGTACATATTCCATACTGTTTGGTCTGGTGGCAGTTATTTGGGATAGAACTTGCCAACTCAGCATTGGAAAATTTCCTTGGAGTTGTTGTTCATCTATCTCAATATGAACAAACCCTTTGAATATTCACTCCAATTTTGAGATATCATGGTTATTTACTTTGAATACCGAGTATATATGTGTTATTTTATCTAGTAATAATGCAAATTAGTATATTTTTTCAAGTTTGATTTTTTTTTGTTTTATTTATTACGTTTCAACTTTCCGTTAAAAAATCAACGTAAAAACTTAATGAGAATTCACACATGACATGCATTTGAAAAGTTTTTGTTGTCATTGGTTTTCCGATGTATCAAATTTGTTGCGATTGGCTGCCCAACATATCAAATTTGTTGTCAAAAACTTATCACGTGTGTGTCACGTCATGTCAGTTTTAAAATCTACTATGGATTGAAAAGTAAAACGTAACGAATCTAATACTTTAGAAAATCAATTGCAACAAAAAAAGATGATCACTTACTCGCAATATAACATATAGTTATTACCGTTTTTAAGTTATTAACCCTAGTTTCAATAACTTGTTAGACTAAATTTCTTGGCGATAAAACTTCATTGCAATACTTTATAATCACTTGAAGCTTTTTACTCACGTACCCAAACTTTTTATAAGATCGTATCGGAACTTTCTTCTAAGTTTCACCGGACGCATATTTTTATTTTATTTTTTTTGCCAGGTCGAAGCATTCTAAACTTAGCGGATTATTCTTGAAATACTACTTCAACAGACACTTAAAAAAGCACTTTACAAGATTTGTCAATTTTGTCTTCTCTATATATGGATGGTATTTAGATATAAAAACATTTCTTACCCAGAATCCATTTTCTTTCTCTTGTGCATTAAGAAACCTTAATTTGGTAGAGAGTTGAGACTTTTTTTTTTGGTAAAAGAGAGTTGAGACTTGACGAAAGCTTAATTTATTGTTTAATCCAAAGTCAAAATTAAGAAGATATTCATGATGACCTAAATTTTAGCAATAATATTGTGCATAATATATCTATATTATAAGATTTTTCAGATTGGGCTTCTCTTGTCCATTAAGTTTAAGACTATGAGGTTTCTTCGTACGCACTCAAAGTTGATTACTCAACTAAGTTCAACTTATCTTATATGAGAAATGATTCAGTATTTGAATAAGGCTTTGAAAAATTCATCGACTATGTTTGTGGATTAATTGTCATCCAACTTAAAAAAAAAAAAAAAATTACAGCGCATCCCTTGTTAGTGTTTCGCGTGATTTTTCTCGGAATGATTTAACATGTATAATAGCACTCTGTATATATTAGGTCTAAATAATTTTGAATACATTGCTAATTTATATTATTTTTTTGCCAGCGGAGTAATTTACTCATCGCAACTAAATAACAAATAGTTAAATGCGTAATGGGTATACGTCCGATTCGGGTTCGTTTTATATTACTTGGACTTTGTTTACACGTCAAACTCACCAACGGCTTCGAATTATTTACCCACAAGTTTGAAAAATGTCCGGGACGCGCGCGTGCGCGTTCCGGACCTAAAACCTCGTCCGGATTGTTGCCACAATCCGGACCTCCGGATTGTCCCGACAACCCAGACCACACCGGATTGTCGCGATACCCCGGTGTGGTCCGGATCGTCCCTCTCAGCGACGCGCGAACCTCTATATGCATATATCACTTACGGACCTTCCCGATGTCAGCTTTACTCCCGTCTACGCCCGGTTCGTATTTTACACTTAAACGGCGTCGGACCGTTCAAAACCGGGTTCGGGTTTAGGAGTTTCTATTTAAGGGAATCCACTCACCCATTTGACAAAAAAGTTGACGGAGGGAGCTCTGACCTCTCTCTAGCTTTCTCTCTCTAAGATGTCTAATTTAATATCGGAGATGGTTCATCGCACTCCACCCCCCCTGCATGGTGTGCGATATTGCCCTTTGTGCAGGTATACGGAGACGCACATACTCGGACATGTGCGGAGATCCGACATACTAAAGACCCGAGACACATCCCCGCATCTATACCAGGACCCGACACCCCGTCGGCTCCGGGTCCCAACAGTGCGCGTATGCACATACTCTGCATGACACCCATACCCGCAGACTCCGTAAGTCGCGCATACGCATATACTACAAGGCACGCGCATGCGCAGACACT
This sequence comes from Clarkia xantiana subsp. parviflora, assembly GCA_036873135.1. Classification (NCBI taxonomy): domain Eukaryota; kingdom Viridiplantae; phylum Streptophyta; class Magnoliopsida; order Myrtales; family Onagraceae; genus Clarkia; species Clarkia xantiana. The sequence continues at coordinate 9,749,876 of JAPTYO010000013.1, read as the reverse complement.
GCAAGATACTCAAACACTTAGTCATTTTAAGGGCTTACAAGTCCCCGTCAGTCCGAAGCTCCGACTTTCCGACAGTTCGACTCTACGACAATCCGACAGTCCAACTCTCTGATAGTCCGACAGTCCGACACCCCGACAGTCGGACACCCGCGAGCTCAAATAACCTGTCAGCACAACTACACAATTCTTCAAGGACCCGACGACTTTCGAGTCAACGACCCGCGAAGAGTCAGGATCCAACATTTTGGCGCCGTCCGGGAGATTCGAACGAACAAGCTCTCGCTTACCAGCAACAGCTATATGGCAAACATATATGTCATACATGGTGGTTTTAAGCAAGGGAAGCATACGCGTCCTAGAAGATGCAACATGCTCAAGAACACCAACATGAGGATACACTAATCCAAATGTTGACATTCATAGAGGCTTCCCAACATGCGATACATAATCTAGCATAGAGACATGCAAAGACCAACACTGGAGTGCTACGCCCACCCATGTCACGCTACTCTGACGTCGTAACCACCGCTATAGAGACTGTGTCTACCATCAACCATCGAGGTTCCACCAACAGTTTTCACGTGTCGTGATCACTCCGGCTCGGCGAAGGGATCGATACTGCTGGAAATCATCGTCGACTGAAGGCATTGACAAGACGACATAGCCCAGACCTTATGGTGGGGGCACCAATGCGAATCCCCAAGACGCCATCTAGCATGCCTATCGCAAGCGAATAAAAGCGTACACAAAGGGGGAAGACACGACTTTGGTCGCATTACCTCAACAAACTGCATCCAACAACCAACGCGCAAATAACGTGAAACATGACGGACACAAAACATGAGGTATACAAGACCGCCCATGTCAGACGAAATGAGCAATGACAATGATTCCAAACCCCACTAAGGGAAGGAAACATGCAATCGAAACAATTATCATCATCCGATTCCGACACAACTGCTCAATACGCCGCGACCGTGCAAAATCCTTAATTTGCTTGTCAATCCTCAACTGGGGCATGCGCTGATTATACCTCTATGAAGAAGTCCAAACTCTTCAAACATCGCTTCGCGGTAAAAAACAAGGGGGGGGGGGGACCATTCAAGGGACAACCCCATCACCAGTGCAGAACGTTATTCAATATCGACTCCTGCGCTATACGCACATCTGCGCCAAACCCATCACGTGGAAAAGACGACACAACTATCTCCAACATCCTACAAATACTCCTTCGTCGAGAAAATAAGAAGGAGGCGACTCTAACACAGATGGATAGGCCCTAGGAAATCTCGCGCACCTACATGTGCCTATGCGCACATACATGTGCTTACACGCACTTACCCAGGCAGGCGCGGCCTAGTGCGAAGGTTAAAGGTTACATAAGCACTACACCCGATAACAACAAAAGGAAAAGCGCTGGACCTTGTCATTTCGACATTCCTCAACCACGTATACATCCGTAACAGAAGCACAACTTCAAAAGAAGTTAAAGATACAAGTCATAGCCATGACGGAGGTACAACACCATGAAGAATCATAAGAAAGCGCAAATTCGACACAAAGCGTACCAATGTTTCTCACCACAACGAGACACGCGTCCAAGCTGGGAACAGTTACCCCTACTCAATCCCACCAACAAATACACTTACATCAAAATGCAAGGAATAGAAGGAAGGGAATTTACAAATCCTCCTCAAGAATGGGCGTTGCCACACAGCAGTCATCAAGGGAAATGTCCAACACTCGTCGCGAGAACGGGGGCACTTCGTGAACTACGACTATTACAAGGGTTTAGTGGTATCCTACTTACAAGAGATACTCATTACACCCGAGTAAAGAAAGATAGTGTGACTGCCAAGCGACTTGGGGGGCACCGAACGAACAAGTGCTTGTCACCCCACCTAACTATTGAGAAGAAGTTCAGAAATGAAAGGTCACGCGACCACGCAAACACGCAACACCACTCTTCCTAAGAGGAAGCCACATACGAGGAAAACAACCTCAACATCATATACGGATTCAATCCTGGATATCAACACCAGGAATCACCCTCAAAAGACAATCACTTCTACTTAAAAAGGTCTAGGTAACCGGCATATTGTCGAAACTCGAGTAAGAGACAGGTTATGTACAGATACAAGAGATATAACAAACGCACAACCTACTTTGGAGACAACACCAAGTGGAGGTTGTATACAACAATCCGTGGAATTCTCTATTTACAAACACTCTACTTAGGCATCCAAGCTAAGTAGAAGTGGCATGTAAATCACTTACATCATCAAAGCAAGCCTCCCAGTTATTGACAACTCATGACACTCAGTAGAGCATACTACTTAAACATCATACACTATTTAGGATTAACACCAAATGGTGGTCGCATGCACATCCCGAACGATGTCGTCACAGTATCTTACGGAATACTCATAACATATATTGGATTTCACCTTGGGAGCAACATCAAGTAACGATCGCACACGTATATTCGCATCACGACATGGATGCAACTACGCGCATCAACTAAAGAATACAAATAGCGATATATTAACGAACACATACAGCTAGGAACGTTTAAAACGTTCCATGCTTAACATTCGTCGTCAACCAAAGGGAGTATTCATACAAAAGTTTAAATACATATACTAATTGAAGAAGACATTAGAACTTCATCTATTCTCTATCATATTGCAAGCGTTGCAATTATCTAATGAAGTTAATGTATTCTCATAGGTAAATTATTCTCACATACTCCCTGCTTTGGAATCATACCAAATAGTGGACTCTATGAATACAACTTGCATCAACAATACAAGCTATTACGCTAAACACAACAAGCGACATATATCATACGCCACCAACACGTCAACACTTGACGTCAACAACGAGCACTCAATACGCTATCTCGCGCGACATCTATTATGTCTACTCTACACAGCTACATCCTGGAAATTTTTCTAAGGATTACTTACAAATAACATGGCGCGGCATCCCCGCTCGGGTGCAAGCCCATGATTACAACAATAATTCCTTGGCCTTTTTCACGCAAGAGGCGATCATCTACTACGTGGTGCGACATTCTCTATACGAGGGAAACCCCACACATTTACATGGCGCAACATCCTCTTTACGAGGGAAACCCCATGACATCTTACAGTGGAACATGACACCCAGTATAGATTACTAAACACTTGGGCGTGATTCACCCCCACAATACATGGTGCGACATCCTCTATACGAGGGAAACCCCATGAAACAAGGTGCGACATCCTCTTTACGAGGGCAGCCCCATGAGAACCTACTACTACCCACAAGTAGAGTTCATTATTACATACCACATTTCTACGCCGGTAGGAGCATATCCTACCATCGCTGCAACGCACAACGCAGCGAAAAATCACCAAATCTACAAGTCAAGTCTGGTGAAACGTTATCTTGTCCGTGAACAAATAACAGAAAAAAAAAAAATCCAACTAAGCAAGTAGTGTTTTGCCACAACGTCGCCTTGGAATGGCCCAAGAGACGGAAAAAACTACAAGTCGTGTAATGCGAACTTGTACAGCCCCCTGGAATTACCAGGTAGAGGTGTAGTAGCATCGCAAGGTCAGTACAAGGACTAGCGAAGGAACACCTCGCCTCAACACTATAACGGGGGTACCCAAGTAGCAGATCAAAACACTTTCAAAATTGGCAGGTCGTGTCTTGCTACAACGTCGGTTTGGAATGGCCCAAAAGACGGTATAAACTACAAGGCGTATTAAACGACCTATGTCAGGTCTCTTTGACTAACAAAGTGGAGGCGTACAAGCATCGTAGGGCAAGTAATTGGGTTAGCCAACAGAACGCCTTGCAATAACGTTACGCGGGGTGTTCTCAACTAATGGATGAAAAAATGCACCAAACTAACAAGTACCGTTTTCTGACACCGTCGCCTTAGAGTAGACTAAGAGACAGTAAAAACTAAGGTCTCGCCTCGTCGAGACGACACGTTCACGGGTGATTGTAATTCTTGTGCATTACTACTCATAAATGCCAAGTGTCGGGATAAGGACATTACGTATTACTACTCATAAATGCTAATCATCACTCTAATGTCTTGCGCGTTACTACCCATGAAATACGGCAAGCATACAACACATGTGTTTAACACATATCCATTTCGCCATGCCTTGGTATAACCAAGGGGGCGCGCAATGCAGGAACATATGTATCCTAACAACAACTACGGATGCTACATCCAACAAGAGGACGAGTCTCAACTCCACTCTACAGTTCACATCACATGGATAATCATGGAAGCAAAGGTATGAAATATTAGTACCATGTTATCATGCATTACTAAGCTATTCATGACAGGTCTTATACGACAATGTCAAGCACCAAAACATAAACATAAAAGGTCCTCATCCCGACACGGGGAACCAAAACTATATACAAAGGTTCAATATGAAACCAATTATCAACCCGACGCCACGTCTGGAACATCGACAACATCAGCATCACCACATGCATCGGCTATAACCTCATCCAGAGGAAGCCCCACCACTATACTCAACTCACCATCATCATCAAATATCAATTCATTATGGAGAATATCAGCCACAACATCCCCGGGGGCAGTCGCCTCAACGTCCTCGGGGGCATCCGCCTCAATAACCTCAAAGGCAGGCGCCTCAGAAATCTGGGAGGCATTCGCCACAACAGAAGGGGGGACAATACCGTCTCTAAGATGCAAGGCAGCCACATGCCCAGTGGCAAATGTGCCATATACACCCAACTGATCAAAGAGGGAATTGGGGGCAACACTATATACCTGTTCAATAAAGCCCACGATGAAGTCGTACAACAGGTCGTCAGCACCTGCCCGAATCTCAGTCCTATAGGACACCGAGTCTTTGTACTCCACCACACAATCAATCTTGCCTGCTGCATAGGCCTTCTCCTCCATAGCTTGCACGGCAAGGCTGTGCGCCTCGCTATCCTAAGAAACCTTCTTATGAAGGGCATCAACATCAGACTCGAGTACAAAACTCAATCCTGAAGAGATGAGGTTCCCGTCTCCAAGTCAGCAACCTTCGAATCCAAGAAGCGCGCCTTCTCCTTCGCGCTCGCCAGCTCGCGACATACAATGTCGCACTTCTCCTAAAGTGCCTTATTCTCCTAAGTGAGTTAGATCACAAGGGAATAAAGAAAAGTTATAAAATAGTAAGGATGAATACTTACAGGCGCAAGACATGTCATCGCACCCCCAGCATACGAGTGCGCATCCTCAGGTTCGCTGGGACGAACCCTTCGATCGACAAGAGGAATAATTTGCTGGAACGCACGTACTCCCACCTCGGGAGTAGTCAAGCTGGCACCTTTGAAAAAACGTGGCCGCCCAACAAGCAAAGGGTTCCCATTCCCCTCCACTGATAGCATCCTTGACAGGACGAACCAAGTCAGCCCAGGTGATTGCGGCAAGGGGCGCAATACCTACGAACGAACACAAAGATAAATAAGAAGACCCAAACATCAAAATATAGCAAGAAAATAAAGGAAAGTTACACAACTTAACGAGGAGACCTCTCATCCAAGGTCCGGTCCCTCGACTGGGGGCAAACACAGCAAGCGCGCGAGCCTGACCCTTAACGTTCAACGTCTCGCCACTACCAGATTTCGACCGCTTGGGATCGCTCGAGGGACGCACCTCGGAGTCAGCTCCTTTGGTTTTGGAACGAAACGGAGTGTTTGCAACAACAACAACGTGATTCGTCACATTAAAAGAACTGCCTACAATTAGGAAGTCGTAAAAAGTCATAGTGTAACACTGTTACTCTAAGATTGCCAGCTTGCGAGATTCGCAGGGACTACCATACCAAACGTATAGCACGCGCACATCAACGCAATAAGAATGGGAGCAGTACGTCACGTCCAAAAACTAAGTATAGAGATGCAAAGCACTGCATGCGCGCGCCAACGCACCAAGAAGGAGGAGTTACACCCCTCATTCAAAAACTAAGTACGAAGATACCTGGCGCATCGCGCACATGTTTCAACACGTCGGCAAGGAATAACGATATGATTCCAAATTCTAAGTATAAGCCCTAAGCGCAACACCGCGCACATGCGTCGACATGTCAATACAATATCTACTACCTCACATACAAAGCACCTAACGGATACATCAAGTGGCTATCATGGCCACACATGTCTATGCGGCTATCATGTCTGTATTTCTTGAAGCGGCTATCAGGTCCGCGCAGTGCTAAATGGCTATCATGTCCACGCACCTCTAAGTGGCTATTATGTCCGGAAATTGCTAAACGACTTTCATGTTTCTGCGTCACATCAACATATCTACAACCATGTAGCGGTCGCAGGATGCACTCTACCTTGAAAACGACAGGTAGCGGCAACAACCTGGATAGGCACGTCGCCTCGCCGACCTCTGACCAACGACATGGAAGAGTACGTCGCCACGTTGACCTTTGACCTTCTCCCTACCTCGGAAACATCAAGTAGCAGTCGCTGAATGCATCCAACTTTGGAAAACCCAAGTAGGAGTCGGCACAAGGGTCAACACCCCGCGTCCGAGATAACTACATGGTAAACACCCCCACTGCGGGGGAAACTCCACACCTACAGACTTATAAGTTCAAAACTACTACATAGTGAACATCCTCTATACGGGAGCAACTCTATGTCAGTAAGGGCCTCGTCCCGACACTTATACAACCTATACGGCACTACGCGCGTCTGCACGACCCAACACATGTCTATCATGGAATATTCATCAACAACACGTCGGAGGCCTAACACCTCACAACTAAGGGGCTAGTGCACCTATGATTCGAACAAGCAACTAAATAAACCTATATGATCTACGCGCCTATACGGCACATACATGCACATACTCGGCTACGTCACTACAAACACTCTGACTCCGGGGGCAATACTATATTGACAAAGGCCCTGTCCCTCGACATATACGTTACGAACATACTCTTATTATGAGGCGTTCGTCAACGACGCGACAGATGCATGGCGACCCTCGATCTCAGGATCTGCGCGTCCGTAACACCCACTCCTCTGTATAGAGTGAGGATGAAGGTTTACCTCTCATTTATTCCTTTAACTCTTTTTATGAGTCTTTACAATACGCCCATGCTTACATATCCACACTTACATATGCACGTTTGCATGTACATGACACGTGTCTGTTACCGCAACCCCGTTGCGCATATATCTACACTAATATCAATGCATATATATTCCCATGTTCACATCGTTAATTCCATGTCATTACATATCGCGTGTCAGCTCGCATACACGCGTATACCCTGTTTTCATACATGTCAACATTTACGTCTATGTTACGTACATACGCTTACGTGACTACATGTGTATTTTTTATACACGCATGCTCGCTGCACTAACCATGTCAGCTGTTACGGTCTCTTCCACCAAGTAATAGGGATGAAACCAATTCCAATATGCGGAGACTAAGTATGGAGACTGATGGATATTCGCTCAATTCGGGTTCGTATTTATATTCCGGACTTCGTAAATACGTTAAAATCACATAAACGGTTCGAAAACACGTCACCGAGGTTCAAAACGGTCCAGACGCACGACACACGCGCCCGGATTGCCAAGGACGGCCCGGAGTAAGTCGGGATCGCCCGAACCCGACGTAACCCGAGTGGTCATTTGCGACGCACGTGTTCCCTTTGTGTCAACACACTTAGTTAGAGTTTTTCAATAGCCAACCTTGATCAGACCAGACGACGGTTCACATTTTCTCTAAAGCCGTCGTCAAACCGCTCAAAAATCGGGATTGGTTCTAAGGAAGCCTATAAATAGGGGACCTAGGCCTTTTATTTGAGACAATTCCACTTGAGATTGGCTTAGGAGCTCTGACTTCTCTCTAGCTTTCTCTCTCTAAAAATCTCATTTTAGCATCGGAGAGGGCTCAACCAGCACTACCTCCCTCTTCATGCTGGTTATCGCCCTGTGTGCAGGTCCGGACGACTCGGTGTAAAGTAAAGAGCATGAGAAGGAAGGATTCGATGCGACGATAACTTGGAGATTTGTCAAGGCCTTTACTTCTAGCGGTTCAGGACGAAACATTTGGCGCCGTCCGCGAGATTCGAACAATAAGCTATATTGCACCACAAGTTATGACGAGCAATCATCCTCCTCCTGATGGTGTCAAACTGCAGGAAAAGAAGAAAGGCCCAGGGCGCCCGAAGAAGACGCCTGTAGGGAGTCAGCCTGGACCTTCGAACATCCCACAAGCTACCTCGAGAGCTTCCTCAGTGCCCGCAAGAGACGTGCCCCCAACACAGCACGAGCAAAGAGCACACAACCCAATGCACAATACACCCCTCCCAGGGTTCGAGCACGAAGTGCACACAAATCAACAATTTCCCCATGGGATGCCTGCCGAGGAGACACAACCTGGAAGAGGTGCACACCCAGCACCAACAGTTACTCCTGCTATGATGGCTGCACTTGAAGAGCTGTTAGCTTTCAGAGAAATGCTAAGGAACCAAGGATTTGCACCACCTCCTCCCCCACCTCCACCAGTCAGGGGAAATGCCATACCAGCATGGGCAGTGTCACACAACACTTCCCGCCAAAAGACTCCATTCTAAGGAGGGGAACAGAATCCAGAAGAAGAATTCCAGTTCCAACAGGTAAGGAGTGCACCAAGGCAAGAAGCAGCGCGTTCATTCAATCCTTATGAAAGAACGCGAGGTCTGGAAGAATCTTGGAGACAACCACCGCCTCCACACTCACAACAATACTATAAGGAGAATTCCTACCAGGCAACCAGCCAGGAACATGTTGGGATGTATCGCAACACTGGATGGAGAAGACCAGTGAACAATGATGACGTCCCAATCACGAGACTCACTGCAAAAGATCTGTAAGCAATAATAGAGAAAATGATGAAGGATGCCAAGATGAAGGGCATACATGCATTAGCTGAGAATGCATCTCATCCCTTCGCAAACGAACTGGTATACAGCTGTGTACCAGATGCGCTCTATGGAACAAAAATAGACAAGTACCGGGGAAAAGGCGACCCAATAGAACATGTACAGCAGCATGAAGCCTCCCTGCTGGGAAGAACCGACAACCCACATCATGTAGCCATGACGTTTCCCAAACTCTGGCAGGGACTGCGGCGCATTGGTTCTTCTCACTTCCATGCGGGAGTGTGACTTCTTGGCCCTATTTAAAGGCAAAATTCATCTAGCGTTATATAGGAGAGCGCACGTTCCTAAAAGGAGCAAATGCATTGAATAGCGTCCAGCAGCAGAACGACGAATCCTTAGCAGATTACTATGTCTGCTTCAACAAGAACGTTGCTGACATCCAAGGAAACTTGACTGAAGGGGAGATAATGTGCGCTTTCATAAACAACTAAGGTCGTAAAGGGTACGCACTCGCTGAGAAGATGTCCAAACGACCTACTGAAAAACTTGAAGAGTTGGCTTCAAGAGTGAAGGAGTTTGTAGACCTGGAGAGATTCAGGGAACAAAACAAAGCTAAAGTAAGTGCCACCCGAGCAAAAGAAAACAACAAGCCAGCAAAGTCTCAGCAAGGCAGTCTTGCTGAATGTGTTCCTCTCAACGCGCCACTATCCGTTATTTTGAAGGAAATGAAGGAAACAAACATGTGGAAGGAGCCTGTCAACTTTCGAAAAGGTCCGTTGGGGAAGGAAGAGAACAAGTGGTGTGAAAACCACGAGGTTCATGGCCACGAAACGGAAAAATGCGTGAGTCTCAGATTCCGCATCAACAATTTCATCCTGAAAGGCGAATTAAAGCATTATGTTGACCAAAGCGATAAGTGTCCAAAGAGAGCCAATATAGAGTCATCTGGAAAGGGCAAAGGAAAAGAGAAAGTCAATGATAACCCGCCTCCGCCAAAGCGAGGCATAATAATGTCATCCATGGAGGCCCAGCTGCTGGCAGTCACATGTCAAACCTAAGAGATTTTTATGCCACGCAAGTGAAGACACTTCCTTAGTACGGGAAGCGACGTCAACCTGAAGAAGACGACGTCGTCATTCAATTCTCAAAAGAGGATATGAATCATATTATCTATCTTCATGACGACACTCTAGTTATGACAATGGACATTGATGGGTATGATGTAAAACGTATCTTGGTTGACGGAGCCAGCTCTGCTGACATTCTGCATGTCAGAGTTCTCGAACAATTGGGAAATACGGTAGCGGACCTTACTCCGGGATCTTTCACATTGGTCAGCTTTGCTGGTGCTGCAAAAAGTCCCTTAGGAACAATCACATTGCCGGTCATTTTTGGTGAAGGGTGGAAAACCCTTAGCGTTAATGTCACCTTTGTGGTGGTGGAATCTCTAGGAGCTTATAACCGAATCTTAGGGAGAACGACTATAAACCCTTAAGTGATGGTTCCATCCACTGTCCACCAAAAGATAAAGTTCCCGACGAAAAAAAGAATTGGGGAGGTATTGGGAGATCAGACGACAGCAAGAAAATGCTATGTTAATGCACTCAGGAGCAGACAACATGTCACCATATCAATGGTTGACACTTCTAAGAGGAGAAGGTTGGATATCGAACCCAATGATGAAGAAGCAAAGGAATAAGTTTTAACACTTGTAAGTCTGCCTGAGAGAATCTGCTTCCCTGCATGGCAAAGCGTGTGGGACGTCAAGCAGGGTCAAAATGAGCCAATAATGAGCTACTTTAGGAGATTTGCCTACAACGCAGCTCTGGTTAGAGCAACAAAGGGAGACGTGATCAATGCATTCTTCTTACACATGAATGCTCCATCTTTCCTCATTTTCGGAAAAGTACATGGATGGAAAACTACTGATACAATGACGAACTTGAAAGAAAAGATGGATACCGCAGTGGCATGCAAAAGAGAGCTGGGATGGGGTACACCTCCCAGCCAAGAAAGGGAAGAACAAGCCGACAAGCAACCAAATGGAGGAACAAACATCAACAACAACTGAATCTTTACACCTTTGAACACAGAGGTCGAATTGTCAACCTCCTAGAGAACAAGCTTCCCTTACCACTCGAGCCAAATACTACTTTCCTTGGCAAGGATACTAAAAAATAGTGCAAATACCATAGAACGTGGGGGCACAACACCAATGATTGCTTGTCTCTACGACTCGAAATTGAGGAGATTATCTCGCTGGGAGCAATGAAAAGCTATGTAGCACATAGCTACTCCACTACTCCATCAAGCCTACCATGAAGACAACATATACTTCATCTTTTCCTTCATATCTATCCATTCTTATTTACTTTAAGTATTTTTAGATTCATCATTACCTCAGTGTAGTTTACGCTTAGTAGTCCTACTACTTGATTGGAAGGAGAGATCGGTTGACGCTTTCCCACAACTCATTGTATATACAACAAGAACCTAATGAAGTTAATCTACCCTCGTAGGTACATTACTACACTATGCATACTACTTGGAATACAACAAGTAGCAAACTACGCGTTTATTACTCGCATCAACAAAGCAAGCTATTATGCTATATACAAACAATGGACTAAGTATAAGTCGACATATCTACCATCAAAACCAGCAACGAGTATATTAACGCTCTCTATCTATAACGACGACTACTACAAATAGCGTCAACAACATATTACATCTTGAGTTTAAACCAAGATTTATCTACAAGTGACATGCTACGACATCCTCCTTGCGAGGGCAACCCCATGTTCACAACTAAAATGGCATGCTGCGAAATCCTCTAGTTAGAGGCAAATCCTCATGTTCATAGCCATTCCCTGAGTTCAAAACAGGATGCGGCAACATTCAAAGGGACTGATCACCCCGTCATGGTGGACGTCCTCTTGTTAGACGACAACACCATGTTATTACTACAAGTATGCTTCCCTATCGCGGGTCGATACATCATGGCGCAACATTCTCTCTTTAGAGGGCAACCCCATGCAACTACTACAAGTATGCTTCCCCATCGCGGGTTGATACATCATGGCAAACGTTCTCTTGTTAGAAGACAATCTCATATTATTTTCAAAGTATGCTTCCCCATCGCGGGTTGATACAACGCTATCAGGAGCGCACCCTGTTTGAAAAACTCACCAACCCTACAAGTCGAGTCTTGTAAAACGTTATCTTGCCTGTGAGCATACAACAGAATAAAACACACCAAATTCAGCAAGTAGTGTCTTGCCACAACGTCGCCTTGGAGTGGACCAAGAGACGGTAAAAACTGCAAGTCACTCTAAAGTGGTCCTGTACAACCCTTATGGACTAACCATTGAGAGGTGTAGTAGCATTGCAAAGTAAGTACGGGTCTAACCAAGGAAAGCTTTGCAACAACGTCACGCGGGGTGTGCCCAACTGACGGATAGAAAAACTCATAGCATAGTGCAAGTAGCGTCTTGCCACAACGTCGCCTTGAAATGGTTCAAGAGACGGAAAAAAACTACAAGGCGTACCAATACGACCTTTGTCCCGTCCCTTGGATTAACCAAGTTGATACGTAGTAGCATCACAAAGTAAGTACAGGTCTAACCATGGAAAGCTTTGCAACAACGTCACGCGGGGTGTGCCCAACCGACGGATGGAAAAACGAATAGTATAGAACAAGTAGCGTCTTGTCACAACGTCGCCTTAGAGTGAAACTAAGAGACAGTATAAACTAAGGTCTTGCCTCGTCAAGACGACTCTACTATGTCCCAAGTACTAAGTGCCCTCGTGCCAAGTGCCAACACCAAACGCATTGCCATCTTATGGTCTTGTATGTTACATAACAAGTACCCAGTGTACTCTCTACGCCATTCCTTGTAATCAAACAAGATGGGCACTCATGACACATAGCGACGCTTGTCCTATGGTTACAGCAACGGATGTCATATCCACTACAACAAGGAGATCAATTCTATCATGCATTTATATTGTCATCGTGTCAGGTAAAGACGATAAAACCACAAGAAAGCAGAAAATAAACAAAGGTTCAAAGGTCAAGATCCGAAGTAACCTCAACCCTAAAACATGGGAAGCACAACCTACAAACAAAGAGTTGGATACACTCTCGAAAGTAAACCTGATGTCACTGGCGAGATGACGTCATCTCTTGCTCGCCCGGGGGAAATCTCCATAGTCTTAGCATAAGTAATAATGAGGTCGACATCACCCTCATCATCAAACAACATGTCAAAATTGTCCTCTGCATGTTCCAAACGACGCAAGGCTTCAACGTGTCCAACAACAAAATTGGCATAAGGACCCAACTTGTCAAAAGGGAAGTCGGGGGCAAGAAGACTAACCTTGCGGATATAATCTTTAGCAAACTCTCCCATCATCTTATCAGACTTCACCTTGAAGGTAGCATCAACGACACTAGCAAACTCAGGAATAGTCGAGTATCCGCCTCAAAGCCTTCCTTGCGAGCAGCCTCCAACGCCACTTCATGTGCATCACCGTCCTTTGTTACCTTCTTCTCAAGAGAAACAATCAAAGCCTCATGCTCAGCAGAACGAGCCCGATTAGAAGTATAACGAGCCTCGAAGTTGTTGGATCACGATGGAACTCCGGTACGGATCTTGACGACAATCCTAGCTCCTTTGCTCCACGCAATCCTGCAAGAGGGGATAGACCGGGCGGTGACCCAGAATCCCTCTCCGATGCTTAAATGAGTACTTCGTCTGACTGGCAAGTAACAGATATCAAAGTGTATTCAACTCAACGTAAGTCTTTCTGAGATGATCTCCTGCCCTTTTATAGGCAAAGAGATGTCTCAGGTACCTGGCGAACCGTTAGGGGTGGTTAGCCCGTATCCCGCATATCTCGAACAGGATCTCGCGTATCTTAGCCATGCCCCGCGTATCTCGGCCACGCTCCGTGTATCTCAATCCACGTTCCGCGTATCTCGGCCACGCCCCGCATATCTTGGCTTTATCCTCTGATAACGAGTCCCTACTCCCGTCGGGGACTCCAGAGTTATCTCGTTGTGTCACCGCTCGAGGCCCCTCGTCATCGTGACAGGGCCAATCATTCTCAGGGATTCATCATCGGGGCCTACTTAAAGGCTTCTCATCGGGGGCTTCCAGCTCCACTGTCGGGACCGACTCTGTCGGGACCTTGCTTCGCCGGGACTCCCTTCATCGGGACCCGTCTCCTAGGTCATCTTGACCCCTACTCTGGACCTGGTGGGCCTGTTTGCCGTTTCCTCACCGTTTAAAGAGCCTGACGGCTATGGTCGGACCCATCATTTGCCCCCAAGACATGAGGGACTTTTAGTTCGTCGTGTCTTCCAACTCCCGATTTTCCAATACTAGAGTCGGGGATCTGTTCCTTGGTTCAGTTACTTAATTTATCAATCTTCTCCTCCACGTTTCCTCAGGGTTTTGTAGATAACTGCTATATCCCAAAGGTCTCTTCGGTTTTCTAGTGCATTAAATGCAGCAGATAATGGTGTGACGTTTTCGACCCACGTGCCTGATTTTTCGCGCCTGTCCTTTTCTGAAAAGTGCTTTTCAGGCCGTTTCATCATTGCGCCTGTTGTCCTTCTGTACGTTTCATCTCAACGGTCCAGATTAAGACTATTCGACTTCGACGACTCGGATCGAAGTGTCCTTTCAACCGTCTTCTTCGACTATAAAACCCTAGCCATAGTCATCCTTTAACTTTTACCGTTTTCGAATTCTCAAAAGCTCTCTGCGATTCCTCTGCAATTCCAAGCTCTGCGATTTCGAAGGTCTTTGGAGTCTCTCCGATCATCTTTCCGGCGACATCTCGTTCATCTCCTCCAACCTCTACTTCATTATGTCTGGTAAGGAGACGTTCTTTGTTGTTTGTTTGACTCTTCCTTTCCAATTTTTCCCAGAGTCCCACTGTATTTTCTTGCCCTGGTTGCTTTTCAGACAGCGGTTCCAGCTCCGAGGGGAGAAAACCCTTTAAATTTGACTATGCTCCAAATGAGATTTCCACTACTGCTTATGATGCAGCTCTCCGAGAGGGTTGCATTACCATCACCTGGGAACCTCGTTTCCCATATCCTCGACATCGTCCCTCGAGTGACCCTGAGGTTACTCGTCCCCAGAAAGGGGAGGTATTTGTCTCTACAGGACAAATATCAGCGGGGATCAGGTTCCCCTTTTGCGGTAGCCTGGTTGAGCTGTGCCAACACTACCAAACACACCCCACTACCTTCTCTCCTCATGCCATCCGCATCTGGAACGCCTTTCAAGTCCTCTGTCTCCGACAGAAGTGGGTCTACAGCCTCCAACTTTTCCGGACCTTCTATGGGCTGAAATGCAACGAAGCGGGGGTTTGCGCCTTCTACCCTCGGATGCCCAAGTGGAGTAAGCAGCAGCTTGCCCGGCACGGTTGGACCAGTGACACCTGGAAGGTGGTCAAGGGTCGGGGACTCTTGATCGATACAGGGTCCGACAACAGTAGCTGGAAGAAGAGCTACTTCTTCATTCAACATTCTTCTATTCCTTGGCCTCGGTGGGAGGTGGCAGCAGATCCTCCGCCTGCTTTCCATACTTACGCCGATGAGGACTTCGAGACTCTCCAACTAATCCAGCTTTATCGTTGGGGGGAGTCTTACACTCCTCTCAATGTTAACTCTCTGGTGGAGCGGGACCTGGTGCACGCCCGGGATCCGACTCCTCAGTATTGTCTCTGGGGGGCAGCTCTTCGACGGCCCTTCTAACATGGTCCCTTGCTTTATCGTTCTGGGGATCCGACTCCTCAGTATTGTCTCCAGAATGCTGAAGAAGGTAAACAACTCCGACTTGCTATTAAATCGTATAAAAGGATGGTTCCGTCGGACTTGATTTCCTCGACCAAGAAAGGCCGCATTGCTGATGTCAAAAGGATCCTTCGAGGCGAAACTCCCCGAGTCTTGAGGGCAGGCTACTATCATTACCGCGGGAAGGATCAATACGTCTCCCGACGTATCGTTTGGTGTAAGAATCCCGATGAACTTCCTGACTACCTATCTGAAGCTCTTCATCCTCCAGGTGCAGGTCGCTCGGGAGCTTCCTCGGGTGCTGCAGCTTCCACAGATGCACCGCCTTCAGCGGGGGTGCCTTCCTCAGCTGGAGAGAAGGCACCATCTGGCGAACAATTTCGTCAGGTGGAGACTCTGGACTCCTCCGAGGAGACCGGCGGGGTTGACCCCCCTCAGCAGCGTCGGAAGGCGGGGCAATCCCCCTTGAAACCAACCCCTCAGGGGCCGCCTCCTTCGTCTTCTCCACAGCAGCGGGAGCTCTCACCTATCCATGACTTCTCTCCCTCCCCTGTCCGGGCCGAGACGGAGATGTGCCCTTCTCTTCCTCGTCCTATCTCTCCCCTTGCTCTTGATGGGGACTTCTACAGGCCCTTCAACTCTTCACAGGCCGATGCCTCCTGGGCTCCTATCCAGACGCTCCAGGGAGTCCCGCTCACACAAGGGGAACAGGACCAAGAACTGGCCCTGCATCTGCTGGCGGGTTCCATCCTGCCTTCTATGCGACATCCGATTCACCTCAATCGGACGCATATGCAGCGGGACGTCAGGGGTATGGCTGTGCGCCGCATCGAGGTGAGACTTCGCTTTTTCCTTGTTGATCGATAAATCGGGTCTTTTGTCCTTCTAACATCTTTCCTTTTGATTGCAGGAGCTCGGGGACTACAATCGCCTCATCGGGTATGTTATTGCCTATGATGAGGCCCGAGAGCGGGACCGAGGAGTCCGCGAGCAGCTTCAGGCGGATCTCAAGGCCTCCCAGTCTTCACGGGGGAATCTTGCCAAAGAGCTGGCTGTCCTCAATGAGAAGATTCGGGGCCTTCAGCAACAGATCGCGGACTTCGAGGGGCTCTTGAGGCAAGAGCGGCAAGAGCGGGGGGCAGTCGTGGACCGGCTGACCCAGGAGAAGAAGGCTGCCGAGGACCAGCTGGTCCTTGAGAAGAAGGCTTTGGAGGAGCTGATCGCGGGATTCCCGGCACAGCTGGCTGAAGCGGAGGCCAAGGGTCGGGAGGACTATCGGAGGTCGGAGGGCTTCCAAGCTGATGCCATGAAGTTCTTTGGCGCGGAGGTGGAGAATACTCTCTTCAACGCCGTTGAGGAGCTCCACCTGGAGTACGGGGACGCCATCAACTTTGACAAGTCTCCTTCCCTTGCTCCCTTTGCGAAGAAGTATTTTGCTCTTTCCGAGGAGAGTGATGGGGGGAGTACCCCCGTAATTGTCGAAGACGCTTCTGAACTTCCAAGTGCGGACGCCCCGATAGTCAATCCTCCCGAAGCCAATCCTGCGGACCCCTCTGCTACCAATGCTGCTGACAAGGACCAAGCTTGAATGCTTTTATCTTTCGGAGTCCTTGTATTTTCTTCTCTTGTGTCGTCGTCGGGCCTTCGAGCCCTTTATCAATATTAGACTCCTTTAATTCCGATATCTTGTTGTCTTTCGTCTTTCCCGACGATTTAACAACTTGCACCACTTAAGGCGACTTAATATCGAGTGCATCACTTAAGACGACTTTAATCGTTACTTAGGATAAACCTAAAGATCGCGCACCACTTAAGGCGACTTAATATCGAGTGCATCACTTAAGACGACTTTAATCGTTACTTAGGATAAACCTAAAGATCGCGCACCACTTAAGGCGACTTAATATCGAGTGCATCACTTAAGACGACTTTAATCGTTACTTAGGATAAACCTAAAGATCGCGCACCACTTAAGGCGGCTTTCATCGTGCACCACTGAAGGCGACTTTTGGATATTTAGAATAAATCTAAGTATTGTGCACCACTTAAGGCGGCTTTCATCGTGCACCACTGAAGGCGATTTTCATCGTGCACCACTGAAGGCGACTTTTATCGTGCACCACTGAAGGCGACTTTCATCGTGCACCACTGAAGGCGACTTTCACCGTGCACCACTGAAGGCGACTTTCATCGTGCACCACTGAAGGCGACTTTCATCGTGCACCACTGAAGGCGACTTTCATCGTGCACCACTGAAGGCGACTTTCATCGTGCACCACTGAAGGCGACTTTCATCGTGCACCACTGAAGGCGACTTTTACACTTAGCATAAATCTAAGAACAACTCTTATTTGGAAGCAACCTCTTTATTTATTGGCATAAGAAAGGCTTACATCGAATTAAACGATAAACAGCATACACCACTTAAGGCGATTTTACATCGGGCACCACTTAAGGCGACTTTCATCATGCACCACTGAAGGCGACTTTCATCAAGCATGGTGTTTCTTCAAGTGTTCGCCACTGAAAGAATGCTTTAACGTTCTGCCATCGAGGTCTTCCAACTTGTATGCGTTCGGAGCTGGCATCCCCACGACCTTATAAGGTCCTTCCCATTTTGGTGACATCTTGTTGATTCGATCCAAAAGGGTGAACTCGTTGCGACGCCAAACCAGCTCCCCGACGAAGAACTGTCGGGACTTCACTCGCCGATTATAGTACCTGGCCGTCGCTAAGCGCATTCGAGCTTGGATTTCATCGGCTTCCCGCCTTTTCTCTTCAAGTAGGTCCAAGTCCAGGCGTCTTATTTCATCGTTCGTCAGGGGCTCATAATATCTCGTTCGATGGGATGCCACAGCTACCTCCACAGGAGCGACAGCTTCCGTGCCATAAACAAGGCCAAACGGAGTCTCCCCTGTTGATCGTTTGGGCGTCGTTCTAACAGCCCAAAGTACGTTTTCCAGTTCGTTCAGCTATTTGCCCTTCAAGGCATAGACCCTCTTCTTCAGGCCATCCATCACGATTTTGTTGGCTGACTCCACCTGGCCATTAGTCTGAGCATGGCGTACGGAGGCGGTCTGATGCTCGATGTTCAATTCTTCCAGATACTCCCTCACCCGAGAGCCGTTAAACGGTGGGCCATTGTCGCTGATCACCACCTTAGGAATCCCGTATCTGGACACGATGTGGGTTTGGAGGAACTTGACGATCTGGTTCCCCGTTGTTCTGGCCAACGCCTTCGCCTCTATCCATTTCGAAAAATAATCGATAGCTACAAGTAAATACTTACATTGTCCTTGTGCTTGTGGAAGAGGTCCCACCAAGTCGATGCCCCACTGCGCGAAGGGCCAAGCGCTCTTGATGGATGTCAGGTTGGCGGCCGGAGCCGCGATACTCGGGGCGTACCTCTGGCACGCGTCGCATGATCGGACCAACGCCGTTGCTTCTTTGTTCATCGTGGGCCAATAGTAGCCTAAGTTCAACACCTTCCTCAAAATGGATCGGGCCCCTTCCTGACAAGCCGCGACCCCCTCATGCATTTCCTTCAGGATTCGATTGGTGTCGGGTTCTGCTACACACTTTAGGTACGGAGTCGAGAACCAGCCCTTCTTGTACAGCTGATTTTCCAGCATCACATAATTAGACGCGATCCGACATATCCTGTCTGTTGCTACCTTATCCTCGGGGACTGCCCCCGTAGTCAGATACGCAACTATCGGGGTCATCCAGGTGGGATCTTCCTCCGATCCTGTCTCAATGGTGCACACCTGCGTTGGGTCGATGTTTGATAAGATCACCTTCTCCAAGAAGTGCACCTTCCGATTTTCTTCCAAAGGTGCCCCCAGGGCAAATTTGCTCAAGGCGTCTGCCTCTACGTTCTCCTCCCTCGGGATGGCCTCGATATCGAAGCTTTTGAAGCTCTCTTTCAGGGCTTGTACCTCTCGCAGATACTTTTTCATTATCGGACTCCTTGCTTCGTATCGCCCTTGAACCTGGTTCACGATTAACGCCGCGTCGCACTTCACTTTCAAGTGATCGATTCCAGTGCCTTTAGCGATTTTTAGGCCCGTGATAAGAGCTTCGTACTCCGCTTCGTTGTTTGTGGCCTTGAATGTTAAAGCCAAAGCATATCGGAGCGGTTCACCTTCACCCGGCGGTATCAACAAAAAACCCGCTCCTGACCCGTCTGAACTCGCGGAGCCATCCGTGTACATCTCCCAAGTATTTTCCTTGTTTGGCTGTTCTGATTGCTCTGCCCTCTCTGGTTGTTCTTCTGTCGGGACCTCCATGGTTGCCCCCTCTACAGGGCCCGTTTCTTCTAGATCGGGGGCTGTAGATTCTGCTATAAAGTCCGCCGATGCCTGGCCCTTGATGGCCGTTCTTGGAGCAAAGTGTATTCGAAACTCCCTGAGCTCTACTGCCCATTTCACCAATCTCCCCGACGCATCCGGTCGGTTCAAAAAATGCTTCAAAGGCTGGTTCGTTAGCACAGTGATCTCGTGTGCGTGGAAATATGGCCTTAGCTTCCGAGCAGTAATTATCAACGCAAAGAGGTACTTCTCAACGGCGGAATAGTTCAATTCAGATTTGGCAAATGCCTTGCTTACATAATAGACGGGGACTTGATTACCCTCGACAATCTTTACTAACACAGAGCTAATGGCAAATTCAGAAACAGCCAAATAAAGGAAGAGCGGCTCGCCTGGAACCGGTTTTGCTAGCGGCGGGAGTGTGCGAAGGTGCTGCTTGAGTGCTTGGAACGCCTCTTCACATTTGGCGGTCCATTCGAATTTTTTGTTGGCCCTCAAGACTTCAAAAAACGGCATTGATCGGTCGCTGGCTTTGGACAAGAAGCGGTTCATTGCGGCTAGTCGACCATTCAGTACCTGTACCTCCCGATGGTTTATCGGAGACTGCATCTCCTCGATTGCCCTCAGCTTCTCAGGGTTCACTTCAATTCCCCTTTGGCTTACCATGAAGCCTAAAAACTTCCCTGAATGGACTCCGAAGGCGCATTTCGTCGGGTTCAAGCGAACTTGATGGAGTCTCATCCGCTCAAACGCCATGGTAAGGTTGTGCACGTGATCCTCGGCTTGTCGGGACTTCACCAGCATATCATCCACGTAGGATTCCATGGTTTCTCCCAACATATCTCCAAACAGCTTATTCACCATCCGCTGGTAAGTTGCCCCGGCATTGATCAACCCGAAAGGCATGACATCGTAGTGATAGATGTCGCTGTCTGCGTAGAACGCAGTGTGGGGGGCGTCTTCCTTGGCCATCTTGATCTGGTTGTAGCCTGAATACGCATCCATGAAACTCAGCAGCTCATGTCCCGATGTGGCATCCACCAGCTGGTCAATCCTCGGGAGTGGATAGAAATCTTTTGGACAAGCCTTGTTCAAGTCGCGGAAGTCCACGCACATTCGCCACTTCCCGTTAGTCTTCTTCACCAGCACTGGGTTGGCGACCCACGTCTGGAATCGGAGCTCCTTAATAAAACCAGCATCGAGCAACCTGCCCACCTCCTGCTGGATCGCGATCTTTTTATCCGTGCCCATCGGACGCCTTTTCTGTGTGATAGGCTTGATCGCGGGGTCTATCTTCAGCTCGTGCACAATCACGTCGGGGCTGATCCCTGGCATATCGCTGGGGGACCAGGCAAACAGCTCTTTGAACTCTTTCAGTAGCTCCACCAGTTTTTGGGCTGTCTCTTCTGTTAGAGCAGACCCAATTTTCACCTTCCTCTGGGGTCCGTCAATCTCGACTTCTTTCAGATCTTCTACGGGGGCGGGACGCCCAAACTCTTCTCTGGGATCTGTGTCTGTCTGGAGGACAGTCATGGTCTCTCGCCTCCTCCTCCGGGTGGCGTTGACATAGCATTTTCGGGATGCCACCTGGTCGCCCTTGACTTCTCCGACTCCATGGTCGGTCGGGAACTTCATCTTCTGGTGCACAGTCGAGGCAACCGCCATCAGGGGATTGATGGTGGTTCTCCCGATAATCGCGTTGTAGGTCCCCGCAGAATCAACTACGACAAATTCCACGTTCCTCCTTTCTGATTTCCACCCGCTACCAAACTCCACTGGTAAGGTGATCACTCCCAGCGGGTAGGAAGTTGAGCCCGAGAACCCGACCATTGGGAAGTTTTCCTCTTTCAGGTCTTTCTTCGTCTTCCCCATGGCTTCCAGCGCGTCCATGAATAGAATGTCGGAGGAGCTCCCTCCGTCAATCAAGATTCTCTTCATCTCGAACCCGTTTACGTCCAAAGTTACCACCAAGGCATCGTCGTGTGGAGTCTCTACGCCTATGAGGTCCTCCGATGAGAAGGAGATCACCATCTCTTCCTTCAAGGTCCAAGATCGGGACCTCTTACCCAGTACCACCGCCGTAGGAATTCTAGAGGCATAGACCTCTCGGGCGGATGAGGTATCACCTCCAGCAGCGAATCCTCCATGAATCACGTTGATGACTCGTCTTTCTTTACGAACACCGGATGACTCTGGATCAGTTCTCTTCTTCTTCGGGGACCAATCGCGGGATCGGGAACGGGACCGCGATCGGGACCGAGAGCGGGACCTGCATCGTTTGTCCCCAACGAACTCCTTAAGCTTTCCCTTCTGGATTAGCTTTTCAATCTCCTTCTTCAGCTCCCGACAGTGATTGGTGTCGTGGCCATTCGCGCGGTGAAACCGGCAATAGCGATCTGTGCGGGACCCCAGGAATTCTCCATCTTTCTTCGGGGGGTACCTGGAAATACCTTGTCGTTCCATGACTGTCAGCACTTCCGCCATGGAGCAGTTGAGAGGAATGTCAAAATCCTCCCGCTTATCCTTTCTTGAAGAACGTCTGTCATCCCTCCGATCCGGACGACCTCGATTCTTGCCACTGTCGGGTTTACCCTTTGACTTACGATCGTCGAAAGGTTTACTCGACTGCTTCCCCTTGTTCGAATTTGGGGGTTCTAGTTCTCCCGCGGCTATCTTTGACTCCTGGACATCGATCTGCCGCTTCACCCTCTTCTGCAATGCCTCCATATTCCACACAGCCTTCTCAGCCACGCTGTGCATCAGATCGGAGCCATAGGGGGCTGTCAGGTTCCGAATGAAGGTGCGGATGGTTTCGCCCTCCGAGATTTCTTCATCTATCTCTGCTACGCTGGCTGTGTACCGCTGGTAATAATGAGCCAGCGATTCGTCGGGCCTCTGCACCACCTGGGTCAAGGACCTCACGCTTTTCAATAACCGCCTCCGACCCTGGTACTGTTGAATGAATCGGTCGTGCATGTCTGCCCAGCAAGTGATGCAGCCTGGGGGCAGACTAAAGAACCAAGTCAAGGCCCTTTCTCCCAGTGTGTTCGGGAACAACGTACACACTATGTCTTCACTTGGGGCTCTTCCCAGACACGCCATTAGGTGCTTCTGGACGTGGCGAACTGGATCTCCTTCGCCATCATACTCCTTTATCGTGGGGATGCCTAGCCCAGGCGGGGCTAGGGTGTCAACGAGTCGGGGGACGAAGGGATGAGTGGATCGATCCCTCAGTTCCGACACCAGCGGCTTCTGTTCTCCCATACAGATGTTCACGATCTTTACCACCTGGTCGGGAGTGATGGGACCATTCAGAGGAATGGTCCTGTGTTGTATTGGTCCTGGCCCATCAACCACGAACCTTTCCGGCTGACTAGTTGTTCTGCCTCTGTCTTGGCCTTGGGGCGGGGCTTCCTGCGCGTTCCGACCCTCTGTTGGTAGGGTTGCTTCCTCCAGTGGGGGCATCTCCTCCTGCCTCCTCGCAGCCTCCCTTCGGTCCAAGAGAGCCTCTACAGCCGCCAGGAACATGGGCATGGCCTCTGCCACGGCTCTTGTCAAGTCTGCAGCCGGGGGAGCCTCCTGCCCCCTGTTATCCTGGTGTGGAGGGGCAGCATCTTCGGGATGCGATCCATTGTGCCCCCCTGTCTGGGAGAGCTCAACCGGGGGATGGTTCTGGTTTTCTCCTTGTTCTGGTACTGAATTCAGGTTCGTTGCAGCAGGGTGACGGGAACCACCGGATTGTCCCCTTCTGTTCTTGCCAGCCGCCATCGATCGAGTAGAAGGCATATCAGCTTTTTGTTTAAATTCCCACAGACGGCGCCAATGTTGGATCACGATGGAACTCCGGTACGGATCTTGACGGCAATCCTAGCTCCTTTGCTCCACGCAATCCTGCAAGAAGGGATAGACCGGGCGGTGACCCAGAATCCCTCTCCGATGCTTAAATGAGTACTTCGTCTGACTGGCAAGTAACAGATATCAAAGTGTATTCAACTCAACGTAAGTCTTTCTGAGATGATCTCCTGCCCTTTTATAGGCAAAGAGATGTCTCAGGTACCTGGCGAACCGTTAGGGGTGGTTAGCCCGTATCCCGCATATCTCGAACAGGATCTCGCGTATCTTAGCAATGCCCCGCGTATCTCGGCCACGCTCCGTGTATCTCAATCCACGTTCCGCGTATCTCGGCCACGCCCCGCATATCTTGGCTTTATCCTCTGATAACGAGTCCCGACTCCCGTCGGGGACTCCAGAGTTATCTCGTTGTGTCACCACTCGGGGCCCCTCGTCATCGTGACAGGGCCAATCATTCTCAGGGATTCATCATCGGGGCCTACTTAAAGGCTTCTCATCGGGGGCTTCCAGCTCCACTGTCGGGACCGACTCTGTCGGGACCTTGCTTCGCCGGGACTCCCTTCATCGGGACCCGTCTCCTAGGTCATCTTGACCCCTACTCTGGGCCTGGTGGGCCTGTTTGCCGTTTCCTCGCCGTTTAAAGAGCCTGACGGCTATGGTCGGACCCATCAGAAGTCAGCTGCCTTCGGACTAAGAATACGCGCTTTCTCCTTGGATTGGAAAGCTCACGACTGACAACCCTGCACTTCTCAACCGCAGCCCGCTTCTCGCTCACAAGCTCCATCACAAAGGACGACATGTTCACCATGTCGGTATTAGCCTGGAGATAACACAACAACAAACAAGGCATAAAAGTGTCACAACGATACATGCATTCATACAAATAAAGAAAGGAGAAGATTAACACTCATAGGAGCAAAACCTTGGGTACAGGTGGAACTGAAGACGACGCATCCTTCCTAGCAGGAGCAAGGACGCGAGCAGGATCCGTTTGCGAAGACGAGCTCTTTCCATCAAACCAACCTACATCACAACATAATAAGAAGTTATAAAGATTCAGAATACCGTATCCTCAGAAGAAAGTATATGAATACCGGCATCAATCAGCTATTGGTCCGAAACACGCGACAAACACTGATAAGTGCGCGCCTGTTGACACTGATATATTTCTTTAAGACTTTCTTGTCCACTGAAGAAAGTTCGGAGAAAGCGGGGGAACGATCAGCTTCTGTGACATCCACAGTATCCCAGGTAGTGCCATCATCACATACGAAGAAATACTGATGACGCCAGTGAGACCCGGAGCGATCAGCCTTCCCAGTAAGTCTGACACTACTATCCCACTCGACATCTCCAAGCCCAAGTGTCATGAACCCTTATCCTTCAAGCAGGGCCAGCGCATCTTCATACTACACAACCCTGTCACATCTGGACGTAATAGTTGGTAGAAGCAACGAAAGATAACCGAGGAATCATGCCATGGCTGCTGATGAAACAATACTCGGAAGCAAGTCCACACACGGATGCCTGCAGGCGCAAGTTTCAAAAGAGAGATCTGATAAAACTGGCAGAGATTGACCAAGACCTGGGCAATAGGGAAAGCGTGGAGCTGTGGGCTCAGGTGGTACTGTGGGCTGACCATGGACAACATCGTGGAGCACGTCAAAAGGAAACACGGCGTCCAAATATGGACAAAGGCCAGAGGAAGATGCACTCAACATAAACTGTCCCCTATCTATCCTATTACCACCAAAGTACTGAGTCACATCCGTCATCTCTATCTCGGACTCGACAGTGGACTCCAGGTTATGATCAGCATCAACTTCAATCTCATTGTCTAAATACGCTACCAAATCAGCTTCGGACTCGTCGCCAGTGTCCGAACATAAAGTAACTTGTGGGGTAGGAATGGAAAACTTACTCATGACGACCGTCCCAGATGAACCAATAACTTAAACACGAGAACTATACTGTCGACCCAGCCTGTAAAAGCAGATAACGACCCGATCAACATATGCGTACATGACAGTTACTCATACGAACACTTTCCCGATGGAGACAACTACATATCTACAGACTTGTTAGTCTCTATACATCACATAGCGAACATCCCCCTCGGGGGGCAACTCTATGACGACATGGGCTTT
This sequence comes from Clarkia xantiana subsp. parviflora, assembly GCA_036873135.1. Classification (NCBI taxonomy): domain Eukaryota; kingdom Viridiplantae; phylum Streptophyta; class Magnoliopsida; order Myrtales; family Onagraceae; genus Clarkia; species Clarkia xantiana. The sequence continues at coordinate 9,723,832 of JAPTYO010000013.1, read as the reverse complement.
GTCCCAACACCTACATGTTCTATGCGAATGACACGCGCCTACATGATACTACACCTTTACCTAAGGTAACAAGTGCAAATATAATTATGGCACTAACACGTATACTTGCATGTGTTTTCTAAATTAATACAGGTTTATACCATGAACGCTGACAACAGTCGACATATGACAAGGTGTCGACTATCAAGGAATATTTTCTAAGTGTTCCACTATGTCAGCAGTCGACATATGACAAGGCGTCGACTATCAAGGAATATTTTCTAAGTGTTCCACTATGTCAGCAGTCGACATATGACAAGGTGTCGACTATCAAGGAATATTTTCTAAGTGTTCCACTATGTCAGCAGTCGACATATGACAATGTGTTGACTATCAAGGAATATTTTCTAAGTGTTCCACTATGTCAGCAGTCGACATATGACAAGGTGTCGACTATCAAGGAATATTTTCTAAGTGTTCCACCATGTCAGTAGCTGACACATGATAAGGTGTCGACTACCAATGAATATTTTCTAAGTATTCCACCATGTCAGCAGCCGATACATGACAAGGTGTCGACTATCAAGAAATATTTCTAAGTATTTTACTATATCAGCAGACGACACATGACGAGGTGTCAACTATCAAGAAATATTTCTAAGTAATTTTCTATGTTAGCAGACGACACATGACGAGGTGTCAACTATCAAGAAATATTTCTAAGTATTTTGCTATGTCAGCAATCTACATATGACGAGGTGTCAACTATCAAGAAATATTTCTAAGTATTTTAATATGTCAGCAGTCGACATATGACGAGGTGTCGACTATCAAGAAATATTTCCAATTGTTCAACTACGATAGCAGACGACAGACGGCACTTGACAGACAACATATGACAAGTAGTAAACATCAACCATCAAGAAATATTATCTAAGTGTTTTATCATAAAGGAGATAACGATGAGCGATTATCAACTATCGACAATCAACATTGAGCGTATTTTGATGCTATCTACGCCATGGTGCATCATGTCAACAGTAATCACTATACATGAGGGGAGTATTATTACTTCTTATCATGGTTATGAATTTTCAGCACTTAGCCAAAATATTGGCCGATTTGGAAAACTAATCTCTTTTGCGAATTTTAACAAACACCTTGTGTGCATCCTAGATTAACCAAATCCAAAAGGCAATCAAGATCGAATTAAACTTAAACGAAGTTACGAAGGGTCCATCCATACCCAAAAATTAGACTCGACACCACGAGACGACCCCGGAAAGTCGACCACCGCTGCTAGAGGTCACCCGCCACCGCCGGAGACCCACGCGCCGCCGCCAGCCTGCCACGCACCGCCGTGAGCTGTGCCGTGGTTGTCCCTCCTCTTGTCGAAATTCCACCGGTGATGCCCTTTGTATGGCTGCCCCCAAAATTGCTTAGTCTTCAAATGTGCTTAGCCCCAAAATTGGCTTCTCCAAAAGTTTCTTCATCTTCAAGAAAAGAGAGGATCTTGAAAACTATTAAGGATGAAAGTTTAACAAATGGGTATTCTCTCTCCTAATTTCTCTAATAGTGTTCACACTTTTAGATAAGTCATAAATTCATTTCTATTTCTCTATAAGTCCTTTAGTATCATGACTAAGCATGTTTACACCATTATTACAACATACGACACTTCATGACGCGTTATGTGCAATCATGCTCACATGCTACGTACCCATGATTCAATAACGATCATCTAGTTTATTTGAAGTCATGAATCATGTTGTTATCGTCATAGATTGGTCACGCGATTTCGTTATGAATAAAACATCATTGTATCATAAACATCGTTATCATCGCACTCGACAAGTACGTAGCGAACACATCCATGATTAGTGCATCTTTATGCATGTTGACATTTAGAAATATAATCACATGCATCCATTATATATATATCTTTGCTAAACTAACCCTGTCAGCAGATAACGAATCACTCATCAAGAAAAATCAAGGATTGACGAAATTAAAGCTCAATTATCCAATCGACGATCAATCAACTTCTAAGGTCAACACCGAACCTAAATTGGACGATTATCCTCTTTTTAAATAGAGTCAAGCGAGGTTTGAACCGTCACTTGACTCGGGGGCAAATGATGGATATTCGCCCAATTCGGGTTCGTATTTATATTCCAGACTTCGTAAAGACGTCAAAATCACATAAACAGTTCGAAAACACGTCCCCGAGGTTCAAAACGGTCCGGACGCGCGACACACGCGCCCGTGCCGGACGCGCGACACACGCGCCCGTGCCGGACCTCCAGATTGCTTTAGGCAATCCGGAGAGGTCCGGATTGCCCAGGACGACCCGGAGTACGTCGGGATCGCCCGAACCCGACGTAACCCGAGTCGTTATTTGCGACGCACGTGTTCCCTTTGTGTCATCACACTAAGTTAGAGTTTTCCAATAGCCAACCTTGATCAAACCAGACGACGGTTCACGTTTTATCTAAAACCGTCGTCAAACCGCTCAAAAACCGGGATCGGTTCTAAGGAAGCCTATAAATAGGGGACCTAGGCCTTTCATTAGAGACAGTTCCACTTGATATTGGCTTAGGAGCTCTGACTTCTCTCTAGCTTTCTCTCTCTAGAAATCTCATTTTAGCATCAGAGAGGGCTCAACCGGCACCACCCCCCCCTCTTCGTGCTGGTTATCGCCCTGTGTACAGGTCTGGACGACTCGGTGTGAAGTAAAGAGCACGATAAGGAAGGATCCGACGCGACGATAACTTGGAGATTCGTCAAGGCCATTACTTCTAGCCGTTGAGGACGAAACAGAGACGCTCACATACGAACTCCCTTATATAGATGTATGGGTAATAACCTATCCTCTCCATATTTCTTCTAACTCTCTTGACGGAATTCCCTAGCATATACTCATGCTTACATACCCACGCATACATATGCATGTCTACACATATGCACACGTAGCATATCCATGTCACGTGTTTATAATTACGATCCCATTACCCATATACTTATACACATGTCATCGCATATATACATGCCCATACTTACATGATTTAATTTCATGGCATTGTACGTCACGCGCCGACTCACATACGCGCGTATACCATGTTCGTACAAATGTTAGCATTCGCATCCATGATTGCATACATAGACTTACATTATTATATATGTACATGTCGTACACATACGCTTGCTGCACTAACCATGTTGGCAGTTATGACCACTCCCGCTCAAACAAAATGAGGGACACGAAATAGCAAGGCCCACGTGCCAATAGACAGTAAGTCCACCTCGAGGTAACACCCGAACTTAAATCGAACGTATACTCTATCGAAAATAGAGGCAAGCAGAGTGATGGGTATACCTCTGATTCGGGTTCGTTTTAAATTACTTGGACTTCGTTGACACGTCAAACTCACCAACGACTTTGAATTATTTACCTGCTAGTTTGAAAAAGGTTCGGGACACGCGCGTGCGCGTTTGGGACCTAAAACCTCGTCCGGAATATCCCGACAACATGGACCACACCTGATTGTCGTGATACCCCAGTGTGGTCCGGATCGTCCCTCTCGGCGATGCGCGAACCCCTATACACATATATCACGTACGGACCTTCCCGATGTCAGCTTTACTCCCGTCTACGCCCGGTTCGTATTTTAGACTAAACCGGTGTCGGACCGTTCAAAACCGGGTTCCGGTTTGAGAGCTCCTATATAAAGGAATCCACACACCTATTTCATAAAAAAGTTGACGGAGGGAGCTCTGACCTCTCTCTAGCTTTCTCTCTCTAAGATGTCTAATTTAAGTATCATAGAGGGTTCATCGCAGTCCACCCCCCCTGCGTGGTGTGCGATATTGCCCTTTATGCAGGTATACAGAGACGCACGTACTTGGACATGCAGGAGATCCGATATACTAAAGACCCGAGATACATCCCCGCATCTATACGAGGACTCGTCACCCCGTCGGCTCCGGGTCCCAACAGTGCGCGTATGCACATACTCTGTAGGACACACATACGCGCATACTCCGCAAGACGCACATACGCATATACTACAGGGCACGCGCATGCGCAGCCATTGCAAGATACTCAAACACCAGTCATTTCAAGGGCTTACAAGTCCCCGACAGTTCGAAGCTCCGACTCTCCGATAGTCTGACAGTCCGACAGTCCAAATCTTCCACAGTCCAACTCTTCGACAGTCCGACACCCCGACTGTCGGACACCCGCGAGCTCAAATAACCCGTCAGCACAACTACAATACACTTCAAGGACCCGACGACTTTCGAGTCAACGACCCGCGAAGAGTCAGGATCCAACAAGGCAGATTACATAAGATGTATGTACGAAGTAAATTACATAGAAAGGGCGGAGTTATAGAACTCAATTATCTAAGGGTTAAGAACACAATAGGGGCCTGAATTTTTGCCCATGTTGCCAAAAGGGGTCTGAATTTAAAAATGGTATTATTAAGGGCCTGAATTTTCATGTTTGTGTTTTTTCGGGTTTCCGTCCAATTTTTTTGTTAAATGTAACGGAACCACGTGAAATGACATAATTACCCTTTTGCAATTATTATACAATTTATCAGTTTAATTAATGAAACGTGGAATGTCTAAAATACCCCTGCACACTAATTATGCCTTTAAGGCCACCACGGCTCCGGCCACCGTTCCGGCGACCACCACCCTGACTACGGAAACCACCACCCGGCTCCGGCGACCACCACCTGGCTCCGGCGACCACCACCCCGACTCCGGCGACCGCAAAAAAAGCTCTGATAGGAGCTATGTGGCTCCGATCGGGGCCACAGAGCTCCAGATCGGAGCTTTGTGGCTCCGATCTGAGCTTTTTGGCTCCGTTCGGAGCTTTTTTGGCGGTCGCCGGAGTCTGGGCGGTGGTCGCCGGAGCCGGGTGGTGGTTGCCGGAGCCGGGTGCTGGTGGTTACCGGAGTCGGGGTGGTGGTGGTCGCCGGAGCCGTGGTGGCTTAAAGGGTATTTTTGTCTTTTTAGGTCAAGCATGTGAGGGGCACACTTTGGTTGGAGGGCATTTTCGGGTTTTCAGTTTATTTTCGGTCACATGCCAAGCATGTGACCACTTTCCGTCACTTTTAACAGAAAAATAGACGGAGACCTCTCATATAAATATAACTCAAAATTCGCCCTTAATAATATCATTTTTCAATTCAGACCCTTTTTGTCAACATTGGCAAACATTGAGGCCCCTATTGTGTATTATCTAAACACGATATATTTTTACCTTGGATAGTTCCATACTAATTTATATTTATGAGCTCTAAAATTTATCATGGAGAAAAGCAAAACTCTAAAATTTACACTTCAAACATAAACATAGCCAGATTAAGAAAAATATGAAGCATTTCTCTGCGCACTACAAGGAATTGTATATTTTATGTAGTAGTTTTTTTTAAGATTTATGTTAACTAGTTGTGAAATTTCGAAATCTATTTTTCCTTTCGAAATTCTTAATTATCTTAGAGTGACAAACATCAGATATATGAGAAAATTCAACAACTTTTTCCATATTAAATTATTCTAATTAGGTGGCTAAATCGTGCGTGCAATTATTAATTTTTTTATATAATTGTTATGATATTTCGTAAATTCATATTTAATAGAGATAATTAATTTTATTGATCATTGTTAATTGAAATAATTTATTCAATACAAATGAATCACTACTACATAATTATTAAGGTACTTATAAATAAGTTTAGAGTATTGCTATGGCGTGCGAACATAGCCATGCGACTTCAATGCGAAAAACACCATATTTCATTTTTATTGAACTAACGGACTTCTTTTAGATTAATATTAATTTCATTTTTCTATTTTCCAATACTAACCCCACCTAATGCGAAAGAGAAAAAAACCAGGCATTAAAATACATACCTATTTAAGTATTGGATTTATTTCAATTAATATTTTTATTTTCCAATTCAACCATTATTTTTTAATATTATAAACTAGTCACATGAGAATTACATTTGAACTTTTAACTTTTATCTCTTTCTTTAATATAATCTAATATGTAACTTCGCCCAATACTTATGATTTAGATTAATTTACATAATATTGATTGTAATTAACTCAATGAAAAACCTCAATGAATCAAAATCATTCATATATATTATATTATATTATATTATATAATTTGCACTGATAAATTTGATAGTTTAAAATCTATAAATCATATAGTCAAATATAAATACTCTAATAAAAAGATATAATTTCATACAGAATATTCTACTGATAACCTATCAATACAAAATTAAATTAAAATGATACAACTATATACTTTATGTTGGAGATTTTTTCTACTAGGTAATTGCATGAAATAATCAAATTAATAGTTTTGATTCATTTCTAATAAAACGAAGTCAAATTGTTAATAGCCATGTAATAATAATAATTGAATAATAGGGTAGGAGTTTTCATTTAATAAAAACGGTAAATATAAGAATAAATAAGGCCATACACACTCATCAGAGTAAAATACAAAACATTTAAATCTAAATTGGAGATGAAAACCAACAATTCAAATTCAAATATCGATATATAATGGTCTCTAGATGGATTAAATGAAGAAAAATTGTTTTGGCTTATCAAATAGTGAAGTTGTCAATTGTCATCTTCCTTTCACCGTAAATGGGGGTGATAATTGGAAAACATAAAAATATAATATAATATTAATTTGAATGTGATCCACTAGTTTGATATACATGAAATATGGTGCTTTTCGTATTGGAGTCGCATGGCTACGTCGCACGCCAAAGCAATTCTCATAAGTTTATAATTCTGTAGGTAGAAAAAACAAAAAAAAATATCAGCTTCAGGAAATTATGCTAGGATCGAACTGAGGCATTTCTTTGCAACATAATTAAGCAATAGTTGATTCTTATTGACTTATAAAAATAACCTTCAAATGCAGATCTCTACCTCAAAAATTTATCACTACATATATAGACTAAGAAACTATTAAGTTGAGAGAGAAAATTGAGTCTTTTATAATTCAATTAAAAGAATTCAGTAAAAAACTTTGAATAAGGAAAATATATAATCTTTTTTTATATTAGCAGAAACCTAACATACAAATTTATGATTGTGCTTTGATTTAAACCTAAAACGGAGATATATGATTATTGAAATTTTAATTTTTTTTGCCACCTACTATTGAAATTTAATTGATAATTATTACGTCATACATTTTTCTTATATTATTATTATTATAGTATAATATATTAACTTAATTTTAATTATTACAATATTAAATATACCTAGATAAGTCTATATATACAGAAGAAAATATATATTGAATTTAATTAGACCTTATTTTTTTTTAGTTTATTTAAAAATTACAATTATAGCAACGCATAACACATAATGTCTGGATATAAATTAAGTATTAAATTAATTATTTGAAAATAAAATTGTAAATAATTACCGGGAATTATTAGACTCTAAAGTTTCTAGTTAGTCCATTCTTATATTAAGTATTCTAGAATTTATTTTGGCCGAATGGTACGTTTGAGTTAAAAATATATAATATAATTTTTAAATTAATGAACCTAAATATATTGAGATTTAATTTTTACTAAACCATATAATATAGTAATTAATACAAAAGTGACCAATGATGAACTTTTAACTACCTTTCAGTGAACCGAAGATAACTAATCAACGCTTAACTTTCTCACGTGGACACAGATCTTGATTTTATTGTTCAGTTCAAATTTCCTATAAAAATGAACATTTAAAGTGTCTAGAGTAAATTTGTGGTTCACAACATTCACATCATTATCAGTTACTACTACTCTACAGGCTGATAAATGGTTGAAAATACACGAATATATATATATACTAGGTGTTGGCGCTTGCGTTGCACGCGCGACCATCATTTATATTCGACAAAAATTAAGCATTCTCTAAATTTGGAAAATATAAAATAGAAATTTTATCATAGATGTTAAAACAAACTTGTAAGGTATTGTAATATAAACGTATTAACCTATGAGAAAGTACAATATGACAATGATTTAAAAGATAAAACATTCATATAACAAAGTTATGATAGCTAATATATGATATGAGGGAATTAGGACTGAATAATGTTTATAATTAAGGGAAATGGATGCAAATATCTCTCGACAAGACCAATGAGTTTCTTACATGGGTTATGATGACATCAACTTGTTCGAAGAAAAATATAAGTATGCACACTGTGATATTACACTAAAGTGAAAATGGTCGATTAGGGATGACATCAACATGTAAGAAGAACTAACCTTACTGTCTGTTTTGTTTAAATCATGATAGACACAAAGAAAAGAGCAGGGAACATAGCACTTGAGCAGTAGATTATCAACGACCAATGCCTCACTATCTTATGTTATGTGCATACTAAATATGCACATACTGCTTCATCTTAACAGAAGTTGGTAGCACAATAATAGTCTATTAATAAGTAGATAGTTGATGGCTTGTTGTTCACCACTATAACATGTATACTCTCTTAACCAATATCATCAAATTATGATCTTTCCTATCAAGATTCTGAATTCATCAAAATTATCAGTATAATAGACGTTGTAAGAACGAAATAAGGTAAAGGCATTGCCACTTTAATGATTCAAATATTTCTGCTTGCACTGCTACCTTTTGGGAATGCATTTTTAGTGATGAACTTTGAGCTCACGACATTCATTTTCTTTGCTAATTAAGAAAACTCAAGAAATTAGTTAGCTCTGTTAACAGTACTTTGAATTAACAAGAATGAGTTTGATATAATATGATATGTTCTAAAACAGCAAAAGAAAAACCGAAATAGGTAATTAGCATAGAGAGTGCAAATAACTTGATCTTCCTCATTGGAGATTTCACCATGTTAGATATTTGGGCAAGATAGTTTAGCCATGTTTACTTATAAAAAGGCCTACTTAAAGGTAAAACACAACTCTCCATTCACATCTCTCTAGACTTGCTATGTAAATCTATGAAGAAAAATTACCTAAACAATTAAACGTGTCATTAGTAGATATTCGAAAATTAGGGATTCAATAGGATGAAGATGACGTGACCAATCTTATTAGCTACATCCATACCACATACTGTCAAAAGATACATCAGGAAATAATCTAAAACAGTGATAAATCAACCAATTAGTACCCAAATTGAAGATAGAGAGGTACCTGTGCGATTATTTGGCGTAACAAACCATGGGTCGCTTTGAGTGCGCCTTCAGACTCAGGAGTGGATGGAATCGTTTGTACATTTGCAACGCTGGTTGAATTAGTCCACAGTCAATGAATCAGTAAGTGATGAGTGGCATGAATTAGTAGGCAGTCTCGAGAGGTATGCGAGGGATGTATGAGTCTAACCGTCTAAGTGAAGCGATGGTTAGCGGAGAAACATGGCGAGTCTTAGCTGTGAAACCCCTCATCATACAAACAACCATGCTCCAAAAATAAGAACCAAAATTATAATTTGTTAAGAAAGCATTAATTTTTTAAACAACCCAAAAACAATACAGATTTGTTGCTTGTTTAAGGAAAATTTGCTTCAAATTAGCTCATACACTTAAAAGGACCTAAAATAAATTGCAGTGCTCTATAACTAAAGTATGAATAAGAGAAAATGCATACTATATTTCTATGTTTAACAAACATCAATAAGTATCTCAATGTCGGATCAAAACAGTAAAAAAACACTCGTGAGAAAATATAACCTATTCCATTTAAATAAAAAATAATTGAATATAATTGTCATTTCCATTTTTAATTAATGCAGATATTTAACAAACAACTTCACATATGAAACATCATAAAAAGTGCTAACATAAATCACTTTTACATGGTTATATATAAACCAGTTTACATATATACATATAGTAATTCTCTAGTTAGCGTATAATAAATAATCAATATAATTCAACGATGACCATGCAACTTGGAAGATGGAGCATGATCTCAAAATGTCAAAGTAATTGCAGTAAATAGAAAATAATAAAATCATGTGGAGCAAATTATTAAATATGTAAAGCATCAAGTGAAATGGTAGAAATAAGATTGAGATGTGCTCTATGAGACTATGTTGATCATACTATTATTAAGTTGAAAATGCAATTGAAGCTAAGAAGATGGAGACTCCCAAAACAGAATGAAAGAAATAACCAGTAACTATATTGAAAGAACATCATGTTTACTTACAAATTTTAAGTTCCTACCGGCATTTAAGGGGAGTTTGGCACATATGGTGAGTGAGGCTTAGTCGAGCAGTACGAGGGCAATCGAACAGCCAATGAACCTAAAACACACAAAATAATGAAAGATTAGGATAAATTCACAGAGTTGTGCCAAGTAATCAGTTGAAATTGGCATTCATAAGACTATATGGGCAATTACACAAACACCTTGTGTGCAGTGTCAACTACAAAAATAAAATGAAGAACTATAATTGTAGTCAATCCAACGACTGATTAGAACGGGATTACCGAACACATTAAACATGAATTAAAGCAGTATAGTTGTTCACAAGGGTGTAGACATGGTGCGGGGTGTGTTGAAGTATACTTTGTCCCAAATCTACTACCACTTGTAAAAATGGTTCTCTGTGTTAGCCATTTGTGTTTGAATAACAAACCTTGAACAATAGTGGAAGATGGATCTAACGACTGTAACGGGCGGCCTAAGAGAGAAGGCGGAATTGGGCGTTTGACCGGCTGTGCGATGGCTCTCTTTGTCCAGATGCAACTGGTAGAGCAGAGCGGCTGTGGCTGACGGGAGGAGGCGCAGTGAACATCTGTTAATATTTGCACTGTCTCAGATTCTTCGTTCACTCTACGGTGCCTCTCTTTCACTTTGTGGCTTCCTTGTCTATCCTCGAATGTCAAGATCCCATGATCTTCTTTCTCTCCTGATCCACTCCACCATTGAGAGACAGATAGAGGCCTGAGATGGAGATCGATGCAATCAAAAATAAATTATTAACAGGTTCTGAAAATTAATTTTAGTTAAGTTTCAATTTAGATAGAAAAAAAAATCGGTACCTCCTCCACTGAAGAATCAAGCTACCGATGATGAAGATGAAGAAACCCAAAATGTTTTGACCGGCGGAGATGCAACAACAGGGAGATAATTAAATTTGAAGAAGAAAGACATTGGGAAAAGAGCCGTAGCACACACCCGTTGCTTGGTAACTGATTTGGTAGCCGAAGGGGTGCTAGGATGTGGCAGCGTTTTGGTGTGAGGACAGGTGGTACTTTTAATATAGGTAGTAGATATTCGGCGGGAAAAAGAATTTTACATTGCAACATCTCGCACTACTTTACATTCTTCAGCTTTCTCTTTTTTAATTAACTATAAATCTTCTAAGAGGATTCATATTTCATAACATATGCCTCACTCTTTATGTCTCAAATTGCGTCACAACGTTAAGATCTTGATACGTGTTCTTATATTTAATATTTTCTTTTTAGGGTTTACTAACCTCAATAGAGTTTTAGAAAAAAAACCACAAAATTAATTACACTTAAGATACGTGTCAAAATTTTAACGGTGAGGCACGATCTGAGAAATAAAAAAGTGGAACAGTGATCTGGAAAATATTTGAAATAATTGACTAATTAAGGTAAAACTATTTGTAGGGAAAATATAGAATCTATATATAATATAATTCTAAAAGGTTGTCTATCTTCTTGACAAGTAATAAAATACATCAATGACATGTCAAAACTAAACAATTATATTGGTCCACATAACCTTAACTTTCTTCAGGATGACATGGCGACGCCATGTATACCATTCTAGGTGCTTAGATCTCCTCCAAGCACTCTCATTGCATCTTGAGAGTCTTTACAAACTTTTGTCCGTTTTTTTTTTTTTTCTTTTTCCACTTAAACTGTAATCCACCTTAAATTTGTGCACATATTACATATAAATTTTAGTAATTAAAATGTGGTTTATAATTTTTATATATTGCATACGATTTTCTTGATTTTTTTGTTGCATTTTGTTTTAGATTTAAAAAGAAAAGAACTTTTGTCAAATTTTACCATTATAAATGGATATTTTGCATGATAATTTTTTTTTTAAGAATTATATTATATATATTAATAATATAATACTTCTTTGTAATATTCCAATTTCATTTTGAGAACCATTATATTTTTTTATTAATTCTTTTGAATTAATACTAATTTAAAGAATAATAATCCAACCAATCTTTAAAAAAATGTTTATATCAATTATTACGAATAAATTGTTTAGCTCCGCGCAAAGCGCGGATAAGTTACCTAGTATATAATATGCTAGAAAGACGTCGACTAATGAGAAAAGAAGATGGTAGTAAGACGATAAAAGAAGCAACCTAAAGAATAATTCAATTATTATATTTGATAGAAGATGATGGATACACATATATATCTAGTAATGAAATCAAGTAAATGTGAAGTTCATTATTCTCATCAGATTACTAATTATAACTAATTAAATATTTAGAAGCTTTAATGTGATTACTTCCCCACTAATTCATCTCACTCTCTTAGCCTTTGAGCCTCGGTAAAGCAACCATATATATATATATAGATTTGACCTTTTGAAGTACATATTTTTCATTATTTTTAAATTTTAAATATATAAAGAAATATAATTCTGCTCGGCCGAGTAAGATGATAACTAGGGGTGGGCATGGTTCGGTTCTGGGCCGAACTGGTTCAGAACCGAACCGGAACCGGATTTTAGATTCAGTTGGTTCCTTGTACCATGTAAGAACCGAACAAGATTTTAGGTCCTAGAACCGAACCATAGCAGAACCAGTTCTGAACCGGTTCGAACCGGTTTTGAACTTTTTTTTTACTAAAATTCAAAATACACATCCAAGTTGATAATCCATAAGCAATCCACAAATTTGCAAAATACAAACTATAAAGACAATTGATCACTTCAGAGCAGAGAGTATCAAAATCTAAATAACAATCTAATAATATAAAAAGTAAAAATATTTAAAACATAAATCTCAAGACTTTAAACGACGTCAAGAGGTGTAGCTCAAACTTCAAAAGTGCAGCAAATCTCTGGTTGAAAATTTGTATATTAAGCGAGTTAATCTATCATCTCAGTTAAAATATAAAACTATTTCTTCGTTAAGTTTCGAGTTCAAAACTGAACTCAATTGATTGTAGAACTGATATGGGCTAACATATTATATAATAACTATATATAAGTAAACAAACCTGCTACGACCACATATATATCCAATATTAACCAAACCCAAATAGTGAAGAATCTACCATATGGGTGTAAACGAGTCAAGCTACTCGTGAGCTTCTCGAGATCCGCTTGGTCGATATTCAAATTCAACTCGCTACATTACGAGTCGAGTCGAGCTTTTTCTGATACCGAGTCGAGTTTGAGTTCACTTGTACTCGACTCGAGAGGCCCGCGAGCCTAATCGAGCTTTTTTATTTTGCATATTCGAGTCGAGTTCGAGTTTGAGTTTTTCGAGCTTTACGTAATAATATTATATATGTATACATTGAGTCCAAGAAGAGTTCAAGCTCGAGTTCGAGCCAAAAGTCTAATCAAGCCGATTTCGACCTCGAGCTAAGGTGCACCATTTATAATTTAATTGAATTGTTTAACCTTATCAAGCCAAGTCAAGCCGAAATCGAACATGTCAAGTATAGCACCGAGTCGAGCTCGACCTTGAAAAATTAAGACTCGTTCGAGCTCGAGTAAACTGAGTCTAGTCGAGCTTTCCGGATACTCGGCTGGTTAATAGCCCTTTATTCTACTAAAAAAAAGAAGAAGATGCAGGAGTGTATTACTATCTAACAATTTAGGCTTTATGTAACAAAAGTGGTTCTGAAAAAACCGGTTCAGAACCGGTTCGAAACCTGTTTTGAACCAGTCAAAAACCGCTCCATATATTCCTTATCAAAACCGAACCATTCAAGAACCGGTTCAGTAAAAATCGGTTTGTATTGATTCGGTTCGTGTTTGGTTCCGGTTCGGTTCGCCCGAACCGGTTTTTATGCCCAGCCCTAATAATAAGACGTGGAGAAATGGTTAATTAGGTCTAATTTCTTAATATTTAATAACGTGGCATAGCTTGCAGTTTTAAAATGTAGTGAAAAAAATTCACATAATTAAATATAGTTATCTTATTTTTCTTTTTGGTCAAAATATAATTCATTCATTCAAACATTCAATGAGGGGTAAAAAGCCGATCATTTACAAGTAATGATAAAAGAGAGGGCGTGGGCACAAAGACCCATTCAACATGACACGACCTCTTTATGGATTCAACAGCAACCTAGTTAGCGCACTCGTTGGCTACTGTCGATACCAGAGACCAATCAATATTATGTATTTCCCGCGTTTGGCCTAAGACGTTTGCAACCTGTGTAGCGATCCTCCAATTAGGTCGATCCGTGCTAGCTCTTAGGTTGGTAATAACCTCTGAAGAATCTGACTCGATGATGGCACTCCTCCAGCTGTGGGATATAGCTAGTTTTACTCAACGGTCAATAGCCTTCATCTCGAGCTCCAATATGCTCTGACCTCTACTTGCTAAATTACACCCGCCGATTAGGTCCCCGTTCGCGTTTCGAAAAAGTACCCCAATTCCACCCCGAGAGGTAGCAACGTCGAAAGATGCATCACAATTGATCTTCACTACACCATCTGGAGGCGGTGCCCATGTAACTGGCGGGTCATGGGATTTAGGCGTAGCTGTGCTGTTCCGTCACGGGTACCTCGTACGTGCACTCCAAAACTCGTTATGATCTCGTAATGCCTTCTCCGACGTAGCAATTAGATTCAGATTCTCCCCTTAGTGCATAGCGCAACACCGCTCCTTCCATATATTCCAATCTGTAACCCCAAATCAATGCCCATCTGATTTGTTGTTCGTTCTTTGTGAGTGGGAAAACATTGTTAAACCATCCCAAGAACAACGGTACCGTATGAGAAGGGGCTTCGTTCGGGGGGACTGAAGCCGTTGCGAACGAAACTGGTAACGTCCATGTGCATTGAAACAATATGTGTTCGGCAGTTTCGATCTTCTCGTAGAATGGGCATCTCGGCTCTGAACTCATTCCTCTTCTATGCAAATTATACCGGACCGCCAAAGCCTTCGAAAGTAGTCGCCATATGAAATCTCTTACCTTGGGAACCACTTTCATCGCCCACACTTCTTTCCACTTGAGGTTGACCCCGGTTTGCACTTCCGTAAGGTAGGACACCTCATCGGTGGTCTCCGATGCCTTAACCTGATTATAGACTGAGCTTACGGTAACGGTACCCAATCTATTGTAAGGCCAAATGAGTTCTTCAGGTTTCGGTTCGGCCGGCAGTGGGATATCTTCTATTGTTCTAACCTCTTCGTCGGTAACCTCGGGGCGTAGATGTTCGAGGTTCCAACGTTGCAGATTCGGTTCAATCAGATCGGCTACCCGGAAATCAGTTCGATTATTCTCCGGAGGGCATGCGGCAGATAATCGAAAGCCTGGGATATTCGGGATCCAAGCATCTTCGTAGACATTGATTATTTTCCCGTCGCCTATTTTCCACAAACTGTTGTCCATTTGAACGTCTCTTTTGGAAAGTATGTTGGAGCATGCCCAGAAAGCCCGAGCCCCTTTCCGTGCGTCTTGGAATCAAAAATTCGGGAAGTATTGGCCTTTCAATATTCGGGCCCGTAATGTATTCAGGTGAATTAGTAGTTGCCAAGACATTTTTGTGAGTAGGACAACGTTAAAAACTTGAAGCTCCTTAAAGCCGAATCCCCCGTATGCCTTTGGTTTCGTAAGACTGTCCTAAGATTTCCAATGCATCCACCTCTCTTCGCCTTTTTGGCCCCACCAGAAACGGGCAATCAATGAGTTATTGAGCACCGCATTTTCGGGAAAAGGAATACACTCATAGTTTACGTCGGCATCGCCATGATCACTGATTTTATTAGTACCTCTCGATTGGTATTGTTGAGCAAAAGAGACTTCCACCCTTGGAGCTTAGCCATAATACGCCCCTTAAGGAAGCCAAGTGCCTCCTTCTTCTATCGCCCCCATATTATTGGTAAACCCAGATACTTACCCGGGTTCCTCGTAGCTCGAACACCCAATACATTCTCGACGTCCCACTTTGTCCCTTCCCTCTCATTAGACCCGAAGTATATGCTCGACTTAGCGATGTTCATATCTTTCCCTCGAAGCTAAGCAGTAGCGGCCCATAATCTGTCGAAGGCATGTTGCATTTTGCTCAGTCGCTCGAATGAAGAAGATAGAATCATCGGCGAAAAAAAGATGATGCAGAGTTGGGAAACACCGTTTAAGCCGTATCCCCTCCAACGCACCCCTTTCAGCCTCAGAAAAAACCATTCGTGATAGCACATTAGCCACAATGATAAACAAATATGGCGAGAGTGGATTGCCTTTCCGGATTCCACGGGTTGGCTGAAAAGGATTCGTTCGCTTCCCATTGATGATAATTTGGTACGTCACTGTAGATATGCATGTGTGGATCATGTTCACCCAACGATCACTAAATCCCGCATGGTCGCTACTAAGATATATGGGGCTTCATTCGGTTCACAATCACCTTGGAGATTATTTTGTAGACAAAGTTGCATAGACTTATTGACCTAAACTCATTAGGAGAATTCGGATTTGGTACCTTTGGTATAAGGACTGTTGGATCACGGTGGAACTCCGGTACGGATCTTGACGGCAATCCTAGCTCCTTTGCTCCACGCAATCCTGCAAGAGGGGATAGACCGAGCGGTGACCCAGAATCCCTCTCCGATGCTTAAATGAGTTTTTCGTATGACTGGCAAGCAACAATCTCAAAAGTATATCGAACTCAACGTAAGTGATCTGAGGTGACCTCCTGCCCTTTTATAGGCAAAGAGGTGCCTCAGGTACTTGGCGAACCGTTAGGGGTGGTTAGCCCGTATCCCGCTTATCTCGTACACGATCTCGCGTATCTTAGCCATGCCCCGCGTATCTCGGCCACGATCCGTGTATCTTAACCACGTTCCGTATATCTAGGCCACGCCCCGCATATCTTGGCTTTATCCTCTGGCAACGAGTCCCGACTCCCGTCGGGGACTCCAGAGTTATCTCGTTGTGTCACCGCTCGGGGCCCCTCGTCATCGTGACAGGGCCAATCATTCTCAGGGATTCATCATCGGGGCCTGCTTAAAGGCTTCTCGTCGGGAGCTTCTAGCTCCACTGTCGGGACCGACTCTGTCGGGACCCTGCTTCGTCGGGACTCCCTTCATCGGGACCCTTCTCCTAGGTCATCTTGATCCTTACTCTGGGCCTGGTGGGCCTGTTTGCCGTTTCCTCGCCGTTAAAGGGCCTGACGGCTATAGTCGGACCCATCATTTGCCCCCAAGACATGAGGGACTTATAGTTCGTCGTGTCTTTCAACTCCCGACCTCCCGATATCAGTATCAGAGGCTTTTCTCTTGACAAAATTCCTTGACACGGATCTTCTCGTCCGCGATTCCTCGATACTTCGAGGATAGCCACAAAATCCGAGAAGACTCCTCCAATATTCCTTGATAATCGATTCTTCACCGGCTAACCTCCAAGAGTCCGATCTTCCCGCGGTCAATCTTCCAGGATCCGATCATTTTGCTGCGGAGCCTTCGGCCTCAGACCTCGTGGACCCTGCTCCCCTCGACGCTGCCAAGGATCAAGTTCAATCGCTTTATTTTCAAATCATTGTAATTTCCTTTTGTTATTGTGAACCTCTTGGATCTTTATAATATCAATCTCTTTTGACTCCGATTATCGCTGCACCACCTAAGGTGAATTACCCACACCACTTAAGGCGAAACCACGCCACTTAAGGCGACTTAATCTCGTACACCACTTAAGGCGACTTAACCTCGTTCACCACTTAAGGCGACTTGATCTCGTGCACCACTTAAGGCGACTTAACATCGTGCACCACTTAAGGCGACTTAACCTCGTTCACCACTTAAGGCGACTTGACATCATGCACCACTAAAGGCGACTTAACATCGTGCACCACTGAAGGCGACTTAACATCGTGCACCACTTAAGGCGACTTCTCAACTTGCGCCACTTAAGGCGACTTAATATCGTGCACCACTAAAGGCGACTTTACGTCGTGCACCACTTAAGGCGACTTCTCAACTTGCGCCACTTAAGGCGACTTAATATCGTGCACCACTAAAGGCGACTTTACGTCGTGCACCACTTAAGGCGACTTCTCAACTTGCGCCACTTAAGGCGACTTAATATCGTGCGCCACTAAAGGCGACTTTATGTTGTGCACCACTTAAGGCGACTTCTCAATTTGCGCCACTTAAGGCGACTTAATATCGTGCGCCACTAAAGGCGACTTTATGTTGTGCACCACTTAAGGCGACTTCTCAACTTGCGCCACTTAAGGCGACTTAATATCGTGCACCACTGAAGGCGACTTCTTGATACTTAGAATAAATTTAAGGATCGTGCACCACTCAAGGCGACTTAGTATCGTGCACCACTCAAGGCGACTTTTTGATACTTAGAATAAATCTAAGGATCGCGCACCACTCAAGGCGACTTTTCAACTTGCGCCACTTAAGGCGACTTAATATCGTGCACCACTGAAGGCGACTTTACATCGTGCACCACTTAAGGCGACTTTTCAACTTGCGCCACTTAAGGCGACTTAATATCGTGCACCACTGAAGGCGACTTCATATCGTGCACCACTTAAGGCGACTTTTCAACTTGCGCCACTTAAGGCGACTTAATATCGTGCACCACTGAAGGCGACTTTACATTGTGCACCACTTAAGGCGACTTGTCAGTACTTAGAATAAATCTAAGAATGGTGCACCACTTAAGGCGACTTTTCTCGTGCACCACTCAAGGCGACTTTCTCGTGCACCACTCAAGGCGACTTTACGTTGTGCACCACTTAAGGCGACTTCTCAACTTGCGCCACTTAAGGCGACTTAATATCGTGCACCACTGAAGGCGACTTTACACGTGCACCACTTAAGGCGACTTTTCAACTTGCGCCACTTAAGGCGACTTAATATCGTGCACCACTGAAGGCGACTTTACATTGTGCACCACTTAAGGCGACTTGTCAGTACTTAGAATAAATCTAAGAATGGTGCACCACTTAAGGCGACTTTTCTCGTGCACCACTCAAGGCGACTTTTCAGTACTTAGAATAAATCTAAGAATCGTGCACCACTTAAGGCGACTTTATCGGGCACCACTTAAGGCGACTTTCTTCAAGCATGGTGTTTCTTCAAGTGTTCGCCACTGAAAGAATGCTTTAACGTTCTGCCATTGAGGTCTTCCAACTTGTATGCGTTCGGAGCTGGCATCCCCACGACCTTATAAGGTCCTTCCCATTTTGGTGACATCTTGTTGATTCGGTCCAAAAGGGTGAACTCGTTGCGACGCCAAACCAGCTCCCCGACGAAGAACTGTCGGGACTTCACTCGCCGATTATAGTACCTGGCCGTCGCTAAGCGCATTCGTGCTTGGATTTCATCGGCTTCCCGCCTTTTCTCTTCGAGTAGATCCAAGTCCAGGCGTCTCACTTCCTCGTTCGTCAGGGGCTCATAGTATCTCGTCCGATGGGATGCCACGGCTACCTCCACAGGGGCGACAGCCTCCGTGCCATAAACAAGGCCAAACAGAGTCTCCCCTGTTGATCGTTTGGGTGTCGTTCTAACAACCCAAAGTACATTTTCCAGTTCGTTCAGCCATTTGCCCTTCAAGGCATAGACCCTCTTCTTCAGGCCATCCATCACGATTTTGTTGGCTGACTCCACCTGGCCATTAGTCTGAGCATGGCGTACGGAGGCGGTCCGATGCTCGACGTTCAGTTCTTCCAGATATTCCCTCACCTGAGAGCCGTTAAACGGTGGGCCATTGTCGCTGATCACCACCTTAGGAATCCCATATCTGGACACGATGTGGGTTTGGAGGAACTTGACGATCTGTTTCCCCGTTGTCCTGGCCAATGCTTTCGCCTCTATCCATTTCGAAAAATAATCGATAGCTACAAGTAAATACTTACATTGTCCTTGTGCTTGCGGAAGAGGTCCCACCAAGTCGATGCCCCACTGTGCGAAGGGCCAAGCGCTCTTGATGGATGTCAAGTTAGCAGCTGGAGCCACGATACTCGGGGCGTACCTCTGGCACGCGTCGCATGATCGGACCAACGCCGTTGCTTCTTTGTTCATCGTGGGCCAATAGTAGCCTAAGTTCAACACCTTCCTCAAAATGGATCGGGCCCCTTCGTGACAAGCCGCGATCCCCTCATGCATTTCCTTCAGGATTCGGTTGGTGTCGGGTTCTGCTACACACTTCAGGTACGGAGTCGAGAACCAGCCCTTCTTGTACAGTTGATTGTCCAGCATAACATAATTAGACGCGATCCGACATATCCTGTCTGCCGCTACTTTATCCTCGGGGATTGCCCCCGTAGTCAGATACGCGACTATCGGGGTCATCCAAGTGGGCTCCTCCTCCGGTTTCGCTTCAACGGTGCACACCTGCGTGGGGTCGATGTTTGACAAGATCACCTTCTCCAGGAAGTGCACCTTCCGATTTTCTTCTAAGGGTGCCCCCAGGGCGAATTTGCTCAAGGCGTCTGCCTCTACGTTCTCCTCCCTTGGAATAGCCTCGATATCGAAGCTTTTGAAGCTCTCTCTCAGGGTTTGTACCTCTCGCAGATACTTCTTCATTATCGGGCTCTTTGCTTCGTATCACCCTTGAACCTGGTTCACGATTAACGTCGCGTCGCACTTCACTCTTAAGTGATCGATTCCAGTGCCTTTTGCGATTTTCAGGCCCGTGATAAGAGCTTCATACTCCGCTTCATTGTTTGTGGCCTTGAATGTTAAAGCCAAGGCATATCGAAGTGGTTCACCTTCACCCGGTGGTATCAACAAGAAACCCGCTCCTGATCCGTCTGAACTCGCAGAGCCATCCGTATACATCTCCCAGATATTTTCCTTGTTTGGCTGTTCTGATTGCTCTGCCCTCTCTGGTTGTTCTTCTGTCGGGACCTCCATGGTTGCCCCCTCTACAGGGCCCGTTTCTTCTAGATCGGGGGCTGTAGATTCTGCTATAAAGTCCGCCAATGCCTGGCCCTTGATTTCCGTTCTTGGAGCAAAGTGTATTCGAAACTCACTGAGCTCTACTGCCCATTTCACCAATCTCCCCGACGCATCCGGTCGGTTCAAAAAATGCTTCAAAGGCTGGTTCGTTAGCACAGTGATCTCGTGTGCGTGGAAATATGGCCTTAGCTTCCGGGCAGTAATTATCAACGCAAAGAGGTACTTCTCAACGGCGGGATAGTTCAATTCAGATTTGGCAAATGCCTTGCTTACATAATAGACGGGGACTTGATTACCCTCGATAACCTTTACTAACACAGAGCTAATAGCAAATTCGGAAACAGCCAAATAAAGGAAGAGCGGCTCGCCTGGAACCGGTTTCGCCAGCGGCGGGAGTGTGCGGAGATGCTGCTTGAGTGCTTGGAACGCCTCTTCACATTTGGCGGTCCATTCGAATTTTTTGTTGGCCCTCAAGACTTCAAAAAACGGCATTGATCGGTCGCTGGCTTTGGACAAGAAGCGGTTCATTGCAGCTAGTCGGCCATTCAGTACTTGCACCTCCCGATGGTTTATCGGAGACTGCATTTCCTCGACTGCTCTCAACTTCTCTGGGTTCACCTCAATTCCTCTTTGGCTCACCATGAAGCCCAAAAATTTCCCTGAGTGGACTCCGAAGGCGTATTTCGTCGGGTTCAGGCGAACTTGATGAAGCCTCATCCGCTCAAACGCCATGGTAAGGTTGTGCACGTGATCCTCGGCTTGTCGGGACTTTACCAGCATATCATCCACGTAAGCTTCCATGGTTTCTCCCAGCATATCTCCAAACAGCTTGTTCACCATCCGCTGGTAGGTTGCCCCTGCGTTGATCAACCCGAAAGGCATGACATCGTAGTGATAGATGTCGCTGTCTGCATAAAACGCAGTGTGGGGGGGCATCTTCCTTGGCCATCTTGATCTGGTTGTAGCCTGAATATGCATCCATGAAACTCAGCAGCTCATGTCCCGATGTGGCATCCACCAGCTGGTCAATCCTCGGGAGTGGATAGCAATCCTTTGGACAAGCCTTGTTCAGGTCGCGGAAGTCCACGCACATTCGCCACTTCCCGTTAGTCTTCTTCACCAGCACTGGGTTGGCGACCCAAGTCTGGAATCGGAGCTCCTTAATGAAACCAGCATCGAGCAACCTGCCCACTTCTTGCTGGATCGCGATTTTCTTATATGTGCCCATCGGACGCCTCTTCTGCGTGATAGGCTTGATTGCGGGGTCTATCTTCAGCCCGTGCACGATCACGTCGGGGCTGATTCCTGGCATATCGCTGGGGGACCAGGCAAACAGCTCTTTGAACTCTTTCAGCAATTCCACCAATTTTTGGGCTGTCTCCTCAGTTAGGGCAAACCCGATTTTCACCTTCCTCTGGGGTCCGTCAATCTCGACTTCTTTCAGATCTTCTACGGGGGCGGGACGCCCAAACTCTTCTCTGGGGTCTGTGTCTGTCTGGAGGACAGTCATAGCCTCTCGCCTCCTCCTCCGGGTGGCGTTAACATAGCATTTTCGGGAGGCCACCTGGTCGCCCTTGACCTCCCCGACTCCGTGGTCGGTCGCGAACTTCATCTTCTGGTGTACAGTCGAGGCAACCGCCATCAGGGGATTGATGGTGGTTCTCCCGATAATTGCGTTGTAGGTCCCCGCAGAATCAACCACGACAAATTCCACATTCCTCCTTTCTGACTTCCACCCACCACCAAACTCCACTGGTAAGGTGATTACTCCCAGCGGGTAGGAAGTTGAGCCAGAAAACCCAACCATCGGGAAGTTTGCTTCCTTCAGATCCTTCTTCGTCTTCCCCATGGCTTTCAGCGCGTCCATGAATAGAATGTCGGAGGAGCTCCCTCCGTCGATTAGGATTCTCTTCATCTCGAACCCATCTACATCCAGGATTACCACCAGGGCATCGTCGTGCGGAGTCTCCACGCCTATGAGGTCCTCTGATGAGAAGGAGATCACCATCTCTTCCTTCAGGGTCCAAGATCGGGACCTTTTACCCAGCACCACCGCCGTAGGGATCCTGGAGGCGTAAACTTCTCGAGCGGATGAGGTATCTCCTCCAGCAGCAAATCCTCCATGAATCACGTTGATGACTCGTCTTTCTTTGCGAACACCAGATGACTCTGGATCAGTTCTCTTCTTCTTCGGGGACCGATCGCGGGATCGGGAACGGGACCACGATCGAGACCGAGAGCGGGACCTGCAGCGTTTGTCCCCGACGAACTCCTTGAGCTTTCCCTTCTGGATTAGCTTTTCAATCTCCTTTTTCAGCTCCCGACAGTGATTGGTGTCGTGGCCATTTGCGCGGTGAAATCGACAATAGCGATCTGTGCGGGACCCGAGGAATTCTCCATCTTTCTTCGGGGGGTACCTGGAGATACCTTGTCGTTCCATGACTGTCAGCACTTCCGCCATGGAGCAGTTGAGAGGAATGTCGAGATCTTCCCTCTTATCCTTCCTTGAAGAACGTCTGTCGTCCCTCCGATCCGGACGACCTCGATTCTTGCTGCTGTCGGGTTTACCCTTCGACTTACGATCGTCGAAAGGTTTACTCGACTGCTTCCCTTTATTTGACTTTGGGGGCTCCAGTTCTCCCGCAGCTATCTTGGACTCCCGGACATCAATCTGTCGCTTCACCCTCTTCTGCAAAGCCTCCATATTCCACACAGCCTTCTCAGCCACGCTGTGCATCAAGTCGGAGCCATAGGGGGCTGTCAGGTTCCGAATAAAAGTGCGGATGGTCTCGCCCTCCGAGATTTCCTCGTCTATCTCTGCTACGCTGGCTGTGTACCGCTGGTAATAGTGTGCCAGCGACTCGTCGGGCCTCTGCACCACCTGGGTTAGAGACCTCACGCTCTTCAGCAATCGTCTGCGGCCCTGATATTGTCGAATGAAACGGTCGTGCATGTCCGCCCAACAGGTAATGCAGCCTGGGGGCAGGCTGAAGAACCAGGTCAGGGCTCTTTCTCCGAGTGTGTTTGGGAACAGTGTGCACACTATATCTTCGTTCGGGGCTCTACCCAGACACGCCATAAGATGCTTCTGGACATGATGAATTGGATCTCCTTCGCCATCATATTCCTTAATCTCGGGGATACCCAGCCCAGGCGGGGCGAGGGTGTCTATTAGTCGGGGAACGAAGGGATGAGTGGACCGATCCCTCAGTTCCGACACCAGCGGCTTCTGTTCTCCCATACAGATGTTCACGATCTTTACCACCTGGTCGGGAGTGATGGGACCATTCAGGGGAATGGTCCTATGCTGTACTGGTCCTGGCCCATCAACCACGAACCTTTCCGGCTGACCAGTTGCCCTACCTCTGTCCTGGCCTCGGGGCGGGGCTTCCTGTGCATTCTGACCCTCTGTTGGTATGGTTGCTTCCTCCAGCGGGGGCATCTCCTCCTGCCTCCTGGCAGCCTCCCTTCGGTCTAAGAGAGCCTCGACAGCCGCCAGAAACATGGGCATGGCTTCGGCCACGGCCCTCGTCAAATCTGCAGCCGGGGGAGCCTCCTGCCCCCTGTTATCCTGGTGTTGAGGGGCAACGTCTTCGGGATGCGATCCATTGTGTCCTCCTGTCTGGGAGAGCTCAGCCGGGGGATGGTTCTGGTTTTCCCCTTGTTCTGGTACTGAATTCAGGTTCGTTGCAGCAGGGTGACGGGAACCACCGGATTGTCCCCTTCTGTTCTTGCAAGCCGCCATCGATCGAGTAGAAGGCATATCAGCTTTTTGTTTAAATTCCCACAGACGGCGCCAATGTTGGATCACGATGGAACTCCGGTACGGATCTTGACGGCAATCCTAGCTCCTTTGCTCCACGCAATCCTGCAAGAAGGGATAGACCGGGCGGTGACCCAGAATCCCTCTCCGATGCTTAAATGAGTACTTCGTCTGACTGGCAAGTAACAGATATCAAAGTGTATTCAACTCAACGTAAGTCTTTCTGAGATGATCTCCTGCCCTTTTATAGGCAAAGAGATGTCTCAGGTACCTGGCGAACCGTTAGGGGTGGTTAGCCCGTATCCCGCTTATCTCGTACACGATCTCGCGTATCTTAGCCATGCCCCGCGTATCTCGGCCACGATCCGTGTATCTTAACCACGTTCCGTATATCTCGGCCACGCCCCGCATATCTTGGCTTTATCCTCTGGCAACAAGTCCCGACTCCCGTCGGGGACTCCAGAGTTATCTCGTTGTGTCACCGCTCGGGGCCCCTCGTCATCGTGACAGGGCCAATCATTCTCAGGGATTCATCATCGGGGCCTACTTAAAGGCTTCTCGTCGGGAGCTTCTAGCTCCACTGTCGGGACCGACTCTGTCGGGACCCTGCTTCGTCGGGACTCCCTTCATCGGGACCCTTCTCCTAGGTCATCTTGACCCTTACTCTGGGCCTGGTGGGCCTGTTTGCCGTTTCCTCGCCGTTAAAGGGCCTGACGGCTATAGTCGAACCCATCAACCAACATCTCATTAGTCCCTGATTTCAAATTCAATTTGATCTCAGTTTCTAGGCTTCCTAGCCAATTGAATTGTAAGGTGATCTTTACTTCTGATCATGTGTTACTCCAGGGCCAGAGTGGCAAGTCCATGGTGATTGGGTAATGAAATAGAGGACTATACACCTTGAAGGATGTGGTGCCTTCAAGCTCAAGGAAGATTGCAGCCACTTGCTTGGGAAATAAGGAAGAGGTGTTGAGATGGCATAGGCGTTTGGGCCATGTCTCTGAGACTTACCTCAACCATTTAGATGTTTTGAATTTGAATAAATCTTATGGTTGTATCAAACAATGCACAATTTGCCCTCTTGCCAAGCAATCTAGATTTTCATTTCCAATAAGTGACTCTATTGCTTCTAAGCCTTTTGATCTTATTCACATGGACTTATGGGGTCCTTACAAAGTGCCAACCTTCAAGGGCAATCAATACTTCTTGACAATAGTAGATGATTGTTCAAGAGCAACTTGGGTGTACTTAATGAAGTTCAAGAGTGACACTTTCTTGCACATCAAGAACTACCTACTCATGGTGAAGAATCAGTTTGGCACTATGGTTAAGACCTTAAGGAGTGAAAATGGCACTGAGTTCACCAACTCAGTACAAGGAGTTGCTTCTCCAATTTGGCATCCATCACCAAACTAGTTGTGTGCACACACCACAACAAAATGGAAGAGTGGAACGCAAGCATAGAGACATCCTAAACATTGCTAGAGCAATTAGGTTTCAAGCATCAATGCCTTTGAGACACTGGGGATATTGCATTCTAAATGCTTGTTACATACTCAATAGGCTACCATCCTCTATCTTGAAGTTCAAGTCACCTATGGAAGTGTTATATGGGAAAGTGCCTTCTCTTCAACATTTAAGAGTTATTGGTTGTCTTTGCTTCACAACAAAGCTAAACAACCATGACAAGTTTGGTTCAAGAGCTGAACCATGCATACTTATGTGGTACTCCACTTCACAAAAAGGATACCTTGTAATGAATATTTCTGATTCAGTCTTTCATGTTTCAAGAGATGTACTCTTCCATGAAGATATCTTTCCATTTGCCATGTCCAAAGAGGCCCTAAAAGCCTTAATACCTTCTTGCTTGGCACCCAAGCCATCTATGCTTGACTCTTCACCAGAGTTGCCAATGCTCCTTGATGAACTTACTCCAAGCCATGCTCCCATTATTGAGCCTAATGTTTCTTCACAACCTCCCCAGTCAATAGAAGAAGAGGTAGTTCCATTACAAGGAGCAGGAAGTGCATCACCTCAACAAAATGGATCACCTCAACAAAGTTCTTCTCCTCAACCTCCCCAACCAACAGAGGAAGTGGTAGAGGAAGTCCCACAACCTCCTTCCATAAGAAGGAGCCTCAGACTTGCCCAAAGAAACTCACCACAAATAAGGAGGAGTGCAAGGCTTGCTGCTCTTCAAAACAAGCCTAGTTCCAATGCCACTTTTGGAATGGAAAGATATATATCTTATGATACTCTAGGCCCCCAATTCAAATGTTTCTTGACTTCCATTGACAAGATTAAAGAACCAAGCACTTACAAGCAAGCCATCAAAGATCTAAACTGGATTGTGGCTATGAAAGAGGAGATACAAGCTCTCCAAGACAACAACACATGGCAGATAGTAGACCTACCTCAAGGAAAATCCTCAATTGGTTGCAAATGGGTCTTCAAAATCAAGTACAACTCTGATGGATCTATTGAAAGATACAAGGCAAGATTGGTTGCCAAAGGATTCAATCAGGTGGAAGGTACTGATTTCAATGAGACATTCTCACCTGTAGTTAAGATGGACACTGTGAGGATTGTCTTGGCATTGACAGCTGCCAAATCATGGGGATTGTATCACATGGATGTAAACAATGCATTTCTCCAAGGTGATCTATCTGAGGAAGTTTATATGGACATTCCTCAAGGATTTGATCCATCTAGGTCCATTGAAGCATTCCCCAAGAGAGTATGCAAGCTCAACAAGTCTTTATATGGGCTCAAACAAGCATCAAGGCAATGGAACATCAAGCTCACCCAAACATTATTGAAGACTGGCTACAAGCAATGTGCCTCAGATCATTCCTTGTTTAGCAAGATACAAGGTAATGACAAGGTATTCATTCTCATCTATGTTGATGATCTCCTAATCACTGGTTCAAATGCCAAGTTGATCAATCAATTGAAGTGCACACTCCAAACACACTTCAAATTAAAGGATTTGGGAGACTTGAGATATTTTTTAGGCTTGGAAGTTGCAAGATCAACACAAGGCCTTGTCATCAATCAAAGGAAGTATGCTATGGAGCTTATAGAGGATGCAGGCTTGGGAGCTGCTAGGCCAGCTGAAACTCCAATGGAATTCAACATCAAGCTCACCACACATGAGTATGACAAAGCCACCAACTTCAATCCTGATGACATACTCTTGGAAGATGCCACTTCTTATAGAAGGGTCATTGGTAAATTACTATATCTTACCATGACAAGACCAGACATAAGTTTTTCAGTTCAAAGGCTTAGTCAATTTGTGGACAAGCCCAAGAAGTCCCATTATGAAGCAGCAATGAGGGTGGTTAGATACATCAAGGGAACTCCAGGTCAAGGTTTGATCTATCCCTCCAACAATTCTCTCAAGTTGAGTATCTTTTGTGACTCAGATTGGGCAGCCTGCCCTTTCAGTAGAAAGTCAGTGAGTGCATATTGTGTGAAGCTTGGATCAGCTATGATAGGATGGAAGGTCAAGAAACAGGACACCATTTCCCTTTCAAGTGCTGAAGCTGAATATAGATGCTTGAGGGTTGCCATTCAAGAAGCACTTTGGGTGAACAGAATCCTCAAGGAACTTGGATTGCAAGTTACCTTGCCAATCCCAATCCACACTGATAGTGAGGCAGCCTTAAAGATTGCCAAAAACCCCATGTTCCATGAGCGCACCAAGCATATTGAACTTGACTGCCACTTCACAAGACACCATATCAACTCAGGGATGATTGGTGTCTATCATATTTCTTCAAAAGTTCAAATGGTTGACTTACTCACCAAGGCATTAGTTAAGAATCAACATGTTGCCTTATTGAAGCTCTATGGGATCAAGGATGTGTTTCATGAAGGAAAAGAAGAAGAAAAGGATGGGGGAATATAGAAGTGTATTCCACACTCTATGCATGCACCTAACTACACAATGCATACACACTAAACTATGTATGCACCTGGTTCATAGTTGATTGTATAGCCTTAGTTGGTGATCCTAGTTTTGCCTAGTATATATATTGTAACACTTGCTTTGTAATACCTAGTTGATTAATGAAGCATTCTCATTCATATGGATTGACTACTTGAAGTGTTGAAGCTTTTTCCGAATCAAGAGTCGACCGTCAAAAAATCTGATATCTACTAAATCACTCAGATTGGTTGACTACTTGAAAGAGGTTAAGTAAAGAAGAACTCAACAGTCGATGATCAAACATCTGATATCAACTAAATCACTCAGACGGATCGACTACTTGAAGTTTTAAAAGCTGATCTTCTCGAAGTCATGTGTCGACCATCCAAAATATGATATCAACCAAATCACTCAGAAAGTTCGACGACTCGGAAGACAGGTTATATATTTTGGAATTATCCTTCTTAAAATATTATATTACCTAGAATTTTGCTCATTCTGAAAGTCGAATATCGCCCTATTCTTAAAAAGTGAACGACAATCTTTGATAAATTTATCAAGTGATTAAATCTTTTTTAAAAATATCGAGTCGTCCATTAAATTGGCGAGATGCATGAAAGGGAAATGGGGAATGAATATACAAATATTATAAAAAGATCAAAACTCCATTCATTAAATAAGCATGGTTTACATTAAGTCGGGAAGGAAAAAGAAGTATCTATACAGGATTTTTCCTACTCTCCCTAGCCCTGGCCTCCACAGCCATATACTCCCGAAGAATTACCACCTTCGAGAATTCAAAATTAGGGTCCATGGCCCTAATATCCTTCACCACTGAAGCGAAAGTCGAAAGAAGCATCTACCCACAGGTCATGGCGGCATCCCTCTGGAAAGCCTCACTAGCTTTATAGCTAGCAATGACATCCGAGGCGGGTTTCTTGAACTTCTCCACCTCCGTCTTCAGAAAGGCGATCTCCTCCTGGCAAGAGGCCACCTTGGCCTGGTAAACCTTCAAAAAGGCAGCAGAGTCGCGATAAGCCTCGCTAAACACCGCTGAGAGGGTCACAAAATCCCTCAAGGCGCCCTTACAGGAGGAAAGCTCTTCGGTCGTGCTCGCCAAAACTCCAGTCAAGCGAGGAAGCTCCTTCTCAAAGAGAGCAACTTCTTCTCGAAGACGTTGCACCGCCTCTACTTCCGACTCTACCGAGGCGAGTTTCCCCCTCAACAAGGAAACCTCCTCATCCAAGTCGACGAGCAGCTGGCCGACTTGCGAAAAATGGCGAGTGGCCTGGAAAAAGAAGTTTGATCAGTACAAGGTCAGCTTCAAAGAATACGTATTGGAAAGAGGTGTCGAAAACCTTTACCTTGGCTTGCCGATGCAAGAGTAGTCGGGCAGCCTCCCCCGCGCAGTCAATAGGCAAGCAAGGGCGGTCTTGGGGAGGAACGGAAGCGTTTATTAGATGGAGAGCCAACTCCTTATTAGCGATGGAGTGGCCCTCCTTCAATTGGTACCCCCTCAAGGAAGCGAGAGGATCCCAGTCGACATCCCCTCGAGAAGACTCGGGGGCAGAATGGAGCATCCTCCAAGAAAAAGGGGGACCCTCAAACTTCAAGCCTATCATGGATTGAGAAGATGAAGGTTCAGTAGGAGCTTTACCCTTCAGATCGACCTCTGCAAAAGAATATGTCAGATACTTCACGAAAATTCTAAAGAAAGAGTCATAGAGAAGGATATTTTTACTTTTGGAAGATGAGGGGCTAGAAGCAGAAGCGACTTCAGGAACAATCTCCTAGGACTAAGAGACAGGGACGGCGGTAGTTATTTTCGCCTTCTTAAGAGGCTCGGCGCCATTTTTCTTGGCGGGCCTCTTCACTCACCCCTGGAAGGTTGCAGCTTAAGTTTCTTCTGCTTCCGCAGAGTCGACAGCGGCCTTGGTCGAGGCCCCTTCTAACACCCCCTGGGTTTCCCAAGGGCAGACTGGTCGGGGGCAACTTCCGAACTGGTCGCAACTAGATCATCAGCAAGGGGCACCCCCGTGGCCGCCTAAGCGTGAAAAAGATGCTTAAAAAGACCTACATGAAGCAAAAAGAAGATTCAAAAGGCCACTATAAAATAAAAAAATAAAAACAACCCAATTTAAAGGGGGGGTCCTCGACGCGAAGACGAATCAAGGCTCTAATAAGAGCCTTCTCTGTGGTGTCGACCACAGACTTCCACGGCTCAAAGTCCCTGGAGGTAACCATGGCGTGAATCTCGCCAACAGTGACGAGTTCCTAAGGAGTTAGCCCCCGCAGAGTCGGGGCAGTATCGGGACCTAGGGAAGGGATCAAGGGCCAAGTAACACCTTCTCAATAGAAGAAGTAATAGTTCTTCTAGTTGGCGTTATAGGACATAAGCTTGGTCACCAGGTCCTCAGCCGATTCCCAGGAAAGATGGCCATCTGTGGGCCACCGACTCTTGAAGTTGAAGTATGAAGCAGGATTCTTCCGCAGTTGGTAAAAACACCGGAAAACCCGCAAAGAATACGTCCACTGATAGTCGTCGCACAGACAACGAAAGCCCACCCAAAAGCGGATGGCGTTGGCGGTGAGCTGGCAGGGATGAATGCGATAGTACCCGCAGAGCTCTTTCAACTCCTCACAAAAAGGGAATCGAAGCCCCGCTTCGATTTGACCAAGGTATACGGGGACCTCCCCTCTCATGGCCGGTATTCCTCTCCGGGATGAACAGCGGAACAAGGATGTTCGGAGTCGCTAAAATTACCCAAAGACATGGCTTTTATAAAGCCATCACGGGTTAATCGATTCTTCTTGGGAGAAGTGGGAAAAGAAGGAACGAATCCTTGAAACCAACCTGATGGAAGTTGAGCAGCCATGGGGGTTTTAGAGAGAGATTGGAGAAAAGAAGCTTCTTTATCGGGATCAGAGGGGCCGGCGGTGGCAACTCCGACTAATATTCTCTCTTCGAGAGTGCAAGGTCGAAGAGAATTGGGGTTGATGAAGAAGGCACTATACTGATTCGCCAGAATGACAGGGAAAACGAAAGCAAGGAGTAAAAAGTGAAGGGTAAAAACCATGCTATTTATAGAGGTCTCCGTCGCTTGGGTAACTTCCTAGGGAAGTCTATCCGAGGTCACTCATTCATTGGTGCCTTCCCTAACAACAAGACCGTTGCCTTGCACCTGTCAAGCGATTAACGAGGTGACTCTCCAACTTCCCTAGGAACCCCCAACGGTCAGAATTACTGAGCCAGACTCTCGCCTCCGCTTGAGAAGGTCTCTTCAAATCCTACAGATCAAAGGTCAAATACTCAACTTAAGACCTCACCTTCATAAATAAAGTTGACGACTTAATTCTCGGGGGCAAGTGTTGGGTTATGATTAAACCTGATGCTACAAGCGTAAAGTCGAGTACATTTGAAAGGGCGAGGAGGACAGAGTTTTCGACCTTTCTTACTTGTGTTAATAAGGTGAAGATAAAAGGTCGACAACGATACATAGGGAAGTCGACTTTCAAAGTACGGCTAGGCGACTAGGAGATGATTGAACTACTTAGTCTCTGGCAAAAGACGCTAATCGAAGTCGACCACAGAAACTTCTATGGAAACCCTCCCTCTGAGGTAAAGGACAGGTGGCGACCTGCTTCAAACCGTCTTCAAGAGGAAATCTCCCTCTGAGGTAAAGGACAAGTGGCGACCTGCTTCAAACCGTCTTAAAGAGGAAACCTCCCTCTGAAGTCAAGGATAGGTGGCGACCTGCTTGTCACCTGGTTGAAGAAACCTTCCTCAGTAAGAAACACTTAGCTGGAGACCAGCTTGTCACCAGCTGGCTGCTCACCGTCTCTTTCAACCAATCACAGCAGAGTAATCGCGGCCCCCTGAACAGCCAATCAAGGCATAGCAGCCGCCTTTAGTAAGCCGGTAACTTGTCCCTATAAATAGGGACTTTTTCTATTCATTAATCAATCTCAAGATACTTTACATTGTTACTCTCAAATCCATTACTGACTTAAGCTTCGGAGTGGAATCAGGGGCCATCCCCAACACCTTTTTTAGGTACTCGCCCCATAAAAACCATTGAAGGAAACTTAGTGTTCGAAGGAGCTAAGTCCAAGGCGATATCTTAAAGTCCATTCCCCGAAGTTCAAGGCCACGTCATTTTGATCCCAACAGGGAGGATGGTTTTTTCTCTCCAATCACCACTTAGGAGGGATTGTGAACTAACCCAAATCGCATCAATCTTCTGATCTTGCCCCTACTTCCGAATAGTTCATACGAGGTTTGCCGTGCGACCAGCGGATACGACGGGCACCGTGCTACTCATCTGTTAGGAGTGTTGTAGCGCCCACGAAATGTTGATTCCCTGTCTCAAATTAACCTGTTAAAAACATCAATTTGTATCGTGTTGTATCCTTGGTCAACTGATAATTCTCCAATTCCCTTGTTTCCACATAGGAATACTTCTCCAGGGAATCCGTACAAGTATTCACAACCTTCAACTAATATCAGGTTTGTGGCCACTTAGTGAATACAAGAGTCGGTGAATTACAGGTGATCTTGACCATCCCCATTGCTCATACCCTTAGTCAAACCCAATCGATTTCCAAAGACGTGGTAACTTGGCCTTTTTCTTCAGCACTGCGCTCATACACCGGGAAGCGAACATTGAGCCTGACCTTAGATATGAGTTCTGAGTCCATGAGGATACTTCGGGCGCCTCTTCATAAGTCTCCCGGGATCAATCACATGTTCGAGGTGAAGAAGTTTGTACCCATCCGAATTACGAGGATTCTACCTAGCACAACCCAAACCAGATGATCGTTTTGCGTAACCAAGTTTCCCAACTGATGGATCCGACTATAGCCGTCAGGCCCTTTAAACGGCGAGGAAATGGCAAACAGGCCCACCAGGCCCAGAGTAAGGGTCAAGATGACCTAGGAGAAGGGTCCCGATGAAGGGAGTCCCGACGAAGCAGGGTCCCGACAGAGTCGGTCCCGATAGTGGAGCTAAAAGCTCCCGACGAGAAGCCTTTAAGTAGGCACCGATGATGAATCCCTGAGAATGATTGGCCCTGTCACGATGACGAGGGGCCCCGAGCGGTGACACAACGAGATAACTCTGGAGTCCCCGACGGGAGTCGGGACTCGTTACCAGAGGATAAAGCCAAGATATGCGGGGCGTGGCCGAGATATACGGAACGTGGTTAAGATACACGGATCGTGGCCGAGATACGCGGGGCATGGCTAAGATACACGAGATCGTATACGAGATAAGCGGGATACGGGCTAACCACCCCTAACGGTTCGCCAGGTACCTGAGGCACCTCTTTGCCTATAAAAGGGCAGGAGGTCACCTCAGATCACTTACGTTGAAATTCAATACTTTTGATATCTGTTGCTTGCCAGTCAGACGAGGTACTCATTTAAGCATCGGAGAGGGATTCTGGGTCACCGCCCGGTCTATCCCCTCTTGCAGGATTGCGTGGAGCGAAGGAGCTAGGATTGCCGTCAAGATCCGTGCCGGAGTTCCACCGTGATCCAACATTCTGGGTCACCGCCCGGTCTATCCCCTCTTGCAGGATTGCGTGGAGCGAAGGAGCTAGGATTGCCGTCAAGATCCGTGCCGGAGTTCCACCGTGATCCAACATTGGCGCCGTCTGTGGGAATACTAACAAAAAGCTGATATGCCTTCTACTCG
This sequence comes from Clarkia xantiana subsp. parviflora, assembly GCA_036873135.1. Classification (NCBI taxonomy): domain Eukaryota; kingdom Viridiplantae; phylum Streptophyta; class Magnoliopsida; order Myrtales; family Onagraceae; genus Clarkia; species Clarkia xantiana. Next base: position 9,689,323 of record JAPTYO010000013.1, on the reverse strand, counting down.
CTCGATGGTGGCTGGCAAGAACAGAAGGGGACAATCTGGTGGTTCTCGTCACCCTGCTGCAACAAACTTGAATTCAGTACCAGAACAAGGAGAAAACCAGAATCATCCCCCGGTTGAGCTCTCCCAGACAGGGGGGCACAATGGATCGCATCCCGAAGAAGTTGCCCCTCGACACCAGGATAACAGGGGGCAGGAGGCCCCCCCGACTGCAGATTTGACAAGGGCCGTGGCGGAGGCCATGCCCATGTTCCTGGCGGCTGTAGAGGCTCTCTTAGACCGAAGGGAGGCTACAAGGAGGCAGGAGGAGATGCCCCCGCTGGAAGAAGCAACCCTACCAACAGAGGGTCGGAACGTACAGGAAGCCCCACCCCAGGGCCAGGAAGGAGGTAAGATGACCGGTCAGCCGGAGAGGTTCGTGGTTGATGGGCCAGGACCAGTTCAGCACAGGACCATTCCCCTAAATGGCCCCATCACTCCCGACCAAGTGGTAAAGATCGTGAACATCTGTATGGGAGAACAGAAGCCGCTGGTGTCGGAGTTAAGGGATCGATCCACTCATCCCTTCGTTCCCCGCCTAATAGACACCCTCGCCCCGCCAGGGCTGGGTATCCCCGGAACTGACCCATGGAGGATTTGCTGCTGGAGGTGATACCTCATCCGCTCGAGAGGTTTACGCCTCTAGAATCCCCACGGCGAGGGTGCTGGGTAAGAGGTCCCGATCCTGGACCTTGAAAGAAGAGATGGTAATCTCCTTCTCGTCCGAAGACCTCACAGGAGTAGAGACTCCACACGACGACGCCCTGGTAGTAAGTCTGGATGTAGACGGATTCGAGATGAAGAGAATTCTGATTGATGGAGGAAGCTCCTCCGACATTCTATTCATGGACGCGCTGGAGGCCATGGGAAAGACGAAGAAAGATCTGAAGGAGGCAAACTTCCCGATGGTTGGGTTCTCTGGCTCAACTTCCTACCCGCTGGGAGTGATCACCTTACCAGTGGAGTTTGGTAGCGGGTGGAAATCAGAAAGGAGGAACGTGGAATTTGTCGTGGTTGATTCTGCGGGGACCTACAACGCGATTATCGGGAGAACCACCATCAATCCCCTGATGGCGGTTGCCTCAACTGTGCACCAGAAGATGAAGTTCCCGACTGACCACGGGGTCGAAGAGGTCAAGGGCGACCAGGTGGCTTCCCGAAAATGCATTGTTAATGCCACCCGAAGGAGGAGGCGAGAGGCCATGACTGTCCTCCAGACAGACACAGATCCCAGAGAAGAGTTTGGGCGCCCCGCCCCAGTAGAGGATCTGAAGGAAGTCGAGATCGACGGACCTCAGAGGAAGGTGAAGATCGGGTCCGCTCTAACTTAGGAAACAGCCCAAAAATTGGTGGAATTGTTGAAAGAGTTCAAGGAGCTGTTTGCCTGGTCCCCCAGCGATATGCCAGGAATCAGCCCCGACGTGATCGTACACGAGCTGAAGATAGACCCCGCGATCAAGCCTATCACGCAGAAAAGGCGTCCGATGGGCACGGACAAGAAAATCGCGATCCAGCAGGAAGTAGGCAGGTTGCTCGATGCTGGGTTTATCAAGGAGCTCCGATTCCAGACTTGGGTTGCTAACCCGGTGCTGGTGAAGAAGAGCAACGGAAATGACGGATGTTTGTTGACGAATCAACCTTTGAAGCATTTTTTGAACCGACCTGATGCGTCGGGGAGATTAGTGAAATGGGCAGTCGAGCTTAGTGAGTTCCACATTCACTTTGCTCCGAAAACGGCTGTTAAGGGCCAGGCGTTGGCGGATTTTATAGTAGAGTCTACAGCTCCCGATCTAGAAGTAGCGGGTCCTGTAGAGGGGGTAACTATGGAGGTCCCGATAGCAGAACAACCAGAAATAGCGGAGCAATCAGAAGGATCGGGAGCAGGGTTTGTACTAATACCACCAGACGGAGGTGAGCCGCTCCGCTTCGATATGCTTTGGCCTTAACGTTTAGGACCACGAACAACGAAGCTGAGCACGAGGATCTTATCACGGGCCTGAAAATTGCCAAAGGTACGGGAGTTGTTCACTTGAGAGTGAAATGTGACACGGCCCTGATTGTGAACCAGGTCCAAGGGCGATACGAGGCGAAGAGCCCAATAATGAGGAAGTACCTTCGCGAGGTGCAAGTCTTGAAGGAGAGCTTTAAAAGTTTCGACATCGAGGCGATCCCGAGGGAGGAAAACGTGGAGGCAGATGCCTTGAGCAAATTTGCCTTGGGGGCACCCCTGGAGGAAAATCGGAAGGTGCACTTCTTGGAAAAGGTGATCTTGTCGACCGCCGACCCGACGCAGGTGTGTGCTATTGAAGCAGGATCGGAGGAGGAGCCCACTTGGATGACCCCAATAGTCACGTATCTGACTACGGGGGCAGTCCCCGATAATCAAGTAGTAAGCTGACAGGATACGTCGGATCGCGGCTAATTGCGTGATGCTGGACAATCAGCTATACAAGAAGAGCTGGTTCTCGACTCCGTACTCGAAGTGTGTAGCAGAACCCGACACCAATCGGATTCTGAAGGAGGTGCACGAAGGGGTCGCGGCCTGCCATGAAGGGGCCCGATCTATCATGAGGAAAGTGCTTAATTTGGGCTATTATTGGCCCACGATGAACAAAGAAGCGACGGCGATGGTCCGATCCTGCGACGCGTGCCAGAGGTACGCCCTGAGTGTCGTGGCTCCGGCCGCTAATCTGACATCCATCAAGAGCGTGTGGCCCCTCGCGCAGTGGGACATCGACTTGGTGGGACCTCTTCCACAAGCACAAGGTCAATGTAAGTATTTACTTAAAGCAATCAATTATTTTTCGAAATGGATAGAGGCGAAGGCATTGGCCAGAACAACGGGGAACCAGATCGTCAAGTTCCTCCAAACCCACATCGTGTCCAGATACGGGATTCCCAAGGTGGTGATCAGCGACAATGGTCCACCGTTTAACGCCTCTCAGGTGAGGGAATATCTGGAGGAGTTGAACATTGAGCATCGGACCGCCTCCGTACGACATGCTCAGACTAATGGCCAGGTGGAGTCAGCCAATAAAATCGTGATGGACGGCCTCAAGAAGAGGGTCTATGCTTTGAAGGGAAAGTGGCTGAACGAACTGGAGAACGTGCTTTGGGCCGTTAGAACGACACCCAAACGATCAACGGGGGAGACTCCGTTTGGCCTTGTTTATGGCACGGAAGCTGTCGCCCCTGTGGAGGTAGCTGTGGCGTCCCATCGGATGAGATACTACGAGCCTATGACGAATGATGAAGTGAGACGTCTGGACTTGGACCTACTCGAAGAGAAGAGGCGGGAAGCCGTTGAAGTCCAAGCTCGAATGCGTTTGGCGACGGCCAGATACTACAATCGGCGAGGGAAATCTCGACAGTTCTTCGTCGGGGAGCTGGTTTGGCGTCGCAACGAATTCACCCTTTTGGATCGAACCAACAAGATGTCACCAAAATGGGAAGGACCTTATAAGGTCGTGGGGATGCCAGCTCCAAATGCATACAAGTTGGAAAACCTCGATGGACAGAACGTTTAAGCATTCTTTTAGTGGCGAACACTTGAAGAAAGTCGCCTTAAGTGGTGCACGCTGCAAAGTCGCCTTCAGTGGTGCACGATATTAAGTCGCCTTAAGTGGTGCACGATGAAAAGTCGCCTTCAGTGGTGCACGATATTAAGTCGCCTTAAGTGGCGCAAGTTGAAAAGTCGCCTTAAGTGGTGCACGCTGCAAAGTCGCCTTCAGTGGTGCACGACGAAAGTCGCCTTCAGTGGTGCACGATGAAAGTCGCCTTAAGTGGTGCACGATATTAAGTCGCCTTAAGTGGCGCAAGTTGAAAAGTCGCCTTAAGTGGTGCGCACTGCAAAGTCGCCTTCAGTGGTGCACGATATTAAGTCGCTTTAAGTGGCGCAAGTTGAAAAGTCGCCTTAAGTGGTCCGCGCTGCAAAGTCGCCTTCAGTGGTGCACGATATTAAGTCGCCTTAAGTGGCGCAAGTTGAAAAGTCGCCTTAAGTGGTGCACGCTGCAAAGTCGCCTTCAGTGGTGCACGATATTAAGTCGCCTTAAGTGGTGCACGATGAAAAGTCGCCTTAAGTGGTGCACGATATAAAGTCGCCTTAAGTGGTGCACGATGAAAGTCGCCTTAAGTGGTGCACGATGTTAAATCGCCTTAAGTGGCGTGGTTCTGCCTTAAGTGGAATAAAGCGATTGAACTCGATCCTTGGCAGAGTCGAGGGGAGCAGGATCCACGAGGTATGAGGCAGAAGGCTCCGCAGCAAGATGATCGGATCCTGGAAGATTGGCCGCGGGAGGATCGGACTCTTGGAGGTCAGCCGATGAAGAGTCGACTATCGAGGAATATTGGAGGAGTCTTCTCGGATTTTGTGGCTATCCTCGAAGTATCGAGGAACCTCGGACGAGAAGATCCGTGTCAAGGAATTTTGTCAAGAGAAAAGCCTCTGATACAGATATCAGAAGGTCGGGAGTTGAAAGACACGACGAACTAAAAGTCCCTCATGTCTTGGGGGCAAATGATGGGTCCGACTATAGCCGTCAGGCCCTTTAAACGGCGAGGAAATGGCAAACAGGCCCACCAGGCCCAGAGTAAGGGTCAAGATGACCTAGGAGAAGGGTCCCGATGAAGGGAGTCCCGACGAAGCAGGGTCCCGACAGAGTCGGTCCCGATAGTGGAGCTAAAAGCTCCCGACGAGAAGCCTTTAAGTAGGCACCGATGATGAATCCCTGAGAATGATTGGCCCTGTCACGATGACGAGGGGCCCCGAGCGGTGACACAACGAGATAACTCTGGAGTCCCCGACGGGAGTCGGGACTCGTTACCAGAGGATAAAGCCAAGATATGCGGGGCGTGGCCGAGATATACGGAACGTGGTTAAGATACACGGATCGTGGCCGAGATACGCGGGGCATGGCTAAGATACGCGAGATCGTATACGAGATAAGCGGGATACGGGCTAACCACCCCTAACGGTTCGCCAGGTACCTGAGGCACCTCTTTGCCTATAAAAGGGCAGGAGGTCACCTCAGATCACTTACGTTGAAATTCAATACTTTTGATATCTGTTGCTTGCCAGTCAGACGAGGTACTCATTTAAGCATCGGAGAGGGATTCTGGGTCACCGCCCGGTCTATCCCCTCTTGCAGGATTGCGTGGAGCGAAGGAGCTAGGATTGCCGTCAAGATCCGTGCCGGAGTTCCACCGTGATCCAACATTCTGGGTCACCGCCCGGTCTATCCCCTCTTGCAGGATTGCGTGGAGCGAAGGAGCTAGGATTGCCGTCAAGATCCGTGCCGGAGTTCCACCGTGATCCAACACCAAATTGTTCTTAGCCAGTCTTGCTTCTGCAGTGGTCCCCCTCTCCAACAAAACGACCGAGCCCGTGTGATAAGGCATGGACCACATTTGACATAATTTGTGCAGAGGATTGCGTCCTCCTACGACTCAATTTATAGACCCATAAAATCCGATTTATTCAAACATTATGACGTCGATGAATAATAAACTCGAATTGCAATTCTTTCATTCATCAGAATGTAATTTTCAATTATCAAAATGTTATCACAGATATACGCCCACTTCTAAACCCTACGAAATCCTAGCAGTTTAACATGCTATTCAAATGTCTCTTTGCGTAATGGTTTAGTTAATGGTTCCGCCACCATGTCATCAGTGGGCGAGTATTCTAAAGTGATTATATTGTCTTCTACCATAGATTTAGCATCATTACATTTCACATTAATGTGTTTAGTCCCACTATGGTACTTTGTATTCTTTACTGCCGCATTGGCTGCTTGGCTGTCAGAGAACACCTTCACATGTTTACTTCCGACATCGCCAGCCTTTTCAGCCAGACCGCTTCCTGTGTGTTTTTTCAGAGAGCAACGAATTCTGATTCCATTGTTTTCAAGGTCTGATTGGAATCTTGCTACTAGGCCCACAGCGTAACATATGTCCGGGCGAGTGTAAAGCATGGCGTACATGAGACTTCCGACCATGCTTAAATACTCTGTACTTGTCATCTATTCACGCTCTTGCTGGTTCTTCAGGTCGTCGCGCTTTGACAACGCGCACCCGAATACTACTGGCATTTCCACGGGTTTGCATCTTGTAATCTAAACCTTTTCAACAGTTTGTTGATGTAGGCTTCCTAAGATAGACACAATCTCCGGGCGGCACGATCTCTAGCAATTTTAATGCCCAAGATGTCCTAAGCCTCTCCCATGTATTTCATCTCAAATACAGATGCCAACAAGGAATTTGATTAATGCATGAAACTCACATCGTTTGCGGCAATGATTATGTCATCCATGTACAAATTCATGATGACATACTAAGACCCAAAGGTCTTCGTAACACGCATGGATCATCTTGGAGATTCACGAATCCGTTTCCAATGATTTCCTCATGAAACATGTGGTACCATTGTCGAGACGATTGTTTAAGACCGTACATGGATCTTTTAGGAGTTTACAAACTTTACGTTCGTTACCAGGAGTAATGAAACCCTCTGGTTGCTCCATATAGATCTCTTCCTCTAGGTTTCCATGGAGGAATGCGGTCTTAACATCCATTTGGTGCAACTCTAAATCGAGGCATGCTACCAAGGCTAGGATTGCCCTGACTGTGGTATACCGCATAGTCGGTGAGTATGTTTCGTCAAAGTCCACTCCATGAAGCTGGGTGTATCCTTTCGTAACTAGTCGAGCTTTGTATCGCTCGACATTTCCATCAGCAGTGAGTTTCAGTTTTAGAACCCACTTCGCCCTTATGGCCCTGCGGTTAGAAGGTAAATCAAGTAAAGACCATACCGAATTGGTTTTCATTGAGGCGATCTCATATTCGATTGCTTTCCTCCATTCCTCGCTTGAGGTCCTTTCAACGCTTGTTGAACCGTTACCGGTTCGTCAACAGAAGTTAGAGTGAATATTTCACCCTTCTCGATGGGATACTTCTTGGGAGAAATTTGATTCCTTTGAATTCGTCTAGGCTCGTTAATCCCATCTTGAGTCTGAACGTTCCTCCCACTCGGAATAATGCTTTCTATCGGTGCATCACTTTCACTGGGAACAAGGGCAGTGCTAGAACCTTGACCTACAAATTTTATTGGACGACCTCTCGGTCTCGGGATTTACCTCCGAGATTAATTCCTTGATCACTAGGACCTAGAACCAAGTTGGTTGATCCATTCCCACTAGGAACAATGTGTAGTTTTGGCATTACTGGATTTTCATCCAGCGGTTCGGCTACGTGATTATCAGGTTCAACTTAATTCGTACCTACAGCAACAGTGATTTGTGTGGTAGGGTTGGCTCCTCCCACTGGATTTACTATGAAAATTTCCCCGTCTTCATTTACCATTTCATTCACTTGCGTTGCTGCCTCAAATCCCCCACTCGAAGTAAGTGGGACCTGATCATCATCCTTATCCTGCTCCAATACGATTAAGACTTCGTCTGTTTTATCACATCAAGCGTTTGAAAAATCATCCTCAAGTCATGTAATGTCTCATGTTCGACCACGACACCATTATCTCAAGCTAATTTAAACATTTATCCTCTAAGAGTAGTTATCGTACTCTCAGTTTAAATGCGCATATTAATGTCACATGATGATAAGATTTAACTCGTTATCATTCCCTTTTAGCTTTTATGGCATCGTGTTTGACCCATTTTGTTGATGAAGTGCGTTATCGATATGAATGTCTTGCCAAAATTTCCTTCAAGGAATTTAGTGGGAGAATCATTTTACCAACGTCATCCTCTTCATTTGCTAATTCATCTCAAAGACTTATCCATCTTTGAACCGTACATTGGGCTTTCGCCTTATGTGCCAGTTAATACTTTACGAGTTCATGGTAGCTTTTTAAAGCATACCTCTTTTCGCAATGTAAGTGTTAGATTATGGGGAGTAATCACTACGGAAACTAAATCATGGTACATGCTAGTAATCAAAATTACGCAGCGGAAGATTCGCACATACCTCTACAGTTGTCCGTAGTCCCAAGATCTTTGCAGGAGGGAGTTCACGTTCCTCCGGTCGGCACCAGTAGGGGTTCTTGTGAAGGATCCCTACGTGGTATATTCTTCACAACAAAGCCTCTGATTGATTCTTGGCAAGGGAAAGATCTCCAGAGTGTTTGCTAGAATGCAAATTGGCAGACCCTTGGTGGATGCTAGGTTCGGCCGATATATGTGTATTTGGGGGGAGGGTTTTTCTCTCAAATCACCACTTAAAGGGAATTGTGATTAACCCTAATAAAACCCCTAACTCCCCACCCTAAACCCTAAACCCTAAATTTCGACCGTCCATGCTTAGTATAGGGAGGCCCAATTTTGGGCCACTCATGTCATTTGGGATTTGGGTCTGGCCCAATGTTCTAAAGTGACATGTACCCAATTAACTTAGGTAACATATACATATAATGGGCTTCCATTTACGGTGCCATGACCATATGCTTAAGGCTCCCACTCGCCGGAATGGGAGGATGCCTGTTAATGTATTGTCGCCCAAATCTGCATCAACATCTCACTCCTTCGATCTAGTCATTTGCTTCCGAATAGTTCATACGAGGTTTTACGTACGACCGGCGGAAAGACGGGCATCGTGCTACTCATCTGTTAGGAGTGTTGTAGCACCCGCGGAACGTTGATTCCCTTTTCTCCAATCAACCTATTATAAACAACATTTATATAGTGTCGCGCTGTATCCTAGGTCAACTGATAATTCTCCTTTTGCCTAGTTTCCTCATAGGAACACTTCTCCAAGGCATCCGTACAAGTATTCACAACCTTCAACTAATATCCGGTTGGTGGCCACCTTAGTGAATACAAGAGTCGGTGAATTACAGGTGAACTTGACCATCCCCATCGCTCATATCCTTAGTCAAACTCAACCGGTTTCCAAAGACGTGGTTACTGGGCCTTTTTGTTCAGCACTACGCTCGTACGCCGGGAAGCATACATTGAGCCTGACCTTAGATATGAGTTCAGAGTCCGTGAGGATACTTTGGGCGCCTCTTCATAAGGCTCCCGGGATCAATCAAACGCTCGAGGTGAAGAAGTTTGCGCCCGCCAGAATCACAAGGAATCTTTCTTAGCACAACCGAGGTGTGACCCCGTGGTCGGACGTGGCACGCGTAGTATGAAGCACGCGTCGATAGAATACATGAACTTTTAAGTTTAGAGGAATGGCACATGTCAAATCATGCTATCGCAGATTCTCATCTGCCCCAGAATGTGGATTAATGACGAACAAAGTTCTTCACGGCGATCTGCAAAACGAAGATCATGTTTATCCACCTGATTCTTTGTCAGCCTTGCTTTGTAGAGGCCTCCCTCCACCGCAAGACGACCGTACCTTTGGGACGAGGTAAAGCCCACATTCGACATAGTTCTGGCAGAGGATTGCATCCTCCTACGACTTAGTCTATAGACCAAAAATTTGATCTAATCAAAACATTATGACTTCGATTGATCATAAACTCAGTTGCAATTCTTTCACTGACAAAATGTAACTTTCTAATATCAAAATGTTATCACAGATTCATGCCACTACTAAACCCTACGCAATCCAAGCAGTTTTACATGCTTTTCGAATATCTCCCTGCGTAGTGGTTTAATTAATGGGTCCACAATCATGTTATCAGTGGACAAGTATTCCATAGTGATTGTATTGTCTTCTACCATATATTTAACATAAAAATATTTCACATCAATGTGTTTGGTTCTACTATGGTACTCTGGATTCTTTACTGCCGCAATGGCTGCCTGACTGTCAGAGAACACCTTCACAGGTTTACTCCCGACTTCACCATCAATCAGCGCAGTAGGAAGCTTTTTCAGCCAGACTGATTCCCGTGCGTTCTTGGAGAGAGCAACGAATTCTAATTCCATCGTGGACAGCGCGACACAGGTTTGCTTCTTGCTCGAACATGAAATGAAAAAATTAGCAAGGATAAACACTCCTCCTGTGGTGGACTTACGATCATCCAGATCGCCACCATGGTCGGCATCACTGTAACCGGTCAATTCTAACTTCCCGCCCTCATAGCACAATGCGTATTCGGCAGTACCTTTCAAATAACGAATAATTTGTTTTACAACCTTTAAATGTTGATAGCCAGGATCTGATTGAAAACGTGCTACTAGGCCCACGGCGTAACAGATATCCAGACGGGTGCATTGCAAGGCGTACATCAAACTACCGAACATGCTTAAATACTCCGCACCTTTCATCTGTTCACTCTCTGCCAGGGTCTTGGGGCCGTCAAGTTTTGACAGAACTATCCACGGGTTGCGCACCCAAACACCTGTTTGATTACGGGGACGTAATACTACGGAATGCTAAACGTGTACTGGCAAGAAATATAATCCACGCAGCGGAATTAGTATACATACCTTTTAATTTTCCTGCCCAAGAACGATGTGGAGGGAGTTCTGATCCTCCGGTCGGAACCACGTGCAAGTTCTTCGTTAGAAGAAGTCCCACGCGATGTAGCTCCACAACAAGATCTCTGATCGATTCTTCAATGGAAATGGAACCTCAGACCAGATGTGATGGTGCCGAAATTTAACTAAGGGAAACAAGTGTTCTCAATGGAGATCCTTGTTATTATGAATGAGTGAATAAACCATTAGCAGACACCCCTATATATAGTATTGGTGGAGTTTCCAAAAGGCAACTCCAACCAATGTGGTATAGGGTGGCCGACCGAATTGCATGTATAAGGGGGAGAACCAATTTTGGGCCTCCCTTGTCAATTACTAATTGGATTTGGCCCAATTAGCCCAGATTGACAATTACCTAATTAACTTAGGTAATTCCCTTAATTAACGGGCTCCTATTACAGCGCCACGTCTTAATATGCTAACAGCTCCCACTCGCCGGAATGGGAGGGTGCTTGTTAATCTATATGGTTACACAATAGTATCAACATCTCTGTCTTCAGTCTTCGTCTCTGTCTCCGAATAGTTCGTACGAGGCTTGCCGTGCGACCGGCTGATACGATCGGCATCGTGCTACTCATCTGTTAGGAGTATTGTAGCGCCCGTAGAACGTTGATTCCCTTTCATGAACCAAACCTGTTTGAAATAAAACTATGAATCGCACTGTATCCTTGGTCAACTGTTAATTCTCCAATTGCCCAGTTTTCCACAAAGGAATACTTCTTCAGGGCATCCGTACAAGTGTTTACAACCTTCAACTAACATCCGATTGGCGGCCACCTAGTGAACACGAGAGTCGGTGAATTAAAGGTGAACTTGACCATCCCCATCGCTTATACCCTTAGTCTGGCTCAACCGGTTTCCAAGACGTGGTCACTTGGCCGTTTTCTTTAGCACTACGTGATGGATATGTGCCCAATTCGAGTTCATATTTATGTTTCGGGCCTCGTAAACACGTCAAAACTACATCTCGACTTGAAAAACGTCTCCCAAATGGTCAAAACGGTCCGGAAGCGCGTTACGCGCGACGGACCGGACCTCGCCGAATTGGCCAAATTCGACGAGGTCCAGATTGAATTGCGGGTATCGTGCGATTACCGTTTCCGCGATTACCGTTACATGTAGAGAAGTCAAGTTCGCGCGTTACCAATATGGATGACGGTTACCGCTTGCTTTTGAACCGTCATCAAACCGCTTTAACCGGGTCCGGTCCCAAGGAAGCCTATAAATAGGAGGCCTTGGCCACCCATTTTCACACATCCTCTCATTTGCCCAACTTTGGTATTTTGAGCTATGACTTCTCTCTAGAAATAATTTCTCTCTCTAGAATTACTCTTTTAGCCCTATAATGACTTAAGCTTCGTAGAGGGCTCCGCTAGCACCACCCCCCCTCTCCGTGCTAGCACCGGCCCTTTGTGCAGGAATCGTCGCCCAGACATCCGGATTTGTGCACAGACCACTGCCTTCTGAGACTCAGACGTCCCCCTGAGACACAAACGCGTTTCGAGACACAGACCTTTCCGGGATCAACCGAACACTCGTCAGTGGCACAAACCTCTTTCAGACGAAGGGTTACAGCCCGAAAACCCGCACAACCATACGAACAGACGCGTCCCCACGACCCAGTTCATCCAGGACGCAACATTGGCGCCGTCTACGTGATTCGAACAAAAAGCTACCATACCGCAAAGACAATGCATGAGACCGATGACACCAACTTGGAGTATGTTGACATAAAGGATGCCGCCTTTGAAGATGTCATTGATTTCTCATCAAAAGACAAGGAGCACATCGCATACCACAACGCCTTGCCCATAATCTCGCAGAAGCCGATAAAAAGACAACTTGGATCCTTCCACATCCCTGTTGCCACATCCAATGCTTTCTTCACTCCAACAAGAAATGAATTTTCCGCACAATGCGACCAAGGAGCCTTCCAATACAAAGGTGTCAACCCGTCACCTCCTTTGCCTCCAATTAACGAACAAGTTGAGACGATAGGGACAAAATCTCGAGTCACAAGTCATCAAGACACACTGCACCAAAGAATAGAGGGGCAATGCACGGAAGGTACCTTCCAGTACCAACAACCAAGGCACGAAGCTGCACGCTCATGCAACCTGTACGTGATAGCACAACACCAAAAAGAGGCATGGAAACAACCCCCAAAGCAGAATCAAGAAAAACCGCCCTCAAGCGGTCAGCAAGGAAGAAATTGGTAGCCTCAGCCAAGAAGACCTCTTCAAGGAAATTTCCAGAAGCCAAAAGGAGTAAACCTCACTGACTGCATTCCTTTGAAAGCCCCGCCGTCCGAAATATTGAAAGAGATGAAGGATGCAAAAATGTGGAAAGCACCGAGCAATTTCAGAAATGGCCCGTTGGGGAAAGACAAAAACAAGTGGTGTGAATACCACGAGGTCTTCGGCCACAAGACGAACACTTGTGCCAGCCTACGTTTCCGCATTAACAGCTTCGTCCTCAAAAGCAAATTAAAGCAATTCACCGATCAAGGCGACAGCCCTCCAAAGAAGACTCAAGCAGAGTCATCCAAAATACACAAAGAAGGTCCTTCCACAAGGACAAGCCAAGACGATGCTGACATCTGTCACAAGGAGGGACGGAAAAAACCTGCTAGTGACGACGACGTCCCAATCACGGGATTGACAACAAGAACCTTGAAGGCAATAATTGAAAAAGATATACACGTTTCTTGGGAAAAGAGACAACCGCAACAAAAGAGGCCATTCCAGTCAGATGACCAAAGGATCAAAGAGTCCAAACTCGCCAAATGTGTTCCATTAAACACACCGTTATCTGTCATCTTGAAAGAAATGAAAGAAACCAAGCTGTGGAAAAAGCCCTCAAAATTCCACAAGGGACCATTGGGAAAAGAAGAAAGCAAATGGTGTGAAAATCATGAACTGTACGGCCACGAAACCGAAAGCTGTGTTGGACTAAGATTTCACATAAACAGCTTGATCTTAGAAGGAAAAATGAAGAAGTATATCGACCATGGCAATAAGCATCAAAGGAAGCCTCGTGTGAAGTCTTCAGAAAAAGGCAAGGGAAAAGAAAAGGCGGATGATAATCCACCTATCGCCAAACGCCAGAAAAACAACGTCACTTATGGAACCAATTGTGACAACTTGTACAACATTTGGAGCATGAATGCAGAAGAAGCAAATCTCAAACTCCCAGAAAACAAACCTCACCGCCCACTTGAGTCAACGACTGCCTTCCTTGGCAAAGATGTTGAAGAACAACACAAGCAAAGTAAAACTTGGGGGCATGACATCAACTTTTGTCCATCCCCAAAAGGGGAGATTGAAGAGCTCAACACGCTAGATGCTTTGAGAAACTATGTGGCACGTGGCAGAATCAACTAGCCAACAAATCACCTATGAGGACGTCAAACACATCAGCAATCCCTTTATCTTCCTTATCTCCTTTTTCGCATATCTATTTTAAATCTTTTAAAGATTAAGTACAACTCATGCTTATTAGCCTCAGAATTTTCAAAAGAAGTGATCAGTAGACGCTTTCTTGTAATCCGTTGTGCGAACTCTAATATCTAATAAAGGTTAAATCTACTTTCGTAGGTACATTATTATGACGCATATTACCTTGGAATAACGCCAAGTAACAACTACGCACATATTACTCGCGTCAACAACACAAAGTTCCAAGCATTTTATACACGCAAGACTAAAAATCGTGTCGCAATAATAAACAAGGCGGAGGCATTACAAAAGGACAGATCATGCTCTATTAGAAGATGAAACAATATAAACAATCAGGAAATAGCGATACAACTGCCAAGCGACTTGGGGGGCACCAAGCTGACAAATGCTTGGCAAATCTACCTAACATATATACATGCCTATCATGATCTACACCTATCGTATCCGCACTCAGGGAAGTTTCCTACACAAACAAGGAATCCTTGTATCAGATTCCTTTACTTTAATTATTATATGCATAACTAAAAAAAAAAAATTTCATGACTTCATACTTTTGCAAACTTATAAAAATTACGATTATCTGACAAAAGTAACTATGCTCGTAGGTACATGCTACACTACGATTACTACACAGGAATTACGCCAAGTAGTAACCTATGCACAAAAATCTACTTCAACAATACAAACTAAGCATTGTGTCCAAAGAGGGATTTATGGTATACAACACCAACATATCTATCATCTACACACACTGGGAGTTTATTTCTCCATTCATAACATAGGCGTCTATCTCAAGAAGATGCCGGCAACACAAAGCCATCAAGCTATGTGCACAATCAACTTATATGCCGCAATGACAACCTGCGGATTATTTATCAAAACGACGACTATTCAGAGACGTCATCTACAAGCAACACCTTGGAATAACACCAAGATCTACTATCAAAATGACGACTATTCTAAAGGCGTCAACTACAAGCAATATATTGGATTAACACCAAGATCATCTATCAAAATGACGACTATTCAAAAGGCGTCAACTGCAAGCAATATCTTGGATTAACACCAAGGCCTACTATCAAAAATAGCATGTTGAGGTATCCTCTTTTTTAAAGACAAACCCCATGTTTACTTCTAAAAAATGACATGCTGTGACATCTCTGGTTAGAGGCAAATCCTCATGTTCATAGGCATTCCCTGGATTCAGAACAGGATGGGCATACGGGACTGATCACCCCATAAGTGGCGGAAGTTCTCTGGTTAGACAACGTCCCTACACTATAACAAGTGTGAATTCCTGTTTAAAGGGTTCACTTATTATGGCGAATGTCCTCTTGATAGACGACAATCCCATATTACGAATTCCTGTTTAGGGTTCGCTTTATACGGCAAAAGTCCTCTGGTTAGATGACAATTCCGTACTACAGATTTTCAAACCGTGTTGCATGGTTCCTGGACGTAGAAAGCATGCATCACAATTCATATTTTCAAAAAAGTGTTACATGGTCCCTGGACGCAGGAATCATGTATCACAAATATTTTTTCAAATATTTTACCAAATATTTTGACAAATATTTTATGTATCAAACACCTTTCCAAAAAATTTATCAACACGGTTTTTTTTGGGTATATCACATTCAATGCCAAAATATTTTTTCAAATATTTTATCAACAAGCTTTTTAGGGTTCACAAAATACTTCTTCAAAAACTAAAATGTTTTTACGTATGCTTCCCCAACGTGGGTTGATACACGCTGGCAGGTGCGCACCCTGTTTAAAACTCATAAAATTTACAAGTCGAGTCTTGTACAACGTCGCCTTAGAGTGGAACTAAGAGACGGTATAAACTAGTATCTTGCTTAGCCAAGATAACACCTTTCAAATACACTACTTGTTGAGAAATATTGCTATACGCAAAAATACTTGGCAGGTTGCAACACATATAGCGGCTGGCTATTCAGGAAAGAAGGGCAATATGCATAATGCATCATGCAAGCAATCAGGAGAGCACCTCAACTTATCAATCAAGAAGTGGCTAATGGTCACGCCTGCGGAGACTACATCTATGATTACTAGTCATCCACATCAAACAAAAACCTACAATGCGCAAGTCGCAACATCCTATGCTTTATCCATCTTGCCATGCCTTGGAATCTAACCAAGAGGGGCGATCATAACACTCAACAATGAGCGACATACAGTCGCGACTACAAACATCATGTTCATCTAAGGATATCTACCCTATCTTCCAAGTCCAAAGCATATGGATGGCATAGATAACTCAAGGTATGAAATATTACTAACAAGTTATCACATGATTATTATTAAAAACAGGTCCAGGTGACGAAATATCATGCAAGCAAAGGCATGAACAAAGAATTATCAACATCAACCCATTCACATAGGGTTCAACATGCTGGAAGCAGACAGCCCGACTGCAACCAAGAGTTAACATCATCTCTAAGGACTTAGGGCAAAGAGTTCATAATGTCAACATCAAATGCAATGTCGTTATCCACACAAAAGACACGACAAGAATGATTGTTTCAACATTCAGCACAACATAGCTCTTCAACATAAGGGCGACAATCAGCAATCAACAAATACTTACCTCAGTAGGAGTAACGCTCCTCCTTGGGCCGGTCCCTCGACCAGGGGGCAGAAGACACCACTGCACAACCCTCAACTCTATTTCCTTTATCACAAGAAGGAATTAGCACGGTCATGCTCGGCATAAAGAACTAAGAATCGCTCGAGGAACGCGCCCCGGCGTCGGATCTTTCGAAGATTATGCTAAAACAGAAGCTGCAGCCAGCGATAACTTGGAAAATTAACAAGTTCAAAGAAGATACAATGAGACGTCTTACTCACAAGCCTTTTACCGCGACCGTGCCCGAAGACTCCAGAGTAGCAGGGGCACTTTTATGGACATTCCTCCCAACAAATGGATTTCCGGACACATTAGCTATCAAAGACAAGCTTTCTCTCATCAAGATGGAGATAATGGACTTACTCATGGTAACAGCCGTGGGAAGATTAATTCAGACAAGAGGACAGCAAGATCTGATATCCTGGAAGATGCTACCAACAATCCAGTCAGTGCGTAAACACGCACCAACACTTATGGAAGCATTTATGCAACAGACACTACATGTGAAACGACCATGTACGTACAAGACTTGTTAGTCTTCGTGCAACAAGTAACAAGCATCACGCAAGGGGGGCAACCTCTTCAACACATTAACCTTGCATGACAACACCGAGCTCATAGTCGCAACATACAAGATTACAATGGTGGAATATTTTCTAAGTACTTGGCTCAGGATGACAGTTAGCATATTGCAAGTTGTCAGCATACAACCACGTGTCAACATATTATCAGGAGTCGCCATATAACTTGTGTTCGCATCAAGCATACGGATACAACATACATAGCTAGAGATGGTGAAAAGATTCTAAGTGCGGAGGCAAATATGCACACACAGTGTACGTACATACATGTCGACAAGGATGCATGTCGACAAGGAGAAAAATATTTTCTAAGTGTTTCCATGTACGTACATACATGTCGACAAGGATGCATGTCGACAAGGAGAAAAATATTTTCTAAGTGTTTCCATGTACGTACATACATGTCGACAAGGATGCATGTCGACAAGGAGAAATATTTTCTAAGTGTTTCCATGTACGTACATACATGTCGACAAGGATGCATGTCGACAAGGAGAAAAATATTTTCTAAGTGTTTCCATGTACGTACATACATGTCGACAAGGATGCATGTCGATCAGGAGAAAATATTTTCTAAGTGTTTCCATGTACGTACATACATGTCGACAAGGATTCATGTTGACAAGGAGAAATATTTTCTAATTGTTTCCTTGTACGTACATACATGTCGACAAGGATGCATGTCGACAAGAAGAAAAATATTTTCTAAGTGTTTCCATGTACGTACATACATGTCGACAAGGATGCATGTCGACAAGGAGAAAATATTTTCTAAGTGTTTCCATGTACGTACGTACATGTCGACAAAGATGGATTGCATACAACAAGTAGCTATGTCTCCTAATCACACCTACGACACTCATCGACAAAGCTTATACGACGACATCTATGGTAACAAGTATTAGATATCGCTTAAATATTTCCTAAGTGTTTTAGCATACTTGCAGGCAATGACCAACAGTTTATACCTGATACTCAACCATTAGCGCCAACGTGCATAGCAAAAGTCAACGCGCATAGCCAAAGTCAACGCGCATAGCAAAGTTGGTACGTACAGTAAAAAGGACCAACATCTCAAGAAGCTATCATGCAAGCGATGCGACTAATATGACGAACCGCGAAGAGCAAATACGACAACACTTAAGGAAATATTTCTCTAAAGGCATCAAAGCAACAAACGACTACTTCCAAGAGACTCCTTGATGATAAGGATCAAAGGAGTAATGCACCTACAAGTACTTACGGTATACTCCGCCCTCTTCTAAGTATTTATCTCTACATACATGATTGTTTTGGTGTTACACGTATTGAATCCGTCATTTTACATGCATATTTACATATCGCATGATTCATGATTTAATAATCGCTAAGTCGTTTGAGAAGTATACGGATTATATTTCTTACGTCACGTAATTACGTTCTTGCCATGACCGTTACTTGTGCATGTACGTTGATAGAAGCATGTCCGCATGACGTGTCCCTATCAATAATCATGTTTGTACGTTATAAATGCGCATTCCCTATTGCACTAACCGTAATGACAGGAAATAAAATCACTCGGTCGAAAAATCAAAGGACGGACGAAATCAAGGCTCCTACGTCCAACCAACAATCAAAACCGGAAGGTTAGCGTCAAGCTCAAATTGGACACGTATCCTAACTTAAAATAGAGTCAAGAAAGGTTTTTAACCGTTACTTGACTCGGGGGCAAGTGATGGATCTGTGCCCAATTCGAGTTCGTATTTATGTTTCGGGCCTCGTAAACACGTCAAAATTACATCTCGACTTGAAAAACGTCTCCCAAAGGGTCAAAACGGTCCGGGAGCGCGTTACGCGCGTCCGGACCGGACGTCCGGGTTTCTTGCAATCCGAACCTCGCCGAATTGCCCAAATTCGACGAGGTCTGGATTGCATTGCGGGTATCGTGCAATTACCGTTTCCGCGATTACCGTTACATGTAGAGAAGTCAAGTTCGCGCGTTACCAATATGGATTACGGTTACCGCTTGCTTTTGAACCGTCATCAAACCGCTTTAAAACCGGGTCCGGTCCCAAGGAAGCCTATAAATAGGAGGCCTTGGCCACCCATTTTCACACATCCTCTCATTTGCCCAACTTTGGTATTTTGAGCTCTGACTTCTCTCTAGAAATATTTTCTCTCTCTAGAATTACTCTTTTAGCCCTATAATGACTTAAGCTAAGGAGAGGGCTCCGCTAGCACCACCCCCCCTCTCCGTGCTACCACCGGTCCTTTATGCAGGAATCGTCGCCCAGACATCCGGATTTGTGCACAGACCACCGCCTTCTGAGACTCCGACATCCCCCTGAGACACAACCGCGCTTCGAGACACAGACCTTTCCGGGATCAACCGAACACTCGTCAGTGGCACAAACCTCTTTCAGACGAAGGGTTACAGCACGAAAACCCGCACAACCATACGAACAGACGCGTCCCCACAACCCAGTTCATCCAGGACGCAACACTACGCTCGTAGGCTGGGAAGCGAGCATTGAGCCAGACCTTAGGTATAAGTTCTGAGTCCATGAGGATACTTTGGATGCCTCTTCATAAGACATTCGAGATCAATCACACGCTCAAGGTGAAGAAGTATGCGCCCTTTGAATCACAAGGATTCTAGCTAGCACAACCGAGCATGACCCCGTGGTCGTATTTGGCACGCGCAGTATGAAGCACGCGTCGATAGCACACCTGGTAAAGCCGGGGATGGGATATGTCAATAATGCTATCGCAGAATCTCTCATTTGGCCTTGGATGTGATATAGTGATGGACAAAGTCCAACTCGGCGATTTACAAAACGAAGATTAAGTCATGCTGTTAAGTGTGACAATGTTATCGTTTTGCTTAATAAGGTTTACCCCCTGATTATTAGCCAATCTTGTTATGGTAGAGGTCCCTCTCTCCTAACAAGATGACTGTACCTGTGTGACGAGGCAAGGTTCACATTCGACATAAATTTGGTGGAAGAATTTTACTTCTTCCTACGACTTAGTTTATAGACCGTAAAATCCGATGTTGTTAATCATTATGACGTCGATAAATCATAAACTCAAATTGAAATTCTTTTATTCAATTGAAACATAATTTCAAATGTCAAAATGTTATCACTTTTACAAGCCACACAGTTTAAGCCCTACGTAATCCAAGCAGTTTTACGTGCTTTTAAAAAATCTCCCTACGTAACGGCTTAGTTAAAGGGTCTGCGACAATATTGTCTGTAGGCAAGTATTCTAAAGCGATTATGCTGTCTTCCATAACCGACCTAGCATAATTTATTTCAAATCAATGTGTTTAGTCCTACTATGGTACTTTGGATTCTTAACCTCCGCAATGGCCGCCTGACTGTCGGAGTACACCTTCACAGGTTTACTCTTCTTGTCGGTGCCAATTAATGCAGTAAGAAGCCTTTTCAGCCAGACCACATCTTGTGCGTTTTTGGAGAGGGCAACGAATTCCGATTCCACAGTGGAAAGCGCGACACAAGATCGCTTCTTGCTTACCCATGATATGGCAGCATTAGAAAGGAGGAAAACTCTTCTTGTGGTGGACTTACGATCATCCGGATCGCCACTGTGGTCGGCGTCACTATAACCAGTCAATTCAAGTCGATCGCTCTCATAGCACAGAACGTAGTCGGCAGTACCTTTCAGATGTCTGATAATTCGTTTTACGGCCTTTAGATGTCGATAACTAGGATCTGATTGGAATCTTGCTACTAGGCCCACAGCGTAACAGATGTCTGGCCGAGTACAGAGCATGGCGTACATTAGACTCCCTACCATGCTCAGATACTATGCATTCTTTATCTGTTCACGCTCCTGCTGGTTTTTCGGGCCATCACGCTTCGATAGCGCGCATCCGAACACAACCGGCGTATCCACGGGTTTAGTATCCAGCATTCTAAATCTTTTCAACGGTTTGTTGATATATGATTCCTGAGATAGACATAATCTCCGGGCGGCACGATCTCGGGCAATTTTAATGCCTAAGATGTACGTGGCCTCTCCCATGTCTTTCATCTCGAATGCTGATGCTAACCAGGACCTTGATTTATTCATGAAACTCATATCGTTCGCAGCAATGAGTATATCATCCACGTATAGTGTTATGATGACATACTTAGACCCGGAGGTCTTAGTGTATACGCAGGGATCCTTGTGAAGATTCACGAATCCGTTTCCAACGATTTCCTCGTGGAATCTGCGATACCATTGCCGAGACGATTGTTTAAGACCGTATATAGATCTTTGGAGTTTGCAAACTTTGCGTTCTTTGCCAAGAGTAATGAAACTCTCTGGTTGCTCCATATAGATCTCTTTCTCCAGTTTTACTTGGAGAGGTTTGGTCTTAATTTCCATTTGATGCATGCTCGAGTTCGAGACTTGCATTCATGAGCAAGGACGACCCTGACTATGGTGTAACGCATAGTCGGTGAGTCCGTCTTTATCAAAGTTCACTCCCTGAATTTGGGTATATCCTTTCACAATTATTCGAGTTTTGCACCACTCGAAATTTCCACCAGAAGTGAATTTTAAGATTTCACTTTCTAGTTCTGTGGTTAACAGATAAATCAACTAAAGACTAAAACTGAATTAGTTCTTATTTAGGCAATTTCATCTTCCATTGTTTTCCTCCATTCCTTCGTTTTGAGGTCCTTCCTTTACTTGCTGAACCGTCACTGGTTCAAGAACGAACATCAAGATGTTTAACACATCTTGTTTGATGGGATACTTCTCGAAAGAAGTTCGTTGCCTTTGACTATGTCTAGGAACGTTAATCCCATGTTTTAGTCTGATCGTTACTCCCACTCGGAAAAATGCTTCTTATTGGGGCATTACTACCACTGGGAACAATGGTGGTGGTTGAACTTACTTGGAATATCCTCTCGGTCTCGGGATTCTACCTCTGAGATGTATTCCTCGATCACTAGGATCTGGAACCAAGTTGGTTGTTCCATTCCCACTAGGAAAATATGGGTAGTTGAAATAGTTCATTATCATGATTATCAGGTCCGAATTGATTCGCATTTTGAAATTTAGTGATGATTGTGTGTGAGGGGAAGTGAGCCTTCTCACTGGATTTATTATGAAGACGTTTCCATCATCATTTACCAGATCAATCATCAATTCTATATCAATTCTCCCACTCGAAGTAAGTGGGACCTGAGAATCTCCATCAACCATTTGTTAACTCAATCAGTACTAGGTTGTTTCGTTCTGTAAAGCGTTGGAAATTCATCATCAAACCTTTATAATGTGTCATGTTTATCCACGAAACCATTGTTTCAAGCTAATTTTAAAACTCGTATTCTCCGAGAGTAGAGCGTACTCTTAATGAATACTCGTTTTAATGCGCAAATTAATGTGTCGTTGTGATAAGGTTTTACCCGAATCATTTATTAGCTTTTATGGTAACGTGTTAACCGATTTTGTCAGAACATAATGTTTTAAATTAATGTGAGTTAAATTAATCTCATCCCGCAGGAACAATTAATGTGTGACTCTAACATTATATAATTCTGAACTATGTTTCTTGAAGTGTTTTACCGACTACTTCTTTTCGTTTATTTAACTCATCCGTAGATTTATCTATCTTATAGACCATGCAATTAAGTTGTCGCTTTTAATGCCATGGTTGATATTCTAATTAGATTGTAGTAGCTGGAAGGCTTACATAAAATCTAAGTAGTTATCAATGAGTTATATCTGAAGAATTACAAACGAAAATTCCGCATTCATAAAAATACTTGATTATTAAATTCGTATTCTAAAACGATGTGTCCCGTATTTCGAGGTGACATGCGCCTCGCGCGTACCCGGTAAAAACCGTGGTTTTGAGAATCGTTTTAGTCTCCGAATTTAAAAGCAAGATCGGTTTTAAACATGCACATTATTTGGGATACAAACTATAATGGAGTACTTTTAACAAATAAGAATGCTTGCGAAATGTGTTGAATAGCGTGAATAGGATAAAAACGAACGATGATAAATTCAATACTCAATTCAAGTATTAGTAAATACTCGGAAAATAATGTGTTCCACCAAGAAACTTATTTAAGAGTATTTTTAAACAGAAATAAAAGTAGAAGTTTTAGCAAATCTAAAGATAAAGAATCTCTCATTCCATATTTATTCTTCTGGGGCATCCTCGATCAGGTCGTTGCTTCTGTTTCTCGGTTCTGTAATTCAAAAGAAAATGAATTACTCTCGAGTGATTAGAAGCAAAAGAGAATGAATGATTTTCATCATCTTTTCTCTTTACGTACCTTAGGAGGATTAGTGCAAGCATTAGCCAGGTGTCCTTTCACGCCACACCAGAAACACGTTCGAGTTTCCTCTTTACGTGTCTGCTTTGCTTGCTTTTTCTTACCACCAGATTGTTTGCGTTTAAACTTCTTCTGGGATTTGTTCGCCAAAAACTTCTCAGTTTTTTTCTGAGAGCTTTTTCCCTTTCTCTTGCGCTTCCCCTTTTGTTCGCTTGGAGCGGAGGATGCAATATGCATCTTAGATCTAGACTTTTCAGCCTTGAGTCTATCTTCCTCCAGCTCAAGATGAACTTGTGCCTTCTCGAGAGTATAGAGATGGGTAGCATGGGTAAGGCTCATTTTCATGATATTCCAAGAGTCGGGTAAAGAGCGGATCATGTAATTGATTTGTTGTTCCTCAGACAGGTTTTCACCTGCTTCCTTGAGCTCAGCGATCAAGTTACACATATGCATAATATGATCTTTTATCGTATGCTTGGGATTCTTCTTATAGGTGTCAAGAGAGATGTTTAACGCTCGATTTTGGGCAATGGTGTAGACACCAAATGTTGCCTTAAGACCATCCCATAGGTCCTTGGCAGTCCCCAAATGGTCAAACCTATAGAGAATCTCGTCTTCCAGCATAGAGAGCAAGATGGAACGAACATCATGATCCTTAACATCCCATTCATCATAGAACGTCTTTTGCTCATCCGTGAGGTCTCCCTCAGGCCTAGTTCGTTTTGTGGTCAAATGCTCCAGACCTCTTATTTCAGAGATTATCATCTTAACTCTGTTGGATCACGGGCGAAGCTCCGTTACGTCCTTGACGGAAAGCTTGGACTCCTGGGCTCCGCGTAATCCTGCAAAAGGGGATGACCTGGGTGGTGACCCAGAATCCCTCTCCGATGATTAAATGAGTATAGTGATCAATGGGTGATAAGCACAAGAGTATAAGTTCGTCTTAGATGATGGTTTTCTGAGGTAACTTCCTCCTTTATATAGGAGGGGAAGTTACTCAGTTACCTGTTACTGCGCCTGGCAGTTTTGCCCATGATTCCGTGTATCTCGCCACGATTCCACATATCTCGTCTGGGATTCCATATATCTCGCCCCACGCTCCGCGTATCTTACCCGTACCTCCGCGTATCTCGGGCACGCCCTGCATATCTCGGGGGAGATTATCTATATCTTAACCGTCTTCCCACTACTCTCATCTAGTAGGCGGGTTTCTCGGTCTTATCCTCTGATCACAAGTCTCGACTCCTGTCGGGGACTCCAGAGTTGTCTCATTCTAGATCACCACCCAGGACCTTCAGTCTCTACGGGACAGGTCCAGCCTCTGCGGGGCTTTATTATCGGGGCCTTTACTAAGGCATATCGGGGCCTATTCAGAGGCTTCTTGCCGGGAGCATTCAGCTCATTCATCGGGACCGCCGAAGTCGGGACCCTTCGTGCTGGGCCTCTGGGCCTTCCAGGCTTTTCACGAGGCCCACTGGACCTACTCGCCGTCCATTGGTTGTTAACGGGGCTAACGATTACATCGGAACCCATCATTTGCCCCCAAGACATGGGGGACTTTTAGTTCGTCATGTCTTCCAGTTCAGATCTCTTGACCTCTCTTGTCGAAGGTTCTCGCTTTCATGCCTTCCGATATCACCGTCGGAGGCCTTTGTCTTCGCACCTCCCGATACTACCGGCGGGGATTTTCACATTCACTTTCCTCCCGATACTGCCGTCGGAGGCTTTTGTTTTCATACCTCCCGATACCGCCGTCGGAGGCTTTTGTCTTCATACCTCCCGACACCGCCGTCGAAGACTTTTGTCTTCATACCTCCCGATACCGCCGTCGGAGGCTTTTACCTTGGGTACAATTCTTGAATATGACTCTCCCAATTCTTCGGTCCATCACTTAAGATGACTTCATACACCCTTCCGATGCTTCACAATGACTTACCACTTAAGGTTTCTCATCCAAAATCGGGGCTTCACCACTTAAGGCTTCTCGTCCAGAATCGGGACTTCACCACTTAAGGCTTCTCGTCCATAATCGGGACTTCACCACTTAAGGCTTCTCGTCCATAATCGAGACTTCACCACTTAAGGCTTCTCGTCCAAAATCGGAACTTCACCACTTAAGGCTTCTCGTCCAAAATCGGGACTTCACCACTTAAGGCTTCTTGTCCAGAATCGGGACTTCACCACTTAAGGCTTCTCGTCCAAAATCGGAACTTCACCACTTAAGGCTTCTCGTCCAAAATCGGGACTTCACCACTTAAGGCTTCTCGTCCAAAATCGGGACTTCACCACTTAAGGCTTCTCGTCCAAAATCGGGACTTCACCACTTAAGGCTTCTCGTCCATAATCGGGACTTCACCACTTAAGGCTTCTCGTCCCTGCCTTTCAAGGCCATTTTCATACCCTTTAGGGCTTTCATTGCGTCTCTACTGGACGGCTTTCATTGCGTCTCTACTGGACGGCTTTCATTGCGTCTCTACTGGACGGCTTAATCGTACCCGTTAAGGCTTTTTGTCGCATCATATAGACGACTTACACGGACCTGTTAAGGCTTTTTCATACCCGTTAAGGCTTTTGGCCGCATCATATAGACGACTTACGCGGACCCATCAGAGTCTTTTCATACCCGTTAAGGCTTTTGGCCGCATCATATAGACGACTTACGCGGACCCATCAGGGTCTTTTCATACCTAGGCTTTTGGTTGCATCATATAGACGACTTACGTGTACCCCGTAGGGCTTTTGTCCGTACCCGTTAAGGCTTTTGGCCGCGTCATATAGACGACTCACGCATCCCCTGCGGGGCTTTCATCGTACCTCGGAAGGCTTTTGTCGCGTCACTCAGGACGTCTTACTCGGATTGATAGATAACTTGCGCCATTCGCGGCGACTTAATATAAAACATGATACTTCTTCAAGTGTTCGCCACTGAAGGAATGCTTCAACGTCTTGCCTTCTAGATCCTCTAACTTGTATGCATTGGGCGCTGGCATCCCCACGATCTTGTAGGGTCCTTCCCATTTTGGTGACAGCTTGTTGATCTGGTCTTGATGAACAAACTCATTCCTCCGCCAGACAAGTTCTCCTACGAAGAATTGTCGGGACCTGACACGCCGATTGTAGTATCGGGCTGTTGCCAAACGCATTCGGGCCTGGACTTCATCAGCCTTCCACCTCTTTTCCTCGAGTAGGTCTAAGTCCAGACGTCTCATTTCCTCGTTTGTCAGAGGCTCGTAATATTTCGCGCGATGGGACGCCACCGCTATTTCCATGGGAGCGACCGCCTCCGTGCCATAGACCAGGCCAAACGGAGTTTCTCCTGTTGATTGCTTGGGTGTTGTTCTCACAGCCCACAGCACGCTCTCGAGCTCATCCAGCCAATGGCCCTGCAAGGCATAGACTCTCTTCTTCAGGTCATCCATCACGATCTTGTTGGCTGACTCTACCTGGCCATTGGTCTGAGCGTGGCGGACTGAAGTGGTCCGATGCTCGATGTTTAGTTCTTCCAGGTACTCCTTTAACTGAGCCCCATTGAACGGAGGGCCGTTGTCGCTGATCAACACTCGAGGAACCCCGTACCGGGATACAATCTGAGTTTGAAGGAACTTGAGGATTTGCTGCCCCGTCGTTCTAGCCAATGCCTTAGCCTCTATCCACTTTGAAAAGTAGTCGATGGCCACGAGCAAATACTTGCACTGACCTTTCGCTTGGGGAAGAGGTCCCACCAAATCAATCCCCCATTGCGCGAAGGGCCATGCACTCCTGATGGGCATTAAGTCCACGGCGGGAGCCACGATATTCGGAGCGTACTTCTGGCATGTATCACAGGATCAGACCATTGTTGTCGCCTCCTTGTTCACCGAAGGCCAATAATAGCCCAAGTTCAACGCCTTCCTCACGATAGATCGGGCCCCTTCATGACAGGCCGCGACTCCTTCGTGTAGCTCTCTCAGGATCCGATTCGTGTCGGGCTCCGCCACGCCCTTCATGACAGGCCGCGACTCCTTCGTGTAGCTCTCTCAGGATCCGATTCGTGTCGGGCTCCGCCACGCATTTCAGAAAAGGCTTCACATGCCCCTTCTTGTATAATTGGTTGTCCACCATCGCGTAGTTGTCTGCAATCCGACGCAATCTGACGGCTGCCACCTTATCATCGGGGAGTACCCCCGTAGTTAGGTACGTGACCATCGGGGTCATCCAAGTGGGCTTCTCCTCTTCCTCCGATCCTGTCTCAATAGCACAGACCTCCACCGGGTCAATGTTTGAGATGATCACCTTTTCTAGGAAATGCACCTTCCGATTCTCCTCAGGGGCCACTCCCAGGGCAAACTTGCTCAAGGCATCCGCTTCCGCGTTCTCTTCCCTCGGGATCGCCTCGATATCAAAGCTTTTGAAGCTTCCCTTCAAAGTCTGCACCTCATGCAAATATTTCTTCATCGTCGGGCTTTTAGCCTCATAGTTCCCCTGGACTTGATTTACAACCAAGCTAGCATCGCACTTCACTTTTAAATGGTCGACCCCCGTACCCTTGGCAATCTTAAGGCCTGTGATGAGAGCTTCTGCTTCGTTGTTGGTGGCTATGAATGTCAACGCCAGGGCATACCGTAAGGGCTCACCTCCACCGGGCGGTATCAACACGAATCCTGCCCCCGAGCCTTCTACACTCGATGAACCATCAGTGTACATCTCCCAGGTGTTCTCCTCATTTGGCTGTTCTGGCTGCTGTTCTGTTGTCGGAACTCCTTCCATGGTTGCCCCCTCTGCGGGACCCGTTACTTCCAGATCGGGTGCCGTAGACTCAGCTATAAAATCTGCCAACGCCTGGCCCTTAATAGCGGTCCTCGGAGCGAAATGAATGCGGAACTCAGTCAGCTCGATGGCCCATTTTACCAATCTCCCCGACACCTCCGGTCGGTTCAAAAAGTGTTTCAAGGGCTGATTAGTCAATACCGTGACTTCATGTGCATGGAAGTAAGGTCGGAGCTTTCGAGCGGCAATTATCAACGCGAAGAGATACTTCTCAATAGCGGGATATTTTATTTCAGACTTGGCAAACGCCTTGCTTACATAATAGATAGGTACTTGGTTGCCCTTGACAATCTTAATCAGAACAGAACTAACAGCCATATCGGAAACAGCCAAATAGAGATAGAGCGGCTCGCCTGGAACTGGTTTTGCCAACGGCGGAAGGGTACGGAGATGCTGCTTGAGTGCCTGGAACGCCTCCTCGCACTTGTCGGTCCATTCGAACTTCTTGTTAGCCCTCAGCACCTCAAAAAATGGCATGGCTCGGTCACTTGCCTTGGATAGGAAGCGATTCATCGCGGCCAACCGGCCATTCAGCACCTGGACCTCCCGATGAGTCTTTGGGGACTGCATCTCCTCGATTGCTCGCAGCTTCTCGGGGTTCACCTCGATTCCTCTCTGGCTCACCATGAACCCTAGGAAATTCCCCGAGTTCACCCCGAAAGCACATTTGTCGGGGTTCAGCCGAACCTGATGGAACTTCATTCGCTCAAATGCCGCCGCCAAATTCTGGACATGGTCTCTTGCCTGTCGGGACTTCACCAGCATGTCGTCCACATATGCCTCCATGGTTTTCCCCAGCATGTCCCCGAACAACTTGTTCACCATCCGCTGGTAAGTTGCTCCGGCATTGATCAATCCGAAGGGCATCACGTCGTAATGGTAGACGTCGCTGTCAGCGTAGAAAGCTGTGTGAGGGGCATCCTCCTTCGCCATCTTGATCTGATTGTACCCAGAGTAGGCATCCATGAAGCTCAGCAGCTCATGTCCCGATGTGGCATCCACCAGCTGGTCGATCCTCGGCAGCGGGTAGCAGTCCTTCGGACAGGCTTTGTTCAAGTCGCGGAAGTCGACACACATCCGCCACTTTCCGTTACTCTTTCGCACCAGCACTGGGTTAGCCACCCAAGTCTGGAATCGGAGTTCTTTGATGAATCCAGCATCGAGCAGTCTGCCCACCTCCTGCTGGATCGCGATCCTCTTGTCCGCGCCCATCGGACGCCTTCTCTGCGCGATAGGCTTGATTGCGGGGTCTATCTTCAGCTCGTGCACTATCACGTCGGGGCTGATTCCTGGCATATCACTCGGGGACCAGGCAAACAACTCCTTAAACTCCTTCAAGAGGTCGATCAACTCTCGGGCTCTTTCCTCCGACAAAGCAGAGCCGATCTTCACCTTCCTCTGAGACCCATCAATCTCCACTTCCTTCAAATCCTCCATGGGGGCGGGATGCCCATACTCCTCTCGAGGATCGGTATCGGTTTGAAGGACAGTCATGGCCTCCCTTCTTCTTCGTCGGGTGGCGTTAACATAGCATTTTCGCGATGCCACCTGGTCGCCCTTGACCTCTCCGACCCCATTGTCAGTCGGGAACTTCATCTTCTGGTGGACCGTCGAGGCGACTGCCAAGAGAGGGTTGATGGTGGTCCTCCCGATGATCGCGTTGTATGCCCCCGCGGACTCCACGACGACGAAATCCACGTTTCGCCTCTCCATTTTCCAGCCACTACCAAACTCTACTGGTAAGGTAATAATTCCCAACGGGTAGGAAGTGGATCCAGAGAATCCTACCATCGGGAAGTCCACTTGCGTCAGGTCTTTCTTCGTCTTTCCCATGGCTTCCAGTGCGTCCATGAAAAGAATATCGGAGGAGCTCCCTCCGTCTATCATGATCCGCTTCATCTCGAATCCGTCTACGTCCAGGGTCACGACCAAGGCATCGTCGTGAGGGCTCTCCACGCCTATTAGATCCTCCTTCGAGAACGAAATTTCCATTTCCTCCTTCAGGGTCCACGACCGGGACCGTTTGCCTAGCACCACCGCGGCAGATATGCGGGAAGCGTAGTTCTCCCGAGAGGCAGAGGTATCTCCTCCCGCCGCCATTCCTCCATGGATGACGTTGATAGTTCCGCGCCTCTCCTTGCGGGCACCTGAACCCGAGGCCTCATGCTCGACCTTCTTCTTCTTCGGGGATCGATCGCGGGACTTGGAACGGGATCGCGACCGACTTCTGGAACGGGATCGACACAGACCCTTCCCGACGAACTCTTTCAGCCTTCCCTTCTGGATCAGCTTTTCAATCTCCTTCTTCAGCTCCCGACAGTTCTCAGTGTCGTGACCATTGGCTCGATGGTAGCGACAGTAACGATCGGGACGGCCTCCTAGGAATTCGCCTTCTTTCCTCGGGGGGTATCGAGCGAGACCTTGTCTGTCCATCACAGCTAACACAGAGGTCATCGAGCTATCGATGGGAACAGCCCGACCCTCTCGGTTGTCCTTCCTCGGAGGACGCTTGTCTTCTCTTTTATCGGGACGACCACGGTTCCTACCTCCCTCCGACTTGTCGCTCCCCTTGCGATCGTCCGACAGCTTGGACGATGGCTTTCCTCTTCCCGACTTTGGGGGATCAAGTTCTCCAGCAGCAATCTTCGACTCCTGGACGTCGATTTGCTGTTTCACCCTCGCCTGCAGGGCCTCCATACTCCACACAGCCTTCGCGGCGACGCTATGCATTAGGTCAGAACCGTACGGAGCGCTCAAGTTCCTTAGGAAGGTACGGATCATCTCTCCCTCCGAGATTTCTTCGTCAATCTCCGCAGCACTAGCAGTGAACCGTTGTTAATAGTATGCCAACGATTCATCGGGCCTCTGCACCACCTGGGTTAAAGTCCTCACGCTCTTCAGGAGGTGTCTCCGACCTTGATATTGCTTGATGAACCGATCGTGCATATCAGCCCAGCACGTGATGCTCCCCGGCGGAAGGCTGAAGAACCAAGTCATGGCCCTTTCTCCCAGGGTTATCGGGAACAATGAGCATATGAGGTCATCGTTCGATGTTCGTCCCATACAGGCCTGGACATGCCTCTGCACATGGCGAACAGGGTCCCCCTCACCGTCATACTCCTTGTTGGTTGGAATACCTAGTCCAGGCGGGGCTACAGTATCGATCAGCCGCGGCACAAAAGGATGGCTGGACCGATCCCTCAGCTCCGATGTCATCTGCTTCTGATCACCCATGCAGATGCTCACGATCTTCACCACCTGATCGGGGTGATGGGGCCATTCGGGGGAATGGTCCTGTTCTGCACCGGTCCGGGGCCGTCAACCACGAACTTCTCCAGGTGTGCTGGTTCCTTACCCTTATTCCTGAGCGGAACCTCCTGTCCCTCCGGGTCCACCCTCGGCGGGGGTGGTGGTAACTCTTCTCGCGGAGGCAATTCCTCCGCTCTCCTAGCGGCCTCCCTCTTATCCAGCAAGGCCTCCATGGCGGCCAAGAACATGGGCATAGCCTCCGCTACTGCCTTGGCCAACTCCGAGTTCGAAGACGACCCTTCTTCCCTTCGCGGGACTCCTTCTCTTCCACGGCCCACCGGGTTTGGGGGAGCCTCATCCACTTCCCTACGCGGGACATCCTGCCTGTTCATCTCAGCGTCTCGGACTGAGACCTCATATCCATCACCTTGCTCCCCTGTCTGGGAGAGAGCAGGGTTCTCACCACCTTGTTCAGCGATGCGTTCCGGCAACGGGGAATTCACAGTTCCTGCGGGACGAGAACTGCCAGCCTGAACTTGCTTCTTCTTGCCACCACCGGCCATTGATCTGGTAGAAGCTATCTTGGCTTTTCGTAAGATCCCCACAGACGGCGCCAATGTTGGATCACGGGCGAAGCTCCGTTATGTCCTTGACGGAAAGCTTGGACTCCTGGGCTCCGCGTAATCCTGCAAAAGGGGATGACCTGGGTGGTGACCCAGAATCCCTCTCCGATGATTAAATGAGTATAGTGATCAATGGGTGATAAGCACAAGAGTATAAGTTCGTCTTAGATGATGGTTTTCTGAGGTAACTTCCTCCTTTATATAGGAGGGGAAGTTACTCAGTTACCTGTTACTGCGCCTGGCAGTTTTGCCCATGATTCCGTGTATCTCGCCACGATTCCACATATCTCGGCTGGGATTCCATATATCTCGCCCCACGCTCCGCGTATCTTACCCGTACCTCCGCGTATCTCGGGCACGCCCTGCGTATCTCGGGGGAGATTATCTTTATCTTAACCGTCTTCCCACTACTCTCATCTAGTAGGCGGGTTTCTCGGTCTTATCCTCTGATCACAAGTCTCGACTCCTGTCGGGGACTCCAGAGTTGTCTCATTCTAGATCACCACCCAGGACCTTCAGTCTCTACGGGACAGGTCCAGCCTCTGCGGGGCTTTATTATCGGGGCCTTTACTAAGGCATATCGGGGCCTACTCAGAGGCTTCTTGCCGGGAGCATTCAGCTCATTCATCGGGACCGCCGAAGTCGGGACCCTTCGTGCTGGGCCTCTGGGCCTTCCAGGCTTTTCACGAGGCCCACTGGACCTACTCGCCGTCCATTGGCTGTTAACGGGGCTAACGATTACATCGGAACCCATCAAACTCGTTTATTCCATATTTTATAATTACCGCTATTCAATCTTATTCCCTTATTCAACTGGGAAATGACATTGCTAGTTGCAGCCATCTATATTAACACATTGACAATCATGCAAAGTTTAGGAAGAGAACAACATTTTGACAGAATTGCAAACATCGGATTATCTATTATGATGGAATACGACGAATAGTGATTCTTCAGTCACTAAACCAAACCAACCTTCAGTAAACCGAGGAAGGGGGTGTCGTGAAAGAATTCACACTATTGTCGTTTTCAATCTAATAGATCAGTCTTTTGAAAACGGTTATTCTATTGAAAATTACCGGAACGGGAATTTTTAAATAAGCATATCCGATCTTGGCTTTCCCAAGGCCCTTTTAATTTTGTAAAATTATCCGATAATTTACACATGCATATTTATAATTCTACTACATTTAGCAAATCATCATACAATGCCATAAACATAGAACACAACATGCTTACGCGTCATGCGTCTAATGTTCCTAGCATATATAATTTTACGTAAAGTAAATTATCACACGCGTTCTACCATGAACATCCTAGCATACGCGTCAAAACATGCAACATCCGCACACATCATGCATAATTGGCGACTGGAATTTTCGGTTTTATAAAACGCTTTGAAAACATTAGGGGCTGTTTTGCAATTCATGCTTACAATCAATCATGCGAATTTCTAGACATGGATTCTAGGCACTTTCAATCAGCATAGCATATCTATCCTATTGCACAAACCATACATTTAAATCTCAGAGCTCAATGCTCGCAATATAATATCAAGCTAGTTTGACTAAGTCAAGACGACAGTTCTAATTATATCAAAATATATGGTGCAGAAAGTAAACAATTGCAAATCAGTCCACTAATTTAATCCGGTCCCAAAAATATGCTAGTCCGAGATCCATCCCCATAATCGAAACCAGGCATTAGGGTTTTGATTGAAACTGTGTATTAAAAACACAAACCCGAAGAGCACTGTTTAGGCTAATTTTAAAGTTTGAAAACATTTTGGATTTAAAATTTGACATCCTATTTTATTGAAGAACTTAAAATTTCCGAAAATTTTAAAGAGGTTCGGTCCAAATTTTAAAATCCGGTTCATTTCACTCTGATTTTAAAAATCCTGGTTTGGTCCGAAACGGTTTAATAAAATAAGATAGTGGTTCGGTTTATCACTCAAAAACGGTTAGGTTAGGTTCAATTTAGTTACTATGGTCAGACCCGACCCGATTAAGAAAACCCGGATAGGTTTATCCCGATCTGATTTAGCAATTGGACCGGCCCATGAACCCTAGGGTTCGGCCGAAATAATTCTATAGGCTAAGTAGGGTTTTAAAATGCACCATAAAACTTAACTTAGCCATCAAGAATTATTAATTATATAAAATAATTTCTAATAATGCTTATATATATATATATAAATTCGGCATATGTATATATATTTATAGTAGACAATATATCTTCTTAATTGTTTAATAGTAACTAAATCTATCAATATATATATTAACCCTATTTTAATCCATATATATTGATAGTTAATATCTTTTACAATATTATATTAGAACCTATCCTTATTTCCAACTTCTAGATATAGTTACCTATTAATAAAATTTAAAAATGGCAACCTATATCTATTATAGATTGTGCCGAATTTTTAATTGCTTGGTGGCCAAGAAAATTAAAATTTTTACCTAAAACACCCCAAGGTATTTTCGGCACTAACAAAAAAATTGGAAAAGTTGTCAAATTTTAAGATCAAACTCTAACTTGATCATGAATCCAAAACATGTTCTTGATAAAACTCATGGTGTTCTTGAAGATCATGAACATCAAACTTAAATTGATCATGAAAAATTCGGTTTTTGATCTAGAAAAAACATGTAAATTTGAAAATTTTAAGTTTTTAAAGATCAAACACATGAATCTACTTAAAAATTCCTGATTCTTCATGGTGTTCATGAACATCGAAAATTCGGTTTTTATGAACATCAAGAACATCAGTTTATCAAAATTTTAAGAACTCCTAACACAGGCTCTGATACCACTGTTGGATTACGGGGACGTAATATTACGGAATGCTAAACGTGTACTAGCAAGAAATCTAATTTACGCAGCGGAATTAGTACACATACATTTTAGCTTTCCTGCCCAAGAACGAAGTGGAGGGAGTTCTGATCCTCCGGTCGGAACCACGTGCAAGTTCTTCGTTAGAAGAAGTCCCACACGATGTAGCTCCACAACAAGACCTCTGATCTATTCTTCAACGGAGATGGAACCTCGGACTTGATGTTGGTGGTGCCGAAATATTAGACTAGGGTGACAAGTTTTCTCAATGGAGATCCTTGTTCTTAATTGTGTGTTTAAACCCTTAAGAGTCACCCCTAAATATAGTATTGGGTGGAGTTGACAAAAGGCAACTCCAACCAATGTGGTACTAGGGTTTAGGCTGAACCATGGATAATAAGGGGGGAGGCCCATTTTGGGCCTCCCTTGTCAACTACTAATTGGATTTGGCCCAATTAACCCAGATTGACAATTACCTAATTAACTTAGGTAATTCCCTTCATTAACGTGCTCCTATTACAGCGCCACGTCACCATATGCTAACAACACCACCGGTGTATCCATAGGTTTGGCATCCTGTAATCAAAATCTTTTCAAAAGTTTGTTGATATAAGCTTCTTGAGATAGACACAATGTCCGGGTAGCCCGATCTCTAGCTGTAAACACCTAATTTTGGTCCGCGCGTAGCACGTTCAAAATGTCATATGTGACGCGTCAAAAAAAGGAAGTATTTAAATATGGAAGGTCGCGAAGTTTCTAAAGATAGGAATGGCTTAAAATAAGATAGTGTATATGCATTATTTATTGTAAAATATTTAGAAAATATACTATGTGTATTTATGGTGAAATACATAAATATATATGTATATTTTCGGAATATTAAATGCATATATTTTTCAAATTTTATTTTCCTAGTTTAGGGGTCCTAGTTTAGCTATAAATAAGGTCATTTGTTACATGTAAAAATACACAACAACAATAATACTACATCAGATTTCGGAACCCGTGCAGATTTGTCTTCTAGTGAAAAAAGTATTTTTTTTTTTTATTTGGTTGTTCCCGCCGTTCTGTCCACCACACCTCCAGCCTTCGTCCGACCGACCCCGACCACCTCCAGCCACTCCCTCCCTCCCTCCCTCCCTCCTCCAGCCACTCCCTCCGTCCCTCCCTCTCTCCGCTGCGACCCTTCCCGGCCGGTGACCTCCAACAGCAACCTCCGCGACGGCCACCATTCCACCACCGTCCCTGCAGCTTCCGTCCCCGTCGTCCGCCTTGATCCAACGTCCTTCCACCGTGCTGTGGAGATCCGCCGTCCCTCCCGCCATAACTCCATCTCAGTCCCGCAGCCATGGAATCCGGCCGCCCTTCCTGGCCAGCCACCGCGCCATCCCCGTCTCGCCCAGGCACCACCGGAGACGCCACTGCCATAGTTGTCCACCTCGACCACACTCTCGTCGTCGCCCTGCTCGTCGTGCCATCGGCTGGACCAGGATCTTAACCGGCCAGATCCGTCCCTGTTTGCTCGTTCTCCGCCGACGATCATCGCCGTCCGCTCCGCCCGCACGGCCCGCCGGAGCACCATCGTCGCCACAGGTGGCTGTCGGAGTAATCCCCTGCTGCTGTCCTCTGAGGTTCCGCCCGCTGCAGGTAAACTTTTTTATTTTTTTTATTTTTTTTATTTATTATAATTTTTTTGTTTATTCATTTTTTTTATCTTTCATGTCATATTACTATTATATTAGGGTGAATTTTAACTTGACTAGGGCCAAATAGTGTGGTTCTAATTTGATTAAATGTTCAAATATTGTTTAGTTTAATATTTACATGTTATGTTTAGGCTTAATTTAATTAAATATAAACTTGATTGGTTTAAATTATTTAAATGATAAATGGTTAATTATGCACGTTCATTATGTTAGTCTTGTACGTAAATCCAAATGTGTGTGACAATCGTTAGAACAATCAGATTTTGTTATTGTTTGTATTTAGAATTGATTTATGATTGATTAAGAATTGGAAAATTAAGTGAATTGAGTACCGAAAGGGCGCAGTTAAAAATTGATTATTTTTAATTCGTAACAGAATCTCTGAACTCGAATTTCTGATTTTATACCTAGGTGTTTAATTCGTTATCCGCTTGGGTAATTTAGGATTCTAGTTAGCCTTAATTAACTAGTGGCGACTCTTTCCAAATCAACGTTTTAAGAACGTAATTCGTCGTAGGTCGGATTTTTAGGGTCTGACAATTTGGCGACTCTGCTGAGGAAGATTTAGAGAGTTCGGGCTCATTGTATTCGCTTATTGCCATGTTTTTTGAGTTTTTTATATTTTATTATTTTCAACATTCTAACTTTGTTTTTTGTGTGACAGTTTCATATTTTTAGAGTTACAACTAACAGTTTTTTTTTTTGTGGCATTATTAGAATTCACACACCCACTTTAGAATAATCACCAAAATGCCTAAAACCCAGGGCAACTAGGAACCCCGGAGAGTTAGTAAGGGTACGACCGCGCGGCCGAGCCGCCGGAACGACTCGGAACAACTCCACTCGCTTGTGAAGGTCCTGTGATCCCTATGATGGGGAGTGGAAACCACCTTGTCGGGAACCTATCAGTGGAACCTACCTTGTAGAGCAAAGCCACACATTTTTTACCCCCCCTAACATGTCGTGTTTTATCCGTGTTTTATCAGGTTATCAGGTAAGTAATACTGTTTGTATAACTTTTATTTCTCATGCATTCATCTCATTGCATTTAAAAAAACAAAAAAACTTTTTTTTTTTCCAGCTAAGTAGTTAATCATTTAGTTTTAGAAGTTTTCCTTCCAAACATGCATTTCGTATGCATTGTTTTTTTTTTTAAAAAAAACCTCTTACCTGATTTTTTTTATTTATTTCAAACTTGCGTTTCATACGCATTATTTAAAAAAAAAAAAAAACTTTCCAGGTAAGTTGTAATTTTGGTTAGTGCGTCGCATATGTGGTGCCTTTGAAAAAAACATTTTAGGATAAATTGTGATTCATCTTTAGCCATTAGAGCTTCTAATTTCGAACGTGCATTCCACATGCATCATTTCAAAAAAAAACTTTTTACCTGAATTTTTTTATTTTTTAATAATGCATCCAATATGCATTAATTTTAAAAATCTTTTTATATAAATCGTAAGCTCTCTTAGTTTTAGGGCTCTTTGTTTAAAATCTCTTTTACCTTAATTTTTAATCAAAAGAAGTGCATCTCAAATGCATTATTTTCGGAAAAACCTTTCAGGTAAATTGTAATTTTTCTTATTTGTAGAACTTTTATTTTTAAATTTGCATCTTGTATTTACTTTTGTGCATCTCATATGCATTCTTGTAAGTTTCTTAACTTTACAACTTTCATCTCATGTATATCTCATAGACATTGTTTTAGAAAAAACGATTTTTTTAGATAGATTGTAAATCTTCTCTTAGTTGTTGAACTTTAAGTCAAACATGCATCGCATTTGCATTTCTTTTATAAAAAAACTTTACCTGGATTTTTCATTTCGTACATACATTCCCTATGTATCATTCAGGTAAATTGTTGTAAATAGCCACTTTCTTAACAGCTGAACTTTAATTTTCGAGCATGTATGAGCATTTAAAAAAAAAACTCAAAGTGTCATTCGTCTTTATCTAAGGTGTATTGCACTTTTTCGGCAAGATCGTCATTTCAACATTCGCATGAGCAAACGTTTGAAAATGGGAGTTTTGATTCTAATTTTTGAAAATATCGTTTAATCGCTCAGTTGAGTGCGACTATTCAAGTTTAAACAAAGGATGATAAAATTTTTGAAAACAGCTTTGTTTTAAGCATTTGCCATGCGTTCGAGCTAGATAGTGCACTCAGCAAACTCAGTAAACTCCATGATAGTGCAAAACACCTTAGATCATAAATTTTGATTCCTTTTCAGAAAGTAATCAAAAATATGAAATGAATGACATTAAAGTTTTTCAAAAAGAGCATGCATGATTTCTCATATTCTCTAAACTGATTTTTCATTCACTCTTTTCAGGTACTCTTGGATTAGGTATCTGGTACATACAAGTGGTGTCGGCCAAATGGGGCAACATAAAAAGAACATGCAGTCATCCAGTTGCACGAAGAAAAATTCCGCATTCGGGATATCCAATGCTCAGGTACGATGAATTGTACTTGATTCTTTCTTGAGATTTGAGTATCTCTACTCTTTTTGCAGATCAGACAACCACTTCGATGAGTTCGCAACCACGTGAAACGTGACAGCTCCAAAGAACTTACATGTCAAAATTCCACCCACCATATGTGGAATTCATACGCATCCTCGAACCAAGCCGTATATCCATTTTACGGTGACGTCTAAACTGGTCAGTGGCAACCAAATGGCATATCCCGTTCAGATCGAGCACAACCGCCATATGAAGAAAAAGATGGAACATGCAATAGATCCATTCACATATGGAGCAGATTTCCATTAAAGATGTCGGGCACCCAGGTAAGAGAAGTCGTGATCAATTTTCTCCCCCAAATTTGAGTTTTTCCTTACTCATTGTGCAACTCGGATAATCATTCAAATAAAAGCCTCTGAAGAGCACATCTTGTGCACGGCCCTTTGATCGCCGACCGTTATGAGGTCAACCGCCGAGTTTGTCCCAGATATTCCAGATAATTTTCATACGTGACCTGTCTGGCCAAACTCCACGTCATCCATGTGTGATCCTTAACCAAGTCATACATTCGTTTTACGGTGAGGCCTAATCGGTCAGTGTTAAACGTGGGGCATCCCCATATGAGATTGGGCAATAGCCAGGGCACTTGAGAAGCCAGGAGAAGAAATCATTGCCTATGTCATCAATTGGTCGTAGGGTGAGTCTAGGGCATATACATCGGCATATGTTAACTTGATCAGCCGAGTCTTTCTCCAGAAGAAGTTCCGATAATTTTTAATTTTCAATCTGCCACTAGGGGCATGTACATAATTATTGTTGATTATTTTCGTTAAATTTTCTTTTTCAAAAAAAAAAAAGCAAAAAAAAAAAAATCGTTTTCTTTAGGGTCACAGCCGCCCTTTAATTGGCTACTGATAAAAATAAAGAGAGTGTTCATGCATATTTTATGAGAGCAATGAAGAACTAAAAGGGTCACGGTTGAACCTAAATCAACTACAAATAAAAAAGGTCACAGCCGTCCCTAAAACAACTACAAAGAAAGGGCCACAGCCACCCTTCAAATGGCTATAGATTAAGAGCGCTCTCGCAACATCAAAAGAGGGAAATAAGTGAAAGGGTCACAGCCACTATCCAAACGGCTACAAGAAAAAAAAAAAAAAAAAAAAAAAGCGACCCCGCGAACCCTATGAGGGCGGAAGAATAAAAGGGCCACAGCCACCCTTAAAATGGATACACAAAAAAGAGTGATCCCGCGAACCCGATGAGGGCGGGAAAATAAAAGAAAGGGTCACAGTCGTCCCTCAAAACGGCTACAATCAAAAGAGCGCTCCCAGAACAACGATGGCGGGTATTTAGTGAAAGGGCCACAACCACCCTCGAAATGGTTACATACAAAGAGTGTTTCCCGGATCAGAGGTGAGGAATAAAGGGCCACAGTCACCCTTCAAATGGTTACAATCAAAAGAGCTCCCGCAACATTGAAGACGGTAAGAAAAGGGTCACAGCCACCCTCTAAACGGCTAAAATACTCCCGCATCGAGGCGGAAAATAAAGAACGGGTCACAGCCACTGTTTAATCGGCTACCAAATAAAGAGTGCTCCCGCTAGGTTGAAAACCCGAAAGGGCGACCTAGGCAAAATCAGGAAATGAGAGGCATGGTTGCAAGTTCAGAAATTGCAATCATGGCAAAAGGAGAGAAAATAAAAAAAAAACTGAGGGGCACGGTCGGAAATCTCTCAATCAACAGTGGCAAAAGGAGAGAAAAAAGAGAGATTCTCAAAAAAAAAAAGAGAAATAAAAAAGAAAAAAGATCCCGCTATATTATCGCACCATGCGCAATTTAGGCAAAAATTAGGGACAAACATTCATGCGCATGTGCATTGTTTACGACACGGCGTCTTCCAAAGTCAACTTCACGGCAAGCGACGGTTACAGTCTGTTCTCGCGAGTCACCATTCATGGACGAGTAGGACTGTTACAGTCTGTGCCTACGAGTCAACTTCACGGCAAGCGAGACGGTTACAGTCTGCTCTCGCAGGTCGCATTCCAAGTATGAGTAGGACTGTTACAGTCTGTTCCTACGAGTCAACTTCACGGCAAGCAAGACGGTTACAGTCTGCTCTCGCAGGTCGCATTCCAAGGATGAGTAGGACTGTTACAGTCTGTTCCTACGAGTCAACTTCAGGGCAAGCGGGACGGTTACAGTCTGCTCTCGCGAGTCACCATTCAAGGATGAGTAGGACTGTTACAGTCTGTTCCTACAAGTCACAACCGACAATCAGGATCTGAAGTTTTCCAGCTTTCTAAGAGTCACCCCCGACGAACGAAGCCTTAGTATTCAGCCTTCGCAAGTCACGCCATTAGAGGCACTTCTCCAACGGACGCCACTAGAGGCACTTCTCCAACGGACTCACTAGAGGCTCTTCTCCGATACACGCCACTAGAGGCTTTTCCTTATCGCTCGCCACTGGAGGCATCGTCGATTAAGGGTTTACTTTATTGCACGCTACTGGAGGCTTTTTCTTATCGCTCGCCACTGGAGGCATCATCGATCAAGATTTTACTTTACTGCACGCCACTGGAGGCTTTACTTTTCCGCACGCCACTGGAGGCTTTACTTTCTGCACCGCCAACGGAGGCACCACCAACAGGGGCACCGCCAACCGAAGATTTACTTTTCTGCACTACCAATGGAAGCACTGCCAACAGGGGCACCGCCGACGGAGGTTCTACTTTCTACATCGCCAACAGGGGCACGCTAATAGAGGCACCACCAACAGGGGCACCGCCGATAGAGGCTCTACTTTTTTCCACTTTCCGAAATAAGCCAGGAGTTTCTTGAAGATTCGAAGACTCGAAAGAAGATATACTTCCCAACCAAAATTAGTGTTTACTCGTCTTTGGACAAATCCCCTCGAACTTGTTCTACGGGAATTCGTCCAAAGAGGGGCAAGCTGTAAACACCTAATTTTGGTCCGCGCGTAGCTGCGTAGCACGTTCAAAATGTCATATGTGACGCGTCAAAAAAAGGAAGTATTTAAATATGGAAGGTCGCGAAGTTTCTAAAGATAGGACTGGCTTAAAATAGGATAGTGTATATGCATTATTTATTGTAAAATATTTAGAAAATATATTATGTGTATTTATGGTGAAATACATAAATATATATGTATATTTTCGGAATATTAAATGCATATATTTTTTGAGATTTTATTTTCCTAGTTTAGGGGTCCTAGTTTAGCTATAAATAAGGTCATTTGTTACATGTAAAAATACACAACAACAATAATACTACATCAGATTTCGGAACCCATGTAGATTTGTCTTCTAGTGAAAAATGTTTTCTTTTTTTTTATTTGGCTGTTCCCGCCGTTCCGTCCACCACACCTCCAGCCTTCGTCCGACCGACCCCAACCACCTCCAGCCACTCCCTCCCTCCCTCCCTCCCTCCACCAGCCACTCCCTCCCTCCCTCCCTCCCTCCCTCCCTCTCTCCGCTGCGACCCTTCCCGGCCGGTGACCTCCAACAGCAACCTCCGCGACGACCACCATTCCACCACCGTCCCTGCTGCTTCCGTCCCGGTCGTCTGCCTGGATCCACCGTCCTTCCACCGTGCTATGGAGATCCGCCGTCCCTCCCGCCATGACTCCATCTCAGTCCCGCAGCCATGGAATCCGGCCGCCCTTACTGACCAGCCACCGCGCCATCCCCGTTAGCAATTTTAATGCCCAAGATGTATGTAGCCTTTCCCATGTCTTTTATCTCAAAATATAGATGCCAACCATGACTTTGACTTGTTCATAAAACTCACATCGTTTGCGGCAATGAGTATGTTGGCCACGTATAAGGTTAAGATGACATACTTAGACCTGGAGATTGTATAATACACGCACGGATCCTCGTGAAGATTCACGAATCTGTTTCCTACGATTTCCTCGTGGAATATGCGGTACCATTGCCGAGACGACTATTTAAGATCGTAGATGGACCTTTGGAATTTACAAACTTTACGTTCGTTACCAGGAGTAATGAAACCCTCCGGTTGCTCCATGTAGATCTCTTCCTCCAGGTTTCCGTGGAGGAATGCGGTTTTAACATTTATTTGGTGCAACTCGAGATTGAGACTTGCGACCAGGACCATG
Source organism: Clarkia xantiana subsp. parviflora (assembly GCA_036873135.1). Classification (NCBI taxonomy): domain Eukaryota; kingdom Viridiplantae; phylum Streptophyta; class Magnoliopsida; order Myrtales; family Onagraceae; genus Clarkia; species Clarkia xantiana. The sequence continues at coordinate 9,646,032 of JAPTYO010000013.1, read as the reverse complement.
ATTGGCCCTAATCGTGGTTTTACGCACAGTCAGTGAGTTTGTTTAGTCAAAGTCAACTCCGTAAAATGGGTATATCCTTTCTCATCAAGTCGGGTTTCACACCTCCCGACCTTTTCCATCAGTGGTGAGCCTTCTTTCAGGACTCACCGTATCCTTGTGCCCTTGTGGTTAGCAGGTAAATCAACTATAGACTATAATGGCTTTCATTTAAGCGATCTCACTCTTTTATTATTTTCCTCCATTTCTTCACTTGAGATCTTTCCAATGCTTGCCAACAGTTGTTAGAGCGAGGTTTTCACCTTACTCGATGGGATACTTCTTGGAGAAGTTCGATGCCTCTGACTTCCGTCTAGGCTTGGTAAATCCCATCTAGAGTTTGATCATTTCTCCCATTCGGAATAATGCTTCTTATTGTAACATCATTTCTATTGGAAACAATTCTCCCACTCGGATTAATGCTTCTTATCGGAGCATCGTTTCCTATGGGAACAAGAGCATTGCTTGAGCCTTAACCATCAACTTTACTTTGACAACGTCTTGGTCTCGAGGATTTACTTCCGAGATGAATTCTTTGATCACTAGGATCTGGAACCAAGTTTGGTCGGATCACTCCCACTGGAAACAATGGGTATCACTCCCACTGGAAACAATGGGTAGTAAAGGCAGTTGTGGCTTTCCTGGTTCAAAAATATGACAATCAGGTTCAACTTGATTCGTCTCTGCGGCAACAGTGATCTCATGTGGTAGGGTTTATTCCTCCCACTGGATTTACTATGAAAATGTTTCTATTATCATTTACCATGTCATTCACTTGAGTTGCCGGTTCAAATCTCTCCCACTCGAATTAAGTGGGATCTGAGTATCAGTGATATCCTGCTACGTTTTAATCATGACTACTTAAATTTAAACTGTCCATGCATTTCGAATATTCTCCCACAAGAGATGTAATGTCTACATTTTCGATCACGGCACCATTTTCAAAAGCTTTTAAACATGCGTTTTCTAAGAGTATTTACCATGCTCTTGTCCTAAATACGTGTTTAGTGTGTAATTTAATATCGCAAGATGATATGATTTACCTCATTTTCATTCTTTAGCTTTTATGGCGACGTGTCTTACCGATTTTATTGGAACACAGTTTACATACATGTGAGTCATCTTTTTCATCCCTTAGGGAAAACCTGATAGAGTAACTCAAACATTATGTTTTTGATATGTGCTTCTTGAAGTGTTTTTTAATTGATTTGAATGCGTAGCCTGACTTATCGTTCAAGGCGTTTGGAAGGAAAATCGTTTAACCGACTTAATCCTTATTCATTGCAAAACTTATCTCATGGGATTTTATCACATCTCCGAACTGAGCATCTTGAGTTTTTACCCTATGCGTCAGCTGGTACTTTTACAAGGTCGTGGTAGCTTCGAAGCCTACTTCGTACCGATGTAAATGGTATCAATAAGTTGTTTCCAAGGGAATGCAAACGAAAATTCAGCACTTCATCATTCAGACACTTCATCATTAAATTCGTATTTTGAAATGACGTGTTCCGTCTTTCGAGGTCCACTTGCGCGTAGCGCTATTTACTGAAGTTATATCCCTAGGTTAAATCGTTTCATTTCTGAATTTAATTCAATTTAATCCAATCGGTTTTCGCACATGATCATAATTACAGATTATTTCATTCAATGAAGTACTTAATAATAAAGAAAATACTAAATCTTTCGATCTAGCTACGCAATCGATATGTATGTTCAGTTCAGTTGTCCCGACTGAGATGACGGAGTACGTGAATCATTTCGTTTTTTTCGACCACTTTTACTTGGCCAAAATTTCATTTCGGATCGATCCTGTTTAACCAAGTCGCTTAATTTTAACAAGTAGATCACATTTCGAATCGAACGGAAACTACTTTATTCAATGCATCCAAATCTTGAAATAACCAAGATTTTAGTAACTCAAACGAACAATAAATGACAATGGTAGGGTTCTTGATCTGAAGATCGCGTATTTGATCCATGATTGTCACATAGATTGTCGAGAACTTTAAGCCATGTTGAACATCACATCTGAGTAAATTCACGAGTGAATCACGTCAAATGATCTGTGTCTGTATAAAACATTTTACCGCTTCATACAAATGACTTACGAGGCGTACTTGAGACGCACTTTATCAACATGGTTTAACCCACCAAATATAAGACTTTTATGGTCCAATTCTATCAATAATACGATGATCATGGTTGGCTTCTTTCGAACCCAGTATGGTGAGTAGAGAAGGTTTCCCTTTTAAAACTTGACCTCCCTATTTTAATTGACTTGAATTCGGTTTTGAAAATACGGTTCAGTCCAGTCAATTTTAGTTCGGCTTGTTCCGGTTCGGTTCGGTCTAGAAAATCTGGTTCGGGTCCGGTCCGGTAAATCCATTTTGGTTCGGTCCGGTAAAATCCGATTCGGTTCGGTTTTAATTTTAAAATCCGGTTCGGACCGAACCTATCCAGTAAAAATAGGGTTTGGTTTGTTTTTACACGCAAAAACCGGTTCGGTTAAATCCACTTAGTTACCCCGGTCCGACCCGACCCGATTAGGTCGAACCGATTGAGAAAATCTGGTTCGGTTTTAATTCGTTCCGGTTTGACATAATGGACCGGCCCAATAATTTAATTATAAAAGGTTGGGCCGAAATGTTTATTTGTGGCCCAAGTAGGTTTTTAAAGTCCAAAAATATTTAACTTAGCCACCAAGTAACATTAACTATAAAAATAATTTCCAATATTAATAATATATATATATATAAATATATATAAATATATTTCGGACCTATATAAACATATATATATTTATTGCTAAGATTCCATCTTTAAGATTAAATCAATCAACAATATATATATATATATGTAAAAATCGGCACCTATATATAAATATTTATATTATTTATTGTCAATATCTTAAATAGGGAAAAATATATTAACAATATATTTTCTCAATCTTTTAGGAAGCTAAAATCTAACAATAATATTTTTAACAAATTTAAATATTTAGATATATTGATAGTTATATATATTTTTATATATTAATGTGAATCTATACTAATGTTCCCAATTATAGATATATTGTAACCTAGAATAAAAATTAAAATATGGTAAACAATAATAACAAATATTTCGGCCGAAATTTTATCCCCTGGTGCCTAAAAAATTAAAAATTTGAACTTGTAATTTACCTAGGGTTTCGGCCAAAAACAATAATTTGGGAACAAGTGGTCAAATTTCAAGATCAAATTTTAATAAGATCTACAATCCAATATTTGATTTTGATAAATATCATCTTTTTCTTGAAGATCATGAACATCAAATTACCCAAGAACATCATGAAAAATTTCGGTTTTACCAAAAGTCGAAAATTTAATTTTTTTTAAAAAATTTCGATCAAATTAATATCTTTTCAAGAACAACAATTTATAAAAATCATGAACTCCTAACACAGGCTCTGATATCACTGTTATATTATGGGATTAATCACTACGGAAACTAAATCATGGTACATGCTAGTAATCGAAATTACGCAAATTCGCACATACCTCTACAGTTTTCCGTAGTCCCAACATCTTTGCAGGAGGGAGTTCACGATCCTCCGGTCGGCACCCGTAGGGGTTCTTGTGAAGGAAGTCCTAAGTGGTATATTCTTCACAATAAATCCTCTTATCGATTCTTGGCAAGGGACAGATCTCCGGAGTGTTTGCTCGAAGGCAAATTGGCGCACCCTTGGTGGATGCTAGGTTCGGCCGATATAGGTGTATATGGGGGAAGGGTTTTTCTCTCAAATCACCACTTAAATGGAATTGTGATTAACCCTAATAAAACTCATAACTCCCTATATATATAGGAGGAGTAAAGTGGACAAAAGTCCACTTTACCTCCACCTAAATTTCGGCCGGCCATGCTTAGTATAGGGAGGCCCAATTTTGGGCCTCTCATGTCATTTGGGATTTGGGCTGGCCCGATGTCCTAAAGTGACATGTATCCAATTAACTTAGGTAACATATACATATAATGGGCTTCCATTTACGGCGCCCATCACCATATGCTTACAGTAAGCATTGATTGAATTATTCCTAAAGGGAGGTAAATGAAAAATTTAACATTCATTCATTATAACACTTCATCATTAAATTAGTATTTTGAAAACGATGTGTTCCGTTTTTCGAGGTACACGCGCCTGTGGCACCTATTCCAGGTTTTATGCCATGTATTAAATCGTTTCGTTCCAATATTCAATTTTAATTTAATCCAATCAGTGTCGCACATGTTCATCATTACAGAATTTATCATATAATGGAGTATTAACAAATAAGAAATACTAAATCTTTCGATCTAGCTACGCAATTGATGGATTTATTTAATTAAGTTATCCCGACTGAGATGACGGAGCATGTGTGACGTTTCGTTTCATTCAGCCTCTTTCACCTAGCCGGAAAATTTGGTTCCAAACTCGTGGGTATGAATTTTCGTTTCGGATCGTTCACTTTTTACTGAGCCGTTAAATTGATAAGAAAAACGTGCTACAAATCGAGCTACAATTACTTTATTCAATAACTCCAAATTTCAAAATAAGCAAAAATTTAGTAATTGAAACGAACAACGAACGATAAATGACAATGGTATGGTTCTTGATCTGAAAACCGCGTATTTGATCCATGCTCGTCGCATACGTAGTCGAGAACTTTGAGTCATGTTGAACATCACACCTATGTTAATTCACTAGTGAATCACAACAAATGATTTGTGTCCGTATAAAACGTTTTTCAGCTTTATACTCATGACATACGAGGCGTACTTGGGACGCACTTTATCAACGGGTTTTAACCCACCAGATTTTCGTATAGGACTTATACGGTCCAGTTCTCTTCATGATATGTGGATCATGGTTGGACTCTTTCGAATCACTATGGTGAGCAGAGAAGGTTGTTCCTTTACTGTTGTGGTTACTGTACTTGGCTAGAATCATGGTAAGTGAGTCCCGTCAACATCAGACAACCATATACATCATTTTCATGTTGACCATTCATCGGGAAGGTCTCGAGCGGCTTTTACACCAGCATTCATGGAAAGAGAGAAGACCATCACATTCAACTACAACATTTCTAGCTTTAGCATCCTTGCTTCCACCGAGGCGGATGCAAAGGGATACCAAGCTGTAACACGATTGAAGTCTTCTTCTACCCCTTTACCCAGAGTTAAATGTATCACGACATACGCGTTCAGATCATCAAAGAACCTACTCACATTCTTGGGGAAACAAATTATCACATTCATCTCTCATTGTTAAAATTATACAGACTACATCAGTAGTTGTCTCACCGCTTTTCGGAATCGTAGCAGAGAGTTCAACATATACTCAATTTATTCATCATAATTCATATCATCAAGATAGCAAAAAATATCGAATCGTACTCATTCAACCAACTCATACGAACACATTGATAATCATGCATAATCAGGGAGACAATAACATTTTGAGATAGAATTGCATACATCGGATATCTATCAAGATGGAATACGAAAAATAATGATTCCTTAAGCGTCTAAACCAACCGACCTCCAGTAAACCGAGGGAATGGGGTTTGTGAAAGAGTTCACATTACCGTCGTCTTCAATCCAATAGATCAGTCTCTTAAAAAAAGTTTTATTCGCAAATAACCGGAACGGGAACTTTGAAATAAGCATACCCGATCTTGGCTTTCCGAAGGCCCTTTTATATTTAAAAATGTTTCGATGAACTTATGCATGCATATATAATTCTACTTCACAAGTAAATCATCATAGCAAACCAAATTCATCAACCAAACCAAATATCGTGCATACGCGTCATGCGTCTAATGTTCCGAGGAACTCATGCTAGCATATACATAATTCTACTTTCTATGTAAACGATCACATGCAGCTAAATCCTCAACATTCAAGCATACGTGTCATACATGAATACTTCCACATCAAACATGCAAATTTGGCGACTGGCTTTTGTTTTTAAAACATTTAAAATATTAGGGGCTGACTTGCAATTCATGCTTACAGTTAATCATGCGTGTTTCTAGACATGAATCCCAGGCAATCGCAACCATCACAACATGTCTATCCTAGTGCGCATACCATATATTTAACCAGGGCTCTGCCCCCAACATCCAGCTAGCTTGACATAGTCAACACAACAGTTCTAATAAATGTATGTGACAAAAAGTAAACAATTGCAATTCAGCCCTCTAATTAATCCAGTCCCTAAATCTTGCATTTCCGAGATCCATCCCCATAATCGAAACTAGGCATAAAGGTTTAATCAAAACTTGAAAGTTTTAAACCTTTGAGCACTGTGTAGACTAATTTGAAGTTTGAAAACATTTGGATTTTAAAACTTGACCATCCTATTAATAGACTTGAATTCAATTTTGAAAATCCTGTTCGGTTAAGTCAATTTTAGTCCGGTTCGGTTCGGGTCCAGTAAATCCGGTTCGTTTCGCTTCGGTTTTATTTCAAAAATATGGTTCGGTCCGAACAGGTCCAATAAAATAGGGTTTGGATCGGTTCAACACAAAAATCGGTTCGGTTAGATTCACTTAGTTACCCCGAATCGACCCAATCCTAACAAGATTGAATCAATTAAGAAAACCCGGTTTTATTCAGACCAGTTCAGCATATTGGACCGACCCATTAACCCTAGTGTTCGGCCGGAATATTCTTGTGGGCTAAGTAGGGTTTTAATGTCTACTAAAAACTTAACTTAGCCTCCAAGAAATATTAATTATGTAAAATAATTTCCAATATATATATATATATATATATATATTTTTTTTTTTTTCGGAATATAATAAACATAAATATATTTATTGCCAAGATTCTATCTATAAGACAAAATCAATCAACAATATATATATATATATATGTAAATTTCGGCTACTATATATAAATATATATTTTATTTATTGTCAATGTCTTTAGTAGGGAAACAAATATAGTGACAATATATTTTCTCAATCTTTTGGGCAACTAAATCTATCAGTAATATCTTTATCCCTATTAATTATCTAGTTATATATTGATAGTTATATATATTTCTATATATTAATGTGAATCTATCCTTATATTTCCAATTATAGATATATTGTTACCCTTAATAAAAGTTAAAATATGGTAAACAATATCCCTAATTGTTTCGGCCGAAATACACATTACTTGGGGCCTAAGAAAATAAAAAATTTACCTTGTAATTCCTATAGGGTCCGGCCAAAAAACATGAAATTGGAGACAAGTGGTTATATTTCAAGATCAAATTTTAATAAGATCTACAATCCAATGTTCGATTTTTTATAAAAGTCACGTTTTTCTTGAAGATCATGAACATCAAATTTAACTAAAAACATCATGACAATTTCGGCACTATCAACTTAAAAAATTTCAAAAATTTCAAAAAAAATTCGACCAAAATTTTAAATTTTTAAGAACATCAATTTATCAAAATCAAGAACTTCTAAGACGGACTCTGATACCACTGTTGGATTACGGGGCAGATTACTACGGAGACATAAACACAGGTACATGCTTATAATCAGAACTACGCAGCGGAAGATGTGCATATACCTTAAATCTTTTCCGTAATCCCAAGGATCCTAATGAGGGAGTTCACGATCCACCGGACGGAACCCGTAGAAGTTCTTGTTAAGGAAGTCCTACGAAGTATTAGCTCCACAGCAAAGCCTCTAATCGATTCTTGGTAGGGAAGGATCTCCGGAGTGATTTGCTCGTAGCAAATTGGCACACCCTTGGTGTAGTGTATGGTTCGGCCGAACTATGTATTAGAGATGAGGGTTTTTTTTCTCTCAAATTACCACTTAGGAGGGATTGTGAATTAACCTTAATGAAAACCCTAACACCCCTTATTTATAGGAGGAGCAAAGTGCACATAAATCCACTTTGCCCTCACTAACATAATTCGGCCAGTCATGTATAAGGGAGGTCCAATATTTTGGGCCTTTCATGTCAATCGGGATTTGGGTCAAGCCCAATTTCTCTAATGTGACATTTACCTAATTTCTTAGCTAACATATACATATTAATGGACTTACATTTATGATGCCCAATCACCATATGCTAACAACTCGTACTCGCCGGAATGGGAGGGTGCCTGTTAATGTATTGTTCTCCAAATCGCATCAACATTTCACTCTTCTAATCCTGCTACTGCTTCCGAATAGTTCATACGAGGTTTGCCGTGCGACCGGCGGATACGACGGGCATCGGGCTACTTATCTGTTAGGAGTGTTGTAGCGCCCGCGGAACGTTGATTCCCTGTCTCAAATCAACCTGTTAAAAATATCAATTTGTATCCCGCTGTATCCTAGGTCAACAGTTAATTCTCCAATTGCCCAGTTTCCACATAGGAATACTTCTCCAGGGCATTCGCACAAGTATTTACAACCTTCAACTAATATCCGGTTGGTGGCCACCTAAGTGAATACAAGAGTCGGTAAATTACAGGTTAACTTGACCATCCCCATTTCTTATACCCTTAGTCAAACCCAACTGGTTTCCAAAGACGTGGTAACTTGGACTTTTTCTTCAGCACTGCGCTCATACGCCAGGAAGCGAACATTGAGCCTGACCTTAGGTATGAGTTCTGAGTCCATGAGCATAAGGCTCCTGGGATCAATCACACGCTCGAGGTGAAGAAGATTGCGCTCATCCGAATCGCGAGGATTCTATCTAGCACAACCAAGCATGACTCCGTGGTCGAACGTGGCATGCTTAGTATGAAGCACGTGTCGATAGAGAAGGATATATGCCCAATTCGGGTTCGTATTTACATTTCGGACTTCGGAAACACGTCAAAATCACATAAACAGACAAAATACGCTCCCGAGGTTTAAAACGGTCCGGACGCGCGACACGCGCGTCCAGATTTCTTTGGCAATCCGGAGAGGTCCGGATTGCCCTAGACAACCTGGATCACGCCAGGATCGTCTAAACCCGACGTGATCCGAGTCGTCGTTTGCAACGCGCGTATTCCACTTGTGTCCTCACACCAAGTTAGAGTTTTCTAATAGCCAAAATTGATCAAACCAGACGGCAGTTCGCACTTTCCTTTAAAGCGGCTTCAAACCGCACAAAAACCGGGATCGATTCCAAGGTTGCCTATAAATAGGGACCTAGACCACCCATTTGTGATTTTACATTCACTGGAGATTGGCTTAGAAGCTCTGACTTCTCTCTAGCTTTCTCTCTCTAGAATTCTCATTTTAGCATTGGAGAGGGCTCAACCGGCACCCCCTCCCCCTCCGTGCTGGTAACTGCCGCTGTGTGCAGGTTCGGACGACGAGCGTGAAGTCAGGAGCGCAAGTTAAAGGACCGAACACAGCGATCAAGTTGAAGATTCGTCGAGCATGTTACGCCAAATGGGTTCGGACGAAACATTTGGCGCCGTCCGCAGGATTCGAACAAGAAGCTATATTGCACTACAAGCTATGACGAGCAATCACCCTCCTCCTGATAGTGTCAACATGCAAGAAAAGAAGAAAGGCCCAGACGCCCGAGGAAGACAAGTGTTGAGCAATCAAGCAGGCAGGCACCAGCAAGGAGTCAGCCTGGACCTTCTCACATCCCTGAGGCTACCTCGACTGCTTCCTTTGTGCCGGCAAGAAGCGTGCCTGCAGCACAACACGATCCAGGAGTTCACAACACACCTCCGCCAGGATACGAGCATGGAGCGTACGCAAACCGAAAGTTCCCTTACGGGATGCCCGCAGGAAACACATAACAACAATAAAGAGGTGCAAACCTAGCTCCAGCAGTCACTCCTACCATGATGGCTGCACTGGAAGAATTATTAGCTTTCAGGGAGACTTTGAGAAGCCAAGGATATATACCACCTCCTCCACCACCACCCCCAGTCAATGGACAGGCCATGCCAGCAAGGGCAAAGTCAGGCAACGCTGCCCGCCAAGAGACCGCATTCCAGGGAGGAGAACAGTATCCAGAAGATACATACCAGTATCAGCAAACAAAGAACGAGCCAAGACAGGGAGCGACGCATTCATACACTCCCTATGATAGGGTGCATGGTCAGGAAGAGTCATGGAGGCAACCTCTGCCTCCACGCTCACAGCAGTACTATTGGAAAGTTCCTACCAAACAACGAGCCTGGAAGATGTTGAGATGTACCGCAACAGTGGGGGGAGAAGGCCAGTGATCAATGATGATGTTCCAATTACGGGGCTCACGCCGAAGGATCTGGAAGCCATGATTGAGCAAAAGATGAAGTAATCTAAGATGAAAGGCATGCACGCATTGGCTGGAAACGCGTCTCACCCTTTCACAGATGAACTTGTGCACAGTCGTGGCCAGATGTGCTCTATGGAATCAGAATTGACATGTATCGAGGGAAAGGAGACCCAATCAAGCATGTGCAGCAGCACGAGGCCTCTCTACTTGGAAGAACTGACAACCCACATCATGTGGCCATGACGTTTCCCCAAAATTTGGTATGAAGGGCAGAGCACCGGTTCTTCTCGCTTCCATGCGGAAGTGTAACCTCTCAGCCATATTTGAAGGCAAAGTTCATACAACGATATATGGGAGAGCACACGCTCCTAAAGGGATCAAATGCATTTAATGACGTACAGCAGCTAAACGAAGAATTGTTGGCGGATTACTACATCCGTTTCAATAAAAATATCGCTGACATTCAAGGCAATTTGACCGTGAGGGAGATAGTTCGAGCCTTTATAAACAACTTGGGTCGTAAAGGATATGCAGTCGCCGAGAAGATGTCCAAACGTCCTGCTGAGACACTTGAAGAACTAGCATCAAGAGTAAAAGAGTTCGTTGACCTGGAAAGGTTTAGGCAACAAAACAAAGCTAAGTTGAGTGTTTCTCGTGCAAAGGACAACAACAACAAGCCAGCGAGACCACCGCAAGGCAACCAGCAAAATAGGCAGTGGCAACCACAGCAAAAAAGACCATTTCATTCGAACTTCCAAAAGCCCAAAGAGAATAATCTTGCAGATTGCATTCCTTTGAACGCACCACTGTCTGTTATCTGAAAGAGATGAAGGAAACCAAGCTGCGGAAAGAGCCTTTCTCCGCAAAGGTCGTTGGGAAAATAAGAAAACAAATGGTGTTAAAACGATTAGGTATATGGCCACGAAACGGACAACTGTTTAAGTTTGAGATTCCGAATAAACAATATCGTGCTGAAAGGAGAACTGAAGCACTACGTCGACCAAGGCGACAAACATCCAAAGAAAGCCAACGCAGAGTCGTCAGGAAAAGGCAAAGGCAAAGAAAATGATAACCCACCTCCTGTCAAAAGATGAGTAATCTACGTCATTCACGGAGGCCCAGCTGTTGTGGGTCACGTGTCTAATTCAAGAGATGTCTACGCTTCACAAGTAAAGACACTTCCTAAATACGGGAAGCGACGCCAACCTGAAGAAGACGACGTTGTCATCCAATTTTCAAGGGAGGACATGAAGCACATTGTCTACCCTCATGACGACGCCCTCGTCATACAATGGACATCGATGGATATGACGTGAAGTGTATTCTAGTAGACGGAGGCAGTTCTGCTAACATATTGCATGTGGGAGTTCTTGAACAATTGGGAAAAACGATAGCGGACCATACTCCAGGGACCTTCACTTTGGTTAGCTTCGATGGTGCTGCAACCTGTTCCTTGGGAGCAATTACATTACCAGCCATCTTTGGCGAAGGATGGAAAATGCTTAGCGTCGATGTCACCTTCGTGGTGGTTGAAACTCTAGGAACATACAATGTAATCTTGGGAAGGACAACGATAAACACTTAGGAGATCGTTCCATCCACCGTCCACCAAAAGATGAATTTCCCAACAAGAAATGGGATTGGCGAAGTACTCGGAGATCAGACGATGGCACGAAAGTGTTATTTCAACGCATTGAGAAGCAGACAACACGTCACCATAACAATGGTCGACACTTACAAGAAGAGAAGATTGAACTCTGAGTCCGGTGTAGAAGAAAGTAATGAGAAAGTTTTAACCCTTTTAAGTCTGCCAGAAAGAGTCTGCTTCCCAGCATGGCAAAGTGTTTGGGACATCAAGCAGGGACAGAATGAGCCAATAATGAATTATTTCAGAAGATTTGCTTACAACGCAGCTTTGGTTAGAGCAACAAAGGGAGATGTGATCAACGCATTTTTCTTACACATGAATGGTCCATATTTCCTCCTTTTCGGAAGAATCTGTGGATGGAAAACCACTAATACAATGGCAGACTTAAAAGATAAGTTGGAAACTGCAATCGCATGTGAACGAGAGCTGGGATGGGGTACACCTCTCAGCCAGGAAGGGGAAGTTCAAGCTGACAAGCGACCAAATTGAGGCACGGGCGTCAACAACGATTACATTTTCACTCCTCTAAACACAAAGGTTGAGGAATAGCCTCCTAGAGAACTAGCTTCCCTCGCCACTCGAACCAAAGATAGATTTTATGGGCAAGGACATGATGAGTGGTGCAAACACCACAAGACATGGGGGCACAACACTAATGATTGTCTGTCTCTAAGATTTGAGATTGAAGATATCATCGCGCTAGGCGCACTGAAGAGTTATGTGGCGCACAGCCACCCTGCTCATTCATCAAGCCAACCATGAATGTGGCAAACACATCATCTATCCCTTATCTTCGTTTATGCTTATTTACTCTAAGTCTTTTTAGATTTAATGCGGTCGTACTCTAGTGTAGTTTACACTTAGTAGCTCTACTACATTTCAGAAGGAGAGATCTATTGACGCCTTCCTGCATCTCGTTGTATATATACCAAGAACATAATGAAATCAATCTACTTTCGTAGGTACATTACTACGTTATACATACTACTTTGGAATTACGCCAAGTAGCAAACTACGAGCATATTACTCGCACCAACACTACAAGCTATCACGCTATATGCAAACAATCGACTTATATTATACAACGTCGACATATCTATTATCGACATCAACAATGAGCACATAAACGATCTCTATCTATAATGACGACTACTCTAAAAAGCGTTGACAACACACTACATCTTGAGCTCAAACCAAGATTTATCTACAAGTGACATGCTGCAACATCCTCCTTGTGAGGGCAACCCCCATGTTCATAACTAAAAAATGGCATGCTGCGAAATTTTCTTGTTAGAGGCAAATCCTCATGTTCATAGCCATTCCCTGAGTTTAAAACAGGATGAGGCAACATTCAAAGGGACTGATCACCCCGACATGACGACAACCCCATGCTACTACGAAGTATGCTTCCCCAAAGCGGGTTGATAAAACATGGCGGACATCCTCTTGTTAGACGACAACCCCATGCTATTATAAAGTATGCTTCCCCAACGCGGGTTGATACATCATGGCGCGACATCCTCTCTATAGAGGGCTACCCCATGCTATTACAAAGTATGCTCCTCCATCGCGGGTTGATACACACTAGCAGGAGCGCACCCTGTCTCAAAAACTCTCCAAACTTACAATTCGAGTCTTGTACAACGCTATTTTGCTCGTGAGCATATAACGGAATAAAACACACCAAATGCAGCAAGTAGAGTCTTGCCACAACTTCGCCTTAGAGTGGACCAAGAGACGGAAAAAACTGCAAGTCGTTCTAAAGCGGTCTTGTGTAGCCCTTGTGGACTAACCACGGAGAGTTGCAGTAGCATCGCAGGGTAAGTACTGGAATAGCCATGTAAAGCCTTGCAACAACGTCACGCGGGGTGTGCCTAATTGACGGATGGAAAAATGCATAGCATAGAGCAAGTAACATGTTGCCTCAATGTCGCCTTGAAATGGTTCAAGAGACGGTAAAAACTACAAGGCGTATTGATACGACCTCTGTTCCACCCCTTGGGTTAACCAAGTGGAGGCGTAGTAGCATCGTAAAGTAAGTACGGGTCTAGCTATGGAAAAGCTTTGCAACAACATCACGCGGGGTGTGCCCAACTGACGGATGGAAAAATGCATAGTATAGAACAAGTAGCGTCTTGTCACAACGTCGCCTTAGAGTGGAACTAAGAGACGGTATAAACTATTGTCTTGCCTCGCCAAGACAACTCTACTATATGCCAAGTGCCAGTGCCAAGTGCCGTCGTGCCAAGTGCCAGTGCCGAGTGCGATGCTATCACATGATCTCGCGTGTTACTATCTATAAACACGACAAGTACTCGATACACTCATTGCGCCATCCCTTGCATTTAAAACAAGATGGGCACTGATGACACTTAGTGACGCATGTCCTATGGTCACAGCTACGGATGTTATATCCACTACAATAAGGAGATCAATCCTATCATGTAAGGGCAACGAATATGGACGACTACGATAACACAAGGTATGAAATACTACTAACAAGTTATCATGCATTTCACTACGATCATGTCAGGTCTAGACGACAAAATTCCAAAGAAGCAGTATATAAAAAAATATTCAAGGATCAACTCCCATAGCAACCCCAACCCCAAAAATCGGGAAGCAAAATCTATGTACAAGAGTTTGATATACTCCTGAAAATCAACATGACGCCACTCGGGAGGTGTCATCATCTCCAGCTTGCCCAGGGACAACCTCCATGATCTTAACAGAGGTGATAACAAGGTCGATACCATAATCATCACCAAACGATATCTCATAATTGGCCTCCTCAAGTGCCAAACGACGCAAAGCGTTAACATGTCCAACAACGTAATTCGCGTAAGGACCCAACTTGTCAAAAGGGAAGTCGGGGGCAATAATACTCACCCTACGGATGTAATCCTCTGCAAACTCTCCCATCAGCCTATCAGACTTTACCATAGAGGCGGCATCGACCGCCTAACAAAGGAAGGAATAGTCGGATACTCAGCAAGTCCCTCCTCCTTGCCAGCCTTATAGCCCTCCTCGCGTGCTGCACGCAACGCTACCTCATTCGCGTTAACATCTTCTGTGATCTTCTTCTCAAGAGCGACAATCTCTGAAGATCGTCAAGTCGAGCCCGACGAGAGTTATAACGAGCCTCAAAATCCGAGGCCTTCGATCTAAGAGTGCGCACCCTCTCTTTGGATTAAGCAAGCTCATAAAAAACGGTGTCACACTTCTCAACTGCTGCCCACTTCTCGTTCGTAAGATCCATCTCAAAGGATGGCATGTTCACCGTGTTGGCAACGGCTTGAGAACAACGCAAAAACAAACAAGGCATAAATGTGTCATAACAATGCATGCATTCATACAAATAATGAAAAAGAAGATTGATTCTCACGGGAGCGAATCGAGTCAAGGCACTCTCAACATAAGCTTGCGCCTCTCATCAGTCGACGGCCGAATACGTCGATCACCAGGAGGAACACACCTTTGCGGCACTCGTACTCCTACCTCCGGAATTCTAAGTTTAGAATCCTTAGCAAATCGAGGACCACTGGTAGCAAAAGGCGTTCAGTCACTCCCAGAAATGTCGCCCTCCAGAGGACAAATCAAGTCAGCACGTCCAAGCGCTGAGAGCGCTCTGAAGCAAACAAAAATAGAGATATAGAAAAAACAATCAAAATAATGCAAGGATAGCATAAGAAAGAAGCACGCGACTCATACCTCATCGAGGAGTACGCTCCTCTACGGGTCGGTCCCTCGACCAGGGGGCAGAAGGCGCCTCTGTGCGACCTTCCACACCTTTTCCTTTCCCACAAGAAAGAGTTTGGCTTGTCGCACCGACCTTAGCGCACTTGGGTTCACTCGAGGCACACGCCACCGCGTCGGATCTCTTAGCAGATATGCCGGAGTTTGGAGCAGGAACAACGCGCTCAATCACGAGTGTCGAGCAACCTGCAAACAAAGTCAAGTTAAGAAAAACAACTTGGAAGAGTAGTAAGTCGAAAGAAAATCACATTGAAACATCTTACCCACCAATCCCTTGCCGCGGCCACGACCGGAAGCCTTAGGATGAGGAGGAGCAGGACATGACACGACCTTCTTGGAAGAAGACATAACACAAGCAGGATCCGTCTGCAAGGACGAGCTCTTTCCATCAAACCAACCTACATCACAACATAATAGGAAGTTATAAAGGCTTTCAGCATACCGAATCCTCAGAAGAAAGCACATGAATCCCGGCATCAATCAACTCCTGATCTGATGCGCGCAACAAACACTGATAACTGCGCGCCTGTTGAAACTGATATATGTTCTTCAAAACCTTCTTATCCGCAGAAGAGAGCTCATAGAAGGTGGGGGCAGGATCAGCCTCCGTAACATGTGTTGTTTCCCAAGTAGTGCCAACATCACACACAAAGAAGTATTGATGTCGCCAATGAGAACCGGAATGGTCAGCCTTCGCAGCAAGCCGAACATCACTATCCCACTCTGCGTCTCCAAGTCCAAGTGTGGTGAACCCCTTCTCTTGTAAACAAGACCAACGCATCTTCATGCCACACAACCCAGTTACGTCCGGACGCAGAATTTGGTAGAAGCACGGAAGATCACCGTAGAGTAATGCCACAACTGTTGGTGAAACAATACTCGGAAACAAGTCCACACACGGAATCCAGCAGGCGCAAGATCCAAGGGCGAGATCTGATAAAATTGGCAGAGATCAACCAAGTCTGGAAAATAAGGAAAGTGCAAGCCTTCCCGAATCTGCCCCAAGTAAACAGCGGACAAGTCGTCAGGAGGCACCGTGGGTTGTCCTGGGGTAACTACTGGAAGCACGTCGTAAGGGAATAAAACTTCCAAGTATGGACAGTGTCTTGAGGTAGATGTGTACAACATATTTCGCTCTTCATTTAATCGGTTGTTACAAAATTAATGAGTCACCTCTATCGTCTCTACCTCGGCCGCAGACTCCAAGGTGTGAACAGTGTCAGCTCCTAACTCGCTATCCATATACGCTATCAAATCGGCCTCTGACTCGTCACCAGCATCTGTACATAAAGTAACGCACGAGGTAGGAAAGGGAGACTTACTCATAGCAACTATCTTAGATCAGCTGCAAGCGTGAACTCAAAGAAACCGTCCTGACAACCTAACATGCAAAAGCAGATAACAACTTGATCAACGCTCGCGTATGCGACAGCCACTTATGCGAACACTAAGCAACAAACACTCTCCACGTGGAGATGACCATATATCTATAGTCTTGTTAGTCTCTATACATCAAATAACGAACATCCCCCTCGGGGGGCAACTCTTTGTCGACATGGGCCTCATCTCGACCCCTACGTGCATTATGTGATCTACACGCGTCTACACGATACTACGCCTTTGCTTAAGTTAAGAAGTGTGAATATGATTATGGCACTAACATTTATACTTTCATGTCTCTCCTAATTAATGCAGGTCTATAACATGTATATTGGCATATAAGGAAAAATCTAAGTGTTCAAGTGGTTAAAACACACGCGCTAACTGCGCGCGTATCAAGCACGTACATGACAAGGAGCGACGCACTTACATAATGCTACACCATTGCTTAATGACTACAATAGATGCTTTAGCATGCTAGGGAAATTCTAAGTGTTCAAGATACTATATCACGCACGCTACGATTATGCATGCAGCAAGCGACGTGAGCAATGAACAGGCGTGCAGTAATCACATCCACGACATGAGTTCCTATTAATCAAGAGAAGATTAAAATCAACTTCTACAACAATCATGTTTATGATATCAAGTGGACGCATGCATGAGTTGACGACATGCTAGTCACTATCTATACTAGTATGGTCGTGGAGGTCAACTATCAAGGAATATTTACTAAGTGTTCCACCATGTCAGCAGTCTACAGATAACAAGCGTCGACTATCAAGGAATATTTTCTAAGTGTTCCACCATGTCATCAGTCGACAGATAACAAGCGTCGACTATCAATGAATATTTTCTAAGTGTTCCACCATGTCAGCAGTCGACAGATAACAGGCGTCGTCTATCAAGGAATATTTTCTAAGTGTTCCACCATGTCAGCAGTTGACAGATAACATGCGTCAACTATCAAGGAATATTTGCTACGTGTTCCACCATGTCAGCAGTCGAAAAATAACAAGCGTCGACTATCAAGGAATATTTCTAAGTGTTACACCATGTCAGCAGTCGACTGATAGCAAGCAACAATTATCAAGAAATAATTTCTAAGTGTTTCACCATGATGGCAAACGACAGACGACATATGACAAGTAGTAAGCATCGACTATCAAGAAAATTCTCTAAGTGTACATCATGAAGGAGATAACAATGATCAATTATCAACTATCGACAATCAACATTAAGCATGTTTGAACACTATCTACATCATGGTGCAACATCTCGACAACAATCACTATGCATAAGGGGAGTGTTACTACTTACAATTACATTTATAAATTTTCAGCACTTAGCCAAAACTTTGGCCGATTTGTGGAACTAACCTCTTGTAGGAATTTTATCAAACACCTTGTTGGCATTCTAGAGTAATCAATTTCAAGAGACATTCAAGATCAAATTGGACCTAAGCAAGGTTGCAAATGGTTTAGCCATACCCAAAAGTGAACTCACCACCTCAAGACGATCAGACCACCGTGAAAAACACCACCAACGGTCGCCGGAAAATTCAGCCGCCGCCGTGTGATGCACGCGCCACCGCCCCCAGCCACGCGCCGCTGTCCTTGCTTCCGAGTGCTGCACCGTGGCCTCCTCTTCCCACCGCCGGTGACCTCGCCGTGGAAAGTGTGATGGTTTCCGGTCAAGTAAAATGACTTGATGCTTGAACTTAGTACACCAAAGTTTCTTTTCCTTCAAGAAATGAGAATGGTCCTAAAAACTACTAAGTGTGGTGATTTATGGATATTCTCTCTCTTATTTCCACTAATAGTGTTTCTCCCAATGGGTAATCATTTATCCCTCTCTATTTTCTACAGGTCCTTAGTGACATGACTAAGTGTTTTTAAATCCTTATTACAACACACGTCACTTTTAGACTCGACATGTGCAATCATACTCATGTGTTATATGTCTATGATTTATTTATCTTTAACCATGATCCATGTTTTCGTCATCACATAATCGATTGCATGATTTAATTATCAGTAACACGTCATCGCTTCAGGTACATCCTTATTACCGCACTCGTTACGCGCGTGTCGGGTACGTCCATTACTAACGCATTCGTGATTAGTACATTCTTATGCATGCCGACATTCATGAACATGATTACATGAATTTATAACTCGTCGCATATGTCTGTCGTATATATGCATATCTGTTACACTAATCCTGTCAGCAGATATCAAAATACTCGCCTAGAAAAATAAAATTAGGCGAAATAAAGGCCCACGTGCCCAATCGACAATAAACCATCGCCTGAGGTCAGTATCGGACCCAAACTGGACATGTATCCTATCTTAAAATAGAGTCAAGTAAGGGTCAAGCAATTAATTGACTCGGGGGAAAGTGATGGATATATGCCCAATTCGGGTTTGTATTTACATTCCGGACTTCGCAAACACGTCAAAATCACATAAACAGACAAAAATACGCTCCCGAGGTTTAAAACGGTCCGGACGCGCGACACACGCGACCAAATCAGACCTCCGGATTGCTCGCAATCCTGAGAGATCCGGATTGCCCTAGACAACCCGGATCACACCAGAATCTTCTGAACCCGACATGATCCGAGTCGTCGTTTGCAACGCGCGTATTCCACTTTTGTCCTCACACCAAGTTAGAGTTTTCTAATAGCCAACCTTGATCAAACCAGACAACGGTTCGCACTTTCCTTTAAACCGGCGTCAAACCGCACAAAAACCGGGATCAGTTCCAAAGTTGCCTATAAATAGGGACCTAGGCCACCCATTTGAGATTTTACATTCACTGGAGATTGGCTTAGAAGCTCTGAATTCTCTCTAGCTTTCTCTCTATAGAATTCTCATTTTAGCATCGGAGAGGGCTCAACCGGCACCACCCCCTCCCCTCCGTACTAGTTACTGCCCCTGCGTGCAGGTTCGGACGACGAGCGTGAAGTCAGGTGCGCAAGTTGAAGGACCGAACACAACGATCAAGTTGAAGATTCGTCGAGTCTGTTACGTCAAGCGGGTTCGGAAGAAACAGATAGTATACCCGAACATTGTCAAGTGTAGGATATGTCAATGATGCTATCACAGACTTTCATCTGGCCCAAAATGTGGTTAATGACGAACTCATCACCGACGAAGTGAAAAACGAAGATTAAATAATGTTACTCTGAAACCAAATGATCGTTTTGCATAACCAAGTTTCCCAACTGGTTCTTAGCCAGTCTTGCTTCGGAAGAGGTCCCCCTCTCCTACAAGACAACCGTGCCCGTGTTACAAGACAAGGCCCACATTCGACATAATATATGAAGAGGATTGCGTCCTCCTACGACTTAGTTTATTGACCGTAAAATCCGATGTAATCAAGCATTATGACGTCGATGAATCTTTAACTCAAATTGCAATTCTCTTATTTATCAAAATGTAACTTTTCAATTCATCAAAATGTTCATTTCAATATTGGAAACTTAGGGAAGTGCTTTCTAAGGAGAAGCATCAGTAACGACTCTTTACAAAGCAAGCTAACTGATAGACGAAGCGTTATAGTACGAGTTACGGAAAAGGTAAGAAGCAACTTGACTCAACTCATTCCATAGGTCTAGATTACGTAGAGAAGCTAATGCACGCAGCTAACGTAAAGCAAGAAGGCGTACGGGTGGGTAAGGATCTCAGCAAGTGGAATTAAGTAAGTTGAAATTTTGTAAAGATGAATAAATAGGCTTATATAAGAAAGTCGCTATAAATATCCCCAAAAGGGCTATACTTTTGAATCTGGGCGGATAGCGGGAATCGAACCCGCGTCTTCTCCTTGGCAAAGAGAAATTTTACCATTCGACTATATCCGCATTTTTTTCACACAGATACATGCCAACATTTAAACCCTACGCAATCCAAGCAGTTTAACATGCTTTTCAAATGTCTCTCTACGTAATGGTTTCGTTAGTGGATCCGCCACCATATCATTAGTGGGCGAGTATTCTAAAGTGATTATATTATCTTCTTCCATGGATTTAGCATAATTATATTTCACATCAATGTGCTTAGTCCTACTATGGTACTTTGAATTCTTTACTGCCGCAATCGCTGTCTGACTGTCAGAGAATACCTTCACAGGTTTACTCCCGACATCGCCATCAAGCAGCGCAGTAAGAAGCCTTTTCAGCCAGACCGCTTCCTGTACATTTTTGGAGAGAGCAACGAATTCCGATTCCATCGTACACAGCGCGACACAGGATTGCTTCTTGTTCGTCCATGAAATTGCGGCATCAGCAAGGAGAAACACTCCTCCTGTGGTGGACTTACGATTGTCTGGATCGCCACCATGGTTGGGGTCACTGAACCCGGTCAATTTTGAATTCCAGCCCTCATAGCACAGTACGTAGTTGGTAGTACCTTTTAGATATCGCATGATCCGCTTTACAGCTTTTAAATGTTGATAGCCAGGGTCTGATTGGAATCTTGCTACTAAGCTCACATCGTAACATATGTCCGGATGAGTGCAAAGCATGGCGTACATGAGACTTCCGACCATGCTTAAATACTCTGCACTCCTCATCTGTTCACGCTCTTGCTAGTTCTTCGGGCCGTCGCGTTTTTACATCGCGCACCCGAATACTACTGGCGTTTCACGGGTTTGACATCTTGTAATCTAAACCTTTTCAATAGTTTGTTATGTAGGCTTCCACGGATGACACGGTCTCTAGCAATTTTAATGCCCAAGATGTACGTAGCCTCTCCCATGTCTTTCATCTCAAATACGGATTCCAACCAGGACTGTGATACGTGCATAAAACTTACATCGTTCACAGTAATGAGTATGTCATCCACGTATAAAGTTAAGATGACATACTTAGACCCGGAGGTCTTTGTATACATGCATGACTCCTCGTGGAGATTCATGAATCCGTTTCCAACGATTTCCTCGTGGAACCTGCGGTACCATTGCCGAGATGATTGTGTGAGACCGAAAATAGATCTTTGGAGTTTAAAAACTTTACGTTCATTACCAGGAGTAATGAAACCCTCTGGTTGCTCCATGTAGATCTCTTCCTCCATATTTCAGTGGAGGACTGCGGTCTTAACATCCATTTGGTGCACCTCTAAATCGAGGCTTGCGACCAGGGCTAGGATTGCCCTGACTTTGGTATACCTCACAGTCGGTGAGTAAGTCTCATCAAAGTCCACTCCGTGAAGCAGGGAGTATCCTTTCGCAACTAGTCGAGCTTTGTATTTCTCAACATTTCCATCAGCAGTGAGTTTCAGTTTCAAAACTCACATCGCCCCTATGGCCCTACGGTTAGCAGGAAAATCAACTAAAGACCACAAAGACTTGGCTTTCATTGAGGCGATCTCATCTTCCATTTCTTTCCTCCATTCCTTCGCTTGAGGTCCTTTCAACGCTTTTTGAACCGTTACTGGTTCGTCAACAGAAGTTAGGGTGAATATTTTACCCTTATCGATAAGATACTTCTTGGAAGAAGTTCGATGCCTTTGACTTTGTCTAGGCTAGTTATCCTATCTTGAATCTGAATATTGCTCCCACTCGGAATAATGCTTTCTATCGGAGCAACACTCCCACTGGGAACAAGGGCAGTGTTGGAACCTTGACTAACAACTTTTCTTGGACTACCTCTCGGTCTTGGAACCAAGGTTGTTAATCCACTACCACTGGGAACAATGGGTAGTTGTGGCATTATTGGATTTTCATCCAGCGGTCCGGCAACGTGATTATCAGGTTCAACTTGATTCGCACTTGCAGTAATAGTGATTTGTGTGGTAGGATTGTGTCCTCCCACTGGATTTACTATGAAAATGTATCCATCATCATTTACCATTTCATTCATTTGCGTTGCTGCCTCAAATCTCCCACTCGAAGTAAGTGGGACCTGACTATCATCGTTATCCTGCTCTAATTTAATCATGACTTCGTATGTTTTGATTTTACCAAGCGTTGGAAATTCGTCATTAAGGCATGTGACGTCTCATGTTCGACCACGACACCATTATCACAAGCTAATTTAAACATGTATCCTCTAAGAGTAGTCATCATATTCTCTGTTCAAATACTTGTTTAATGCGCATGTTAATGTTGCATGATGATAAGAATTGACTCATTATCACTCCTTTTAGCTTTTATGCCGTCGTGTTTGACCGATTTTGTCGATGAAGTGTGTTATCGATGTGAATGTCTTGCCAAACTTCTCGCTCAAGGAATTTAGTGGGAGAGTCATTGTTCCGACATCATCCTTTTAATTGGCTAATTCATCCCAAAGACTTGGTAATCTTTGAACTGTGCAATGGGCTTTCGCCTTATGCGCCAGTTTATACTTTACGAGTGCGTGGTAGCTCGCGAAGCATACCTCTTTTCATCGTGTAAGCATTGAAAGAATTATTCCCAAAAAGAGGGAGGCTAATGAAACATTAAGCATTCATTTAAAACACTTCATCATTAAATTCGTACTTTGAAAACGATGTGTTCCATCTTTCGAGGTACACGCACGTGTGGCACCTATTCCAGGTTCTATCCCATGGTTTAAATCGTTTGTTTCCAAATTTCAATTTAATTTAATCTAGTCGGTGTCAAACATCTTCACCATTACAGAATTTATCATATAATGGAGTACTAACAAATAAGAATTACTAAATCTTTTAATCTAGCTATGCAATTGTTGGGTTTATTCAGTTCGGTCTTGAGTGAGATGACGGAGTATGTATGTCGTTTCGTCTCATTCAGCCTCTTTTACATGGCCGAAAAATTTGGTTCTAACCCGTAGGTTTGTATTTTCGTTTCGGATCGTTCCCTTTTGCGGGACCGTTAAATTGATAAGCAAATCGTGATTCGAATCAAGCAACAATTATTTATTCAATAACTCCAAATCTCGAAATAACCCAAATTTTAGTAACTCAAGCGAACAACGAACGATAAATGACAATGGTATGGTTCTTGAATTGAAGGCCACGCTTGTCGCACACATAGTCGAGAACTTCGAGTCATGTTGGACGTTACACATGAGTAAATTCACAAGTGAATCACACCAAATGATTTGTGTCAGTCTAAAACATTTTCCAGCTTTATACTCATGACATACGAGGCGTACTTGGGACGCACTTTATCAACGGGGTTTAACCCACCGGATTTTCGTATATGATCTATTCGGTCCAGATCTCTTCATGATATGCGGATCATGGTTGGCTTCTTTCGAACCACTATGGTGAGCAGAGAAGGTTGTCCCTTTACTACTGTGGTTACTGTACTTGACTAGACTCATGGTAAGTGAGTCCTGTCAACATCAGACAACCATATACATCTTTTCCATGTTGAGTTTTCATCGCGAAGGTTTCGAGCGGCTTTGACACCAGCATGCATGGAAAGAGAGAAGACCATCGCATTCAACCAAAACACTCCGAGCTTTAGCATCCTTGCTTCCACCGAGGTGGATGCATAGGGATACTGTTGCGTCCGGGATGAACAAGGTCGTGAGGACGCGTCTGTTCGCGTGGTTGTGCGGGCTTTTGGGTTGTAACCCTTCCGTCAGGAGGAGGTTGGGCCACTGACGAGTGTTCGGATTTGTTCCCGTATGAGGTCTGAGTCTCGGTACGGCTGTGTCTCGGTACAGCTGTGTCTCGGTACGGTTGTGTCTCGGTGAGGCTGTATCTCAAACGTCGATTCCTGCACGAAGGACCAATGCTAGCACGGAGAGGGGGGGTGGTGCTAGCGGAGCCCTCTCCGATGCTTAAGTCACTATAAGGACAAAAGGGTAATTTCTAGAGAGAGAATATTTCTAGAGAGAAGTCAGAGCTCAAAATACCAAAGTTGGGCAAATGAGAGAATGTGTGAAAATGGGTGGCCAAGACCTCCTATTTATAGGCTTTCTTGGGACCGGACCCGGTTTTAGAGCGGTTTGATGACGGTTCAAGATCATGCGGTAACCGTCATCCATATTGGTAATGTGCGAACTTGACTTCTCTACGCGCAACGGTAATCGCGGATACGGTAGTCGCGCGATACCCGTAAGGCAATCCGGACCTCGTCGAATTTGGGAAATTCGGCGAGGTCCGGATCGCCGCGCAACCCGGAGGTCCGGTCCGGACGCGCGTAAATGCGTTTCCGGACCGTTTTGATACCGTGGGAGGTGTTTTTAAACCGAGATGTAATTTTTGATGCGTTTACGAGGCCCGAAGTATAAATACGAACCCGAATTGGACATATATCCATCACTTGCCCCCGAGTCAAGTAATGGTTTAGAACCTTTCTTGACTATATTTTAAGTTAGGATACTTGTCCAATTTGAGTTTGACGCTAACCTTTCGGTTTTGATCGTTAGTTGGACGTAAGCGTCTTGATTTCGTCCGTCGCTTGATTTTCCCACCGAATAACTTTGTTTCCTGTCATCATGGTTAGTGCGATAGGAAATGTATATGTGCAAGTATGGTTATCGCCGGAGACATGGGCAATTGGTAATACACTATGCGAGTATGCATCTATCAGTACGTATACGTAAGTAATGGTCATGGCAAGATCGTAATTACGCAATACAAGAAATAGAAACCGTATGCTTCTAAAATGACTTAGTGATTACCGAATCATGCATCATGTGGTTGCAACGTACATGTAAAGTGGTAGGTTTGATACGTGTCATGTCAAGATACGCATAGGAGTAGATATTTTAAGAGGAGAGGGTACAGTATACCGTAGGGGTTTAGGCTTGAATGTAGGTAGACTAATCCTTTAATCCTTATCCACAAAGCATCTCTTTGGGATATGTGAATAGACACATCCCCATTTATCCTTCCAGCACCTTGGGAGTCCATCATTCCATTTCCTTTGCAGGTAATTCACTCTCCCTTTCCCGAAATTGCTTTTGTGTTCAAAATTTCTTCGCCGTCGTGGAGCTTAGACACATTCTGACAGTTTCGAGTCTGATCTTTGGCTTGTTTTTAGAAGTTGACACCACCATTCGACTCTGTTCGTCCCAAGGATTCCAGCGCCGCCTTCGGAGCCTCCAGGAGCCACCGGACGCGCCCTCACGCGCCACCGCGTGTGGAACTCCTTCGCCGGAGCGTGTGGCTCACGCGCCGCCTTCCTGGCCTCGCCTCGTTGCGGTCCTTACCTTTCCGGAATCGTCTCGACGAGGGGAGTCCATTGGGATACTTTCTGTCACGTTTTGAGGTAATTTGAAAATTCGAATTTTCAAAACAGCTTCGACTTGAATGCCGATGTCACCGTATTGTTGTTCGTTTGAGCTGTTTTCCGTTGTCGATATGTGGGACTGTTTGTTGATGCTTATACGTCGAGTAATTGCTGATTGATTGCTGTTATTATCGTTGTTTGTCCATAATTTAGGCGATTTTTCATTTCCGCGGATAGTTGGTGTAGAATTCCCCGTATCTTCGTGTAGAAGCTTTTTGGTCGATAGGCATAATTTTCCTTCTTGGCGGGTTTTTGGTTGACGGGGATTGCCCAATAACTTTAGGCGTAGTCACTTGTCGTCTTGACGCCTTAGAGAAAAAATTTCCTTAAGCGTTGCCACGTTCGATCCTTACGGTTTGTCACGTTAATTCCACCGTTTGCATGATAGCTCCTTAAGACGTTAGTTCCTTCTATGGTACGTACCAACTTTACTATGTGCGTGGAACTCGGTCACGCGCGTTGACTTCTGATACGCGTGTTGACTTTTGATATGCGCGTTGACTTTTGATACGCGCGTTGACTTTTTGATACGCGCGTGACTTTGATACATGCATTGATGTTGATACGCGCGTTAACTTTGATACGCGCATTGATGTTGATATGCGCGTTATCTTTGATACGCGCGTTGATGTTGATACGCGCGTTAACTTTGATACGCAAGTTGATGTTGATACGCGCGTTGATGTTGATACGCGCATTGATGTTGATATGCGCATTGATGTTGATACGCGCGTTAAATTTGATACGCGCATTGATGCTGATACGCGCATTGATGTTGATACGCGCGTTAACTTTGATACGCGCATTGATGTTGATACGCGCGTTAACTTTGATACGCGCGTTGATGTTGATACGCGCGTTAACTTTGATACGCGCATTGATGTTGATACGCGCGTTGATGTTGATACGCGCATTGATGTTGATATGCGCATTGATGTTGATACGCGCGTTAACTTTGATACGCGCATTGATGTTGATACGCGCGTTAACTTTGATACGCGCATTGATGTTGATACGCACATTGATGTTGGCTTGCTTCTTGCAGATTGTGGGATCGTAGTAATTTCTTGTGGAGCTTTCTTCCCTTTGATCGCGCTGATACAATGAGTAAGTCCATCACTCCTCTATCGCAGACTCCCTTTAATTCCGATATAGAGGATGACTTGGAGGTAGACCCGGCTTTGCCGGCAGATAGTTTTTTAGACATCGATGAGGGTATAGATGCTGGTCCTTTCGTTGGGGCGTCTCCTGCTGGAGAGACTGATGCGTTGGTTAGGTATTATACTAACCGCTTGGATAGATCCCTGTTCACTTTGTATGCGAGTGCTTCCGGACTCGACGCTTGTACCGAGGCTTTTTACCCCTTTGAGGTACTTCCTGATAGCAGTCTAGGAGATGCTACTCCTCCGCCTGTAGATTTATCCGTCGTGTACACATCACACGTTAGAGAGGGTTTGCGATTTCCCTACTGTTCCGACTTGGTTGATCTCTGTAGCGGTTATGGGATTTCCCCTTTAGATCTTACACCCAACGGGATTAGAGTATGGACTTGTTTTAGAGTGTTGCTTCACAAGCAATCCTGGCGTTATTCTCGCACCCTCTTTCGTTGTTTCTACCAGCTTAAGAGTTCAGACTCAGCGGGATTACGCGGTGTGAAAGTTCGTTGGCCGAACTTGCAGGGCGATAGTTTTGAGGAACTTGGTCTTGGGGAAGCCAAGTGGGATCCTAGTTACCGATTAGTCGCTACCGCGGATCGGTCTGCCGACCATTGGAGGCATCATTACTTTTTTGTTCATGATGCGGGGACGACTTGGGATGTCGAGTATGTTCAGAAATTTGATCCCGCGCCTGCTTTTTCGGGAACTCTCCACGTCGGATAAGGAAGTGATAAAACAGATATATCGTTGTCAGCAATCGCGCAGCTTTACTTGCTCATTGCGTGCTTCCGATCAAGAATTGATTGATGCTGGGATCCATGTGCTCCCTTCTGCAACTTCGGTATGTTGATCATTTTTATAACTTTCTACCGTGTTGCACTGTAGGTTGGTTTGACGGAAAAAGCTCGTCTTTGTAGACGGCGGCCGCTCGCAAGATTGCTTCTAGCGGGAGGATCGTTCCCCCACTTGCTTCTGGAGCATCAACGGCTTCTGGACGCGGCAAAGGTAGATAGCTTTTTTGAAAGAACAATCTTTTATTTTCTTAGTTGGGTTGTAACTTTGTATGCCACTTGCAGGTCGTACGACGCTTGTTACTGATCGCGTTGTTGCTGCTCCTGACTCTTCCAAACGGTCCACCACTGGGGCGCGTTCTTCGAGCAGTTCAAAGCGTCCGAAGACTACTGTGACCGTTCCTATTCCTTCCTGCCATAAAGGGAAGGAAGTTGGCGGTTGCGAGGATGCGTTGTCTGCCCCCCGCTCGAAGGAGCGGTCCGAGGTGGAACGTTTTCTTCTTCCTGGTATAAGCTGGACACTTGATTCTGTGCCTTTATACGCTTTATTTTTGGCTTTTGCATAACGCTGCTTGGTTTTCATGTAGTGATCCCGCCACTTGGACGTGCGGATTTGCTTCGTCCTTTGGATGGTGATATTTCAGATGGTAAGTGGATGCCATACGTGGCAGGAGATCTTACTTTTCCCATGAACTCCCAGCTGAGCATGCCTGAGGTTGGCGTGCGTGTTCTTCATCGATCTATTCCTCCTGGTGATCGAGTTGTCCGACCCTCGAGTGACGAGGAGGCACGAACATTCGTTGAGAGATCGTTGTCTGGATTCACTCCAGTGAGTATCTCTTTTTTACTTTGCCATGTCCGTTTTTCCCGAACACGTATGTTTATTGTCACCTTGTTTTCAGGTTGTTTCTGATATGGTGCACATGGCCTCCTTCATGTTGGAGCTTGTCCAGGAGAGGCGTGCCATTGCTGACAAGGCTGCTACTTTGTCCAAGGAGCTTGAGGAAGCTAAGGATGAAGTGCGCCGTCTTTCACTGAAGAAGACGGATTTTGATGCTCGTTATGATTCCGATCATGCCAGCCTTGTTCAGCTTGAGTCTGAGAACGCCGCCATTGAGAAGGCAATTTCTGATAACGCAAGCAAGCACAAGGTTGCCTGTCGGAAAGTGCGCGAGGTAGAAATGAAGGCTGGTATTGAAGAGGGACTTAGCAAGTTCCCTTCTACTCCTGGATTCGATAGTGCAGTTACTGTTGCTGCTACAGCGAAGGCCACTCCTATGCTCAGTGAGTTTGCCGAGGAATTTATTCGTAGGGTGAGCATTCTTGCTCCTGGCTTTCCTTTTGAGAAGTTAGGACCATATGCGGGGTCTGCTGTTGGGCAAGTTGCCGAGCTTCGTCGCTTAGATACTGCAACATCTGAGTTTGCATTTTTGTTTGGAGAAGACGGTGGCGGCACTAATGTGCAACATTTGCCTGTTCCGCCCAGCCCTGTCAGGGATGATGGACTCCTTTGATTTGTGTCATCTTTTTGATGTGTTGAACTCGTTTATGAGCCCGTTTGCCCCCCGGCTACTATGTTTAGAAACTTTTTGGAGTTGTTGTTTGATTGTTGCATGTTACTTGTTCGCTTTGAACTACGTCTTATGAACCTGTTTTATACACAGCAGTTTGCATGATAACTTGTTAGTGATATTTCATATCGTTATTGCTTGCTGTGTTTCCTAAACTCGGATGACTAGTAGTGTAAACGTAGTCCCCGCAATCGTGACCGATAGCCACTTTTGATTTAAGATTGTTTGTACGATGCGTTATGCATGTTGTACGTCTTCCTGCATAGCTTGACACTATATCCGTCGAAACTTGTTAGGTGATTCGCGTATAGCGACTTAACAAGTAGTATGTTTGAAATGTATTATCTTGGTTTGAGCAAGATGTTAGTTTATACAGTCTCTTAGTTCCACTCTAAGGCGACGTTGTACAAGACTCTACTTGTAAAT
The DNA here is from genome assembly GCA_036873135.1 of Clarkia xantiana subsp. parviflora. Taxonomy (NCBI): domain Eukaryota; kingdom Viridiplantae; phylum Streptophyta; class Magnoliopsida; order Myrtales; family Onagraceae; genus Clarkia; species Clarkia xantiana. The sequence goes on along the minus strand of JAPTYO010000013.1, from coordinate 9,615,830 downwards.
TTTATGAGTTTTAAACAGGGTGCGCACCTGCCAGCGTGTATCAACCCGCGTTAGGGAAGCATACGTAAAACATATTTGGGTTTTGAAAGAGTGTTTTGTGAACCTTGAAATCCTTGTTTGATAAAATGTTTGGCAAGGTGTTTGATACATAAAATATTTGACAAAATATTTGGCAAAAATATTTGTGATACATGATTCCTGCGTCCAGGGACCATGTAACACTTTTGAGAGTATGAATTGTGATGCGTGTTTTCTGCGTCCAGGAATCACGCATCACGGTTTTGAAAATCTGTAGTACGGAATTGTCGTCTAGTAAGAGGACTCCCGTTGTATAGAGTGAACCCTAACCAGGAATTCGTAATATGGAATTGTCGTCTAAACAGAGGACATCCATCATGAAGAGCGAACCCTTATCGGGAATTCGAAGTATGGAATTGTCGTCTAAACAGAGGACATCTGCTATGAAGAGTGAACCCTTACCAGGAATTCGTAATATGGGATTGTCGTCTAAACAGAGGACATCCGCTATGAAGAGTGAACCATTACCAGGAATTCGTTATATGGGATTGTCGTCTAAACAGAGGACATCCGCCATGAAGAGTGAACCCTTACCCGGAGTTCGTTATATGTGATTGTCGTCTAAACAGAGGACATTTACTATGAAGAGTGAACCCTTACAAGGAATTCGTTATATGGGATTGTCGTCTAAACAGAGGACATCCGTTACTTATGGGGTGATGAGCCCCGTTATCGTATTTGCCCATCCTGTTCTAAATCCAGGGAATGGCTATAGACATGAGGACTTGCCTCTAAAAGGAGATGTCACTAGAAGTAAACATGCCCCCTTTGATAGTAAGTCTTGGTGTTAATCCAAGATATTGCATGTAGGTGACAGCTCTTTGAATAGTCGTCCCTTTGAATAGAGAATTGCTATAAATTCCTTTTTTGTGGATAATCCGCAAGTTGCCTTTGCGTCATATAAGTTGGCTGTGAGCACAGCGCCATTGCTTTGTGTTGCAGACACCTTCTTGATGTATAAGTTGATTTGTGAATGGAGAAATAAACTCCTTGTTGGTGTAGGTATGCAAATATCATCCATTGTGTGTATTTGCAATATGTAGTTTTTGAAAGTGTCTTGGGCTTAACTCCAAGTGTTCGACTCTATGATAATGCCTTTTTATGTGGTCATCCATATGGGTAAATTGTTGTTGATGATAAACGTTGTCATAACGCATGATAGACTTTGCTTGCACGTGTCATAATTTCTTGGATTATTGATGTAGATAATAAGCGCGTAGTTTAGTTGCTTCGCGTTTAATCCAAAAAATATCGTGCAAGAGATAGATGTGTACCTACAAATGTAGATTGACTTTATTAGATTCTTGCGTATATTTACATTGATTATACTAGAAGTACTAGGAATGCGCAAAGTAATCTAAAAGATAGTTGTTTCTCCCGTTTCATTATGGCTGGTTTGATGACGATGTCGCGTAGTTGGTTGCAACAAATCGCCTTAGTGCACCTAGCGTGATGCATTCTTCAATTTCCCACTTTAATGGTAGACACATGTTTGTGTTGTGCCCCCAAGTTTTATGGTACTTGCACCATTCTCTGATGTTGTTGCCCAAGAAAGCTGTCTCCGGGACAAGTGGACTTGGGAGCTTGTTTTCCAGCAGGTGGACGTAAATGTCTTCGGCCACCGTGTTTAGTGGTGTGAAGATGTTGTCGGTATCAATGCTTGCGTCTTCCTGCTTGTTCATTCTTGCTCGAACTCCTTTGTCCCAACTGAGGGGTGTACCCCACCTCAGTTCTTGTTCGCATAAGACTGCTGTCTCAAGCTTATCCTTTAGATCTTCCATGGTTTTTGTTGTTTGCCATCCATGAGTTCGTCCAAAGAGAAGGAAAGATTTCGCGTTCATGTTTGCATAGAACACACTTATCACTTCTTCTCTTGTTGCTTTTGCTGTTGAGGCGTTGGAGGCAAATCTGATGAAGTATTCCATGATTGGCTCGTCTTCTCCCTGCTTTACGAGCCATATCTGGTGCCATGATGAGAACTGGATGCTTCCTTGTTGGGTCCAAACTGTAACAGCTTGTTCCATCAGTTGCTTCTTTCTTTCATCAACAACTTTCTGCCTCTTGAAGGAATTTATCATGGCCACATGGTATTGGTGCTTTGCTCTCAAGGCATTGACGTAACAACGTCTTGCGGTTATCTGATCGCCTAGCACTTCCCCAATCCCATGTTCCGTCGGGAACTTCATCTTTTGGTGGACGGTGGAGGGCACGATCACATAGGGATTGATCGTTGTTCGTCCTAAGATTCCGTTGTAGGCTCCGAGAGATTCTACAACTACGAAAGTGACGTTGATATGTAATGCTCTCCACCCCTGGCCAAGGATGACAGGAAGTGTAATTATGCCCAGGGGTTGTGTAGCTGCTCCGGCGAAGCTGACTAATGAGAAGGTTCCTGGGGACAAGTCCTTGACAGATTTTCCTAGTTGCTCCAGGACTCTGACATGTAGAATGTCAGCGGAGCTTCCACCATCGACAAGAATTCTTTTCACATCGTACCCGTCAATGTCCATGGTAATAACTAAAGCATCATCGTGGGGGTAAACGATATGCTTTAAGTCTTCCCTGGAGAATTGGATGACTGCGTCTTCTTGCTCAGGTTGTTTGCGCTTTCCGTACTTCGGCAGTGTTGCTGCTTGGGATGCATAAATGTCCCGAGCATTAGATACTTGTCCTCCGGCGGCAGGCCCTCCGTGTATGACGTTGATTACACCTCGCTTAGCTGGCGGAGGGTTGTCATTGATCTTCTCTTTTCCCTTGTTTCCTCTTTTTGACGACTCTGGTTGAGTCTTTCTTGGGGGGTTGTTGCCCTGATCAACAAATTGCTTCAATTCGCCTTTGAGGACGAAGTTGTTGATTCGGAAGCGTAGACTGACGCAGCTATCGGTCTCGTGACCGAAGACTTCGTGGTTTTCACACCACTTGTCCTTGTCCCTTCCCAATGGGCCTTTCCTGAAGTTGTTTGGCTCCTTCCACATATTCGCGTCCTTCATTTCTTTCAAAATTATAGACAGCGGGGCATTCAAAGGAATGCAGTCGGCAAGGTTTACTTCCTTTGGCTTCTGAAAATCTCCTTGAAAGGGTCGTTTTGGCTGTGGTTGCCAATGTCTTCCTTGTTGACCACTTGGGTGTGGTTTTGGTTGGTTCTGCTTTGGATTATCTTTTGCCTTTGCTGCAGCGATTTTTGCCTTGTTCTGGCTTCTGAACCTTTCGAGGTCTATGTATTCCTTGACTTTGGCGGCTAATTCCTCCATGGATTCTGCTGGGCGTTTTGCCATTTTTTCAGCTAGGGCATTGCCTCTTCGTCCGAGGTTTCGAATGAACGCTCGAACGATTTCTCCTTCTGTCAGGTTCCCCTGAATGTCAGAGATGTTCTGATTGAAGCGGACGTAGTAGTCGGCAAGAGACTCTTCGTTTTGTTGTTGAACGTCGTCCAGAGCATTTGCCCCTTTCAACAATGTGCGCTCGCCCATGTATCGTTGAATGAACTTGGCCTTTAGGTCCGCCCATGAAGTAACGCTTCCGCATGGCAGTGAGAAGAACCAGTGTGCTGCTGTCCCGGCAAGAGTTTGTGAAAACGTCATTGCGAAATGGTGTGGGTTCTTCGTTCTGCCCAGTAGAGAGGCCTCGTGCTTTTGCACGTGTTCAACTGGGTCTCCTTTTCCCCGGTAGAGGTCCCCTCCAATTCGATACAGTGCGTCTGGGACGCGACTGTTCACCAAGTGGTCAGCGAATGGATGTGACGCCCTTTCTTCAAGAGCGTGCATACCCTTCATTTTTGCTTCCTTCATCTTCTTCTCCACCATTTCTTCTAACACCTCGGCAGTAAACCCTTTTACCGGTTCAGCATAACCTGTTGAAGGATTTTGCTGACCATTGTTGTGGTAGATGTCAGATTGATCCCTGCTTGTGGCCTGCAAAGGATCATCTCTTGTAGGCTGCTGTGGGTGGTAGAATGGGGGCTGCCTTTCGTTCCTCCACTGTTGGGTTCCTTGGAAAGGAGTGTATGACCGTGCAGGTTCATATCTTGCGTGTTGGTTCCTGCCCTGGAAAGGATTGTCATAGCGAGTAGTGTCTTGTGACATCTCTCTTGCTGGCGCAGCATACTGTTGGTTGGCCGGAGGTGGCTGAGCTGCGTATCCTTGGTTTTTTAGAGACTCGCGGAATGCGAGTAACTCTTCCAGCGCAGCCATCATCGCTGGAGTAACGGTGGGCATTGGGTTAGCCCTCGTTCTTTGTTCGCCCTGTGGCATTCCTGCTTGGGATTCATCTTCGTGCATTTCTGGTTCGAAACCAGGTGGATATGCGTGATGTTTGTCCCTTGGCTCTTTGTGCTGTGCGTTGGGCGCATTGTCAGTCGGTATGGATGAAGCTATGGAAGTAGCTCTTGGAATGTGGGAGGGTCCTGACTGGCTCCCAGCTGGAGCTTGGCCTCCTGTTCTTTTGTTTGCTGGGGATTTCGCCCGGGCCTTTTCCTTGGATTTTTCACCTCTTCGAGAGGGTTGTGATCACTCGTCATGATTTCGCGGTACGGTGGCTTCTTGTTCGAATCACGTAGACGGCGCCAATGTTGCGTCCGGGATGAACAAGGTCGTGAGGACGCGTCTGTTCGCGTGGTTGTGCGGGCTTTTGGGCTGTAACCCTTCCGTCAGGAGGAGGTTGGGCCACTGACGAGTGTTCGGATTTGTTCCCGTATGAGGTCTGAGTCTCGGTACGGCTGTGTCTCGGTACAGCTGTGTCTCGGTACGGTTGTGTCTCGGTAAGGTTGTGTCTCAAACGTCGATTCCTGCACGAAGGACCAATGCTAGCACGGAGAGGGGGGGTGGTGCTAGCGGAGCCCTCTCCGATGCTTAAGTCACTATAAGGACAAAAGGGTAATTTCTAGAGAGAGAATATTTCTAGAGAGAAGTCAGAGCTCAAAATACCAAAGTTGGGCAAATGAGAGAATGTGTGAAAATGGGTGGCCAAGACCTCCTATTTATAGGCTTTCTTGGGACCGGACCCGGTTTTAGAGCGGTTTGATGACGGATCAAGATCATGCGGTAACCGTCATCCATATTGGTAATGTGCGAACTTGACTTCTCTACACGCAACGGTAATCGCGGATACGGTAGTCGCGCGATACCCGTAAGGCAATCCGGACCTCGTCGAATTTGGGCAATTCGGCGAGGTCCGGATCGCCGCGCAACCCGGACCTCCGGATTGCGAGCAATTCGGACCTCCGGATTGCTTTGCGCAACCCGGAGGTCCGGTCCGGACGCGCGTAAATGTGTTTCCGGACCGTTTTGATACCGTGGGAGGTGTTTTTAAACCGAGATGTAATTTTTGATGCGTTTACGAGGCCCGAAGTATAAATACGAACCCGAATTGGACATATATCCATCAGATACCAAGCTGTAACATTGGTTGCAATTGAAGTCTTCTTCAACCCCTTTATCCAGAGTTGAATGTATCACCACATACCCGTTCAGATCATCAAACAACCTACTCTCATTCTTGGGGAAAAAATTATAACATTCATATCTCATTGTCAAAATTATACAGACAAATATATTTATCCGTAGTTGTCATCTCCGCTTTTCAGAATCGTAGTAGAGAGTTCAACACATACTCCTTTTATTCATCATAATCCACGCCATCAAAATTGCGAGGAATGTCGAATCACACTCATTCAACCAATTCATAAGAACACGTTGGCAATCATTCATAATCGGGGAGACAATAACATTTTGAGAAAAATTTGTATACATCAGATATCTATTAAGATGGAATAAGACAAATAATGATTCCTCAACCATCTAAACAAACCGAACGCCAGTAAACCGAGGGAAGGAGGTTCGTGAAAGAGTTCATGTTACCGTCGTCTTCAATCCAATAGACCAGTCTCTTAAAAACGGTTTTATTCGAAAATTACCGGAACGGGAAATTTGAAATTAGCATACCAGATCTTGGCTTTCCCAAGCCCTTTTGTATTTAAAAATGTTCCGATGAACTTACGCAAGCCTATATAATTCTACTTCACAAGTAAATTATCATAGCAAGCCAAAATTTATCAACCAAACCACACATCATGCATACACGCCATGCGTTTAATGTTCCAAGGAACTCATGCAAGCATATATAATTCTAATTTCCAAGTAAACTATCACATGCAGCTACATCCTCAACATTCAAGCATATGTGTCATACATGAAAACTTCCACATCAATCATGCATATTTGGCGACTGGCTTTTATTTTTAAAACATTTAAAATATTAAAGGCTGACTTACAATTCATGCTTACAATTAATCATGCGTGTTTCTAGACATGAATCCTAGGCAATCGCAACCACCACAACATGTCTGTCCTAGTGCGCAATCCATATAATTAACCAGGGCTCTGCCCCCAACATCCACCTAGCTTGACATAGTCAAAACAACAGTTCTAATAAATATATGTGACGAAAAGTAAACAATTTCAATTCAGCCCTCTAATTAATCAAGTCCCTAAATCATGCATTTCCGAGATCCATCCCCATAATCGTAACTAGGCATTAAGGTTTAATAAAAAACATGAAAGTTTTAAACCTAGGAGTACTGTGTAGACTAATTAAAGTTCAAAAACATTTTGATTTTAAAACTTGACCATTCTATTTGATTAATTGACTTGAATCTGATTTTGAAAAATCCGGTTTGGCTCAGTCAATTTCGGTCCGGTTCGGTCCAATAAATTCGGTCCGGTTTTATTTTCAAAATCTGGTTCAGTCCGAACCGGTCCAATAAAATAGGGTTCGGTTCAACACACAAAACCGGTTCGGTTAGGTCCACTTAGTTACCCCGGTTCGATCTTAACTGCTAGGTCGAACCAATTAAGAAAATCCGGTTTTGTTTTATTCCTATCCAGTTTAGCAAATTGGACCGGCCCATTAATCACATAGGGTTGGGCCGAAATAATCTTGTGGGCTAAGTAGGGTTTTAAATTCCACTAAAAACTTAACTTAGCATCCAAGAATTATTAACTATATAAAATAATTTCCAATATTGCATATATATATATATATTTCGGCACACATAATAAACATATATATATTTATTGCCAAGATTCTATCTATAAGACAAAATCAATCAAATATATATATATGTATATATAAATTTCGGCACATACCTATATATATATATTTTATTTATTGTCAATATCGTTAATACGGAAAGAAATATATGACAATATATTTTCTTAATCTTTTAGGTAAGTAAATCTATCAATAATATCTTAATCCCTATAAATTAGCTAGACATATTGATAGTTATATATATTTTCATATATTTAATGTGAACCTATCCTTGTGTTTCCAATTATAGATATATTGTTACCTTTAATAAAAATTAAAAATATGGTAAACAATAACCCTAACAATTTCGGCCGAAATACACATTACTTGGGGCCTAAGAAATAGAAAATTTTACCTTGTAATTCCTATAGGGTTCGGTCGAAACACATAATTGGAGACAAGTGGTCAACCTTCAAGATCAAATTTTAATAAGATCTACAATCCAATGATTGATTTTGATAAAAGTCTCATTTTCTTGAAGATCATGAACGTCAAATTTTACCAAGAACATCATGAAAATTTCGGAAACATCAATTTAAAATTTTGAAAATTTTAAAAATCACATCTTTAAATTTTTCAGCCACAAATTTAAATTTTTAAGAACATCAATTTATCAAAATCAAGAACTTCTATCACAGGCTCTGATACCACTGTTGGATTACGGGGCAGATTACTACGGAAACAAATAACTAGGTACATGCTTGTAATCAGAATTACGCAGCGGAAGATATGCACATACCTCAAATTTTTTCCGTAGCCCCAAGGATCCTGCTGAGGGGGTACACGACCCACCGAACGGAACCCATAGAAGTTCTGTTAAGGAAGTCCTAAGCGGTATTAGCTCCACAGCAAAGCCTCTGATCGATTCTTGGCAGGGACGGATCTCTGGAGTGTTTTGCTCTAAGCAAATTGGCACACCCTTGGTGGTGAGGTAGTTCGGCCGAAATTTGTGTTCTAGGGGGGAAGGTTTTATCTCAAATCACCATTTAGGGGGAATTATGAACTACCCCAAATAAAACCCTAACACCCTATATTTATAGGAGGAGCAAAGTGGACAAAATTACACTTTACCCCTACCATCATATTCGGTCGGCCATGTATAAGGGAGGCACCATATTTTGGGCCTCTCATGTCAATTGGGATTTGGGTCAAGTCCAATTTCCATAATGTGACATTTACCCAATTTCTTAGGTAACGTATACATATTAATTGGCTTCCAATTACGACGCCCAATCACCATATGCTAACATAGAGGACAACAACGGATGAATGTAGTAGTCCGTATGACTTTGATGATAACGGATGAATGTGGTAGTCCGTTTCCCAATAATGGGAGTTGTAAATTGAACAAAGAGGTTCGTTCATGATCTGAAATCGTCAGTGGTGATATGTTCAACCTTGGATTGAGAGGTTGAGGGACACTTCAATTACGACCATACAACATTACAACTCTTAGTGTCCCCTCTGCATCCACTTCGCTGGAAGCTACTGATTTCGGGGCTAGATACTACGAAAACATAAACAAGGTACATGCTTGTAATCAGAATTACGCAGCGGAAGATGTGCACATACCTTAAACCTTTTCCGTAGTCCCAAGATCTTGCTGAGGGAGTTCTATATCCACCGGACGGAACCCGTAGAGGTTCTTGTTAAGGAAGCCCTACACGGTATAGGCTCCACAGCAAAGCCTTTGATCAATTCTTGGCTGGGACGGATCTCTGGAGTGTTTGCTCGAAGCAAATTGGCACACTCTTGGTGTCTTGGTGGGTTCGGCCGAAACTAGGTTTTTAGGGAGGAGGGTTTTTTCTCTCAAATCACTACTAAGGAGGAATTGTGAATTCCCTTAATAAAAACCCTAACACCCCTTATTTATAGGAGGAGCAAAGTGGACAAAAGTCCACTTTGCCCCTCTCCTAGTTAGGCCGGCCTATGTGGATAAGGGAGGCCCAATTTTGGGCCTCTCATGTCAATTGGGATTTAGGCCAAGCCAAATTTCCCTAATGTGAAACTTAACCAATTTCTTAGGTAACATATGCATATTAATGGGCTTCCATTTACGGCACCCAATAACCATATGCTAACAACTTCTACTCGCCGGAATGGGAGGGTGCCTGTTAACGTATTGTTGTCCAAATCGCATCAACATTTCCAATCTTTTGATCTTGCCCCTGCTTCCGAATAGTTCATAAGAGGTTTGCCTTGCGACCGGCGGATACGACAGGCATCGTGCTACTCATCTGTTAGGAGTGCTGTAGCGCCCGCGGAACGTTGATTCCTTATCTCAAATCAACCTGTTAAAAAACATCAATTTGTATCGTGTTGTATCTTAGGTCAACTGATAATTCTCCAATTGCCCAGTTTCCACATAGGAATACTTCTCCAAGGTATCCGTATAAGTATTCACAACCTTCAACTAATATCTGGTTGGTGGCCAACTAGTGAATACAAGAGTCGGTCAATTATAGGTGAACTTGACCATCCTCATCGCTCATACCCTTAGTCAAACTCAACGGTTTCCAAAGACCATGTAACTTGGTCTTTTTCTTCAGCACTGCGCTCATACGCCGGGAATCGAACATTGAGTCTGGTCTTAGGTATGTGTTCAGAGTCCATGAGGATACTTTGGGTGCCTCTTCATAAGGCTCCCAAGATCAACCACACGCTCGAGGTGAAGAAGTTTGCGCCCTTTCGAGTCTCGAGGATTCTATCTAGCACAACCGAGCATGACCCCGTGGTCGAACATGGCACGTGTAGTATGAAGCACGCGTCGATAGCATACCCGAACAACGTCAGACGTGGGATATATCAATGATGTTATCGCATACTTTCATCTGGCCCAGAATGTGGTTAATGACGAACATAGTTCATCACCGGCGAAGTGCTAAACGAAGATCATGTCGCGTTACTCTGAAACAAAATGATCGTTTTGCGTAACCAAGTTTATCCAACTGGTTCTTAGCCAGTCTAGCTTCGGCAGAGGTCCTCTTCTCCTACAAGACGATCGTGCCCGTGTGACAAGGCAAGGCCCACATTTGACATAATTTAGGCAGAGGATTGCGTCCTCCTATGACTCAGTTTATAGACAGTAAAATCTAATGTAATCAAACATTATGACGTCAAAGAATCATAAACTCGAATTGCAATTCTCTCATTTATCAAAATTGTAACTTTCAATTATCAAAATTTTATCATAGATATACGCCCACTTTTAAACCATACGCAATCCAAGCAGTTTAACATGCGTTTCAAATGTTTCCTTGCGAAATCGTTTAGTTAATGGGTCCGCCACCATGTCATCAGTGGGCGAGTATTCTAAAGTGATTATATTGTCTTCTACCATAGATTTAGCATAATTATATTTCACATCAATTTGTTTAGTCCTACTATGGTACTTTGGATTCTTTACTGCCGCAATGGCTGCTTGACTATCAGAGAACACCTTCACAGGTTTACTCCCGACATCACCGCCAGGTAGCGCAGTAAGAAGCCTTTTCAGCTAGACCGCTTCCTGTGCATTTTTGGAGAGAGCAACGAATTCCGGTTCCATTGTAGACAGCGCGACACAGGATTGCTTCTTGCTCGTCCATGAAATGGCAGCATCACCAAGGAGAAACACTCCTCCTGTGGTGGACTTACGATCGTCTGGATCACCACCATGGTCGGCGTCACTGAATCCGGTCAATTCTAACTTCCAACCCTCATAGCACAATACGTAGTAGGCAGTACCTTTCAGATATCGCATGATCCGCTTTACAGTTTTAAATTTTGATATCCAGGGTCTGATTGGAATCTTGCTACTAGGCCCACATCGTATCAGATGTCCGGACGAGTGCAAACCATGGCGTACATGAGACTTCCAACCATGCTTAAATACTCTGCACTCCTCATCTGTTCACGCTATTGCTGGTTCTTCGTGTCGTCGCGTTTTGACAATGCGCACCCGAATACTACCGGCGTTACCATGGGTTTGACATCCTGTACTCTAAACCTTTTCAATTGTTTGTTGATGTAGGCTTCCTGAGATAGACATAATCTCCGGGCGGCACGATCTCTAATGCCCAAGATGTACGTAGCCTCTCCCATGTCTGTCATTTCAAATACAGATGCCAACCAGGACTTTGATTCATGCATGAAACTCACATCGTTCGCAGCAATGAGTATGTCATCCACGTAAAAAGTTAAGATGACGTACTTTGACTCAGAGGTTTTTGTATACACACACGGATCCTCGTGGAGATTCACGAATCCGTATCCAACGATTTCCTTGTGGAATGTGCGGTACCATTGCCGAGACGTTTGTTTAAGATCGTTAATGGATCCCTGGAGTTTACAAACTTTACGTTCGTTACCATGGATTATGAAACCCTCCGGTTGCTCCATATACATATCTTTTTCCAGGTTTCCTTGGAGGAATGCGGTCTTAACATCCATTTGGTGCAGCTCTAGATCGAGGCATGCGACCAGGGCTAGGATTGCCCTAACTGTGGTGTACCGCACAGTCGGTGAGTATGTCTCATCAAAGTCCACTTCGTGAAGTTGGGTGTACCCTTTCGCAACTAGTCGAGCTTTGTATCGCTCGACATTTCCATCAACAATGAGTTTCAGTTTCGCAACTAGTCGAGCTTTGTATTGCCCCTATGGCCCTGCGGTTAGCTGGTAAATCAACTAAAGACCATACCGAATTGTCTTTCATTGATGCGATCTCTTCCTACATTAATTTCCTCAATTCCTTTGCTTGAGGTCCTTTCAAAGCTTCTTGAACCGTTACCGATTCGTCAACAGAAGTTAGGGTGAATACTTCTTAGGAGAAGTTCGATGCCTTTGTCTTTGTCTAGACTCGTTAATCCCATCTTAAGTCTGAACGTTGCTCCCAGTCGGAATAATGCTTTCTATCGGAGCATCACTCCCACTGGAAAAAGGGCAATGCTAGAACCTTGACCTACAACTTTCCTTGGACGACCTCTCGGTCTCGAGATTCTACCTCCGAGATTAATTTCTTGATCACTAGGACTTGAACCAAGTTGGTTGATCCACTTCCACTGGGAACAATGGGTAATTGTGGCATTATTGGAATTTCATGCAGCGGTCCGGCTACGTGATTATCAGGTTAAACTTGATTCGCACCTGCAGAAACAGTAATTTGTGTGGTAGGATTGGCTCCTCCCACTGGATTTACTATGAAAATGTCTCCATCTTCATTTACCATTTCATACACTTGTGTTGCTGCCTCAAATCTCCCACTAGAAGTAAATGAGACCTGACTATCATCGTTATCCTGCTCCAATTCATTCAAGACTAAATATGTTTTCATTTCACCAAGCCTTGGAAATTCGTCCTCAAGGAGTGTAACGTCTCATGTTCGACCACGACACCATTATCCCAAGCTAATTTAAACATGTATCTTTTAAGAGTAGTTATCATACTCTCGGTTCAAATACTTGTTTAATGTGCAAGTTAATTTCGCATCGTGATAAGATTTAACTCGTTATCATTCCTTTTAGCTTTTATGACGTCGTGTTTGACCGATTTTGATGGAACATAGTTCTACATTGATGTGAGTCAACTGCTTTCATCCCATAGGGAACATCCATTGTTGAACTCTAACATTATGTTTTGAAACTATGCAGTTGAAGTGTGTGATCGATATAAATCTCTTGCCAAACTTCTCGTTCAAGGCATTTAGTGGGAGAGTCATTTTACCGACATCATCCTTTTCATTTTCTAATTCATCTCAAAGACTTATCCATCTCCGAACTGTGCATTGGGCTTTCGCCTTATGCGTCAATTGATACTTTACGAGTTCGCAGTAACTTGTGAAGCATGCCTCTTTATATCGCATAAGTATTGAATGAATTATTCTCAAAGGGAGGCAAATGAAAATTTCGACATTCATTCATTTAAACACTTCATCATAAAATTCGTACTCTGAAACGATGTGTTCCGTCTCTCGAGGTACACGCGCCCGTAGCGCCTATTCCAGGTTCAACCCATGGTATAAATCGTTTCGTTTCCAAAGTTCAATTGAATTTAATCCAATCGGTTTCGCACATTTTCATCATTACGAAATTTATCATATAATGGAGTATGAACAAGTAAGAAAGAGTTTAATCGATGAATACTAATGGTTTTTCGATGTTTCACGATATTAGATGAAGGAGAGTGTGTCTCTTTTTTTATCTGACCCATTGCACTTGGCGGATATTTCGGTTTCAATTTCGTTTCGGATTGATCTCATTTAATTGGGTCGATTAATTTTGACAAGTAGATCTGGTTTCGAATCGAACGGAAACTACTTTATTCAATAAATATGAATCTTAAACAATCCAAATATTCAAACATTAAACAAACGAATAGGAAATCCATCAACAACAATAATAAGGTCTCTGATCATAGTTTGAAGCTATAATGAAGGCAAGATAGACAAGCAGTCACAACCAAGCTCAGCATTTCACCTGAAAAGAATTCGCAAGTGAATTTTCATCAGATGCCCTGCATCGGATAAAACATATTTCAGTTCTATGTATGTGTGGGAAACGAGGCGTACCTTTATGGCACTTGAATCAACGGTGGTTTACACCGGATCATCGTTTAGACCTTTTATTGCTGGGGTTAGCCAAGCATTTCCGAAAATCATCGAATCTGTCATCGGTTGTCTCGGGTTCTTTAAAGGTGTTTCCTTCCTCATAGTTAGCCTCGTACAGATCCACGATCATCTTAATCAATGTGATCAGACGTGTGAGTCCATCATCGTTGGCAAATCATGAAAGAGGAACACATCTTCATTACTTTCCGAGCTCTTGTCCATACGTCTACTTCGTCAGCGAGATCATGAGCGGTTATAACACCGTCATCAGCGAGATCTTCCATGAGGTCTTTCGCTTCAGAAGCCTTTCCTCCAATGTATTGAAGGCGAATGGCAACCAAAGATGCAATGCAACTCTCCATAAACTCCTCCTCCACTTCAACTGACAGTTTCGAGTAAATCAATTCTCGTGATGTCCGATCTTTCCTCAACCTTTTCTTGCTGTTGTAGGGGTAATGCTTTCCATATTCGTCCATCTTGATCCTTGTTGCTTTCGAATTGATTCACTCATCAACATCCGCAGCAATGAGGAGATCCTTAACACTGTCTTTCCATTCATCATGATTCATACCATCCAGATTGCGAGGTTCATAGAAGCGTACTGACCCAGCCATGAAAACTAACACATTGATAATCATGCATAATCAGGGAGACAATAACATTTTGAGAAAGAATTGCATACATCGGATATCTATTAAGATGGAATACGACAAATAATGATTCCTCAGCCAGTAAACCGAGGAAAGGGGGTTCGTGAAAGAATTCACATTATCGTCGTCTTCAATCCAATAGACCAGTCTCTTAAAACGGTTTTATTCGCAAATTCCTGGAACGGGAATTTTAAAATAAGCATACTCGATCTTGGCTTTCCCAAGGTCCTTTTTTATTTGAAAAAAATGTTCTGATGAACTTACGCATGCATATAGAAATCTACGTCATAAGTAAATTATCATAGCAAGCAAAATTCATCATCCATACTACACATCATGCATACGCGTCATGCGTCAATGTTCCGAGGAACTCATACTAGCATATATATAATTCTACTTTCTAAGTAAACTATAACATGTAGCTACATCCTCAACATTCAAGCATACGTGTCATACATGAAACTTCCACATCAAACATGCATATTTGGCGACTGGCTTTTGTTTTAAAAACAATTTAAATATTAGGGGCTGACTTGCAATTCAATCTTACAATTAATCATGCATGTTTCTAGACATGAATCCTAGGCAATCGAACCATCACATCATGTGTGTCTTAGTGCGAAAACCATATATTTAACTAGGGCCCTGCCCCCAACATCCAACTAGCTTGACATAGTGAAGACAACAGTTCTATTAAATAATTGCGACGAAAAGTAAACAATTGCAATTAAGCTCTCTAATTAAACCAGTCCCTAAATCATGCATTTCCGAGATCCATCCCCATAATTGAAACTAGGCATTAAGGTTTAATGAAAACGGGAACATTTTAAACATTCGAGCACTGTGTAGATTATTTCAAGTTCGAAAACATTTGGATTTTAAAACTTGATCATCCCATTTTATTAATTGACTTAAATTCAATTTTGAAAATCCCGGTTTGGTTCAGTCAATTTCGGTTCAACCCGGTTCGGTATGGTTCAGAAAATCCGGTTAGGGATCGGGCCAGTATAATATTAAAATATGGTTCGGTCCGAACTGGTTCAATAAAATAGGATTTCGGTTCGGTTCAATACTCAAAACTGGTTCGATTAGGTCTACTTAGTCACCCCGGTTCAACCCGACCAGACAAGGTCGAACCGATTAAGAAAACCCAGTTTAGTTCAATCCTATCCGGTTTTGCAAATTGGACTGGCCCACTAAACCCATAGGATTCGACCGAAATAAGTCTTGTGGGCTAAGTAGGGTTTTAAAGTCCACTAAAAACTTAACTTAGCCTCCAAGAATTATTAACTAAGTAAAATAATTTCCAATATTGCATATATATATATATAATTTCGGCCACATCTATATATATATATATATTGTCAAGATTCTATTTGTAAGATGTAAATCAATCAACAATATATATATATATATATATATAAATTTCGGTCATACTATATATATATATTTATTTATTTATTGTCAATATCTTTAATAGGGAAATAAATATATGACAATATATTTTCTTAATCTCTTAAGTAACTTAATCTATCAATAATATCTTAATCCCTATAAATAAGGTAAATATATTAATAGTTATATATATATTTTTGTATATTAATGTGAACCTATCCATATATTTCCAATTATAGATATATTGTCAACTTTAATAAAAATTAAAATATGGTAAACAATATATTTGTTTATTTCAGCCGAAATATTGAATCTTGAGGCCTAATAAATTAAAAAATTTACCTTGTAAATTTACTTAGGGTTTGGCCGAAAACACTAATTGGAAACAAGTGGTCAAATTTCAAGATCAAATTTTAATAAGATCTACAATCCAATGTTTGATTTTGATAAAAGTCATCTCTTTCATAAAGATCATGAACATCAAATTTTACTAAGAAAATCATGAAAATTTCGGCATTTTCAATTATAAAAATCTGAAATTTAAATTTTCACTCTTTAAAATTTCAGCCAACACATGTAAAAATCAAGAAAATCAATTTATCAAAATCATGAACTCCTAACACAGGCTTTGATACCACTGTTGAATTATGGGGCTAGATATTACGGACACATAAACAAAGTAAATGCTTGTAATCAGAATTACGTAGGGGAAGATGTGCACATACCTTAAACCTTTTCCGTAGTCCCAAGATCTTGCTGAGGGAGTTCTCGATCCACCGGACGGAACCCGTAGAGGTTCTTGTTAAGGAAGCCCTACGCGGTATAAGCTCCACGGCAAAGCTTCTGATCGATTCTTGGCAGGGACGGATCTCCGGAGTGTTTGCTTAAAGCAAATTGGCACACCCATGGTGTCTTGGTGGGTTCGGCCGAAACTTGGTATTTAGGGAGGAGGATTTTTCTCTCAAATCACTACTAAGGAGGAATTGTGAATTCCTTTAATAAAACCCTAACACCCCTTATTTATAAAAGGAGTAAAGTGGACAAAAGTCCACTTTGCCCCTCTCCTAGTTCACCCGACCTATGTGTATAAGGGAGGCCCAATTTTGGGCCTCTCATGTTAATTGGGATTTGGGTCAAGCCAAATTTTCTTAATGTGACATTTACCCAATTTCTTAGGTAACATATACATATTAATGGGCTTCCATTTACAGCGCCCAACCACCATATGCTAACAGAAGCAAGGCTGCTGAAGCTAGAAATTTTTTGGTTGTGAAGGATGGTCTCCTCTCCATGAATACTGGTGTAAAATCCGCTCGAGGTCTTTGAATAAAAGGTCAAATATGGAAAATAAGAGGTATCCCCCTTAATGGTTGACTGACGTTGATAGGGCTCACTTACCATGAGTCTATTCAAGTCCAGTAACCAGGGCGAGGAAATCAGCTTCACAAATCACCACAGGACATCGAGGGTTTTCAACCTTTATTTCCGCATATCGTGGAGAGAACAAGAATAGAGCTCACAAGCGAATATCCGATGGATCAAACATCGTGGATAAAGTGTGTTTCAAGTATTCCTCGTTTTTCATAAATATAAAGCTGTAAAAGGTCTTTATTCAATCATGTATCATCTGATGTGATTCACTCGTGAATTTGTTCAGACGTAGTATTAAACATGACTCAAAGTTCTCGACTATCTATGCGATAAGCATGGATCGAATTCATGACCCTTAGATCAAGAGTTCTTCTTTCATCGTTCATTTAAATTGATATTCTGGTTATTTGAGATTCAGAATTATTGAATAAAGTAATTGTCACTTAATTCGATCTACAATTTACTTATCAATCTATCGGCCCGGTCAAAGGGAACGGTCCGAAACGAAAATCAAACCTGCGGTTTAGGAACCAAAATTTCGGCCAAGACAAATGATCGAACAAAACTAAACGTTAAACATACTCCATCATTAGTTTCGGGTCGAAGGAACTAAATGAACCCATCGATTGTGTAGTAAGAATGCAGACCGATTTATAAAAATCCTTATTTGTTAGTACTCCATTATAAATTTAAATCGTAATGATGAATATGTACGAAACCGATTAAACTGAATTTTTTAAAGGGTTAACAGGTCTTTTGGTCCATGATGTTTGACAACTTTTTGGTTTTGGTCAATGATGTTTTTTTTTACCTAGTTTTGGTACCATATGTTTGCAAATTTTTTCTAGTTTTGGTCTAACCGTTACATTCCGTCCATTTTTTGACATGTACAAGTCACGTGATCCATCCTAAACTTTCAATTTTGTTCAATTTAGTCCCTCTTATACTTTCCTAACCTTTTTTTGGTTCAATTTAGTCCCGAAGTTTCAAAAATTCAATTGTACCTATTGTCCAGTTGGGGTCAATTTTGAAACTTCGGGACTAAATTGAACAAAAAAAAGGTTAAGAAAGTATTAGAGTGACTAAATTTAAAGTTTAGAGTGGATTACGTGACTTGAACATGTCAAAAAATGGACGGAATGTAACGGTTAGACCAAAACTAGAAAAAATCTGCAAACATATGGTACCAAAACTAGGTTAAAAAAAACATCATTGACCAAAACCCAAAAGTTTTCAAACATCATTGACCAAAAGACCTGTTAACCCTTTTTTAAAACGAAACGATTTTACCACGGGTGAAACCTGGTAATGCGCGCACAATGCACGCGTGTTCCTCGAGAGATGGAACACATCGATTCAAAGTACAAAATTCAATATAAAGTGTTTTCTTGATTTAATGCTTAAAGTAAATTTTAATTTGCACGAACACCCATTCAAGGGTTTTACTCATACAAAATTCTCGTATAGAATTTCAACGAACATAAGGTGAAAACCGGATGCACGATCCATGGTGGATAAAATCTTCGGGTATGAATGAGCAATGAAAAGGAACGTCCGTTAAACGACGTCTCCCACTATTCACCTTTAACGATAAAAGATTGGTGAAGCATTAAAACGAAACACACTTCATAAGCAAAGTCAGTACCATGCTATCGCAAGTTCAACTTATAACCTCCCTTTCACAGGAAAGTTACGGTTATCCACTGTTAGCATATGGTGACGTGGCGCCGTAATTGGTAGCCCGTTAATATATGTGGTTACCTAAGATAATTAGGTAAATGTCACATTAGGGCTAATTGGGACAGACCCAATTCCCATGTGACATGGGAGGCCCAAAATTGGGCCTCCCACCCACATAGCATAGTCGGCCGAAACACTAATAGTAGGGAGGAGGATTTGCTCCTCTTTCCATTATATAAGGAGGTCTTGGGGTCACTCCCAAAACACACCTTGATCACAAATCCTCCTAAGTTGTGATTTGAGAGAAATCATTTTCTCTCTATAAGCATATTTCGGCCGGCCCCCTAACACCACCATTGGTGTGCAAAATTGCTTCCGAGCATTCAGTCTAAAGGTTCTGTCCCCATTGAAGAATCGATCAGAGCATTTGTTGTGGAGCTTATACCGCGTAGGACTTTTTCTCACGGAGAACTTGTACGGGTTCCGACCGGAGGATCAGAACTCCCTCCACAGCGTTCTTGGGCAGGAAAGCTATTGAGGTATGTGTACATTATTCCGCTGCGTAATTAGATTACTTACAAGTACACGTTTAGCATCCGTAGTATTACGTCCCCGTAATCCAACAGTGGTATCAGAGCTTGTGTTAAGAGTTCTAGAAATTTTGATAAACTGATGTTCTTGAAATTTTATAAAAACTGAAATTTTTATGATGAACACCATGAGTAATCTGAAATTTTTAAACAAACTTGTTATGTTTGATCTTTAAAAACTTAAAATTTTGTCGGAATTTACATGTTTTTTTAGATCAAAACCGAAAATTATGTTTAAATTTGAGTTTGGTGTTCATGATCTTCAAGAACACAATAAGTTTTATCAAGAACATTATTTGGACTCATGATCATAGTAGTGATTGATCTTAAAAATTGAAAATTTTTCCAATTTTTGGTGTTATGGCCGAAACCCTAGGTGAATTATTAGGTAAAATATTTAATTTCATGGGATGCAAGTAAGTAAAATTCGGCCGGCCTAACATAATGGATATATTTGTTACCATATTTTAATTTTATTAAACGGAGACAATATATCTATAAATTGGAAAGATAAGGAAAGATTCACATTATATATTAAATTATATAAACTATCAATATATTTAGCTAAAATATAGGGATAAAGATATATTGATAGGATTTAGTTACTTAAAAGGATTAAGAAAAATATTGTCAACATATATTTTAATCCCTAAAGATATATTTGACAATAATATATATATATATATATATATATATATATGTATATGTTTATATTGTTAATTGATTTACATCTTCTCGATAAAATCTTGACAATATTTATATATATGTTATTTAATTATTGTGCCGATATATATATATGCAATATTTGAAATTATTTTAAATAATTAATATTTGTTGGCGGCTAAGTTGAGTTTTTAGTGGATTTTAAAACCCTACTTAGCCCACAAGTTATATTTCGGCCGAACCCTATGGGTTTATTGGGCCGGTCCAATTTGCAAAATCGGAACGGGTTAAACCAATCCGGGTTTTTCTTAATCGGGTCGACCTATTCGGGTCGGGTCGGACCAAAGTGAATAAGTGAATCTAAACTGAACCGGTTTCGAGTGATGAACCGAACCACAATCTTATTTTATTGAACCGTTTCGGACCAAACCAGATTTTTAAAATCGGACCGACTCAGACCGGATTTTAAATTGGACCAAACCAAATTTAAAATTTTTCGGAAATTTTATATGTTCAATAAATTAGGATGTCAAATTTTAAATCCAAAATATTTTCGAACTTTAAAAAGTTAACCTAAACAGTGCTCTTAAGGTTTACGTTTTAACATGTTTTCGGATAAAACCCTAATACCTGGTTACGAATATGGGGATGGATCTCGGATATGCATGTTTTTTGGACTGGATTAAATTAGTGGGCTGAATTGCAACTGTTTACTTTCTTCAAAATATATATATATATATATTAGAACTGTCGTCTTGACTTAGTCAAGCTAGCTGGATAATATATTCGAGCATTGGATCTGGGATTTAAATATATGGTTCGCGCAATAGGATAGACATGTCATGCTGATTGAAAGTGCCTAGAATCCATGTCTAGATATTTCGCATAATAAGATTGTAAGCATGAATTGCAAATCAGCCCCTAATATTTTCAAAACGTTTTTTAAAACTGAAAATACCATTCGCCAATTATGCATGATGTATGCGGAAGTTGCATGTTTTGACACGTATGCTAGAATGTTCATGAATGAAAGCATGTGGTAATTTACTTTAAGTAGAATTATGTATGCTAAGGAACATTAGACGCATGACGCGTAAGCATGTTGTTTTGGTTTGTTCGATGTTTATGGCGTGATTGAGTATTATGCATGCGTAAATTATCGGATAATTTTACAAAATCAAAACGGGCCATGGGAAAGCCAAGATCGGGTATGCTTGTTTGAAAATTCCCGTTCTGGTAATTTGCAAAATAATAACCGTTCTCAAAAGACTGATCTATTGGATTGAAGACGACAATGGTGTGAACTCTTTCACAACACCCCGTTCCCTTGGTTTACTGGCGGTCGGTTTGATTTAGTGACTCAAGGATCACTATTCGTCGTATTCCATCTTAATAGATAATCCGATGTTAGCAATTTTGTCAAAATGTTATTGTCTCCCTAACTTAGCATAATTATCAATGTATTAGTATCGATGGCTGCAACTAGCAATGTCATTTTCTAGTTGAACAAGGGAATAAGGTTGAATAGAAGTAATTATAAGATATGGAATAAACGAGTTAAGATGATAATTTCTGAAATAAGAGGTCTGGATCATTTGACCACAAAACAAACTAGGCCTGAAGGAGACCTCAAGGAAGAGCAAAATACATTCTATGATGAATGGGATGTCAAAGATCATGATGTTCGTTCCACCTTGTTATCTATGCTGGAAGATGGGATTCTCTATAAGTTTGATCATTTGGGAACTGCCAAAGACCTCTGGGATGGCCTTATGGCAACATTCGGTGTTTACACCATAGCCCAAAAGCGATCGTTAAACATCGCTCTTGACTCTTATAAAATGAATCCCAAGCAAACGATGAAGGATCATGTTATGCATGTGTGTAACTTGATTGCTAAACTCAATGAAGCAGGTGAAAATCTGTCTGAGGAACAACAGATCAATTACATGATCCGCTCTTTGCCCGACTCTTGGAGCATCATGAAAATGAGCCTTACCCATTCCACCAATCTCGACACCCTCGAGAAGGTGCATGTTCATCTTGAGCTGGAGGAGAATAGACTCAGGGTTGAAAAGTCTAGGTCTGAAATGCATATTGCATCCTCCGCGCCAGCCGAACAAAAGGGGAAGCGCAAGAGAAAGGGCAAAAGTCCTCAGAATAAAACTGAGAAGCTTGTGGCAAAGAAAACCCATAAGAAGTTTAAACGCAAACGAACTGGTGGCAAGAAAAGGCAAGCAAAACAAACACGAAAATAAGAAACTCGAACGTGTTTTAGGTGTGGTGTAAAAGGACACCTGGCTGCTGCCTGTACCAATCCTCCTAAGGTACGCAAAGAGAAAAGATGATGAAAATCATTCTCTTCCGCTTTTAAACACTAGAGAGTAATTCATTTTCCTTTTGAATTACAGAACCGAGAAACAGAAGCAACGACCTGATCAAGGATGCCCCAGAAGAATAAAAATAAAATGAGAGATTTTTATCTTTAAAATTTCTAAAACTTCTTGACTTTAATTTTGAGATACTCTCAAATAAGTTCCGTACAGGATCATATTATTTTTTCTAAGTATTTGAGAATACTTAAGTTGAGTATTGAATTTATTATCGTTCGTTTTAATCTTATTATTAACGTTATTCAACACATTGCTAGTACATCCTTATTTTCTATTGAGTACTCCATTAAATGATAAATTCCCCGGTTAATGTGCATGAAAAACCGATTTGATATTAAATTTGAAAATGAAACGATTTAAACCACGGGATAAAACTGGTTTTATGCGCCATACGCGCGTGTACCTCGAAAGACGGAACACGTCGTTTTAAAGTACAACTTTAATAATGAAGTGTTTTAATGCATGAATGCTAATTTTTCGTTTATGATTCCTTGGAAATAACCCATTGATGACTACCATGGTTAGAGGTATGCTTTAATGCTACTACGATCAAGTAGTACATCAACTATAGCATTAAGCATGAGCTCAAATGCATAGTCCATGAGGTGGATAAGTCTCTAGATGAGTTAATAAACGAAAGGAAGTAGTCAGTAAAATGACACTCCCACTATAGGCCTTTAACGAAAAGTTTGGCTAAGCAATCATATTATTAAATACTTCGAGAAACATAGTTTAAAATCACATTATGTTAGAACTCAACATTAATTGTTCCTATGAAATGAAATTAAGTTGATTTCATATTAATGTAAAACTATGTTCCAATAAAATCGGTTGGAGCGTTACCTTAAAAGCTAAGAAATGATACGGGTGAAACCTTATCATAAAGCAGCATTAATTTGCACATTAAACATGTATTTATCAAGAGTACGGTCTACTCTTAAAGAATACAAGTTTAAGATTAGCTTGGATTAATGGTAACGTGTTCGAACATGACACATTATAGAAATTTCAGGATGGACTTCCAATACTTTGTGGAACGAAACGAAATAAAGTACCGATCGAATTAAAATGGGTAACGGAGATTCTCAGGTCCCACTTACTTCGAGTGGGAGAATGATATAGCATTAGTGTATGCATTAGTTAATGACATGGTAAATGATGATGGAGATGTCCTTATAATAAATCCAGTGGGAGAGCACACTCCCCCTCACATATCATCACTAAATGTTAATGTGAATCAAGTCGGACCTGAAATCATAATGCTGAACCATTGGATGAAAATCCAATAGTCATCGCAACTGCCCATTATTCCTAGTGGGAGGAAACGACTAACTTGATTCCAGATCCTAGTGATCAAGGAATAAATCTCGGAGGTAAAATCTTGAGACCAAGAGGTCTTTCTAAGGAAGTTGTAGACTAAAGTTCTAGCACGGAGCACCGCCATTGTTCCCAGTGGGAGTAATGCTCTGAGAATAAGCATTATTCCGAGTGGGAGTAACGATCAGACTTAAGATGAGAATATCGAGCCTAGACTAAGTCTAAGGCAACGAACTTCTATTAAGAAGTATCCTATCAAGTGAGACATTTGTTCACGAACCAGTGACGGTTTGGCAAGCATTGGAAGAATCTAAAACATTGGAATGGAGGAAAAAATGGAGGATAAAAATGCCTAAATTATAACGTATTCAGTTTTGGTCTTCAGTTGATTTATCTGCTAACCACAGAGCTAGAAAGTGAAATTTTATAATTCACTACTGATGGAAAATTTGAGTGGTGCAAAACTGGAACGATTGCGAAAGGATATACCCAAATTCACGGAGTGGACTTTGATGAAACATAGTCACCAACTGTGTGTTACACCACAGTTAGGGCCATCTTTGCCCTTATTGCAAGCCTCGATCACGAGCCTGCATCAAATGGATGTTAAAGACCGCATTTCTCCATGGAAACCTAGAGGAAGAGATCTATATGGAGCTGCCAGAGGGATTTATTACTCCTAGCAAAGAACGTAAAGTTTGCAAACTCCAAAGATCTATTTACGGTCTTAAACAATCGTCTCGGCAACGGTATCGCAGATTCCACGAGGAAATCGTCGGAAACGGATTTGTGAACCTTTACGAGGATCCCTGCGTTTACACCAAGACCTCCGGGTCTAAGTATGTCATCATAACCTTATACGTGGATGACATACCCATTGCTGCAAACAATGTGAGCTTCATGAACGAATCAAAGTCCTGGTTAGCATCAGCATTTGAGATGAAAAACATTGGAGAGGCCACGTACATCTTAGGCATTGAAATTTCCCGAGATCGTGCCGCCCAGAGATTATGTCTATCTCAGGAATCATATATCAACAAACTGTTGAAAAGATTCAGAATGCTGGATACTAAACCCGTGGATATGCCGGTTGTGTTCGGGTGCGCGCTATCGAAGCGTGATGGCCCGAAAAACCAGCAGGAGCGTGAACAGATAAAGAATGCAGAGTATCTGAGCATGGTAGGGAGTCTAATGTACGCCATGCTCTGTACTCGGCCAGACATCTGTTACGATGTGGGCCTAGTAGCAAGATTCCAATCAGATCCTAGTTATCGACATCTAAAGGCCGTAAAACGAATTATCAGATATCTGAAAGGTACTGCCGGCTACGTTCTGTGCTATGAGGGCGATCGACTCGAATTGACCGGTTATAGTGACGCCGACCACAGTGGCGATCCGGATATTCGTAAGTCCACCACAAGGAGAGTTTTCCTCCTTTCTAATGCTGCCATATCATGGGTAAGCAAGAAGCAATATTGTGTCGCGCTTTCCACTATGGAATTAGAATTCGTTGCCCTTTTCTAAAAACGCACAAGAAGCAGTCTAGCTGAAAAGACTTCTTACTGCATTGATTGACACTGATAAGAAGAGCAAACCTATGAAGGTATACTCAGACAGTCAGGCATCCATTGCAGCAGTTAAGAATCCAAAGTACCATAGTAGGACCAAACACATTGATGTGAAATACAATTATGCCAAATTTGTTGTGGAAGACAATATAATCGCTTTAGAATACTTTTCCACAGACAATATGGTCGCAGACCCATTGACAAAGCCATTACGTAGAGAAATTTTCGAAAAGCACGTAAAACTGCTTGGATTACGTAGGGCTTAATAAGTGGCTTGTATGAGTGATGGCATTTTGACATTTGAAATAATATTTCGATTGAATAAAAGAATTGCAAATTTAGTATATGATCTATCAACTTCATAATGATAAATAACATCGGATTTTACGGTCTATAAAATAAGTCGTAGGAAGAAGTAAAACTCTTCCACCAAAATTATGTCGGATGTGAACCTTGCCTCGTCACACAGGCACGGTCATCTTGTAGGAGAGGGGGACCTCTACCACAACAAGATTGGCTAAGAACCAGGGGTAAGCAAGAAGCAATATTGTGTCGCGCTTTCCACTATGGAATTAGAATTCGTTGCCCTTTTCTAAAAACGCACAAGAAGCAGTCTAGCTGAAAAGACTTCTTACTGCATTGATTGACACTGATAAGAAGAGCAAACCTATGAAGGTATACTCAGACAGTCAGGCATCCATTGCAGCAGTTAAGAATCCAAAGTACCATAGTAGGACCAAACACATTGATGTGAAATACAATTATGCCAAATTTGTTGTGGAAGACAATATAATCGCTTTAGAATACTTTTCCACAGACAATATGGTCGCAGACCCATTGACAAAGCCATTACGTAGAGAAATTTTCGAAAAGCACGTAAAACTGCTTGGATTACGTAGGGCTTAATAAGTGGCTTGTATGAGTGATGGCATTTTGACATTTGAAATAATATTTCGATTGAATAAAAGAATTGCAAATTTAGTATATGATCTATCGACTTCATAATGATAAATAACATCGGATTTTACGGTCTATAAAATAAGTCGTAGGAAGAAGTAAAACTCTTCCACCAAAATTATGTCGGATGTGAACCTTGCCTCGTCACACAGGCACGGTCATCTTGTAGGAGAGGGGGACCTCTACCACAACAAGATTGGCTAAGAACCAGGGGGATAAACCTGGTTAAACGAAATGATAACTTGGTCACGCTTAAAGCATGACTTAATCTTCGTTTTTTAAATCGCCGTGTTGGACTCTGTCCATCAATAAAATCACATTCAGGGCAAGATGAAAGACTCTGTGATAGCATGATTGACATATTCCACCCCTGGCTTGTCCAGGTGTGCTATTGACGCGTGCTTCATACTACACGTGCCATGTTCGACCACGGGGTCATGCTCGGTTGTGCTAGCTATAATCCTTGTGGTTCAAAGGGCGCATACTTCTTCACCTTGAGCGTGTGATTGATCCCGAGTGTCTTATGAAGAGGTACCCAAAGTATCCTCTCGGACTCAGAACTTATACCTAAGGTCTAGCTCAATGTTCGCTTCCCGACGTACGAGCATAGAGCCAAAGAAAATGGCCAAGTGACCACGTCTTGGAAACCGGTTGAGTTAGACAAAGGGTATAAACTATGGGGATGGTCATGTTCATCTATAATTCACCGACTCTTGTGTTCACAAGGTGGCCACCAACCGGATATTAGTTGAAGGTTGTGAACACTTGTAGGGATGCCTTGGAGAAGTATTCCTATGTGGAAAACTGGGCAATTGGAGAACTATCAGTTGACCAAGGATACAGTGCGGTACATTTTTTTTGTTTTGACAGGATTGATTTACGAAAGGGAATCAACGTTCCGCGGGCGCTACGACACACCTAACAGATGAGTAGCACGATGCCCGTTATATCCGTCGGTCGCACGGCAAACCTCGTATGAACTATTCAGAGACGGGGACAATAACTGGAAACTGAAAAGTTGATGTTATTTGATGACAATACATTAACAGGCACCCTCCCATTCCGGCGAGTGGGGGCTGTTAGCATATGGTGACGTGGCGCCGTAATTGGTAGCCCGATAATATATGTGGTTACCTAAGATAATTAGGTAAATGTCACATTAGGGCTAATTGGGCAAGACCCAATTCCCATGTGACATGGAAGGCACAAAATTGGGCCTCCCACCCACATAGCATAGTCGGCCGAAACCCTAATAGTAGGGAGGAGGATTTTCTCCTCCTCCCACTATATAAGGAGGTCTTGGGGTCACTCCCAAAACACACCTTGATCACAACTCCTCCTAAATTGTGATTTGAGAGAAATCATTTTCTCTCTACAAGCATATTACAGCCGGCCCCCTAACACCACCATTGGTGTGTCAAATTGCTTCCGAGCATTCAGTACGAGGTTCTGTCCCCGTTGAAGAATCGATCAGAGGATTTGCTGTGGAGTTTATACCACGTAGGACTTCTTCTCACGAAGAACTTATACGGGTTCCGACCGAAGGATCAGAACTCCCTCCACAACGTTCTTGGGCAGGAAAGCTATTGAGGTATGTGTACATTATTCCGGTGCGTAATTAGATTACTTAAAAGTACACGTTTAGCATTTCGTAGTATTACATCCCTGTAATCCAACATCTGCAAATCATGTGGTGAACCTAGTTAATCTATAAATCGGTTACACGACACCCTGTGAGCTATAGGTAATGCGAGGGATCTTACCAGAATTGTTACATTCATGTTGCAAATAAAACACACATAGTACCAAATGGAATGCTGAAAAGTATCTCTATAGCATACATGTGTGTAATAGCTTGGGAGCTTGGTGACGTGGTCGAACATGGAACGTTACACTACTTGAGGCTGAATTCCCATAGCTTTATAAACATCACCGAACGAATTATTGGTCGAATAAGAGGATGATGATGATCAGGTCCCACTCGCTTCGAGTGGGAGATTTGAGGCAGCAACACAAGTAAAAGATATGTTAAATGAAGATGGGTACATTTCCATAATAAATCCAGTGGGATGAGTCAATCCAACCGCCCAGATCACTGTTGCTGTAGGTGCGAATCAAGTCAGACTTGATGATCATGTTACTGAACCGATGGATGAAAATCCAATTTTACCTCAACTACCTACAACACCCAGTGGGAGTGGTACGACCAACCCGGTTCCCGGTCATCATAATCGTGGAATTAATCTCGGTGGTGGAAATCCGAAACCGGGAGGTCGTCCAAGAAATTTTTTTGGTGAATGTTCAAGTAGCGCTCTTGTTCCCAGTGGGAGTATTGCACCGATAATGAGCATTATTCCTAGTGGGAGCGTAGTTCAAGTTCAAGATGGGACTAATGAGCCTAGAAGTGGTCTAAGGCACCGAACTTCTCCTAAGAAGTATCCCATCGAAAGAGGTGAATTGTTCACCCTCACTTCGGTTGATGAACCGGTAACGGTTAAGCAAGCTATGGATGGACCTAAAGCGAAAGAATGGAGGAAAGCAATGGAGGATGAGATCGCCTCTATGAAAGCTAATTCGGTATGGTGTTTGGTTGATTTTCCTGCTAACCGCAGAGCAAAAGGTGCCAAGTGAATTCTGAAACTCACTACTGATGGAGTTGTCGAGCGATACAAAACTCGACTCATTGTGAAAGGATATATTCAACTTCACAGAGTGGACTTTGATGAGACATACTCACCTACTGTGCGTTATACCACAGTACGGGCCTTATTAGCTTTGGTTGCGAGCCTTGATCTGGAGCTGCACCAAATGGATGTTAAGACAGCTTCCCTCCATGGTAACCTGGAGGAAGAGATCTATATGGAACAGCCAGAGGGTTTTGTTACTCTTGGCAACGAACATAATGTTTGTAAACTCCAAAGATCTACTACGGTCTTAAACAAGCATCACGACAATGGTACCGCAGATTCCACGAGAAAATCGTTGGAAATTGATTCGTAAATCTTTACGAGGAACCATGCGTGTACACGAAGACTTCCGAGTCTAAATAAATCATCTTGACATTATATGTAGATGACATATTGATTTTCCGCAAATGATGTGAGTTACATGGATGAATCAAAGTCCTGGCTGGCATCTGTATTTGAGATGAAGGACCTAGGAGGAGCCACGTACATCCTAGTCAATAAGATTGCTAGGGATCGTGCTGCTCGCAAACTATGTCTCTCTCAAGAATCCTATATCAACAAGTTGTTGAAAAGGTTCAGGATACAGGATGCAAAACCCGTGGATACGCCGGCTGTGTTCAGGTGCGCGTTATCGAAGCGTGACGGCCCGAAAAACCTAGATGAGCGTGACGGCCCGAAAAACCTAGATGAGCGTGAATAGATGAAAAGTGAAGAATACTTAAGAATGGCTGGCAGCTTAATGTATTCCATGCAATGCACTCATCGAGACATCTGTTATGTCGTGGGCCTAGTAGCACGATTCTTGTCAGATCCTGGCATACAACATTTAAAGGCCGTGAAACGAATAATTCGATACATGAAAGGTACTGCCGACTAAGCACTGTGCTATGAGGGTGGAAAATTATAATTGACTGGGTTAAGTGACGCCGACCACGGTGGCGATCCGGATGATCGTAAGTCCACGTCAGGAGGAGTGTTTCTCCTTGCTGATGCCGCCATTTCATGGATGAGCAATAAGCAATCCTGTGTCGCGCTGTCAACGATAGAATCCAAATTCGTGGCCCTCTTTAAGAATTCACAAGAAGCGGTCTGGCTTAATATGCTTTAACTGCATTACTTGGCGTTGAGGACGGGAATAAACCTATGAAGGTATACTCTGACAATCAAGCAGCAATTGCAACGGTTAAGAACCCTAAGTAACATAGCAGGACGAAGCACATTGATATAAAATATAATTATTCTAAGAATATGGTTGAGGACAAATTAATCACATTAGATTACTTGTCTACTGAAATTATGATGGCCGATCCATTAACTAAACCTTTACGCAGGGATGTTTTCGAAAAGCATGTTAGAATGTTGGGACTGCGAAGGGTTTAAGTAGCTTGTATCGTCATAACAACTTTTTGAAACTTTACTGGAAAGAATTGCAACCTGAGTTTATGATTCTTACGACGTCATAATAAAGTTTCATCGTATTTTTATGGTCTGTAAAACAGTCGTAAGAGGGTTGACCTCCAAAATAAAATAATGTTGAATGTGGGCCAAGCCTCGCCACTCAGGCTCGGCCATCTTGACGGAGAGGAGGATCTCCATTAGATCAAGACTGGCTAGGAAAAATGGTGGCAAACCTGGTTAAGAAGAACGATCATTTGGTTTTCGTAGTAAAACGATATGATCTAAGTTCTGCAAATCGCCGTTACGAACTTCGTTCATAATAAAACTACATTCACGGCCCGATGAAGAATCTGCGATAACATATGAAATTTCCCACTTCCTGACTAAACTCAGGTTATGCTATCAACGCGTGCTTCATACTGCGCGTGCCATGTTCGACCACAGGGTTAGGTTCGATTGTGCTAGATAGAATCCACGAGATTCGGATGGGCACAAACTTCTTCACCTTATGCGTGTGACTTATCCCGGATGCTATATGAAGAAGCATCCAAAGTATCCTCACGGACTCAGAACTCATATCTAAGGTCAGGCTCAATGTTCGCTTCCCGGCGTACGAGTGTAGTGCTGAACAAAAATGCCAAGTTACCACGTCTTTGGAAACCAGTTGGGTTCTGACTAAGGTTATGAGCGATGAGGATGGTCAAGTGCACCTGAAAATCTCTGAATCTTGTATTCACTAGGTGGTCACCAACCTGACATTAGTTGAAAGGTTGTGAATACTTGTGCGGATGCCTTGAAGGAGTATTCCTATGTGGAAACTGGGCAATTGGAGAATGAAAGTTGACCTAGGATACAGCGCGGCACTTTATTTTCACAGGTTTATTAGTAATGGGGAATCAACGTTCCGATGGCGCTACAGCACACCTAACAGATGAGTAGCACGATGCCATTCGTGTCCGCCGGTCCCACGGGAAACCTCGTATGAACTATTCGGAGCAGGGATTGGATCGAATATCAAATGCTGATGTGTTGGATGACTACATATTAATAGGCACCTTCCCATTCCGGCGAGTGGGAGCTGTTAGCATTTGGACAATGGGCCGCCGTAATTGGGAGATCATTAATTAATGTCATGTACCGAAGAAATTAGGTAGTGTCACATTAAGACTTTTGGGCTAGGCCTAAAATCCCAATTGACTTTTGTCAACTTTTCTCCTCTTATAAATAGGGAGTCCTTGGAAGAATTTTTAGAATGCAAATTCTCTCTTCCTAAATGGTGAGATTAAAAATAACCCTCCTCTCTCAATATACTAGTTCGGCCGAACCACACACAAGGAAAAGGAAGTGCCAAATTCTGTTAAGCAATTTACTACAGGAGATCCTTCCCGCAAGAATCGACTGAGGCTTTGCTGTGAGGCATAATTCGCGTAGGGCTTCTCTAACAGGAACCTCTACAGGGAACCGTCCAGCAGATCGAGAACTCCCCTCAACGGTCTTGGACTACGTGGAAGCATTGTAGGTATGTGCACCTTATTTTGTTGCGTATTAGTTACCACACACGTATCATGATTTGTTTCCGTAGTATTAATCCGCTAAATCCTACAAACTCTTATTGCCCCAGATCGCGCCCCACTGTTAAAATTTTGACACGTGTCCCTAGATTTAATATTTTCCTTCTAGGGTTCACCAATCTCAATAGGGTTTTTGAAAGAAAAAAAAACCACAAAATTAATTACACCTAGAACACACTTCAAGATCCTAACGGTGAGGCACGATCTGGGGCAGAAAGAGTGGGGCATGAGATTTGAATTCTGATTATCTAATTTAATCGAGAACAATTATAATATATTATATATCATTATGAAGATATTTGTATTAATTATTCACATGAAATAATCGATTTGTAAATCAGAGTACCATAAAAAAGTTATGTTTCTTTAATTATATATTTGTTTCTTTTATTATAAAGTTTACAAATAAAAGAAAAAAAAAATATAATTAAAGAAACATAACTTTTTATGGTATTCTGATTTACAAATCGATTATTTCATGTAAATAATTAATGCAAATAGCTTCATAATGATATATAATATATTATATATATACTTTAATATAAGTACATTAATATAGTAAATTATTTATCAATAATAAAATACAAAAATTCTTTTAGTATATATTATAATTTATAACATATATTTTAGTACAAAAACAAGTGAATAAATATTATAGTATAAATTATTATTTACATTAAAGTATACATATTACTGGTTAATAGCTAGTAAGTTATAATAATTTAATGGTGCTTAATATAATATACTAGGTGCTGACCCGCGCTATGCGCGAGGCGACATGCTAAATTATACACGTTAAAACATATGTAAAAGATTGAAATGATGTTCCAACTTGCTAGTATTAGACCATATCCAACCTTCGCCATTTATAAACAAAACCAATTTGCAGCACAAAAAGAAGAACAATGAATAAGTTTATCCACATAAGAATTCAGGTTAAGAATCTATAAACTGTCTGAAGTTTGCTCCATGTGAAATTTTTGTGTCTGATGTTTAAAATATTGAAAGGGACAGTTCCAAGTTTCATTTTTTTTTTTTTAATTTGGTGTCTCGGTGTGATTACTTTAGTGAAGTCAATTCTGACGAAACCGACTGTCAAATAGAAGCTCTTATGCACGCTCCCTACTTGTCACCTTGCCGGGACCGTCACCTAAGAAGGCGGTCACATCCACGCAAGTAAATCTCGCTCTATTGTTGCTGGAAAAACACTCCACACCATTCCGTTGTAAACATTTTCTTTCGGATGTTCAAGTTTTGGGAGAGATTGGCGATTTTATAAAAAGTAAAAAGTGATGGATTATGAGTGGATGAATGAGTCAATGGAAATGTTTGGAGGGAGAGGAAAAGACGCACGAAAACACCAAATTTCAAAAAAAATGAAACTTGGGATTGTCCATTTCAACATTTTAAATTTCAGACACCAAAATCTCACACGGAACAAACTTCAGACATTTTATAGGTTATTAACCCTAAGAATTATTCCACTACCAATAGTTAGTAATTGGCATGAGCTTCAAAATTGAACAAGCAGACCAACCGTTTATTTAAATCAAGAAAGATATCTAAAACTGCAACGTTTGAGGTCAGACTCTCCATGGACTTTATCAATTAAATGGGCTACAAAGATGACAAAAACTCTAAAGTGGCCTACTATACAGTAGAGAGTTCTCATCTAGGTGGCACTTAAATCTTCAAAGCCTTTTGTACACCCTTTTGATCCAGCAAAAAATAAGCCCACAAAAATATTGATAGTATACTACAGTTAGAGTCGTACTGAAATGATACTTAAACTTTGATTATTTGGACATTCATCAATAAGTCTGATGTATCTTTGCTTCTTGAAAATCTTCTCGCACCCAACAGACTATCATTCTTATGCATGCTCACTTTTATACATGATAATTAAATTAGTTGAATTTATATAAACTAAAAGGCAACACACCAGAGTCAGATTTAGCTTGTGGTGCTAATTTACACTAAAAGATGGCATGAATCGAACTGATTGAAGCGGGCAAGCGTTCCTTTATGCAGCCTCTTCTGATTGGTGATCGTCTTCAGAATTACCCCAATGGACTTCCTTCAATTTCACCCTAAGTGATATTAATATATGGTGATGATCAGTTTGCTCCGGGTGCAAGTGATGAAGTTTTAAGAAAGCTATTTCCATTATCAGCTTTATTTGATTCAACATAGAATGGATTGGGGTCTTCCTTAAACTTCCAAATCATAATTTTTGAATCAATCTTAAAAGGGCATTGGTGTAGCTCTTGCAATAGGAGTGTAAAGAACCGTACCTCAAGTGCGCCTTCCTTGGATGGAACCTCGTACTAACCTGATTAATCTCCTTTTTCAAGCCTTTAGTCCTCACCTCCTTCTCAGTCAATGGAGCTTCACCTATACATCAACAGATTCTTAGCAGTGTAATTCCATATTTCTAAAGTGCTAGGGGGCTGATCTGAGGAACCAAATCCATCAGTAATGGACTCCCTTTAGGCACCACCAACCAATTTAACATCCTCGTTCTCTCCTGCACTTAAATGAACTGAAATAAAATTAAAATATTTTCTACCACCACATGTATACATATGTTTCTTACCAAAAGTTAATTAACTGGGTGTAGTACACGATTGCCTTTTGATACTCCATCCAATGACGAAGTGTAGAAGGATGAATGAGGATATAAAAAAAATGTCAGTGTACACTGTTATGTCTGCTTCCACCTGGGTAGCTTCGGCCTTCTTTTTTCACGAACGGGCTTGGGATGTATGTTTAAGGACGGGAACGCCGCGATCCTTAAAACACAATCCTTGAGCTAATCTTCCAGTCCTCGACCTCGAACTCTCGAACTTCGGATCCTGCACGAGGGGCAGTAACCAGCATGGGAGATGGGGGGACTGCTGGTTGGGCCCACTCCAACGCTCAAGTCAGAATTTGTAGAGAGAGAAAGCCTTTAGAGAGAAGTCAGAGCATCCAAAGTCCAAAAATGAGGGAGTTGTCTAGAATGGGAGACTTAGGCCCCTATTTATAGGGATCCTAAGGATCATGCCCAGTTTCAAACGGCTTGATGTCGGTATGAAGGAAGACGTATACCGTCACCAAGGTGGACTATGCATGCACCGACTTCTCGCACTTGGCAAAATAATCGGATGAGCGTACGAAGAAAATCGGTAATCCGGACCTACTCGGATTTTTTAGCAATCCGGAAGTCCTCCGGTCTAGGTACTGCGCGTATTCCGGACCGTTTTAGACTTGGGTGTCCGCGAAAGAGTTCTTTTACGGGTTTTGGAATATTTTGCGAGGCCCGAAATGTAAATACAAACCCGAATTGGACAGATATCTAACACTTACCCTCGAGTCAAGTAGTGGTTCAAAACCCGTGCTCGACTCTTTTTAAGATAAGATATTCGTCCAATTTAGGTTCGATACTGACCTTAGGGGTGGTCTGTTTGTCAATTCGAGTGTTGAGATCATAAATTTGACCAACTTTAATTTTCCGCCATATGTACGTAATCTGTTTACAGGGTTAGCGTAACGGACAATATGCGTACAACGACATGCAATTATATTCGCAATATCACATAATGAATGAAATACTTGTAATAATAAAGAATCATGCAACGTGATAATACCATGGTATACGAGGTAAACATGTAACACGTTGTCAATATGTAAATTACGACATTGTAAACGGATGACTTGATCATGCAATAAGCAAAACACTTAGAATAATATGAAATTGGAAAGCATGCTTATCAACATGTAGCATGATGTAAACATAGAAAATGATGCAAACATTTGGCATGATGTAAGCATGGAAAATGATGCAAACATGTAGCATGATGTAAGCGTGGAAAATGATGCAAACATTCAACTCATACTTAGATTATAAAAATAAGAGTTAACGGGTCTTTTGGTCTATGATGTTTGACAACTTTTGGGTTTTGGTCAATGATATTTTTTTTTTACCTAGTTTTGGTACTATATGTTTGCAGATTTTTTCTACTTTTGGTCTAACCGTTACATTCCGTCCATTTTTTGACATGTTCAAGTCACGTGATCCACTCTAAACTTTAAATTTAGTCCCTCTAATACTTTCTTAAACTTTTTTTTGTTCAATTTAGTCCCGAAGTTTCAAATTTGACCCAAATTAGACAATAGGTCCAATTGAATTTTTTAAACTTCGGGACTAAATTGAACCAAAAAAAAGGTTAAGAAAGTATTAGAGGGACTAAATTGAACAAAATTGAAAGTTTAGGGTGAATCACGTGACTTGTACATGTCAAAAAATGGACGGAATGTAACGGTTTGACCAAAACTCGAAAAAATCTGCAAACATATGGTACCAAAACTAGGTAAAAAAAACATCATTGACCAAAACCCAAAAGTTGTCAAACATCATGGACCAAAAGACCTATTAACCCTAAAAATAATCATATAACAATAATGAGTTAGCATTATGCACATATAAGAATAATAACATGCGTAGCGATCTACGAAGCGCATCATGCTACACTAGGGAGCATGTACGTAAAACAAGCATAGGAGATGTGTAAGTATGCTCATACATGATACTAAGGACTTGTATGAAAATAGATATTAGTTTAGTCCTTAGCACATGGTGTAGGCACTATTAATGAGAATTAGGAGAGAGAATACCAATTATCTTACATCCTTAATAGATAAATCCTCAAGAAGCTCTCCATTCTTGATAAAGAGGGAATTCATGGAGGTGTGAATTTGGAGTAATCACATCACATTTGACATCGATCAAGTTCGAATCCGGGCAAGAGGGGACCGAGGCGGTGCGTGAGGCAGGGGGAGACGGCACGTGAGACGACAGCGGCGGCACGTGAAGTTGTACCGGCGACGCGTGGGTCTTCGGGTGAGGGCGAGTAGCAATTTGAACTTGCTTCGTGTCGGTGAGTTTAATTTCATACATGGCTGGACCTTTCGTGACTTCGTTTGGCCTTGATTTAGTCTTGAAATCACCATGTACCTAGTTATCTTATCATGCATACAAGGTGTTTGATAAAATGCATTAGAATACTTAGCCCCAAATCAGCCAAAAATTTTCTAAGTGCTGAAAATTTTAGAAAAGTCTAAATAAATTGTTATACTTTCCTTATGCATATTGTTCATTGCCGACATGTTGTTCCATGCCTTAGTCGTTGTTTTAGCATGATCGATATTGATGATTGGTAGTTGTACGTACATGGCCGTCAATGGTTGTATGTTGGTAATGATAGCATAGGCAATGTACGTTGAGCGTCATGTATAGACTGTCGGTCATTGTCTGCAAACATGCTAAAACACTTAGAAAATATTTTAATAATACCTAATGCTTGTTACCATAGATGTCATCGTATGAGCTTTGTCGATAAGCGTCGTAGAAATGCTTAGGAGGTATTGTGTAGAAGTTGATAATAGCTACTTGATGCACGCAATTCATTCTTGTTGACATGTATGCGCGTACATGGTAACACTTGGAAAATATTCTCCCTTGTCGACATATATGTACATACATGGAAACACTTTAGAAAATATTCTTCACTTGTCGACATGTATGTACGTACATGGAAACACTTAGAAAATATTTTCTCCTTGTCGACATGCATCCTTGTCGACATGTATGTACGTACATGGAAACACTTAGAAAATATTTCTCCTTGTCGACATGCATCATTGTCGACATGTATGTACGTACATGGAAACACTTAGAAAATATTTTCTCATTGTCGACATGTATGTACGTACATGGAAATACTTAGAAAATATTCTTCACTTGTCGACATGCTTCCTTGTCGACATATATGTACGTACATGGAAATACTTAGAAAATATTCTTCACTTGTCGACATGCTTTCTTGTCGACATGTATGTACGTACATGGAAACACTTAGAAAATATTTTCTCATTGTCGACATGCATCATTGTCGACATGTATGTACGTACATGGAAACACTTAGAAAATATTATTCACTTGTCGACATGTATGTACATACATGGAAATACTTAGAAAATATTCTTCACTTGTCGATATGCTTTCTTGTCGACATGTATGTACGTACATGGAAACACTTA
Source organism: Clarkia xantiana subsp. parviflora (assembly GCA_036873135.1). NCBI lineage: Eukaryota > Viridiplantae > Streptophyta > Magnoliopsida > Myrtales > Onagraceae > Clarkia > Clarkia xantiana. The sequence continues at coordinate 9,577,762 of JAPTYO010000013.1, read as the reverse complement.
GAAAATATTTTCTCCTTGTTGACATGCATCATTGTCGACATGTATGTACGTACATGGAAACACTTAGAAAATATTCTTCACTTGTCGACATGCTTCCTTATCGACATGTATGTACGTACATGGAAACACTTAAAAAATATTTTCTCCTTGTCGACATGCATCCTTGTCAACATGTATGTACGTACATGGATGTATGCACTTGCCCCCATACTTAGAATTTTTCTTCTATCCCTGGCTATGTACGTTGTATCCATATGCTTCATGTAAACGCAGGTTGTATGCCAACACCTTGTTGTATGCTAACACTTGGTAATATGCCGACCGTCATCTTGAGCAAAACACTTAGATAATATTTCTCCCTTGTAATCATGTATCCATGTCGACACATGTGTATATACATAGAGTTCGCACACTGATTGATTTGTTACTTGTAATTTTCAGCATTCCAATTACGCAGTCTTCTTTTCAGAGTTAGTATTCTTGCCGCGGTTATTATGAGTAAGTCTTCTATTCCCGTTCCGCGAGTGACATTATGTTCGGATGTTGGTGACGAGCCGGGTATCAACACTGTTGAGTCTCTTAAGGATACAACGAGGAATGTGAGTTACTTCTTCAACTATATTGATGAAGATATGTTTGAGTTGTACGCGACTTGTTGTGGACTTGATCCTGCTTTGGAAGGCGTTCTTCCTTATGATGCGTTGCCAGACTCCGAAAAGGGGCAAGTTACTATTACTCCTAGTGACCTGTCCGCAGTTTATACCTCTCAGATTAAGGAAGGCCTGCGTTTTCCCTATTGTCCTTACTTAGTGGACCTTTGTCGCTATTACCGGATATCACCCTTAAGTCTATCTCCTACTGGCCTTCGTGTATGGAGCTGCTTTCGAGTTTTGTTTCACAGGCAATCTTGGCATTATTCTACCACTCTTTTCCGATGCATCTATCAACTGATGTGTCCAGACGCGACGGGGTTGTGTGGAATGAAGATGCGTTGGCCGAACTTGCAAGATAAGGGTTTCAAGAAGCTTGGTCTTGGAGATGCCGAGTGGGATCACAAATAACGTCTAGCCGCCCCGGATGATCGTTCTGGTTCTCATTGGTGACATCCCTACTTCTTCGTATGCGATGTCTGGACTATTTGGGATGTTGAGAGCGTGGAGAAAGCTGATCCTGCTCCTATTTTTTCTGACCTTTCCTTGGATGATAGGGAGGCGGTGAAGAGTATTTTTCGATGTCAACAAGAGCGCCGCTATCGTTGTCTATTACGTGCTTCAGATCAGGATTAGATTGATACCGGGATTCATATACTTCCTTCTGAATATTTGGTATGTTGATAACTCTTATAACCTGTACTATGTTGCAATGTAGGTCGTATTGATGGAAAAAGCTCGTCTTTGTAGACAGCTAATGGTCGTGATAACCTGTCAGTTGGGCGTCGTGTTAGTAATATTGCCCTCCCCTATTCCTGAAGGCTCCGGACGTGATCGTGGTAAAGGACCTAAGAGTGAGGCATCTTCTTGTATCTTCACTTGACTTGCTGATTTTCCAACTTTTGTTACATTCATGTTGTCTTTGTTACTTTAGGTAACTCCGTGCATGTGACTGAGCGTGTTGTTGCAGTACCTGCCACTAGTGTTCTTCCAAGAGATCTGCCGCAGGGGCGTGTCCCTCGAGTGACCCGAAGCGTTCTAAACCAAGTGCGGCTATTCCAGCTCCTTCTTGCGATAAAGGGAAGAGAATTGAGAGTCGCACGGTAGCGCCTTCTGCCCCCCGGTCGAGGGGCCGGTCCGAGGAGGAGCGTTCTTCCCACCGAGGTATGCGTTGTTCGAGGGCTGGCCGATGGTTCCGCTGGGGAAGGGAGGAGAGAGAGAGAAGGAGAGGGAGAGGGAGAGAGACGGACGGAGCTGAGGCGGTCGGAGGTGGCGTGGTCGGCGGCGGGTCGCCGGAGCTGGGCAGGCGTGTCAGGACGGGACGGCTGGAAGTGGCGTGGCCGGCGGCGGGCGGTGCTAGAGTCGCCGGCGGGAAGCTGTACCAAAAAAAAATACATTTTTCTGAGCACTAGAAGACGAAATCGCACAAAACCTGAAAATAATGTATTATTGCTTCTTTTTGGTATTTTTTTGTGTCCTTTAAAATGTAAACCTAGACCCCTATTCTACTAAAAACCTAGTCTAGAGTACAGATAAAATTTAAATAAAAAATGCTAACAGATAATTATTCTAGAGAATATTCCTAAGGATATTTATCTTTACAGATAATTATTTTTTTGAAAAAAAAAAATAATATCTGGAGATAAATATCTTACAGATAATTTTCTAAAATAAAAAAAAACTAATTATTATATATATATTTTTAAAAATTCCGAAAAATATTAAATATATTCGAAATAATTTAAAATATATTTTATAATAATTTCCCTAATGTGCCCTTGAGCATTTTTGGAGACTTGGTGGCTTGACGTGTCCGGAATTTGACGTATCATGTGTAACGTCGTTACGTCCGGGTCAAAATCGAGTGTTTTTATGGACGATTGAACAAGTGTTGTTTAGCTAGGTGAAGCAATGAAATTATATTTAGTTTGGATTTCTTGTATGAAATAATGAATGTATGTTTAAATTATTATTATTTTTTTGTATGAAACAATGGTGTTGTATTATTTTGAATGGTTATGGTGAAAAACCATGTATATGGTTATGGTACGAAGAATCATAACCGCAATGGTTATGGTTATAGCATGAGTGAAAAAAAAAATATAATATGGTTAAAGTATTACTTAGGGATGGCAACGGGTCACGGGTACCTGCCAACCCGCAGGTACCCGACCCGATTTGACCCGCTGACCCGCGACCCGCGGGGCGGATTCGGGTTTGGGTTCACGGCGACCCGCCGACTCGACCCGGCCTTTCATTTTATATATATATATATTCTATATATGTATATTATATAAAACTATACGGCTAATATAACACAATCAAAATAACAATTATTCTAATGAATTGGGTGATTTATATTTGGATTATGAGTTAATTTAATAATTTTTTATTTAAATTTGGAGTTGAATTTGGATACGGTAACATAGAATTTAGAATTTAAGATTTAAAATGATAAATTATACATCACACGGGTCGACCCGACCCGACCCGAAAGTGCATGGGACGGGTCCGGATCGACCATATTAACCCGCGGGGCGGGTCCGGGTCTGGCGATACCCGCCCCATTGACATCCCTAGTATTGGTAACCTCACCATCGCTTGTACTAGTGTTTAGGAATAAAAAGAAAAGCAATACAACAGAAGCAGTGTTGTTTGCTAAAGCTATCATCAATACAAATTAGAGTGAACTATCCAATACAATCTGATCTGCTATTAGCTTGCCCTCCAAGAAACCAAATACACCTAGCATCAAAATCATCGGTCTGCCGACCTCGGGCCCGCCCAAGAAGGGAGGGGGGCCTGGAACGTGACATTGACACCTGTGATCGGGTGCTCGAGGGACAGGCTCTCTGCATGAAGTGCATGGAAGTCATGCACTCCTCCCTTCCATTCATAGATACCCTCATACTTGACGTCGCCTATGATCGGAATCCCAAGAAACCGACAATGCAATCGTATCTGATGTGTCCGACCACTCCTGGGCCGTGCCCTCACCAAAACCTCGTCCTTTCTTCCCTCTACACTCGCCAAATCAGCCTTGTCTTCCACAACTATGGAACTACTCTTCTCTCCATTCATGGGCTGACTGTTTACCCACAGAACTTCCAAGGATGTCTCCATTTCCCGGACGAGGGACCCACCAGGGAGGGACCTACCGATGTCTGATGCGGCATAGACTCTCCAAGCTCCAAACTTTGACCGGCCGTGGCCTGATTTTATGGTCATCTTGTTCCAATGTGGTTCTTTTCCGACACAGAGGGCTATGTATGACTTTGCCACTCTGTGTTCGGTAAATGCCTTGACGAGCTTGGAAGCTACCTTGTGTGATTTGGTGATGAGCATGATGCCGCTTGTGTCGCGGTCCAGTCGGTTCGCAAGGTGGAGCTCCGGTTTAGAAGCATCATCCCCTGAATAAGATAATGAATTTACATGTTAACAATCACGAGGAAGTAATAACATCTTCATATTGGTTAAAAATTAATAGACAAGATCGGGTTTTTGCAAATATGACATGGATTTGATGAATGTCATTGGATCATTGTTTTAAGTTTTCAATCAAGAACTTTAAGCATATGAAGATCAAAAAGTTCCAATTTATCATCTCAATCAAGAAATTTAACCAATGATTCTTTCTTACAGAAAACAAGATCGAAATTAAAAATAAAAAGAGTCCCAAATTTGATATCGATTTCATTGCTTACTGAGCTCTTCAGATCAATTTCAGCTCAATTCATAGCCAATTGACACTGTAGCAGTCCAAGTCCAGTTTCCAAGCCCTAAATCAGGATATCATGACCAAGAACATTAGCGCCGGAGTTTGAGTTTTACCTTCTCCAGCGAGTTGGGCAGCTGAAGCGAGCACGCTTTCACAGTAGATTCCACGCGGTTTGTTCACAGCGATGAGCCATTCGTCCTCGAAAATCACGTGGTCTCTCGCCAGAGAGAAGCAGCTGGAGCTCGATGAGGCGGAGATGGCTCGAGTTTGCTCAATGGCCTTGGAAATGGCCGGAAGTGGAGGGGAGAGTGGCACCGGGTAGTTGCTTAAAGCACCCGTGGCGTCCGAGGAAGTGCTCTGCTGCTCGGACATTGTGGCGGCGGCGGCAATGCTGCATCGACGAAGAGCAGCGACGCGGGGATTGAAAGAGCTTTTCCCGATGATTGAGGAGAAGGAGACGGGAATGAGGTTAAAACGAACCGTTTTGACGGAACACATCATGCTTTCTTCGGTTCAGTTCCTTCAGTACGGTAAAATATTTTATCAAGGGAAAGGAAGGAAGTGTGCATTTTAGTCCCTATTAACGAAAGTAGTCCATACTTTGTAATTTAAACTTATACAAAGTTTAGGGTGAATTTTTATTATAATAATTTATATAAAATTAGATATACGCACTACGTGACACGCGCATTATCGCCACGAAAATATTACATTGTTATTCGATACAGGGTAAATTGCAATATTCTGAAATATGTAGGACTAAAATCCAAATAATTATTATTTAGTAATTAATATACAATTAACAAGTAAGAGTATTTGTATGAAAAAAACTGAAATTGCGACACGCAAACCGAATGAGAAAGACGGTATTTTACTTGAGTTATGTGCGGATCACGGTCTTCTTAAAGCAATTTCGCCATAACTCACCATCAGGCTATGCAAAGAGGTTTACCAAAGGAGCGGTCACCTCCCACGACACAATAATGTCGTTGATACGAATTATGCACGCAATTCTTCTAACCGAACCGAACAAATACATGAACTCAACAAAAATGTGAGATCCGAAAAAATAAGCTACGGAATTTGAATGGAACCATAAATCGAAAAGTTGTAGTAGCTTTGATTCGTTGGCCTTCCGGAGTTGCTTGTTACTCATCTTTGGTTGACCACCTAGAAGAATCCAATTTCTTTATAGGCCCTCACGAGCTTCGACTTGCAAATTTCTAGTGGCTTCAACAAGTCTATCTCCGGGATTATCTTGGCATATGTATATGGCTTGCATATAGTCTTGATGAATGGGAAATTTTAGAATCCACATTGGGTCGAGCCAAGCCCAACGGGCCAGCAGAGAGCACTCATATATGCAGTGAGGTTTAATCCTAAAACCAATCGGTGATAGGAGGAGGTGGCCCACTTGCTAATATACTACTCGATTGTACATGTACCAACCGGTGTGATACTCCAAACTCAAGATGGAGTGTCTATTTCAACATTCCCCCTCACCGTGAATTCGCACACACCCACTTTAGTATAATCTCCAAAACGCCTAAAACCCAGGGCGATTAGGAACCCCCGAGATTTAGTACGGTACAACCGGAGCGGTAGTTCCGTTGGTACGACTCGGAAAAACTCACTCGCTCGTATAGGTCCTGAGATCCCTTTTTAGGGGGGAAGAAACCACTGTGTCAGGAACCTATCAGTGGAACCTACCTTGTAGAGCAAAGCCACACACTTTTTAGAGAGCCCCTAACATGTTTTTATCTTCTTCTTTTTTTTTTTGTTAAAGCCTATCACGTAAGTAGTAAGTTTTCTATTTGTATAACTTTTATTCTAAAACATGCATCTTATTGCATTTAAAAAAAATCAGTTAAGTAGTTAGTCATTTAGTTGTGGAATTTTTTCTTTTTAAACATACATTCCATATGCATTGTTTTAAAAAATAAAAATAAATAAAAGAAACATCTTACCTAAATACAACAATCATTTATATGGCATGATTATTAGTCCATAAATGCATATTAAAATATACTACGCATACATAATATATACACTTGCACCAATCGAATTATGCAATTTATCTGTACACTATTAAGAGAGATAATTTCAGTTTTCATAATTAGAGAATATTAATTTTCCAAATATCGTGTTTGACAACAACTAATTTCCTGTTTAGCAAAACCGACCTACGCGAGGTACTTCAATTATTTTTCACAATTTATGTGATAGCTAATTCTTTCACTACAACTATTGGGTCAATATCAAGCCCAAATGTCCAATAAATATAATCAAATTGTTTCCAAGAATGGTACAAGATTATGATCGACTCGACCCCAAGAATGATACAAAAGTGGATCATAGTTAAAATAATTTAATTTAAATTATGTAATATAATATTTTATTATATACAATTTTTTTTTAAAAAAAAAATAAAGTAAATGCTCAAGGGACCGGGAGCAAAAAAACCCATTAAGATTTTTGCTCACGATCCCTTGAACATTTTACTTTATATTTCAATTAAGACTTTTTAGAATAATTTGTATGTAACACAATATAAAGTTGCATAAAAGTCAATTTTTTTAATCATGATCTACTCTTGTATCATTCTCGGAGTTGGGTTAATCATCTTCTTGTGTCATTCTAAGAGACAACTTGATCATATCATTGTAATATTTTCGCACTGTAAATGCGCGCGAGCATAGCACATAAAATATCTAGTATAAGTATTAGATAATCCACTTAAGCAGATTAAAAATATCAAATTAATTTTGTTTACAATCATGTGCATGTAACTGTCAAACATTTTGTTATAATTTTTTTAACTACAATTAGGTTATTCATTTTTTTCTGTCTATTTTTTGAATTACGGTTACTATTCATCATGTTATATATATACTCCAAATGGAAAATATATACATAAACTATAGCAGTTATAGTAAATTTAAAAGTTCAGAATATCAATATAATAAAATTAAATTAAAATGTAAGATTACTTCAATAACTTAAAAACTTAAAAAATGAAAATAACAAAATATTTTAAAAGAAGACAACTCGAGTGTGTATACCGACAAACTTTTTGAGTTCTCCTTTATTAGTAGGACTCTGTCCTCGGAATCCTGGTCGCTCGAGCATTTGACATAAAAAGTTTATTTTACGTAGTTTAATTTGATATTTTTTTAATAAGACTATATTCTTGTATCATCATCAGAGTTTGCATAATCGTACCATTATATCATCCTCAAAAGGAAAATGTGTTCGTTTAGAACGAGCTGGTGTTTAGTATAAATATTAGGTGAATCCTTATGTTTAATGTATGCAAAGTAACACAAATAAGTTCAACTATTTTATTATAGAAAGTTTAGTGGCATAATATACGTATTATTATCCTTTAATGCGTGCAAAGTAACATAAATATGTTCAACCAATTTAATATAGAAATTATAGCGTCATAGTTAGTTAGTGTGTATGATTTTTATATGGCAAAAAAAAGTGTATGATTTTTATAAACAATATCCTAGGTTCGAGTCTCCAAGATAAAAAAAAATTTGTACGAATTCAAGATTTTTATAAATATTTTGAATTAATAAATTACCATAAGGACCTATTTTAATTTATTGCATTTATTTATTTATGTATTTATTCACATAAATAAATAAAATATATTTGTGTAAATTTAATAGTAGAGCTTACAAAAACCACTTCATCTATTATATAATAAAAATAGATATCTTAGGTTCGAGTCTCCAATATGACAAATTTTGAGAATTTTAGAATTTTTATAAAATATTTGAAAATGTGAAATTACCATAAGAATATATGTTAGTTTATTACATTAATTTTTTCTCCTAAATAAATAATAAAGTATTTATGTAAATTTAGAAGTTGTGGTTAAAAGAAAAAACCACTTGCTCAGTTGGAAAAAATAAATCACATTTAAAATACTAGGGTGCGTTCCCCGCGCATTGCGCGGGGTGACATACTAAATATGTATAAATAATAAAAAAAGTATTTATTAAAATTTGAACATAACAAATTTGGAAAGAAATGATCGAGAGTAGTATACATTCAAGAACTGAACAAAAAGGAAACATAATATTTATAACTATAAATTGTGTAGGAAAATGCACCCATACGGGGTGCTCATGTGAGTTACGGAGAGAGCAGGGACCGAAGTGTCGAGTCCCGGAAGTATGTAACCGCTCGACTCTCTCCTGAGTCTATAAATAGACCCATATGTTAGGTCTATGTATGAAGTAGAAACTCACACTCAAAACCTCTCTACCACATACTAGTGTTCTCGAGTTCTAGTCTTAGGGTCATCAACTGTGGAAACCGAGGTGCGATCCGATCACGTGACGCACCTCTCCGACCGGTATCCCGCCGTGCTACCGTGATTCAGAACCGCCGCCGACGATCTACGCTTCCGCAACTGCACGCCCGTCACACCGAACAAGTAAGTGTCGTTTCTATGCTTACGATCTCATGTCTTACTAATGTGTGCGTTTTAGCGTGCATGTAGTTCGAATTCCTACATTGGTATCAGAGCGGAAGGTTCGGTTTCCGGCTCCGACATCGTCTTCGTGACGGTGTTGCCGAACTTCCACCGATTTTCGGAGTTTTGTACTCCACCTGTTTCGGATGTGTCCGACCCTCCATTAGTGAGTATTTGTTGCTCATTTTCGCACCAATAGGTTAGTGGTCACATGAGCTACAAACCCCCGACGAACCCATCGATGAAACCGACAAAAATCCCGGTGTTTTTGTGGCCGAGTGTGGACGCGAAATTTCCACTCCATTCTGTTTCCGTTCGTGGTCATATTTTCGACTTGGTTGAGTGACCTAAGCATCGATAGAGGCACCGTCCACCTTCATGCGAAGAGTGGCGGCCATGGCCGCCCACCGATCTCACACGATGTTTTACGTAAATTTCGTTTTTGTTGCCGGAAATGAGTTTTCCGACTAACGGTTACCACAGAGTCGCCGGTGGCGGTTACAAGTAAAAATGGTTACTAAATGAGTGGAGTGGTGGCTTGGGTAGTGAGTGCATGGGAATGGAGGTTATTTTCAGTTTTCTCACGTAAAAACCGGGTGGAGAAGAAGACAACACGCAGGTCGGATTTAACTAAAAAAAACGGGTCGGATGACCCTTATCACGTGAGCGTTTTTTTCCAATATACACGTGAGCTTTTATATATTACTAAAGGGCTGTGTGGGCTGATTTATTAATTAATCTAAAATGGGTCATTTCCCCTTTTTTTTTGCCCGGCCCGTGTATTGAAAGAAGAAGCATTTTTTTTATTTGAGTTGACTTGGTTTAAATGGCTTCTTCAATCAGATACGGCCCAACTTTTATTAAAATGGCCCTCAAAATTTTTTTAGGGACAAATAATTTATTACACTTAGGTCCCTAATCTTTTAAAAGCAATTAAATGCATGCTTAATTTAATTAGTATCATGTTTAGAAGTGTTATTTTGTTTAGCATTATGTTTACTAGAATTGCATGTTGGCCACCGTAGTTTGAATATGTTTCAACTACAAGTGAAATATGTTTTCAGAAAGTCTTAAGAGACTCGATTGTAATATTCTTGAGTTGAAATTGAGGAAATAATTCTGTCTAGAAAGACTGAGCTTGAAGCGGAAACTTGACGCCGCGCCCCCTCCTCCCTGGCCTGGGAACTACCTGTCTAAGAAAAGGGAGTGTTGGGGCCTGTCTTGCGAACCCTTCGGTCCACCTGGGAATGTTCCTCTAAACGTAACTTTTGAGAATTTACATGAGGGTCCTAAGTCTTTTGAAGGATTTTTATGCGAGATATGTTTTGTTAAATCTGAAATGGGGTGCTAGATTTTAGTTATTTATAAAGCATGATACTTGTTAATTTGTTTAACATCCATGTATACATACATTTTGTGAGCATGCATGTTTTACTTATTACGACATTATTTTGCTAAGCATGATACATGTTAATTTATGGTATCCATGTTTAGATGCATGCTAGCAAGAATTATTATGTCATATCACTGTACAAATCATCATCCATATAAGCATGTTTGAATATTTCTTGTTTAGTCCATGCTAATTTGTTTAGTATATTTGAATATATCAATCTTGAGAGCATGTATTACTCGATTGATACTTTTTATATGCTAAGCATGATTCATGATGATTTGTGTAGAATCCATGTGTAAGTAAACATTGAGAGCATGTCAACTTGCTTAATGATTATTACATGTTTAGCATGTCACATGTTGTAGTTAGTCATTCATGTATAACCTAAATCATGATTGCATGTTGACGTAATCAATGTGGTTGGAACTTAACTTGATTATTGGCTAAAATTATTTCTCGGTAAGCAATTACTTTGGACGATGATTGGGAACATAGTGAACTTTTGACTCCAGGGCATGCTTGCTTTAATTAATTCGGTCAATAAGAAAGTTGAGTGTAACATGTGTAAGTATAATGAACAACAATTTTTGCATGCCTTGTTGAACGATCATGATATGATGTTATCTCTTTTGTGTAAAGGATGACTTCAGTTCTCCAAAAGGTTGTTGCCGAACTTAGATGTGCGCTAAAGTTGAATGGTGATAACTATGATGTCTGGAAATTCAGTACTTACTCCAAAAGCTAGAAATTCTGGAGACCATATCCAATGACATGGAAGAGCCTAGAGCGGGGATACGGCCCAGCAGAGGCGAGACTTGAAAGCCTCTGAGGCCTGGAAAGTGAAAAATCGCACCGCATGCATCATTTTGTTGAGTGCTATGAATGATGGTGTGTTCAAGGAATTTCAAGGTTATCAGAGTGCTAGGGCACTTTGGGACGACTTGAAGAAGAAATTTGGTTTCTATTCCACAGAAAGGAGATGAAGGAAACGAATCTGGATATAACCAAACAATTGGTGAAAGGGTCCCTTGGGAAAGGAATATGACAGGTGGTGTGAAAACCACGAGGTCAAGGGACACGACACAGACAACTGCTTCAGCCTAAGGATGCGCATAAACAACATCATTCTGCGGGGCGAGCTAAAGTACTATGCCGATCGGGGGGAAAACACCCTCACAAAGACATAAGGAGAGACCTCCAAGAAAAACAAAGGGAAAGAGAAGATGTATGACAACTCACCTCCTCCCAAGAGGGGTGTATTAAATGTCATACATGGAGGACCAGCTGCTGGGGGCCAAGGCTCGCACTCAAGGAATGTCTACGCCTCGCAGGCAGAGACGCATCCTAAATACGGCAAACGACCAAGAGGGGAGGAAGATGATCTGGTTATCATGTTTTCTAAAGAAGACATGAGACACATCGTATACTCCCATGACGACGCACTCGTCATCACCATGCCTATAGCGAACTACGACGTAAAACGAAACCTTGTTGACTGAGGAAGTTCTGCTGACATCCTGACTATCAAGGTGATCGAACAACTTGGTCGTACAAAGGCAGATTTGAGTCATGGAACATTCCCTCTAATAAGCTTCGCAGGAGCTGCAACATACCCACTCGGTACGATCACACTCCCGGTAACACTGGGAGAAGGCTGGACAAAGATTGACATTAATGTCAACTTTATTGTGGTTGAAACCTTGGGAGCCTACAACAGGATTCTTGGAAGAACAACCATAAACCCCTTGGAGATAGTGTCATCCACGGCACATCAGAAGCTGAAATTCCCAACCAAGAATGGAATTGGAGAGATCCTAGGAGATCAAACCGCAGCACGACAGTGCTATGTGAACGCTCTAAGGCGTAAACAACAACTCTCCATTGCCATGATAAGGCAGGGTTTTCCCGAACAAGAAGAGGTACGACCTGAACAACTATCTGCGCCTATACGGCCAACAAACTACCAACAAGCCCCAACACTGCAAAGTGTTTGGGACATCAGACAAGAAGAAAGGGAACCAACTCTCGAGTACTTCAAGCGCTTCGCGCTGAACGCAGCTTGGCTAAAGGCCACAAAGGAGGCAATGATCAACGCGTTCTTCATGAAATCGAATGCGCGATCCTTCCTTCTACTTGGAAGAGAGTATGGTTGGAGGACCACTCAGTCAATGAGTGACCTCGAAGAGAAACTCGAAAGAGCAGTCGCTTGTGAACAGGAGCTCGGGCGGAGCAAACCACCCGCAGGTGAGGGAGGAGCACTCTTTCGACAACACGAAAGCAGGAGCACACTTGATGGCCCATAATATGCATTCACGCCTCTGAACACATAGGTCGAAGAGATATTTGTGAGCATCCTGCAGAACAAGCTGCCCTCCCCAAGAGAAACACCACATGCGTTCTTGGGAGCCGACATCACGCATTGGTGTAAATTCCACAACACCTAGGGTCACCACACCAACGACTGCCTCACTCTACGAGTTGAAAATCGAAGAGATGATAGCCCTCGGGGCCTTGCAACACCGCGTGGCATGTAGCCACCACACCATGTGAAAAGACAGCTTTCATCACAACATGTCATGAGGCAACAACCACATCCCTCCCACATCACTGCGTTACGTACAGCTTTATGTACATTACTCTCATACAATCCAAGCTCTTGAATAACATCAAGTAGCGGACTCTATGCATTAACCTTGCAACAACACTACAAGTTTAAACGCTTAATACAACAAGAGGCTTATATCATACGCCACCAACATGTCAATACTCGACATCGACAACGAGCTCGCAATACGCTCTCTTCCACAACATCTATTATGTCTACTCCATACTGCTACATCCTGAATATTTTTATAAGGATTATCTACAAGTAACATGGCGCGACATCCCCGCTCGGGGGCAACCCCATGATTACAACACTCATTCCTTGGATTTTTTCAACCAAGAGGTTCTCATTTATTAAGTGGGGCGACATCCTCTATACGAGGGCAACCCCACACAATTGCATGGCGCGAGATCCTCTATACGAGGGCAACCCTATGATATCTTTCTGAGGAACGAGACACCCAGTATAGATTACTAAACACTTGCATGGCGCGACATCCTCTATACGAGAGCAACCCCGTGACATCTTACTGAGGAACGAGACACCCAGTATAGATTACTAAACATATGCATGGCGCGACATCCTCTATACGAGGGCAACCCCATGGGAACCTACTACTACCCACAAGTAGCGTTCATTATTACGTACCAACACTTTACGCCGGCAGGAGCGTAGACAACAATCCCACGATACTCAACGCAACGAAAAACTCACCTAACATACAAGTCGAGTCTTGTAAAACGTTATCTTGTCCTTGAACAAATAACATAAATAAAACACTCCAATCAAGCAAGTAGTGTCTTGCCACAACGTCGCCTTGGAATGGCCCAAGAGACGGAAAAAACTACAAGTTGTGCAATACAAACTTGTACAGCCCCCTGGAATAACCAGGATGAGGTGTAGTAGCATCGCAAGGTCAGTACAAGGACTAGCCAAGGAACACCTCGCCTTAACTCTATAACGGGGGTACCCAAATAGCGGATCAAAACACATTCAAAAATTGGCAAGTCGTGTCTTGCTACAACGTCGCTTCGGAATGGTTCGAAAGACGGGATAAACTACAAGGCATATCACACGACCTTCGTCACGTCCCTTTGACTAACAAAGTGGAGGCGTACTAGCATCGCAAGGCAAGTAATTGGGTTAGCCAACAGAACGCCCTGCAACAACGTTACGCGGGGAGTTCCCAAATAACGGATGGAAAAACGAATCAAACTAACTAGTAGCGTCTTGTAACAATGTCGCCTTAGAGAGGACTAAGAGACGGTAAAAACTAAGGTTTCGCCTCGTCGGAACGACATGCTCGCGTGTGTACATGGGTCTTGTGGATTACTACTCATAAATTCCAAGTACCGGAAAAACGACCTAGTGCATTACTACCCATAAATGCCAAGGGTCGCTCTAAGGAATTGCGCATTACTACTCACAAATGCCAAGTACCGGGACATTGGCCTTACGCATTACTACCCACAAATGCTAAGTGTCACTCTTAAGTCTTGCACATTACTACTCATAGAATATAGCAAGCATACAACATATGTGTACATGACACATGCATCTCTTCATGCCTTGGTATACCTAAGAGGGGCACGCAATGCGGGGACGTATGTCTCCTAACAACAACTACGGATGCTACATCCAAAAAGAGGACGAGTCTCAACTCAATTCTATAGTCCACACCACATGGACAATAACAAAACACAAAGGTATGAAATATTACTACCATATAACCATGCATTACTAAACCATTCATGACAGGTCTCATATGACAAAGTCAAAACATAGAAACATAAACATAAAGGGTTCAAAGGGATAACACCCCAACAAGCAACCTCAACCCAAACATGGGGAGCCAAAACTATATACAAAGAGTTTGTGAAAACAAACACTCAACCTGATGCCACATCAGGAGCACCACCATCAACGACATCTCCGCATGCCCCGGGAACATCCTCTACAAACGTGGTACCCTCCACGATAATCGGATATCCAGCATCATTGAACATCAACTCGTACTCACGGGTGTCAGCTTCGATATCCTTGGGGCATTCCTAACAACCATGGCAGGGACATACTCCTCAACAACCGGTGGGGCATCCATCACGAAAGGCGGGGTAGCAATCCCGTCTTTAAGCCTTAAGGCAGCAACATGCCCAGTGGCAAACTTGGAATACAGACCCAACTGATCAAAACGCAAGTTCGGAACAAGAGCATATACATGTTCGATAAGACCCTCAATAGAGTCATAAAGCACATCGTCCGTACCCGCTAGGACTTCAGCATGATAAGACTCGGAAGCTTTGTACTCTGCAACACCCATAACCTTGCCATCCGCAAGGGACTTCTCCTTCATGGCCCGTAAGGCGAGATCATGATCCGCGCTATTTGCAACGGCCTTCGCCTTAAGGGCAGCAATATCAGACTCGAGCGCCACAATCCGAGCCTGACGAGCGAAACTCTCCGCTTGTAGCTCAACAACCTTCATATCCAAGATGCGCACCTTCTCCTTAGCACCCTCAGCCTCGAGATAGGCAATGTCACACTTCTCCATGAATGTCTTCTTCTCCTCTGCGAGCTCAATCACAAAGGAGGAGAGGTTGGCCATCTGAATGGCGACCTACAAGAGCAACACAAGAATCAACAACAAGTAAGTCGTAGCAACAAAGACAAGCATACATACAAGACAAGAAGGAGTAAGAATAAATACTCACAGGAGCAAGGCACGACAGTGCACCCTCAGCACATGCTTGCGCACACTCAGGATCACTCGGGCGAATCCTCTGATCCCCGGGAGGAATAACCTGCTGAAAAACATGAACTCCCACCTCGGGAGTGGTCAAGCTAACCTCCTTCGAAGATCGAGGTCCTCCAGCAGAGAAGGGTACCCACTCATCACCAACAACAGAGTCCTTGGAATGACAAACCAACTCGGCCCGAGTAAGGGCAGCAACAGGCGGAACAGCTATAAACATATGCAAAGATAAACAAGAAGATCCAAATACATCAAGTATAGCAGCAATACAAGAACAACCAATATACCTACGCGGGGAGGCCCCTCCTCCGAAGTCCGGTCCCTCGACCGGGGGGCAGACATCACAGGTACGGCAGGCATGCGGGCCTCAACTCCTTTCCCTTTGCTAAGAGGAGTTCTTGAAACCCCGCCACTGCCAGACTTGGGGCGCTTAGGATCGCTCGAGGGCCGCACCTCGGAGTCAGGACGTTTCGCCTTGGCCCAAGGCGGAGTGTCGACAGCCGTGAGAACTCGTTCCGCCACGAGTGGGGATCGACCTACAAACAAGAACAAAGCAAGATAAAAATAAAGGTATTGAACACAGACAAGTAAAGCAACCTCCCAAATATACAACTTACCCGCACTCCCTTTACCACGTCCAGGCTTCATGCCTTAGAGAACAGCAAACACATCTGTGCGACCGCTTCGTGCAGCAGGAGCAGCACCACCCTGAGAGCCTGCCTGCAAACGGAAAGTTTTTCCATGACACCAGCCTACACCACAAAGCAATGAAGTTATAAAGATTCATAACATACCGAAGTACCTCCCGAAGGAGGAGTGCAAATCCCAGCCCTGCGCAAATCTCGCTCCTTCACACAAGACAAGGCCGTGTATGCACGCGCCTTGTGCGCCCGATACACCTTCTTCATCGTTGCTTTGTCAGACTCGGAGAATTCACGAAAGGCCGGCACGGGATCAGGTTTTGTAATCTGAATAATACGCCAAGTCATCCCGGGATCGTCAGTAAAGAAATAGTGTTTCTGCCAATGACTCTTTGACCGGTCAACAACAGTAACAAAGCGAAGGGTGCTATCCCACTTCACTTCGCCCAATCCAAGATCAGCAAACTCCGTCCCCCTCATTAAAGGCCAGCGGATAGAAATAGAGCATAACCCAGATGCATCTGGACGCTGGAGCCGGAAGAAGCATCGAAAGAGTAAGGTTGAGTAACTCCGGGACTGTTGATGGCATAGTACTCGGAAGAAAATCCAGTACCGTATCGCAGCAGGTGCAAGATCAAGAGGAGAGGTCCTATAATAACGACACAACTTTCGCAGGTCCGAACCATAAGGGAAGCGCAGTACCATTCGGATCTGGGAGGCATAAATAGCCGACAAATCATCTGGAGGCACAATGGGCATTCCCGGATTAGCATCAGGGATAATATCAAACGGGAAGAATGCCTCTCCCAAAGGACAAAGCCCAGAACGAACGACGAGGCGCTGATACTCATCACGATCCAATTTTTTACCCGCATAGGTTTGCACCAAGTCCCCTGACTCCACGCGAGGCTCCAGCTCGGAGGAAGAAGGTATATCATCCATAGTATCCGGTTCGGAAGAATCCGTAAACTTTGAAGACTCCGACTCGGAATCAGAATCCGAATCATAAATAAATCTAACAGAAGGGGTAGGAATATGAGACTAACTCATGCTCACAAAGTCAGCAAGTCGAGAAGGTAATCCTAAGGATGGACGCCCTAGCTTCTTGTTGGATTACGGGGACGTAATACTACGGAATGCTAAATGTGTACTAGCAATAAATCTAATCTACGCAGTGGAATTAGTACACATACCTTTTAGCTTTCCTACCCAAGAACGATGTGGACGGAGTTCTGATCCTCCAGTCGGAACCACGTGCAAGTTCTTCGTTAGAAGAAGTCCCACGCGATGTAGCTCCACAACAAGACCTCTGATCGATTCTTCAATGGAGATGGAACCTCGGACTTGATGTTGGTGGTGCCGAAATTTAGACTAGGGTGACAAGTTTTCTCAATGGAGATCCTTGTTCTTACTTGTGCGTTTAAACCCTTAGGAGTCACCACTATATATAGTATTGGGTGGAGTTGCCAAAAGGCAACTCTAAGCAATGTGGTACTAGGGTTTCAGCCGAACCATGTATGAAAAGGGGGGAGGCCCATTTTGGGCCTCCTTTGTCAATAACTAATTGGATTTGGCCCAATTAGCCCAGATTGACAATTACCTAATTAACTTAGGTAATTCCCTTAATTAACGGGCTCCTATTACGGCGCCACGTCACCATATGCTAACAAATCCCACTCGCCGGAATGGGAGGGTGCTTGTTAATTTATACGGTTATGCAATAGTATCAACATCTCAGTCTTCGTCTCCGTCTCCGAATAGTTCATACGAGGCTTGCTGTGCGACCGACGGATACGACGGGCATCGTGCTACTCATCTGTTAGGAGTGTTGTAGCGCCCGCAGAACGTTGATTCCCTTTTCATGAACCCAACCTGTTAGAAATAAAATCTGTACCGCACTGCATCTTTGGTCAACTGTTAATTCTCCAATTGCCCAATTTTCCAAAAGGAATACTTTTCCAGGGCATATGTACAAGTGTTCACAACCTTCCACTAATATCCGGTTGGCGGCCACCTAGTGAACACGAGAGTTGGTGAATTAAAGGTGAACTTGATCATCCCCATCGCTTATACCCTTAGTCTGACTCAACCGGTTTCCAAGACGTGGTCACTTGGCTGTTTTCTTTGGCACTACGCTCTTACGCCGGGAAGCGAGCATTGAGCCAGACATTAGGTATAAGTTATGAGTCCGTGAGGATACTTTGGATGCCTCTTCATAAGACATCCGGGATCAATCACACGCTCAAGGTGAAGAAATATACGCCCTTTGAATTACAAGGATTCTAGCTAGCACAACCGAGCATGACCCCGTGGTCGTATATGGAACGCGCAGTATGAAGCACGCGTCGATAGCACACCTGGTAAAGCCAGGGATGGGATATGTCAATAAAGCTATCGCAGAATCTCTCATCTGGCCTTCATAAAAATACTTGATTATTAAATTCGTATTCTAAAACGATGTGTCCCGTCTTTCGAGGTAATATGTGCTTCGCGCATACCCGGTTAAAAACCGTGGTTTTGAGAATCGTTTTAGTCTCCAAATTTAAAAGCAAGATCGGTTTTAAACATGCACATTATTTGGGATACAAACTATAATGGAGTACTTTAACAAATAAGAATTAATATCGATCGGTTCGTTTTGCGTTTGTTATGCGAGTTATGGATGTTTTTAAAAAATGATGATATGAGTTCGGATAAATGTTTAATCCAATCATTCTACTGATGGAATTTTAGTTACTTGTTCCGAATCGATCCCGTTTAACCGGGCCGATTAATTTCGAAAGGCATACCATTTCAAAAAAAAAATGAATGGTTACTACCTCATTCAATAATTCTGAATCACGTTCAACAAATAGACGAGAAATAAGGATCCCAACAAAAACAACGATAGATTTCACGGATCAATAATTACAACTAAGCAATGAAAGTCACATATATATATGGCAGGAAGTCTTCACCACTTTGAGCAGTCCACCTGAAAATTAATTCAAGAATTGAATTATGTCAGATGTTTTTGTATCAATTAAAACGTGTAACCGTCTTATGTATTGTGGTAAACGGGCGTACCTTTTATGGCACATGAATCAACAGTGATTGTCGCACTGAATCACCGTTTAGACCTTTTGTTGGGTTTAGCCGAACAATTTTGAAGTCCAGCAAATCTGGTCTCCGATACATCAGGAAGTTTGGAGATATTTCTATCTTTATGGTCGGCATCATACAAGTCTATTGCCGTTTTAATTGCTGTGATCAGACGTGTAAGTCCGCTATCATCAGCAAACCATGAAAGAGGAAACATGTCCATCACCTTCCGAATTTCTGCCCATTCATCCACGGAGTCTAGAACGGTTTCTATCCCATTCTCCTTGCATAGAATTTCATGGTACGAGGCCATTAACTCTCTTGCTTCAGCCGCCTTTCCCTTTCCGTACCGAAGGTGTAAGGTGCACCAAAGATGCAATGCGCTCCATTTGACGATGCCTTCTTCCGTTTCAGTTGTAATATGCGAGCAAATAATCTCGCGTGCTTTTTGATCCCTCCATAACTTGTTTGCACCGTTGTATCTGTAGGGCTCCCAATTCTCGTCCACATATATCCGTTTGTCCTTGGGATCAACGCGATCTTCAACTCCCGCGGGAATTAGATCATTTTTAACTCTAGTTTTCCAATCATCATAATTAATGTTATCCAGTTTGCATAATTTATTAAAACGATCTGATCGAGCCATTTAGAACTATTATGATTACAATCATGTAAAGTTAGGAAGGGAACAACATTTTGACAGAATTGCAAACATCGGATTATCTATTATGATGGAATACGACGAATAGTGATTCTTCAGTCACTAAACCAAACCAACCTTCAGTAAACCGAGGAAGGGGGTGTCGTGAAAGAATTCACACTATTGTCGTTTTCAATCTAATAGATCAGTCTTTTGAAAACGGTTATTCTATTGCAAATTACCGGAATGGGAATTTTCAAATAAGCATACCCGATCTTGGCTTTCCCAAGGCCCTTACGATTTTGTAAAATTATCTGATAATTTACGCATGCATATTTATAATTATACTACATCTAGCAAATCATGATACCATGCCATAAATATCGAACACAACATGCTTACGCGTCATGCGTCTAATGTTCCTAGCACATAATTCTACGTAAAGTAAATTATCACATGCGTTCTATTGCGAACATCCTAGCATGCGCGTCAAAACATGCAATATCCGCACACACCATGCATAATTGGCGACTAGAATTTTCGGTTTTATAAAACGCTTTGAAAATATTAGGGGTTGTTTTGCAATTCATGCTTACAATCAATCATGCGAAGTTCTAGACATGGATTCTAG
Organism: Clarkia xantiana subsp. parviflora; assembly: GCA_036873135.1. Lineage (NCBI taxonomy): Eukaryota > Viridiplantae > Streptophyta > Magnoliopsida > Myrtales > Onagraceae > Clarkia > Clarkia xantiana. The sequence goes on along the minus strand of JAPTYO010000013.1, from coordinate 9,557,159 downwards.
GCACTTTCAATCAGCATAGCATGTCTATCCTATTGCGCAAACCATATATTTAAATCTTAGAGCTCAATGCTTGCAATTTAATATCCAGCTAGCTTGACTAAGTCAAGACGACAGTTCTAATTATATCAAAATATATGATGCAGAAAGTAAACAATTGAAAATTAGCCAACTAATTTAATCCAGTCCAAAAAACATGCAAGTCCGAGATCCATCCCCATAATCGAAACCAGGCATTAGGGTTTTGACTGAAACCGTGTATTAAAACACAAACCCTAAGAGCACTGTTTAGGCTAATTTTAAAGTTCGGAAACATTTTGGATTTAAAATTTGACACCATTTTATTGAACATTTTAAAATTTCCAAAAATTTTAAAGTGGTTCGGTCCAAATTTTAACATCTGGTTCAACCCGGTCTGATTTTAAAAAATTCCTGTTTGGTCCGAAACGTTCAATAAAATAAGATTATGGTTCGGTTTATCACTCAAAACCGGTTAGGTTAGGTTCAATTTAGTTACTACGGTCCGACCCGGCCCGACTAGGTCGATCCGATTAAGAAAACTCGGATTGGTTTTATCCGTTCCGGTTTAGCAATTGGACCGGCCCATAAACCCTAGGGTTCGGCCGAAATATGTCTTGTGGGCTAAGTAGGGTTTTAAAGTCCACTAAAAACTTAACTTAGCCACCAAGAAATATTAATTATTTAAAATAATTTCCAATATTGCTAATATATATATATATAATTCGGCTAAACATATATATATAAATATTGTCAAAATATTATCACTAAGATGTAAATCAATTAACAATATATAAAATTCGGCCAAACCATATATATATATATTATTGTCAAATATATCTTTTAAGGATTAAAATATGTAGACAATATATCTTCTTAATTGTTTAATAGTAACTAAATCTATCAATATATCTTTATCCCTATCTTTTAGCTATATATATTGATAGTTAATATCCTTTACAATATTATATTAGAGCCTATCCTTATTTTCCAACTTCTAGATATAGTTACCTATTAATTAAAATTTAAAAATAGCAACCTATATCTCTAATAGGGTGGCCGAAATTTTTAATTATTAAGGGGTTAAGAAAATTAAAAAGTTTTCCCAAATTGCCCCTAGGGTTTCGGCCAACAAACATGAAATTGGAAAAGGTTGTCAAATTTTAAGATCAAATACTACCTTGATCAAAAATTCAAGTTGTGTTCTTGATAAAACTCATGGTGTTCTTGAAGATTATGAATATCAAACTCATATTTAAACCCAAATTTTCGGCTATGATCTATAAAAACATGTAAAATTGGAAAATTTTAAATTTTTTAAAATCAAACACATAAAAATAGCTAAAAAATTCGGATTTCTTCATGGTGTTCATAAACATCAAAATTTTCGGTTTTTATGAAATTCCAAGAACATTAGTTTATCAAAATTTAAGAACTCCTAACCTGGCTCTGATACCACTCTTGGATTACGGGGACGTAATACTACGGAATGCTAAACGTGTACTAGCAAGAAATCTAATCTACGCAGTGGAATTAGTACACATACCTTTTAGCTTTCCTGCCCAAGAACGATGTGGAGGGAGTTTTGATCATCCGGTCGGAACCACGTGCAAGTTCTTCGTTAGAAGAAGTCCCACGCGATGTAGCTCCACAACAAGACCTCTGATCGATTCTTCAACGGAGATGGAACCTCGGACTTGATGTTGGTGGTGCCGAAATTTAGACTAGGGTGACAAGTTTTCTCACTGGAGATCCTTGTTCTTAATTGTGTGTTTAAACCCTTAGGAGTCACCCCTATATATATTATTGGGTGGAGTTTCCAAAATGCTACTCCAACCAATGTGGTACTAGGATTTCGGCCGAACCATGTATGAAAAGGGGGGAGGCCCATTTTGGGCCTCCCTTGTCAATTACTAATTGGATTTTGCCCAATTAGCCCAGATTGACAATTACCTAATTAACTTAGGCAATTCCCTTAATTAACGGGCTCCTATTACGGCGCCACGTCACCATATGCTTACACTTCTCACAATACAACTCCTACAAAGATACAACTACAACCCGTTCAATACATACGCGTACCCTCAACGTGTTAACAACTACTATGCAACGAACACTCCCCGCTCGGGGGCAACATCATGCTTACAAATCTCTTAGTGTTCAACTACTACATAGCGAACATCCTCTATACGGGGGCAACTCTATGTTAGTAAGGGCCTCGTCCCAACACTTATATGATCTACATGTGCGTATGCACACCTACACATGTCTATGCACGCATGCGTATCCGCGAGTACCTACGTACACCCGGTGTTCGCATACACTAGTATGTGTTCATGCATTACTCTATGTGCCTATGGACAACTATATGTGCATATATGTATTTACATGTACCTATGAGTGCCAACATGTGCGTACATGCACTTACACATGCTCATGTGTATCTACGAATGCTTACATGCATCTATGCCACCTACGTGGCCTAAGGCAAATCCCACAAGGTAAAAAGTGCAAATATACTCATAGCACTAACACCTATATGCATACGCTTATCTAACATGTGTAGGATATGGATACATACATACATACATACATACATACATACATACATACATACATACATACATACATACATACATACATACATACATACATACATACATACATACATACACCCCCTTGGGAATACAAAGCTTAGCTATAGCTACAAGCATCTCCATACAATCAAGTGTGTACATACATGTCACTAAAATTCCTTGGGCAATAAAAGATGGCAATCAATAGGGAAGTATCACCCCTACCCAACACATACAAGTGGTAAAACACTTAACCATTTTTATGCTCTTTTTTGCTATGCTTAACTATCCTAGGTATTTCATCAAACTCTTGGTGGGCATGGATGATCAAGTTCAAATCAAGGCAAGGATTAACCAAATTGATGCAAGCCAAGGCATTGGCATACCAGGAAATGGTTCTAACAAACTCCAAAAAACCGAATCACCTCAAAAAATGAGGTTACATACCCGAATCGTCGCCGGAAATTCCGACCGAAGCTCCGCCCGCTGCGCCGCCGTGGCCGTCCGTCGCCCTTGCCGTCGTTGGACTCGCCGCCACGAGCTGGGCCCTCCGGTGAGTGGTGGTTGGACGATGGTGGGAAGGGTATGGGTGGTTGGGTGGATTGGGTGCTAAGTCACTTACTCTCTAAGAAATGGGGAAGACAATTCTAAAAAGGGGGAAGGTAAAGTGTGGAGATATTTGAATTCACTCCTTTATATACACCTATGGGTAACATCTTTCCCCTTTCATATTTTTTCTATCTCCTTTGGAGGAATTTCCTAACACCTATGCATGTTTACATATCCATGCATACACGCATACATCTACGCACACACGTTTACATGTCTGTGTCACGTGTTTGCAATTACAACCCCGACGTGCATATACTCTTATACATACTATCGCATATATACATGCCCATACTTATATGATTTAATTTCATAACGTTACATATCGTATGCCGACTCTCGTACACATGCACGTCTTAAGCATATATGTGTTAGCATTCATATCCATGATCACATACACGTACTAGGATTTTCATATACATATATGTCATATATATGTGCTTGCTACACTAATCGTGCCGACAGATATGATTACTCCCGTCCAAGTCGAAGGAGGGAAACGACATAATAAGGTCCACGCGCCGACGGATAATAAGTCCATCTTGAGGTAACACCCGAACTTAAATCAAACGTATACTCTATCGAAAATAGAGTCAAGGCGGGGCCATGCCACCACTTGACTCGGGGGAAAATGATGGGTATACGTCCGATTCGGGTTCGTTTTATATTATTCAGACTTCGTATACACGTCAAACCCACTAAACGGTTTCGAATTATTCAACCGCGGGTACAAAAAGGTCCGGGGTACGCGCGTACGCGCCTCGGACTTGTGCCGCGTCCGGATTATGAAGCAATCCGGACCGGGTCCGGATTGTGCCACAATCTGACCCTCCGGATTGTCCCATCACCCTGGACCTCCCGGGATCCATGCGATACCCCGGGACGGTCCGGATTCCTCCTATTATTGACATGTAAATCCCTACGTAAACACTGCACGTGCATCCTGATGTCAGCTTTACTCTCGTCTACGCTCCGTTCATACTTTGCATTAAACCGACGTCGGGCCGTTCAAAACCCGGTTTGATTCTAATGTTTCCTATAAATAGGAGCCTTGATCATTCATTTCGAACTAAGTTGACAGCGGAAGCTCTGACCTCTCTCTTACTTTCTCTCTCTAAAATACCTGATTTAAGCTTCGGAGAGGGTTCATCGCACTCCACCCCCCTACGTGGTGTGCGATATTGCCCCTCTTGCAGGTATACGGAGACGCACGAGCCCGATCCGTGCGAAGACCGAATAGTGAGCGACTCGAGCATTCTTCAAACGTCATCACTAGGATCCGACACTCTACTCAGTAAAGGATCCAACACAGTGCAGGTTATAGCTAAATAAAAATTTATAATATTAAGTTTGAATTTGAACAGCATACTAACAATTTTCTAAAGAAATTATTGATGGATTAAGCAAGTTGCGTTCACAGGTATGGTTCGGGGTCGAATTCTACTGTAATCGCCATCTTGAGAAGAGATTTAATAATCTTAATGCTCCCGGCCTGAAATTGCAAAAAAATTGTATATAAAAAAAAAGTAATTCTCGATTTTTAATATATATATATATATATATATATATATATATATACATTGGCCAAAAAAAATATCTATATCTATATGTATTTGTATTTTTATGTTGTCTCTGGCCAAAATAATAATAATAATATTATTATCTTTGTAAGTTCTATATCGCCTTCTTTCTCTCACAGCCTCGCGAATCAAACTCGCAAACATCAAGCAACTTTGCCCTTGCTCGCTCGATCGCACCTCAGTTAGAACGGTCGCCTTCAATCGCGATTCTCAGGCTTCGATCAATTTAGCATTCAATTCTTGCTGCTGTAGGAATTCACTCGCTTAGTTCATCACGTTAATTGATTCCCCGCTTACTTTACATTTACTAATTTAGGTATTTCTTCTGTAACGTTGACGCATTTCCTGTACCAGCTTGAATTCATTCTGTTTTATTTTATCCGCCAGTTCCCTTGTTTTCCACGTTTGATCTACCGAAGCTGAAAAATCCGAATTGTCCTTAGAATCCATTATTATCTGGAGGTCAATTTTATCAGTCGAGTAAGGAACGGAAGTAAAAGCAATGGAGTCTTCCTCCGTGATCTCACCAGAAGATGTTTTGGAGTCTCTCATGAACGATGGTACAATGGACGCTCTTCGTTCGAAGATTATTAACCAACTCAAAGCCAATGTATGCTCTTTTATCCATCGCCTTGCCATGAGATAAATCTTCAATTTTTCATTCGAGAAGAGATTGTTAACCTCTTGAGATGTATTCGTTGATATTTTATGTTGTTTTGAATGCATTGGTTTCAGGAAGAGCTGAAGGCTACTGCTATTAGAATGGCAGAACAAAGTAAAGTTCTCAATACCCCTGGAGCAGAAAAGCAAACTAAGAGAGAGCTGTTTGATGCACTGAGACAAGAAGTCGAGTAAGTGTTCTGGGTTTTGACTCTTTTTCGATGTATTTACTCGCTATGGCAGTAGGTGTTCTTGTACATTGAAGGCCATATGCCCTTTCCACTACTATTGTTAACACCTCAACTTATTGAGCATTGCTTAGAAGCCTTTATTGCGTGTCTACCAATCATTTTGCAACTAATATATGGAAGAAAAAAATATGAGCTCATGAAGGAGATAGAGATAGGACTTATTCCATGTGGAAATACTTTCTGAACTGAGTACAGCAGATTGAATCGGACATAATGTGCGAAGATTCTAAATTATCATCATAGTTGATTATATTTTTATATTTATCCTTTTTTTAAGGTCGATCTGATTTTATCCGGCGATGATGGTTCTATTATATGTCTTCTGAACATCAAGGGCGGGCCTCTTAATTACAAAAACAGTGCTTGTTACTGAAATATGATGAAAACTGAGACTGAAAATAGTTGGCATAATGTATGGTACATACGAGGCTGCTAGTGTAGGATTTGCTGGTGGTCTGATTTCAGTGCAGCCGCGTTAAATGGACTGATATGATGACAAGCGTAATGTAAAGTGAAGGAAAGGGAAGAGAGTGAATGAGATGGTTTTTCTTCCTTGTTTGGATATGACTGAAAATGGATGAAACTTTCCGTTGTTTGGACACGGCATTGAAAGGATTTGTATTACTAGAGTAAATTATTTCTCTGATTGCAATGATGCCATTTCCATGTAAAGGAAAACTAAACTAAATGCCATTGATTGTGTGGTAACTCTATGATGTCAATGACATGCAGGGTTCCGGTGCTGGAGAAGGCCTCTAAATCGATTTGGGAAGTAATTCTGGATGGCAATGGGCTAGGGAAGGAAATAAACGAGGTTGTTGAAAAGGTATTCTGTCGATTGAGCGGGAGAGAGCCCCCCCTCTATCCACCTCCTGAGGACGACCATCAACAAGATAAAACTGTTGAAAACGATAAAGGGAAGAGCAAAGGTAAAGATAAAGTTGTTGATAACGATAAAGGCAAAAGCAAAGGTAAAGAGAAGGATAGAGGAAATGACGCTGGAAAGGAGAAATTAATCACACCTCCAAAGAAAAGAAGTTACATTGAGATGAGCTCTGATGGCGTTGCTGATTCGCCGAAGAATGATGCACAAGCTGCACCACCTGAAAGTTCAAAAAAGTCGCCTTCATAGCTCAGTGCATGGTTAATAGTGTTTGTTCGAGAATTGCGGTCGCAAAAGGTTAGTTTTAATGGATTGACAAATTATTGTTGAATTATATTTAATGTTAGTTAAGTTACTTGTTCAGAAGTAGACAGGCAATGGTGCTGTTTGTCAGTATAGAAGGCTTTTTTGTTTATCTGAAGAATTGTTTTGTATCTATTGTTCCAATACTTGTGGTACAAGGTTGAAAAATTTGCATTAGTTGGAGTGATAGTGTTTTGTTGATTAAGAGCTGATCTGATATGATAAGGAGAGAAGAAATATCTTGTCATAAGAAAGATGTGGTACATTTTGAAAGTCATATATATATATATGTGGTTTGAAGCAGAGGTTGCATAAAACAAGGGCAGCTGGTGCGTTGTTGGTCTTCCCTAATTAGAGAGATTCGGGGGATCATCATCGTGTTGTAATCACAATTTCTTGAGATGATAGGTCCTCCTAGCTTTAGGAGTTGGACATGATGGTGCTTTCATGTCAACGGTAGTTTGATTCTGCAAAGGGTGATGGCCTGAACCGGTCTCCGATTCTCCTGCTCACCTGTAAAAAAGAAGTTGAACGGGGTTGTTCCCGGCAGTGTAATCAGAACCGGACCGGGCATCAAACCGGCGAGGGGTCCGGTCTCCGGTTTGTTCGGTTCAAACCAGTTCGAACCCGGTCCGACCGTCATTCAAAAGGCTTAACTTTCCATAAGCTTGCTTTCTCTGTTCACTTCCTTCTACACAGCTCCATTGCAGCAGGAGCCGCTGCTTCCAAACAGAGGCAGATAGGGAGTATGGTCGAGATGAAGGAGAGAGATGCATGTTCCTCTCTCTTTATCATCCATTGTTGATTCATGATATATAGCTCCAGAGAATCTATCTAAAGTCGTATAATTGGATAAATAATAAAGTAGATCTCTAGATTAGGTGTGTGAGGAGGAATTATAAAGTAGATCAGTAGATCATATTAAAGTTAGAAACAGGTTGCATCTTCAGATCGTCCTTCCTTCTTGTTAGATTCTGAACCGGGCGGTCCAGGTAAAACCAGCCGGTCTGTAAAAACCGATCATTTGGACCGGACTCTGATAACATTGGTTTATGATGTGTAAGTGAGAGTGATAAATGGGGAGAGTAAAATTGTATTATGAAAGTTGATTGTCCTTACAAATGTAATAAGGAAGGTATTCATAGGAATCCGGAGGATGGAGTGGTTATTTGCCTGGTGCTAGAATTGTACCTAACATCCATCCATCCATCCCTATGAGTTGGTATATATTGTCCGGGTAATGTCCTTGACTCCACCATGGAGAATGGTGGAAAAATCACCCAAATACCCAGTATTTGAAACTCAAACACAAAAACAAGGGGAATTTTCGTCCAAAATTCAAAATAACCAATAGCTCATGCGCCATTTAGGGCGCATCTAGGAGATGCGCCATTTTCCTCGGCGCGGTTAACGGTCAATTTTTTGACCGTTAACCAAAATGCCGCAACTGCCAGATGCGCCCTAAATGGCGCATTTGGCAGTTGCGCCATTTCTGGCGCATCTGGCAGTTGCGCCATTTTGGTCGCCTATAAAACCACAGCAGTCGAAAATTTCCCTTTTGGCGCATTTGGCAGAATATTTTATTGTTGTTGTTGAAGAGTTGAAAAATCAGTCCATCAATTGCTGTACCAATCTATACTAAGGTAATATATCTGATTTGCAGTTCATATTTTAGTTAGTTGTACATAGTTATTTCAATGATGACAGAAAATAGTATTGCCTAGTACAATATTTAGATTTAGTATTGCCAATATGTATATATTGTAAGTATGTATGTAGTGATGTGCTAATACACTATGTAATAATAATCATGTAGGAAAATATGGTGACCCTATGGTTTCGATACGATGATGAGTGGTTTTGATACGATGGTGATAGAGACATTACACTTGATGATGTCATATTTGTAGCTAAGAGCATGACCTGATGCCGAGCACCAAATGTTAAATTATTTTGGATGTTCGATGGAGAAATGAACACAGTCGGCTCTCAAAGTTATTGGGAGTCCATTTTGTCGTTAAGCATCGAGCAAATTGAACTAGTTCTCATACCAGAACTGGACATCACATATCAGATGAGCGTTTTAAGGGTACGTGGAGGCAATGGTGAAGGGGAGAGCAGCAATGCTAATGCGGATGAAGGTGAATGTAGCAATGCTAATATGGATGAAGGTGATGCGACCCTACCGGAGGTTGTAGAGAGGGATGAGTGGTATTCATCCGACTCTGGAGCAGAGCCATTCGAAGAGTTGGTGAACCGGGAGAACCGGGTGGGAGACTACGAGTTCATAGATCAGTGGTCGGATGGGGAAAATGAGGAGGTATACTACGAGTTCCCAGAACAGTGGGTGGAGGGGGAATGGCAACAAGGGCTAGAGTGCGACGACTGGGAAATACATGCTGCGAGGTCGTCAAACAACGCGGAAAAGTATTTCCAGAAGGAAGACACATATCCTAACAAGGAAGCGCTGCAGATGTATGTTAAAGAATGGCACATCGCGAATTCCCGACAATGTAAGACCCCAAGATCAAGCAAAACTGAAATTCTGTTTAAATGCGCGGATGAACGTTGTTCGTGGAATCTTCGTGCAACATCAGGGTGGTTCGGTAAGTGGACGATCAGGAAAGTTGGGCCTATACACACATGTGTTAATATTGAGCCAATCGTGCATCACAGAAACCTTGACGCTTCGATGATTCAACGACAGATTTACCGTCATGTGAAAGATAACCTCAGCGTGACGGTAAAAGATTTGCAGAATAAGCTTAAAGATTCCGTGTATAAAGAGTATCCATCTTATCGTAAGATGTGGTACGCGAAATGTTTAGTCATTGAACGACTGTTCGGTAGTCATGTATCTTCATTCGGGCTACTTCCACAACATTTACTGGCTGTGGCGCATTACAATCCTGGATCCGTATTCGATTTTCAGTACAAAAACCCCGTTATTGGGGAAACTGCGACGTTCGATAAATGCTTCTGGGCTTACGCTCCTTCAATTCACGGGTTTCGGCACTGTCGACCGTTCATCAGCGTCGACGGCATGTATGGAAAGTACACAGGAAAATTGTTGGTTGTCGTTGGATACGATGCTGACAATCAAATTTTCCCGTTGGCGTTCTGTTTATGTGACAAGGAGAGCATTGCAACGTGGACATGGTTTTTGTCCCATGTAAAGGAGCATATCACTAAGAACCGTCATGTCTGCATCATTTCTGACCGTCACATCGGTATATTGCGTGCTCTAGCAGAGGTTTATCCGGAGCCAAATCACTCACACAGGTCTTGTGCCCGACATCTTGCGAGCAACTTTAATACTCATTTCAAGAATAAACAGCTGAAAAAGAAATTCTCGAGCATGATTTATGAGGTGAACATGGAGAGGTTCCAGAAAGAGGTTGATATGTGGTTGGTTGCAGATGATCAGAAGTATAAACGTTTCATAGACCGTTGTGGTGACTTCGTTGTTTGCTCATTAACCTTCGATGACGGTTCAAGGTATGGTGTAATGACAACAAATCATTCATAGTGTTTCAACAAGGTCCTAAAAGATGCTCGCATGTTACCGGTGACCGCATTAGTCACTGAGACGTTCTCGAAGATGGTCAAATATTGGGTTGACCGGAAGAACATTGCAGAGGAAGCTGTTTTGGCAAGGAAAAGGTATTCTCCGAAAATTAAAGTGTTGATAGAGAAGGCTAAGGAAGATGCGAGGGTCTGCAGAACTCTAACTTTTGAGCAGGGCGTGAATTACTATGTTTCGGCTCCAGAACAGGATGAAAACTACACGGTCAACATGACTGATAGGGACTGTGACTGCGGCAGATGGAAACTATTTCATTACCCGTGTTGTCACGCCATTGCAGCCATCGGTCATTCGAATCGTCATCTTAAAGATTTTGTTCCCAAATGGTTCAAGAACAAAAGATGTATTAAAACTTATGGTATGCCGTTTCAAACACTGTGTCGGCAGTCGCAATGGCCAACATGGGAAGGGCCTTTGGTAGTAGCAAATCCTCGGATGCTGATTGTTCCTCGGGGACGGAAGAAAAAGAGAATTTGCAATGAAATGGACACATCCAAAGAACCCAAGCGGAGTAGATGCAGTAGATGTCGTCAAGAAGGTCACAACGCAAGAAGTTGTAACACTCGGGGCCAAGATGAGTAGTACTCGTTGTATTAGTTTTATTTGAAGATAGTTGTAACTGAACTGTTTGCGGATTTGTATTCGTATGTTGTTGAAGTATGTGCTATGTTTTTTTAATTTTTTTCTAAACAGTTAGAAAAATTGATGTTTTTTCAAACCATGCATGTTAGGTACCCTGAAATCAAACTTTTTGAAAAAAATCTTAAAAATCGACATACTCAAAAAAATATGAAAAAATTAAAATAGTTTCCTGACATATTTTTAAGACTAACACTGAAGTTTCACAACATTTAGTAAATTAGAGTATTTTATAATAAACTAAAATAATTTTCTATCCGCGTCTCGTCCGGACGTTCCTACTACAACTGGGACCCGGATCATCGGCCTGCGCATACTGAGTAGGAGGTGGAGGTGCGTCGTACATCCCCTGTGCTGGGTCATCTAACACAGCAGGATCATAGTCGACTTCTTCGACCTCCATGGATCCAAAGATCATATCACCGAGCTCGACATCGACACCAAAATCTGCACCAACATCAGGGGGAGGTACCTCGGGGGGAGAATCGGAACGGGCCATAAGTGCCTCAAAACACTCAACCAAGTCGAGGCAATCATACCCTATACGGAAGTCCTCAATGAAAGCATTTAGCACAACTAATTCCCGACTCAGTGGTGGCTACGTGATGCATCTTCTTCGCTCGCAACACGGCACGATCAAACGCATTGACCTATTAAATGTGCAAAGTTTGAAAATATGTTGGACCAAATAAAATTGTTAAAATTATTAAAATTGACATAAGAGGTCGAATAGAAGACTTACTGCCATCATAACGTTGTTTCCGATTCTATCGTGGTGTCTTGGGGGTAGAATTCCAGGCAGTTGTTCAGGTTCTTCTTGACGAGGAGTCGTCGTTGTAACTGTAACAGAGTTGTACCACTCCATGTAAGCTTCGTTGGTCACTGGTACGCCACCTGGAACCACCACGATGCCGCCGTTGTTCCACACTTGGATAAGATCCCCATGTTGTTCGCAATAAGGGGGTCTCGTGTCCTTACCCCAGGTGCGCTTTTCGTGGAGACTGGTCCATTGTTGAAGCTCAGTTGGAGCGTCGGGAATCGTCGGGTCGAACCCAAACTGTCGCGGGACCCGATCGGGGAGGTACCACTCCACGATGTTCATGTGGAACAACGGCAGCCGCCTCTTCGCCAAATCCTCATCTTGGAAACATACGGCGTGAAGCCTTTCTCGCTGATACGCGGTATATGGGTCCCACTCCACCTGTAATGTTAAAAATAATCAGGCTACAATAAATGGTGAAACAATTTAAACATTATCAATTAAGTTTGGATAGTTGATCTTACAGATTTCGCGGAGGGGCCCACCAACATATCTCGGTATACTTGGTGGGAAAACGACGTCGGGTTATTCTTTTGACTCTTCGGCTCAACCCACCAACATCCGAGACTAAAACCAGGTTCTGGCAGGTTTTGCAGTGAGCGCCTGCCAACCGAGATATGCTCCCACACCCAAACCTACGTGCAAAATCAAATTAAAAACAGAGCTATAAAATTAAAAATACTGTCAATACTAGAAATCTTGCATACCTGTAGAAGACAACCGCATCCTTGTCAGTTTTTTGTCTTCTTTTGAACAACATCACAGAGGCCCCTATATAAATAGGCTAATACAGCCGAGCCCCAACTGTACTCTCGTACCCTATCCAAATCTTCAAGAAAGAATATGTACTAAAGTGAAATATGATTCCCTTGGGTGTTGGCGAACAACACTTGACCGAGGAGGACCAAGATATAGCCTCGTGCCTTTCGTTGTGCCTGTTCTTCAGTGTCATGCGGGAGTGCCTGAATCTGGGTCCTGATCCATTTGGCGTTGAAAAACGTACCCTTTTTGTCCTTTAGTGCCTCTCTGGGCACTGTTATATCGAGGAGACGATGACATGTGTCCAACGTGAAGCGATCCATCGTTGTCCTCTCGGGCATCGGTAATAACCGGTAAAAGTCGATGGCGGGCCTCCCACTAATTGGTAGACCCAAAATGACGGATACGTATAGTAACGTCACCGTCATTTCACCATGAGCTAGGTGAAATGTGTGGGTCTTGTTACGCCACCTCTCAACAAGGGAATGCAGTAAAGCCTTATCGAAGTAGATATTGGAGGCTTTACCAGCTAATCCAAACCCAGCGATGTCAACATAATGTTGGGTACGGGCATCTAACTCCCACATCTTAGCACCTCTAAATGTGATCTCATTAGCAGGTTTCACGACCTATAAATTTAAACGTAAATTAATGACATAGCGTATTTAATACTAAGTTGCTATTAACTTTCAAAATTAATCAAATTTTTAGTTTTATTTGGAGAACGATCTATAAATTGAAACGTAAATTAATTATATACATTAGAATATTCTAAGAAAGCAACTATAACTTAAAGTATTTAAGTGGCTATTAAATTTCAAATTAACAGTTTTATTTGGAGAACTATCTATAAAATTAAACGTAAACTAATTCTGCATATATAGAAATTCTAAGTGGTAACTACAAATTAAAATATACAACTAATTATTACCTTTCAGAATCTCTCAAAAACAATTTTATCGATGGATCTATACCTATAGGCAGTAACGGGTATGTAAATTCCTATCAGCATGTAAGTCTAAATAAAATTTATTCATTAATATTAACAACAATAAATATTAATTATATACATTATAATATTCTAAGAAAGCAACTATAACTTAAAATATTTAAGTGGCTATTAAATTTCAAATTAACAGTTTTATTTGGAGAACTATCTATAAAATTAAACGTAAACTAATTCTGCATATACAAAAATTCTAAGTGGTAACTACAAATTAAAATATACAACTAATTATTACCTTTCAGAATCTCTCAAAAACAATTTTATCGATGGATCTATACCTATAGGCAGTAACGGGTATGTAAATTCCTATCAGCATGTAAGTCTAAATAAAATTTATTCATTAATATTAACAACAATAAATATTAATTATATACATTAGAATATTCTAAGAAAGCAACTATAACTTAAAATATTTAAGTGGCTATTAAATTTCAAATTAACAGTTTTATTTGGAGAACTATCTATAAAATTAAACGTAAACTAATTCTGCATATACAAAAATTCTAAGTGGTAACTACAAATTAAAATATACAACTAATTATTACCTTTCAGAATCTATCAAATTAACAATTTTATCGATAGATCTATATCTATAGGCAGTAACGGGTATGTAAATTCCTATCAGCATGTAAGTCTAAATAAAATTTATTAATTAATATTAACAACAATAAATATTACCGTGTCCCAAGTAACATTCTGAGATATATGAGTCGCCTGGCTGTAAAGAAGTAACGGATCTGCTGGTAGCGCCATATCAACAATCTGACAATCTAAGAAATATTTGAGAGGTTTTTTGAGAGAGAATTTGGAGCTGGTGCGCTCTAAACGGCGCAACAGCTCCGTTTTTATAAACAAAATTTACCCTGCATCTGAGAGATGCAGGGTAAATGGCGCATCTCTCAGATGCGTCATTTGACTCAACGGTAAAAAATTTGACCGTTGAGTCAAATGGCGCATATGAGAGAGATGTGTCATTTGACTCAACGGTCAAAAATTTGACCGTTGAGTCAAAATTGGGTTAACGGTAAAAAATTTGACCGTTAACCCCACCGGGAAAAATTGCGCATCTCCCAGATGCGCCATTGGTTATTTTGAGTTTTGGACGAAAATTTCCCTTGTTTTGATGTTTGAGTTTCAAATACTGGGTATTTGAGTGATTTTTCCGAGAATGGTAGCATCCGGCTAAAGTTGTTGACACAGTACAGATGGATTCTATGTCTCTTTTGACTTTTCAGTTATATATATGAGGCAACACTACCGCAAGGCGGCTCTGGGATTATATATATTACGGGGCGGATCTACGGGGCCCCGCGACCCAAAATCCGTACTCGCCCCGACCTGTGCTCATTAGGATCCGAACCCGTCCCGTGACCCGCGAGTCAGCGGATAAAATCGGATCGGGCCCCGCGGGTCAACGGGTACCCGCGACCCATTGTCATCCCTAGTTGCAGGATAATAATTATATAATATTACTATTATGTAAAAATATTATCTATACCTTTAACTATTAAAATAAATTGCATAACAATAATAATTTATAATATTAAACTTTTAACGCTTATTATTTATTAGAATGAATATAATTTATATATAGATATATAAATTTAAACACGAAGTTTTTTACAATAGTACTTGATATATTTTGTTGTTATTAAATTTTTTTTTTATATCTAACTGTAGTACGATCGTAGATGTGTCATCGAGCCGAGTCGAGCCAAATATCTGACAAGCTCGCCTCAACTAATTTTACTCGAGTTCGAACAAGACCGAGCGTAATTTTTTCAAGTTCGAGCTCCACTCGGTGTCATACTTGACGAATTCGAGCTCGACTCGGCTCGCTAAGTTTAAAATTGTTCATTTAAACCATAAATGGTGCACCTTAGCTCAAACTCGAATCGACTCGATTAGGTTTTTGGTTCGAACTCGACTTGAACAATGTAATGTGAGAGAGCGGTTATAATGTTTTAAATCATTAAACATAAATAAAAAATAAAATTACATATCCAACAGGTTACAAGTTAATCAATTACGTATATTAATATTTCATCTTTTACTATTATGTAGATATTATTTAAACCCTTAATAACTAAAAAAATTACCCCAACCATAAAATTTTATATTGCAATTTTGTTACGCTAAATAATTTTAGTAGACTTTTATGAATGATATAATATAAATAAATATATACTTATAAACTTAAACTCAAATAAGGGTCATATTACATATACATTTTTTTTTTTCAATAATACTTAAAATATTTTATTTTTAATGAATTTAATTTATTTGTATATATGTTATCATTATATATAGTAAATAATATAAAAAATATAGTACTACTGTAATTACGATATATTTAAGAAAAATGACTTGTCCACCTACCTCCGCTCGTGCAATTAAATAAGGGTGCACCGTTAGATAATCCTCAAGTCGGGGCTTCGTAAGCACAATAGCGGAGGAAGAATTATCAGAAGCTTCAACATGGTTTCGATTGGCGTCACCGCCTCAGTCCCAAAAATTGACTTCTCTGACCCAATCTTGAAAGTGAATTTAGCACTCTGAGTAATGGGCTGGGTGTCTCAGCCGCAGCCCGGAGATAATTCGGCGATATGAAACGAGCTAGGACTTGCTGAGCTCGGGCCTGGAGACACGACGACGCAGAAACAAGTTTCAACATTGGTAATAAGACTATTTAGCATTCGAATTCGAACAGTCAAGAAGGGGTCGCTATTGGTTCCAGAGATGAAGTAAGGTCGGTGCTTGCGGGTCTGAACCTTAAGCCCTGCTCTCTTGGAACCCAAAAATGAAGGGTCTTTCTATCATACTCCACTATCACCATGCTTTTGGTACTTATTTTTGTATTTTTATATTGTCCTAAATTTGAACACAAGACGGAAATTGATATTATTGATAGTATGATGCAAATATTAGGTGTAAAAAAAAAATTCATAATTATTCATATTTTTAAGGGTTAAGAACCTATGAAAAGTCTGAACTATCACCCATGTTAACGGGAGAGGTCTGAAATTTAAAAAGTTAATAACAGAGGTCTGAAATTTCTGTTTTGTTGCTCCGTTAGTTTTTTCCGTTAAAACTAACGGAAGTTGGTCACATGCTTGACATGTGACCGGAAATTAAATAAAATTCCAAAAATGCCCTTCTATAAAGTGTGCCCCTCACATGCATGGATTGAAAAGACCAAAATGCCCTTGAAGCCACCACGGTACTCCGGCGACCACCAATCGTACTCCGGCGACCACCACCGTACTCCGGCGACCACCACCAAGGCTCCGATTGGGCCAAAATCGGAGCCACCGGCCCCGATTGGACTCCGATCGGGGCCAAAAAAGCTCCGATCGGGGCCAAAAAAGCTCCGATTGGAGCTTTGTGGCTCTGGTCGGAGCCACAGAGCTCCGGTCGGAGCTCTGTGGCTCCGGTCGGGGCCAGAGAGCTCCAGATCGGAGCTCTGTGGCCCCGGCCGGAGCCACAGAGCTCCGATCTGGAGCTCTGTGGCTCCGACCAGAGCCACAAAGCTCCGATCGGAGCTTTTTTGGCTCCGATCGGAGCTTTTTTAGCCCCGATCGGAGCTTTTTGGCCCCGATCGGAGCTTTTTGGCCCCGATCGGAGCTTTTTTGCCGATGTGGTGGCCGTAGTCGGGTCGCCGGAGCCGAGGTGGTGGTCGTCGGAGTCGAGGTGGTGGTGGCCGGAGTCGGGTGGTGGTGGCCGGAGTTGGGTGGTTTTAATTTGACTTTAGGGGTAAAATTGTCATTTCACATTTCCTTAAATAAGATATTAAATAAAACAAAATATTAAAGGGGCAAAAATGTCATTTCACACAATTCTGTTAAATTTAACCCTAAAAATGGACGGAAAACCTCAAATCAACAAAATTGAAATTTCAGACCTTTGTTATTAACTTTTTAAATTTCAGACCTCTCCCGTTAACATGGGTGATATTTCAGACCTTTCATAGGTTCTTAACCCTATTTTTAAAGTTTTACATATGTTACAATTAAGTCCACCCTAGTAGTAAAAAAATAAAAGCATGGTGCTCCACAAGCATGGTAGAAAAATCCAATATTAGATGTAGTTAAAAAATTTCATACTTTTTTATACTTTTTTTAAGTTTTACGTATGTTAAAATTAAATCCACCATAGTAATAAAAAAAAAACCAAAACTCCAAAAATATAGTAGAAAAACCACGAAAATATTATTTTACCAAAAAAAAAAATATTGTCCTCAAACTTTATTTATATTTAATTTCGACTACAAACTCACCAATATCAACCAATTTGACCTCCGTCCCTCGTCTGTTGCGTCTGAAATTGGAGTTGAGTATGTACATCCATCCCATCCATCCCATCCATAAGGAAAGAAAGATCTCAGCTTTCTTCTTCTTCTTTGGTCTGAGACAACAGTAGCTATGAAGGCTCTAATATTCCGGAAAAGGTTTCTGATTCTCAATATTTTGGCTGGATACAAACACTGCCGTTCTTGCTCCTCCCAAAGCTTGACCGACCCATCGGTCCTGAAGGAGCTGATATCGAAGCAGCATTGGTCAAGACTGAGGACCCTCCTCCACAATCCAACCGCAGTTCTCCAGCTGCTGATCGATTCATCCGCCGACTCGGAGCTCACCCTCAGTTACTTCAATTGGTCGCAAAAGGATCTCAATCTGACCTACCCTTCAGAGCTGACCTGCAAGCTCTTAAACTCACTTATACTCGACAAGAATTACTCCAAGGCCAGATCTTTCCTGAACAAGTTCGTTAATTCCGGTGAGCAACACTCGATTTCTTCTATTTTTCATTCGGTGTCTTCGTGTAGTGACAGTCTGTGCATTAAATCGATCATGGTTGATATGTTGGTACTTTCCTTTGCCAAGAACATGAAAACCCAGTTAGCTCTTGACGCGTTTAGACGAGCGGGCGATTACGGTTTGAAGTTATCGGCACTCTCTTGTAATCCATTGTTGAATAACTTGGTGAAAGAAAAAGCTTTTGGAGATGTTGAATCAGTGTATAAGGAGGTTATCAGGAGGAGAGTTGATTACAACGTGATTACCTTCAATACTGTGATCAACGGTTTGTGTAAAGTTGGTAAATTGAATAAAGCTAGTGATGTTGTTGAAGACATGAAAGCTTCTGGGATTTCCCCAAATGTGATTACATACAATACCTTGATCGACGGGTACTGTAAAACAGGTGGTGTAAGTAGAATGTACAAGGCCGATGCAGTTTTCAAGAAGATGGTAGGGGAAGGAATATCTCCAAATGAGGTGACTTACAACATTCTGATCCATGGTTTTTGTGAGGATGAGAACTTGAATGCTGCCCTCAAGGTGTTTGATGAAATGCGCAAGAGGGATGATTTAAAGCCAAATGTTGTCACATATAACTCGCTAATCAATGGTCTGTGTAAGAACAATGATATTAAAATGGGCATCAGTCTACGAGATGAAATGTTGACTATCGGTCTGAAGCCAAATGTGGTTACTTATAATGTCTTGATGAACGGCATGTGTAGAAATAAAATGCTATCAGAAGCAAAGGAGATGCTTGATGAGATTGAGGAACAAGGTTTGGCTCCTAGTGTAATCACGTTTAACACATTGATCGATGCTTACTGTAAAAACGGGATGATTGATGAAGCGTTCTCAGTTTGTAGTTGGATGTTAGGGAGACAAATTCTCCCTAATATTTCAACATATAATTCTTTGATTGGTGGGTTATGCAGAGAGTCGAAAATTGATAGGGTTCGGGTTCTTTTGGGGGAAATGGCGGAAAAGGGCCTGAAACCTGATGTTGTTACATACAATGTGCTTATATCTTCATTATGCAAAATAGGAAATCCAAAGAAGGCATTAAATATCCTGGATGATATGTTGAATTGCGGTTTGAGTCCGACCCATGTGACCTACAACACATTGATGGATGGGTACTGCAAAGAAGGGAACATAAGGGGGGGATTAAAAGTGCGGGAGATGATGGAGAGGGGAGGGAAGCGCGCAAATACGGTAACGTATAATGTGCTTATAAAGGGATTGTGCAAGAAAGGTAAAATGGAAGACGCGAATGGGTTGTTGAATGAGATGTTGGAGAAAGGTTTGGTGTTGAATCGGATGAGTTTTGAGATTATTAAGGAGGAAATGGTGGATAAGGGTTTCGTGCCTGACATCGAAGGCCACCTTTACAGCGTTTCCTCCTCCTATCCTAAGTGACGTCGACCTGTTTTAGGGTGCAACTGGCTAAGCAGGTAGTAAAAATCGCGAATATGTTGTTGACTGAGATATTGGAAAATGGTTTGGTGCTGCACTTTTGAGATTGTTGACATCCAAGGGACATGTTTCCTAAATCACCTCTCCATATTCGCCCTGCTCCTCCTGATAGTGAGAAATCAGCCTCGGTTATCATATGAGGTAGTAGATATGCATTTATTCTTCTTTACAATCAAAATATGATGGTTTTAGCCATGGATCTAATACTATTGCTGTGCGTGCATACTGTCGTCATTTGAATAGTACAAGGGCATGATTAGGTTGCAATACAAGTGTAGAAAAGTTAATTTAAATAATGCAACATATAAGATTATCTAATTTTTTTTAAAAAACTCTTCACAAAAATCTAAAATAGTATGCTCGAGGACCGAGAGAAAACACAACATTAAATGGCTCATTTTGATTTTATTAAAAATAAATAAAAATTATATCATATTATGTTAATAATTTAAGTTAATTTTTCTTATAAGACTCTACTCTTGTATTATCCTCGGCATGGGGCTGATTTTGCTCTTGTAACATTCTAGAAGTCAGTCTGATCATACTCTTGTATTATCCAAACGAGTAGAGCACATGCATAGCATGGTCAAGTATCTAGAATAAGTATTAGGGAAATCCACTTAAGCGTATTCAAAGATGCCTAAGATTGTTGCCATATTATTGAATGATCGTCAGGGTCGTCTTCAATATGTCATTGTGATACGAATTTGTAAATATGTTCGAATGACAATAACTATTTATATGCGTACATATGGTAGAAAATATTGTGTTTTAATGTCTTACATTATTTATATACGTACATACATTACAATTCTAGAAAGTATGATGAGTAAATATGGTAAAAGACCTATATAAAAAAAGTTATATGCGTAAATATGTTTGAATGACTATAGATGTTTATATGTGCATATATGTTAGAAAGTATGAATTGTAAATATGTTTGTTTGTCCTACACTTTTTATATGCATACATATATTACAATGTTGGAATATACAATCCGTAAATATGGTAGAATATATATAAACAAAATAATTACAATACTTATACACGTACATAGGTTACAATGCTAGAAAATGTATAATGTGTGAATATGTGTATGTGCTAATTCACTTTTGACAATCTATTTAGGAAAATGGTGACCATATGGATTCGATTCCGAGAACCTTCAATCTGAACTCATAGGATTTTACGAGTATGAATGAGGTCAATCAGAATTCTTACAAACTCATAAGTGCATTACTCTAGACAAGGTGGAAATATTTGTTGGTGTTGAGCTCCACACACGTGCAATTTATTATTTGAAGCTTTAATAAAGAGACATACGAAGTCACTAGTAAATGCTATTGGAAGAAGATTATGGAAATATTTGATGTGGATGTTGAACTCTTTGTTATGCAGATGGGGCCACAACTTCCAGAGTCGAAGAGAATTATGAAATAAACGAACATGTATATTGTTAGCAATATAGTTAAACCATCAATACAACAATGGATAACAAAGGCGAAAGACTTGCTAGTCTACTTTAGTGTATCTACGACAGTTTCTTGATGTCCTTGTACTTGTTCTTTTCCAGGATCTCCATCAGAAGTGTTTTTAGGAAACTTCGTCAATGAATGTATACATTCAAATGGTTTTACACGAAAAAAGGAAAAAAAAATCGGAAAAAGGAGCCAAATCCGTGGAGATAAAAAAAAACTTCAACTTTCATGCCCTGTTTGTTTTTCAGATGTTGAAATGTTCAAGTTCGGTTCAAACATAGTATAATAGTTTCCCATGTAATTCAAACTCTATGCGATAAAATGTTAGTTTTTAAAATTATGATTGATCTAGTTTTGACATAGATATACGTTATTCACGAAGTAAATTCTCCTACATTTTCTTTCTGGATTTTCTTAAGTATATACTAAATATGTAAGTTGATAAATTTATATGTGAAGAAATTGTTAATACAATTCTTGTTTCTGAGATTTTCAATATGGTGCTTTTCGTCGTTACTTTTTCGAACCTACCTATCTAGTACTTTTTCTTGAGATTATAAGTTAGGGTTAAGAACCTATAAAATGTCTGAAGTATGCCCTATGTAAGATTTTGGTGTCTGAAGTTTAAATTGTTGATATTGACTGTCTGAAGTTTCAATTTTGTTGAAATTTGATGTCTCCGTCCAAATTTGCTGTTAAAATTGACATAAATTGGTCATGTGCTTGTCACATGATCCAATAAAAAAATAAATCCCAAAATTGCCCCTAGTAGAGTGGTGCTCGGTCGGAGTAGGGAGGTGGTCTGCCAGAGTAAGGTGGTGGCCGGCCGGAGTCGGGTGTGACCGGAGTAAACATAAAAATATCAGGGGCAATTTCGACTTTTCACACTATTTGTTAGATAAGCTAGAGAGGAGGGTTGAACCATAGGTAATTAAGCATATGACTGAATAAATGATTCAACCAAGTATTACATGTTAGGAGCCTACTATATATAGGTGAGTAATCCTAACTAACTAAGTCAACTATACAAGTCAATCTATGATACTAAGTATCTATACAAGTATGCTAAGTATCTATACAACTATACAAGTATGTACATACTCCAATACTATTCTGTCGAATTTAACCGCAAAAATGGACGGAAAACCTAGTTTCAACAAAGTTAAAACTTCAGACAGCTAATATCAACAATTTAAATTTCGGACACCAAAATCTCACATAGGATAAACCTCAGACAGTTTATAGGTTTTTAACCCTATAATTAATTAGTTTCCCTTAAAAAAAAAGAGAGAAGATCTAGCCATTTTAGAGATTTTAATTGATGTGCATTGTTGGATCCTGACTCTTCGCGGGTCGTTGACTCGAAATTCGTCGGGTCCTTGAAGTGTTGCGTGGTTATGCTAACGAGTTATTTGACCTCGTGGGTGTCCGACAGTCGGGATGTCGGACTGTCGGAGAGTCGGACTGTCGACTGTCAGAGAGTCTGAGCGTCGGACTTTCGGGGACTTGCAAGCCCTTGAAATGACTAAGTGTTTGGATGTCTTGCAGTGTCCGTGCATGCGTAAACCTCACGGAGTATGCGCGTGTGTGTGCCCTGCGGAGTATGCGTGTATGCATGCCCTGCAGTGTATGTATGTACACATGTCTTGCGGTGTAGACGCGCCTCTTCCTGATTCCTGCACAAGGGGCAGTATCGCACACCACGCAGAGGGGGGGGGGGGAGTGCAATGAACCCTATCCGAAGCTTAAATTAGAATTGTAGAGAGAGAAAGTTTAAAGAGAGGTCAGAGCTTCGGCGTCAACTTAGTTGTGAAATGAATGATCAAGGCCCCAATTTATATGAAACCTTGGAATCAGACTGTGTTGAACGGTCCAACGTCGGTTTAATTGTGAAAATGTGAACCGGACGTGGACGAGCATAGAGTTGACATCGGAGAGTCCGACACGTGTTGTGAACGCGTAAAGGGTTTACGCGTCACCGAGAGGAACGGTCCGGACCACACCGGGGTATCACGACAACCCAGTGTGGTCCGGGATGTCGGGACAATCCGGAGGTTCGGATTGTGGGACAATCTGAACCTAGCGATCTTGCTTACAATCCGAACGAGGTTTTTGGGCCCGGAACGCGCACACGCGTGTCCTGAACCTTTTCCAAACTTGTGGGTAAATAATTCGAAGTGTAAACGAAGTCCGAGTAATATAAAAAAAAAAACCCGAATCGGACGTATACCCATCATTTGCCCCTGAGTCAAGTGGTGGCGTGGCCCCTGCTTGACTCTATTTTCGATAGGGTATACGTTAGATTTAAGTTCGGGCGTTACCTCGAGGTGGACTTACTGTTTGTTGGCGCGTGGGCCTTGCTATTGCGTATCCCTCATTTTGTTTGAGCGGGAGTGGTCATAACTGCCAACATGGTTAGTGCAGCAACTGTATATGTATGACATGTACATATATAATAATGTAAGTCTATGTATGCAATCATGGATACGAATGTTAACATATGTACGGACATGGTATATGCGCGTACGTGTGTCGGCGCGTAACGTGCAATGCCATGAAATTAAATCATGTAAGTATGGACATGTATATATGTGATGACATGTGTGTAAGTATGTGGGTAATGATATCGTAATGATAAACACGTGACATGGATATGAAAATGTCACGGGCTTGGAGTTTTCCCTAAACTTTGCCCACCCGTGCGGCCTTAGGAACCGCTCCTAAGTCAGCCTAACCCTCGATCACAAAAGCTAAAACTATGAATATGAAGAGAGAACTCTTACGTATTGTATTTGCTCAACTTTTGGATGATTACAAATGAAGGAGAGGACCCCTATTTATACAAGTGGGGAATGCTCTCAAAGAAAGTTTTACATTTAATGGGGAGACATGTACGGAAAGTGGCATCTTCTAATTCTATCCTCTAATACAACGAACCTAGACTGATACATCGTATCGGGACACTTGTGACTTCACCCTCCTTGGTTGCCATTTGTGGATGGATTCCGTTCACATTGGGCTAACTTGTGGGTGTATGCTCCAGGTCCATTACATTCTCCCCCACCAAACTCAGACGACGCCCTCGTCGTGTCCTCGGCGTGATACTTGTCAATCTCCTCTCGAAACGGCAACAAGGCTTTATCGTACTCCCAGCTTGCCGTGCTGACGGGTTGTCACTTCCACTTGACATAGTATTCGCGCCTCGGCTCCATATTTCTCTCTTCCATGATGCGCTCTCCAAGGATTGACTCCACGATCTGCTTTTTGACTCGAGATATGGATGCCAACTCCGCCTTCCTACTCAGCGCATCGGTCACAAGGTTCGTCTTCCCGGGCTTGTACTCGAGCTTGAAGTCGAACTCCGCCAAGAAATCCTGCCATCGAGCTTTCTTTTGGGAAAGCTTCTTCTGCGTCTGGAAGTAGCTCGTGGCAACATTTTCCGTCTTAATAACGAACCGCGCTCCCGAGAGGTAGTGTCTCCACGTACGAAGGCAATGCACCACCGCGGTCATCTCCTTCTCCTGGACGGTGTACCTCCGCTCGGTGTCGTTGAGCTTTCGGCTCTCAAACGCCACTAGATGTCCATCTTGCATGAGAACTCCTCCAATGGCATAGTCCGAGGCATCTGTCTGTACCTCGAACGTCTTCTCGTAGTCGGGCAGTGCGAGCACGGGCTCTTCGGTCATGGCTCGCTTCAACTGCTCGAACGCCTTCTGACACTCCACGGTCCAATCCCAAGTTTTTTTCTTCTTGAGAAGTTCCGTGAGTGGCACCGCGATCTTCGAATAGTCCCTTACGAATCTGCGATAATAATTCGTAAGGCCCAAGAATGATCTCACCTCGGTCACCCTTGTTGGCGGCTGCCAGTTCTCGATGCAGCGCACCTTCCCCGGGTCCATTCTCACACGTCCTTCCCCAACGATGTGGCCGAGAAATGGGATATCTCGTTGTGCAAACACGCACTTCTCCCTCTTTGCATAGAGTGTGTGCTCCCGCAATGCTTCGAACACTTGGCGCAAGTGCTCGATATGATCCTCCAACGTCCGACTATACACCACAATATCATCGAGATAAACCACCATGAAACGATCTAGGAACAGATGGAGTACCTTGTTCATGAGCGTCCAAAATGTAGCCGGCGCGTTGGTTAATCCGAAGGGCATCACGAGGAACTCGTATGATCCATAGCGCGTCACACAAGCTGTCTTGGGTTCGTCACCCTCTGCGATCCGAACTTGCCAATATCCCGAGCGCAAGTCCAGCTTCGAGAACCACTTAGCTCCACTCAATCGGTCGAACAAATCTGCAATGAGAGGGATCGGGTACTTGTTCTTTACCGTCAATTTATTCAGCGCCCGGTAGTCGATGCACATCCGTAAGGAACCGTCTTGCTTCTTTTGGAACAGCACCGGCGCTCCATACGGTGACTTGGACGGCTGAATATACCCTGCGTCTAGCAGCTCCTTCAACTGCTTTCGCAAGTCCTCCAACTCTGGTGGTGCCATTCGGTATGGCGCCATGGCGGGTGGTCGAGCATCCGGGACCAGCTCGATCTTGTGGTCCACATCCCTCTTAGGCGGAAACTTCTTTGGGAGTTCAGCCGGCATAACGTCTCCAAACTCGCCAAGGACTTGGGCTATTTTCTCCGGGATTTCATCCCCTTGGCTTTCGCCCTCGTCCATCTTCAAGGTCGCGAGGTAAGTGTGCTCTCCTTTGCGGACTCCCTTCTTGAGCTGCATGGCCAACAACGTCTTTGTCCCATCTCCCTTCGAATGCTTGACCGGCACGATGCATTGACACCTCGAATCCAAAATGCAAATGCAATCCGCAAAAGGAACGATCATAGCATCGATCCGATTGAGGAAGTCCATCCCGATAACAAAGTCATAGTCATCGAGAGGGATCACCTCCACCGTTTCTTTGCTACTCCAATGACCCAATTTAATACTTACCCCGCGAGCAATTCCGCATGCCGGGATTTCCTCCGAGTTCACCGTCTTCAACCGCGTGTTAGTTTTATCCAAGTGAAGATTTAGCCTCTTCGCAACCTCCTCGGACATAAAGAGGTTTGAGGCACCCGTGTCGACAAGTGCACTCATTTTCTTGCCCGCGACTTCAATCTCCGCGAACATAAGGCCCTTCGCCTTGGCCTTCTTGCCTTGGATAGCGGTTGAGCATCCGCAATGACCCCAACCGTGCTCCCTCTTCTTCCTCCTCCTCGGAAGTAATAAGGGCCGCAAGCTTCTCGCGTTTTGGGCACTCTCTCGCATTGTGAGGCCCCTTGCATAAAAAGCACTCCACTTTGCGGTTTGGGCAAGATCTTGCCATGTGAGGCCCCTTGCAATAGAAGCACTCCATCGGTCCGCGATCCTTCGTATACGATCCACCAGTGTCATTTGAGAACGACCTGTTGAATCTTCCTCCGCTGGACTTACCTCCCACGGATTTGGGAGACTTGTCACCTCCGGAATGGTAAGGTTTGCTGCGATCTCCCCCACCATTCGGCTGTTCCTTTGGCTTCAGCTTCTCCGTCCGAAGCTCCTTCAACGACTCGGCCGTTGTCATGGTCTTGTCGAGCGTCTTCACATCCCGACGCTCCAGCTCTATCTTCACCCACGGCTTGAGACCATCCATGAACTGAAAGAACGCCTCGCCCTCGGTCATGGAAGGGATTTGGAGCATCAACTCCGAGAATTGGTTGACATATTCTCGAAGACTCCCCTTGTGCTCCAATCGACGAAGCAGCCCCCGTGCTTCGTTCTCCGCATACTCCGGGTAGAATTGCACACGGAATGCAGCAGTGAACTGATCCCATGTGTAAATCTGCTCCCCACCTCGGCTATCGCGCTTTCTACGCCACCACACAAAGGCATTATCTTGCAGATAAGAGGAAACCATAGCTAAGCGCGCCGAGTCCTCCTCTACTCCCGTTGCTTGGAAGTAGTCCACCAAAGCGAACAAGAAGTTGTCCACTTCGTTTGCCACTCTTGACCCCTTGAATGGCTTCGGTCTCGGAACATCGAGGCGATGACCATGCTGCACCACGGCTGCCCCCTCGCCTCGCATCCTCCTCACACGGTTGAGCTCTTGCTTGAGCCCCTCCATCTCAGCTTGAACTCCCTCAAGCTTTGCAAGCTTCACCCGCATTCCATCTAGTTCCGCCAGCTTTGCGCGCATCTCTGCGACTTCAACAAGCTCACCTCGTATCGCGGCAAGCTCCGTCCGCATCTCCGCGAACTCCTTCAATTCCTCTCGAGTGGCTGTGATGGTAGCTTCGAGCGTGTCACCCTTCTTCCCAAGCTCCTCAATGGCGTCCTTGACATCTTTCTGGAGCCCCTCCATTCCGGAACGGATTTTGTCCACACTCTTGGACGCATACACGGAATCTTCTTGGACTTCCGCCACCACGTGCCGCAGCTCCTCTACACGATGATCAAGATCCGCCAAATACTCCTTGGTATTCATCTTGGGCTTCTCGGCAACTACCATCTCCGACGGGTTGCTGGATGCCATCGATTGTATTGGATCGAAATTTTGCTCTGATACCACTTGTCACGGGCTTGGAGTTTTCCCTAAACTTTGCCTCACCCGTGCGGCCTTAGGAACCGCTCCTAAGTCAGTCTCACCCTCGATCAAAAAAGCTAAAGCTATGAATATGAAGAGAGAACTCTTATGTATTGTATTTGCTCAACTTTTGGATGATTACAAATGAAGGAGAGGACCCCTATTTATACAAGTGGGGAATGCTCTCAAAGGAAGCTTCACATTTAATGGGGAAACATGTATGGAAAGTGGCATTTTCTAATTCTATCCTCTAATACAACGAACCTAGACGGATACATCGTATCGGGACACTTGTGACTTCACCCTCCTTGGTTTCCATTTGTGGATGGATTCCGTTCACATTGGGCTAACTTGTGGGCGTATGCTCCAAGTCAATGACATAAACGTGTGTATGTGTGTAGACATGCGTATGTATGCGCAGGTATGTAAGCTTGAGTATATGCTAGGGAATTCCCTCAAAAGAGTTATAAGAAATATGGAGATGCTAGGATGTTACCCATACATCTGTATAAGGGAGTGTGTATGCGAGCGTCTCCATACTTAGTCTCCGCCTATTAGGATTGGTTTCCTCCCTATTACTTGGTGGAAGAGACCGTAACTGATGACATGGTTAGTGATGGGTTTCGATATAGCCGTTAGGCCCATTAACAACGAGTAAACAGTGAGTAGGCCCACTGGGCTCCAAAATAGGCCTAGAGGACCAATATGAGGGGTCCCGACAAGGTCGGTCCCGATATATGAGCTGGACGCTCCCGATGGAATGCCTTTGAGTAGGCCCCGATGTTGAATCCCTGAGGATGTTGGCCCTATCCCGATGACGAGGGGCCCCGAGCGGTGACCAAATGAGATAACTCTGGAGTCCCCGATATCCGTCGGGACTTGCCACCAGAGGATGAGGCCGAGAAACACGCCCACTATCAGCGTAGTGGGGAAGTGGCCTGAAAAGATGGAACGTGGGCTAACTGCCCCTGGCAGTTATCTCAACAGGTAACTGGGGTAACTCCTCCCCTATATAAAGGAAGGAATTACCACAGAACCGGGACACTCATACTCTCATATATACTTGCCTACATCGAGATACTCATTTAAGCATCGGAGAGGGATTCTGGGTCACCGCCCGGTCTATCCCTTTTTGCAGGATTACTTGGAGCAAAGGAGTTTAGACTTCCGTCAAGAACGTGCCGGAGTTCCAATCGTGATTCAACATTGGCCGTCTGTGGGAACGAAACAAAAAGCAAAGATAGCTTCTACCCGATCGATGGTTGGCAAGCAGAAGCAGAAGCAAGGGCAATCCGGCGGTTCCCGCCATCCTGCTGTAACTCTGAATTCGGGGCTGCCGGAGCGCAGTGTTGATCGGAATGATCCTCCCCCTGCTGGTTCCCAAACAAGGGGGCATCTTGACGGTCACGAGGATTCCGTTCGAGACGTTGGAGGACAGGGAGGAGATCCCGAGGAGGGACCAGGATGCTCCTTCGAAGGTGGACCTGGCAAAGGCTGTGATGGACGCCATGCTGACATTCCTGGAGACCATTGAGCCTCTCCTGGACCGAAGGGAGGCTGCCAAGAAGAAGGAGGAAGAGTTGCCTCCGCCTCCGCCGAGGGAGGATCGGAACGGGCAGGAGGCCCAATCCGAGCACCTAGACAAGGGCAATGAGCCCGCTCAGTCGGAGCAGTTCGTGATTGATGGGCCTGGACCGGTGCAGCATAGGACCATCCCTCTTAATGGTCCTATCACCCCCGACCAGGTGATGAAGATCGTGAACATATGTATGGGGGACCAGAAGAAGAAGGTGTCGGAGCTGAGGGATCGATCCACTCATCCCTTTGTTCCCTGATTGCTGAACACCATTGTCCCGCCAGGACTTGGTATCCAGACGATCAAGGAGTACGATGGCGAAGGAGATCCAGTTCGCCATGTCCAGAAGCATGTTATGGCCTGTCTAGGCAGAGCCAAGGATGATGATATAGTGTGCGTTCTGTTCCCGGCCACACTTGGTGAGAGGGCCCTGACGTGGTTCTTCAGCCTTCCTCCAGGGTGCATCTCTACCTGGACCCAGATGCATGACCGTTTCATCCAGCAGTACCAGGGCCGTCGGCGTCTCCTGAAAAGCGCGAGGTCCCTGGCTGAGGTGGTACAGAGGCCCGATGAGTCGCTGGCGCATTATTACCAGAGGTACACCGCCAGCGTGGCCGAGATTGATGAGGAGATGACGGAGGGAGAGACCATCCGCACCTTCATTCGGAACCTTACAACACCATATGGTTCCGACCTGATGCATAGCGTGGCTGAGAAGGCCGTGTGGAACATGGAGGCGCTGCAGAAGAGGGTGAAGCAGCAAATCGATGTGCAGGAGTCGAAGATAGCTGCCGGAGAGCTCGATCCTCCGAAATCAAACAAGGGGAAGCAGTCGTCCAAGCCATCGGACGATCGCAAGAGGAAGGATAAACCCGAGAGCAGTCGAGGTCGAGGCCGCTCTGATCGGAGGGAAGACTAGCGTCCCTCGAAGTCGAACAAGCGGGAGAACCGTTACACTCCCCTCATTTGCTCTGTGGGTGCTGTGTTGGCGGTGATGGATCGGCAGGGTATCGCCAGGTACCCCCCGAAGAAGGATGGAGAGTTCATGGGAGCCCGCACCGATCGTTATTGTCGTTGGCGCGGTCACGACACTAACCACTGTCGGGAGTTGAAGAAGGAGATTGAGAAGCTGATCCAGAAGGGGAAGCTCAAGCAATTTGTGGCTGGGCGACGGAGCCGATCCCGATCGCGGTCCCGTTCCCGATCCCGCGATCGGTCCCCGAAGAAGAAGAAGTCCGAGCCCTCGGCCAAGGAGTCTCCCGATACCCGCAGGGAGAAGCGGGGGACCATTAATGTGATCCTTGGGGGATTTGCTGCAGGAGGTGATACCACGGCATCTCGAGAGGTCTATGCTTCTCGAATTCCTGTTGCTGTGGTGCTGGGCAAGAGGGCCCGATCTTGGACCCCGAAGGAAGAGATGGTGATTTCCTTCTCAGCGGAGGACCTGATAAGTGTGGAGACCCCGCACGATGATGCTTTGGTTGTGACCCTGAGCGTGGATGGGTACGAGATGAAGCGAATCTTGATTGATGGAGGGAGCTCCTCCGACATTTTGTTCATGGATGCGCTGGAGGCCATGGGAAAAACCAAGAAGGATCTGAAGCATGCGGACTTCCCGATGGTCGGATTTTCTGGCTCTACCTCTTACCCGGTGGGGATGATTACCTTACCGGTTGAGTTCGGTAGTGGTTGGAAGTCGAAGAAGAGGGACGTGGAGTTCGTGGTGGTCGAGTCTGCGGGGATTTACAATGCAATTATCGGGAGGACCACCATCAACCCGATGGGGGCAATTGCCTCAACTGTCCATCAGAAGATGAAGTTTCCGACCGACCACGGAGTCGGGGAGGTCAAGGGCGATTAGGTGACCTCCAGGAAGTGCTATGTCAATGTCACTCGAAGGAAGAATCGGGAGGCTATGACTATTTTCCAGACTGATGCTGATCCCAGAGAGGAGTTTGGCCGTCCCGCCCCGATGGAGGATTTGAAGGTGGTCGAGATCGATGGACCTCAGAGGAAGGTGAAAATCGGGTCCGCTCTGTCTGAGGAGAGGGCCCAAGAGCTGATTGATTTGTTGAAGGAGTTCAAGGAGCTGTTTGCCTGGTCCCCGAGTGACATGCCAGGAATCAGCCCCGATGTGTTCACTCATGAGCTGAAGATTGACCCCGCGATCAAGCCGATTGCACAGAGAAGGCGCTCGATGGGTGCAGACAAGAAGATCGCGATCCAGAAAGAGGTGGGCAGGTTGCTCGATGCTGGATTTATTAAGGAGCTCCGATTCCAGACCTGGGTCGCCAACCCAAGAGCAATGGCAAGTGGCGGATGTGCGTTGATTTCCGCGACCTGAGCAAAGCATGTCCGAAGGATTGCTATCCGCTCCCGAGGATCGACCAGCTGGTGGATGCCACATCGGGACATGAGTTGCTGAGCTTTATGGATGCCTACTCCGGCTACAATCAGATCAAGATGTCCAAGGAGGATGCCCCCCACACCGCTTTTTATGCTGATAGTGACATCTATCACTATGATGTCATGCCCTTTGGACTGATCAATGCCGGTGCAAATTATCAGAGGATGGTGAACAAGCTATTCGAGGATATGCTGGGGAAGACGATATGCTGGTGAAGTCCCGACAGGCCGAGGATCATGTTCACAACTTGGCCACGGCGTTTGAGCGGATGAGGCTTCATCAAGTTCGCTTGAACCAGACCAAGTGTGCCTTCGAAGTGCACTCGGGGAAGTTTTTGGGCTTCATGGTGAGCCAGAGGGGAATCGAGGTGAACCCTGAGAAGCTGAAGGCGATCGAGGAGATGAAGTCCCCGACGAACCATCGGGAGGTGCAGGTGCTGAATGGCCGATTGGCCGCGATGAATCGCTTCATGTCCAAGGCAAGCGACCGGTCCATGCTATTCTTTGAAGTGCTGAGGGCCAACAAGAAGTTTGAGTGGACTGCCAAGTGCGAAGAGGCGTTCCAGGCACTCAGCAGCACCTCCGCACCCTCCCGCCGTTGGCGAAGCCCATTCCAGGCGAGCCACTCTATCTGTATTTGGCTGTTTCTGAATTTGCTGTTAGCTCTGTCTTAGTGAAAGTCGTAGAGGGTAACCAAGTCCCCGTCTATTATGTAAGCAAGGAATTTGCCAAGTCTGAAATGAATTATCCCGCCGTTGAGAAGTATCTTTATGCGTTGATTGTTACCGCTCGGAAGCTGAGACCTTACTTCCATGCGCATGAGATTACTGTTTTGACGAATCAGCCCTTGAAACATTTTTTGAACCGACCTGATGCGTTGGGGAGATTAGTGAAATGGGCAGTCGAGCTTAGTGAGTTCCGCATCCACTTTGCTCTGAGAACGGCTATTAAGGGCCAGGCGTTGGCGGATTTCATAGCAGAGTCTACAGCCCCCGATCTAGAAGAAGCGGGCCCTGTAGAAGGGGCAACCATGGAGGTCCTGATGGCAGAGCAGTCAGAACAGCCCTATGATGAAGACACTTGGGAGATGTATACTGATGGATCCTCAAGTTCAGAAGGATCGGGAGCAGGGTTCGTACTGACCGCCAGGTGGAGGCGAGCCCCTTCGATATGCCTTGGCCTTGACGTTTAGGGCCACCAACAATGAAGCTGAATATGAGGCTCTCATCACCGGCCTCAAGATTGCCAAAGGAACGGGAGTTGGTCACTTAAAGGTGAAGTGTGATGCTAGCCTGATTGTGAACCAAGTCCAGGGGCGATATGAAGCAAAGAGCCCGATGATGAAAAAGTACCTTCGTGAGGTGCAAACCTTGAAGGAGAGTTTCAAGAGCTTCGATATTGAGGCGATCCCGAAGGAGGATAATGTGGAAGCAGATGCCTTGAGCAAGTTCGCCTTGGGGGCACCCCTCGATGAAAGTCGGAAGGTGCACATCCTGCCAACCACCGATCAATTGGAGGTATGTGCCATTGAGACCGGATCGGAGGAGCCCACTTGGATGACCCCGATAGCCGCGTCCTGACTACGGGGGCAGTCCCCGATGATGAAGTAGCAGCTGGAAAATTACGCCGAATCGCGGTCAATTATGTGATGGTGGACAATCAGCTGTATAAAAAGGGGTATTCAACTCCTTACTTGAAATGTGTGGCTGAGCCCGATACAGATCGAATCCTTAGGGAGGTGCACGAAGGATACTCGGCTTGTCATGAAGGTGCCCGATCCATCGTGAGGAAAGTGCTGAACCTGGGCTATTACTGGCCCTCGATGAGCAAGGAGGCAACGATGCTAGTCTGATCCTGTGACGCTTGCCAGAGGTATGCCCCGAATATCGTGGCTCCCGCTACCGATCTGACGTCCATCAAGAGTGCTTGGCCCTTCCCGCAATGGGGAATCGATTTGGTGGGACCCCTTCCAATTGCAAGAGGTCAGTGCCAATATTTGTTTGTGGCTATTGATTATTTCTCGAAATGGATAGAAACTAAGGCATTGGCCAATACAACGGGGAATCATATCCTCAAATTCCTCCAGACCCATATTATATCCAGATACGGGATCCCTAAGGTGTTGATCACTGATAACGGCCCTCCGTTTAACGGGGTCCAGTGGAAGGAGTACCTGGAAGAACTGAAAATTGAGCACCGGACAGCCTCTGTCCATCATGCTCAAACCAATGGACAGGTGGAGTTAGCCAACAAGATCGTGATGAATGGCTTGAAGAAGAGGGTCCATGCCTTGAAGGGCAAATGGCTGGACGAACTGGAAAATGTGCTTTGGGCTGTTAGAACAACACCCAAACAATCGACTGGGGAGACTCCGTTTGGCCTTGTTTATGGCACGGAAGCAGTCGCTCCCGTTGAAATAGCTGTGGCATCCCATCGGACGAGGTATTATGAACCTCTGTCGAATGATGAAATGAGGCGTCTGGACTTGGACTTGGTCAAAGAGAAGAGGCGGAATGCCGATGAGGCCCAGGGTCGGATGCGCTTGGCAACGACCAGATATTACAATCGGCGAGTCAAGTCTCGACAGTTCTTTGTCGGAGAACTGGTCTGGCATCGGAACGAATTTACCCTTTTGGATCGGATCAACAAGATGTCACCAAAGTGGGAAGGACCTTATAAGGTCGTGGGGATACCAGCTCGAAATGCGTATAAGTTGGAAGACCTCGATGGCAAGGTGTTGAAGCATTCTTTTAGTGGTGAACACTTGAAGAAATGTCATGCCTGATATTAGTCGCCTTTAGTGGTAAACAGGTTTTGAGCCATCAATGAATGTTGGATCACGGTGGAACTCCGGCACGGATCTTGACGGCAATCCTAGCTCCTTCGCTCCACGCAATCCTGCAGGAGGGGTTAGACCGGGCGGTGACCCAGAATCCCTCTCCGATGCTTAAATGAGTACCTCGTCTGACTGGCAAGCAACAGATATCAAAAGTATTGAATTTCAACGTAAGTCTTCTAAGGTGATCTCCTGCCCTTTTATAGGCAAAGAGATGCCTCAGGTACCTGGCGAACCGTTGGGGGTGGTTAGCCCGTATCCCGCGTATCTCGGATGTGATCTCGCGTATCTCAGCCATGCCCCGCGTATCTCGGCCACGCTCCGTGTATCTTAACCACGTTCCGCGTATCTCGGCCACGCCCCGCGTATCTTGGCCTTATCCTCTGATAACGAGTCCCGACTTCTGTCGGGGACTCCAGAGTTGTTTCGTTGTGTCACCGCTCGGGGCCCCTCGTCATCGTGACAGGGCCAATCATTCTCAGGGATTCATCATCGGGGCCTACTTAAAGGCTTCTCATCGGGAGCTTCTAGCTCAGCTGTCGGGACCGACTCTGTCGGGACCTTGCCTCGTCGGGACTCCCTTCGTCGGGACCCTTCTCCTTATGTCATCTTGACCTTCATTTTGGGCCTGGTAGGCCTGTTTGCCGTTTCCTCCTCGTTAAAGGGCCTAACGGTCATAGCGGAACCCATCATTTGCCCCCAAGACATGAGGGACTTATAGTTCGTCGTGTCTTTCAACTCCCAACCTCCCGATATCAGTATCAGAGGCTTTTCTCTTGACAAAATTCCTTGACACGGATCTTCTCGTCCGCGATTCCTCGATACTCCGAGGATAGCCACAAAATCCGAGAAGACTCCTCCAATATTCCTTGATAATCGATTCTTCACCGGCTAACCTCCAAGAGTCCGATCTTCCCGCGGTCAATCTTCCAGGATCCGATCATTTTGCTGCGGAGCCTTCGGCCTCAGACCTCGTGGATCCTGCTCCCCTCGACGCTGCCAAGGATCAAGTTCAATCGCTTTATTTTCAAATCCTTGTAATTTCCTTTTGTTATTGTGAACCTCTTGGATCTTTATAATATCAATCTCTTTTGACTCCGATTATCGCTGCACCACCTAAGGTGAATTACCCACACCACTTAAGGCGAAACCACGCCACTTAAGGCGACTTAATCTCGTACACCACTTAAGGCGACTTAACCTCGTTCACCACTTAAGGCGACTTGATCTCGTGCACCACTTAAGGCGACTTAACATCGTGCACCACTTAAGGCGACTTAACCTCGTTCACCACTTAAGGAGACTTGACATCGTGCACCACTAAAGGCGACTTAACATCGTGCACCACTGAAGGCGACTTAACATCGTGCACCACTTAAGGCGACTTCTCAACTTGCGCCACTTAAGGCGACTTAATATCGTGCACCACTAAAGGCGACTTTACGTCGTGCACCACTTAAGGCGACTTCTCAACTTGCGCCACTTAAGGTGACTTAATATCGTGCACCACTAAAGGCGACTTTACGTCGTGCACCACTTAAGGCGACTTCTCACCTTGCGCCACTTAAGGCGACTTAATATCGTGCACCACTAAAGGCGACTTTATGTTGTGCACCACTTAAGGCGACTTCTCAACTTGCGCCACTTAAGGCGACTTAATATCGTGCACCACTGAAGGCGACTTCTTGATACTTAGAATAAATTTAAGGATCGTGCACCACTCAAGGCGACTTAGTATCGTGCACCAGTCAAGGCGACTTTTTGATACTTAAAATAAATCTAAGGATCGCGCACCACTCAAGGCGACTTTTCAACTTGCGCCACTTAAGGCGACTTAATATCGTGCACCACTGAAGGCGACTTTACATCGTGCACCACTTAAGGCGACTTTTCAACTTGAGCCACTTAAGGCGACTTAATATCGTGCACCACTGAAGGCGACTTTACATCGTGCACCACTTAAGGCGACTTTTCAACTTGCGCCACTTAAGGCGACTTAATATCGTGCACCACTGAAGGCGACTTTACATTGTGCACCACTTAAGGCGACTTGTCAGTACTTAGAATAAATCTAAGAATGGTGCACCACTTAAGGCGACTTTTCTCGTGCACCACTCAAGGCGACTTTCTCGTGCACCACTCAAGGCGACTTTACGTTGTGCACCACTTAAGGCGACTTCTCAACTTGCGCCACTTAAGGCGACTTAATATCGTGCACCACTGAAGGCGACTTTACATCGTGCACCACTTAAGGTGACTTTTCAACTTGCACCACTAAAGGCGACTTAATATCGTGCACCACTGAAGGCGACTTTACATTGTGCACCACTTAAGGCGACTTGTCAGTACTTAGAATAAATCTAAGAATGGTGCACCACTTAAGGCGACTTTTCTCGTGCACCACTCAAGGCGACTTAATTCTTATGCACCACTCAAGGCGACTTTTCAGTACTTAGAATAAATCTAAGAATCGTGCACCACTTAAGGCGACTTTCGTCGAGCACCACTTAAGGCGACTTAATCTCGTGCGCCACTTAAGGCGACTTAACATCGTGCACCACTTAAGGCGACTTAACATCATGCGCCACTTAAGGCGACTTAACATCGTGCACCACTTAAGGCGACTTAAAATCATGCGCCACTTAAGGCGACTTAACATCGTGCACCACTTAAGGCGACTTTCATCGTGCACCACTTAAGGCGACTTTTCTTCATGCATGGTGTTTCTTCAAGTGTTCGCCACTAAAAGAATGCTTTAATACTCTGCCATCGAGGTCTTCCAACTTGTATGCATTTGGAGTCGGCATCCCCACGACCTTATAAGGTCCTTCCCATTTTGGTGACATCTTGCTGATTCGATCCAAAAGGGTGAACTCGTTGCGACGCCAAACCAGCTTCCTGACGAAGAATTGTCGGGACTTAACTCGCCGGTTGTAATACCTGGCTGTCGCCAAACGCATTCGAGCCTGGACTTCGCCGGCTTCCCGACTCTTCTCTTCGTGCAAGTCCCACTCCAGACGTCTCATTTCATCGTTCGTCAAAGGCTCGTAATATCTCATCCGATGGGATGCCACGGCTACCTCCACGGGAGCAACAGCCTCCGTGCCATAAACAAGGCCAAACGGAGTCTCCCCAGTTGATCGTTTGGGTGTCGTTCTAGCAGCCCAAAGCACGTTTTCCAGCTCGTTCAACCATTTGCCCTTCAAGGCATAGACCCTTTTCTTCAGGCCATCCATCACGATTTTGTTGGCCGATTCCACCTGGCCATTGAGCATGGCGGACAGAGGCTGTCCGATGCTCGATGTTCAATTCCTCTAGATACTCACTCACCTGAGACCCGTTTAAACGGTGGACCATTGCCGCTGATCACCACCTTAGGAATCCCGTATCTGGACACAATATGGGTCTGGAGGAACTTGACGATCTGGTTCCCCGTCGTTCTGGCCAACGCTTTTGCCTCTATCCATTTCGAAAAATAATCGATAGCTACAAGTAAATACTTACATTGACCTTGTGCTTGTGGAAGAGGTCCCACCAAGTCGATGCCCCACTGCGCGAAGGGCCACGCGCTCTTGATGGATGTCAGATTAGCGGCCGGAGCCACGATACTCGGGGCGTACCTCTGGCACGCGTCGCAGGATCGGACCATCGCCGTCGCTTCTTTGTTCATCGCGGGCCAATAATAGCCCAAATTCAGCATTTTCCTCATGATGGATCGGGCCCCTTCATGGCAAGCCGCGACCCCTTCGTGCACCTCCTTCAGAATCCGATTGGTGTCGGGTTCTGCCACACACTTCAAGTACGGAGTCGAGAACCAGCCCTTCTTGTATAGCTGATTGTCCAGCATTACATAATTGGCCGCGATTCGACGTATCCTGTCCGCTGCTAC
This sequence comes from Clarkia xantiana subsp. parviflora, assembly GCA_036873135.1. Lineage (NCBI taxonomy): Eukaryota > Viridiplantae > Streptophyta > Magnoliopsida > Myrtales > Onagraceae > Clarkia > Clarkia xantiana. Next base: position 9,518,448 of record JAPTYO010000013.1, on the reverse strand, counting down.
TTGATCATCGGGGACTGCCCCCGTAGTCAGGTACGCGACTATCGGGGTCATCCAAGTTGGCTCCTTCTCCGATCTCGCTTCAATGGCGCACACCTGTGTTGGGTCGATGTTTGATAAGATCACCTTTTCTAAGAAGTGTACCTTCCGACTTTCTCCCAAGGGTGCCCCCAAGGCAAATTTTCTCAAGGCGTCTGCTTCTACGTTTTCCTCCCTCGGGATTGCCTCGATGTCGAAGCTTTTAAAGCTCTCCTTCAAGGTTTGTACCTCTCGTAGATACTTCTTCATTATCGGACTCCTAGCTTCGTATCGCCCTAGGACCTGGTTTACGATTAAAGCTGCGTCACACTTCACTCTTAAGTGATCGACCCCCGTGCCTCTAGCAATTTTCAGGCCCGTGATGAGAGCCTCATACTCCGCTTCGTTGTTTGTGGCCTTGAATGTTAAAGCCAAGGCGTATCAGAGCGGTTCACCTTCACCCGGTGGTATCAACAAAAAGCCCGCTCCTGATCCGTCCGAACTCGCGAAGCCATCCGTGTACATCTCCCAGGTATTTTCCTTGTTTGGCTGTTCTGATTGCTCTGCCCTCTCTAGTTGTTCTTCTATCGGGACCTCCATGGTTGCCCCCTCTACAGGGCCCGCATCTTCCAGATCGGGGGCTGTAGATTCTGCTATAAAATCCGCCAACGCCTGGCCCTTAATTGCCGTTCTTGGAGCAAAGTGTATCCGAAACTCACTAAGCTCTACTGCCCATTTCACTATTCTTCCCGACGCATCCGGTCGGTTCAAAAAATGCTTCAAAGGCTGGTTTGTCAGCACAGTGATCTCGTGTGCGTGGAAATAAGGCCTTAGCTTCCGAGCAGTAATAATCAACGCAAAGAGGTACTTCTCAACGGCGGGATAGTTCAATTCAGATTTGGCAAATGCCTTGCTTACATAATAGACGGGGACTTGATTACCCTCGACAATCTTTACTAACACAGAGCTAATGGCAAATTCAGAAACAGCCAAATAAAGGTAGAGCGGCTCGCCTGGAACCGGTTTCGCCAACGGCGGGAGGGTGCGAAGGTGCTGCTTGAGTGCTTGGAACGCCTCTTCACACTTGGCGGTCCATTCAAATTTCTTGTTGGCCCTCAGGACTTCAAAAAACGGCATTGATCAGTCGCTGGCTTTGGATAAAAGCGATTCATTGCAGCTAGTCGGCCATTCAGCACTTGTACCTCCCGATGGTTTATCGGAGACTGCATCTCCTCAATTGCCCTCAGCTTCTCAGGATTCACTTCAATTCCTCTTTGACTTAACATGAAGCCCAAAAACTTCCCTGAGTGGACTCCGAAGGCGCATTTCGTCGGGTTTAAGCGAACTTGGTGGAGTCTCATCCGCTCAAATGCCATGGTTAGGTTGTGCATATGATCCTCGGCTTGTCGGGACTTCACCAGCATATCGTCCACGTAAGCTTCCATGGTTTCTCCCAGCATATCTCCAAACAGCTTGTTCACCATCCGTTGGTAGGTGGCCCCAGCATTGATCAACCCGAAAGGCATGACATCGTAGTGATAGATGTCACTGTCTGCGTAGAACGCTGTGTGGGGCGTCTTCCTTGGCCATCTTGATTTGGTTGTAGCCTGAATACGCGTCCATGAAACTCAACAGTTCGTGTCCCGACGTGGCATCCACCAACTGATCGATTCTCGGGAGTGGATAGCAGTCCTTTGGGCAAGCCTTGTTCAAGTCGCGGAAGTCCACACACATTCGCCATTTCCCGTTGGTCTTCTTCACCAGCAGTGGGTTGGCAACCCAAGTCTGAAATCGGAGCTCCTTAATGAACCCAGCATCGAGCAACCTGCCCACCTCCTGCTGGATCGCGATCTTCTTGTCCGTGCCCATCGGACGCCTTTTCTGCGTGATAGGCTTGATCGCGGGGTCTATCTTCAGCTCGTGTACGATCACATCAGGGCTGATTCCTGGCATATCGCTCGGGGACCAGGCAAACAGCTCCTTGAACTCCTTCAATAATTCAATTAATTTCTGGGCTGTCTCTTCAGTCAGGGCAGACCCGATTTTCACCTTCCTCTGGGGTCCGTCGATCTCAACTTCTTTCAGATCTTCTACGGGGGCGGGACGCCCAAACTCTTCTCTAGGATCTGTGTCTGTCTGAAGGACAGTCATGGCCTCTCGTCTCCTCCTTCGGGTGGCGTTAACATAACATTTTCGAGAAGCCACCTGGTCACCCTTAACCTCTCCGACTCCGTGGTCGGTCGGGAACTTCATCTTCTGGTGCACCGTCGAGGCAACCGCCATCAGGGGGTTAATGGTGGTTCTTCCGATGATCGCGTTGTAGGTCCCCGCAGAATCGACTACCACGAACTCCACGTTCCTTCTTTCTGATTTCCACCTGCTACCAAACTCCACTGGTAAGGTGATTACTCCTAGCGGATAGGAGGTTGAGCCAGAGAATCCGACCATCGGGAAGTTTGCCTCCTTTAGATCTTTCTTCGTCTTCCCCATAGCCTCCAGCGCGTCCATGAATAGGATGTCGGAGGAGCTTCCCCCGTCGATTAGAATTCTCTTCATTTCGAAACCGTCTACATCCAAGGTTACCACCAAGGCATCGTCATGCGGAGTCTCCACGCCTATAAGGTCTTCCGACGAAAAGGAGATTACCATCTCTTCTTTCAAGGTCCAGGATCGGGACCTCTTACCCAGCACCACCGCCGTAGGGATTCTAGAAGCATACACTTCTCGGGCGGATGAAGTATCACCTCCAGCAGCAAATCCTCCGTGCGAGCACCGGACGATTCTGGATCGGTTCTCTTCTTCTTTGGGGACCGGTCGCGGGACCGGGAACGGGACCGCGATCGGGACCGAGAGCGAGATCGACACCGCTTATCCCCGACAAATTCTTTGAGCTTCCCATTCTGGATCAGCTTTTCGATTTCCTTCTTCAGTTCTCGACAGTGGTTGGTGTCGTGACCATTTGCGCGGTGAAATCGGCAGTAGCGACCCGTACGAGATCCCAAGAATTCTCCATCCTTCTTTGGAGGGTACCTGGAGATACCTTGTCGTTCCATGACTGTCTGCACTTCCGCCATGGAGCAGTTGAGAGGAATGTCGAGATCCTCCCGCTTATCCTTCCTTGAAGAACGCCTATCGTCCCTCCGATCCGGACGGCCTCGATTCTTGCTACTGTCGGGTTTACCCTTTGACTTACGATCGTCAAAAGGTTTAACCGACTGCTTTCCTTTGTTCGACTTTGGGGGCTCCAGTTCTCCCGCGGCTATCTTCGACTCCTGGACATCGATCTGCCGTTTTACCCTCTTCTGTAATGCCTGCCTGGGGGCAGACTAAAGAACCAGGTCAGGGCTCTTTCTCCAAGTGTGTTCGGGAACAGTGTACACACTATGTCTTCACTCGGGGCTCTTCCCAGACACGCCATGAGGTGCTTCTGGACATGGCGAACTGGATCTCCTTCGCCATCATACTCCTTTATCGTGGGGATGCCTAGCCCTGGCGGGGCGAGGGTGTCTATTAGGCGGGGAACGAAGGGATGAGTGGATCGATCCCTCAACTCTGACACCAGCGGCTTCTGTTCTCCCATACAGATGTTCACGATCTTTACCACTTGGTCGGGAGTGGTGGGGCCATTCAGGGGAATGGTCCTGTGCTGAACTGGTCCTGGCCCATCAACCACGAACCTCTCCGGCTGACCGGTCATCTTACCTCCTTCCTGGCCCTGGGGTGGGGCTTCCTGTACGTTCCGACCCTCTGTTGGTAGGGTTGCTTCTTCCAGCGGGGGCATCTCCTCCTGCCTCCTTGTAGCCTCCCTTCGGTCTAAGAGAGCCTCTACAGCCGCCAGGAACATGGGCATGGCCTCCGCCACGGCCCTTGTCAAATCTGCAGTCGGGGGGGCCTCCTGCCCCCTGTTATCCTGGTGTCGAGGGGCAACTTCTTCGGGATGCGATCCATTGTGCCCCCCTGTCTGGGAGAGTTCAGCCGGGGGATGATTCTGGTTTTCTCCTTGTTCTGGTACTGAATTCAGGTTTGTTGCAGCAGGGTGACGAGAACCACCAGATTGTCCCCTTCTGTTCTTGCCAGCCACCATCGAGCGAGTAGAAGGCATATCAGCTTTTTGTTAGTTTCCCACAGACGGCGCCAATGTTGGATCACGGTGGAACTCCGGCACGGATCTTGACGGCAATCCTAGCTCCTTCGCTCCACGCAATCCTGCAGGAGGGGATAGACCGGGCGGTGACCCAGAATCCCTCTCCGATGCTTAAATGAGTACCTCGTCTGACTGGCAAGCAACAGATATCAAAAGTATTGAATTTCAACGTAAGTCTTCTGAGGTGATCTCCTGCCCTTTTATAGGCAAAGAGATGCCTCAGGTACCTAGCGAACCGTTGGGGGTGGTTAGCCCGTATCCCACGTATCTCGGATGTGATCTCGCGTATCTCAGCCATGCCCCGCGTATCTCGGCCACGCTCCGTGTATCTTAACCACGTTCCGCGTATCTCGGCCACGCCCCGCGTATGGCCTTATCCTCTGATAACGAGTCCCGACTTCTGTCGGGGACTCCAGAGTTGTTTCGTTGTGTCACCGCTCGGGGCCCCTCGTCATCGTGACAGGGCCAATCATTCTCAGGGATTCATCATCGGGGCCTACTTAAAGGCTTCTCATCGGGAGCTTCTAGCTCAGCTGTCGGGACCGACTCTGTCGGGACCTTGCCTCGTCGGGACTCCCTTCGTCGGGACCCTTCTCCTTAGGTCATCTTGACCTTCATTTTGGGCCTGGTAGGCCTGTTTGCCGTTTCCTCCCCGTTAAAGGGCCTAACGGTCATAGCGGAACCCATCAATGAATAAAGAGGTTGCTTCCGATCAGATAGTTAAATCGCCTTAAGTGGTGTGGTTAAATCGCCTTAAATGGTGTGGTTAAATCGCCTTAAGTGGTGTAGTTAAATCGCCTAAAGTGGTGTGGTTAAATCGCCTTAAGTGGTGTGGTTAAATCGCCTTAAGTGGCGTAGTTAAATCGCCTTAAGTGGCGTGGTTAAATTGCCTTAAGTGGCATGGCTAGATCGCCTTAAGTGATGTGGTTAAATCTCCTTAAGTGGCGTAGTTATGTCGCCTTAAGTAGTGTGGTTAAATCGCCTTGAGTGGCGTGGTTAAATTGCCTTAAGTGGCATGGCTAAATCGCTTTAAGTGGTGTGGTTAAATCGCCTTAAGTGGTGTGGTTAAATCGCCTTAAGTGGCGTAGTTAAAGCGCCCTAAGTGGCGTGGTTAAAACTTCTTAAGTGACGTGTTGAATCACTCTAAGTGGTATGGTCAAATCGCCTCAAGTGGCGTGGTTAAATCACCTTAAGTGGTGCAATGATAATCAGAGAAATCTTTTCGGATTTGGTGGTTATCCTCGAAATATCGGGGAATCGTGGATGAGAAGATCCGCGTCAAAAGATTTTTTGTAAAGTTAAAAGCCTCTGATGCCAATATCGGGAGGTCCGGAGTTGGAAGACACGATGAACTGTAAGTCCCTCATGTCTTGGGGGCAAATGATGGGTTTCGATATAGCCGTTAGGCCCATTAACAACGAGTAAACAGTGAGTAGGCCCACTGGGCTCCAAAAGAGGCCTAGAGGACCAATATGAGGGGTCCCGACAAGGTCGGTCCCGATATATGAGCTGGACTCTCCCGATGGAATGCCTTTGAGTAGGCCCCGATGTTGAATCCCTGAGGATGTTGGCCCTGTCCCGATGACGAGGGGCCCCGAGCGGTGACCAAAGGAGATAACTCTGGAGTCCCCGATATCCGTCGGGACTTGCCACCAGAGGATGAGGCCGAGAAACACGCCCACTATCAGCGTAGTGGGGAAGTGGCCTGAAAAGGCGGAACGTGGGCTAACTGCCCCTGGCAGTTATCTCAACAGGTAACTGGGGTAACTCCTCCCCTATATAAAGGAAGGAATTACCTCAGAACCGGGACACTCATACTCTCATATATACTTGCCTATATCGAGATACTCATTTAAGCATCGGAGAGGGATTCTGGGTCACCGCCCGGTCTATCCCTTTTTGCAGGATTACTTGGAGCAAAGGAGTTCAGACTTCCGTCAAGAACGTGCCGGAGTTCCAATCGTGATCCAACAGTTAGTGCGGCGAGCATGCGTGTATAGCAAATACATATGTAGTCATGTAAGCGTATGTACGTAACATAGACGTAAATGTAACATGTATGCAAACATGGTATACGCTGCGCGATATATAATGACATGGAATTAATGATGTGAACATGGGAATATATATGCCATGATATGAGTGTAGATATATGTGCAACAGGGTTGCGGTAACAGGCACATGTCATGTATGTGCAGACGTGCACATGTAAGCGTGGGTATGTAAGCATGGGTGTATGCTAAAGACTCATAAAAAGAGTTAGAAGAATTAAGGAGAGGTAAACCTTCACCCTCACACTATACAGAGAAGTATGTGTTACGGACGCGCAGGTCCTGAGATTGCGAGGCACCATGCATCCGCCGCATCATTGACGAACGCCTCATAATAGGAGTATGTTCGCCACGTATATATCGAGAGACGATGCCTTTTTCGATATAGTATTGCCCCCGGAGTGGGACTGTTTGTAGTGACGAGGCCGGGTAAGCGCGTGTATGTGTCGTATAGGTGCGTAGGTCATATAGGTGTGTCTAGGTGCCAGTTCGAACCATAGGCGTACTAGTCATTTAGTTGCGAGGTGTTAGGCCTCTGACGCACTGTCAATGAACGTCCCATGATAGACATGTGTTGGGTCGCGCAGACGCGCGTAGTGTTGGGTCGCGTAGACGCACGTAGTGTTGTATAGGTTGTATAAGTGTTGGGACGAGACCCTTAGTGACATAGAATTGCCCCCGTATAGAGGATGTTTGCTATGAAGTAGTTGTGAACTTATAAGTCCGTAGGTGTGGAGTTGCCCCCGCAGTGGGGATGTTCGCCATGTAGTTATCTCGGACGCGGGGTGTTGACCCTTGTGCTAACTATTACTTGGGCTTTCCAAAGTTTGGTGCATTCAGCGACTGCTACTTGATGTTTCCGAGGTAGGGAGAAGGCCAGAGGTCGACGAGGCGACGTACCATTCCATGTCGACGGTCAGAGGACGGCGAGGCGACGTGCCTATCCATGTTGTTGCCGCTACCTGGTGTTTTCAAGGTAGAGTGCATCCTGTGACCGGTACTTAGTTGTAGATATGATGATGTAAAGCACAAACGTGGAAGTCGTTTGGCGATTTGCGGACATAAGAGCCACTTAGAGGTGTGTGGACATGATAGCCATTTAGTAGTGCGCGGACCTGATAGCCGCTTCAAGAAATGCGGACATGATAGCCGCATAGAGATGTGTGGACATGATAGCCACTTGGTGTATCCATTAGGTGCTTTGTATGTGAGGTGGTAGGTCTCGCATTGACATGTCGACGCGCGTGCGCGATGCTGCGCTGGGTGTCTATATACTTAGTTTTTGAATGGGAGGTGCAACTCCTCCTTCTTGGTGCGTTGACGCGCGCGTGCTATACGTTTGGTATGATAGTCCCTGCGAATCTCGCAAGCTGGCAATCTTAGAGTAACGATGTTACACTATGACTTTTTACGACTTCCTGTTTGTATGTCGTTCCTCTAACGTGACGAATCGCGTTGTTGCTGTTGCGGACACTCCGCCTCGTTCCAAAACCAAATGAGCTGACTCCGAGGTGCGTCCCTCGAGCGATCCCAAGCGGTCGAATTCTGGCAGTGGCGAGGTGGTGAACGTTAAGGGTCAGGCTCGCGCGCCTGCTATGTCTACCCGCCGGTCGAGGGACCGGACCTTGGAGGAGAGGTCTCTTTGTTAAGTTGTGTAACTTGCCTTTATTTTCTTGCTATACTTTGATGTTTGGGCCTTTTTTTTTTTTAATCTTTGTGTGTGTTCATAGGTATTTCGCACCTTTCCGCGCTCACCTGGGCTGACTTGGTTCGTCCTGCCAATGACGCTATCACTGGTGGGGAGTGTGCACTCTTTGCTTGTTGGGGGGGGCCCCGTTTCGCCAAAGGTGCCCGCTTGACTACTCCCAAGGTGGGAGTATGTGTGTTCCGGCAGATTATTCCTCTTGTCGATCAAAGGGTTTGTCCCGAGGAACCTGAGGATGCGCACTCGTATGCTGAGGGTGCGATGACATGTCTTGCGCCTGTAATTATTCATCCTTACTCTTTTATAACTTGTCTTTATTCCTTTTTTATTTAACGCACGGAGGAGAAGAAGGAACTTTAGGAGAGTGCGACATGGTAAGTCGCGAGCTGGCGAGCGCGAAGGAGGAGTTGTGCTTCTTGGATTCGAAGGTTGCTGACAAGGAGGCGGGAACCTCATCTTGTCAGGTTCGAGTTGTTGTACCCGAGTCTGATGTTGTTGCCCTTCATAAGAAGGTTGCTGAGGATAGCGAGGTGCACGACCTTGCCATGCAAGCTGTGGGGGAGAAGGCCTATGCAGCAGGCAAGGTTGATGGTGTGGTGGAGTACAAAGATTCGGAGTCATATAGAACTGAGATTCGGGCAGGTGATGGCGACTTGTTGTACGAATCCATCGAGGGCTTTATTGAATAGGTATATACTGTTGCCTCCGATTTCCTGCTTCGATCAGTTGGGTGTATATGCCACGTTTGCCACTGGGCATGTGGCTGCCTTGCGTATTAGAGATGGGATTGTTCCCCCGTCTGTTGTGGCGAATGCCCCCCAGATTTCTGAGGCGCCTGCCCTTGAGGTTATTGAGGCGGATGCCTCCTGGGATGTTGTGGCTGATATTCGCCAGTATGAATTGGTATTTGATGATGATGGTGAGTTGAGTATAGTGGTGGGGGCTCCTCTGGATGAGGTTGTAGCAGATGCATGCGGTGATGCTGATGTTGTCGATGTTCCTGACGTGGCGTCGGGTTGATCGTTGGTTTCATATTGATCCTTTGTATATAGTTTTGGTTCTCCGTGTCGGGTTGAGGTTGCATTTGGGGTGTTGTCCCTTTGAACCTTTTATGTTTATGTTTTGATGCTTGACATTGTCATATAAGACCTGTCATGAATAGTTTAGTAATGCATGAAAACATGGTAGTAATATTTCATACCTTTGCTTTCATGATTGTCCATCTGTTGTAGACTATAGAGTAGAGTTGAGACTCGTCCTATTGTTGGATGTAGCATCCGTAGTTGTTGTTAGGAGACGTATGTTCCTGCATTGCGCGCCCCTCTTGGTTATACCAAGGCATGGCGAAATGGATATGTGTTAAACACATGTTTTGTATGCTTGCCGTATTTCATGGGTATTAACACGCAAGACTTTAGAGTGACGATTAGCATTTATGGGTAGTAATGGGTAAGGCCCTTGTCCCGGCACTTGGTATTTATGAGTAGTAATGCACAAGACCTTAGATTGACCCTTGGCATTTATGAGTAGTAATGCGAAAGACCCGCACAAACATGTGAACGTGTCGTCTCGACGAGGCGAGACCTTAGTTTTTACCGTCTCTTAGTCCACTCTAAGGCGACGTTGTCACAAGACGCTACTTGTCAGTTTGGTGCGGTTTTCCATCCGTTAGTTGGGAACACCCCGCGTAACATTGTTGTAAGGCGTTCTGTTGGCTAACCCAGTTACTTGCCCTGCGATGCTAGTACGCCTCCACTTTGTTAGTCAAAGGGGCGTGACAAAGGTCGTGTAATACGCCTTATAGTTTATACCGTCTTTTGGGCCATTCCAAAGCAACGTTGTAGCAAGACACGACTTGCCAATTTTGAAAGTGTTTTGATCCGCTACTTGGGTACCCCTGTTATAGCGTTGAGGCGAGGTGTTCCTTGGCTAATCCTTGTACTGACCTTGCGATGCTACTACACCTCTACCTGGTTATTCCAGGGGGCTGTACAAGTTCGCATTACACGACTTGTAGTTTTTTCGTCTCTTGGGCCATTCCAAGGCGACGTTGTGGCAAGACACTACTTGCTTAGTTAGAGTGTTTTGTTTCCGTTATTTGTTCACGGATAAGATAACATTTTACAAGACTCAACTTGTAGGTTTGGTGAGTTTTTCGCTGCGTTGCGCGTGGCGGCGATGGTAGGATATGCTCCTACCGGCGTAGAAAGGTGGTACGTAATAATGAACGCTACTTATGATAAGTAATAGGTTCTCATGGGGTTGCCCTCGTAAAGAGGATGTCGCACCATGTTTCATGGGGTTGCCCTCATATAGAGGATGTCGCGCCATCTATTGTGGGGGTGAACCACACCCAAGTGTTTATTAATCTATATTGGGTGTCATTTTCCTCAGTAAGATGTCATGGGGTTGCCCTCGTATAGAGGATGCCGCACAACGTAGTAAATGATTACCTCTTGGTTGAAAAATCCAAGGAATGGTTGTTGTAATCATGGGGTTGCCCCCGAGCGGGGATGTCGCGCCATGTTATTTGTAAGTAATCCTTAAAAAAATTTCCAGGATGTAGTTGTATAGAGTAGACATAATAGATGTCGCGTGATAGAGCGTATTGAATGCTCGTTGTTGACGTCGAGTATTGACATGTTGGCGGCGTATGATATAGGCCTCTTGTTGTGTTTAGCGTAATAGCTTGTATTGTTGATGTAAGTTGTATGCATAGAGTCCACTACTTGGTATAATTCCAGAGTAGGGAGTATGTGAGAATACTGTACCTACGAGAATACATTAACTTCATTAGATAATTGCAATGCTTGCAATATGATAGGGAATAGATGAAGTTCTATGGTCTCCTTCAATTATATATGTATTTAAACATTTGTATGAATACTCCATTTGGTTGACGACGCGTGTTAAGCGTGGAATTTTTTCAAACGTTCCTAGTTGTATGTGTTCGTTAATATATCGATGTTTGCGTTCTCTAGTCGATACGCGTAGTTGCATCCATGTCGTGATGCGAATATACGTGTGCGATCGCTACTTGATGTTACTCCCAAGGTGAGATCCAATATATGTGGTGAGTATTCTGTAAGATATCGTGATGACATCGTTCAGGATGTGTATGTATGTCATTTCTACTTAGCTTGGGTGCCTAAGTAGAGTGTTCGTAAATAGAGAATTTCAGGGAGTGTTGTATACAACCTCCACTTGGTGTTGTCTCCTTGTATCTGTACATAACCTGTCTCAAATTTTTTCGCATTGATTCGATATATTGGTTAGTAAGTAATATGGAGCTATAAGTCTCCTTGTAAGGCTATGTCGCCTGTCACGTCGTCCAACTGGACTAGATTAGACTAAACTATTCGATCCTCATATCAGGTTCGGCTAGTTCGTTCTCTTCGGTTTGTAATGTCAATATGACTGGATCAGACTATTCGCGACTAGTCTGTTCCGTTCAGCTTGCATTATGTTCTGAGTAAATCAGACTATTCGGGGTAGATATCTTACCCGAGTAGTTTGTTCTATTCAGCTTAGTATTTCGCATAGAGTTATTACCTCTTACTCGAGTTTTGGCCATATGCCGGTTACCTGTAGAAGAGATCGCCTTTCGAGGGCGATGCATAATGTTGATATCTTGGGTTGAAATCGTATAGGGTGTAAAGGTTGTTTTCCTCATATGTGGCTTCCTCTTAGGAAGAGTGGTGTCGCCCGTTCGCGCGTTCGCGTGTTCGCGCACTCGCGTATTCGCACGTTCGCGTGGTCGCGTGTTCTTTCATTTCTGAACTTCTTCCCTATAGTTTGGTGGGGTGACAAGCACTTGTTCGTTCGGTGCCCTCCAAGTCGCTTGGCAGTCACACCATCTTTATTTGCTTTTGTGTGATGAGTATCTCTTGTAAGTAGGATACTGCTAAACTCTTGTAATAGTCGTAGTTGACGACGTGCCCCCGTTCTTGCGACGAGTGTTGGGCATTTCCCTTTGTGACTGCTGTATGGCAAAGCCCATTCTTAAGGAGGATTTGTAAATTCTCTCCCTCCTATTCCTTGCATTTTAATGTGAGTGTGTTATTGGTGGGATTGAGTAGGGGTAACTGTTCCCAGCTTGGATGCGTGTCTCGTTGTGATGAGAAACATTGGTACGCTTTGTGTCGAATTTACGCGTTCTTATGATTCTTCATGGTGTTGTACCTCTGCCGTGGCTATGACTTGTAGCTTAACTTTTTTGAAGTTGTGCTTGTGTTGCGGATGTATACACGGTTAAGGAATGTCGAAATGACAAGGTCCCTCGCTTTTCCTTTTGTTGTTATCGGGTGTAGTGCTTATGTTACCTTTAACATTCGCATTAGGTCGTGCATGTCTGGGTAAGTGTGTGTAAGTACATATATGTGCGCGTAGGTACATGTGGGTACGCGGGATTGCCCGGGGCCTATCCATCCGTGTTAGAGTCGCCTCCTTATTTGCTCGGCGAAGGAGTATTTGTAGGATGTCTGGGATAACTATGTCGTCTTTTCCACGTGATGGATTTGGCACAGATGTTTGTATAGAGCAGGATTCGATATTGAATAACGTTCCGCACTGGTGATGGACTTGTCCCTTGAATGGTGCCCCGCCTTGTTTTTTACCGCGATGCGACGCTTGAAGAGTTTGGACTCCTTCATGGAGGTGTAATCAGTGCATTCCCCCGGTTGGGGATTGGCGAGCAAATTAAGAATTCTGCGCGGTCGCGGCCTATTGAACAGTTGTGTCGGAATAGGATGATGATAATTGTTCCGATTGCAGGTTTCCCTCCCTTAGTGGGGTTTGGAATCGTTGTCATTACTCGTTTCGTCTGTCATGGGCGGTCTTGTATACCTCCTGTTTTGTGTCTGTCATGTTGCGCGTTGATTGTTGCACCTTGTCCCTCTGGGGGTGTTGCTATGTCTGGCGTTGGATGCAACATGTTGAGGTAATGCGACTAAAGTCGTGTCTTCCCCCTTTGTGTTCGCTTTTATTCCTATTTTTCCTTATCATAAGATAGAATTTTGTAATGTATAGAAATAGTTATAACATTCAGTTTATAGGAAATGGTTACTCCCTGTGTCAGTTGTGAGAACCCCTCGGTTTAAGGTCTTGTCAACCTTGTGTTGAATATATACTTGCTTTGTGTTGATCTCTATAGGTACGACCTGCATTTATGTTATTGTATATATATAGTTGTTACTATAAAGGATACGCTTGCGATAGGCATGCCAGCGGACGTCTGGGGGATTCGCATTGGTACCCCCGCCATAAGGTTTGGACTAGGTCGTCATGTCAATGGCTTCACTCGAAGATGATTTCTAGTGGTAGTGATCCCTTCGCCGAGCCGGAGTGATCACGACACGTGAAAACTGTTGGTCGAACGTCGATGGTTGATGGTAATAGGCGCTGCAACTTTGGCAGTGTTAGTGGTGATAGCATCGATTGCTTCTGCCTTGGTGCACACTGTTGTAGGGGTGGCAGTAGACACAGTCGCTATAGCGGTGGTTACGACGTCAGAGTAGCACGACGTGGGTCGGCGTAGCGCTCCAGTGTTGGTCTTTGCATGTCTCTGTGCTAGACTATGCGTCTCCTGTTGGGAAGTCTCTATGAATGTCAACGTTTGGATTGGTGCATCATCATGTTGGTGTTCTTGAGCATGCAACATCTTCTAGGACGCGTATGCTTCCCATGCCAAACACCACCATGTATGACATATGTGTTTGCCATATAGCTGTTGCTGGTAAGCAAGAGTTTGTTCGTTCCAATCTCGAGGACGACGCCAAAATGTTGGATCCTGACTCTTCGCGGGTCGTTGACTTGAAAGTCGTCGGGTCCTTGAAGTGTTGCGTGGTTATGCTAACGAGTTATTTGAGCTCGCGGGTGTCCGACGGTCGGGATGTCGGACTGTCGGAGAGTCGAACTGTCGGAGAGTCGGAGCGTCGGAGACTTGCAAGCCCTTGAAATGACTAAGTGTTTGGATGTCTTGCAGTGTACGTACATGCGTACACCTCACGGAGTATGCGCATGTGCGTGCCCTGCGGAGTATGCGTGTATGCATGCCCTGCAGTGTATGTATGTACACATGTCTTGCGGTGTAGACGCGCCTCTTCCTGACTCTGCACAAGGGGCAGTATCGCACACGACGCAGAGAGGGGGGGGGGGGGGGGGGCGATGAGCCCTTTCCGAAGCTTAAATTAGAATTGTAGAGAGAGAAAGTTTAGAGAGAGGTCAGAGCTTCGGCGCCAACTTAGTTGTGAAATGAATGATCAAGGCCCCTATTTATATGAAACCTAGAAATCAGACCGTGTTTTGAACGGTCCAACATCGGTTTAATTGTGAAAATGTGAACCGGACGTGGATGAGCATAGAGTTGACATCGGAGAGTCCGACACGTGTTGTGTACGCGTATGGGGTTTACGCGTCACCGAGAAGGACGGTCCAGACCACACCGAGCTATCACGACAACCCGGACCTAGGTCCGGATTGTGCCTACAATCCGAACCTAGGCCCAGATTGTATACAATCCGACGAGGTTTTTAGGCTCGGAACGCGCACACGCGTGTCCCGAACCTTTTCCAAACTTGCGGGTAAATAATTTAAAGCCGTTGGTGGGTTTGACGTGTAAACGAAGTCTGAGTAATATAAAACTAACCCGAATCGGACGTACACCCAACATGCATAGAGAAACTCTCTCCATACCATAGAGGAAGACTACTTGCCTCTGACAAACAAAGCAATAATTACTGATATATATGGCCACAATCATCTGTATATACACCACAGCCTCATAAATCAGAACAGTACAAAATCTCATCTTTCATAGCTCTCAGATAATATCTCAATTATAATCCAAAATCAGCACTGTGTAAACATTTTATTCTGGCCTGGCGTAAACATCTTAACGTAGCTTCAGACCATACTTGGGACGCAGAGCATTGAGCATCTCCACATATTCAACTGGGGCCGTCTTGCTGCTAAACACCTCGCTCCATATCTTGACAAGCTCTGTTCATCAAAATTTAATTCTTCACTAAACACAGCTGAAATCTCACAAAGTTTGGAGCTTTCTATCAATTCTCTACTAAAACATAGCTTAAACCCCATACAGCTTCCAACTTCTATGTTAGTTCTTCCCTTTCTTCACTAGAAGATTATGATTCAATTATTAATCTCTACCAAACACTAACAATCTCAACTATAAAAGGTTAAGATGTTGAATAATGCAAGATTAAGCTTGTAAATCTTAAAGCATACCATCTTTCTCTGAAGATGAGAGGCACATGATGAGCATATCGAATCTTGGGACCTTCGTCAGATGATCTAAATAGCCAACAGTAAGTCCCGTGTCTTCACTGCCAATGGAAAAAGAAAATATTTGGTAAATAACCATGGGACCTTGAAATGCTTGATAACATCTTAAAAAACTCCGCCGACAAACAGGAATGAGCACCTATCCTTCTTTGAGATTGAGAATCAGATTTACTTACATGAAGAGTGTAGCAAGACACTTGATAATGTCAATTAGTAGAGGGGCCGACAGTGCATTTTTGAATATTTGAGGTAAGGAACTTGGAGAAGTAACCTGATGGAAATGGAAAAAAAAAAATGTAATAGAGGAAGAGGAAGCATCAGTAAGTTGTGAATGCTGAGCAGATTTGAATAACTGGAGAGAATATCTCACTAAATACTGAGTTACAAAGAAGTGAACCTGCAGTAAACGAGTCTGCAAAGAGCGGTTTCCATTGAATCCACGCCAAGAAACCTCGAACTGATACGCAGACTTAGGCGGTGTGATATTCTTTTCAGCTTCTAACAAAGCTCGAGCAGATGCTCGGGCTGCAAGCTCCTGAACTGATGCCTTTAGTTCTTGCTTTCCAGTTTTCTCAGTCCTCTATAAAAGTGACCAATTGTCAGTGTAAAAAGAGATGACTGATGGAGAATCAATTCAAATTGTGGAAGACTGATTTAAAAAAATTAAGAAGAAACTCAGAGGAAGTTCCTGAAGAAATCGACATGCAACATCTGAAGTATCATATAACATAAGCAAATTTTAAGGAAGAAGTGTAATTAGAACAAAAGCATCTACTTTTAAGACCTTGTGAATATTGATGGGCTTTTGCTTATCTATATCTTTAGGAATTGAGTCCTTTGGTTGAGTATGGCTTTCAGCTGAAACTGCACTTTTTATTTCCTGCACGGTTGCAGATGATTTCAAAGATACTGGTTGATTTCTCTCCTGCAAAACCAAACCTCAGGCAACAGATGTTGACTTAGATCTACTCAACCAGTAACTTAGAGAAACAGACAAGACAAAGAGTAAGTTTTGGCTCAAAAGTCATCAGTAAGCTAAAATCTTAGGAAGAGATGACTGAAGTTTATCATAAAAAATCATGTTCATGAAGTGCATGAGCACATACCAAGCACTTTCAGGAAAAAACTAAATAGGTTATGGTCAAAGTTGATGGCCTTTGAACCTCACATTCCACATAGAGAACTTTTTGTGCAATAACGAATATATTTTCAGAGGGTTTAGGTCAGATAATCATCATTTAAGAGGAGATAAATAAATAAAATAGAGAAACAAAAGAAGCATATACCTTATCAATATCCTGGATCGCAATAGCTCCCAAACTGCGCCCACCATTCTCTGAGTTCACTGTTTTTTTTCCTGAGATAAAGCCTTTCAACACACCAGATGGCTTCTTAAGAACTTCCTAAACCGTTGTCACAGATCAGTCCGTTGGCAATATGAAAACAAAACATCATAAAAGCAATTCTCAGATACACTTGAGTATATACAAGGCTGGGTATCTCAACGGTTGGTTGTGAAAACAAGAGAACAAAGAAAGCTAAACAATTACTAGCACTCAAGTCTAACTGTTAAAACAACTCGAGTATATACGCAAAATCTAGGTTGAGAAATGATATCTATGAAGTTTTTAAGCAGAAATGTTACCTTTTCAAACAAAGATTTAGCCTCGGCATACTGTTTATTGACTTCTTGGTTGTCCGGCTCCAGTCGAAGGGCAAATTCAGCATCTACACACAGCTAGGTTCATAATAACTAAAATTGGAAAATGCTACTTATAGTAGAGCTTCAAAAACAACACATACCCTCGAGCGATTCTTTAAATTTTCCGATTTCTTTCCTAGCTGTTGCACGACGTGAGTATGCTTTAATGTAACGGTCATCCAAATTTAAGGCTTCAGTACAGTCATCCTCAGCTTCTTGGAATCTAACCATAAAGAAAGAAAACATCAAAACCATGTGTCCTAATCATACATTTGCAGACCCAGAAAAGAAAAAAAGAGGATAGACACAATTAGGAAAACATTCCATGAACCAGTACTCCAGCACATAACAACCTAATCGGTTAAGAAATTAAATCATGAACTTTATTCACATGGTAAAACCTAATATCAGAATCATACCTTTTGATTTTGAGGTAGGCCATTGCTCTATTGGCATAAGCAACAGCAGTTGGCGAAAATGCAATGCTTCTTGAATAGCAATCTATTGCTTCATTATATTTCTTTTTCTTAAAAAAGTCATTACCCTGCAACCAAGATTATAATAAACAGATGTGTTCTAATGAATCTCATTTCAGGAGAATGTTATGATTACTTTGAACATGTGAATAAGCCCTACCAATTCTTTCTCGGAAACAGCATCAGGCATAGAGTCTTCAGCAGAGAAACTACTTGATAGACGACTTGCCACATCGTAACTTGCTGCATAGTTATTCTGTCCTGCGGCGGATCTTCCACTCTCATTACTTGATGAAGATGCAGCCTGTAAAATAGCCTACCAACATCAAGATGTTGTAAACGAGTACTTAATATGGTAAATTTATCCTCCTATGTACTCCATATGTACTTAATACAAAAATAATAAGATCATAATTTGACAAAACAATTCCTTCGGAAAACAGTTACCAAACAACATTAAAATATATTATTACAATTTTCATGTATAATAAGGGAGCTGCTTGTGTCTCCCATATCAAACATTCACATATATATAAATATATAAACATAAAAATTATATTTAAAAAAAATGATAACATTTCTAGTTGCTCCAGAAACGTATGCAATTTACCTTTCCAGGTACTTGAGTCTTCAATTTCTTGTCTTTGTCCTTAACTAAGAGTTCCCAATCCTGCAAATCATTCAAAAATCCCCGAAAATCCTGGGGAATGGGCAGTAAACCCAGCAAAGTAGTAATCTTAAGAACTAAATCCTCAGCCAACCAATTTTTTTTAATACAATACGCCATAGTTTCGGGGTTTGAAAGGCACGCGGGAACGATAATGCATACTATACATAAATGATCCTACTTTCACATTGGCGTCTTCATTTTTATCATAGATATTCTTCGTTTGTCAATTCACATGAACATGTTAAAGATTATGCAGTAGATAACGAAGAATTATAGGTACAAACCAGAGCTTGATCGCGACCGTGTTTAGTCGGAGTCGGAGCCATGGAAGCCGATTAAGAGCAAAACGCAGGAGAGAGTGGACTTCACAGTCCTGCGTAGGTCGATTCTTCTGGAAATTAAGAGAGAAGAGCGGCTCATGGGCCATTGTGCACCTGGTTCATGTATTGAAAAACCAATGTACGTGGATCTCTAGGCTAATTTCACTCCTACTTGGGCTTTACTGAATTAAGTGGGATTGGGAGACAAGCCCAAGAGTAAAACTAAGTTTGATGAGATGAAGTGAAATGTATAATACGCCCTAATATCTATACTAGTTGAAAGTATTGCCCAAATGTTACAAAAGTTGCTTTAAGTAACCCAAAACAAGTAATGATAAGTAAGAATATCATGTTGCTTTAGTTTGTCCGATAAGATAGATTGTTATTGTAAATACTCGATTTTGACTCGGACTTAACGTTATTATATGTGACGTATCATTTTCAGACGTGTAACGTTACGAAGTGTTCGAAAATGCTCATGTGCATATTAGCGTAAATAAATAAATATATATATATTCCAAATATCTCGGCTATATTCGAAATATATATATATATATATAATAGTTATTATCTGTAAGATAATTATCTATAGGTATTTATCTTCTATTATTTAGGAATAATTATCTGTAGATATTTATCCGTAGGAATTTATTTGTCAGTTATTTTATTGTTTTAAGATTTAGGAGATCTTATTTGTAAATCTATGTCATTATGTAAATTCTACTATAAATAGGGGTCCAATTCTACACTGTAAACACATAGAAAAACACAAGTCAAAAAAATAAAAAGAATCTCATCCGTTTTTTACTGCGATTTGTTGTTTTCCATAGATATTTTATTTGTTTTCATACATTCTTTGTTTAGTATTATTATTATACTAGGGTCAATTACCCGCGCAACGCGCGGAGTGATATGTTGATAAATATGTCGTATAGTTGTAATGTAATGTCCTATATGTAAGGGATTAAATACATTTTCATATCACTTCTTTGCACAGAATCCACTTTTGGTAACACTTCTATTTTTTGTATACTTTTGGTACCAATGTTTTCAACTTTGTATCCTTTTGGTACCACCATTAACTTTCCGTCCAAATTGGCCGTTAAGTGGCATGTGTCATGCACATGACCGCCCTAAACTTTTGAATTTGTTTCAATTTGTTTGAATTTGTTTCAATTGGGCTAGGTCCCAATTGACCCAGCCGGACCTAGCCTAGAGCTAGGTCCGGCTAAGTCAATTTGGGTCAAGGGTTCGATTTGGAAATTTCAGGGCTAAATTGAACAAATTAAAAGTTAGGGATGCATTAGATGGACTAAATTGAAACAAATTCAAAAGTTTAGGGCGGTCACGTGCATGACACATGCCACTTAACGGCCAATTTGGACGGAAAGTTAACGGTGGTACCAAAAAGATACAAAGTTGAAAACATTGGTACGAAAAATATACAAAAAAAATAGAAGTGGTACCAAAAGTGGATTTGTGCAAAGAAGTGATATGAAAATGTACTTAATCCTTATATGTAATTGTAACCAAGGATACTTCAAGTACCTCATCCAACAACCAACACATAAATACATACATATATAGATATGTCATGTAGTTCAACACACGTAAATACATACATATATAGATATGTCATATAGTTCAGATTCTACAGCACCTCATGCAACATTCAACACACACATACAGATACAGAGACGTAAGTTCAATTAATCAGCAGAGGATATTATATCATAATTGCAAGTAGACAGAAAAGAAGAATGATGTGTGTAACTCTGTTGTAACTTGGTATGAGTTCTTGGAGCATTTGCATCTTCTCATTTATTATCTCGACGTTTCTGCATTTTTCAAATACAGTAAATAGATCTCAATCATTAGTACCCAAACCAAACAATTTATCTCCCTAATGATGCATACCCAAGGTTGGTTGGACCAACTGGTAAAACGAGTTGTGTTCCCCGTGGAAAAACCGAGGTCGAAACCCGCCGGAGACGCCGCCTTGGAGAGGACTTTAACCCTCAATTTTTTTTGGAATCCAAAGCATGTTCAAATACCTGAATAATAGTTCGGTATTAAGAATAAAAATCAATCCTAAGATAGCCACGATCGAATCTTTCCAAAGAATCATACATGAAAGAGGCCTAGAAGATTGATTCAAATTAATTACCTCCACCTCTAATAGATTATACATTTGATTCCGCTAGTTAAGTGTACATGTGAGTAAAGTGTACCACATCAGTTAGATTGAAAGAGTTGGAACACTATATAAGCTTGGTGGGCTACTCCTACTATTACCAATTAATTTTAGTATGGAATCTCACTAGGCTTATATAGTGGGTCTGTACTCGCTCCAGAATTAATCACCTAACACATGTTGGATCCAAGAAGAAATACAACTCTATCAATTTCAGATGCAGTAATAATAAATTTAGTTGAACACTCAACCACTATACAGAATATATGCACGAATTACAACATTTATCTTACAATACCAATAAACTAAGTAAAAAAAATATTTTTAGTGATTAAGAAATAAACTTTAGGAATCAGCTTAACTGTGCATTCTAGTGTATGAACCTGAGAATGGAACTTTGACCTGCACTTAAAAAAAGAACAGTTTTTAAAAAAGACGAAGAATAATAATAAATTCGAAATCTTTATAAGTGTCTTTATAATTTTCTTTAAATATTAGCATTAATTAGTTAAAATTAATTCACAAATTATAATAGAGCATAATATAATATTAATTATATGTATCAGAAAATGTCGAATTGTTAGTTTTCGTTTTGTAAGAATAATTGTCACTTATGTTACTTCTTCTCAGTTTTCCACGGAGTTTCTAGGCGCTAAGATTATTTTATATTTTTGTGAAATCTATTATTATATATTTTAAACTAAACAAATATTGTGAATAAAAATATAAGGCCAAAAAATATAAGTATATTAATAGTTATATCTATCTCATATTATCAATTACAAAAATAAAATTTTTATTCATAAATATGTTTGGCTAAAAGTATATATGGTGTTACACAAAATTATTTTAAAAGAGTATTACAATAGAAAAAATACTATTACTTTATGGATCATGTGCGTTAGATTTTATGTTATATGCATAATTATAATTATTTACATGTTGATAACAAGCAAATATTATTTCATGAAATTGATATGTAATATACATAATTTTTCTTTAATTTAATCTTAGGTTTCATTTTTAAAAACAAATATGCATATAATTAATTTTTAGAAAATATAATACTATTACCTTTAGTACTGTATACAGTTTATTAATAGTTTTAAGAAAAAAAAAATCATAAATGTACGTTACAAATAAGATAAATTTTCTAATTTATTTGGAGAAAGAATAAAAGTTTTTCGAAAGATTATAAAGTAAGTTACATGACATTAGGCCTGTCAATTTTACCCGTGACCCGCGGGTGACCCGCAAATGACCCGCTCACGGGTCGGGTACGGGTGACCCTAAGTATGCTAACAGGTCATTTACGGGTTGACCCGTAAATGACCCGTTGAGAGCGGGCCGGGTACTGGGTTTGAGATTAGGACCCGTACCCGGCCCGTGACCCGTTTAAATCAGTTTTTTTTTTTTTTTTTTTTTGTTTCCCTACATAATGGCTAAAATCTAAATGCTAAATTGCTAACCCTAGGCGCGCTAGTACTCTCACTCTTAGTCACTCCTTCCAATCTTAGACTTCTTTTTATATACCGACAAATCAAACTACTAATTAATATTTGATCTCATAATTAATTGATATCCAATTACTTTCGTACGTCCACTCAAATTCGGGTGCATATATTAGTAGTGTGTGTTCGAACGAGTTCGAAACATCACTTATTTAAATTTGCATTGCATGTTTGACCCGAGTCACGGGTCAACACGGGTCAACCCGTTGACCCGTGTCCCGGGTACGGGTTTATAATCCTGACCCGTAATGACCCCCGGGTCAATCACGGGTCGGGTCGTCCGTGACCCGCGGGTCACGGGTCCCGGGTCACGGGTCACGGGTTGTGACCTGTTGACAGGCCTACATGACATACCATATATGTAAGATAAATGTAAGTTAAAAATGAAACAATTATAAGTTATATATATATATATATATAGGGGTGGGGGGCGGTGTGTGGGCGTTAGGGTTAAATAATATATATATATATATATTATTTAACCCTAACACCCACAACCCCCCACCCACACCAGTATAATGGTCGACTATTATATGTTAACTCTATAATTTTTTTTGGTTAAGAAAAGTCATAATAATCATCATCATATATAATGAAGAATTCAAGGATAAAAAAGTATTAAGTTTTTTTTTTTTTTTTTTTTTTTTTTGTTAACGCGTGTCCCAAAAACAAACAAATAAAACAGAAATTTGTTTCCTAAACCATTTCAACAACCCCCACCCAAATTTAATCTCTTTATTATTATTTATTCTCTACTTGTAGCTTCAGCTTGCATTGTATAGGGAGCAAACTCGTGTCTAGTCATTGGGAGGGAGGTCATGAAAGCTGCTGTCGATCGAGCCTCACGTCTTTGTCCTTTGATCGATCAATTATCTGGCAAGGTACGTTTTAGTTTTGCTTCACTTTCCCAACCCTTCTTGCTTATCCATTGATACGTACAACCGCTAAAATTTTGCATGAAACTAATTGATCAAAAGAAGCGAAAATAAATAAATGGCTGTACCTGCCTCAATTGCCCGGAAGATGTGGAGGTACGAGGTTCGATTTGGCGACGTCACGGTGATCGCTCACGTGGTTTACCGACCCGAGTTGGTTGATGTCATGTTGTCCGAGCTAACCCTATCTAATTCACATTACCAAGTTGTTGGGATCGATGTCAAGACATCCACAAATCATTGTCGTGTCATCACGGTCTCTGATCTTGTCCTT
Organism: Clarkia xantiana subsp. parviflora; assembly: GCA_036873135.1. NCBI lineage: Eukaryota > Viridiplantae > Streptophyta > Magnoliopsida > Myrtales > Onagraceae > Clarkia > Clarkia xantiana. Next base: position 9,495,146 of record JAPTYO010000013.1, on the reverse strand, counting down.
TGTGTCGGGACCCACTGCCTGATCATCAGACCGTCAGCCCTGATCGTGAACGCGTATAAGCTCGCGTATAAGCTCGAGGATTTTATTAGGAACAAGAACGTATGTTTTGTTGGTGTGCAAGTAGGTTACAAAATGTCGAGGTTAAAGAATTGTTACCCTCGACTTCAGTGCAATAGCTCGATCGAGATGGGGCATCTAGCGTCCGGTATCCTTAAGAGGTCCGACCTCACTATATTCAGTCTTGGTCAGCTGGCAAATGTTGCGGGGATCGAATCCAAGTGGCTATGTGGCAAAGGAAATGAACCGAATAATGTACGTGATGGATCGGCTTATACAAATGAGGAAGTCGCGTCGATTGTTCGGGAGGCGTATGCTTCTTATGCTATTGCGGAGAAATTGTTAGCCATGCCCTAGTTTTTTCTAGGCTAGCTCTTGAACATCTTCAAAAGTGTATCATTGTAAAGTTATACATAATAATGTATACTTTTGGTACTTGATTAATGATTGAAATGACTGTCAGACCTAAATCTAACCTACAGCGAATATGTTTAAAAACGTAAGATTTTGAATAGAGTCGCCACTAGTTAATTAAGGCTAACTAGAAACCTAAATTGTCTAGGAAAATAACGAATTAACACCTAGGCATGAAATCGGTCTACGAACAGAAATTCGAGTTCGGAGGTTCTATTACGAATTAAAAAATATAATTTTTAACTATGTCATTTCGGTAAAATTACCCTATACAACCAGAAATATATATATATATATATATAAAATCATAAGTCTCTTACGTAAGCATGTACCATAAGTAAACTATTATATTTTCAATTAAAGGAATAATAGCAATATTATAATAATAATTTGAATGAGTGGTTGTGCGAATCGTGATAATGAGCACCCTTAAGAAGAAAGAACGAACCGATAACGAAGACACAACCGATAGTGAAGAAAAGGGCAAATTCACGAAATATATTCCAGAAGGAACACCGATCGTGACAGATTGTTGATTCCCAGGTAAATCTTTAATTCCTTGCGAGACCTGAAGAGGACCTAAGGAAGAAGATGGACGCGACGAACGAGCAGGTCACCGGAGCGACAGCGGCAGGCGGGGGACTCGTCGGAGTATACGGCGGCTGGTCATCTTGAGGAGCTGGCTAAACGAGTGTGCATCGACGTCATCCACGTGAATAAAGAAGAATTCAAACAGAGAAGAGGATCGGGCAGCCATAACGAATTGGACGGAGTCTGGGAAGATGGTCATGGTTATCGGTGTCCAGGAAGAGATGCGGCGGGAGATGATTGAGCCTGGTGGAGCCATGGTTTCTCTGTTGGGAAACATTAATCTTGAACGATGTGAATATAATCTTCTATATATATAATATAATCTCAATGAAACTCATAAAATTTTGACAAGTTGAAAACAATTCTACAAACCTATTGATCCACCTAATTCATGAGTTACAATTACATAAGTGACATCACTTTTGTGCCTACGTGGACATGCTAAAATTCATCAAAAGCTCCTTATTCAATCTTGATGGGAGTTACATTTTTTTAGTATGTTACATAGTAAAATGAATTAATAATACACTCAGATACTGAAATAAAATAAAATCCACATGTTTCATTTTGTACTATCATCTTAATATTAAAATAATATTTATATTTGGATAATATATATATATATATATATATATATAATATAAAAATATAATATAATTTGAATTTATATGTTTATTTAACTATTCTTTTTATCACTCTCATCCTTTTTTTTTGCCAAACCTCTTATTCACTTTAAAATTCTCTATCATTTAAATGATAGTCAATTTGTCTCCTCACATTAGAAAGTTGCAATTGCACCATAAAAAAAGTATTTAACAAATTGCACTAACATACGAGGAAAATAAAAATTAAAACACATATAATAAATATGTTAAAAATAATAGCGATATAAAAATTCATAGTACCTATGAAATACCATTTATTTACTTTGAGTTAAAACCTCTATAATGATAAAAAAAAAAATCAAAATTAAAATTAAAAAATTATACAAATCAATCGATCCACCTAATTCATGATTTACATTTACATATGTGACATCATTTTTGTGCCAATGTGGACGTGGTAAAATTCATCATAATCTCCTTATTCGATTTTGATGGTAGCTACAATATTTAATTTGTAACAATGTTAATTAATAATCCGCTAAAAAATCACTTGTGCTTCATTTTTTACTATTATCTTAATATTAAAATAATATTTAGATATAGATATATATAAATATTGAATATAAATAAAAATTTGTACTATATGAGTTTACATGGTTTAACTATTTTTTAATCGATCACTCTCATTTTTTTTTGTCAAAACTCTTATTCAATTTCAGTTTTTGTTTTTTTACATGCATATTAGTCACTTTGCATCCTAATATTAGAAATTTAAAATTTTAACATATAATATTTGGGACAAAAAAGTATGTAAAAATAATAAAATTAGATACAAATATTAACAATTTGTATGAAGTAAAATTTAAATATAATCAAATGAATAAATAAATACTTTATATATATTTAGTGAATGCACCCAATATATAACTATTTTTTGTTTCATGAATTTAAACTATTTTGTAAATTTGTATTATAAAAAAATAATAAATAAAATATAATTACATTATGTTTACTATGTACAAACCGCGCAAAGCGCGAGCCGACCACCTAGTTTTAAATAATCTTCTAACATGCTGACGAGTAATGTTTTTGAACAATCTTCTCTTTCCTATTTGTTAAAATGAAGTCAATTGATTGGACCGTGTCAATTTTGATAAGTTACATCACCATATCACATCCACATGGAACTCTAGAAATTAAGCAAAGCTCCACATTCCATATAACGTACCGTTTCTTTTTCAAGTTTGCAAAATTAAGTATTGAACCTCATACAACGAAAATTACAAGTTTGAACTCTAACAGTTTTTTTAGCTTACAACATAAATATTAATATGAAAAAAGTGCATTAGAATTTTATTGGGAAAAATTTGCAGAAGGTAATAAATTAGAAAATAATTAGATAATTTCGCTAAAATTAATTTGAAAAATGTGCATTAAATTTGTTTGGGAAAAAAATTGAAAAAAATAATTAAATTAGAAAATAATTAAATAATTTTGCTAAAGTAACGTTTATTATAATCAAACAATAAAGTAAGAAATTATATTACATAAGTTATAGTAAACATAAATAGCTAATATATAACAAACAAATTAATTAATTTTTAAATATAAAATATATAAAAATAAAAATAAGAAAATATTTTCATTAAATATATGGAACATGAAATTTTTTTCGTTATGAAAAAAAAATGAATGAATTATATTCACTCACCTATAGACACCATGACTTTTATCCAACTTTTGCTTGATCTAATGCCACCATCGATTTCCATAAATATTTTTCTCATCACGGTTTCATCAGCTTTTCTCTTTGATTTCATCGATTAGTCTACATCCACCTTCGACTGTAATCACAATGTATTTCACTCCAAATACAAACTTTAACGTTGATGGCAGATGATAGAGAGAAAAGTTGTGTTCTTGGATCAGGAATGCAATTCAAAATTCATTGTGATACATAATAAACATATAAAATAAATGTAGAAGAGAGAACGAGATTTAAGAGTAAAAATACAAAAAGTGAAAGTTAGAAGGAGAAGAGAAGCGACGTTTATAAAAATAAAATGTTGATATATTAATTCAATGTTATGATTTGTCTAATTTGGAAGTATTTTATTCATAATATTTTTTAACCTTATTTAGCTATGATTTTTACTATATATTATATTTTAAAAATAAATATTTTGAGATTTATTCATTATTTTCCAATAGTTATTATATTGTAATTAATTTTGTATTACTTAATATTGAAATTAATACATTCTATATTTGAAAATGAAATTAATATTTTTTCTTTGATTTTTTTTACCATACATAATTGATGATTGAGATTAATCCATTAATGTTTATTATAATTATACTACAAAAGTTCTTATTAATTATTGAAATTAATGCTTTCTAAATTTGAAGTTCAAATTTATTATTAGTTTCATTTGTGGTTCACCTATTTTTAGCTTTAATTTTTATATAATATGATTTGTCTAACTTAAGAAAAAAAAAAATATAACCACTATAATTCTTACTATTATATTATTACAATTCATAAAATTAATTCATTAGTGCTGAATTATATTTAATTTTATTTATATTGGAATTAATTTATTATATTAAATAGTTAAACTTTTTTTTTGCCAAATAATAGTTAAACTATTTAGTATTCAATATTTATATATGTTGTTTGCCAAAAAAAAAAATATTTATATATGTTGGCCAAATAAAATATTTATATATATAAATAAATGATGAGTAATAAAATTTCAATAAAAAACACGGATATACTTAATGAATAAATGTAAATTATTTTCTAAATTCAAAACGCATAAAAAATTCATTTTATTCTATATTTTTTTCTTTTTTATAATTATATCTATGTATTTAAAAAAACATTATCTTTACTAATTTTCAAATAAGAAAATGTAAAGAAATACATGAACATCTTCCTATATACTTTTTGTTAGTTGAATAATAAGTTTTTTTTTTCAAACAAGTAATATTCTATTTTCAAAAAACTATATTTTTGCACTTATTACTCATATATATTATTGGTTACATAACTAATAATACACGTAGTTAATTATATTAGTACACCAAAAAAATTACATAAATCAGTTTAAGATGAAAAATAATAATATTCACAATAATAATAATATAGTAGTGAGAAATCTTACAATTAAAATTGTAATTTAACGAAAAATATAATTAACATTAAAACTAATAATAATTGTGACATTGTCTTATTAATGACATGATACCACTTTGTCCATATTAAGTTTATGTTATAAATTGGTGCAAAAAAAAGTAATGTTAAAGTGATAACGGAATGAATGGTATTAATAGTTATTAATGTCATTTGATAATAGAAATCATCAATTACTAATATTATTTTATAATATTAATTAAAATCATAATGGAAAAACAATTCTAACCGATGAGGTAATGGTTGGCAATAGAAATCGTCAGTGTAATAAATTCTTCATACCTAGATTTATTTTCAGAGTTACAAAAAGAATTATTTTATCGATTTGGTACTGCTCACAAATCATAATTAAAAAATAAAGTAATTATGGCAAATTAAAACCAATTTTCCATATTTATAATTTCATATTAATGTAAATCAGAAAAAGTTAATGTTAAATTAATAATGGAAAATATGATACCAATTTTCCATATTAATCATTTCATGTTAATGTGGATCAGGAAAAAAAATGTTAAATGAAGATATTTTCATTTCTAATTTCAAACTATATATTTTTTTTTTTTTAAGAATTACTACAGGAAATCTAGTCGTTTATGAAAGATTTATTTGTAACAGACATATATGCTTATTTATATGGAATGTTAAAATTCCCTTACAAATACAACATTCAAAAATTTCTAAGGGAATGAACTTTGGCGGAAAATCCCTTACAAAATTTTGAGTTTTATAAGGAATTTTTCTTGAAACTTAATAAATCCTTTGAAAATTCTTATAATAGGTAGGGATAGATTCTCTTAAAAAAAAAAAAAACATCGTCACAAATTATTAATTTCCTTGTAGTGAATTTGTACATAAATTGATAATGTGTTCCATAACGATGAGATAATAAAAAGCAAATATATTTATTTTCATCTAAATTATATATTACTAGGTAGCTGAACCCATGTATTGCGCGGTAAGTAATTTGTTAATAAAATTGTTAGGATATTACAAAAATTAAAATTTTATATTGATAAAGAATTTATGGTCTTTATTTTATATAATAGACAAATGAAACACTTCTATAATACTTTGTTAATCTTAATTGTTTTATCTAACGTATATAACGTATATAATACTTTGTTAATGTATATAATACTTTTTTAGTTAATAAGTGTATGCATACAATAAAATTACGATTTTTCAAGTATATTATTACAAACTATCAACTTATTAAAAAAATACTTACTAAATATTAATCTTAATTATTTATCTAACAATATAATTTTTTTTAGATATTATTTAGATATCTTTAAGAGTAATTTTTACGTTTAATGTTTAATTGATTTGTAAAACTTTATAAATAGTATTATATGATTAAAATATTATGCATTGTTTAGATTTTTAATTTATTTAAATGAAAACTTAATGATCTAATCAATAGTTGTATCGATCATGAAAAGTTATATAAAAAACTTGAAAATATTTAAAAAAATTATAGCTTATAATAAATATTAATTTTTTAAATAGAGAATAAATAATATATTCAACCAAAATAAGAATAAGTAATATATATAACTTAATAAGATAAAATTAACTATACCATTTATTTCAGTAATTGGTCGTCATGATCGAATATAAATGTTGATATTAATAAGTTAGATATTAGATATAAACATTTAGATGAGTAGTTGAATCACTTGATTATCAATCAGTTGTCAATGTTAGAAAGAAGTATCATGAAAATGAATTTATTTTATATTAATTAAGAAACTAATTGACAATCAATATTTTATAATACCAAAATATGAGTGTGGCTGTTGGAATTAGGGGACGATTACTACAGAAAAAAACCACATGGTACATGTTGTGTAATAAATTACGCAGCAGAAAGATGGCACATACCAATATTGATTTCCGTAGAACGGGAGCGTCACGGAGTTTACGATCTTCCGAACGGGTCCTATAGGAACTCTTGTGAAGGAGAAATCTACAGGCTATAGTCTCCACAATAAAACCTCTATTCAATCTGGCCACTGGAGTGGATCTTCGGGGTAATTGCATGAAGCAATTTTGGCACCTCCTATTAGCATATGGTGACTGGGCGCCGTAATTGGTAGCTCATTAATATGTATAGGTAACCTAAGAAATTGGGTTAATGTCACATTAATGAAATTTGGCTTGACCCAAATTCCAATTGACATGAGAGGCCCAAAATTGGGCCTCCCTAACATATGTGGCCGGCCGAATATGTGTGTGGGGCAAAATGGACTTTTGTCCACTTTGTTCCTCCTATAAATAAGGGGTGTTGGGTTTTATTTGGGGTAATTTCACAATTCTTCCTAAGTGTTGATTTGAAAGAAAAACCCTTCCCCCCTTGAGAGCATACTTCGGCCGAACCTAGTCCACCACCAATGGTGTGCCAATTTGCTTAGAGCAAAAAACTCTGGAGATCCGTCCCTGCCAAGAATCGATCAGAGGCTTTACTGTGGAGCTAATACTGTTAGATATCTGTCCAATTCGGGTTCGTATTTACATTTCGGGCCTCGTAAAATATCCCAAAACCCGTAAAAAAACCCTTTTGCGGACACCCAAGTCTAAAAAGGTCCGGAATACGCGCAATTCCCGGGCCGAAGGACTTCCGGATTGCCCTAAGGCGATCCGGACCAGTCTGGATTGCCTAAGGCAATCCGGACCCGTCCCGGATAACTTTTAGCAATCCGGACGGGTCCGGATTACCGTTTTTTCTCCGCGCTCACCCCGATTATTTTTTCCGATTGCGAGAAGTTGGTGCACGCATAGTCCACCTTGGTGACGGTATACGTATTTCCACATACCGACATCAAGCCATTCAAATTTGAGCATGATCCTTAGGTTTCCTATAAATAGGGGCCTAGGTCTCTCATTTTAGACAGTTCTTTCACTTTTGGACTTGAAATGCTCTGATTTCAACGCTTTCTCTCTCTAGAAGTGCTAACTTGAGCGTCAGAGTGGGCGCAACCAGCATTCCCCCCTCCCACGCTGGTTACCTCCCCTTGTGCAGGACCCAAAGATCAGGAGCTCAAGGTCGAGGACCGGGAATTCAGCTCGATGATTGTGTATTAAGGATTGCGGCGTTCCCGTCCTTGTACATGTATCTCGAGCCCGATCGTGAAGAAAGGAGTTCGTTCGTGAAGGAAAAAGCCCAAAGCAGCCCAAGTTGTGAAGCGAACCCAACATTTGACACCGTCAGTGGGATTCAAACAAAAATCCATTCCGCACCGCGAGCTATGACTGGAAGACGACCAAAGAAGGCGGGTGCAGACAAGCCGAAGCTGACAAAAAACCAACCAGGACGTTCTCACGTTCCAGATATAGGATCCACCGCCTCATCCGTTCCAACCGCAAACGTGCCTTCCACACAGCATGGCCTTAAAGTCCAAAATACAGCATACATTGCACCCCACCCGGAAAAGATGGCAAACATACATATGATCCATGGAGACTTTGATGTTGAAAGCGAAAAGTCATACGAGCAAGAAGTGTACGTTGCAAAGACAATGCACAAGTTCCATGATACCAACATGAAGTATGTCGATATAAAGGATGTCGCCTTTGAAGATGTCATTGGCTTTTCATCAAAGGACAAAGAACACATTGCGTACCACGACGCCTTGGCCATAACCACGCAGAAGCCGACAAGAAGTCGACTTGGATCCTCCCACATCCCTGTTGCCACATCCAATGCTTTCTTCATGCCAACAAGAAGCGCATCCTTCGTACAGTACGACCAAGGAGTCCTCCAATACAAAGGTGTCAACCCGCCATCACTTGTCACTCCTACCATGATGACCGCGCTCGAAGAGTTGCTTACATTCCGAAAGATGTTAAGGAACCAAGGATATACCCCGCCACCACCACCTATGCCTCAAATCAACGGACAAGTCGAGGAGACAAGAATAAAGTCCCAAGTCACAAGTCATCAAGACATACCGCACCAAGGAATAAGGGGGCAATACATGGAAGGTACCTTCCAGTACCGACAACCAATGCATGGAGCCGCACGCTCATACAACCCGTATGTGATAACACAACACCAAGAAGGGACATGGAAACAACCTCCAACCTCCCGCTCAAAAATATACAAGGAAGGTTCTTCCACGAGGACAAGCCAAGACGATGCGAACATCCGTCACAATGAGGGACAGAAAAAACATGTTAATGACGATGATGTCCCAATCACGGGACTTACAACAAGAACCTTGAAGGCAATAATTGAGGAAAAGATAGACGCTTCCTGGGAAAAAAGACAACCGCAACAAAAGAGGCCATTCCAGTCAGACGTCCAAAGGCTCAAAAACACCAATCTCGCCAAATGTATTCCATTGAACACACCGTTGTCCGTAATCTTGAAAGAGATAAACAAGACCAAGTTGTGGAAAAAGCCCTCCAATTTCCGCAAGGGCCCATTGGGAAAAGATGAAAGCAAATGGTGTGAAAATCACGAAGTGTATGGCCACGAGACGGAAGATTGTTTTGGACTAAGGTTTCATGTAAACAGCTTAATCTTAAAAGGAGAAATGAAGAAGTATATCGACCAAGGCAATAAGCATCAAAAGAAGTCTCATGTGAAGTCTTCAGGAAAAGACAAAGGAAGAGAAAAGGCGAATAATCCACCTATCGCCAAGCGCCGGAAAAACAACGTCACTCATGGAACCAATTATGACGACTTAAACAATCCTTGGAGCATGAAGGTGGAGGAAACAAATTTCAAACTCCCGGAAAACAAACTTCACCGTCCACTTGAGCCAATGACTGCCTTCTTTGGCAAGAATGTTGAAGAACAATGCAAACACCATAAAACTGGGGAGCATAACACCAATATTTGTTCATCCACAAAGATGGAAATTGAAGAGCTCAACACGCTAGAAGCACTGAGGAACTATGTGGCGCGTGGTAGAATCAACTTGCCGACAAATCACCTATGAAGACGTCAAACACATCATCAATCCCTTTATCTTTATTATTGCATATCTACTTTAAGTCTTCTTAGATTAAGTACAACTTATGTTTTTTAGCTTTAGTACTTTTCAAAAGGAACGATCAATAGACGCCTTCCTATAATTCGTCGTAAGAACTCCAAATATCTAATGAAGATTAAATTTACTTTCGTAGGTACATTATTATATCATGCATACTACCTTGGAATAACGCCAAGAAACAACTATGCACATATTAATTGCGTTAACAACACAAGCTATCACACTATGAACAACAAACGTCTTAGGACAAATAACATCCCCATGCAACGGAGCCTCAAGCATTCTATACACACAAGACTAAAAATCGCGCTACAATAATAAACAAGATGGGGGCATTACCCAAGTTACAACGTCATCAACATTGTGGAAGATAGGAATTCAGGATACGCTCCTATGATTACGCACGCCTGTGCCAAACCCATCATGAAAAAAGAGTTAGAGAATTATTTCCAACATCCAGCAAGTTTACCCTTAGCAAGAACACAAAAAGGATCGTACCACTCAAAACGTACGTCGACAGCAAAAACCTATCTTTGGCCAAAACAAAGGAGAATATGAGGATTCCACCAATATAACATCTCTCAACCATGTGCACAATCGTCACATAGACAGAACCTCGGGAAGAGTCACAAGTGCATGAAGAAACACATCAAATAAACCCAGGCCCCTTGAAAGTGAACACATGAAGCATACATCGCAAAGCCAGCACATTAATTCAACATCGCGCAATGCGCAATAGAAGAAGGAGAGCAACAACTCCAAATCGGCGTTCCGTTCGTGATTGCAGAAAAACTTGACGTATATAATGGAATCCATGCGTATGAACAAGTGGGGTATGATGAAGCGTCAACATCACACCAAAAGATCAAGTTTCCAACAAAGACAGGAATTGGTGAAATAAAGGGAGATCAGCAGCTATCAAAAGACTGCTACAAGGTTGCACTCTAACATAATGTCAAGACAAACAATAGCGGAATTCCAGTCATTGATGAAAACCCAAGGGTAGATCATGCACGTCCTGCTCTTGTTGAAGCATTACAAGAAATCAAGATAGATGAGCCAGAAAGGATGGTCCGAGTAGGCGCATCACTGTTAGAAGATGAAGTAATATAAACTATCAGGAAACAGCGGCACGACTGCCAAGCGACTTGGGGGGCACCAAGCTGACAAGTACTTGGCATTCCACCGAAGTGAAGAAACGAATAATTGCAAGAACACACGGTACCACTCTTCTAAAAAGGAAACACCAAGAAATGATCATACATAGTGATGGGTCCGACTATAGCCGTCAGGCCCTTTAACGGCGAGGAAACGGCAAACAGGCCCACCAGGCCCAGAGTAAGGGTCAAGATGACCTAGGAGAAGGGTCCCGATGAAGGGAGTCCCGACGAAGCAAGGTCCCGACAGTGGAGCTGGAGGCTCCCGACGAAAAGCCTTTAAGTAGGCCCCGATGATGAATCCCTGAGAATGATTGGCCCTGTCACGATGATGAGGGGCCCCGAGCGGTGACACAACGAGATAACTCTGGAGTCCCCGACGGGAGTCGGGACTCGTTACCAGAGGATAAAGCCAAGATATGCGGGGCGTGGCCGAGATATACGGAACGTGGTTAAGATACACGGATCGTGGCCGAGATACGCGGGGCATGGCTAAGATACGCGAGATCGTGTACGAGATAAGCGGGATACGGGCTAACCACCCCTAACGGTTCGCCAGGTACCTGATGCACCTCTTTGCCTATAAAAGGGCAGGAGGTCACCTCAGATCACTTACGTTGAGTTCGATATACTCTTTGAGATTGTTGCTTGCCAGTCATACGAGAGACTCATTTAAGCATCGGAAAGGGATTCTGGGTCACCGCCCGGTCTATCCCCTCTTTCAGGATTACGTGGAGCAAAGGAGCTAGGATTACCGTCAAGATCCGTACCGGAGTTCCACCGTGATCCAACATTGGCGCCGTCTGTGGGAATCAAACAAAAAGCTGATATGCCTTCTACTCGATCGATGGCGGCTGGCAAGAACAAGAGAGGACAATCCGGTGGTTCCCGTCACCCCACTGCAACGAACCTGAATTCAGTGGTGCACGATGAAAGTCGCCTTCAGTGGTGCATGATGAAAGTCGCCTTCAGTGGTGCACGATGAAAGTCGCCTTCAGTGGTGCACGATGAAAGTCGCCTTCAGTGGTGTACGATGAAAGTCGCCTTAAGTGGTGCACAATACTTAGGTTTATTCTAAGTATCCGAAAGTCGCCTTCAGTGGTGCACGACGAAAGGCGCCTTCAGTGGTGCACGATATTAAGTCGCCTTAAGTGGTGCGCGATCTTTAGGTTTATCCTAAGTAACGATTAAAATCGTCTTAAGTGATGCACTTGATATTAAGTCGCCTTAAGTGGTGCAAGTTATTAAATCGTCGGGAGGACGTCTGAGAAATTCGTAAGTATCGAAGTTTCGACTGCCAAGAACTAAGTCGTCTTAAGTGACGCACTCAAGGTTAAGTCGCCTTAAGTGGTGCAAGTTGTTAAATAGTCGGGAAAGACGAAAGACAACAAAAGATCGGAATTAAAGGAATCTAATATTGATAAAGGGCTCGAAGGCCCGACGACGACGCAAGAGAAGAAAATACAAGGACTCTGAAAGATAAAAGCATTCAAGCTTGGTCCTTGTCAGCAGCAGCAGAGGGGTCCACAGGATTGGCTTCGGGAGGATTGGCTATCGGGGCGTCTGCACTTGGAAGCTCAGAGGCATCCTCGACAATTACGGGGGTACTCCCCCCATCACTCTCCTCGGAAAGAGCAAAGTACTTCTTCGCAAAGGGAGCGAGGGAAGGAGACTTGTCGAAATTGATGGCGTCCCCGTACTCCAGGTGGAGCTCCTCAACGGCGTTGAAGAGAGTGTTCTCCACCTCCGCGCCAAAGAACTTCATGGCGTCAGCTTGGAAGCCCTCCGACCTTCGATAGTCCTCCCGACCCTTTGCCTCCGCTTCGGCCAGCCGTGCCGGGAACCCCGCGATCAGCTCCTCCAGAGCCTTCTTCTCGAGGACCAGCTGGTCCTCGGCGGCCTTCTTCTCCTGGGTCAGCCGATCCACGAGAGCCCCCCGCTCTTGCCGCTCTTGCCTCAAGAGCCCCTCGAAGTCCGCGATCTGCTGCTGAAGGCCCCGAATCTTCTCATTGAGATCCGCCTGAAGCTGCTCGCGGACTCCTCGGTCCCGCTCCCGGGCCTCATCATAGGCAATGACGTACCCGATGAGGCGGTTGTAATCCCCGAGCTCCTGCAATCAAAAGGAAAAAGTGTTAGAAGGACAAAAGACCCGATTTATCGATCAACAAGGAAAAAGCGAAGTTTCACCTCGATGCGGCGCACAGCCATATCCCTGACGTCCCGCTGCATATGCGTCCGATTGAGGTGGATCGGATGTCGCATAGAGGGCAGGATGGAACCCGCCAGCAGATGCAGGGCCAGCTCTTGGTCCTGTTCCCCTTGCGTGAGCGGGACTCCCTGGAGCGTCTGGATCGGAGCCCAGGGGGCATCGGCCTGTGAAGAGTTGAAGGGCCTGTAGAAGTCCCCATCAAGAGCCAGGGGAGAGATGGGAAGGGGAAGAGAAGGGCACATCTCCGTCTCGGCCCGGACAGGGGAGGGAGAGAAGTCGTGGATAGGAGAGAGCTCCCGCTGCTGTGGAGAAGACGAGGGAGGCGGCCCCTGAGGGGTTGGTTTCAAGGGGGATTGCCCCGCCTTCCGACGCTGCTGATGGGGGTCAACCCCGCCGGTCTCCTCGGAGGAGTCCAGAGTCTCCACCTGGCTAAACTGTTCACCAGATGGTGCCTTCTCTCCGGCTGAGGAAGGCACCCCCGCTGAAGGTGGTGCATCTGTAGAAGCTGCAGCACCCGAGGAAGCTCCCGAGCGACCTGCACCTGGAGGATGAAGAACTTCAGATAGGTAGTCAGGGAGTTCATCGGGATTCTTACACCAAATGATACGACGGGAGACATATTGATCCTTCCCGCGGTAGTGATAGTAGCCTGCCTTCAAGACTCGGGGAGTTTCACCTCGAAGGATCCTTTTGACATCAGCAATTCGGCCCTTCTTGGTCGAGGAAATCAAGTCCGATGGAACCATCCTTTTATACGATTTAATAGCAAGTCGGAGTTGTTTACCTTCTTCAGCATTCTGGACCTCGAAGAGTTGGTCCAGATCCACCCGTGGCCGCTTGGGCTGCTCCGTTGAAGGAGACCCCGACCTGGCAGCAGCAGCCTTCTTGGCAGACTTCCTCTTCCGCGAGGGGCGGACAGCATCGGTCTCCCCCTGCTTAAGGAATAAATCGGTCAGCACAGACACCTTCTTGGCTGCAAACAATAAACGAAGAAAAGGTTAGAAATTTACCCAAGGGACCACGCTAGAAGGGCCGTCGAAGAGCTGCCCCCCAGAGACAATACTGAGGAGTCGGACCCCGGCGTGCACCAGGTCCCGCTCCACCAGAGAGTTAGCATTGAGAGGAGTGTAAGACTCCCCCCAACGATAAAGCTGGATCAATTGAAGAGTCTCGAAGTCCTCATCAGCATAGGAGTGGAAAGCAGGCGGAGGGTCTGCTGCCACCTCCCACCGAGGCCAAGGGATAGAAGAATGTTGGATGAAGAAGTAGCTCTTCTTCCAGCTACTGTTATCAGACCCCGTATCAATCAAGAGTCCCCGACCCTTGACCACCTTCCAGGTGTCACTGGTCCAACCGTGCCGGGCAAGCTGCTGTACTCCATTTGGGCATCCGAGGGTAAAAGGCGCAAACCCCCGCCTCGTTGCATTTCAGCCCATAGAAGGTCCGGAAAAGCTGGAGGCTGTAGACCCACTTCTGTCGGAGACAGAGGACTTGAAAGGCGTTCCAGATGCGGATGGCATGAGGAGAGAAGGTAGTAGGGTGTGTATGGTAGTGTTGGCACAGCTCGACCAGGTTACCGCAGAAGGGAAACCTGATCCCCGCTGATATTTGTCCCGTTGAGACAAATACCTCCCCTTTCTGGGGACGAGTAACCTCAGGGTCACTCGAGGGACGATGCCGAGGATAAGGGAAACGAGGTTCCCAGGTGATGGTGATGCAACCCTCTTGGAGAGCTGCATCATAAGCAGTGGTGGAAATTTCATTTGGAGCATAGTCAAAGTTAAAGGGTTTTCTCCCCTCGGAGCTGGAACCGCTGTCTGAAAAGCAACCAGGGCAAGAAAATACAGTGGGATTCTGGAAAAAATTAAAAAGAAGGGGACAAACGAACAACGAAGAGTGCTTCCTTACCAGACATGGTGAAGTAGAGGTTGAAGGAGATGAACGAGATGTCGCCGGAAATATGATCGGAGAAGACTCCAAAGACCTTTGAAATCACAGAGCTTGAAATTGCAGAGGAATCGCAGAGAACTTTTGAGAATTCGAAGACGGTAAAAGTTAAATTGTGACTGTGGCTAGGGTTTTATAGTCGAAGAAGACGGTTGAAAGGACACTTCGATCCGAGTCGTCGAAGTCGAAGAGTCTTAATCTGGACCGTTGAGATGAAACGTGCAGAAGGACAACGGGCGTAATGATGAAACGGCCTGAAAAGCACTTTTCAGAAAAGGACAGGCGCGAAAAATCAGGCACGTGGGTCGAAAACGTCACTCCATTATCTGCTGCATTTAATGCACTAGAGAACCGAAGAGACCTTTGGGATATAGCAGTTATCTACAAAACCCTGAGGAAACGTGGAGGAGAAGACTGATAAAACTGAGTAACTGAATCAATGAACAGATCCCCGACTCTAGTATTGGAAAATCGGGAGTTGGAAGACACGACGAACTAAAAGTCCCTCATGTCTTGGGGGCAAATGATGGGTCCGACTATAGCCGTCAGGCCCTTTAACGGCGAGGAAACGGCAAACAGGCCCACCAGGCCCAGAGTAAGGGTCAAGATGACCTAGGAGAAGGGTCCCGATGAAGGGAGTCCCGACGAAGCAAGGTCCCGACAGAGTCGGTCCCGACAGTGGAGCTGGAGGCTCCCGACGAAAAGCCTTTAAGTAGGCCCCGATGATGAATCCCTGAGAATGATTGGCCCTGTCACGATGACGAGGGGCCCCGAGCGGTGACACAACGAGATAACTCTGGAGTCCCCGACGGGAGTCGGGACTCGTTACCAGAGGATAAAGCCAAGATATGCGGGGCGTGGCCGAGATATACGGAACGTGGTTAAGATACACGGATCGTGGCCGAGATACGCGGGGCATGGCTAAGATACGCGAGATCGTGTACGAGATAAGCGGGATACGGGCTAACCACCCCTAACGGTTCGCCAGGTACCTGAGGCACCTCTTTGCCTATAAAAGGGCAGGAGGTCACCTCAGATCACTTACGTTGAGTTCGATATACTCTTTGAGATTGTTGCTTGCCAGTCATATGAGAGACTCATTTAAGCATCGGAGAGGGATTCTGGGTCACGGCCCGGTCTATCCCCTCTTGCAGGATTACGTGGAGCAAAGGAGCTAGGATTACCGTCAAGATCCGTACCGGAGTTCCACCGTGATCCAACACATAGGAATGTACATCATGCTAAGGAGGCATCAACGCGTATCATTTAAAGGACGCATACAATAATGCATAAGTCGCTGTTCATACCGACAATATTCACAATCACATGTAGCGAGTGATACTTGGAAAAGCTATGCTCCCAACATATGCGCACCTGTCATGATCCGCACCTATTGCGTCCGCACTTAGGGAAGTTTCCTACACAAACAAGGAATCCCCGTATCAGATTCCTTTATTTATTATATGCATTACTAAAAAGAAAATTTCATAACTCCATATTTTTGCAAACTTGTAAACATTGCAACTATCTGACAAAGAGCAACTCTGTTCGTAGGTACATGCTACACTATGATTACTACATGGGAATTATGCCAAGTAGTAACCTGTGCACATAATATCTACTTCAACAATACAAGCTAAGCATTATGTTCAAGAAGGGATTTATGCCATATAACGCCAACATATCTATTATCTACACCAACAGGGAGTTTATTTCTCCATCCAAACAGCAGCTATATCAAGAAGATGACGGCAACACAAAGCCATCACGCTATGTGCACAGTCAACTTATATATGGCAATGACAACTTGCGGCTTACCTACAAAAAGGAACTTACAAAATTCTCTACTCAAAGGGACGACTATTCCAAAGGCGTCAACAGCAAGCAATATCTTGGATAAACACTAAGATTTACTATCAAAAGTAGCATGCTGTGGTATCCTCTTTGTAAGGGCAAACCCCATGTTTACTTCTAATAAATGGCATGCTGCGAAATGCTCTTAGAAGCAAATCCTCATGTTCATAGCCATTCCCTGAATAGAAACAGGATGCGGCAAA
Organism: Clarkia xantiana subsp. parviflora; assembly: GCA_036873135.1. Classification (NCBI taxonomy): domain Eukaryota; kingdom Viridiplantae; phylum Streptophyta; class Magnoliopsida; order Myrtales; family Onagraceae; genus Clarkia; species Clarkia xantiana. The sequence continues at coordinate 9,477,913 of JAPTYO010000013.1, read as the reverse complement.
TGCAGTGACGGGACTGATCACCCCATCGTGGCGGAAGTCCTCTTGTTAGACGACAACCCCACACACTAAAAGTATGCATACTCTCTTAAGGGTTCATACACCATGAAGACTTAAGCCTGAAAAAGGATAGCTTCATGTTATACGCTTTTTAAAGCAAACCTTATACAAAACTCATCAAACTTACAAGTCGAGTCTTGTATAACGTTATCTTGCTCTTTAGCATTTAACGCCAAAACAACACAATCAGCAAGAAGTATCTTGCAACAACGTCGCCTTAGAGTGGAACTAAGAGACGGTATAAACTTAAGTCTTGCTTCGCCAAGACGACACTGCTACATATCAAAGGCCAAGTGCCAAATACATTACTACCTGCAATGCTACAAGTACCAAGTGTACATAACACCCTGCAATGCGCAAGTCGCAACATTCTATGTTCTATCCATCACAAAAAGGAGTTCAATCCTGTCATGCAAGTCCAACACATACGGACAATAAAGATAGCTCAAGGTATGAAATATTACTAACAAGTTATCATATGTTTATTATTATTGAAAACAGGTCCAAGTGACGAAATATCATGCAAGCAAAGACATAAATAAAGAATTATCAAAACAATATCAACCCATTCACAAAGGGTTCAACATGCTGGAAGCGGACAACCTGACACTAACCAAGAGATAACATCATCTCTAAGGATCTATGGAAAAGAGTTCATAATGTCAACATCAAATGCAATGTCGTCATCCACACAAAGGACACGACAAGAATGGTCGCTTCAACTTCAACACTGATGGGTTCCGATGATATCGTTAGCCCCGTTAGCAGCCAATGGACGGCGAGTAGGTCCAGTGGGCCTTGTGAAAAGCCTGGAAGGCCCAAAAATCCCAGTACAAAGGGTACCGATCCTAGCGGTCCCGATATATGAGCTGAATGCTCCCGACAAGAAGCCTCTGAGTAGGCCCCGACATGCCTTAGTAAAGGCCCTGATAATAAAGCCCCGCAGAGGCTGGACCTGTCTCGTGAGACAAAGGGTCCTGGGTGGTGACCTAGAACGAGACAACTCTGGAGTCCCCGACAAGAGTTGGGACTTGTGATCAGAGGATAAGACCGAGAAACCCGCCTACTAGATAGAGTAGTGGGAAGACGGTTACAGATATAGATAAACTCCCCCGAGATACGCAGGGCGTGCCCGAGATACTCGGAGAGTGGGCAAGATACGCGGAGCGTGGGGCGAGATATATGGAATCCTGAACGAGATATACGGAATCGTAGCGAAATATGCGGAATCATGGGCAAAACGGCCAATCACGGTCACATGTAACTGAGTAACTTCCCCTCCTATATAAAGGAGGAAGTTACGCCATAAAAGACATCATCTAATACGCACTTAGATTACTGTTACCACCCCATTGATCATATACTCATTTAAGCATCGGAGAGGGATTCTGGGTCACCACCCAGGTCATCCCCTTTTTGCAGGATTACGCGGAGCCCAAGAGTCCAAGCTTTCCGTCAAAGACGTAACGGAGCTTCGCCCGTGATCCAACATTGGCGCCGTCTGTGGGAAACTAACAAAAAACCAAAATAGTTTCTACCAGATCAATGGCCGGTGGTGGCAAGAAGAAGCAAGTTCAGGCCGGCAGCTCTCGCCCCGCTGGAACTGTGAATTCCCCGTTGCTGGAGCATGTTGCTGAACAAGGTGAGAACCCTGCTGTTTCTCAGACAGGGGGGCATGGTGATGATGAGGTCTCAGTCCGAGACACGACGCTGAACAGGCAAGATATCCCGCGAAGGGAGGTGGATGCTCCCCCAAACCCGGTGGAGCACAGAGAAGAAGTCCCGCGAAGGTTCTTCCTCAAACTCGGAGCTGGCCAAGGCAGTGGCAGATGCTATGCCTATGTTCTTGGCGGCCATGGAGGCTCTGTTGGATAAGAGAGAGGCTGCCAGGAGGGCAGAGGAGTTGCCTCCGCGAGAAGAGTTGCCTCCACCACCTCCAAGGGTGGTCCCGGAAGAACAGGAGGTCTAGGAGATTCAGCCCAGGAACAAGGGCAAGGAGCCCGCGCACTCGGAGAAATTCGTGGTTGATGGTCCCGGACCAGTGCAGCACAGGACCATTCCCCTGAATGGTCCCATCACCCCCGATCAGGTGGTGAAAATTGTCAGCATCTGCATGGGTGACCAGAAGCAAATGACATCGGAGCTGAGGGATCGATCCAGTCATCCTTTCGTTCCACGGCTGCTGGATACTGTCGCCCCGCAAGGGCTAGGCATTCCGACCATCAAGGAGTACGATGGTGAAGGAGACCCGGTCCGGCATGTTCAGAGGCATGTCCAGGCCTGTATGGGTAGGACCTCGAACGATGACCTCGTGTGTTCATTGTTCCCGATCACTCTGGGAGAAAGGGCCATGACTTGGTTTTTCAGCCTACCGCCAGGAAGCATTACGTGCTGGGCTGATATGCACGATCGCTTCATCAAGCAATATCAAGGTCGGAGGCGTCTTCTGAAGAGCGTAAGGTCTTTGACCCATGTGGTGCAGAGATCCGATGAATCGTTGGCATACTACTACCAACGGTTCACTGCAAGTGCCGCGGAGATCGATGAGGAAATATCGGAGGGAGAGACCATCCGCACTTTCCTTCGGAACCTAACTGCTCCGTATGGTTCCGACCTGATGCACAGTGTAGCCGCGAAAGCTGTGTGGAGTATGGAGGCCCTGCAAGCGAGGGTGAAACAGCAAATCGACGTCCAGGAGTCGAAGATTGCCGCCGGAGAACTTGATCCTCCGAAGTCGGGAAGAGGAAAGACATCGTCCAAGCTATCGGATGATCGTAAAGGGAGCGACCAATCGGAGGGAAGTAGGAACCGTGGTCGCCCCGAGAGAAGGGAGGATAGGCGTCCTCCGAAGAAGGATAACCGCGAAGGTCGTAGTGTTCCCATCAACAGCTCGATGACCTCCGTGCTAGCTGTGATGGATCGGCAAGGTCTCGCCCGATACCCCCCGAGGAAGGAACGAGAGTTCTTGGGAGGCCGCTCTGATCGTTATTGTCGGTACCATCGAGCCAATGGTCACGACACAGATAACTGTCGGGAGTTGAAGAAGGAGATAGAGAAGCTGATCCAGAAGGGGAAGCTGAAGGAGTTCGTCGGAAGGGGAAGGTGCCGATCCCGTTCCAAAAGTCGGTCGCGGTCCCGTTCCAAGTCCCGTGATCGATCCCCGAAGAAGAAGAAGATTGAGTCGGAGCCTTCTGGTTCCGGTGCCCGTAAGGAGAGACGGGGAACCATTAACGTCATTCATGGAGGAATGGCAGCGGGAGGTGACACCACTGCTTCTCGGGAGAATTATGCTTCTCGCATCTCCGCTGCTGTGGTGCTAGGCAAGAGGTCCCGGTCGTGGACTCTAAAGGAGGAAATGGTGATTTCTTTCTCAGCGGAGGATTTGATAGGCGTGGAGAGCCCCCACGATGACGCCTTGGTCGTAACCTTGGATGTGGACGGATTCGAGATGAAGCGGATCCTGATAGACGGAGGGAGCTCCTCTGACATTCTTTTCATGGATGCCCTGGAGGCCATGGGTAAGACGAAGAAGGACCTGACGCATGTGAACTTCCCGATGGTAGGTTTCTCCGGATCGACTTCCTATCCGTTGGGGATGATTACCTTACCGGTAGAGTTTGGTAGTGGTTGGAAGATGGAACGGCGGAGCGTGGACTTCATCGTGGTAGAATCCGCGGAACATACAACGCTATTATCGGGAGGACCACCATCAACCCTCTCATGGCAGTTGCTTCAACCGTCCACCAGAAGATGAAGTTCCCGACTGACCATGGTGTCGGAGAGGTTAAGGGCGACCAGGTGGCGTCACGAAAGTGCTATGTTAACGCCACCCGACGGAGAAGAAGGGAGGCCATGGCTGTCCTGCAAACCGATGCCGATCCTCGAGAGGAGTTTGGGCGGCCCGCCCCCATGGAGGATCTGAAGGAGGTTGAGATTGATGGACCTCGAAGGAAGGTGAAGATAGGGTCTGCTTTGTCGGAGGAAAGAGCCCGAGAGTTGATCGAGCTCCTGAAGGAGTTCAAGGAGCTGTTTGCCTGGTCCCCGAGTGATATGCCAGGAATCAGCCCCGACGTGATCGTACACGAGCTGAAAATTGATCCCGTGATCAAGCCTATCGCGCAGAGGAGGCGTCCGATGGGCGCAGACAAAAGGATCGCGATCCAGCAAGAGGTGGGCAGACTGCTCGACGCTGGATTCATCAAGGAGCTCCGATTCCAGACATTGGTCGCTAACCCAGTCCTGGTGAGAAAGAGTAATGAGAAGTGGCGGATGTGTGTCGATTTCCGCGACTTGAACAAGGCCTGCCCGAAGGATTGCTACCCGCTCCCGAGGATTGATCAGTTGGTGGATGCCACATTGGGACATGAGCCGCTGAGCTTCATGGATGCCTACTCCGGATACAACCAGATCAAGATGGCGAAGGAGGATGCCCCCCACACAGCTTTTTACGCTGACAGTGACGTTTATCACTATGACGTCATGCCCTTCGGACTGATCAATGCCGGAGCAACTTACCAGCGGATGGTGAACAAGTTGTTCGGAGACATGCTGGGGAAGACCATGGAGGCGTATGTGGATTACATGCTGGTGAAGTCCCGACAGGCAGGAGACCATGTCCAAAACTTGGCGGCGGCGTTTGAGCGGATGAAGTTTCATCAGGTTCGACTGAACCCTGACAAGTGTGCTTTCGGGGTGAACTCGGGGAAATTCCTAGGGTTCATGGTGAGCCAGAGAGGAATCGAGGTGAATCCTGAGAAGTTGCGAGCAATCGAAGAGATGCAGTCCCCGAAGACTCATCGGGAGGTTCAAGTATTGAACGGCCGGTTGGCCGCGATGAATCGATTCCTATCCAAGGCAAGCGACAGAGCCATGCCATTTTTCGATGTACTAAGGGCCCACAAGAAGTTTGAATGGTCCGACAAATGCGAGGAGGCATTCCAAGCACTCAAGCAGCACCTCCGTACCCTCCCGCCGTTGGCGAAACCGGTTCCAGGCGAGCCGCTTTATCTCTATTTGGCTGTTTCTGATGTTGCTGTTAGTTCTGTTTTGATTAAGATTGTCAAGGGCAACCAAGTGCCCGTCTATTATGTAAGCAAGGAATTTGCCAAATCAGAAATGAACTATCCCGCTATTGAGAAGTATCTCTTTGCGTTAATTGTTGCCGCTCGAAAGCTCCGACCTTACTTCCATGCCCACGAGGTTACAGTGTTGACAAATCAGCCCTTGAAGCACTTTTTGAACTGACCGGAGGCGTCGGAGAGATTGGTGAAATGGGCCATCGAGCTTACGGAGTTCCGTATACATTTTGCTCCGCGAACTGCTATTAAGGGCCAGGCATTGGCAGATTTTATAGCTGAGTCTACGGCACCCGATCTGGAAGTAACGGGTCCCGCAGATGGGGCAATTATGGAGGTCCCGATAGCAGAACAGGTCCCGATAACAGAACAGCCAGAACAACCAAATGAGGAGAACACTTGGGAGATGTACACTGATGGTTCATCAAGTGTAGAAGGATCTGGGGCAGGATTCGTATTGATACCGCCTGGTGGAGGCGAGCCCTTGCGATATGCCTTGGCCTTGATGTTTAAGGCCACCAACAATGAAGCAGAGTATGAGGCCCTCATCACGGGCCTTAAAATTGCCAAGGGTACGGGGGTCGATCATTTAAAAGTGAAGTGTCATGCTGGTTTGATCGTGAATCAAGTCCAGGGGAACTATGAAGCCAAGAGCCCGACAATGAGGAAGTACTTGCATGAGGTGCAGACTTTGAAGGGAAGCTTCAAAAGCTTCGACATCGAGGCAATCCCGAGGGAAGAAAATGCGGAGGCAGACGCCTTAAGCAAGTTTGCCCTGGGAGTGGTCCCCGAAGAGAATCGGAAGGTGCACTTTCTGGAGAAAGTGATTATCTCAACCATCGATCCGTCGGAGGTTTGCGCCATTGAAGCAGGATCGGAGGAAGAGTAGAAGCCCACCTGGATGACTCCGATGGTCACATACCTGACTACGGGGGCACTCCCCGATAATGAAGTGGCAGCTGTCAGGTTGCGTCGAATCGCAAACGACTACGTGATGGTGGACAACCAGTTATACAAGAGGGGGCATGTAAAGCCTTTTCTGAAATGTGTGGCGGAACCTGATACGAATCGGATCTTGAGAGAGCTACACGAGGGAGTCGCGGCCTGTCATGAAGGGGCCCGATCCATCGTGAGGAAGGCATTGAACCTAGGCTACTATTGGCCTTCGATGAACAAGGAGGCGACAGCAATGGTCCGATCCTGCGATGCATGCTAAAGGTACGCTCCGAATATCATGGCTCCCGCCGCGGACTTGATGCCCATCAGGAGTGCCTGGCCCTTCGCGCAATGGGGCATTGACTTGGTGGGACCTCTTCCCCAAGCGAAAGGTCAGTGCAAGTATTTGCTCGTAGCCATCGATTATTTCTCGAAATGGATAGAGGCTAAGGCGTTGGCCAAGACGACGGGGCAGCAGATCCTCAAGTTCCTTCAAACCCAGATCATATCCCGGTATGGGGTTCCTCGAGTGTTGATCAGCGATAACGGCCCTCCGTTCAATGGGGCCCAGTTGAAGGAGTACCTGGAGGAGTTGAACATTGAGCATCGGACAGCTTCCGTCCGCCATGCTCAGACTAATGGCCAAGTCGAATCAGCCAACAAGATCGTGATGGAAGGCTTGAAGAAGAGAGTGTACGCCTTGCAGGGCCATTGGCTGGATGAACTCGAAAACGTGCTGTGGGTTGTTAGAACAACACCCAAGCAATCGACGGGAGAGACTCCGTTTGGCCTTGTCTATGGCACGGAAGCAGTTGCCCCCGTGGAGATAGCGGTGGCGTCCCACCGCAGGAGGTATTATGAGCCCCTAACGAATGAAGAAATGAGACGTCTAGACTTAGACTTGCTCGAGGAGAAAAGGTGGAAGGCTGATGAAGTTCAGGCTCGGATGCGTCTGGCAACAGCCCGATATTACAATCGGCGTGTCAAGTCCCGACAATTCTTCGTGGGAGAACTTGTTTGGCGGAGGAACGAGTTCGTTCATCAAGATCGGATCAACAGGCTATCGCCGAAATGGGAGGGACCTTACAAGATCGTAGGGATGCCAGCCCCGAATGCGTACAAGCTAGAGGACCTTGATGGCAAGACGTTGAAACATTCCTTCAGTGGTGAACACTTGAAGAAGTATCATGTTTGATATTAAGTCGCCGCGAATGGCGCAAGTTATCTATCAATCCGATGTAAGCAAAGCTTTGATTTATTAATAAAAGAAGTTGCTTCCGATCAAATTGCTTTTAGATTTATTCTAACTGTTAGTAAGACGTCCTGAAAGGCGCGAAAAAAAGCCTCCCGAGGTACGATAAAAAGCCTTACGAGGTACGAGTAAGTCGCCTTTATGGCGCGACAAAAAGCCTTCCGAGGTACGGACAAAAGCCTTACGGGGTATGAGTAAGTCGTCTTTATGATGCAACTAAAAGCCTAGGTACGAAAAAGCCTTAACGGGTCCGTGTAAGTCGTCTATATGATGCGGCCAAAAGCCTTAACGGGTACGAAAAAGCCTTAACGGGTCCGTGTAAGTCGTCTATATGATGCGGCCAAAAGCCTTAACGGGTACGAAAAAGCCTTAACGGGTCCGGGTAAGTTGTCTATATGATGCGGCAAAAAGCCTTAAAGGGTACGATTAAGCCGTCTGGTAGGACGCGATAAAAGCCCTTAAGGGGTACGATTAAAGTCATCTGATTTGGCGCGGTAAAAGCCTTAAGGGGTGTGAAAAATCATCTTAAGTGATGTGTAAAATGGCCTTGAAAGGCAGGGATAAGAAAACTTAAGTGGTGAAGTCCCGATTGGATGAGAAACCTTAAGTGGTGAAGTCCCGATTGGATGAGAAACCTTAAGTGGTGAAGTCCCGATTGGATGAGAAACCTTAAGTGGTGAAGTCCCGATTGGATGAGAAACCTTAAGTGGTGAAATCCCGATAGGACGAGAAACCTTAAGTGGTAAAGTCTTGAGTAAAGCGTCGGAAGGACGTATGAAGTCATCTTAAGTGGTGCATCGGAACGTTCTGAGTAACGAGTCTAAAGTCGCTTTAAATAGCACAAACGATTATCGGGACCAAAATAGATGGAAGAAATTTCTTATATAAAGGCTCAAAGGCCTGAAGGTTCCGATACAAAGAGATAAAGGAGAAAAACTACAAGGACTAAAAAGATAGAGCATTAAGCTTGGTCCTTGTTGGAAGTCGGGTCCTCAGCAGCGTTGGAGGGAGCAAGGTTCGGAGGGGCTTGGGCAGAAGGCTCCGCAGTCCGCGAAGTCGGGTCCACGGCATCAGTCTCTTCACTCTCCGCTGGGAGGTTGAAGTACTTCTCCGCGAAAGGAGCGAGAGTCTCGGACTTCTTGAAGTCGATGGAATCCTCGTAGGCTGTGTAGAGTTCTTCAACGGCATTGAACAGGACGTTCTCCACCTCGGATTTGCAGAACCCTACAGCATCCACCTTGAAGTCTTCGGAATTCCGATACTCCTCGCGGCCTTGTAGATGACCCTCCTCGCGACCCTGCAGCCGACCTTCCTCGTGGCCCTGGGCCTTGGCCTCAGCCAGCTTGGCCTCGAGCCCCGTCTTGGCCTCCACGAGAGCTTCCGCGAGAACACCCATCTCATGGATGAGCTGCCTCCTCTCCGACTCGTTCCGCTGCTGATCCGCCTGGACCATCTTCCGCTCCCGACGCATGACAGCCTCGTGATCCTGAACCTGCTTGAGCAGGCCTGAAGCCATCTCGTCAAGGAGAGTTTTCTCCTTGGCCATCTTATTCCTGGCCGCCACAGCCTCGTCGAGGTCCACCTGGAGCTTGGCCAATGCGTCGGGGTCCGACTTAGCTTGAGCTTCCTCCAAAGCACCCTTGATAGCCAGGATGAAGCCGAAGCAGTGCTGCTGGTCCGCGGTTTCCTAAGATGGAAGGGAAAAAGGATTAAAATTTGATGGTCGAAGGCAAAAAACAATGAAGAAAATAAAGCAAAGGTAAAGTTTTACCTCCATCCGACGGATGGCCATAGCACGGAGCTCCTCCTCGATGTCCTCCCGCGCCAAGGATATTGGCCGCTTCAAGGCGGGAGGAATTGACCCTGCCAGCAGATGCAGGGCCAAGTCAGGATGAAGGTCCCCCCCGTTGAAGTGGGACCCCTTGGAGAGATTCGATCGGGTTCCAGGGAACGTCTCCTGGTCGGGGGTGAAAATCTTGTAAAGATTTTCATCCACCGGGAGAGGAGGGATGACCCTGGAATCATCAGCTGGAGGAGCCACCTCGGCCGGAGGCTCAGGATTAGGAGTGCGGAGCTCGGGAGGAGGACTCCGGGACACGTCCTCCACGACGGGCCTCAGGATGCTCCGGCCTGGCTTGCGGCGGAGCAGGCCACCTTCATTGGGCTCCTCGGAGGAAGGAGAAGCCTCCAAATAAGTCACCTGACGGAACTGAGCTTCCGTCGGGGTTTCCTCCGTCACCGGCGCCTGTGGAGTCGTGGCCCGGGCTGGAGTAGCAGCTCGCCTCGGAGTGACAGCCTCCGATGGACCTGCGGTGGCGGGATGAATAAAGTCAGGAAGAGTACCACGAGGAAACCAGATGATTTGACGATCGAGGTGCTGGTTCTTTCCGAAGATGTTGTAGTATCCTGCCTTGAGAACGCGGGGGGTTTCTCCTCGAAGGATGTATTTGATTTCTCGAACCCGCGATTCCCGATCAGCGGGGATAAACTCCTCGGGAACCAGCTTTTTATATCTTTTAATAGCACGATGGACACGCTTACCTTCCTCGGCGGTAGTGACCCCGAAGGCTTGGTCAATTTCCTCCCTCCTGGCTCGCTTGGCCACGACCTGCTCCTCGGTCGGAGGGGCAGCAGAAGGAGTGGCGGAAGAAGAAGCTCCCTTCTTCAGCGACTTCTGCTTCCTCTTGGAGCCACCTGGGACGGCATAAGTCTCGCCCTGCTTCAACATGAGATGAGTCAACAGAGAAGCCTTCTTGGCTGCAAAAATAAAAAGATAAAGTGGTTAGATGAATTACCCAGATGACTAAATCTTTGGAAACAGAATCGAGGAGCCGGACTCCGATATGGATCAAGTCCTTCTCCATGAGCTTGTTGGCGTCGAGGGGTATGAAGGAATCCCCCCAACGATAAAGCTGAACCAGCTGGAGTGTGTTGAGGTCATCCTCGCTGTAGACCTCGAGCTTGGGGGCAGGGTCCGCCACGACCTCCCATCGGGGCTGATGGATATACGCCCAATTTGAACCCGTTGACTCCCGATTCGTTTCATTTTGATTACCCCGTTAATGATTGTAAATCGAAACTTTTGGCCCAAATATGTTACCCACAAAAAGAAACGATCCGAACCAGAAAAAACGCGACAGCCCAAATTCCGAATTTTCCAACCCGGTCAAACCAAGGTTTGACCGGGTGGGAGACCCTCCCAATCTCTCAGTTGAGAGATTGGGAGGAGGGAGAGGCTCCCAGTCAAAAGTCTGACTGGGAGGCCTCTCCCACCCGATCTCTCAGTTGAGAGATCGGGTCCTCCCACCCGATCTCTCAACTGAGAGATCGGGTCCTCCCACCCGATCTCTCAACTGAGAGATCGGGTCCCCCCACCCGATCTCTCTATTGAGAGATCGGGTGGAAGGGGAAAGGGAGGGGGGCTCCCAGTCAAACTTGGTTTGACTGGGAGACCCCCCTCACCCGGTCAAACTTGTTTGACCGGGCCCCTTCACCCGACCCCAATTCTCGGGGTCGGATCCTCGACCCGACCCCGAAGGTTCCGACACCCGTCCCTGCCCTTAGGGGTCGGATTTTTCATCCGCCCCAAGGGCCCGGCACCATTCTTGGACTCCCATACTCGGTTTATTTCCGCCAACCTTCTTCGTACCCTAAGGTCTTAATTACGTGTTTAAAGGATAATTGATTGTGTTTAAAGGTTAACGATGTCATTAAGCCACCTTAATGACACCGTTGCCTATAAATACAACTCTCCCACTATTCATTTGATCATCTTGGCAAGTTGGATAATTTTGCTCTGACATCTCTCTAGCTTTATCTCTCTAAAACCGTACTGGCATCGGAGAGGGTTCATCAGGCACCACCCCCCCTCTGTGCCTGGTATTGCCCCTCTTGCAGGGCGAAAAGGAGAAGAGAAGCTAAGGACGGAAGGACATAAGCTAGGACACCACAACCCGAGAGCACCAAACCCGCAACATCTCCAGTGAGGGACAAGCCTTAGGTCGACTGCCTGTTGACCCAAGACTTCGGAACCTAACACTTGGCGCCGTCCGTGGGCTTCGAACAGAAAGCCTGGCAACAACAAGAGCGATGATGAACAGCTTAGTATCTAGACATCACCGCCCACCTGGGGGCAACAGGCGAAGGAAACAGCCTATACCTCCAGCAAGGCAGCCTAACCCAGAGAAACTGCCTGCACACCCAGAGCCTCAGGTAGCCCCACAGGCACCCCAGCCTAACAAGCAGGGAGGAGAACCTTCACGCCCAGCTGGCTAGGAGGCTTCCACAGTTTCAACTCCATTGACTAGGAAGCCACAGGGACAGGGGGGCAACAAGGAGTGCCATCCCAATACACGGCACCTCCACAGGGATACCACTATGAGGCACAACCTCAAGGGTATCCATATGGAATACTGACCAAAAGGAATGACAACCGCGCCCACACAACATACACACAGGGAGCACATACAATGACTCCAGGGCTGACGAGCGCCTCGGACGAGCTACTAGCTTACAGAGAGACCCTAAGGAATAGGCAGGAATGGCAACACCGACAGGAAGGAGAAGAAGCTCATGAAGAGGAGTAAATCCCAACGGAAGAACGCCACTCGCACCCTCGAACAGGGCAGCGAGGAGAACAAAGGAGAGACAACCAAAGGCCACACCCAGGGGGAAGGCAGCAATCTGTGCCTCCAAGGCAGCAACAGACACAACAGGATGTCAGGGCATACACCCCTCTAGGGGCAGATAGACAGGCAAGACCTCCAAGGAGGCAAGAATTCCACCAAGTACCCCAACAGGGACATACACCGCACTAAGGGAGGACATACATGCCAGACCAACAAGGATATAGGAGTTCCAACATCTACCCTGGCAATGTACACATACAATCCGTATCACCACAAACATGACCGAGGGACATACCAAGGAAAGCTCAAAGGGAGGGACATAGTCCCAACAACACAACAAGGCAACCACCTACCCATGATACAGCACGACAGATCCAAACCCCTTGTGCATGACAACCCTTGACACACATCCCCCTAGGACAGGGGAAGAGTTGAAAAGACAAGGATTTGAACAGGGGACCCATAGAATACCACACCACGTCAGCACATAGCTACTACAATGGGAAGTCTCATGGAGAGACATAATGGAGTGAGATCACACATAGCATACATGAAGGATACACCTCCACCTAGTCCGCCTTGCAAGGATGCGACCTTATATTCCTCAAGTGGAAGGAATACACACAGACTACTGGAGGAAGACAGCTACATTACCAAGGAAGCAAGGGGTATCAACACCCCACACTCATATCCTTCCCATATCCTCTTATTTAATTTAACTGCATAACAAGTCAACTCCCTAAAAGGGGTATATTTTGATACTTGATATCAACATGTTTTCCAAGAAAGACCATACCGGATGCCTTCGGGCTCCGTGATATATATACACAGGTGGACCACTAGAAGAATCCGTAAAAGGCCGTCGCCAATCAAGAGATGCACAAGCAACAGATTCCTCAATCCCAAAGAACACCTATAAGGTCAAGTTTCCGGGAAAGATCACAAGATGGAAAGCTCACTTACAAAAATAAGTTAAGCACTCCCAACATCCTATAGAGGAACTACCATGAAGGTCACAAAGGATTACCCCTACTATAACCTTCCACTAAACATCCTAGGGCCAAGTCCGTCGAAGGATCCCATCTGGCATTGGTATGCAAGGGGGGCACCAGTCACAACATGCCCTCCCCACAAACGCCCGTTAGAATAAGAGGGGGTAGCCGCGAACTCACCCCTCCAAAAATGGAGGAAACCATATCACATGGGCAACACACACCATCGGAGGCAAACACCTCCAGCGGATATTTATGATTTCACAAAATAGCCAGGAGATACAACTACACCTAGTAAGCTCATCCCAGGTAATGGAATACACTTCCATCAAAAACTCTCAAGGACACCAAGCCTAGCAAAGGAAGAATGACGACACCATCATCAAGCTTTTAAAAAGGGATATGGAAAACATAGTATTTCCACACAATGATATATTAGTCATAAGAGAGGGAATCACCAACTTTGACATGAAGAGAACCATAGTGCACGAAGGGAGTCCGTCAGACATCCCCCATGACCAACCATTGATGATACTAGAGAAGAGTCAGGCATGCTTAATACCAAAGGACCCCTACTAGTAAAGGTGGTCAGAACATCGACACACCCATTAGGGACACGGCACTGCAAATGAACCAGGAATAAGGATGGAACACATATCCTTACAAGTATCCTTACAAGTATCCTTACAAGTATCCTTGCATTTATCCTTGCAAAAATAAACTCCGTAGATAAAGAGGTTATCTAATAGATGACTATGTCTCTGTTCTCAAAATATGATCCTAACCCGGAGATCCTTGGACTCCGTATCATATATGCAGTGAATAACATGTTCATCAAAGATAGGTACACGAAGATTCAAGACAGCGCCATAAAGATTAGGCGCATAGCTCTACCAAGTACGACACATTGGAGTGTTCATAAACACTCCTTCGCCATCTCACAAGAAAGGAAGGCAACCAAGGATACAAGTCCTAATAAAATAAACATCGGTAGAAAATCATGTCATTGAAGTCATGCACCAAGAGATAAAGTCTAGAGATGCAAGATTAGCAAAAGAGATAGTGCAACAACTAGAGTATGAAAATGAGATACATCTCCTATCAAGAGCCTTAGGGCAGGATAATAGTTCTACAAGATCAACCAAAGAAGAGCTCAAAAGCTTGGGGAGTAAGGTTTCAAGATCGACCCTCACACTAGACGCACATCCCGATCAACCACCTTGTCTGCAAATGATAAGACATTTGACTCTGGCATCCCATCAAGAGGAGAACCCCGATAAAAGGGGCACTAGAAAAATATCCCGCCTTTAAGGCCATACGCCGAATACATGATGAATGAAGGTTATGAAAAAACAAAAAAGGAGGGACTTGTCAGCTCAACTCACCTCAAACACGTATACGTACGCAATACAAATGCAGCCTCTAATGAAGCTATCCAGCGAGGAATAGCCAATACGGGGGTAAACCAATGGAAAATCATGGAGCATCACCTTCAAACCTAAAGGAAAACGCCCTTTTTAGATTCAAGTCCTAATTCAAAGGAAGTCTATAATCAACATTCAAGGTGGGAGGAGCATGACCAATGTGACACCCCCAAAAGGCATTGAAGAATACTCCAATGTGAGGGAAAAGGCAAAGCACACTAAGTGACACAACACTCCAAGAAGATTATCACAGCCCGGTCAGACCCCCCCCCCCCCCCCCCCCCCCCCCCCCCCCATGCACGAGCAAAGAGCATGGATTAGATTGACTAGTCTGAAACACACCTACGAGATTAACAACTCAAGACACCATTCTATGAGAGAGCTTTTCAACCTAAAACACAAAGAAGGGGGGGGGGAAAGAATTTACAAGCACCCCTAGGATACAAGCACAGCCGCATCCTGGTTATCAAGAGAATGAAAATCACCCCCACCCACCCAAAGCAAAAGCTCTCCACCCAACCTCTAAAGATACATCCGACAAAGGCATTATCCAAACCATGCCTATGACTGAAACAAGCAAGCATGAGAAAGAGTAAATCCTACAAGGGACACTCATCGCATTCAACCAAGCAGACAAGGGAGCCCCGAGCATAAGGGGTACCCAACCAAGAAAATGAACGAGGGACCTTCAACGGCCAAATATGAAAGGCGGTATGACCACCAAGCAACTTGGGGGGCACCAAACGAATAAGTGCTTGGTAGTCCACCTAAGTGTAAAAGAAGAGATTAGAGGCAGAAGATCACAAGAACATGCAATACCACCTCTCCTAGAAGAGGTCACATAAGAGGAAAACATCCTCAACTCCCTATACGAACTCGTCCTAAGTTGGCAACACACAAACATCGCCCTCGAAAGGGGATCTCCCACATTGAAGAAAAAGCGTGATAACAGGCAATATCATAGAAGGAAAAGTCAAGTAAAGACTCGAAAAGCATACCAAAGACGCACCCTACATGAGAAGGGACACAAGGTAAAGTAATATTCTGAGCCTTCCGGGTGCCGATCCCGCGAACACATTCGACGCCCCCAAGAGCGTATCTTGAGAGTAGTTCTAAAACTACGAACCCTGTGCCCTCCGGGAGCCTATCCCGCGAACAGATTCAACGCCCCCAAGAGCGTATCTTGAGAGTAGTTTTTATACTACGACCTTCGACGCCCCCAAGAGCGTATCTGGAGAGTAGTTTTTATACTACGACCTTCGACGCCCCCAAGAGCGTATCTTGAGAGTAGTTTCTAAAACTACGACCTTCGACGCCCCCAAGAGCGTATCTTGAGAGTAGTTTCTATACTACGACCTTCGACGCACCAAGAGCGTATCTTGAGAGTGGTTTCCAAAAACTACGAATTTCGACGCCCCCAAGAGCGTATCTTGAGAGTAGTTTCTAAAACTACGACCTTCGACGCCCCCAGGAGCGTATCTTGAGGTAGATTTGCAACCTACCAGATTCGACGCCCCCAAGAGCGTATCTTGAGGTAGATTTCAAACTACCAGCTTCGACGCCCACCTAGAGCCTATCTTTGGTCTAACTACTGGTGCCCTCCGGGAGCGTATCTCGTGAACAGTTTCGACGCCCTCCGGGAGCGTATCTCGTGAACAGTTTCAACGCCCACCTAGAGCGTATCTTTGGTCTAACTACTGGTGCCCTCCGGGAGCGTATCTCGTGAACAGTTTTCGACGCCAACCAGGAGCGTATCTTTGGTCTAACTTGTGCCGTCCGGGAGCCTATCCTGTGAAACGTTAAGTGCCCTCCGAGAGCCAGTCTCGTGAACAGTTTTCGACGCCAACCAGGAGCGTATCTTTGGTCTAACTTGTGCCATCCGGGAGCCTATCCTATGAAACGTTAAGTGCCCTCCGAGAGCCAGTCTCGTGAACAGTTTTCGACGCCAACCAGGAGCGTATCTTTGGTCTAACTTGTGCCGTCTGGGAGCCTATCCTATGAAACGTTAAGTGCCCTCCGAGAGCCTGTCTCGTGAACAGATTCGACGCCCACCAAGAGCGTATCTTTGGTCTAACAGTACCATATATACCATTTAAAGGGTATCAGAAGAGATCATCGCACCATACTGAGAAGGATTCCATGAGAAAATAATTGCAAAGCAAAGTTGTATGAAGAACACATAATATTTTTTCTTGATGAGATAGCAGGTATGATGTGAAGGAAAACATAAAAGAAAGGTAAGGAAAGGAGAGCACATACAAAGGAGAAGTCCATGACCAAAGGATCATATACAGAAGTACAAGAGGTTATCATGAAAAGTAACGAGTTATCCTACCATCCATATCACAAGTCAAGAGAAGTATCTCAAAGGAACCCAACACCACCAAGAAGGATAGCAAAGACATGAAATCCAAAGTTCAAGGCTCTCAAAATAAACTCGACCCATCAAGAAGAGAATTGCCTCACAAGTCGCACAAATCAACCTCTGACAAACGTTATTGTCTTGCATGTTGCCCTCGCGTGACCTATGCTCGTATCAGACTTGAACATCGCCAAGCACAACTCATGAAGGAGACATCTAAAGAGCATAAAGGATACAACATCCGACAAGACGAGACATCGGGACCTAACCCAACAAACATAGCCTAAACAAAAGGCAACTATAGCAATGAAGGCTCTCCAATGAGAAAGGAATACTAAAGCACAACTCCGTACATCGTGATGTGGCAATCATGTCCAAATACCCTGAAGTGGCTATCATGTTCACATACCCTGAAGTGGCTATCATGTCCACATATCTTGAAGTGGCTATCGTGTGCACGTACCATGAAGTGGCTATCATGTCCACACACTACAAAAGGGCTATCACTCCCACACATCATGAAGTGGCTATCATGTCCACACACCTCGAAGTGATTATCATGGCAACACATCATAAAACATCTGTCAAAGACATGCATTGTAAAAACACCATACCGACCACGAACATCAAAAGGCTACGCCTAGCCCTAGGAGGAGGTTCAAGAAAAAGGGAAAAACAACACCCTTCATACGCTCATCAAAGGTAGGCACTCATATTTCAATCCACTGGATGAGACATCCTCATCATGAAGACAACCTCCATATCTCATGAAATCAACCATAAAGCAAAGAATCACGACAAGCACTATTGGGGGCATATAACAAAACGATCATAACTACGATACTAGTAGAGACTAACTCAAGAGCAATCTCCACCAAACTCCCAAGCAAGAGTTTGCTATCTTAATCAAAGCCATGGCAAGAGAAAGGAACCTCAATAAAAGGCGATGATCACACCCATCACCAAAAGGAAAATCTTCAACGCAGGGGTTAATAACATAACCCATAGGAAAGCCAAAGACACCTTCGAAAGTCGTCAAATCTACATGAAGATGAAATGAACCTGAGACTCGGCCCCTCGGCTGGGGGGCAGAGGATAGAGAAGAGACATCAAGACCTATGATCACCCCACCGCCAGCCACAGGTTGTTTCCCTTTGTCAAGCAAAGAGGGCGCCTCTTCAACCACTACCTCCTCATCATGAGAGGGAGTCAGCAAGGAGGCACTTGAAGGAGAGCCCCTCGCGGTTTCCTTCTCCTTGGCAGTCGAGGGCCCGACCTCAGAGTCAGGTTTCCACGCCTTGGATTTAGATTGACTTGAACTCTCGCCCACCGCAAGAACCCATTCGGTAACCAGGGGCGAACGTTCTAACAACAAGAAGGAAGCAACATGAGAACAATCATAAGTATATCACAAAGAGAAGAGAATGGAATGAGAACATACTTGAAGCATTAGCAGCCTTCCCTGACTTAGAAAATTTCTTGGCTTGATAAGCGGAACTAGAGGGTCCTTCCCTCTCATCCGATTCAACGGTACGTTCGGAACGCTCTGCCTACACCTTATATGTTTCTCCATGAAATCAACCTACAAGGGGTCATACGAGTCCCCGCCTCATACGAGTCCACCTCGGACACCCAAGACACAGGACCGTCAGATTTGGTCTGACTACCTTGGAAAACGATCTTCAAGGTCTCCCTGTCTGAAGAAGAAAGCTTCCCAAAAGTGAGTCATCTATACGAACAACCAACGCAAAGATCGACCCTTACCCATGGAGGGGCGAGATACGCCTACTACGGGGGCAACCTTAACACCAACGGAAGAGGGCGAACTTTTAGTTTCCCCAAATGGAGCAACGCTCCAACACATCCGAAGGAAGGGTCAACCCTTAACACATGTCAATAGACCCCTTCGCTCGCGGCGGTAAGAAGAAAGCTTGTAAGCATTTTCACCCTCACTTTTATGGGAAACAAACTGCAGAGCAAAGGTCAAGAGCTATACACACGCTCCAACGAATGAAGGAAAAACGTTACACATGCCGAAGGTCGAGGTTAATGGACAATACCCACGCTAGTACGAGGGAGGCGGAACGTTGTGTCCCATTGAGTGGCAGAGTTCCCACCCTCAGGTAAAGGAGAGGTCTATACTCTCACCTTTGCACTTATGCTCATATTCATGATTAACATCTACAGGTACGTCAATGTCATCACTCATGCTTATACTCACAACCCGTCCATACATACATACATACATGTTCATGCTCGCACTCATATGCATGCCCACGTACACACTCCCATGTGTTCAAACATTTAGACATCCATGCACATGGCCGCCATATATTTATGCGTACATTCATGACTACAATCGCAGCATGTCTATACTCACTCCCATCCTTATGTTCCTACTTGCATGTAGGCTAGTACACATCCTCATGATACGTCCATGTTCACTCCTAGTTAGCATCCTATAGGCATATTTTCTAGTATCCCATACTTAGAAAAATTTTAGACCAAAATTAAAATTTTTCTCCACCTAGACTTTATCCCGGCATGAAATTGAAGCATGAACCCGTTTAGTTGTATTCATATTGCATCCCCATGTGCGTATGTATTGTTCAAGTATACGCCCATGGCAAGGATAGATTTATTATTTCCACCTCAGACGGACCCGTGCTTGGACACGTGTCCGTGCTATTCTGAGATTTGCAATTCCTCTATCTTATAAGACAGGGGGCAGGGTCAGAGACACACATCCATGGGTAAGTAAGTATTCCGACAAAAAGGTAAAATCCCGGTTTCAAATTGCGCGTGTCATACCATCCTAAAATAGAGTCAATCAAGGGTTAGGCCATTGGTTGACTCGGGGGCATGTGATGGATATACGCCCAATTTGAACCCGTTGACTCCCGATTCGTTTCATTTTGATTACCCCGTTAATGATTGTAAATCGAAACTTTTGGCCCAAATATGTTACCCACAAAAAGAAACGATCCGAACCAGAAAAAACGCGACAGCCCAAATTCCGAATTTTCTGACCCGGTCAAACCTGGTTTGACCGGGTGGGAGACCCTCCCAATCTCTCAGTTGAGAGATTGGGAGGAGGGAGAGGCTCCCAGTCAAAAGTCTGACTGGGAGGCCTCTCCCACCCGATCTCTCAGTTGAGAGATCGGGTCCTCCCACCCGATCTCTCAACTGAGAGATCGGGTCCCCCCACCCGATCTCTCTATTGAGAGATCGGGTGGAAGGGGAAAGGGAGGGGGGCTCCCAGTCAAACTTGGTTTGACTGGGAGACCCCCCTCACCCGGTCAAACTTGTTTGACCGGGCCCCTTCACCCGACCCCAATTCTCGGGGTCGGATCCTCGACCCGACCCCGAAGGTTCCGACACCCGGTCCCTGCCCTTAGGGGTCGGATTTTTCATCCGCCCCAAGGGCCCGGCACCATTCTTGGACTCCCATACTCGGTTTATTTCCGCCAACCTTCTCCGTACCCTAAGGTCTTAATTACGTGTTTAAAGGATAATTGATTGTGTTTAAAGGTTAACGATGTCATTAAGCCACCTTAATGACACCGTTGCCTATAAATACAACTCTCCCACTATTCATTTGATCATCTTGGCAAGTTGGATAATTTTGCTCTGACATCTCTCTAGCTTTATCTCTCTAAAACCGTACTGGCATCGGAGAGGGTTCATCAGGCACCACCCCCCCCCCTCTGTGCCTGGTATTGCCCCTCTTGCAGGGCGAAAAGGAGAAGAGAAGCTAAGGACGGAAGGACATAAGCTAGGACACCACAACCCGAGAGCACCAAACCCGCAACATCTCCAGTGAGGGACAAGCCTTAGGTCGACTGCCTGTTGACCCAAGACTTCGGAACCTAACAGGGGCCATCGGACAGAGCTGTTTTGGACGAAGAAGTAATACTTCTTCCATCCGCTATTATCAGACCCCGAGTCGCGAATCAGCACCCGATCCTTGTGGAACTTCCAGGTCTCGCTATCCCAGCCGAAACGTGAAAGTTGCTCCTTTGTCCACTTGGGGAGTCGGGGGGAGAAGGAGCAAACACCAGCCTTATTGCACTTCATTCCGTAGAATGTGCGGAAGAGCAGCAGACTGTACGTCCACTGCTGGCGGAGGCACAGAAGCTGGAAAGCATTCAACACGCGGATGGCGTGTGGAGAGAAGGTACAAGGGTGTGTCTTGTAGAAGTTGCACATCTCCACCAGGCTCCCGCAGAAGGGGAATCGAATCCCATCACTTATCTGTCCGGCGGAGATGAACACTTCTCCCTCTCGAGGACGCGTGACGATGTGCTTCCTCTTGACAGCAGGCTGAGACTCATAGGGGAAACGAGGTTCCCAATCCGAGGTAATGCAGCCCTCTCGGAGAGCAACCTCATACGAGGTCTCAGAAATCTCGTTAACAGCAAGTTCAAAGGTGAAAGGGGTCCTAGCCTCAGAACTAGCCTCGTCTAAAAACGGTTACAGACAGAAAAATTCAAGAAAGGAAGAAAAGATAATATCAGCAAATCACGAAAACAGAAAACGGAAGCCTTACCAGACATTGTCGATAGATGCTTGGTGAAAATGAAGAAGTATCGGGGAGATTTAAGGCCTTGGATCACTTGAAGAGCAGAAGAACCTTGGAGAAGAAGACTTGGAATTCGAGAATGACGGAATTTCCAGAAACTGAGAGGGTGAAGAAGAAGTGAATGATGCCAGGGTTTTAGTTTTTATAAGCAAGAAGACAACTGGAGGGATTTAATCTGTACCGTAGAAGATGAAACGATTCGATCCTGATCGTCGAGATTAAGAGGACGGTACAGAAGAGACGTGGTGACGTAATAAGTGCTTTTTCAGAAAGCAACAGTTACGCCGATTTAAGCGTCGTTTCATAATCCCTAGCATTTAATGCTACAGTAACCGAGGAGTCTCCTCGGATTTGGCAGCTGCCCATAGAGTCCAGTGGGCCCAAGGCAATCATGAGTGAGAAACTATGTCATTCGATAATTACACGTAAGGTAAAAGCCTCCGACGGCAGTATCGAGGGATATGAAGACAAAAGCCTCCGACGGCAGTATCGGGAGGTATGGAGACAAAAGCCTCCAACGATGAAGTCAGGAGGCCTGGAATTAGAAGACATGACGGACTAAAAGTCCCCCATGTCTTGGGGGCAAATGATGGGTTCCGATGATATCGTTAGCCCCGTTAGCAGCCAATGGACGGCGAGTAGGTCCAGTGGGCCTTGTGAAAAGCTTGGAAGGCCCAAAAAGCCCAGTACAAAGGGTACCGATCCTAGCGGTCCCGATATATGAGCTGAGTGCTCCCGACAAGAAGCCTCTGAGTAGGCCCCGAAGGCCCCGATAATAAAGCCCCGCAGAGGCTGGACCTGTCTCGTGAGACAAAGGGTCCTGGGTGGTGACCTAGAACGAGACAACTCTGGAGTCCCCGACAAGAGTTGGGACTTGTGATCAGAGGATAAGACCGAGAAACCCGCCTACTAGATAGAGTAGTGGGAAGACAGTTACAGATATAGATAAACTCCCCCGAGATACGCAGGGCGTGCCCGAGATACTCGGAGAGTGGGCAAGATACGCGGAGCGTGGGGCGAGATATATGGAATCCTGAACGAGATATACGGAATCGTAGCGAGATATGCGGAATCATGGGAATAACGGCCAATCACGGTCACAGGTAACTGAGTAACTTCCCCTATATAAAAGATGAAGTTACGCCAGAAAAGACATCATCTAATATGCACTTAGATTACTGTTGCCACCCCATTGATCATATACTCATTTAAGCATCGGAGAGGGATTCTGGGTCACCACCCAGATCATCCCCTTTTTGCAGGATTACGCGGAGCCCAAGAGTCCAAGCTTTCCGTCAAAGACGTAACGGAGCTTCGCCCGTGATCCAACAAACACGACATAGCTCTTCAACATAAGCGCGACAATCAACAATATGTGCATCAAAATCAGCCGTCAACAAATGCTTATCTCAATGGGAAGAACGCTCCTCCTTGGGCTGGTCCCTCGACCGGGGGGCAGAAGGCACCACCGCACGACCCTCAACTCTATTCCCTTTATCACAAGAAAGAGTTAGCACGGTCGTACTCGGCATAAAGAACTAAGAATCGCTCGAGGAACGTGCCCATGCGTCGGATCTTTTGAGAATTGTGTTAAAGACAGGAACTGTAACCACGCGTTCAGCAACATGAAAGCAACAACTTGGAAAATTAACAAGTTCAAAGAAGATACAAGGAGACGTCTTACTCACAAGTCCTTTACCGCGACCGTGTCCGGAGACTCCAGAGTAGCGGGGGCACTTGTATGGACATTCCTCCAACAAGCGGATTACTGTACACATCTGCTATCTGCAAAGACAAGCTTTTTCTATCAAGTCCAACCTACATTACAACATGATACGAGTCATAAAGGACATCAACATCTACACTTGCTGTATTATTTAGCTGCTCAACCATGTCGACATCCGAACACAGAGTTACTCGCAGAATGGAGATAGTGGACTTACTCATGATAACAGCCGTGGAAAAATTAATTCCGACAAGAAGCCAGCAAGATCTGATATCCTAAAAAATGCAACCAACGATCCAGTCAGTGCGCAAACACACATCAACACTTATGCAAACATTTATGCAATGGACGCTCCAGATGAGACAACTATGTACGTACAAGACTCGTTAGTCTTCGCGCAACAAGTAACAAGCATCACGCAAGGGGGGCAACTTCTTCAACACATCAACCTTAAATGTCAACATCGAGCTCATACTCGCAGCATACATGATTACAAGGGCGAAATATTTTATAAGTGTTTTGCTCAAGGATGACAGTCAGCATATTGCAAGTTGTCAGCATACTACTATGTGTCAGCATATTACCAAGTGTTAGCATACAACAAGGTGTTGCCATACAACCGGTGTTTACATCAAGCATATGGATACAACGTACATAACCAGAAATAGAGAAAAGATTCTAAGTGTGGGGACAAGTGTGCACATACGTGTACGTACATACATGTCAACAAGGATGCATGTCGACAAGTGAAGAATATTTTCTAAGTGTTTCCATGTACATACATGTCGACAAGGATGCATGTCGACAAGTGAAGAATATTTTCTAAGTATTTCCATGTACGTACATACATGTCGACAAGGATGCATGTCGACAAGAAGAAAATATTTTCTAAGTGTTTCCATGTACGTACATACATGTCGACAAGGAGAAAATATTTTCTAAGTGTTTCCATGTACGTACATACATGTCAACAAGGATGGATGTCAACAAGGGGAAAATATTTTCTAAGTGTTTCCATGAACGTACGTACATGTCGACAAGGATGGATTGCATGCATCAAGTAGCTATTATTAACTTCTACACAATGCCTCCTAAGCATTCCTACAACGCTTATCGACAAAGTTCATACGACGACATCTATGGTAACAAGCATTAGATATTTTTAAAATATTTTCTAAGTGTTTTAGCATGTTTGCAGACAATGACCGACAGTCTATACATGTTACTCAACATACATTGCCTAAGCTATCATTACCAACATACAACCATTGACGGCCATGTACGTACAACTACCGATCATCAACATCGAGCATACTAAAGCAACAACTAAGGCATGGAACAACATGTCGACAATGAACACTATGCATAAGGGAAGTATAACGATTCATTTACACTTTTCTAAAATTTTCAGCACTTAGAAAATTTTTGGCCAATTTAGGGGCTAAGTATTCTAATGCATTTTGTCAAACACCTTGTATGCATGATAAGATAACTAGGTACATAGAGATTTCAAGATTGAATCAAGACCAAAAGAAATCACGAAATGTCCAACCATATACAGAATTGAGCTCTCCAACACGAAGCGAATCCCATTGATATCAACAATGATGTGTCTACTCCAAATTT
The DNA here is from genome assembly GCA_036873135.1 of Clarkia xantiana subsp. parviflora. Taxonomy (NCBI): domain Eukaryota; kingdom Viridiplantae; phylum Streptophyta; class Magnoliopsida; order Myrtales; family Onagraceae; genus Clarkia; species Clarkia xantiana. The sequence continues at coordinate 9,453,253 of JAPTYO010000013.1, read as the reverse complement.
ATGATCACAAAAGCTTCATCTTCATCATGAATGAAGAGCTTCTTGGAGATTTATCTATAAAGGATGTAAGCTAATGAGTTTTCTCTCTCCTAATTTTTACTAATAATGTCTACACCATGTGCTAAGGACTAGACTTTCATGTATTTTCATATAAGTCCTTAGCAACCTTTACAAGCATCTTTGCATCTCTCCTATGATCATATTGCATACATACTACACAATGCTTCATGACACACTACACGTAGTTATTATTACATAGAATTTATCGTACACGTTTCTTATTTATGATCGTTACATGATTATTTTTATAATCTATGTATGAATTTCATGTTTACATCATGTCTCACGTTTACACCATGCTTCATGATTACATACATGCTCTCCAATTTTATATTATTCTAAGTGTTTTTCTTATTACATGATTACGTCATCTGTCTATTGTGTCGACATTTGCATATTGACAACATGTTTACGTCATGTACCATGATATTATCACGTTGTATAAATCTTTATTTCACTCATTACACGATATTGCGAATATAATTGCATGTTGTTATACGTATATTGTCCGCTACGCTAACCCTATACACAGATTACGTACGTACGACGAAAAATTGAAGTTGGTCAAATTCATGATCTCAACATTCGAATTGACAAACAGGCCACCCCTGAGGTCAGTACCGAACCTAAATTTAACGAATATCTTATCTTGGAAAAGAGTCAAGCACGGGTTTCGAACTACTACTTGACTCGGGGGCAAGTGTTAGATATCTTTCCAATTCGGGTTCGTATTTACATTCCGGGCCTCGTAAAATATCCCAAAACCCGTAAAAAACCCTTTCGCGGACACCCAAGTCTAAAAAGGTCCGGGATACGCGCAATTCCCGGGCCGAAGGACTTCCGGATTTCCCTAAGGCGATCCGGACCAGTCTGGATTGCCTAAGGCAATCCAGACCGGTCAGGATTGCCCAAGGCAATCCGGACCTGTCCCGGATTTCTTTTAGCAATCCGGACGGGTCCGGATTACCATTTTTTTCCGCGCTCACCCTGATTACTTTTGCCGATTGCGAGAAGTCGGTGCACGCATAGTCCACCTTGGTGACGGTATACGTATTTCCACATACCGACATCAAGCCATTCAAAATTGAGCATGATCCTTAGGTTCCCTATAAATAGGGAATGCTAGTTGCGCCCACTCCGACGCTCAAGTTAGCACTTCTAGAGAGAGAAAGCCTTAGAGAGAAGTCAGAGCATTTCTTCGGGTCCTCCCACGCTGGTTACTGCCCCTCGTGCAGGACCCGAAGATCAGGAGCTCAAGGTCGAGGACCGGGTTGTGTATTAAGGATGGCGTTCCCGTCCTTGTACATGTATCTCGAGCCCGATCGTGAAGATAGGAGTTCGTTCGTGAAGGAAAAAGCTCAAAGAAGCCCAAGTGGTGAAGCGAACCCAACAAATACCACGCAGGGCTTCTTTAACAAGAACCTCTACGGGTTCCGTCCGGTTGCTCATGAACACCCTCAGCAAGATCCTTGGGACTACGGATAGTTTAAGGTATGTGCACATATTCCGCTGCGTAATTCTGATTACAAGCATGTACCTTATTTATGTTTCCGTAGTAATCAACCCCGTAATCCAACAGTGGTATCAGAGCCTGTGTTAAAAGTTCTTGTTGTTGATAAATTGGTGTTCTTGATTTATAGATGTTGGTCGAAATTTTTAAATTGAAAATTGAAATTTTTTTATTTTTATAATTGTTAGTGTCGAAATTTTCATGATGTTCTTAGTAAAATTTGATGTTTATGATCTTCAAGAAAAAGCTGACTTTTATTAAAATCAAACATTGGATTGTAGATCTTATTAATATTTGATCTTGAAATTTAACCACTTGTTTCCAATTTGATGTTATTTTCAGCCAAACCCTAAGATTACAAGGTGAATTTTTGTACTTCTTAGTCCACAAGAAAAGTAATTTTCGGCCGAAATACATATAAAATATTGTTTACCATATTTTAATTTTTATTAAAGGTAACAATATATATATAAATCCAGTGGGCCGGTCCAATTTGCTAAACTGGATAGTATTGTTAAAGGTAACAATATTTCGGCCCAATCCAGTGAGTTTAATTAAGAAATATAGTTTAGAAATATTGTAACAATATTTCGGCCCAATATTGAACCCACTGGATTTATAGATATATGATTGGGCCGAAATATTGAACCCACTGGATTTATAGATATATGATTGGGCCGAAATATTGTTACCTTTAATAATCATATAGTTTAGAAATATTGTTACCTTTAATAATCATATAGTATTGGGCCGAAATAATCTTATGGGCTAAATAGAGTTTTAAAGTCCACTAAAAACTTAACTTAGCCCCCAAGAATTATTAACTGTATAAAATAACTTCCAATATAGCATATATATATATATATATATTATATATAAAAATCGGCACAATCTACATATATATATATATATATATTTATTGTCAAGATTATATCTATAAGATGTAAATCAATCAACAATATATATACATATATGTAAATTTTGGCACACCTATATATATATATATATATATTATTTATTTTCAATATCTTTAATAGGGAAACAAATATATTGACAATATATTTTCTTAATCTTTTAAGTAACTAATATCAATAATTTCTTAATCCCTATATATATCTATAAATCCAGTGGGAGGAGTCAATCCTACCACACAAATCAATGTTGCTGCAGGTGCGAATCAAGTTGAACCTGACAATCAAGTAGCCGGACCGCTGGATGAAAATCCAATAATGCCACAACTACCCATTATTCCTAGTGGGAGTGGATCAACCAACTTGGTTCCAGGTCCTAGTGATCAAGGAATTAATCTCGGAGTTAGAAACCCGAGACCAAGAGGTCGTCCAAGGAAAGTTGTAGGTCAATGTTCTAGCACTGCCCTTGTTCCCGGTGGGAGTGATGCTCCGATAGAAAGAATTTTTCCGAGTGGGAGCAACGTTCAGACTCAAGATGGGATTAACGAGCCTAGACGTAGTAAAAGGCAACGAACTTCTCCCAAGAAGTATCCCATTGAGAGGGGTGAGATATTCACCCTAACTTCTGTTGATGAACCGGTAAAGGTTCAACAAGCGTTGAATGGACCTCAAGCAAAGGAATAGAGGAAAGAAATGGAGGAAGAGATCGCCTCAATTAAAGCCAATTTGGTATGATTTTTAGTTGATTTACCTGCTAACCGCAGGGCCATAAGGGCTAAGTGGGTTCTTAAACTGAAACACACTGCTGATGGAAATGTCGAGCGATACAAAGCTCGACTAGTTGCGAAAGGATACACCCAGCTTCACGGAGTGGACTTTGATGAAACATACTCACCGACTGTGCGGTACACCACAATCAGGGCAATCCAAGCCCTGGTCGCATGCCTCGATCTAGAGCTGCACCAAATGGATGTTAAGACTGCATTCCTCCACGGAAACCTGGAGGAAGAGATCTATATGCATCAACCGGAGGGTTTCATTACTCCTGGTAACGAATGTAAAGTTTATAAACTCCAAAGTTCTATTTACGGTCTTAAACAATCGTCTTGGCAATGGTACCACAGGTTCCACGAGGAAATCGTTGGAAACGGATTCGTGAATCTCCACGAGGATCCTTGCGTGTATAAAAAGACCTCCGGGTCTAAGTACATCATCTTAACTTTATACGTGGGTGACATACTCATTGCAGTGAATGATGTGAGGTTAATGCACGATTCAAAGTCATGGTTGGCATCCGTAATTGAGATGATGGACTTGGGAGAGGCTACGTACATCTTGGGCATTAAAATTGCCAGAGATCGTGCCGCCCGGAGATTGTGTGTATCTAAAGAAGCCTACATCAACAAATTGTTGAAAAGGTTAAATTACAAGATGCCAAACCTGTGGAGACGCCAGTAGTATTTGGGTGCGCATTGTCAAAACGTGACGGCCCGAAGAACCAGCAAGAGTGTGAACAGATGAGGAATGCCGAGTATTTTAGCATAGTCGGAAGTCTCATGTACGCCATGCTTTGCACTCGTCCAGACATCTGTTACGCTGTAAGCCTAGTAGCAAGATTACAGTCAGACCCTGCTATCAACATTTAAAAGTTGTAAAGCGGATCACACGATATCTGAAAGGTACTGCCGACTACGTACTGTGCTTGAGGGCAGGAGGTTAGAATTGACCGGATTCAGTGACACCGACCATGGTGGCGATCCGGATGATCGTAAGTCACCACAGGAGGAGTGTTTCTCCTTGTTGATGCCGCCATTTCATGGACGAGCAAGAAGCAATCTTGTGTCGCGTTGTCTACGATGGAATCATAATTTTTTTCCCTCTCCAAAAATGCACAAGAAGCGGTCTGGCTGAAAATGCTTCTTACTCCGCTGCTTGATGGTGATGTCGGGAGCAAACCTATGAAGGTGTACTTCGATAATCAGGCAGCCTTCTCGGCAGTAAAGAATCCAAAGTACCATAGTAGGACTAAACACATTGATGTGAAATATAATTATGCTAAATCTATGATAGAAGATAATATAATCACTTTAGAATACTCGCACACTGATGACATGGTGGCGGACCCATTAACTAAACCACTAAGCAGGGAGATATCTGAAAAGCACGTTAAACTTCTTTGATTGCGTAGGGTTTAGAAGTGGGTGTGTGTCTGTGATAACATTTTAATAAAGTGAAAGTTACATTTTTGATTAATGAGAGAATTGCAATTTGAGTTTATGATTCATCGACGTCATAATGATTAATTACATCGGATGGTACGATTTATAAACTGAGTCGTAGGAGGACGCAATCCTCTGCTTAAAATTACGTCGAATGTGGGCTTTGCCTAGTCACACATGCATGGTCGTCTTGTAGGCGAGGGGGACCTCTGCCGAAGCAAGACTGGCCAAGAACCAGTTGGGAAACTTGGTTATTCAAAACGATCATTTGGTTTCAGAGTAACACGACATGATCTTTATTTTGCACTTCGTCGGTGATGAACTCTGTTCGTCATTTAACCACATTCTGGGCCAGATGAAAGTCTGCATAAACATCATTGACATATCCCACGCCTGACATTGTTCGGGTATGCTATCGACGCGTGCTTCGTACTACGTGTGCCACTCGACCACGGGGTCATGCTCGATTGTGCTAGATAGAATCTTCGCGATTCGGATGGGCACAAACTTCTTCACCTTGAGCGTGTGATTGATCCGGGGATCCTTATGAAGAGGCGCCCGGAGTATCCTCATGGACTCAGAACTCATAACTAAGGTCAGGCTCAATGTTCGCTTATCGGCGTACGAGCGCAGTGCTGAAGAAAAAGGCCAAGCGACCACGTCCTGTAAACCGATTGGGTTTGACTAAGGGTATGAACGATGGGGATAGTCAAGCTCACTTGTAATTCACCGAATCTCGTATTCACTAGGTGGCCACCAACCGGATATTAGTTGAAGGTTGTGAATACTTGTACGGATGCCCTGGAGAAATATTCCTATGTGAAAACTAGGGGCTCGCCCTTGGAGGCCATTTTTGAAAACTTAACTATATTAAACTCACCTATGGTTGAACTGCGGTCAAATACACTATATTTACGGTCAACACCGATTTATATTACAAACTGCCACAACCGAACCTGAAAAGCACTGGAACCGGAACAGTTCAATGGGAACTCTATAAATAGAGCTCGCCACCCCTCATTTGAAGGTAATGAATCTCTCTTTAAGCTTACTTTATCTCTTTAATCCTATACTCATTTAAGCATCAGAGTGGGCTTACCGAGAACCCGCTGGTGCCAATTTGCAGATACCCGAGAGGAAATGAGCGGGAACTTGAAGAAAGAAGGCCCACGAAGAGACCGTGTACAAACATTGGCGCCGTCTAGCTGGATTCGAACAAAAGACCAGTTACCTACTACCTGCGCTTGATGGCAACGAGCAAAGCTCAAGGAGGTGGGGGAAGCACGTAGGCTCCCTTAGGGGGAGGTTAGCAAGTACCCGCGAGGGGGAGCAAGCAAGTCCCCGTGGCAAACCACCAAGCAACTGCCAATATGGGGAAAGAAGAAGCGGGCAACAATGCACGCTCGCTCCATGAAGAGAAACACTCTTCAACAAACCCCTAACGGAGTGAAAGGCTACCACAGCCAACAATCAATCAACAACCACCTTCACCACCCCAGGCTAGAAACAGACAAGATGTGAGGAACCCTCAAATGTACAACCTATCACCAGAGCTACTAGCAGCATTAGAAGAAATGCTAGATAGAAGAGAACGGATGAGGGCGAACCTAAGACAAGAAGAACCACGATACCAGGTGTCACCACCAAGATCCATAGGGGGGCACCATCAAGTGTACACGCAATCATACAATGACTTGAACCAGGAGAGGGGGTATCCTTAGCAGAGTAACACCACCTATTAAGCATACCCAACCCAAGGACACTTCAGGCAACAACCACCAAGACAATAAAACACTACCACAATTGCCTTGACGAAAGAATAGATAGAAGAGCTAATTGCGAGAAAGATCAAAGAGTCCAAGGGTTGGGCAATGCACAAGCTGAGGGATAGGGCCACACACCATTTTACTTAAGAATTGATCCATATCATTATCCCACAGAACGTATCACCGCGTCCAATTCCTAATTATGTAGGGAAAGGGGATCCGATCCAACACATTTCGAAGCACGAGTCTTCCTTGCTGGGAAGGACTGCGGAGGAGGACCACTTTGCATTGCCATTCCCTTCAACATTGTCACAAAATGCTTCATATTGGTTCTTTGGTCTACCTCAGGCATCAGTCGTCGCTTGGGCAGACTTAAAAGACAAATTAATCCAGCAATACCTGGGTGAAAGGCAATTGTTGAAGGGTGATTCGACCCTAGATGATGTCAAGCAAAGCTTCGATGAGTCTCCTGCGAGTTACTATACAAGATTCAACCAAAACACAGCGAACATCGCGACATAACTCTTTGAGGGAGAAATCGCCCGAGCATTTATAAGAAACTTGGGACGCATGGGCGCATCATTGGCAGATAATGTGGAGGTTTTACCAATCAACTCTTTGGAGGACCTAGCCAAAAGCGTAAAGGCATATATAGACCTTGAGCGATCTCGCTCAAATCGGAAGAAGGGGAATGAAGAAACTGCGCCGGATAACGACATAGGAGGTAAAGCTAAAACACAGGTGGAACCACAGGTACCAAGAAGACAAGGATGGGTCCCCCAAGGAGGGTCGGAAAGTGCCGAACCAACAAGACCCCAATGAATTCATAACATTGTTTTCACCCCTCTAATGAGAGAGCCTATGGTCATTTTGCAAGAAATGAAGAGGCTTAACCTGTGGTCACCCCCAGAAAAAAAGACAATGAAGAATGGGAAACTATATGGACCAATGTTGCGAGTATCATGATGTCAACGGATACCACACCGACAACTGCTTCCATCTACAAATGGACATTGAGAACCACCTCCAATAAGGAAACTTGAAAACTTTCATCAAAGATAATAGGAAAAGAGAAAGAAGTCCCCCACCAAGGCCTCCTTCAAAATGGAAAGGCAAAGAAAAGATGGAAGATTTTCCTCCTCAACCAAACAAGAGGGGAACAATCAACGTAATAGATGTAGGAATGGCAGCTGGCGGGGAAATCTCAAACTTTAGGGAGGTCTATGTAGCCCAGGTAGATGAGATGCCGACATTCGGGAAGCGTCAAATGCCAGGAAAAGACATGCAAATAATCTTATATGATGAGGACTTGAAGGATGTAGTCCACCCGCACGATGATGCATTGGTCATAACTATGGACATTGCTGGATATGATGTAAAGAGGATCCTCAGACATTATTCACATCAATGTAATCAAGGCAATTAGAAAATCAGAATGAGACCTCAAACAAGTTAACTTTCCGTTAGTAAGCTTGGCAGGGGCTACTACATACCCACTTGGGATAATCACTTTGCCGGTAACACTTGGGGAAGGTTGGAAACAGCTACAGCTAAAGATAACATTCGTTGTAGTTGAAGAGCTGGGTGCATATAGTGGGATACCGGGTCGCACTACCATAAGCCTAAACAGAATAGTACCCTCTGTTGGATCACGGTTGGAACTCCGGTACGGTCTTGACAGCGATCCGAACTCCTTCGCTCCACGTAATCCTGCAAGAGGGGATAGACCGGGCGGTGACCCAGAATCCCTCTCCGATGCTTAAATGAGTATCTCAATAAACTGGCAAGCGAGTGTATCAGTATCAAAAACGTATGTGATCTGAGGTAACTGTTGCCCTTTTATAGGCGAAGAGCTACCTCAGTTACCTGGTGAACCGCTGGGGCGGTTAGCCCACGTTCCGCGTATCTCGGCCACGATCCCGCCTATCTCGGCCATGATCCTCGCCTATCTCGGCCACGCTCCGCGTATCTCGGCCACGATCCCGCCTATCTTGGCCATGATCTCGTCTATCTCGGCCACGCTCCGCGTATCTCGGCCTCAACCTCTGATAGCAAGTCCCGACCAGTATCGGGGACTCCAGAGTTATCTCATTGTGTCACCGCTCGGGGCCCCTCGTCATGGTGACAGGGCCAATATTCTCAGGGATTCATCATCGGGGCCTACTTAAAGGCATCTCATCGAGAGCGCCTGGCTCGCCTATCGGGACCGACTCTGTCGGGACTTTTCACCATCGGGACTCCTCTCATCGGGACCCTTCGCTTTGGTCTTCTTGACCCCTTTTAGGGCCCAGTGGGCCTATTCACCGTTTACTCACCGTTAAAGAGCCTAACGGCCATAGCGGAACCCATCATTTGCCCCCAAGACATGAGGGACTTACAGTTCGTCGTGTCTTTCAACTCCCGACCTCCCGACATCGGAGTCGGGGACCTTTCCCTTGATAAAGTCACTTGATACGGATCTTCTCGTCCACGTTTCCTCGATACCTCGAGGATAGTCACCAAATACGAGAAGACTCCTCGGTTCCTCAGTCATTAAATGCAGCAGATGACGAAGTGACGTCTTTGGCACCCGTGCCTGATTTTTCGCGCTTGCTTTTTCTGAAAAAGTGCTTTTCAGGCCGTTTCATCATTACGCCTCTTGCCATTCTGCACGTTTCATCTCAACGGTTCAGATTAAAACGTTTCAACTTCGACGACCCAGATTAGAACGTCCTTTCACTTGTCCTCTTCTTCTATAAAACCCTAACCCTGGGCACTGTTTCTTTTTTACCGTTTCCGAAATTTCGAAAAGCTCTGCAACTTTGAGAACTCAAGCTCTTCCTTGGCTTTCTGCTCTCCGATCAACTTTCCGGCGACCTTTAAGATCATCCCTTTCAGTTCAAGTCATCATGTCTGGTAAGACCTCCTTCCTTGATGCTTGTATATCTTTCCTTCATCTTCGATTAGTTTGCTTGCAATTTTTCGAAAAACCCAATGTGCCTTTTCCTTGCCATGGCTGATTTTCAGACAGCGGATCCAGTTCCGAAGGCAGAAAACCCTTCAATTTTGACTATGCACCCAACGACATTTCCAGCACTGCCTATGAGGCCGCTCTCCGGGAGGGATGCATTACTTCTACTTGGGAGCCTCGGTTCCCTTATCCTTGGCCCCGCCTCCCGAGTAACCTTGAGGTTACCCGTCCCCAGAAAGGGGAGGTATTTGTCTCCACGGGGCAGATATCGGCGGGGATTCGATTCCCCTTCTGCGGCAACCTGGTTGAGATGTGCCAACACTACAAGACGCATCCAACTACTTTCTCTCCCCATGCCATCCGCCTACGGAATGCCTTCCAGGTCCTCTGCTTCCGACAGAAGTGGGTTTACAGCCTTCAACTCTTCAGAACCTTCTACGGGATGAAGTGCAACGAGGCCGGGGTTTGTGCCTTCTATCCCCGGATGCCCAAGTGGAACAAGGCGCAACTCGCGCTGTGCAGCTGGACCAGTGACACCTGGAAGGTTGTCAATGGTCGGGGACTCCTGATCGACACGGTGTCCGATAACAGCGGGTGGAAGAGGAGCTACTTCATCATCAAGAACTCTTCGATCCCATGGCCCCGATGGGAGGTGGAAGCGGACTCTCCTCCCGCTTATCACACCTACTCTGATGAAGACTTCCAGACTCTTCACCTTATCTAGCTTTACCGATGGGGGGAGTCCTATACTCCCCTCGATGCTAATTCTCTAACGGAGCGGGACCTGGTGAATGCCGGGATCCGTCTCCTTGACATAGTCTCTGGGGGTCAACTCTTCGACGACCCCTCCAATAGGGTTCCCTGGGTAATGTTTTTGATCTCCGTTTTCCATTGTTTGCAGCTAAGAAGGTATCCGTGCTGACTAATCTCATCCTTAAGCAGGGGGAGACCGACGCTGTCCGCCCCGCGCGGAAGAGGAAGTCGGCGAAGAAGGCTGCTGCTCCGTCGGGATCTCCCTCCGCGTAGAGGACAAAGCGGAGCCGGGTGGAGGTGGACAAACTCTTCGATGTCCAGAATGCTGAAGAAGGTAAACAGATCCGCCTAGCTATTAAATCGTACAGGAAGCAAGTTCCTAAGGATCTAATCCCTTCGACCATGGAGGCTCGCATCGAAGAGGTTAAGCGTGTCCTCTGAGGAGAAACTCCTCGCTTCCTGAAGGCGGGCTACTACAACTTCCACGGGAAAGATCAATATGTTTCTCGGCGCGTCGTTTGGTGTAAGGACCCTGATCAACTTCCTGACTATATTTCTGAAGCCTCTCGTCCTCTAGGTGCAGGTCACTCGGGAACTCCGTCGGGTGCTGGAGCTTCAGCGGGGGCACCACTTTCAGCAGGGGCGCCTCCTTCAGCAGGGGCACCACCTTTCGGGGCTGGAGAGACCCCGACCGGCGATCAATTTCGTCGGGTGGAGAATCTGGACTCCTCCGAGGAGACTGATGAGGGCGGCTCCCTGATTCATCGTCGGAGGACGGGGCAGTTCCCACTGAAACCAACCTCCAAGGGGCTGCCCCCCTCACCTTCTTCACAACAGCGACAGCCGTCGCCCATTCACAACTTTACCTCCTCTCCGACTCAGGGCGAGTCGAAGGTGCGCCCCTCCACGACTCGAGTCGGTCCTTCCCCTCTCCCCTGGACGAGAGTTTTTACAAGGTCTACGACCCCGCGCAGAAGGAGGCTCCCTGGACCCCGATCCAAACGCTGCAAGGGGTTCAGCTCCGACAGGGGGACACGTACCCAGAGCTGGGTCTGCATCTGCTGGCAGGCTCAATTTTGCCGTCTCTGAGGTTTCCGATTCCCCTGGATCGGGAGAGCATCCGCAAGGATGTTCACGAAATGTCTATCCGTCGGATAGAGGTGAGGTTCTTCTTTTTCTCCTCTTCATCAATAAGGCACGCTATTCATATGCTAACACTTCTCTTCTTTCCTTCGCAGGAGGTGGCGGACATCAACCGCTGCTTTGGGTACATCTTCGCCCTCGAGGAGGCCCTGGAGCAGGAGCGGGCAAAGGGGGCTCCTGCGGTCATAGCCAAGCTTGAGGAGGATCTCGCGGCCTCCGAGTCTTTGCGGGGAAAACTGGCCAAGGAGCAGGCCATCCTCGACCGAAAGACTCGGGACCTCCAAAAGCAGGTTCGTGACTTCGAGGGGCTCCTGAAGCGGGAGCGGCAGGAGCGACAAAGGGATGCAAAAGCTCGGGACAAACTTGTCCTTGAGAAGAAGGCTCTGGAGGAGCAAATTGTTGAGGTTCCTGCGCAGCTGGTCGCGGCTCAGACCAAGGGCCGAGAAGATTATCGGGGGTCCGTGGACTTCCAAGCTGATGCGGTGAAGTTCTGCAGCGCGGAGGTGGAGAACACCCTCTTCAACACAGTCGAGGAACTCCATCTGGAGTATGGCGACGCCATCAACTTCGACAAGTCTCCTTCTCTCGCTCCCTTCACGAAGGAGTACTTCGCCCTCTCGGAGGAGATTGATGAGGGGAACACTCCCGCGGGTGTTGAAGACATGGCGGAGCCTCCAAGTGCCGATGCCCCGATAATCGACCCTCCAGCAGCTGAACCTGTGGAGCCTTCTGCCACAGATCTTGTGGACCCTGCTCCTGCTGACGCCAACAAGGACCAAGCTTAAATGTTCTATCTTTATAGTCCTTGTATTTTCCTCTCCTTGTAATCCTCGGGCCTTTGAGCCCTTATCAATATCAGACTATCTTAGTTTCGATTTTCCCTTGCACTTCTCAATGCGACTTATCTTTACTTAAGGCGAAACCTCGACACTTAAGACATTTCCACACATCACTTAAGACGATTTAATCCCGTGCACCACTTAAGACTACTTAATCTCGTGCACCACTTAAGGCGACTTAATCTCGTGCACCACTTAAGGCGACTTAATCTCGTGCACCACTTAAGGTGACTTTTCCTCGTGCACCACTTAAGGTGACTTTTCCTCGTGCACCACTTAAGGCGACTTAATCTCGTGCACCACTTAAGGCGACTTAATCTCGTGCACCACTTAAGGCGACTTAATCTCGTGCACCACTTAAGGCGACTTTTCCTCGTGCACCACTTAAGGTGACTTTTCCTCGTGCACCACTTAAGGCGACTTTTCCTCATGCACCACTTAAGGTGACTTTTCCTCGTGCACCACTTAAGGCGACTCAACAACACTTAGAATAAATCTAAGAATAATTTGATCGGAAGTAACCTCTTTATTTATTGATGGCACAAAATCTGCTTACATTGAATCAAACGATAAATAACTTACACCACTTAAGGCGATTTTACATCGGGCACCACTTAAGGCGACTTTTCATCGGGCACCACTTAAGGCGACTTTTTATCAAGCATGATATTTCTTCAAGTGTTCGCCACTGAAAGAATGCTTCAATATTCTGCCATCGAGGTCTTCCAACTTGTACGCATTCGGAGCTGGCATCCCCACGACCTTATAAGGTCCTTCCCATTTTGGTGACATCTTGTTGATCCGATCCAAAAGGGTAAACTCGTTCCGACGCCAGACCAGCTCCCCGACGAAGAACTGTCGGGACTTAAATCGCCGATTGTAATATCTGGCCGTCGCCAAACGCATTCGAGCCTGGACTTCATCGGCTTCCCGCCTCTTTTCTTCGAGCAAGTCCAATTCCAGACGTCTCATTTCATCATTCGTCAAAGGCTCGTAGTACCTCGTCCGATGGGACGCCACAACTATCTCGACGGGAGCAACGGCCTCCGTGCCATAAACGAGGCGAAACGGAGTCTCCCCACTTGATCGTTTGGGTGTCGTTCTAACAGCCCAAAGCACGTTTTCCAGCTCGTTCAGCCATTTGCCCTTCAAGGCATAGACCCTCTTCTTCAGGCCATCCATCACCATTTTGTTGGCTGACTCCACCTGGCCATTAGTCTGAGCATGATGGACAGAGGCTGTCTGATGCTCGATATTCAACTCCTCCAGATACTCCTTCACTTGAGCCCCGTTAAACGGTGGACCATTATCGCTGATCACCACCTTAGGAATCCCGTATCTGGATATAATGTGGGTCTGGAGAAACTTGACGATTTGATTTCCCGTCGTCTTGGCCAATGCCTTAGCTTCTATCCATTTCGAAAAATAATCGATAGCCACAAGCAAATATTTACACTGACCTTGTGCCTGTGGGAGAGGTCCCACCAAGTCGATGCCCCACTGCGAGAAGGGCCAAGCACTCTTGATGGAATCAGATTAGCAACCGGAGCCACGATATTCGGGGCGTACCTCTGGCACGCGTCACAGGATCAGACTAACACCGTCGCCTCCCTGCTCATCGAAGGCCAGTAATAGCCCAAATTCAGCACTTTCCTCGTAATGGATCGGGCCCCTTCATGACAAGCCGCGACCCCTTCGTGCACCTCCCTGAGGATCCGATTTGTGTCGGGCTCCGCCACAAATTTCAAGTAAGGAGTCGAGAACCACCCCTTTTTGTACAGCTGATTGTCCACCACCACGTAATTAACCGCGATCCGACGTATCCTGTCAGCTAGTACTCCATCATCGGGGACTGCCCCCGTAGTCAGATACGCGACTATCGGGGTCATCCAAGTGGGTTCCTCCTCCGACCCTGCTTCAATGGCACACACCTCCGATGGGTCGGTGGTCGATAAGATCACCTTCTCCAAAAAGTGCACCTTCCGATTTTCCTCTAGGGGTGCCCCCAAGGAAAATTTGCTCAAGGCATCCGCTTCCGTGTTTTCCTCCCTCGGGATTGCCTCGATGTCGAAACTTTTGAAGCTCTCCTTCAAGACTTGCACCTCGCGAAGGTACTTTCTCATCATCGGGCTCTTTGCCTCATATCGTCCTTGGACTTGATTCACGATCAGGCCCGCGTCACATTTCACCCGTAAGTGAGCAACTCCCGTACCTTTGGAAGTTTTGAGGCCTGTGATGAGAGCCTCGTACTCAGCTTCGTTGTTCGTGGCTCTAAACGTTAAGGCCAAAGCATATCGAAGGGGCTAACCCCAGCCTGGTGGTATCAGCACGAACCCTGCTCCTGATCCGTCTAAACTCGAAGAGCCATCCGTGTACATTTCCCAAGCATTTTCCTCATTTGGCTGTTCTGATTGCTCTGCTATTGCGACCTCCATGGTTGCCCCCTCTACAGGCCCCGCTTCTTCCAGATCGGGGGCTGTAGACTCTGCTATGAAATCCGCCAACGCCTGGCCCTTAATAGCCGTTCTCGGAGCAAAGTGAATGCGGAACTCACTAAGCTCGACTGCCCATTTCACCAATCTCCCCGACGCATCAGGTCGGTTCAAAAAATGCTTCAAAGGCCGATTCGTCAACACAGTAATCTCATGCGCATGGAAGTAAGGCCTCAACTTCCGAGCAGTAATGATCAACGCAAAGAGATACTTCTCAACGGCGGGATAATTCATTTCAGATTTGGCAAATGCCTTGCTTACATAATACACGGGGACTTGATTACCCTCGAAAATCTTCACTAAGACAGAGCTAATGGCAAATTCAGAAACAGCCAAATATAGATAAAGCGGCTCGCCTGAGATCGGTTTCGCCAATGGCGGGAGGGTGCGAAGGTGCTACTTGAGTGCCTGGAATGCCTCTTCACACTTGGCAGTCCACTCAAACTTCTTGTTGGCCCTCGGAACTTCAAAAAACGGCATAGATCGGTCACTTGCCTTAGACAGGAAGCGATTCATTGCAGCTAGTCGGCCATTCAGCACTTGCACCTCCCGATGATTTATCGGAGACTGCATCTCCTCGATTGCCCTTAGCTTCTCAGGGTTCACCTCAATTCCTCGCTAGCTTACCATAAATCCCAAAAACTTTCCGGAGTGCACTCCGAAGGTGCACTTGGTCGGGTTCAAGCGAACCTGATGAAGCCTCATCCGCTCAAACGCCGTGGCTAAGTTGTGAACATGATCCTCAGCCTGTCGGGACTTCACCAGCATATCGTCCACTTAAGCCTCCATGGTTTTCCCCAGCATGTCCCCGAACAACTTGTTCACCATCCGTTGATAGGTTGCCCCGGCATTGATCAATCCAAAGGGCATGACATCGTAGTGATAGATGTCACTATCAGCATAAAAAGCGGTGTGGGGGGCATCCTCCTTAGCCATCTTGATCTGATTATAGCCCGAGTAAGCATCCATGAAGCTCAGCAATTCATGGCCTGACGTGGCATCCACCAACTGGTCGATTCTCGGAAGCAGGTAACAGTCCTTCGGGCAAGCCTTATTCAAGTCGCGGAAATCAACACACATCCGCCACTTCCCATTGCTCTTCTTCACCAGAACCGGGTTAGCGACCCAAGTCTGGAATCGGAGCTCCTTGATAAACCCAGCGTCGAGCAACCTGCCCACCTCCTGCTGGATCGCGATCCTCTTGTCTGCGCCCATCGGACGCCTTTTCTGCGCGATAGGCTTGATCGCGGGATCAATCTTCAATTCGTGCTCAATCACCTCGGGGCTGATTCCTGGCATGTCACTCGGGGACCAGGCAAACAGCTACTTGAACTCCTTCAACAGCTCAATCAATTCTTGGGCCGTCTCGTCGGACAAGGTGGACCCGATTTGCACCTTCCTCTGAGGTCCGTCAATCTCGACCTCCTTCAAATCCTCCATAGGGGTGGGACGCCCAAACTCCTCTCTGGGATCAGTATCGGTCTGGAGAATAGTCATAGCCTCCCGTCTTTTCCTTCGGGTGGCGTTAACATAGCACTTCCTGGAGGCCACCTGGTCGCCCTTGACCTCCCCGACTCCATGGTCAGTCGGGAACTTCATCTTCTGGTGAACCGTCGAGGCAACAGCCATCAGGGGGTTGATGGTGGTTCTCCCGATAATCGCATTGTAAGTCCCCGCGGACTCAACCACCACGAAGTCCACATTTCTCCTCTCCGCTTTCCACCCGCTACCGAACTCCACTGGTAAGCTGATCATTCCCAGCGGATAGAAGGTAATACCAGAGAATCCAACCATCGGGAAGTTCACCTCCTTCAGATCCTTCTTCGTTTTCCCCATGGCCTCCAGCGCGTCCATAAACAGAATGTCGGAGGAGCTCCCTCCGTCGATCAAGATCCGCTTCATCTCGTACCCATCCACGTCCAGGGTCACGACTAAAGCATCATCGTGCGGACTCTCCACACCTATCAGGTCCTCCGCTGAAAAGGAAATCACCATCTCTTTCTTCGCGGTCCAGGATCGGGATCTCTTGCCCAACACAACAGCAGCAGAAATTCTAGAGGCGTAGACCTCCCGAGAGGCTGTGGTGTCACCTCCTGCGGCAAATCCTCCGTGAATCACATTGATGGTGCCCCGCTTCTCCTTACGGGCACCAGAGGATTCTGGCTCCGACTTCTTCTTCTTTGGGGACCGATTGCGGGATCGGGAACGGGACCGCGATCGAGATCGGGAGCGGGAACGACACCGCCTCTCAGCCGTAAACTCCTTAAGCTTCCCCTTCTGGATCAGCTTTTCAATCTCCTTCTTCAACTCCCGAAAATGGTTAGTGTCGTGACCGCTGGCGCGGTGGAACCGATAGTAACTGATGGATATACGACCAATTTGAACCCGTTGACTTCCGAATCGCTTTATTTTTATCACCCCGTTAATGATTGTAAATCGAAACTTCAACCCGAACCCTTCGCGAAAACACCAACGGCTCGGACGAGGCCGAAGCGCTCGTCCGGCCGAGTCAGACTCGCCTAGGTGAGGTTGGGTGGCCACACCCGGCCTCCCCTAGGGGAGATCGGGTCAGCCAACCCGATCTCCCCTAGGGGAGATCGGGTGGACCAACCCGATCTCTCCTAGGAGAGATCAGGTCAGCCAACCCGATCTCTCCTAGGAGAGATCGGGTCGGCCAACCCGATCTCTCTTAGGAGAGATCGGGTCAGCCAACCCGATCTCTCCTAGGAGAGATCGGGTCGGCCAACCCGATCTCCCCTAGGGGGGATGGGGTTGGCCAACCCCATCCTCCCTAGGAGGGGTTGGGTGCCCTCACCCAACCCCTACCCCTGGGGGTCAGATTTCTCCTCCCCCCAAGGGCCCTGGCACCATTTTCGGACTCCCACACTCGGTCCACTCCGCCTACCTTCTCCGAATCCTAAGGTCTTAATTATGTGCTTAAAGGTTAATTAATTGTGTTTAAAGGTTAACGATGTCATTAAGCCACCTTAATGACACCGTTGCCTATAAATACCCCACCTTCACAACTCATTTGGGAATCTTGGCAAGTTGCACAATTTTGCTCTGACATCTCTCTAGCTTTATCTCTCTAAAACCGTACTGACTTAGGCATCGGAGAGGGTTCATCAGGCACCACCCCCCTCTGTGCCTGGTATTGCCCCTCTTGCAGGGTGGCAAGGAGAAGAGAGCCAAGGAAGCAGAATAGCATAGTGCAGTAGGACAAGCCCCAGGGGTAAGAAGTACAAGCCTCAAGAGGTCAAAAGGAGAGAAGGAAAGGAGGTCAGAAGGAGAGAAGGAAAGGAGATCAGAAGGAGAGAAGAGAAGGACATATATCAGAACGACTACCCCAAGGGAGCAGAAGGGCATGTATCAGAATGACTAGTCCTAGGAACACTGAACCCGACATTTCATTAGTGGGAGATAAATTCTAGATTGACGACTCGTTGACCTAGACTTTATAACCTAACACTTGGCGCCGTCTGTGGGCTTCGAACAGAAAGCCTGGCAATAACAAGAGCGATGACGAACAGCTTAGTATCTAGGCATCACCGCCCACCTGGGGGCAATAGGCGAGGGAGACAGCCTATACCTCCAGCAAGGCAGCCTAACCCAGAGAAACAGCCTGCACACCAGAGCCTCAGGTAGCCCCCAGGCACCCCAGCCTGACAAGCAGGGAGGAGGTTTCCACAGCTCAAACTCCATTGACTAGGAAGCCACAGGGACAGGGGGGCAACAAGGAGTGCCATCCCAATACACGGCACCTCCACAGGGGTACTACTATGAGACACAACCTCAAGGGTATCCATATGGAATACTAACTCAAAGGAACAACAATCGTGCCCACACAACCAACATAAGGCCCGCATACTCGCAAGGAGCACAGACAGTGACTCCGAGGTTGATGAACGCATTGGATGAGCTGCTAGCCTATATAGAGACTCTGAGGAACAGGCAGAGAAGGCAACACCAGCATGAAGAAGAAGAAGTTCATGAGGAAGAACAAGACCCAGAAGAAGAACACCACTCGCACCCTCGAACAGGGCAACGAGGAGAAGAAAGAAGAAATTATCAAGAGCCACCCCCAGAGCAATTTGTGCCTCCTAGGCAACAACAGACACAACAGGACGCCAGGGCCTACACCCCACTGGGGGCAGACAGACAGCCAAGACCTCAAAGGAGGCAAGAATTCCACCAAGTACCCCAACAGGGACATACACCGCACTAAAGGAAGACATACGTGACAGACCAACAAGGATATAGGAGTTCCAACATCCACCCTGGCAATGTACACATACAGTTCGTATCACCACGGACATGACTAAGGGACATACCAATGAAAGCTAAAAGAGAGGGACATAGTCCCAACAACACAACAAGGCAACCACCTACCCATGATACAGCACGACAGGTCCAAACCCCTCATGCATTACAACCCTTGGCACACATCCCCCTAGGACAGGGGAGCAGTCGAAAAGACAAGAATTTGAACAGGGGACTCATAGAGTACCATACCATGTTAGTACATAGCTACTACAATGGGAAGTCTCATGGAGAGACATAGTGGAGTGAGATCACACATAGTTTACATGAAGGATACATCTCCACCTAGTCCGCCTTGCAAGGATGCGACCTTATATTCCTCAAGTGGAAGGAATACACACAGACTACTGGAGGAAGACAGCTACATTACCAAGGAAGCATTAGCAGCCATCCTTGACTTAGAAAATTTCTTGGCCTGATAAGCAGAACTTGAAGTGGCTATCATGTCCACATACCCTGAAGTGACTATCATGTCCACACAATACAGAAGGGCTATCACTCCGACACATCACGAAGTGGCTATCATGTCCACATACCCCGAAGTGATTATCATGGCAGCACATCATAAAACATCTGTCAAAGACATGCATTGTAAAGACACCATCCCGACCACGAACATCAAAAGGCTACGCTTAGCCTTAGGAGGAGGTTCAAGAAAAAGGAAAAACAACACCCTTCGTACGCTCATCAAAGGTAGGCACTTATATTTCAACCCACTGGGTGATACCAGGAAGGAGACGTCCTCATTATGAAGACAACCTCCATATCTCACGAAATCAACCATGAAGCAAAGAATCACGACAAGCACTATTGAGGGCATATAACAAAACGATCCCCACAACGATCACAACTACAATACTAGTAGAGGCTAACTCAGGAGCAGTCTCCACCAAACTCCAAAGCAAGAATTTGCTATCTTAATCAGAGCCAGGGCAAGAGAAAGGAACCTCAATGAAAGGTGATGATCACACCCATCACCAAAAGAAAAATCTTCAACGCAGGGGTTAATAACATAACCCATAGGAAAGACAAAAACACCTTCAAAAGTCGTCAAATCTACATAAAGACGAAATAAACTTGAGACTCGGCCCCTCGGCTGGGGGGCAGGGGATAGAGAAGAGACATCAAGACCTATGATCACCCCATCGCCATCCACAGGTTGTTTCCTTTTGTCTAGCAAAGAGGTCGCCTCTTCAACCACTACCTCCTTATCATGGGAGAGAGTCAGCAAGGGGGCACTTGAAGGAGAGCCTCTCGTGGTTTCCTTCTCCTTGGCAGCCGAGGGCCCGACCTCAGAGTCAGGTTTCCGCGCCTCGGATTTAGATTGACTTGAACTCTCACCCACCACAAGAACCATTCGGTAACCAGAGAAGAACGCTCTGACAACAAGAAGGAAGCAGCATGAGAACAATCATAAGTTTATCACAAAGAAAAGAGAAGGGAAAAAGAACATACTGGAAGCATTAGCAGCCATCCTTGACTTAGAAAATATCTTGGCCTGATAAGCAGAACTAGAGGGTTCTTCCCTCTCATCCGATCCAACGGTTAAAGGTCAAGAGCTATACACACGCTCCAACGAATGAAGGAAAAATGTTACACATGCCGAAGGTCGAGATTAATGGAAAATGCTCACGCTAGTACGAGGGAGGCGGAACGTTGTGTCCCATTGAGTGGCAGAGTTCCCACCCTCAAGTAAAGGAGAAGTCTATGCTCTCACCTTTGCACTTATGCTCATATTCATGATTAACATCTACAGGTACATCAATGTCATCACTCATGCTTATACTCACAACCCATCCATACATACATAAATGTTCATGCTTGCACTCATATGCATGCCCACGTACACACTCTCATGTGTTCAAACATTTAGACGTCCATGCACATGGCCGCCATATATTCATGCATACATTCATGACTACAATCGCATCATGTCTCTACTCACTCCCATCCTTATGTTCCTACTTGCATGTATGCTAGTACACATCCTCATGTTCATGATATGTCCATGTTCACTCCTAGTTAACATCCTAGGTGTATTTTCCAGTATCCCATACTTAGAAAAATTTCGGACCAAAATTAAATTTTCCTTCACTTGGGCAGAATCCCGACACGAAATTGAAGCACGAGTCACTTAGGTGTATTCGTATTGCATCCTTATGCAAGCGTGTATTTTTCGAGTATACGCCTGTAGCAAAGATAGATTTATTACTCCCACCTCAGACGGACGCGTGCCTAGGCACACGTCCGTGCTACTCTGACGTTTACAATTCCTCTATCTCATAAGGCAGGGGGCAGAGTCAGAGGCACGCATCCATGGGTAAGCAGGCATTCAGACAAGGAGGTAAAACCCCGGTTTCAAATTGCGCGTGTCATACCATCCTGAAATAGAGTCAATCAAGGGTTAGGCCATTGGTTGACTCGGGGGCATGTGATGGATATACGCCCAATTTGAACCCGTTGACTTCCGAATCGCTTTATTTTTATCACCCCGTTAATGATTGTAAATCGAAACTTCAACCCGAACCCTTCGCGAAAACACCAACGACTCGGACGAGGCCGAAGCGCTCGTCCGGCCGAGTCAGACTCGCCTAGGTGAGGTTGGGTGGCCACACCCGACCTCCCCTAGGGGAGATCGGGTCAGCTAATACCCCTGGGGGTCAGATTTCTCCTCCCCCCAAGGGCCCCGGCACCATTTTCGGACTCCCACACTCGGTCCACTCTGCCTACCTTCTCCGAATCCTAAGGTCTTAATTATGTGCTTAAAGGTTAATTAATTGTGTTTAAAGGTTAACGATGTCATTAAGCCACCTTAATGACACCGTTGCCTATAAATACCCCACCTTCACAACTCATTTGGGAATCTTGGCAAGTTGCACAATTTTGCTCTGACATCTCTCTAGCTTTATCTCTCTAAAACCGTACTGACTTAGGCATCGGAGAGGGTTCATCAGGCACCACCCCCCTCTGTGCCTGGTATTGCCCCTCTTGCAGGGTGGCAAGGAGAAGAGAGCCAAGGAAGCAGAATAGCATAGTGCAGTAGGACAAGCCCCAGGGGTAAGAAGTACAAGCCTCAAGAGGTCAAAAGGAGAGAAGGAAAGGAGGTCAGAAGGAGAGAAGGAAAGGAGATCAGAAGGAGAGAAGAGAAGGACATATATCAGAACGACTACCCCAAGGGAGCAGAAGGGCATGTATCAGAATGACTAGTCCTAGGAACACTGAACCCGACATTTCATTAGTGGGAGATAAATTCTAGATTGACGACTCGTTGACCTAGACTTTATAACCTAACAGTAACGATCAGTACGAGATCCCAAAACCTCTCCTCGGGGGGTACCGTGAGATACCCTGTTGATCCATGACCGCTAACACCTCCGCCATTGAGCTATTCAGAGGGATGTTATAGTCCTCCCGCTTGTCCTTCCTCGGGGGTCGTCTGTCCTCCCTTCGATCAGAACGACCTCGGCTCCGACTGCCTTCGGACTTGAGCGACTGTTTCCCTTTATTGGACTTCGGAGGATCAAGCTCTCCAGCAGCTATATTCGACTCCTGTACGTCGATTTTCTGCTTCACTCTCTTCTACAACGCTTCCATATTCCACATAGCCTTCTCAGCCACGCTCTGCATCAGGTCGGAACCATAGGGGGCTGTCAGGTTCCGAAGGAAGGTGCAAATGGTCTCTCCCTCCGATATCTCCTCATCGATCTCAGCCACACTGGCAGTGTACCGCTGGTAATAATGTGCCAACGATTCGTCGGGCCTCTGCACTACCTGGGCGAGGGACCTCACGCTCTTCAAGAGGCGTCGACGACCCTGGTAATGCTGGATAAAGCGATCATGCATATCGGCCCAGCTGGAGATGCATCCTGGGGGCAGGCTGAAGAACCATGTCAGAGCCCTTTCTCCGAGTGTACCTGGGAACAACACACACACAATGTCATCGTTCGGGGCCCTGCCTAGACAGGCCATGAGGTGCTTCTGGACGTGGCGAACTGGGTTTCCTTCGCCGTCATACTCCTTAATCGTGGGGATCTCCAGCCCTGGCGGGGCAAGGGTGTCTATCAGTCGGGGAACAAAGGGATGAGAGGATCGATCCCTCAGTTCCGACATCATCGACTTCTGGTCCCCCATGCAGATGTTCACGATCTTCACCACCTGGTCGGGGGTGATGGGACCATTAAGGGGAATGGTCCTGTGCTGCACCGGTCCTGGCCCATCGATCACAAATCGCTCCGACTGAGCGGGCAAGGGTCGGGTCTCCTGTGGATTCTGAACCTCCCTTGGCGGAGGCACCTCCTCCTGTCTCTTGGCAGCCTCTCTTCGCTCTAGGAGAGCCTCCATGGCCTCTAAGAACATCGGCATGGCATCTGCCACAGCCTTTGCCAGGTCCGCGTTTGGAGGAGCACCGGGAGCATCCTCCTCTCTATTCTCTTGGTGTCTAGCCGTATCCTCAGGAACTTCGTTGTGCCCCCCTGTCCGGGAAACCTCAGCAGGGAGATTTTGGTCCTCAGCACGCTCCGGTGGCGAATTCAGTGTTCCAGCAGGATGACGGGAACCACCAGATTGTCCTTGTCTTCTCTGCTTGCCAGCCGCCATTGAACGAGTAGAAGTCATGTTCGGCTTTTCGTTGCGTTCCCACAAACGGCGCCGATTTTGGATCACGGTTGGAACTCCGGTACAGTCTTGACAGCGATCCGAACTCCTTCGCTCCACGTAATCCTGCAAGAGGGGATAGACCGGGCGGTGACCCAGAATCCCTCTCCGATGCTTAAATGAGTATCTCAATAAACTGGCAAGCGATTGTATCAGTATCAAAAACGTATGTGATCTGAGGTAACTGTTTCCCTTTTATAGGCGAAGAGCTACCTCAGTTACCTGGTGAACCGCTGGGGCGGTTAGCCCACGTTCCGCGTATCTCGGCCACGATCCCGCCTATCTCGGCCATGATCTCGCCTATCTCGGCCACGCTCCGCGTATCTCGGCCACGATCTCGCCTATCTTGGCCATGATCTCATCTATCTCGGCCACGCTCCGCGTATCTTGGCCTCAACCTCTGATAGCAAGTCCCGACCAGTATCGGGGACTCCAGAGTTATCTCATTTTGTCACCGCTCGGGGCCCCTTGTCATCGTGACAGGGCCAATATTCTCAGGGATTCATCATCGGGGCCTACTTAAAGGCATCTCATCGAGAGCGCCTGGCTCGCCTATCGGGACCGACTCTGTCGGGACTTTTCACCATCGGGACTCCTCTCATCGGGACCCTTCGCATTGGTCTTCTTGACCCCTTTTAGGGCCCAGTGGGCCTATTCACCGTTTACTCACCGTTAAAGGGCCTAACGGCCATAGCGGAACCCATCACCCTCAACAGTCCACCAAAATATGAAGTTTCCAACACTCAACGACAATGGAGAGGTCTCAGGAGATCAATCTGCCTCTAGAAGGTTCTATCTCAGTGCAATGAGGAGGAAAGCACTACAAGTGCAACCTATTGCAGTCATAGAAGTATCAAGAAAGGAAGAAGAGAAAGACCCAAACAGGGAATGCATGCCAAGGTTGGGAAAAATGATATGCAAGTTGAGAAAAGCGAAAGACCACCTAGTGGAGGTAGCAAGAAATATCCTCAAGAAAGTGAAAAGGGAAGAGTCGCATGAGCATGATGAAGTTATGAAGAAGAGCAAGGAAAGTGACGAAACAAACAAAGTAAAGAGGGGTATGGAACAAAACTATATTTACTTAGATGATGTAAGGCACCAAGAAGGCGATTCAATACGAAGTTACTTTGTTCGACTGGAAACCATGGCGGCAGACATGAAGCTCACCAAAGCTGAATTTGTGAGAGCCTTCTTTAGGCATCTGAGAGGGACACCGAAAAGTACTTCGTGGGGGGGGGGGGGGAGACGTGGGATTTATCACCATAACCTCCACTGAAATATTCAAGCAAAGAATCTCACAAGCAGTAGAAAGGGAAGAAGGCCGGTAAAAGGACTCATACACCTTGAGCAACGAGAGGGTAGTCCACTTCACACCACTCGTATGTGAGGTGGAAGAGCTATACTGGAGAGTCCTTTAAGACAGTATCCCACCGCCACGGGAAACAGAGACAACCTTCATTGGAGGATAGCTTGAAGGATGGTGTAGTTATCACCAAACTTGGGGGCATAGCACCGGAAGATGTCTAGTGCTCCGAATGGAAATTGAAGAGGGGATCTATCATAGTCGCTTCCAAGCCCACGTAGGACCGCAAGAGGGCGAACCCGCCTAGGGGGGAGGGGCCAGTCGATAATGCCATGGATTTAAATTTAAATATAGTACTATAAGGATGTCTACGGACTCAAGTTAAATTTCCTTTATGTAAATATTGCATGCTATGACTTAATGAATGAAATGCCTTTCTGGTCAAATGAAGATAAGATAAAAAAACACACCACTACTCACAAAAGAGAGGGTGTAGTTCATACATTCAAAATCCACCATTAAGGGGACATAATACCCACAGGGTCACCCCATCAATAAAATGAAGGGACGTAAGCCTTACAAATATGAGCAACCGAACAATCCGTAAGGGGACATAAGACCCACAGGGCCACCCCATTAATAAAAAGGAAGGGACGTAAGCCTTACAGATATAAGCAACCAAACAATCCATAAGGGTACATAAGACCCACAGGGCCACCCCATAAATAAAAAGGAAGGGAAGTAAGCCTTACAAGTATAAGCAACTCAACCTTCAATAAGGGGACATAAGACCCACATGACCACCGCATCATTAAAAAAGAAGGGACGTAAGCGTTACAGTATAAGCAACCCAACTTTCAATAAGGGGACATAAGACCCACAGGGCCACCCCATCAATAAAAAGGAAAATACGTAAGACTTACAAGTATACGCAACTTAACCTTCAATAAGGGGACATAAGACCCACATGGCCACTCCGTCAATAAAAATGAAGAGACGTAAGTCTTACAAGTATAACCAACCCAACCATAAATAAGGGGACATATGACCCATAGGGCTACCACATCAATGAAAAGAAGGGACATAAGGCTTACAAGTATAAGCAACCTAATAATTAAATAATGGAACATAAGACCCACAGGCTCACCCCGCCAGATAAAGAAAAAGGAATATAAGTCCTAAAATCTACAAGCCATCCTAACAAAACATCATATTGATAAAAAAAAAAGGTGTACTAAACACACACCAAGTTTTCCACATACATTAAAATATCAAAAGGAAGAGTATAACAACAAGTGCAATGGACATCAGAATGTCTAAACATAACGATAGAGCTCAACCACAAATAAAACCCTCTCCAAAACAGGTGGGAGCAAAACAAAACATAAGTAACGACAAAATCAAATAATAAACATCAACAAGAAAGAACATCATCTCAACCACCCTTCACAATGAGGGATCATCTTCTTTGCCAGAACCATGTGAAGAGGTGGAAGACTTGATAACGCCAACATGGGCTAGCACCTTCGCCTTCAGAGCCTTGTCATGAGACACCCTCCCAACAGTGAACTTGGTCCTCGCTTCCCTCTTAGCCAAATACTTAGCTTGCCCAGAAGCAAGCCTAGCATATTCTCCAGGTTGATCAAAGGGAAATGAAGGGTTAAGTGAAAAGATCTTCGCAATCATGCCTTTTCCAAAGGAAGTCATGACACCATTACAATGCTCCTCAGCTCTGTTCACAAAGTCTTTGTAGACCAGAAACTCATCTACCCCAACTGACTTGTCCTCTTGAATCCCAAGGGATTTACCCTCTTTTAATCCAGACAACCTACCCTCCTCAAAGGAAAGCTGCACATCATTATTCGTTCTCAAAGCAGCCAAGAGATCATCATCATCTTTTCTAGCCCGGATGGTATCTAGCTCACTTTGAACAACGAAATACGAATTATGAGGGAAACCTCGGACACCCTAAGCTCCTCAATCTGATCACCAAAAAAATCTTCGGCTTTTCTAAGATCCCCCTCAGTCTTCTTCAACTTCCTACGAAGATATTCCTTTTCCCTCGCCACGTTCACCAAATGCGAGCCAAGGTTAACAACAGAGGATATCCCTTACAAGGAAGACAATAAGGCCAGGCATAGAAAAACGCATACATACAAAACAATACAAGAGTCAATACAAGTACTTACTGGAGCAAACTAAGATAAGGCACCATTCACAAAGTGATGAACCTCCCCAAGTTCTGACGGCGGAAGGGTACGATCGGTGGCAGGAATAATAGCATTCATGAGGGGAATGGCTATCTCAGGAGTAGAAAGAGAGGAAGACAATTCATAGGCTTGGCGATCATCACAGGAAAACGGAATCCAAGTGTTATCCCTCACATCACCAGCAATGGGGCGAACAAGATCCTCCAGGAAAATCAAAGGCAACTTAATCAAGCCTAAAGAAACAAAAGTAAGTCATCACAAAGCCATAAAAATATACGCATAAAGAAGAAGCCACGATCATGGTCGGCAGACTGGATATTCTTCATTAGAAGATGAAACCCTCGGGGGGGGGGGGGGGGGGGAACATAGGAAGGAGACAAAGCCTCGTCAGCCTCATCAGAAATTTCATACCCCTCCCTTGGAGCTTTGCCCCTATCCTCTGGAACTACATGAGGGTTATCCTCAACCGCATCCTCAACAACAACCTCTCTCTCTTTATAGCAAGAGGAGGACTTTGAAGGAGAGGTGAATGAGGCTGTCTTCCTGGCTTTAGAAACAGAGGCTTCCACCTCCAACTCGGATCTCTTAGCCTTGATCTTGGCAAGAATATTCGCAGCAGGGACTATAGAAGACCTGCCTGAAAATAAAAGAGATAATAAATGAATATAAAGAAAATGAGACATGTTCCAAAAGAGAGCATAAACACTATAAGGCCATACCTGAAGATTCAGCCCCCTCTTTCTGGAAGAAGGATCCACAGACCCAAAAGTCTGGGAGTTAGTGGCTGGAGGTTCCACTACCTCCGGAATAGGAAAATGAAAATTTGAAGCATCATTCTCCACAGGAAAGTCCTAGCTGCCACCATCAGAGCTCTCGTCATCCTTCTGAAATCGAGAAGGCCTATGGTGAAACCAACCTACAAAGCAAAGTAATAAAATTGCACAAATAAAAAACTCAAAAACCACATACCGAGGAAGGAGGACGAGAAGCCGATAGAATCCCCACTTCACTAAGCTCCTCTTCACTAAACCGGGATATCAGATGGAAGGAGGCCGTTGTATTCTCAATATCGAAGGGAGATGAATCACCAAGGAAAAGAACCCCGCGCCATTAACATATTGGATGCGATAGAAGCATCGAAAAAGAGTAAGATAATAAGCCCAGGACTCTTTGCCACACAACAACTTAAATCTGACCCAAGCCCGAATGATGGAAGGAGCTAAACGAACATGGGAAATCCCATATTAAGCACAAAGCTCATTGAACTCCGCACAATAAGGGAAACGCAACCCCGCCCTGACTTGATGGATAAACACAACAACCATCCCATCAAGAGGTTCAGTAACAGTGGTGCGACGATCACGGTCGGGTAGCGAAAACAGAAAGGTGGGCTGGTCTAAAACGCCGATCCTGACTGTCCTAACATATAAAACGAACTCTTGCTTCCTCAAGGCGCTCTTGGAGTAATCCATGAGTTAACGCTCTGAACGATAAATAATGGCCATCTAAGCCTCCAAAGTCGGCTCTAAGTCGGGATCAGATTCCGACTCAGGGCCTAGGGTCTTGGGAACGTAGTTGGGACTCAAGTCAGGGTACGAAAAATGTTTCCCCATAAAATACTCAGTACAATTAGAAAGAGAAAAAGGAGGTGATTTAGAGGAACCACCCTAGGGAGCCTTAGAGACCTTGGAGGAAGGAGGTTTAGTCATGATGATTGGGGAGTGATATCACCTCTTCAATACTCGCAAACACCGGGAAAACTCAAATAACCTCTTGCCAATAAAAGGAGAGTAACAGACAACAACACATCAGAAACCACCAACAATGATAGGAAGTAAAAAGCAACCTACCCAAGAGTATATCCCGAAATGCATGGAAATCAAATGATTACTAAGGGGGCAAAAACACATGCATGGATAGTAAAAACTCAAAATGGGAAGGGGTTATGAGGCACACACCACCATAAAATGCTCACAAAAGGAAGGCAAGTAAAACAACCCCAAAACTACCTAGTGTAGTACATAGAAGAATCAAACACCAACAACAAGCAATGTATTGACTATACAAGCATGAGGTGACCTATACAAAACATGGAACCAAGGCAATAAGAAACTACAAATTCCTAAGGGAACAACACCTATGACAAATTCGGAAAAATCAAATGCTCACCTAAAGGGGACTTCAAACTTAACAACAAGAGGTAATCCTCTATCTCACAATCAACAATGCAAATGAAGAAATTCAATTGTCTATGGAAATTCATAGCTTTTATAGCAAATAGCGACGAACACATATGCACAAAAGAGCCAAAAGATGAAACCGTTGAAGGAATCGGACCAAACCGAGCAAAAACCGGTCCAAGGCACCCGAACCGGGCCGGAATTGAACCAGCCCCGCCGGAGCAGACGCTCACCACCGTTAGAAGCTGCTGCCACCGGAGAAACCCGAGCCGCTGTCGACGCCGCCTGCAACCCCACCTGGAGCCGACACCCGCTGCTCCGCCCTTGATTCCGCCGGACCCCCGCTCGCCTGAGCTCTTGCCGCCGCCCAAAGCTCCCCTCGCCGTGGGTCGAGCCGCCGTGCCTTCCTCTTCTCCGGTCGGACCAAACAACGCCAAATAAAACCAAAATCAAACCTATGTGAGCTCCATGTGAGATATGATGACTTAATTGCGTTGATTGGTTAGCAAAATTGAAAGTGAAGGTGGAGAAGAAAACGTAGGTCCAAAGAAGGAGAAGTTCTGTAGAAAAGTGAAGGTAGAGGAAAATAATGAAGAGAAACCTATAGCATACCTTATAAAGGGATGTGTTAGGGGTTTTTCCAAAAACTCCAATAAAAAGGAGACGCGAATAAAAGGACAGAGTCCAAAGACTAAGTAACAAGACCAAGACTCGTGATTCTTACCCATACACAATATATATATATATGGCATAACTTTGCTCAAGCTAACAATAGCATTATATATATATCTAGCTTCTTTAAACAGGGGGCAAGAAAAATTGCGACGCTTCTCGAGCACTCGATAAAGGTCGGGATCGTCATAAAAGTACATTTCACAACTCGCTTGGGTGATACTCCGCGAAAATAGAGTCAAGAAAAGGTTTAACCATTTATCGACTCGAGGGGAAAATGTTTGATATACGCCCAATCTATGAAAAATTGGGCCCTATAATAAGGCCGTATTCGATTATAATTCGAAACTTGGATAAACAGACACTTCGAAACCCAAAGGCTCATCAAAAGGCCCAAAATACTAAGGCTGAGAAACACCCCGAGTGGTGAAACCAATCGGAGCACCTGAGCAGAACACTCTGCTCGGGTAACCCGAGCGAAACCCCTTACTCGGGTGACCCGAGCGGTAGCTAGGGGGGGTATCCTCACAGGTAACCCCCTCTTTCCAGACGAGGATCCCTCGTCCGGACCTCTAACCCCGGACGATATCTCGCCCAGGGCTCGCCCTTGGAGGCCGTTGGATCACGGTTGGAACTCCGGTACGTTCTTGACGGAGGTCCGAACTCCTTTGCTCCAAGTAATCCTGCAAGAAGGGGATAGACCGGGCGGTGACCTAGAATCCCTCTCCGATGCTTAAATGAGTATCTCGATGTAGGCTAGCAAGTATCAGTATGTGAATGTCAATGTATCAATCCTGGGGCAACTCCTTCCTTTATATAGGGGAGGAGTTACCGCAGTTACCTGTTGCGATAACTGCCGGGGGCAGTTAGCCCACGTTCCGTTTATCTCAGCCACTTTCCCACGTTCCGTCTTTTCAGACCACTTCCCCACTATGTTGATAGTGGGCGTGTTTCTCGGCCTCATTTTCTGGTGGCAAGTCCCGACGGATGTCGGGGACTCCAGAGTTATCTCCTTTGGTCACCGCTCGGGGCCCCTCGTCATCGGGACAGGGCCAGCATTCTCAGGGATTCAATATCGGGGCCTACTTAAAGGCATATCATCGGGAGCGTTCAGCTCATATGTCGGGACCGACCTTGTCGGGTCCCCTCGTATTGGTCTTCTAAGCCTCTTTTGGGGCCCAGTGGGCCTACTTTGCCGTTTAGTCGTCGTTAATGGGCGTAACGGCTATATCGAAACCCATAATTTGCCCCCAAGACATGAGGGACTTACAGTTCGTCGTGTCTTCCAAATCCGGACTTCCCGATATTCCGAGGATAACCACCGAATCCGAAAAGATTTCTCGATTACTCAACTATTAAATGCGATGGGTGATGAAGCGACGGCTTGGGTGCCCGTGCCTGCTTTTTCTGAAAAAGCGCTTTTTTGTTGTTTTGTCGCTAGCGCCTCAACAAAGCGTTTCATCTTCAACGGTCCGGATTGCAACGTTCCTTTGGTTACTCTCTCTCCTATAAAACCCCAAACCTTGGTACTATTCAGTTCTCCTTTACCGTTTCATCCTCTTGTGATTTCAAAAGTTCAAGCTCTTCTTTCTAATTTCCGATCAGCACTCCGGCTACCAGGATCTCCGGCCATCAAGATCATCTTCTCTTCTCCGCTTCAACATGTCTGGTAAGATTTCCTCCTCCGATTCCGAAAAAACTTGTTAGCATAGTTTTTCTTTTTATCTCAATCAACTTACCCGGATTTTTCCAAGAATCAACTGTGCCTTTTCTTGCTCTGATCATTTTCCAGACGGTGAATCCAGTTCCGGGGGGAAAAACCCTTCAAGTTTGATTATGCTTGTAATGAGATTTCGGAAACCGCCTACGATGCAGCTCTCCGGGAAGGATGTATTACTTCCACCTGGGAGCCTCGCTTCCCCTTTCCTCGCCCCCGCATCCCGGGTGACCCTGTGGTCACTCGTCCCCAGGAAGGGGAGGTATTTGTCTCCGCTGGGCTAGTATCGGCGGGGATCCGGTTCCCTTTCTGTGGGGATCTAGTCGAGATGTGTGAATATTACAAAACACATCCGACTACTTTTTCCCCCCACGCCATCTGTGTGTGGATCGCCTTCCATGTCCTTTGCCTCCGCCAACAGTGGACCTATAGCCTCCGACTTTTCCGGACCTTCTATGGAATGAAGTGCAATGATGCCGGGGTCTGTGCCTTCTACCCGCGGATGCCTAAATGGAGCAAGGCGCAGCTTTCTCGATACAGCTGGAATGGTGACACCTTGAAGGTCGCCAAAGGTCGGGGGCTTATCACTGACTCGGGGCCCGACAACAGTGGCTGGAAGAAGAATTACTTCTTCATTCGGAACAGCTCCATTCCGTGGCCCCGATGGGAGGTTGGGGCAGACCCTCCTCCCGCTTATCATACTTATTCCGAGGAGGATTTTCAGATTCTCCACTGCATCCAACTCTATCGCTGGGGGGATTCCTTCGCTCCCCTCGATGCCAACTCCATCGGGGAGCGGGATCTGGTTCTGGCCGGGATCCGACTCCTTGATTTTGCCTCCGGGGGTCAACTCTTCGACGGCCCCTCCAATGTCGTTCCTTGGGTAATATCCTAATCGTACCTTTGTTTTCGTCTTTGCAGCTAAGAAGGTATCATTGCTGCCCAATATCGTGCTTAAGCAGGCGGAGACCGATTCCGTCCAACGCCCCACAAGGAAGAGGAAGTCCTCGAAGCGGGCCGCCTCCTCATCGGCACCTCCAACTGCGGAGGAGGTCAAGCGGGCCCGGATGGCGAAGATGGAGGGGATCTTCAACACCCAGACTCCCGAAGAAGGTAAGCAGCTCCGATTAGCCATCCGATTATACAGAAAACGCATTCCCAAGGAGTTAATCCCCTCCGATAAGAAAGCCAGAATCGAGGGGATCAACCGTATGTTGCAAGGAGAAACTCCCCGCATCCTCAAAGCGGGTTACTATAACTATTACGGGAAAGACCAGTATCTCTCCCGTCGCGTCATTTGGTGTAAGGATCCCGATCAACTCCCTGATTATCTTTCTGAAGCTTCTCGTCATCCAGCTGCAGGTCAATCGGGAGCTGGAGCTTCAGCGGGGGTGCCACCCTCCGACGCCCGGGTCGGAGAGCCTCTCCTTTCACTTCCTGCCCCGACAGGATCGGGGGCTGAAGATGCCCCGACGGACGGTCAGTTTCGTCGGGTGGTTGACCTGGACGTCTCTCACTCTTCTGAGGAGGGGAGCGAGGGTCAGGCCCTGATTCGTCGTCGGGGGGTGAGGCAGACCCCGTCGGAGCCGACTCCCGAGGGGCTGCTTCCATCCTCTCCGCCGCAACAGCATTCGCCGATCTTGAGCCTGACTCCTGAAGGGACGACTGGGTCTCACGGCGGCTCGGAGGCGCGCACCTCCGACACTCAGGTCATCCTTCCTCCTCTCCCCTTAGACGGGAGCTACTATCAGCTTTACACCCCCGACCACGCTGCGGCTCCCCGGAGCCCGATCGAGTCATTGCGAGGGGTCCCGCTCCGTCGGGGTGATACACCACCGGAACTGGGTCTGCACCTGCTGGCAGGTTCAGTTCCGCCATCTTTAAAGCTTGCGCTTTCCTTGGCCCGGGAAGACATCCACACGGAAATTCGCGAAATGGCCATTCATCGTGTGGAGGTAAGGCTTCCTCTTTTTACACTTAGTATATAAGGTAAAATATTCTCATGTACTAACCTCTTTCTTTCTTTTTCACAGGAAATGGCGGACCAACACCGCTGTTTCGGGTTCATCCTGGCCCTGGAGAAGGCCCTAGAGCAGGAGCGAGCCAAGGCGGCCCCCGAGGTCTTGGCCATGCTCAAGGAGGATCTGGCTGCCTCCGAATCGTCGAGGGGTAAGTTGGTTAAGGAGCAGGCCCTCCTTAACTAGAAGACTCAGGACCTCCTGAGGCAGGTCCACGACTTCGAGCGGTTGCTGAAGCAGGAGCGACAAAAGCTCAATGAAGAGCAGCAGGGGCGTGCGAAGGATCGGGACAGGCTTGTCCTCGAGAAGAAGGCCCTTGAGGACGTCAAGGCGGGGCTGGAGGCTGAGAAGGTCATTCTCACCAACCGGTCCCGAAAGATGGAGCGGGAGATCGCTGAGTTCCCCGTCAAGCTGGTTGAGGCTGAGGCCAAGGGTCGGGAAGATTATCGGGGCTCCGAGGCTTTCCAAGTGGACGCGGTGAAGTTCTGTACGACGGAGGTGGAGACCACCTTGCTTAATGCTATCGAGGAGCTCCATCTGGAGTATGGTGGTGCCATCGACTTCACCAAGTCTCAGACTCTCATCCCCTTCGCGGAGAGGTATTTCAACCTTTCCGAGGAGAGCGATGGGGCCAACACCCCCGAAGGGACCGCGGGTGCTGAAGGCACGGTGGAGCTTCCAAGTACAGAGCTCCCGACAATTGATCCCCCGACAATCGACCCTTCACCGTCTGACCTCCAAGGGTCCGATCCTCCCGCGGCCAATCTTCCAGGATCCGATCCTCCGACCGTGGAGCCTTCTGCCACGGACCTCGTGGACCCTACTCCCCTTGATGTTGCCAAGGATCAAGCTTAATCGCTTTTATTTTTGAATCCTTGTAATTTCCTTCTTTTGTCGTGAACCTTTCGGGCTTTTATAATATTAATACATTTTGGTTCCGATTATCGCTACACCACTTAAGGTGAATTACCTACGCCACTTAAGGCGATTTGATCATACAACTTAGAGTGATTCGATACGTCGCTTAAGACATTTTACCCACACCACTTAAGGCGATTTAATCGTGCCGCTGCCACTTAAGGCAATCACACCGCTTAAGGTAATTTAATCACACCACTTAAGGCGATTTAATCACGCCACTTAAGGCGATTTAAGCACACCACTTAAGGCGATTTAATTACGCCACTTAAGGTGATTTAAGCACACCACTAAGGAGATTTAATCACGCCACTTAAGGTGATTTAAGCACACCACTTAAGGCGATTTAAGCACACCACTTAAGGCGATTTAAGCACACCACTTAAGGCGATTTAAGCATACCACTTAAGGCGATTTAAGCACACCACTTAAGGCGATTTAATCACACCACTTAAGGCGATTTAAGCACACCACTTAAGGCGATTTATCCACGCCACTTAAGGCGGAACCACGCCACTTAAGGCGATTTAGCTACACCACTTAAGGCGATTTAATCGGAAGCAACCTCTTTATTCATCGATGGCTCAAAACCTGTTTATATCAAATCAAAACGATAAACAACTTGCACCACTAAAGGCGACTAATATCAGACATGACATTTCTTCAAGTGTTCACCACTAAAAGAATGCTTCAACACATTGCCATCGAGGTCTATCAACTTATACGCATTTCGAGCTGACATCCCCACGACCTTACAAGGTCCTTCCCATTTTGGCGACATCTTGTTGATCCGATCCAAAAGGGTAAATTCGTTCCGACGCCAGACCAGTTCCCCAACAAGAACTATCGAGACTTGACTCGCCGATTGTAATATCGGGCTGTTGCCAGACGCATCCGAGCCTGGGCCTCCTCAGCATTCCGCCTCTTCTCTTCGACCGAGTCCAAATCCAGACGCCTCATTTCATCATTCGACAGAGGTTCGTAATACCTCATCCGATGGGATGCCACTACTATTTCAACGGGAGCAACTGCTTCCGTGCCATAAACAAGGCCAAACGGAGTCTCCCCTGTTGATCTTTTGGGTGTTGTTTGATGGATATACGCCCAATTTGAACCCGTTGACTTCCGAATCGTTTTATTTTTATCACCCATTTAATGATTATAAATCGAAACTTCGACCCGAACACCCCGCCGAAACACCAACGGTCCGGACGAGGCGAAAATACTCGTCCGGGCCGCGCGACGAGCTCACCTAGGTGAGGTCGGGTGGCCATACCCGACCTCCCCTAGGGGAGATCGGGTCGGCAACCCGATCTCCCCTAGGGGAGATAGGGTTGGCCAACCCATCTCCCCTAGGGAGGGGTTGGCCAACCCATCTCCCCTAGGGAGGGGTTGGGTAGCCACACCCAACCCCTACCCTTGGGGGTCGGATTTTCTCTCCGCCCCCAAGGGCCCTGGCACCGTTTCCCGACTCCCGCACTTATATTATTTCCGCCAACCTCTCCATGCTTTAAGGTTTTAATTATGTGATCAAGGACTAATTAATTCTGTTTAAAGGTCAACAATGTCATTAAGTCACCTTAATGACACCGTTGCCTATAAATACAACCCTTCCACCACTCATTTGATCTTCTTGATTACTTGGGCAATTTAGCTCTGGCTTCTCTCTAGCTTTATCTCTCTAAAAGTGACGTTCTGACTTAAGCATTGGAGAGGGTTCATCAAGCACCACCCCCCCTCCGTGCTTGATATTGCCCCTCTTGCAGGGTGGCAAGGAGAAGAGAGCCAAGGAAGCAGAAGAGCATAGAGCAGAAGGACAAGCCCCAGGGGGTCAGAAGTACAAGCCTCAGGGGTTCAGAAGGAGAGAAGGAAAGGAGGTCAGAAGGAGAGAAGGAAAGGAGGTCAGAAGGAGAGAAGAGAAGGACATATATCAGAACGACTACCCCCAGGGAGCAAAAGGGCATGGATCAGAACGACTAGCCATAGGAGCACTGAACCCAACATTTCATTAGTGGGAGATAAATTCT
This sequence comes from Clarkia xantiana subsp. parviflora, assembly GCA_036873135.1. NCBI lineage: Eukaryota > Viridiplantae > Streptophyta > Magnoliopsida > Myrtales > Onagraceae > Clarkia > Clarkia xantiana. The sequence goes on along the minus strand of JAPTYO010000013.1, from coordinate 9,416,592 downwards.
AGATTGACGACCCGTTGACCTAGACTTTATAACCTAACACTTGACGCCGTCTGTGGGCTTCGAACAGAAAGCCTGGCAATCACGAGTGCGATGACGAACAACTTAGCGTCTAGAGATAATCGCCTACCTGGGGGCAATAGGCAAGAGAGACAGCCTATACCTCCAGCAAGGCAGCCTATCCCAGAGAAACGGCCTGCACACCCAGAGCCTCAGGTAGTCCCACAGGCACCCCAGCCTAACAATCAGGGAGGAGGACCTTCACGCCCAGCTGGGGCTGAGTCTTCCACAGCTTCAACTCCATTGGCTAGGAGGCCACAGAGACAGGGGGGCAACAAGGAGTGCCATCCCAATACACGGCACCTCCACAAGGGTACTACTATGAGGCACAACCTCAAGGGTATCCATATGGAATGCCGACTCAGAGGAACGACAATCGCGCCCACACAACCAACACAAGACCCGCATACTCGCAAGGAGCACAGACAGTGACTCCGAGGTTGATGAGCACATTGGATGAGCTGCTAGCCTATAGAGAGACTCTGAGGAACAGGCAGGGAAGGCAACACCAGCATGAAGAAGAACAAGTTCATGAAGAAGAACACTACTCGCACCCTCCAACAGGGCAGCGAGAAGAACAAAGAAGAGCAAGGGCCACCCCCTGATGGAAGGCAACAATTTGTGCCTCCAAGGCAATAACAAACACGGCAAAGAGCTGGGACATACACCCCACTAAGGGAGGACATGCAAGTCAAACCACCAAGGATATAAGAGTTCCAACATCCACCTCAGCAAGGTACACATACAATCCGTATCACCACGAAAATGGCTAAGAGACATTCCAAGGAAAGCTCAAAGGGAGGGACATCGCCCCGACAACACAACAGGGCAACCACCTACTCATGATACAGCACGACAGGTCCCAACCTCTTGTGTATGACAACACTTGATACACATCCCCCTAGGACAGGGGAGAAGACGAAAAGACAAGGATTTGAACAAGGGACTCAGAGAGTACCACACCATGTTAGTACATAGCTACTATAATGGGAAGTCTCATGGAGAGACGTAGTGGAGTGAGATAACACATAACATACATGAAGGATACACCTCCACCTAGTTCGCCTTGCAAGGATGCGACCTTATATTACTCTAGTGGAAGGAATACACACAGACTAATGGAAGAAGACAATTACATTACCAAGGAAGCAGGGGGTATCAACACCCCCACACCCATATCCTTCCCATATCCTCTTATTTAATTTAACTGCATAACAAGTCAACTCCCTAAAAGGGGTAGATTTTGATACTTGATATCAACATGTTTTCCAAAAAAGATCATACCGGACGCCTTCAGGCTCCGTGGTATATATATACACAGGTGGACTACTAGAAGAGTCCATAAAACGCCGCCGCCAACCAAGAGATGCACAAGGAACAGATTTCTCAATCTCAAAGGGCACTTATAAGGTCAAGATTCTGGGAAAGATCACAAGATGGAAGGCTCACTTACAAAAATAAGTTGAGCACTCTCAACATCCTATAAAGGAACTACCATCAAGTCACAAAGGATTACCCCTACCATAACCTTCCGCTAAGTACCTTAGGGCCTAGTCCGTCGAAGGATGCCATCTTGCATCGATATGCAAGGGGGGCACCAGTCACAATGCGTCCTCCCCAAAAACAAATAGATTATCTATTAGCATAAGAGGGGGTACCCACGAACATATCCCTTCAAAACGAAAGAAACCATACCACATGGGCAACGCCCACCATCAGAGGCAAACACCTCCAGCGGATCTTTATGATTTCACAAAATAGTTAGGAGATACAACTACACATAGTAAGCTCATCTCAGGTAATGGAATACACTTACATCAAAAAACTCTCAAGGACACAAAGCCTAGCAAAGGAAGAAGGGCGACATCATCATCAAGCTTTCAAAAAGGGATATGGAAAACATAGTATTTCCACACAATGATATATTAGTCATAAGAGAAGGAATCACCAACTTTGACATGAAGAGAACCATAGTGCATGAAGGAAGTTCGCCAGACATCCCCCATATCCAGCTATTGATGATACTAAGAAGGAGTCCGACATATATAAAACCAATGGACCTCCTACTAGTAAGAGTGGTCAGAACATCAACATACCCATTAGGGACACAGCACTGCAAATGAGGCTGGAACAAGGATGGAACACATATCCTTATAAGCATCCTTGCAAAAATGAACTCCCTAGATAGAAGGGTTATCTAATAGATGACTATGTCTCTGTTCTCAAAATATGATCCTAACGCGGAGATCCTTGGACTCCGTATTATATATGCAATGAATAACATGTTCATCAAAGATAGGTACACGAAGATTCAAGACAGGGCCATAAAGATTAGGCGCATACCTCTACCGTGTACGACACATTTGAGTGTTCATAAACACTCCTTCGCCATCTCACAAGAAAGGAAGGCAACCAAGGATACAAGTCCTAAAAGAACAAACATCGGTAGAAAATCCTGTCATTGAAGTCATGCACCAAGAGAGAAACTCTAAAGATGCAAGATTAGCAAAAGAGATAGTGCAACAACTAGAATATGAAAAAGGAGATACATCTCCTATCAAGAGCCTTAGGGCATGATAACAGTTCTACAAGATCAACCAAAGAAGAGCTCAAAAGCTTGGGGGGTAAGGTTTCAAGATCGACCCTCACACTAGACGCACATCCGGATCAAACACCTTGTCTGCGAATGATAAGACATTTGACTCAGGCATCCCATCAAGAGGAGAACCTCGATAAAGGGGGCACTAGAAAAATATCCCGCCTTTAAGGCCATACGCCGAACACATGATGAATGAAGGTTATGACAAAATGAAAAAGGAGGGACTTGTCAGCTCAACACACCTCAAACACGTATACGTACGCAATACAAATGCAGCCTCTAATGAAGCTATCCAATAAGGAATAGCCAATACGGGGGCAAACCCATGGAAAATCATGGAGCATCACCTGCAAACCTAAAGAAAAACATCCTTTTTAGGTTCAAGTCCTAATTCAAAGGAAGTCTATAATCAAGATTCAAGGAGAGAGGAGCATGACCAATGTGACACTCCCTAAAGGCATTGAAGAATACTCCAATGTAAAGGAAAATGCAAAGCACACTAAGTACCACAACACTTCAAGAAGATTATCACAGCCCGGTCAGACCCCCCCATGCCCGAGCAAGAAGCATGGATCAGATTGACTAGTCTGAAACACACCTTCGAGATTAACAACTCAAGACACCATTCTATGAGAAAGCTTTTCAACCTAAATACAAACCCTTCCAAGATACGTTACTCCTGCTCTATCATCACCGCAAAAGTGTTTTTTCTAAAAAACACAAGGAAGGGGGGGAAAGAATTTACAAGTACCCCTAGGATACAAACATTGCCACATCCTAGTTATCAAGAGAATGAAAATCACCCCCACCCACCCAAAGCAAAAGCTCTCCACCCAACCTCTAAAGATACATCCGACAAAGGCATTATCCAAACCATGCCTATGACTGAAACAAGCAAGCATGAGAAAGAGTAAATCCTACAAGGGACACTCATCGCATTCAAACAAGCAGACAAGGGAGCCCCGAGCATAAGGGGTACCCAACCGAGAAAATGAACGAGGGGCCTTCAACGGCCAAATATGAAAGGCGGTATGACCACCAAGCAGCTTTGGGGGCACTAAACGAATAAGTGCTTGGTAGTCCACCTAAGTATAAAAGAAGAGATTAGAGGCAGAAGATCACAAGAACATGCAATACCACTTCTCCTAGAAGAGGTCACATAAGAGGAAAACATCCTCAACTCCCTGTACGAACTCGTCCTAAGTTGGCAACACACAAACATCGCCCACGAAAGGTGATCTCCCACATTGAAGAAAAAGCGTGGTAACATGCAATATCATAGAAGGAAAAGTCAAGTAAAGACTCGAAAAGCATATAAAAAATGCACCCTACATGAGAAGGGACACAAGGTAAGGTAATATTCTGAGCCCTCCGGGAGCCAATCCCGCGAACACATTCGACGCCCCCAAGAGCGTATCTTGAGAGTAGTTCTAAAACTACGAACCCTGTGCCCTCCGGGAGCCTATCCCGCGAACAGATTCGACGCCCCCAAGAGCGTATCTTGAGAGTAGTGTTCATACTACGACCTTCGACGCCCCCAAGAGCGTATCTTGAGAGTAGCTTCCAAAAACTACGACCTTCGACGCCCCCAAGAGCGTATCTTGAGAGTGGTTTCTAAAAACTACGAACTTCGACGCCCCCAAGAGTGTATCTTGAGAGTGGTTTCTAAAAACTACGAACTTCGACGCCCCCAAGAGCGTATCTTGAGAGTGGTTTCTAAAAACTATGACCTTCGACGCCCCCAAGAGCGTATCTTGAGGTAAATTTCAAACTACCAGATTCGACGCCCCCAAGAGCGTATCTTGAGGTAGATTTCAAACTACCAGATTCGACGCCCACCAGGAGCGTATCTTTGGTCTAACTTGTGCCCTCCGGGAGCCTATCCCGTGAAACGTTAAGTGCCCTCCGAGAGCCAGTCTCGTGAACAGATTCGACGCCCACCAAGAGCGTATCTTTGGTCTAACAGTACCATATATACCATTTAAAGGGTATCAGAAGAGATCATTGCACCATACTAAAAAGGATTCCATGAGAAAATAATTGCAAAGCAAAGTTGTATGAAGAACACATAATGTTTGTTCTTGATTAGATAGCAGGTATGATGTGAAGGAAAACACAAAAGAAAGATAAGGAAAGGAAAGCATATACAAAGGAGAAGTCCATGACCAAAGGATCATATACTGAAGCACAAGAGGTTATCATGAAAAGTAACGAGTTATCCTACCATCCATATCACAAGTCAAGAGAAGTATCTCAAAGGAACCCAACACCACCAAGAAGGATAGCAAAGACATGAAATCCAAAGATTCAAGGCTCTCAAAATAAACTCGACCCATCAAGAAGAGGAATTGCCTTACAAGTCCCACAAAGCAACCTCCGACAAACGCTATTGTCTTGCATGTCGCCCTCGCGTGACCTATGCTCGTATCAGACTTGAACATCGTCAAGCACAACTCATGAAGGAGACATCTAAAAAGCATGAAGGATACAACATCTGGCAAGACGAGACATCAGGACCTAACCTGACAAACATAGTCTAAACAAAAGGCAACTATAGCAATGAAGGCTCTCCAATGAGAAAGGAATACTAAAGAACAACTCCATACATCGTGATGTGGCTATCATGTCCACATACTTTGAAGTGGCTATCATGTCCACATACCTTGAAGTGGCTATCATGTCCACATACCTTGAAGTGGCTATCATGTCCACACACTGCGAAGTGGCTATCATGTCCACATACCAAGAGGCAGCTATCATGTCCACACACTACAGAAGGGCTATCACTCCCACACATCATGAAGTGGCTATCATGTCCACATACCTCAAAATGATTATCATGGCAGTACATCATAAAACATCTGTCAAAGACATACATTGTAAAGACACCATCTCGACCACGATCATCAAAAGGCTACGCCTAGCCTTAGGAGGAGGTTCAAGAAAAAGGGAAAAACAACACACTTCATACGCTCATCAAAGGTATGCACTTATATTTCAACCACCTGGATGATACTAGGTAGGAGACGTCCTCATTATGAAGACAACCTCCTTATCTCATGAAATCAACCATAAAGAAATGAATCACGACAAGCACTATCGGGACATATAACAAAACGATCCCTACAACGATCACAACTACGATACTAGTAGAGGCTAACTCAAGAGCAGTCTCCAACAAACTCTCAAGCAAGGATTTGCTATCTTAATCAGAGCCATGGCAAAAGAAAGGAACCTCGATGAAAAGCGATGATCACACCCATCACCAAAAACAAAGTCTTCAACGCAATGACTAATCACATAACCCAATAGATATGCCAAAGGCACCTTCAAAGTGGTAAAACCTACATGAAGAAAAAAAAGATCTGAGACTCGTCCCCTCGACTGGGGGGGCAGATGATAGAGGAGAGACATCAAGATCCCTGGCCATCCCATCGCCATCCACAGTTTGTTTCTTTTCGTCAAAGCAAAGAGGGTGCCTCCTTAACCACTACCTCCTTATCACGAGAAGGAATTGGAAAGCGAGCACTTGAAGGAGAGTCCCTCATGGCTCTCTTCTTCCTGACAGTCGAGGGCCCGACCTCAGAATCAGGCTTCTGCGCCTTAGGATTGGGATTGACTTAAACTGTCGCCCACCGCAAGAACCCGCTCATTAACCCGGGGCGAACGCTCCAACATTAAGAAGAAAGCAACATGAGAATAATCATAAGTGTATCATAAAGAAAAGAGAATGGAATGAGAACATACTGGAAGCCTTAACAGCCTTCCCTGACTTAGAAGATTTCTTGGCCTTATGAGCAGATATAGAGGATACCTTTCTCTTATTCAAATCAATGATGCCTTCGGGATGCTCCGCCGGCACACTACACAATTTTCCATGAAACCTACCTACAAGGGAAAAACGGAAGACGAATGAAGACAAGAGGATTAATGATATACCAAGCTCATGGGAGGAGGGGTCATGCGAGTCCCTGCCTCATACGAGTCCACCTCAGACACCCAAGACACATGACAGTGAGATTTGGTCTGACTGCCTTGGAAAACGATCTTCAAGGTCTCCTTGTCCGAAGAAGAAAGCTTCCCAAAAATGAGTCACTCATAACGAGCGACCGACGCGAAGGTCGACCCTCACTCATGGAAGGGCGAGATGCGCCTACTACGGGGGCAACCTTAACATCAATCAAGTTACGGAAGCAAAACCACAACCCAGGAGATCTAACCAAAGGGACAAACACCAGAAAATCACGAAGAGGGCGAACTTTTAGCTTCCCTAAAAAAAAGGAGCAGCGCCTTGACACATCCGAAAGAAGGGTCAACCCTTAAGACATGCCGATAAGCCCCTTCGCACGCGATAGGGAGAGGGTCAAGAGCTGTTGGATCACGGTGGAACTCCGGTACGGATCTTGACGGCAATCCTAGCTCCTTTGCTCCACGCAATCCTGCAAGAGGGGATAGACCGGGCGGTGACCCAGAATCCCTCTCCGATGCTTAAATGAGTTTCTCGTATGACTGGCAAGCAACAATCTCAAAATTATATTGAACTCAACGTAAGTGATCTGAGGTGACCTCCTGCCCTTTTATAGGCAAAGAGGTGCCTCAGGTACCTGGCGAACCGTTAAGGGTGGTTAGCCCGTATCCCGCTTATCTCGTACACGATCTCGCGTATCTTAGCCATGCCCCGCGTATCTCGGCCACGATCCGTGTATCTTAACCACGTTCCGTATATCTCGGCCACGCCCCGCATATCTTGGCTTTATCCTCTGGCAACGAGTCCCGACTCCCGTCGGGGACTCCAGAGTTATCTCGTTGTGTCACCGCTCGGGGCCCCTCGTCAGCGTGACAGGGCCAATCATTCTCAGGGATTCATCATCGGGGCCTACTTAAAGGCTTCTCGTCGGGAGCTTCTAGCTCCACTGTCGGGACCGACTCTGTCGGGACCCTGCTTCGTCGGGACTCCCTTCATCGGGACCCTTCTCCTAGGTCATCTTGACCCTTACTCTGGGCCTGGTGGGCCTGTTTGCCGTTTCCTCGCCGTTAAAGGGCCTGACGGCTATAGTCGGACCCATCATTTGCCCCCAAGACATGAGGGACTTTTAGTTCGTCGTGTCTTCCAACTCTCGATTTTCCAAGGCTAGAGTCGGGGATCTGTTCCTTGGTTCAATTACTTAATCTTCTCTTCCACGTTTCCTCAGGGTTTTGTAGATAACTGCTATATCCCAAGGGTCTCTTCAGTTTTCTTAGTGCATTAAATGCAGCAGATAATGGAGTGACGTTTTCGACCCACGTGCCTGATTTTTCGCGCCTGTCCTTTTCTGAAAAGTGCTTTTCAGGCCGTTTCATCATTACGCCCGTTGTCCTTTTGCACGTTTCATCTCAACGGTCCAGATTAAGACTCTTCGACTTCGACGATTCGGATCGAAGTGTCCTTTTAACTGTCTTCTTCGACTATAAAACCCTAGCCACGGTCACAATTTAACTTTTACCGTCTTCGAATTCTCAAAAGCTCTCTGCGATTCCTCTGCAATTCCAAGCTCTGTGCTTTCGAAAATCCTTGGAGTCTTCTCCGATCGTCTTTCCGGCGACATCTCGTTCATCTCCTTCAACCTCTACTCCACCATGTCTGGTAAGGAAACACTTCTTCGTTGTTTGTTTGTCCCTTTCTTTTTAATTTTTTTTTTTCAGAATCCCACTGTATTTTCTTGCCCTGGTTGCTTTTCAGACAGCGGTTCCAGCTCCGAGGGGAGAAAACCCTTTAAATTTGACTATGCTCCAAATGAAATTTCCACCACTGCTTATGATCCAGCTCTCCGAGAGGGTTGCATCACCATCACCTGGGAACCTCGCTTCCCGTATGCTCGACATCGTCCCTCGAGTGACCCTGAGGTTACTCGTCCCCAGAAAGGGGAGGTATTTGTCTCTACAGGACAAATATCAGCGGGGATCAGGTTCCCCTTTTGTGGTAACCTGGTCGAGCTGTGCCATCACTACCAAACACACCCCACTACCTTCTCTCCTCATGCTATCCGCATCTGGAACGCCTTTCAAGTCCTCTGTCTCCGACAGAAGTGGATCTACAGCCTCCAACTCTTCAGGACCTTCTATGGGCTGAAATGCAACGAGGCGGGGGTTTGCGCCTTCTACCCTCGAATGCCCAAGTGGAGTAAGCAGCAGCTTGCTCGGCACGGTTGGACCAGTGACACCTGGAAGGTGGTCAAGGGTCGGGGACTCTTGATCGATACAGGGTCTGACAACAGTAGCTGGAAGAGAAGCTACTTCTTCATCCAACATTCTTCTATCCCTTGGCCTCGGTGGGAGGTGGCAGCAGACCCTCCGCCTGCTTTCCACTCCTATGCTGATGAGGACTTCGAGACTCTTCAATTGATCCAGCTTTATCGTTGGGGGAGTCTTACACTCCCCTCAATGCTAACTCTCTGGTGGAGCGGGACCTGGTGCATACCGGGGTCCGACTCCTCAGTATTGTCTCTGGGGGGCAGCTCTTCGACGGCCCTTCTAGCATGGTCCCTTGGGTGAAATTTCTAACTTTTTCTTCGTTTATCGTTTGCAGCCAAGAAGGTGTCTGTGCTGACCGATTTCTTCCTTAAGCAGGGGGAGACCGATGCTGTCCGCCCCTCGCGGAAGAGGAAGTCTGCCAAGAAGGCTGCTGCTGCCAGGTCGGGGTCTCCTTCAACAGAGCAGCCCAAGCGGCCACGGGTGGATCTGGACCAACTCTTCGAGGTCCAGAATGCTGAAGAAGGTAAACAACTCCGACTCGCTATTAAATCGTATAAAAGGATGGTTCCGTCGGACTTGATTTCCTCGACCAAGAAGGGCCGAATTGCAGATGTCAAAAAGATCCTTCGAGGCGAAACTCCCCGAGTTTTGAAGGCGGGCTATTATCACTACCGCGGGAAGGATCAACACGTCTCCCGACGTATCATTTGGTGTAAGAATCCCGATGAACTTCCTGACTACCTATCTGAAGCTCTTCATCCTCCAGGTGCAGGTCGCTCGGGAGCTTCCTCGGGTGCTGCAGCTTCTACAGATGCACCGCCTTCAACGGGGGTGCCTTCCTCAGCTGGAGAGAAGGCACCATCTGGTGAACAGTTTCGCCAGGTGGAGACTTTGGACTCCTCCGAGGAGACCGGCGGGGTTGACCCCCCTCAACAGCGTCGGAAGGCGGGGCAATCCCCCTTGAAACCAACCCCTCAGGGGCCGCCTCCTTCGTCTTCTCTGCAGCAGCGGGAGCTCTCTCCTATCCATGATTTTTCTCCCTCCCCCGTCCGGGCCGAGACGGAGATGTGCCCTTCTCTTCCCCGTCCCATCTCTCCCCTGGCTCTTGATGGGGACTTCTACAGGCCTTTCAACTCTTCACAGGCCGATGCCCCCTGGGCTCCGATCCAGACGCTCCAGGGAGTCCCGCTTACGCAAGGGGAACAGGACCAAGAACTGGCCCTGCATCTGCTGGCGGGTTCCATCCTGCCCTCTATGCGACATCCGATCCACCTCAATCGGACGCATATGCAGCGGGACGTCAGGGATATGGCTGTGCGCCGCATCGAGCTGAAACTTCACTTTTTCTTTGTTGATCAATAAATCGAGTCTTTTGTCCTTCTAACACTTTTTCCTTTTGATTGCAGGAGCTCGGGGATTACAACCGCCTCATCGGGTACGTCATTGCCTATGATGAGGCCCGGGAGCGGGACCGAGGAGTCCGCGAGCAGCTTCAGGCGGATCTCAAGGCCTCCCAGTCTTCCCGGGGGAAGCTGGCCAAAGAGCTGGCTGCCCTTAATGAGAAGATTCGGGGCCTTCAACAGCAGATCGCGGACTTCGAGGGGCTCTTGAGGCAAGAGCGGGGGGCTCTCGTGTATCGGCTGACCCAGGAGAAGAAGGCCGCTGAGGACCAGCTGGTCCTCGAGAAAAAGGCTCTGGAGGAGCTGATCGCGGGGTTCCCGGCACAGCTGGCCGAAGCGGAGGCCAAGGGTCGGGAGGACTATCGGAGGTCGGAGGGCTTCCAAGCTGATGCCCTGAAGTTCTTCGGCGCGGAGGTGGAGAACACTCTCTTCAACGCCGTTGAGGAGCTCCACCTGGAGTACGGGGACGCCATCAACTTCGACAAGTCACCTTCCCTTGCTCCTTTTGCGAAGAAGTACTTTGCTCTTTCCGAGGAGAGTGAGGGGGGGAGTACCCCCGTAATTGTCGGGGACGCCTCTGAGCTTCCAAGTGCAGACACCCCGATAGTCGATCCTTCCGAAGTCAATCCTGTGGACCCCTCTGCTGCCATCTCCGCGGACCCAGCTGCTGCCGATGCTGCTGATAAGGACCAAGCTTGAATGCTTTTATCTTTTTAGAGTCCTTGTATCCTCTTCTCTTGCGTTGTTGTCGGGCCTTCGAGCCCTTTATCAATATTAGACTCCTTTAATTCCGATCTTTTGTTGCACTTCTCCGAGTGACTTTCTTCGATTCTTATACGCCCTCCCGACGAGTTAATGACTTGCACACTTGGGGCGACTTAACATCGAGTGCATCACTTAAGACGACTTAGTTCTTAGCTGCCGAAAACCTCGACACAAATTTTCGTACGTCCCTTCCGACGATTTAATAACTTGCACCACTTAAGGCGACTTAACATCGAGTGCATCACTTAAGACGACTTTCGGATACTTAGAATAAACCTAAGTGTTTGTCCACCACTTAAGACGGCTTTATCGGGTGCATCACTTAAGACGACTTTTGAATACTTAGAATAAATCTAAGTATTGTGCACCACTTAAGGCGACTTTCATCGTGCACCACTGAAGGTGACTTTCGTCGTGCACCACTGAAGGCGACTTTCATCGTGCACCACTGAAGGCGACTTTCGTCGTGCACCACTGAAGGCGACTTTCATCGTGCACCACTGAAGGCGACTTTCATCGTGCACCACTGAAGGCGACTTTCGTCGTGCACCACTGAAGGCGACTTTCATCATGCACCACTGAAGGCGACTTTCATCGTGCACCACTGAAGGCGACTTTCGTCGTGCACCACTGAAGGCGACTTTCGTCGTGCACCACTGAAGGCGACTTTTACACTTAGCATAAATCTAAAGACAAATCTTATTTGGAAGCGACCTCTTTATTAATTGGCATAAGATAAGCTTACATCGAATTAAACGATAAACAGCATACACCACTTAAGGCGATTTTACATCGGGCACCACTTAAGGCGACTTTTCTCGTGCACCACTTAAGGCGACTTAATTCCGCGCACCACTTAAGGCGACTTAACAACACTTAGAATAAATCTAAAGACCGTGCACCACTCAAGGCGACTTAGTATCGTGCACCACTCAAGGCGACTTTATATCGGGCACCACTTAAGGCGACTTTCTTCAAGCATGGTGTTTCTTCAAGTGTTCGCCACTAAAAGAATGCTTTAACGTTCTGCCATTGAGGTCTTCCAACTTGTATGCGTTCGGAGCTGGCATCCCCACGACCTTATAAGGTCCTTCCCATTTTGGTGACATCTTGTTGATTCGGTCCAAAAGGGTGAACTCGTTGCGACGCCAAACCAGCTCCCCGACGAAGAACTGTCGGGACTTCACTCGCCGATTATAGTACCTGGCCGTCGCTAAGCGCATTCGTGCTTGGATTTCATCGGCTTCCCGCCTTTTCTCTTCGAGTAGGTCCAAGTCCAGGCGTCTCACTTCCTCGTCCGTCAGGGGCTCATAGTATCTCGTCCGATGGGATGCCACGGCTACCTCCACAGGGGCGACAACCTCCGTGCCATAAACAAGGCCAAACGGAGTCTCCCCTGTTGATCGTTTGGGTGTCGTTCTAACAGCCCAAAGTACATTTTCCAGTTCGTTCAGCCATTTGCCCTTCAAGGCATAGACCCTCTTCTTCAGGCCATCCATCACGATTTTGTTGGCTGACTCCACCTGGCCATTAGTCTGAGCATGGCGTACGGAGGCGGTCCGATGCTCAACGTTCAGTTCTTCCAGATATTCCCTCACCTGAGAGCCGTTAAACGGTGGGCCATTGTCGCTGATCACCACCTTAGGAATCCCATATCTGGACACGATGTGGGTTTGGAGGAACTTGACAATCTGGTTCCCCGTGGTCCTGGCCAATGCTTTCGCCTCTATCCATTTCGAAAAATAATCGATAGCTACAAGTAAATACTTACATTGTCCTTGTGCTTGCGGAAGAGGTCCCACCAAGTCGATGCCCCACTGTGCGAAGGGCCAAGCGCTCTTGATGGATGTCAAGTTAGCAGCTGGAGCCACGATACTCGGGGCGTACCTCTGGCACGCGTCGCATGATCGGACCAACGCCGTTGCTTCTTTGTTCATCGTGGGCCAATAGTAGCCTAAGTTCAACACCTTCCTCAAAATGGATCGGGCCCCTTCGTGACAAGCCGCGATCCCCTCATGCATTTCCTTCAGGATTCGGTTGGTGTCGGGTTCTGCTACACACTTCAGGTACGGAGTCAAGAACCAGCCCTTCTTGTACAGTTGATTGTCCAGCATTACATAATTAGACGCGATCCGACATATCCTGTCTGCCGTTACTTTATCCTCGGGGATTGCCCCCGTAGTCAGATACTCGACTATCGGGGTCATCCAAGTGGGCTCCTCCTCCGGTTTCGCTTCAACGGTGCACACCTGCGTGGGATCGATGTTTGACAAGATCACCTTCTCCAGGAAGTGCACCTTCCGATTTTCTTCTAAGGGTGCCCCCAGGGCGAATTTGCTCAAGGCGTCTGCCTCTACGTTCTCCTCCCTTGGAATAGCCTCGATATCGAAGATTTTGAAGCTCTCTCTCAGGGTTTGTACCTCTCGCAGATACTTCTTCATTATCGGGCTCTTTGCTTCGTATCGCCCTTGAACCTGGTTCACGATTAACGCCGCATCGCACTTCACTCTTAAGTGATCGATTCCAGTGCCTTTTGCGATTTTCAGGCCCGTGATAAGAGCTTCATACTCCGCTTCATTGTTTGTGGCCTTGAATGTTAAAGCCAAGGCATATCGGAGTGGTTCACCTTCACCCGGTGGTATCAACAAGAAACCCGCTCCTGATCCGTCTGAACTCGCAGAGCCATCCGTATACATCTCCCAGATATTTTCCTTGTTTGGCTGTTCTGATTGCTCTGCCCTCTCTGGTTGTTCTTCTGTCGGGACCTCCATGGTTGCCCCCTCTACAGGGCCCGTTTCTTCTAGATCGGGGGCTGTAGATTCTGCTATAAAGTCCGCCAATGCCTGGCCCTTGATTGCCGTTCTTGGAGCAAAGTGTATTCGAAACTCACTGAGCTCTACTGCCCATTTCACCAATCTCCCCGACGCATCCGGTCGGTTCAAAAAATGCTTCAAAGGCTGGTTCGTTAGCACAGTGATCTCGTGTGCGTGGAAATATGGCCTTAGCTTCCGGGCAGTAATTATCAACGCAAAGAGGTACTTCTCAACGGCGGGATAGTTCAATTCAGATTTGGCAAATGCCTTGCTTACATAATAGACGGGGACTTGATTACCCTCGACAACCTTTACTAACACAGAGCTAATAGCAAATTCGGAAACAGCCAAATAAAGGAAGAGCGGCTCGCCTGGAACCGGTTTCGCCAGCGGCGGGAGTGTGCGGAGATGCTGCTTGAGTGCTTGGAACGCCTCTTCACATTTGGCGGTCCATTCGAATTTTTCGTTGGCCCTCAAGACTTCAAAAAACGGCATTGATCGGTCGCTGGCTTTGGACAAGAAGCGGTTCATTGCAGCTAGTCGGCCATTCAGTACTTGCACCTCCCGATGGTTTATCGGAGACTGCATTTCCTCGATTGCTCTCAACTTCTCTGGGTTCACCTCAATTCCTCTTTGGCTCACCATGAAGCCCAAAAATTTCCCTGAGTGGATTCCGAAGGCGCATTTCGTCGGGTTCAAGCGAACTTGATGAAGCCTCATCCGCTCAAACGCCATGGTAAGGTTGTGCACGTGATCCTCGGCTTGTCGGGACTTTACCAGCATATCATCCACGTAAGCTTCCATGGTTTCTCCCAGCATATCTCCAAACAGCTTGTTCACCATCCGCTGGTAGGTTGCCCCTGCGTTGATCAACCCGAAAGGCATGACATCGTAGTGATAGATGTCGCTGTCTGCATAAAACGCAGTGTGGGGGGGCGTCTTCCTTGGCCATCTTGATCTGGTTGTAGCCTGAATATGCATCCATGAAACTCAGCAGCTCATGTCCCGATGTGGCATCCACCAGCTGGTCAATCCTCGGGAGTGGATAGCAATCCTTTGGACAAGCCTTGTTCCGGTCGCGAAAGTCCACGCACATTCGCCACTTCCCGTTAGTCTTCTTCACCAGCACTGGGTTGGCGACCCAAGTCTGGAATCGGAGCTCCTTAATGAAACCAGCATCGAGCAACCTGCCCACTTCTTGCTGGATCGCGATTTTCTTATCTGTGCCCATCGGACGTCTCTTCTGCGTGATAGGCTTGATTGCGGGGTCTATCTTCAGCTCGTGCACGATCACGTCGGGGCTGATTCCTGGCATATCGCTGGGGGACTAGGCAAACAGCTCTTTGAACTCTTTCAGCAATTCCACCAATTTTTGGGCTGTCTCCTCAGTTAGGGCAGACCCGATTTTCACCTTCCTCTGGGGTCCGTCGATCTCGACTTCTTTCAGATCTTCTACGGGGGCGGGACGCCCAAACTCTTCTCTGGGGTCTGTGTCTGTCTGGAGGACAGTCATAGCCTCTCGCCTCCTCCTCCGGGTGGCGTTAACATAGCATTTTCGGGAGGCCACCTGGTCGCCCTTGACCTCCCCGACTCCGTGGTCGGTCGGGAACTTCATCTTCTGGTGCACAGTCGAGGCAACCGCCATCAGGGGATTGATGGTGGTTCTCCCGATAATTGCGTTGTAGGTCCCCGCAGAATCAACCACGACAAATTCCACATTCCTCCTTTCTGACTTCCACCCACTACCAAACTCCACTGGTAAGGTGATTACTCCCAGCGGGTAGGAAGTTGAGCCAGAAAACCCAACCATCGGGAAGTTTGCTTCCTTCAGATCCTTCTTCGTCTTCCCATGGCTTCCAGCGCGTCCATGAATAGAATGTCGGAGGAGCTCCCTCCGTCGATTAGGATTCTCTTCATCTCGAACCCATCTACATCCAGGGTTACCACCAGGGCATCGTCGTGCGGAGTCTCCACGCCTATGAGGTCCTCCGATGAGAAGGAGATCACCATCTCTTCCTTCAGGGTCCAAGATCGGGACCTTTTACCCAGCACCACCGCTGTAGGGATCCTGGAGGCGTAAACCACTCGAGCGGATGAGGTATCTCCTCCAGCAGCAAATCCTCCATGAATCACGTTGATGACTCGTCTTTCTTTGCGAACACCAGATGACTCTGGATCAGTTCTCTTCTTCTTCGGGGACCGATCGCGGGATCGGGAACGGGACCGCGATCGAGACCGAGAGCGGGACCTGCAGCGTTTGTCCCCGACGAACTCCTTGAGCTTTCCCTTCTGGATTAGCTTTTCAATTTCCTTTTTCAGCTCCCGACAGTGATTGGTGTCGTGGCCATTTGCGCGGTGAAATCGACAATAGCGATCTGTGCGGGATCCGAGGAATTCTCCATCTTTCTTCGGGGGGTACCTGGAGATACCTTGTCGTTCCATGACTGTCAGCACTTCCGCCATGGAGCAGTTGAGAGGAATGTCGAGATCTTCCCTCTTATCCTTCCTTGAAGAACGTCTGTCGTCCCTCCGATCCGGACGACCTCGATTCTTGCTGCTGTCGGGTTTACCCTTCGACTTACGATCGTCGAAAGGTTTACTCGACTGCTTCCCTTTATTTGACTTTGGGGGCTCCAGTTCTCCCGCAGCTATCTTGGACTCCTGGACATCAATCTGTCGCTTCACCCTCTTCTGCAAAGCCTCCATATTCCACCTAGCCTTCTCAGCCACGCTGTGCATCAAGTCGGAGCCATAGGGGGCTGTCAGGTTCCGAATAAAAGTGCGGATGGTCTCGCCCTCCGAGATTTCCTCGTCTATCTCTGCTACGCTGGCTGTGTACCGCTGGTAATAGTGTGCCAGCGACTCGTCGGGCCTCTGCACCACCTGGGTTAGAGACCTCACGCTCTTCAGCAATCGTCTACGGCCCTGATATTGTCGAATGAAACGGTCGTGCATGTCCGCCCAACAGGTAATGTAGCCTGGGGGCAGGCTGAAGAACCAGGTCAGGGCTCTTTCTCCGAGTGTGTTTGGGAACAGTGTGCACACTATATCTTCGTTCAGGGCTCTACCCAGACACGCCATAAGATGCTTCTGGACATGACGAACTGGACCTCCTTCGCCATCATATTCCTTAATCTCGGGGATACCCAGCCCAGGCGGGGCGAGGGTGTCTATTAGTCGGGGAACGAAGGGATGAGTGGACCGATCCCTCAGTTCCGACACCAGCGGCTTCTGTTCTCCCATACAGATGTTCACGATCTTTACCACCTGGTCGGGAGTGATGGGACCATTCAGGGGAATGGTCCTATGCTGTACTGGTCCTGGCCCATCAACCACGAACCTTTCCGGCTGACCAGTTGCCCTACCTCTGTCCTGGCCTCGGGGCGGGGCTTCCTGTGCATTCTGACCCTCTGTTGGTAGGGTTGCTTCCTCCAGCGGGGGCATCTCCTCCTGCCTCCTGGCAGCCTCCCTTCGGTCTAAGAGAGCCTCGACAGCCGCCAGAAACATGGGCATGGCTTCGGCCACGACCCTCGTCAAATCTGCAGCCGGGGGAGCCTCCTGCCCCCTGTTATCCTGGTGTTGAGGGGCAACGTCTTCGGGATGCGATCCATTGTGTCCTCCTGTCTTGGAGAGCTCAGCCGGGGGATGGTTCTGGTTTTCCCCTTGTTCTGGTACTGAATTTAGGTTCGTTGCAGTGGGATGACGGGAACCACCAGATTGTCCTCTCTTGTTTTTGCCAGCCGCCATCGATCGAGTAGAAGGCATATTAGCTTTTTGTTTGATTCCCACAGACGGCGCCAATGTTGGATCACGGTGGAACTCCGGTACGGATCTTGACGGCAATCCTAGCTCCTTTGCTCCACGCAATCCTGCAAGAGGGGATAGACCGGGCGGTGACCCAGAATCCCTCTCCGATGCTTAAATGAGTTTCTCGTATGACTGGCAAGCAACAATCTCAAAAGTATATCGAACTCAACGTAAGTGATCTGAGGTGACCTCCTGCCCTTTTATAGGCAAAGAGGTTCCTCAGGTACCTGGCGAACCGTTAGGGGTGGTTAGCCCGTATCCCGCTTATCTCGTACACGATCTCGCGTATCTTAGCCATGCCCCGCGTATCTCGGCCACGATCCGTGTATCTTAACCACGTTCCGTATATCTCGGCCACGCCCCGCATATCTTGGCTTTATCCTCTGGCAACGAGTCCCGACTCCCGTCGGGGACTCCAGAGTTATCTCGTTGTGTCACCGCTCGGGGCCCCTCGTCAGCGTGACAGGGCCAATCATTCTCAGGGATTCATCATCGGGGCCTACTTAAAGGCTTCTCGTCGGGAGCTTCTAGCTCCACTGTCGGGACCGACTCTGTCGGGACCCTGCTTCGTCGGGACTCCCTTCATCGGGACCCTTCTCCTAGGTCATCTTGACCCTTACTCTGGGCCTGGTGGGCCTGTTTGCCGTTTCCTCGCCGTTAAAGGGCCTGATGGCTATAGTCGGACCCATCATACACACGCTCCAACGAATGATGGAAAAAAGTTACACATGTCGAGGGACGAGGTTAAAGGACAATGCTCGCGCTAGTACGAGGGAGACAGAACGTTGTGTCCCATCGAGTGGCAGAGTTCCCACCCATCGGGTAAAGGAGAGGTCTATACTCTCACCCTTGAACTTATGCTCATATTCATGATTTACATCTACAGGTACATCAATGTCATCACTCATGCTTATACTCACAACCCGTCCATACACACATACATGTTCATGCTTGTACTCATATGCATACCCACGTACACACTCCCGTGTGTTCAAACATTTAGACGTCCATGCACATGGGCGCCATGTATCCATGCATACATTCATAACTACAACCGCAGCATGTCTACACCCACTTCCATACTTGTGTTCCTACTTGCAAGTATGCTATTACACACTTTCATGTTCATGATACATCCATGTTCGCTCAAGGTAACATCCTATAGGCATATTTTCTAGTATCCCATACTTAGAAAAAATTTTGGACCAAAATCGAAATTTTTCCCACAAAGGCTTACCCCGTCATGAAATTGAAGTATGGACTCACTTAACCATATTCATGTTGAATCCCCACACATGCGTATATTTTCCGAGTATAAGCTTGTGATGGTATTGAATTTATTATTTCCATCTCAGACGGAGACGTGCTTGGACACGTGTCCGTGCCATTCTGACGTTTGCAATTCCTTTATCTTATAAGACAGGGGGCAGAGTCAGAGACACACACCCATGGGTAAGTAAGGATTCCGACAAAAGGTAAAATCCCGGCTTCAAATTGCGCGTGTCATACCATCTTAAAATAGAGTCAATCAAGGGTCAGGCCATTGGTTGACTCGAGGGCATGTGATGGATATACGCCCAATTTGAACACGTTGACTTCCGAATCGTTTTATTTTTATCACCCCGTTAATGATTATAAATCGAAACTTCGACCCGAACACCCCGCCGAAACACCAACGGTCCGGACGAGGCGAAAATACTCGTCCGGGCCGCGCGACGAGCTCACCTAGGAGAGGTCGGGTGGCCATACCCGACCTCCCCTAGGGGAGATCGGGTCAGTCAACCCGATCTCCCCTAGGGGAGATAGGGTTGGCCAACCCATCTCCCCTAGGGAGGGGTTGGCCAACCCATCTCCCCTAGGGAGGGGTTGGGTAGCCACACCCAACCCCTACCCTTGGAGGTCGGATTTTCTCTCCGCCCCCAAGGGCCCTGGCACCGTTTCCCGACTCCCGCACTTAGATTATTTCCGCCAACCTCTCCATGCTTTAAGGTTTTAATTATGTGATCAAGGACTAATTAATTGTGTTTAAAGGTTAACAATGTCATTAAGTCACCTTAATGACACCGTTGCCTATAAATACAACCCTTCCACCACTCATTTGATCTTCTTGATTACTTGGGCAATTTAGCTCTGGCTTCTCTCTAGCTTTATCTCTCTAAAAGTGACGTTCTGACTTAAGCATCAGAGAGGGTTCATCAAGCACCACCCCCCCTCCGTGCTTGATATTGCCCCTCTTGCAGGGTGGCAAGGAGAAGAGAGCCAAGGAAGCAGAAGAGCATAAAGCAGAAGGACAATCCCCAGGGGGTCAGAAGTACAAGCCTCAGGGGTTCAGAAGGAGAGATGGAAAGGAGTTCAGAAGGAGAGAACGAAAGGAGGTCAGAAGGAGAGAAGGAAAGGAGGTCAGAAGGAGAGAAGGAAAGGAGGTCAGAAGGAGAGAAGAGAAGGACATATATCAGAACGACTACCCCCAGGGAGCAGAAGGGCATGGATCAGAACGACTAGCCGTAGGAGCACTGAACCCGACATTTCATTAGTGGGAGATAAATTCTAGGTTGACGACCCGTTGACCTAGACTTTATAACCTAACATTGTTCTAACAGCCCAAAGCACATTTTCCAGCTCGTCCAGCCATTTGCCCTTCAAGGCATGGACCCTCTTCTTCAGGCCATCCATCACGATCTTGTTGGCTGACTCCACCTGTCCATTGGTCTGAGCATGATGGAAAGAGGCTGTCCGATGCTCAATTTTCAGTTCCTCCAGGTACTCCTTCCACTGGACCCCGTTAAACGGAGGGCCGTTGTCACTGATCAACACCTTAGGGATCCCATATTTGGATATAATGTGGGTCTGGAGGAATTTGAGGATATGATTCCCCGTTGTCTTGGCCAATGCCTTAGCTTCTATCCACTTCGAGAAATAATCAATGGCCACAATCAAATATCGGCACTGACCTTTTGCAACTGGAAGGGGTCCCACCAAGTCGATTCCCCATTGCGCGAAGGGCCAAGCACTCTTGATGGACGTCAGATCGGGAGCTGGGGCCGCGATATTTGGGGCGTACCTCTGGCACGCGTCACAGGATCGGACTAGAATCGTTGCCTCCTTATTCATCGAGGGCCAGTAATAGCCCAGGTTCAGCACTTTCCTCACGACGGATCAGGCACCTTCATGACAAGCTGAGTATCCTTCGTGCACCTCCCTAAGGATCCGATCTGTGTCGGGCTCAGCCACACATTTTAAGTAAGGAGTTAAATACCCCTTTTTATACAGCTGTTTGTCCACCATCACATAATTGACCGCGATTCGGCGTAATTTGCCGGCTGCTACTTCATCATCGGGGACTGCCCCCGTAGTCAGGTACGCGACTATCGGGGTCATCCAAGTGGGCTCCTCCGATCCGGTCTCGATGGCACATACCTCCGATTGATCGGTGGCTGACAGGATCACCTTCTCCAAGAAGTGCACCTTCCGACTTTCATCGAGGGGTGCCCCTAAGGCGAACTTTCTCAAGGCATCTACTTCCACATTATCCTCCCTCGGGATCGCCTCAATATCGAAGCTCTTGAAACTCTCCTTCAAGGTTTGCACCTCCCGAAGGTATTTTTTCATCATCGGGCTCTTTTCTTCGTATCGCCCCTGAACTTGGTTCACAATCAGGCTAGCATCGCACTTCGCCTTTAAGTGACCAACTCACGTTCCTTTGTCAATCTTGAGGCCGGTGATGAGAGCCTCGTATTCAGCTTCATTGTTGGTGGCCCTAAACGTCAAGGCCAAGGCATATCGAAGGGGCTCACCTCCACCTGGTGGTATCAGTACGAACCCTGCTCCCGATCCTTCTGAATTTGAGGAGCCATCGGTATACATCTCCCAAATGTCTCTGTTATCGGGCTGTTCTGTCTGTTCTGCTATTGGGACTTCCATGGTTGCCCCCTCTACAGGGCCCGCATCTTCTAGATCGGGGGCTGTAGACTCTGCTATGAAATCCGCCAACGCTTGGCCCTTAATAGCCGTTCTCGGAGAAAAGTGAATGCGGAACTCACTAAGCTCGACTGCCCATTTCACTAATCTCCCTGACGCATCAGGTCGGTTCAAAAAATGTTTCAAGGGCTGATTCGTCAAAACAGTAATCTCATGCGCATGGAAGTAAGGTCTCAGCTTCCGAGCAGTAACAATCAACGCATAAAGATACTTTTCAACGGCGGGATAATTTATTTCAGACTTGGCGAGTGCCTTGCTTACATAATAGACGGGGACTTGGTTACTCTCTATGACTTTCACTAAGACAGAGCTAACAGCAAATTCAGAAACAGCCAAATACAGATAGAGTGGCTCGCCTGGAATGGGCTTCGCCAACGACGGGAGGGTGTGGAGGTGCTGCTTGAGTGCCTGGAACGCCTCTTCGCACTTGGCCGTCCACTCAAACTTCTTGTTGGCCCTCAGCACTTCAAAAAATGGCATGGATCGGTCGCTTGCCTTGGATAGGAAGCGGTTCATCGTGGCTAGTCGGCCATTCAGCACCTGCACCTCCCGATGGTTCGTCGGGGACTTCATCTCCTCGATCTCCTTCAGCTTCTCAGGGTTCACCTCGATTCCCCTCTGGCTCACCATGAAGCCCATAAACTTCCCTGAGTGCACTCTTAAGGCACACTTGGTCGGGTTCAAGCGAACTTGATGAAGCCTCATTCGCTCAAACGCTGTGGCCAAGTTGTGAACATGATCCTCGGCCTGTCGTGACTTCACCAGCATATCGTCCACATAGGCCTCCATTATTTTTCCTAGCATATACCCGAGCAGCTTGTTCACCATCCTCTGATAAGTTGCACCTGCATTGATCAATCCAAAAGGCATGACATCATAGTGATAGATGTCGCTATCAGCATAAAAAGCGGTGTGGGGGGCATCCTCTTTGGACATCTTGATCTGATTGTAGCCGGAGTAGGCATCCATAAAACTCAGCAACTCATGTCCCGATATGGCATCCACCAGCTGGTCGATCCTCGGGAGCGGATAGCAATCCTTCGGCCATGCTTTGTTCAGGTCGCGGAAATCAACACACATCTGCCACATGCCATTGCTCTTCTTCACCAGGACCGGGTTTGCGACCCAGGTCTGGAATCGGAGCTCCTTAATAAATCCAGCATCGAGCAACCTGCCCACCTCTTGCTGGATCGCGATCTTCTTGTCGGCACCCATCGGGCGCCTTCTCTGTGTGACTGGCTTGATCGCGAGGTCAATCTTAAGCTCATGGATAATCACATCGGGGCTGATTCCTGGCATGTCGCTCGGGGACCAGGCAAACAGCTCCTTGAACTCCTTCAATAAATCAATCAGTTCTTGGGCCATCTCCTCAGTCAGAGCGGACCCGATTTTCACCTTCCTCTGAGGCCCATCGATTTCGACCTCCTTGAAATCCTCCATCGGGGCGGGACGCCCAAACTCCTCTCAGGGATCAGCATCAGTCTGGAAAACAGTCATAGCCTCCTGATTCCTCCTTCGAGTGGCATTGACGTAGCACTTCCTAGAGGCTATCTGATCGCCCTTGACTTCCCCGATTCCGTGGTCGGTCAGAAACTTCATCTTCTGATGGACAGTTGAGGCAATTGCCCCCAGCGGGTTGATGGTGGTCCTCACGATAATGGCATTGTAAGTCCCTGCAGACTCGACCACCACGAACTCCACGTTCCTCTTCTCCGACTTCCAACCACTTCCGAACTCGACCGGTAAGGTAATCATCCCCACCGCGTAAGAGGTAGAGCCAGAAAATCCGACCATCGGGAAGTCCGCACGCTTCAGATCCTTCCTTTTTTGTTTTTCCCATGGCCTCCAACGCATCCATGAACAAAATATTGGAGGAGCTCCCTCCATCTATCAAGATTCGCTTCATCTCGTACCCATCCACGTTCAGGGTCACGACCAAAGCATCATCGTGCGGGGTCTCTACACCTATCAGGTCCTCCGCTGAGAAGGGAATAACCATTTCTTCTTTCGGAGTCCAATTTCGGGCCCTCTTGCCCAGCACCACAGCAATAGGAATTCGAGAAGCATAGACCTCCCGAGATGCCGTGGTATCACCTCCTGCAGCAAATCCTCCATGGATCACATTAATGGTTCCTCGCTTCTCCTTGCGGGCATTGGAAGACTCGCGCTTCTCCTTCTTCGGGGACCGATCGCGAGATCGAGAACGGGACCGCGATCGGGACCGGGAACGGGATCGGCCAAGTTGCCCAGCCACAAATTCCTTGAGCTTCCCCCTCTGGATCAGCTTCTCAATCTCCTTCTTCAACTCCCGACAATGGTTAGTGTCGTGACCGCTGGCGCGATGGAAACGACAAAAACGATCGCTGAGAGCTCCCATGAACTCTCCATCTTTCTTCGGGGGGTGTTAGGTTATAAGCCCTCGGTCAACGGGTCGTCAATCTAGAACTCATCTCCCACTAATGAAATGTCGGGTTCAGTGCTCCTGGGGCTAGTCGTTCTGATCCATGTCCTTCTGCTCCCTGGGGTAGTCGTTCTGATATACGTCCTTCTCTCCTCTCCTTCTGACCCCCTTTCCTTCTCTCCTTCTGACCCCCTAGGGCTTGTACTTCTGACCCCCTGGGGCTTGTCCTTCTGCTCTATGCTCTTCTGCTTCCTTGGCTCTCTTCTCCTTGCCACCCTGCAAGAGGGGCAATATCAAACACGGAGGGGGGTGGTGCTTGATGAACCCTATCCGATGCTTAAGTCAGAACGTCACTTTTAGAGAGATAAAGCTAGAGAGAAGCCAGAGCTAAATTTCATAAATGGCCAAGATCCCCTAATGAATGGTGGAAGAGTTGTATTTATAGGCAACTGTGTCATTAAGGTGGCTTAATGACATCGTTAACCTTTAAACACAATTAATTATCCTTTGATCACATAATTAAAACCTTAAAGCACGGAGAGGTTGGCGGAAATAAACTGACTACGGGAGTCGGGAAACGGTGCCGGGGCCCTTGGGGGGGGGGGGGAAGGAAATTCGACCCCCAAGGGTAGGGGTTGGGTGTGGCCACCCAACCCCTCCCTAGGGGAGATAGGGTTGGCCGACCCTATCTCCCCTAGGGGAGGTCGGGTGTGGCCACCCGACCTCACCTAGGTGAGTTCGTCGCGGTTCGGACGAGTATTTTTGCCTCGTCCGGACCGTTGGTGTTCCGGCGGGGTGTTTGGGTCGAAGTTTCGATTTATAATCATTAACGGGGTGATCAAAATAAAACGATTCGGAAGTCAACGGGTTCAAATTGGGTGTATATCCATCACATGCCTCCGAGTCAACCAATGGCCTGACCCTTGATTGACTATATTTTAGGATGGTATGACACGCGCAATTTGAAGCCGGGATTTTACCTTTTGTCGGAATCTTTACTTACCCATGGGTGTATGTCTCTGACTCTGCCCCATGTCTTATAAGATAGAGGAATTGCAAACGTCAGAATAGCACGGACACGTGTCCAAGCACGTGTCCGTCTGAGATGGAAATAATAAATCCAATACCGTCACGAGCTTATACTCGGAAAATATACGCATATGTGGGGATGCAACATGAATATGGTTAAGCGAGTCCATACTTCAATTTCATGATGGGATAGGCCTATGTGGGGAAAAATTTCAATTTTGGTCCAAATTTTTTTCTAAGTATGGGATACTAGAAAATATGCCTATAGGATGTTAACTGGGAGTGAACATGGACATATCACGAACATGAGGATGTGTACTAGCATACATGCAAGTAGGAATATAGGGATGCGAGTGGGTATAGACATGCTGCGATTGTATTCATGAATGTATGCATGAATATATGGCGGCCATGTGCATGGACGTCTAAATGTTTGAACACAAAGGTGTGTGTACGTGGGCATGCATATGAGTGCAAGCATGAACATGTATGTGTGTATGGACGGGTTGTGAGTATAAGCATGAGTGATGACATTGATGTACCTGTAGATGTGAATCATGAATATGAGCATAAGTGCAAGGGTGAGAGTATAGACCTCTCCTTTACCCGAGGGTGGGAACTCTGCCACTCGATGGAACACAACGTTCTGTCTCCCACGTACTAGCGCGAGCATTGTTCTTTAACCTCGTCCCTCGACATGTGTAACTTTTTTCCTTCATTCGTTGGAGCGTGTGTATAGCTCTTGACCCTCTCCCTATTGCGTGCGAAGGGGCTTATCGGCATGTCTTAAGGGTTGACCCTCCTTTCGGATGTGTCGGAGCGCTGCTCCTTTTTTAGGGAAGCTAAAAGTTCGCCCTCTTCGTGATGTTCTGGTGTTTGCCCCTTTGGTTAGATCTCCTGGGTTGTGGTTTTGCTTCCGTAACCTGATTGATGTTAAGGTTGCCCCCGTAGTAGGCGTATCTCGCCCTTCCATGAGTGAGGGTCCACCTTCGCGTCGGTCACTCGTATGAGTGACTCATTTTTGGGAAGCTTTCTTCTTCGGACAAGGAGACCTTGAAGATCGTTTTCCAAGGCAGTCAGACCAAATCTCACTGTCATGTGTCTTGGGTGTCTGAGGTGGACTCGTTGAGGCGGGGACTCGCATGACCCCTCCTCCTATGAGCTTGGTATATCATTAATCCTCTTGTCTTCATTCGTCTTCCGTTTTTCCCTTGTAGGTTGGTTTCATGGAAAATTGTGTAGTGTGCCGGCGGAGCATCCCGAAGGCATCGTTGATTTGAATAAGAGAAAGGTATCCTCTATCTCTGCTCATAAGGCCAAGAAATCTTCTAAGTCAGGGAAGGCTGCTAAGGCTTCCAGTATGTTCTCATTCCCTTCTCTTTTTTTTTATGATACACTTATGATTATTCTCATGTTGCTTCCTTCTTGTTGTCAGAGCGTTCGCCCCGGGTTAACGAGCGGGTTCTTGCGGTGGGCGACAGTTTAAGTCAATCCCAATCCTAAGGCGCAGAGGCCTTATTCTGAGGTCGGGCCCTCGACTGTCAGGAAGAAGAGAGCCATGAGGGACTCTCCTTCAAGTGCTCGCTTGCCAATTCCCTCTCGTGATAAGGAGGTAGTGGTTAAGGAGGCACCCTCTTTACTTTGACGAAAAGAAACAAACTGTGGATGGCGATGGGATGGCCACGAATCTTGATGTCTCTCCTCTATCCTCTGCCCCCCTAGTCGAGGGGACGAGTCTCAGATCTGTTTTTTCTTCATGTAGGTTTTACCACTTTGAAGGTGCCTTTGGCATATCTATTAGGTTATGTGATTAACCATTGCGTTGAAGACTTTGTTTTTGGTGATCGGTGCGATCATCGCTTTTCATTGAGGTTCCTTTCTTTTTCTATGGCTCTGATTAAGATAGCAAATTCTTGCTTGAGAGTTTGTTGGAGACTGCTCTTGAGTTAGCCTCTACTAGTATCGTAGTTGTGATCGTTGTGGGGATCGTTTTGTTATATGTCCCGATAGTGCTTGTCGTGATTCTTTTCTTTATGGTTGACTTCATGAGATATAGAGGTTGTCTTCATAATGAGGACGTCTCCTACCTAGTATCATCCAGGTGGTTGAAATATAAGTGCATACCTTTGATGAGCGTATGAAGGGTGTTGTTTTTCCCTTTTTCTTGAACCTCCTCCTAAGGCTAGGCGTAGCCTTTTGATATTCGTGGTCGGGATGGTGTATTTACAATGTATGTCTTTGACATATGTTTTATGATGTACTGCCATGATAATCACTTCGAGGTATGTGGACATGATAGCCACTTCGTGATGTGTGGGAGTGATAGCCCTTTTGTAGTGTGTGGACGTGATAGCTGCCTCTTGGTATGTGGTCATGATAGCCACTTCGCAGTGTGTGGGCATGATAGCCACTTCAGGGTATGTGGACATGATAGCCACATCACGATGTATGGAGTTGTGCTTTAGTATTCCTTTCTCATTGGAGAGCCTTCATTGCTATAGTTGCCTGTTGTTTAGGCTATGTTTGTTGGGTTAGGTCCTGATGTCTCGTCTTGCCAGATGTTGTATCCTTCATGCTTTTTAGATGTGTCCTTCATGAGTTGTGCTTGACGATGTTCAAGTCTGATACGAGCATAGGTCACGCGAGGGCGACATGCAAGACAATAACGTTTGTCGGAGGTTGCTTTGTGCGACTTGTAAGGCAATTCCTCTTCTTGATGGGTTGAGTTTATTTTGAGAGCCTTGAACTTTGGATTTCATGTCTTTGCTATCCTTCTTGGTGGTGTTGGGTTCCTTTGAGATACTTCTCTTGACTTGTGATATGGATGGTATGATAACTCATTACTTTTTATGATAACCTCTTGTGCTTCTGTATATGATCCTTTGGTCATGGACTTCTCCTTTGTATATGCTTTCCTTTACTTATCTTTCTTTTGTGTTTTCCTTCACATCATACCTGCTATCTCATCAAGAACAAACATTATGTGTTCTTCATACAACTTTGCTTTGCAATTATTTTCTCATGGAATCCTTCTCAGTATGGTGCAATGATCTCTTCCGATACCCTTTAAATGGTATATATGGTACAGTTAGACCAAAGATACGCTCTTGGTGGGCGTCAAAAAACTGTTCACGAGACTGCTATCGGAGGGCACTTAACGTTTCACAGGATAGGCTCACGGAGTGCACAAGTTAGACCAAAGATACGCTCCTGGTGGGCGTCGAATCTGGTAGTTTGAAATCAACCTCAAGATACGCTCTTGGGGGCGTCGAATCTGGTAGTTTGAAATCTACCTCAAGATACGCTCTTGGGGGCGTCGAATCTGGTAGTTTGAAATCTACCTCAAGATACGCTCTTGGGGGCGTCGAAGGTCGTAGTTTTTAGAAACCACTCTCAAGATACGCTCTTGGGGGCGTCGAAGTTCGTAGTTTTTGGAAACCACTCTCAAGATACGCTCTTGGGGGTGTCGAAGGTCGTAGTTTTTGGAAACCACTCTCAAGATACGCTCTTGGGGGCGTCGAAGGTCGTAGTATGAAAACTACTCTCAAGATACGCTCTTGGGGGCGTCGAGGGTCGTAGTATGAAAACTACTCTCAAGATACGCTTTTGGGGGCGTCGAGGGTCGTAGTATGAAAACTACTCTCAAGATACGCTCTTGGGAGCGTCGAGGGTCGTAGTATGAAAACTACTCTCAAGATACGCTCTTGGGGGCGTCGAGGGTCGTAGTATGAAAACTACTCTTAAGATACGCTCTTGGGGGCGTCGAGGGTCTTAGTATGAAAACTATTCTCAAGATACGCTCTTGGGGGCGTCGAATCCGTTCGCGGGATAGGCTCCCGGAGGGCTCAGAATATTACTTTACCTTGTGTCACTCCCCATGTAGGGTGTGTTTTTTGTATGCTTTTCCAGTCTTTGCTTGACTTTTCCTTCTATGATATTGCCTGTTACCACGCTTTTTCTTCAATGTGGGAGATCACCTTTCGAGGGCGATGTTTGTATGTTGCCAACTTAGGACGAGTTCGTGCAGGGATTTGAGGATGTTTTCCTCTTATGTGACCTCTTCTAGGAGAAGTGGTATTGCATGTTCTTGTGATCTTCTGCCTCTAATCTCTTCTCTTACACTTAGGTGGACTACCAAGCTCTTATTCGTTTGGTGCCCCCCAAGTTGCTTGGTAGTCATACCACCTTTCATATTTGGCCGTTGAGGGCCCCTCGTTCATTTTCTCGGTTGGGTACCCCTTATGCTCGGGGCTCCCTTGTGTGCTTGTTTGAATGCGATGAGTGTCCCTTGTAGGATTTACTCTTTCTCATGCTTGCTTGTTTCAGTCATAGGCATGGTTTGGATAATGCCTTTGTCGTATGTATCTTTAGAGGTTGGTTGGAGAGCTTTTGCTTTGGGTGGGTGGGGGTGATTTTCATTCTCTTGATAACTAGGATGTGGCAGTGTTTGTATCCTAGGGGTGCTTGTAAAATCTTTCCCCCCCTTCCTTGTGTTTTTTAGAAAATACACTTTTGCGGTGATGATACAGTAGGAGTAACGTATCTTGGAAGGGATTGTATTTAGGTTGAAAAGCTTTCTCATAGAATGGTGTCTTGAGTTGTTAATCTTGAAGGTGTGTTTCAGACTAGTCAATCTGATCCATGCTTCTTGCTCGGGCATGGGGGGGTCTGATCGGGCTGTGATAATCTTCTTGAAGTGTTGTGGTACTTAGTGTGCTTTGCATTTTCCTTTACATTGGAGTATTCTTCAATGCCTTTAGGGAGTGTCACACTGGTCATGCTCCTCCCTCCTTGAATCTTGATTATAGACTTCCTTTGAATTAGGACTTGAACCTAAAAAGGATGTTTTCCTTTAGGTTTGCAGGTGATGCCCATGATTTTCCATGGGTTTGCCCCCGTATTGGCTATTCCTTGTTGGATAGCTTCATTAGAGGCTGCATTTGTATTGCGCACGTATACGTGTTTGAGGTGTGTTGAGCTGACAAGTCCTTCCTTTTTCATTTTTTCATAAGCTTCATTCATCATGTGTTCGGCGTATGGCCTTAAAGGCGGGATATTTTTCTAGTGCCCCCTTTATCGAGGTTCTCTTCTTGATGGGATGCCAGAGTCAAATGTCTTATCATTCGCAGACAAGGTGTTTGATCAGGATGTGCGTCTAGTGTGAGGGTCGATCTTGAAATCTTACTCCCCAAGCTTTTGAGCTCTTCTTTGGTTGATCTTTTAGAACTATTATCATGCCCTAAGGCTCTTGATAGGAGATGTATCTCCTTTTTCATATTCTAGTTGTTGCACTATCTCTTTTGCTAATCTTGCATCTTTGGAGTTTCTATCTTGGTGCATGACTTCAATGAAAGGATTTTCTACCGATGTTTGTTTTGTTAGGACTTGTATCCTTGGTTTCCTTCCTTTCTTGTGAGATGGCGAGGGAGTGTTTATGAACACTCAAATGTGTCATACTTGGTAGAGGTATGCGCCTAATCTTTAGGGCGCTGTCTTGAATCTTCGTGTACCTATCTTTGATGAACATGTTATTCATTGCATATATAATACGGAGTCCAAGGATCTCCGGGTTAGGATCATATTTTTAGAGTAGAGACATAGTCATCTATTAGATAACCCCTCTATCTAGGGAGTTCATTTTTGCAAGGATACTTGTAAGGATATGTGTTCCATCCTTGTTCCAGGCTCATTTGCAGTGCTGTGTCCCTAATGGGTATGTTGATGTTCTGACCACCCTTACTAGTAGGGGGTCCATTGGTTTTATATATGCCGGACTCCTTCTTAGTATCATCAATAGCTGGATATGGGGGATGTCTGACGAACTTCCTTCTTGCACTATGGTTCTCTTCATGTCAAAGTTGGTGATTCCCTCTCTTATGACTAATATATCATTGTGTGGAAATACTATGTTTTCCATATCCCTTTTTGAAAGCTTGATGATGATGTCGCCCTTCTTCCTTTGTTAGGCTTTGTGTCCTTGAGAGTTTTTTTGATGGAAGTGTATTCCATTACCTGAGATTAGTTTACTAGGTGTAGTTGTATCTCCTGGCTATTTTGTGAAATCATAAAGATCCGCTGGAGGTGTTTGCCTCTGATGGTGGGCGTTGCCCATGTGATATGGTTTCTTTCGTTTTTGAAGGGATGTGTTCGTGGGTACCCCCTCTTATGCTAATAGATAATCTATTTGTTTTCGGGGAGGACGCATTGTGACTGGTGCCCCCCTTGCATATCGATGCCAGATGGCGTCCTTCGACGGACTAGGCCCTAAGGTACTTGGTGGAAGGTTATAGTGAGGGTAGCCCTTTGAGATTGGGAAATCTGTTCCTTTTGTATCTCTTGGTTGGTGGCGGCGTTTTATGGACTCTTCTAGTAGTCCACCTGTGTATATATATACCCCGGAGCCCGAAGCGTCCGGTATGGTCATTCTTGGAAAACATGTTGATATCAAGTATCAAAATCTACCCCTTTTAGGGAGTTGACTTGTTATGCAGTTAAATTAAATAAGAGGATATGGGAAGGATATGGGTGTGGGGGTGTTGATACCCCCTGCTTCCTTGGTAATGTAACTGTCTTCCTCCATTAGTCTGTGTGTATTCCTTCCATTTGAGTAATATAAGTTCGCACCCTTGCAAGGCTTACTAGGTTGAGGTGTATCCTCCGTGCACGTTGTGTGTGATCTCACCCCACTGCGTCTGTCCATGAGACACCCCGTTGCGGTAGTAATTTAGTAACATAGCGTGGTTCTATATGAGTCCCATGTTCAAATCCTTGTCTTTCCGACTGCTCCCCTGTCCTAGGGGGATGTGTGCCAAGGGTTGTCATGCACGAGGGGTTTGGACATGTCGTGCTGTATCATGGGTGGGTGGTTGCCTTGTTGTGTTGTTGGGACTATGTCCCTCCCTTTGAGCTTTCCTTGGAATGTCCCTTAGTCATGTCCGTGGTGATACGGACTGTATGTGTACATTGCTAGGGTGGATATTGGAACTCCTATATCCTTGTTGGTCTGACATGCATGTCCTCCCTTAGTGCGATGTATGTCCCTGCCTCTTGCTGTGCTTGGTGTTGCCTTGGAGGCACATATTATTGCATTCCCTCTGGGGGTGGCCCTTGCTCATCTCTTCTTTAACTTTCTCGCTGCCCTGTTGAGGGGTGCGAGTATTGCTCTTCTTTATGGTACCCCTCCTCATGTGGGTGTTGTTCTTCTTACGCATATTGCCTCTCTATAGGCTAACAATTCTTCTAATGCATTCATGAATCCTGGAGTCACTTTTTGTGCTCCTTTCTAATACATATGCCTTGGATTGGTGGTATGAGCCTGTCGGTTATTTCTTGGCCTGCCTTGTGTTGGTATTCCAAATATGGATACTCCTGGGGGTGTGTTCTATAATGGTACCCCTGTGGAGGTATTGTACGTTGGTATCCCTAGGATGACCCTTTCTGTTGCCCCCCTTGCCCCTGTGGTCTCTGAACCATGGGGGTCGTGGCAGAGGAAGACTCAGCTCTAGCTGGGCGTGATGGTCCTCCATGGTTGTTTGCCTGAGGTGCTCCCAGGTGGGCAGTTGTCTCTAGATGGTATGTTGCTAGTCATTACTCTTGTGATAGTCAGGCTTTTTGTTCAAAACTCACAGACGGCGCCAAGTGTTAGGTTATAAGCCCTCGGTCAACGGGTCGTCAATATAGAACTTATCTCCCACTAATGAAATGTCGGGTTCAGTGCTCCTGGGGCTATTCGTTGTGATCCATGCCCTTCTGCTCCCTGGGGTAGTCGTTCTGATATACGTCCTTATCTCCTCTCCTTCTGACCCCTTTTCCTTCTCTCCTTCTGACCCCCTGGGGCTTGTACTTCTGACCCCCTGGGGCTTGTCCTTCTGCTCTATGCTCTTCTGCTTCCTTGGCTCTCTTCTCCTTGCCACCCTGCAAGAGGGGCAATATCAAGCACGGAGGGGGGTGGTGCTTGATGAACCCTCTCCGATGCTTAAGTCAGAACGATACTTTTAGAGAGATAAAGTTAGAGAGAAGTCAGAGCTAAATTGAATAAATGGCCAAGATCCCCTAATGAATGGTGGAAGAGTTGTATTTATAGGCAACTGTGTCATTAAGATGGCTTAATGACATCGTTAACCTTTAAACATAATTAATTAGCCTTTGATCACATAATTAAAACCTTAAAGCACGGAGAGGTTGGCGGAAATAAACTGAGTACGGGAGTCGGGAAACGGTGCCGGGGCCCTTGGGGGGGGGGAAGGAAATCCGACCCCCAAGGGTAGGGGTTGGGTGTGGCCACCCAACCCCTCCCTAGGGGAGATAGGGTTGGCCGACCCGATCTCCCCTAGGGGAGGTCGGGTGTGGCCACCCGACCTCACCTAGGTGAGTTCGTCGCGGTCCGGACGAGTATTTTCGCCTCGTCCGGACCGTTGGTGTTCCGGCCGTGTGTTTGGGTCGAAGTTTCGATTTATAATCATTAACGGGGTGATCAAAATAAAACGATTCGGAAGTCAACGGGTTCAAATTGGGCGTATATCCATCAGGGGGTACCTGGCGATACCCTGTCGGTCCATCACCGCCAACACAGCACCCATGGAACAAATGAGAGGAGTGTAACGGTCCTCCCGCTTGTCCGACTTCAAGGGACGCTTGTCTTCCCTCCGATTGGGACGGCCTCGATCCCGATTACTCTCGGGTTTCTCTTTCCTCCTTCGATCGTCCGAGGGCTTGAACGACTGCTTCCCCTTTTCGATTTCGGAGGATCAAGGTCTCCGGCAGCTATCTTCGACTCCTGTACGTCGATTTGTTGCTTCACCCTCTTCTACAACGCCTCCATGTTCCACACAGCCTTCTCAGCCACGCTGTGCATCAGGTCAGAACCATATGGTGTTGTGAGGTTCCTAATGAAGGTGCGGATGGTCTCTCCCTCCGACATCTCCTCATCAATCTCGGCCACGCTGGCAGTGTACCTCTGATAATAATGTGCCAGCGACTCATCGGGCCTCTGTACCACCTCAGCCAGGGACCTTGCGCTTTTCAGGAGACGTCGACGGCCCTAGTATTGCTGGATGAAACGGTCATGCATCTGGGTCCAGGTAGAGATACACCCTGGAGGAAGGCTGAAGAACCACGTCAGGGCTCTTTCACCAAGTGTACCCGGGAACAGAACGCACACTATATCGTCATTCGGGGCTCTGCCTAGACAAGCCATGACATGCTTTTGGACATGGCGAAATGGATCTCCCTCGCCATCATATTCCTTGATTGTCGGGATACCCAGTCCTGGCGGGGCAGTGGTGTTCACCAATCGGGGGACAAAGGGATGAGTGGATCGATCCCTCAGCTCCGACATCATCTTCTTCTGGTCCCCCATACAGATGTTCACGATCTTCACCACCTGGTCGGGGGTGATAGGACCATTAAGAGGGATGGTCCTATGCTGCACCGGTCCAGGTCCATCAATCACGAACTGTTCCGACTGAGCGGGCTCCTTGCCCTTGTCCTGGTGCTCGGGTTGGGCCTCCTGCTCGTCCCGATTCTCCCTCGGCGGAGGCGGAGGCAACTCTTCCTCCTTCTTCTTGGCAGCCTCCCTTCGGTCCAGGAGAGCCTCCATAGTCTCCAGGAATATCGGCATGGCCTCCATTATAGCCTTCGTCAAGTCCACCTTTGTAGGAGCATCCTGGTCCCTCCTCGGGACCTCCTCCTTGTCCTCCAATGAGTTTCGAACGGAATCCTCGCGATTGTCATGATGCTCCCCTGTTTGGGAACCAACAGGGAGAGGATCATTCCGATCGACCCTGCGTTCGGGCAGCTCTGAATTCAGAGTTCCAGCAAGATGATGGGAACCGCCGGATTGTCCTTGCTTCTTCTTCTGCTTGCCAGCCATCGATTGGGTAGAAGCTATCTTTTCTTTTTGTTACGTTCCCACAGACGGCGCCAATGTTGGATCACGGTTGGAACTCCGGTACATTCTTGACGGAGGTCCGAACTCCTTTGCTCCAAGTAATCCTCCAAGAAGGGGATAGACCGGGCGGTGACCCAGAATCCCTCTCCGATGCTTAAATGAGTATCTCGATGTAGGCTAGCAAGTATCAGTATGTGAATATCAATGTATCAATCCTGGGGTAACTCCTTCCTTTATATAGGGGAGGAGTTACCCCAGTTACCTGTTGCGATAACGGCTGGGGGTAGTTATCCCACGTTCCGTTTATCTCAGCCACTTGCCTACTGATGGGTTCGATTACAGCCGTCAGGCCCTTTAACGGCGAGGAAACGGCAAACAGGCCCACCAGGCCCCAAATGAAGGTCAAGATGACCCAGGAGAAGGGTGAGCTGGAAGCTCTCGATGAGAAGCCTTTAAGTAGGCCCCGATGACGAATCCCTGAGAACGATTGGCCCTGTCACGATGACGAGGGGCCCCGAGCGGTGACACAACGAGATAACTCTAGAGTCCCCGACGGGAGTCGGGACTCATTATCAGAGGATAAGGCCAAGATACGCGGGGCGTGGCCGAGATACGCGGAACGTGGTTAAGATACACGGAGCGTGGCCGAGATACGCGGGGCGTGGCTGAGATACGCGAGATCATGGCCTAGATAGGCGGGATCACACCCGAGATACGCGGGATACGGGCTAACCACCCCTAACGGTTCACCAGGTAACTGAGGCATCTCTTCGCCTATAAAAAGGGCAAGAGGTCACCTCAGATCACTTACGTTGAATTACATACCCTTTGAGATTATTGCTTGCCAGTTCGTACTAGGCACTCATTTAAGCATCGGAGAGGGATTCTGGGTCACCGCCCGGTCTATCCCCTCTTGCAGGATTGCGTGGAGCGAAGGCTCTAGGATCGCCGTCAAAGTCCGTACCGGAGTTCCACCGTGATCCAACATTGGCGCCGTCTGTGGGAATCAAACAAAAAGCTGATATGCCTTCTACTCGATCGATGGCGGCTGGCAAGCACAGAAGACAGGGACAATCCGGTGGTTCCCGTCACCCCGCTGCAACAAATCTGGATTCAGTACCAGAACAGGAGGAAAACCAGAACCATCCCCCGGTTGAGCTCTACCAGACAGGGGGGCACCATGAAGGTCCCGAAGACATTGCTGCTCAGCACCAGGGCAATAGGGGGCAGGAGGCTCCCCCAGCTACGGACCTGACAAGAGCCGTGGCAGAAGCCATGCCCATGTTTCTGGCAGCCGTGGAGGCTCTCTTAGATCGGAGGGAGGCCGCGAGGAGGCAGGAGGAGATGCCCCCATTGGAAGAAGTGGCCCCACCAGCAGAGGTTCGGAACGGGCAGGAAGCTCCGCCCCGAGGTCAGGACAGGAGTAGGGTGTCCACTTAGCCAGAGAGATTCGTGGTTGATGGGCCAGGGCCAGTACAGCACAGGACCATTCCCCTGAATGGTCCCATTACCCCCGATCAGGTGGTAAAGATCGTGAACATCTGCATGGGAGAGCAGAAGCCGCTGGTATCGGAGCTGAGGGATCGGTCTACTCATCCCTTCGTCCCCCGACTCATAGACACCCTAGCCCCACCAGGGCTGGGTATCCCCACGATAAAAGAGTACGATGGTGAAGGAGATCCAGTTCGTCATGTCCAGAAGCACCTCATGGCTTGTCTGGGAAGAGCCCCGAATGAAGACATAGTGTGTACGCTGTTCCCGAACACACTTGGAGAAAGAGCCCTGACCTGGTTCTTTAGTCTGCCCCAGGCTGCATCACTTGCTGGGCAGATATGCACGACGGGTTCATTCAGCAGTACCAGGGTCGAAGACGTTTGCTGAAGAGTGTGAGGTCCCTGACCCAGGTGGTACAGAGGCCCGACGAATCGCTGGCGCACTATTACCAGCGGTACACTGCCAGTGTGGCAGAGATTGATGAGGAAATCTCGGAGGGAGAAACCATCCGTACCTTTATCCGGAACTTAACGGCCCCCTACGGTTCCGACCTAATGCACAGTGTAGCTGAAAAGGCTGTGTGGAATATGGAGGCACTACAGAAGAGGGTAAAACGGCAAATCGATGTCCAGGAGTCAAAGATAGCCGCGGGAGAGTTGGAGCCCCCAAAGTCGAACAACGGGAAGCAGTCGGTTAAACCTTTCGACGATCGTAAGTCAAAGGGTAAACCCGAAAGTAGTCAGAATCGAGGCCGCCCTGATCGAAGGGACGATAGGCGTTCTTCAAGGAAGGATAAGCGAGAGGATCTCGACATTCCTCTCAACTGCTCCATGGAGGAGGTACTGACGGTCATGGAACGACAAGGTATCTCCAGGTACCCCCCAAAGAAGGATGGAGAATTCTTGGGATCTCGCACGGATCGCTACTGTCGATTTCACCGAGCGAATGGTCACGACACCAACCATTTTCGGGAACTGAAGAAGGAGATCGAAAAGCTGATCCAGAAGGGGAAGCTCAAGGAATTCGTCGGGGATAAGCGGTGTCGATCCCGCTCTCGGTCCCGATCGCGGTCCCGTTCCCGATCGCGGTCCCGTTCCCGATCCCGCGATCGGTCCCCAAAGAAGAAGAGAACCGACCCAGAGTCATCCGGTGCTCGTAAGGAGAGACAGGGCACTATCAATGTGATTCATGGAGGGTTTGCTGCTGGAGGTGATACTTCATCCGCCCGAGAGGTTTACGCCTCTAGAATCCCTACGGCGGTGGTGCTGGGTAAGAGTCCCGATCCTGGACCTTGAAAGAAGAGATGGTAATCTCCTTCTCGTCGGAAGATCTCATAGGCGTGGAAACTCCGCACGACGACGCCTTGGTGGTAACCTTGGATGTAGACGGGTTCGAAATGAAGCGAATTCTAATCGACGGAGGGAGCTCCTCCGATATTCTATTCATGGACGCGCTGGAGGCTATGGGGAAAACGAAGAAAGATCTGAAGGAGGCAAACTTCCCGATGGTCGGGTTCTCTGGCTCAACCTCCTATCCGCTAGGAGTAATCACCTTACCAGTGGAGTTTCGTAGTGGGTGGAAATCAGAAAGGAGGAACGTGGAGTTCGTGGTAGTTGATTTCGCGGGGACCTACAACGCGATTATCGGGAGAACCACCATCAACCCCTGATGGCAGTTGCCTCGACAGTACACCAGAAGATGAAGTTCCCGACCGACCACGGAGTCGGAGAAGTCAAGGGTGATCAGGTAGCTTCTCGAAAATGCTATGTCAATGCCACCCGAAGGAGGAGGCGAGAGGCCATGACTGTCCTCCAGACAGACACAGATCCTAGAGAGGAGTTCGGGCGTCACGCCCCCGTAGAAGATTTAAAAAAAGTCGAGATTGACGGACCTCAGCGGAAGGTGAAAATCGGGTCCGCTTTGACCGAGAAAACAACCCGAGAATTGATTGAGTTGCTGAAGGAGTTTAAGGAGCTGTTTGCCTGGTCCCCGAGCGATATGCCAGGAATCAGCCCCGATGTGATCGTATATGAGCTGAAGATAGAACCCGCGATCAAACCTATCACACAGAAAAGGCGCCCGATGGGCACAGACAAGAAGATCGCGATCCAGCAGGAGGTGGGCTGGTTGCTCGATGCTGGGTTCATTAAAGAACTCCGATTCCAAACTTGGGTTGCTAATCCAGTGCTGGTGAAGAAGACTAACGGGAAAATGGCGAATGTGTGTGGATTTTCGCGACCTAAATAAAGCTTGCCCGAAGGACTGTTATCCACTCCCGAGAATCGACCAGCTGGTGGATGCCACGTCGGGACATGAGCTGTTGAGTTTCATGGATGCGTATTCAGGCTATAATCAAATCAAGATGGCCAAGGAAGACGCTCCCCATACAGCGTTCTACGCAGACAGTGACATCTATCACTATGATGTCATGCCTTTCGGGTTGATTAATGCGGGGGCCACCTACCAGCGGATGGTGAACAAGCAGTTCGGAGATATGCTGGGGGAAACCATGGAGGCTTACGTGGATGATATGCTGGTGAAGTCCCGACAAGCCGAGGACCATGTGCACAACCTAACCATGGCGTTTGAGCGTACGAGGCTTCATCAAGTTCGCTTAAACCCGACGAAATGCGCCTTCGGAGTCCACTCGGGGAAATTTTTGGGCTTTATGGTGAGCCAGAGAGGAATTGAGGTGAACCCCGAGAAGCTGAGGGCGATCGAGGAGATGCAGTCTCCGATAAACCATCGGGAGGTACAAGTGCTGAATGGCCGATTAGCTGCAATGAATCGCTTCCTGTCCAAAGCCAGCGACCGATCAATGCCATTTTTTGAAGTCCTGAGGGCCAACAAGAAATTCGAGTGGACCACCAAGTGTGAAGAGGCGTTCCAAGCACTCAAGCAACACCTTCGCACCCTCCCGCCGTTGGCGAAACCGGTTCCAGGCGAGCCGCTCTATCTTTATTTGGCTGTTTCTGAATTTGTCATTAGCTTTGTGTTAGTGAAGGTTGTCGAGGGTAATCAAGTCCCCATCTATTATGTAAGCAAGGCGTTTGCCAAGTCTGAATTAAATTATCCTGCCGTGGAGAAGTACCTCTTTGCGTTGATTATTACTGCTCGGAAGCTAAGGCCTTATTTCCACGCACACGATATTACTGTGCTGACGAACCAGCCTTTGAAGCATTTTTTGAACCGACCGGATGCATCGGGGAGATTAGTGAAGTGGGCAGTAGAGCTTAGTGAGTTTCGAATACACTTCGCTCCAAGAACGGCCATTAAGGGCCAGGCATTGGCGGATTTTATAGCAGAATCTACAGCCCCCGATCTAGAAGAAGCGGGCCCTGTAGAGGGGGCAACCACGGAGGTCCCGACAGAAGAACAACCAGAGAGGGCAGAGCAATCGGAATAGCCAAACAAAGAAAATACCTGGGAAATGTACACGGATGACTCCTCGAGCTCTGACGGATCAGGAGCAGGCTTTTTGTTGATACCACCGGGTGGAGGCGAGCCGCTCCGATATGCCTTGGCTTTAACATTCAAGGCCACAAACAACGAAGCGGAGTATGAGGCTCTTATCATGGGCCTTAAAATTGCTAGAGGCACGGGAGTCGATCACTTGAGAGTGAAGTGTGATGCAGCTTTGATCGTGAACCAGGTTCAAGGGCGATACGAGGCAAGGAGCCCGATAATGAAGAAGTATCTACGAGAGGTACAAACCTTGAAGGAGAGCTTTAAAAGCTTCGACATCGAGGCAATCCCGAGGGAGGAAAACGTAGAGGCAGACGCCTTGAGCAAATTTGCCTTGGGGGCACCCTTGGAAGAAAATCAGAAGGTGCACTTCTTAGAAAAGGTGATCCTATCGACCATCGACCCGACACAGGTGTGTACCATTGAGACAAGATCGGAGGAAGAGCCGACTTGGATGTCCCCGATAGCCGCGTACCTGACTACGGGGGCAGTCCCCGAGGATAAAGTAGCAGCGGACAGAATACATCGGATCGCGGCTAATTATGTGATGCTGGACAATCAGCTATACAAGAAGGGCTGGTTCTCAACTCCGTACTTGAAGTGTGTGGCAGAGCCCGACACAAATCGAATCCTGAGGGAGGTGCATGAAGGGGTCGCGGCTTGTCATGAAGGGGCCTGATCCATTATGAGGAAAGTGCTGAACTTGGGCTATTATTGGCCCACGATGAGCAAGGAAGCAACGGCGTTGGTCCGATCCTGTGACGCGTGCCAAAGATACGCCCCGAGTATCACGGCTCCGGCCGCTAATCTGACATCCATCAAGAGCGCTTGGCCCTTCGCGCAGTGGGGCATCGACTTGGTGGGACCTCTTCCACAAGCACAAGGTTAATGTAAGTATTTACTTGTAGCAATCGATTATTTTTCGAAATGGATAGAGGCGAAGGCATTGGCCAGAACGACGGGGAATCAGATCGTCAAGTTCCTCCAGACCCACATTGTGTCCAGATACGGGATTCCTAAGGTGGTGATCAGCGACAATGGCCCACCGTTTAACGGCTCTCAGGTGAGGGAGTATCTGGAGGAGTTGAACATCGAGCATCGAACTGCTTCTGTACGCCATGCTCAGACTAATGGCCAGGTGGAATCAGCCAACAAAATCGTGATGGATGGCCTGAAGAAGAGGGTTTATGCCTTGAAGGGCAAGTGGCTGAACGAACTGGAAAACGTACTTTGGGCTATTAGAATGACACCCAAACGATCAACGGGGGAGACTCCGTTTGGCCTCGTTTATGGCACGGAAGCTGTCGCCCCCGTGGAGGTAGCTGTGGCGTCCCATCTGATGAGATATTACGAACCTCTGACGAATGATGAAATGAGACGTCTGGACTTGGACTTACTCGAAGAGAAAAGGCGGGAAGCCGATGAAGTCCAAGCTCGAATGCGTTTGGCGACGGCCAGGTACTACAATCGGCGAGTGAAGTCCCGACAGTTCTTCGTCGGGGAGCTGGTTTGGCGTCGCAACGAGTTCACCCTTTTGGATCGAATCAACAAGATGTCACCAAAATGGGAAGGACCTTATAAGGCCGTGGGGATGCCAGCTCCAAATGCGTACAAGTTGGAAGACCTCGATGGCAGAACGTTAAAGCATTCTTTTAGTGGCGAACACTTGAAGAAACACCATGCTTGAAGAAATTCGCCTTAAGTGGTGCCCGATAAAGTCGCCTTAAGTGGTGCCCGATGTAAAATCGCCTTAAGTGGTGTATGCTGTTTATCGCTTAATTCGATGTAAGCCAATTTTGTTCCGTCAATAAATAAAGAGGTTGCTTCCAATCAGAGTTATCCTTAGATTTATGCTAAGTGTCAAAGTCGCCTTAAGTGGTGCGCGGAATTTAGTCGCCTTGAGTGGTGCACGAGAAAAGTCGCCTTAAGTGGTGCACGATACTAAATCGCCTTGAGTGGTGCACGATCTTTAGATTTGTTCTAAGTATTGTCAAGTCGTCTTAAGTGATGCACGGAACTAAGTCGCCTTAAGTGGTGCGCGGAATTAAGTCGCCTTGAGTGGTGCACGAGAAAAGTCGCCTTAAGTGGTGCACGATATAAAGTCGCCTTGAGTGGTGCACGATATTAAGTCGTCTTAAGTGATGCGTGATTCTTAGATTTACTCTAAGTAATATTAAGTCGCCTTGAGCGGTCCACGATGATAAGTCGCCGTAAGTGGTGCAAGTTCTTAAATCGTCGGGAATGACGTACGAAAATGTCTTAAGTGTCGAAGTATCGACCTAGGCAAATATAGTAAGGCCACTCGAAGAAATGCGTCAAGAAAATCGGAACTGAGAAAGTCTGATAGTTGATAAGGGCTCAAAGGCCCAACAATGACAAAAAAGGAGAAGATACAAGGACTCTAAAGATAAACGTTTAAGCTTGGTCCTTATCGGCAGCATTGGTAGCAGCTGGGTCCGCGGAGTCGGTAGCAGAAGGTTCCACAGGGTTGGCCTCGAGAGGATTGACTATCGGGGCATCTGTTACGTCTTTGGCTATTGCGGGATTACTCCCCCCATCACTCTCCTCGGAAAGAGCAAAATACTTCTTCGCAAAGGGAGCGAGGGAAGGAGACTTGTCAAAGTTGATGGCGTCGCCATACTCCAGGTGGAGCTCCTCAACCGCATTGAAGAGAGTATTCTCAACCTCCGCGCCGAAGAATTTCATAGCGTCGGCCTGGAAGTCCCCAGACCTCCGATAATCCTCCCGGCCCTTTGACTCCGCCTCGACCAGCTGCGCAGGAAATCCCGCGATTTGCTCCTCCAGAGCCTTCTTCTCGAGGACCAGTTTGTCCTCAGCAGCCTTCTTCTCGAGGACCAGCTTATCCACAGCTGCCTGCCGCTCCTGCCGCTCTTGCCTCAAGAGCCCCTCGAAGTCCCCGACCTGCTTCTGGAGGTCCCGAACCTTCTGGTCAAGGACAGCTTGCTCCTTGACAAGCTTTCCCCGCGAAGACTGGGAGGCCTTAAGATCCTCCTTGAGCTGGTCGAGGGCTGCTCAATCCCGCTCCCGGGACTCATCATAGGCGATGATGTACCCAAGAAGACGGTTGAAGTCCCCGAGCTCCTACAATAAGAGGAAAAAGTGTTAACAGACAAACAACCCGATTTATCATCGAAAGAGAGAAGCGAAGTTTTACCTCTATCCGGCGCATGGACATCTCTCTGACATCCAGATGCATGGCCGTCCGATTGAGGGAAATCGGATACCGCATGGTAGGCAGGATCGAGCCTGCCAGCACATGCAGGGTCAGGTCCTGGTGCTGCTCCCCTTGTGTGAGCGGGACTCCTTGCAGCGTCTGGATGGGAGTCCAGGGGGCATTCGCTTGTGAGGGGTTGAAGGGCCTATAGAAATTCCTATCGAGAGCGACAGGAGGAGGAGGACGATACGTGGAAGGGCATGCCTCCGTCTCGACCCGAACGGGGGAAGGAGTAAAGTTATGGATGGGCGACGGCTGCCGCTGCTGCGGGGAAGATAAAGGAGGCGGCCCCTGAGGGGTTGGTTTCAGGGGAGACTGCCCCGTCCTCCGACGATGACGAAGGGAGCCCCCCTCATCAGTCTCCTCGGAGGAGTCCAAGCTTTCCACTCGACGAAACTGTTCGCCGGTCGGGGTCTTCTCCCCAGTTGAGGGAGGCACCCCTGTCGAAGATGGTGCATCCGCGGAAGCTTCAGCACCCGATGGAGCTCCTGAACGACCTGCACCTGGAGGATGAGAGGCTTCAGAAATGTAGTCGTGGATTTAATCAGGATTCTTACACCAAACGATACGTCGGGAGACGTATTGATCCTTCCCATGATAGTGGTAGTAGCCCGCCTTCAGGACACGAGGAGTTTCGCCTCGAAGGATCCGTTTAACGTCAGCAATACGGGCCTCCTTGGTCGAAGGAATCAATTCCCTCGGGACCATCCTCCTGTACGATTTAATAGCGAGTCGGAGCTTTTTACCTTCTTCAACATTCTGGACGTCAAAGAGTTGGTCCAGCTCCACCCGCTTCCGCTTGGGTTGCTCCGCAGAAGGAGACCCCGACTGAGCAGCAGCCTTCTTGGCGGACTTCCTCTTCCGCGAGGGGCGGACAACATCAGTCTCCCCCTGCTTAAGGAATAGATCGGTCAGCACAGATACCCTCTTGGCTGCAAACAGTAAACGAAAAAGAGTTAGAAGTTTACCCAGGGAACCATATTAGAAGGGCCGTCGAAAAGCTGCCCCCCAGAGATTATATCGAGGAGTCGGATCCCGGCGTTCACCAGGTCCCGCTCCACGAGGGAATTGGCGTCAAGGGGAGTGTAGGACTCCCCCCCATCGGTAAAGCTGGATGAGCTGAAGAGTTTGGAAATCATCATCGGTATAGGTGTGGAAGGCAGGCGGGGAGTCTGCTGCCACCTCCCATCGTGGCCATGGGATCGAAGAGTGTTGGATGAAGAAGTAGCTCCTCTTCCAACCACTGTTGTCGGACCCCGTGTCAACCAGGAGTCCCCGACCCTTGACCACCTTCCAGGTGTCATTGGTCCAGTTACACCGTGCCGCTGCTGCTTACTCCACTTGGGCATCCGAGGATAGAAGGCGCAAACCCCAGCCTCGTTGCACTTCATCCCGTAGAAGGTTCTGAAGAGCTGGAGGCTGTAAACCCACTTCTGTCGGAAACAGAGAACCTGGAAGGCGTTCCATAGGCGGATGGCATGGGGAGAGAAGGTAGTGGGATGCGTTTTGTAATGCTGGCACATCTCGACCAGATTACCACAGAAGGGGAATCTGATCCCCGCTGATACTTGCCCCGTAGAGACAAATACCTCCCCTTTTTGGGGATGAGTAACCTCAGAGTTACCCGAGGGGCGAGGCCAAGGATACGGGAAACGGGGTTCCCAAGTAGAAGAGATACACCCCTCTCGGAGGG
This sequence comes from Clarkia xantiana subsp. parviflora, assembly GCA_036873135.1. NCBI lineage: Eukaryota > Viridiplantae > Streptophyta > Magnoliopsida > Myrtales > Onagraceae > Clarkia > Clarkia xantiana. The sequence goes on along the minus strand of JAPTYO010000013.1, from coordinate 9,371,736 downwards.
CTGCATCATAGGCAGTATTGGAAATTTCATTCAGAGCATAATCAAAATTAAAAGGTTTTCTCCCCTCAGAGCTGGACCCGCTGTCTGAAAAGCAACAATGGCAAGAAAAACACAGTGGGATTCTTGGAAGCTATACATAAGGAAAAGACGAACAAGCAATGAAGGGAAAATCCTTACCAGACATGATGAAGTGAAAGTTGAGTGAATGAACTGGGCGTCGCCGGAAGATGACCGGAGAAACTCTGAGACCTTCGGAATTACAGAGCTAGAGAAGTTGCAGAGAGCTTTTGAGAATTCGGAAACGGTAAAAATTAAACTGTGCCCGTGGCTAGGGTTTTATAGGCGAAGAGGACAGTTGAAGGGACACTTCAATCCGAGTCGTCGAAGTCGAAGAGTTTTAATCTGGACCGTTGAGATGAAACGTGCAGAAGGACAACAGACGTAATGATGAAACGGCCTGAAAAGCACTTTTCAGAAAAGAGCAGGCGCGAAAAATCAGGCACGAGGGCCGAAGACGTCGCTTCACTATCTACTGCATTTAATGAACTGGGGAATCGAGGAGACCCCTGGGATTTGGCAGTTACCCACAAAACGCTGAGGAAACGTGAAGGAAAAGATTAGTACTGAATGACCATGTCAAGGGAAAGATCCCCGACTCCAATATCGGGAGGTCGGGAGTTGGAAGACACGACGAACTAAAAGTCCCTCATGTCTTGGGGGCAAATGATGGGTTCGATTACAGCCGTCAGGCCCTTTAACGGCGAGGAAATGGCAAACAGGCCCACCAGGCCCCAAATGAAGGTCAAGATGACCCATGAGAAGGGTCCCGACAGAGTCGGTCCCGACGGATGAGCTGGAAGCTCTCGATGAGAAGCCTTTAAGTAGGCCCCGATGACGAATCCCTGAGAACGATTGGCCCTGTCACGATGACAAGGGGCCCCGAGCGGTGACACAACGAGATAACTCTGGAGTCCCCGACGGGAGTCGGGACTCATTATCAGAGGATAAGGCCAAGATACGCGGGGCGTGGCCGAGATACGCGGAACGTGGTTAAGATACACGGAGCGTGGCCGAGATACGCGGGGCGTGGCTGAGATACGCGAGATCATGGCCTAGATAGGCGGGATCACACCCGAGATACGCGGGATACGGGCTAACCACCCCTAACTGTTCACCAGGTAACTGAGGCATCTCTTCGCCTATAAAAAGGGCAAGAGGTCACCTCAGATCACTTACGTTGAATTACATACCCTTTGAGATTATTGCTTGCCAGTTCGTACTAGGCACTCATTTAAGCATCAGAGAGGGATTCTAGGTCACCGCCCGGTCTATCCCCTCTTGCAGGATTGCGTGGAGCGAAGGAGCTAGGGTCGCCGTCAAAGTCTGTACCGGAGTTCCACCGTGATCCAACACCTACGTTCCGTCTTTTCAGGCCACTTCCCCACTATGTTGATAGTGGGCGAGTTTCTCGGCCTAATTTTCTGGTGGCAAGTCCCGACAGATGTCGGGGACTCCTGAGTTATCTCCTTTGGTCACCGCTCGGGGCCCCTCGTCATCGGGACAGGGACATCATTCTCAGGGATTCAATATCGGGGCCTACTTAAAGGCATATCATCGGGAGCGTTCAGCTCATATGTCGGGATCGACCTTTTCGGGTCCCCTCGTATTGGTCTTCTAAGCCTCTTTTGGGGCCCAGTGGGCCTACTTCGCCGTTTAGTCGTCGTTAATGGGCCTAACGGCTATATCGAAACCCATCAGAGGCCATTTTCGAACACTTAACTATATTAAACTCACCTACGGTCGAACCGAGGTCAAATAAACTATATTAAAGGTCAACACCGATTTATATTACAAAACTGTCACAATCCGACCATAAAAGCACTGGAACCGGAACGGTTCAATAGGAACTCTATAAATAGAGCTCTTCATCCCTCATTTGAAGGTAATGGATCTCTCTCTAAGATTACTTTCTCTCTCTAAGCCCATACTCGTTTAACCTTCGGAGTGGGCTTACTGGGAACCCCCCGGTGCCCATTTGCAGGTACCCGAGATGAAAGGAGCAGGAACTCAAAGAAAGAAGGCCCACGAAGAGGCCTCGTGCAAACTATTATTGATTCATTAATCGAAGTCAGAGTGAATAACTCATCCTTCTCTATGGGATACTTCTTAGGAAAAGATCTTTGCCTTTGACTACGTCTAGGATCATTATTCCCATTTAGAACTACACTCCCACTAGGATTAATGCTCCCACTAGACACTCCCATTGGGAATCAAGGTGTTATTAGAACCTTCACCTACAACTTTTCTTAGGCGACCTCTTGGTCTCGGGATTCGACTTCCGAGATGAATTCCACGGTCACTTGGACCAGGAACCAAGTTGGTTGTCCCACTCCCACTGTTACCAGTGGGTAGTTGAGGAATTATAAGATTCTCATCCAATGGTTCAGTAACATGATGATAGGGTCCTACTTGATTCGCACCTGCAGCAACTGTGATCTGTGTGGTTGGATTGACTCCTCCCACTGGATTTATTTTGAAAATGTCTCTATTCTCATTTACCACGTCGTTCACTGGTGTTGTTGCCTCAAATCTCCCACTCGCAGTATGTGGGACCTGACTATCATCTTCCTGTTCAAGTTCTATTGTTCATACAAGGTTTTCCATGCAACCGGCAGACACAACGGACATCGTGCTACTCATCGGTTAAGAGTGTTGTAGCGTTCACGGAACGTTGATTCCCAACATGTTATCAACCCGTTACTTCTCTATAGCACGTTGTATCCCTGGTCAACTGTTATTCTCCAATTGCCTAGTTTCCACATAGGTAATCTAAGGCATCTGTACAAGTATTCACAATCTTCAACTAATATCCGGTTGGTGGCCACCTAGTGAATACGGGACTAGGATAATTACAGATGTGCATGACCATCCCCATTGCTCATATCCTTAGTGAAACTCAACTGGTTTCCAAAACGTGGTCACTGGGCCTTTATGTTCGGGCACTGCGTTCGTATGCTGGGGGGTGAACATTGAGCCCAACCTTAGATACGAATTCTTAGTGGTAAGGATACTTCTGGTGCTCCTTCATTAAACACCCGGGATCAGTCACTCGCTTGAGGTGAAGAAGATTGCGCCCATCTGAATCTCGGAAGATTCCACCTAGCATAACCTGAACTTACATATTGTCTGGAGTGGGAAATTTCATACGCTATCGCAGATTTTCATATGGACCAGAATGTGGTTACTAACGAACAGAGTTCATCACAGCGATCCGCAAAACAATGATCATGTCGTGTTACCCCGAAACTAAATGATCATTTTTCTTAACCAGGTTCATCTTTCGAAACACCGTGGTTCCTAACCGGTCTTGACATGGTAGAGGTCCCTCCTCCATCAAGATGACCGTGCCTGTGTGACGATGCAAGGCCTACATTAGACATATATTATTGGGAGCTTTTAGACTCCAACGATTAGTTTATAGACTGTAAATCCGATGTAATTCAGCCATCATGACGTCGTAAAATCATAAACTCAAATTGAAATTCTTTTAAAAAGATCAAAATGTTATTGACACAATACAAGCTTATTAAACCATACGTCAAGCATTTTGACACGCTTTTCGAAAGCTTCCCCGCGTAAAGGTTTTGTCAATGGATCCGCCACCATACTCTCAGAGGAAAAGTATTATATTCTGATTAGTTTATCTTCTATCATAATCTTCGAATAATTATATTTAACGTCAATGTGGTTCTTCCTACTACGGTACTTTATATTCTTAACTACCGCTATCGCTGCCTGACTGTCAGAGTGATTCCTCACAGGCTTACTCCCACCCTTGACGTCAAGCAGAGCACTCAAGATTCTCTTTAGCTTGACAGCCTCCTGTGCATTCTTAGAGAGGGCTACGAATTCGGATTCCATCGTAGACAGACACAATATTGCTTATTGCTCATCCATGAAATGGCGGCTTTAGAAAGGAGAAATACTTCTCCTGAGGTGGACTTACGATTATCAGGATCGCCACCATAGTCGGCGTCACTAAACCCAGACAATTCAAACTAACCACCTTCATAGCACATTCCGTAGTCGGTAGTAGCTTTCAGATATCGAATAGTTCGTTTCACGGTTCGTAAATGTTGATATCAAAGGTCTGATTGGAAACGTGCTACTAAGCCCACATCATAACAGATATCTGGACGAGTGCATTGCATGGCGTACATCAGACTGCCAACTATACTGAGGTACTCTTCACTTTTCATCTGTTCACGCTCCGCCTGGTCTTTTAGGCCCTCACGCTTTGCCCGCATGCACCCAAACACTACCGGCGTATCCACAGGTTTGGAATCTCTGAGATTGAACCTTCAAAACAATTTGTTGGTATAGGCTTCTTGAGAAAGACATAGTTTACGAGCATCCCGATCCTAGCAATCTTAATGCATATGATGTACGTGGCCTCTACCATGTCCTTCATCTCGAATACAAGTGCCATCTAGGACTTTGATTCATTCAAATAATCACGTCGTTCGCGGCAATTATTATGTCATCGACATATAATGCCAAGATAACATACTTCGACTCAATGGTCTTTGAGTACACACAGGGATCCTTGTGAAGATTCACGAATCCGTTGCCAATAACTTCCTCGTGGAACCTGCAGTACCATTGCCGAGACGATTGTTTAAAACCATAGAGGATTTTAACACATAATCCGTAGGTGTCCTCTCTGCTCTCGGAATCGAAGCATAGAGGATTTTAACACATAATCCTTCCTTCCATCCATCATATCACACACCATCAAGATTGCGAGGAATATAGAAATGCACTCTATCAGCCATATAAATTCACACATTGACAATCATACGATAATCAGTGAGACAATAACACTTTGAAAAAAAAATTGCATACATCAGATATCTATGAGATAGAAGGCGAATGACAATGATTCCTCAAACATCAAGCCAGCCTTACCACCAGTAAACCAATGAAAGGAGGCCATGAAAGAGTTCACACTGACGATGTCTCCTTTCTAATAGATTAGACTTTTAAAACGGTTTAACCGCTTTCACCGGAAAGTTTTAACATACACACGATCTTGGCTTTCCCAAGGCCCTTTTTAAAAAATTACGAGGATTTCATGCAAGCATAAACAATTCTACTACACAAGTAAATTATCATACGCAGCCACATCCAAGAAACAACCCAATCATCATGCATACGCGTCATGCGTCTAATGTTTCGAGGAACTCATGTAAGCATATATAATTCTACTACACAAGTAAATTATCACATGTGACTACATCCTCAACATTCATGCATACGCATCATGCGTGATCACACCACTTCAAACATGCATATTTGGCGACTGAATATCAATTTTAAACATTTGAGGCTGACATGCAATTCATGCTAACAATCAATCATGCGAACTTCTAGACATGGATTCTAGGTAATAACAACCATCACAACATGTCTATCCTAGTGCATAACTCATTAATTGAAATACAAGGCTCTGCCCACAATATGCATTATCCAGCTAGCTTGACATAGTGAAGACGTAATTCTAATCATGCAATAATATCGATTTATATAGCAATTGTAATTCAGCCCGCTAAATGATTCAGTCCCACAATTGATGGATATACGCCCAATTTGAACCCGTTGACTTCCAAATCGTTTTATTTTTATCACCCCGTTAATGATTATAAATCGAAACTTCAACCCGAACACTTCGCGAAAACACCAACGGTCCGGACGAGGCCGATGCGCTCGTCCGGCCAAGTTAGACTCACCTAGGTGAGGCCGAAGCGCTCGTCCGGCCAAGTCAGCCAACCCGATCTCCCCTAGGAGGGGTTGGGTGGCCTCACCAGACCCCTACCCTTGGGGGTCGGATTTTCCTTCCCCCCAAGGGCCCCGGCACCATTCTTGGACTCCCATACTCGGTTTATTTCCGCCAACCTTCTCCGTATCCTAAGGTCTTAATTACGTGTTTAAAGGTTAATTAACTGTGTTTAAAGGTTAACGATGTCATTAAGCCACCTTAATGACACCGTTGCCTATAAATACAACACCTCCACTATTCATTTGAACATCTTGGCAAGTTGCATAATTTTGCTCTGACATCTCTCTAGCTTTATCTCTCTAAAACCGTACTGACTTAGGCATCGGAGAGGGTTCATCAGGCACCACCCCCCCCCCTCTGTGCCTGGTACTGCCCCTCTTGCAGGGTGAGAAAAGAAGAGAAGCTAAGGATGGAAGGAGACGAGCTAAGACAGCACAACCCGAGAGCATCGAATCCGCAACATCTCCAGTGAGGAACGAGACTTGAGTCGACCGCCCGTTGACCTTAGACTCGGAACCTAACACTTGGCGTCGTCCGTGGGTTTCGAATAGAAAGCCTATTTATCACCAGCTAGATGGCAAGCGTATATGTCATTCATGGAGGTTATGGAGCTGGAGGAGAGTCAGCGAATGCTAGAGAAGCGTATATGGCACAGTTAGAGGACCATAAACCAAAGGAAGAACAAGCAGATGGAAAGAGAGAAGATATAATACAATTTTCAAGAAGAGACATGAAGCATGTGTTACCAGACAACAAGGATGCCCTAGTCATAACAATGAAGATCACTGATATGGACATTGGAAGAATCCTGGTAGACAGTGGAAGCTCACCCAACATCATTAGCAAGAAAGTCCTCAACATACTGGGAGTAAGGCCAAGTAGCATAAAACAGTTTCACTCCCCCTTGGTGGGATTTTCAGGAGAGCCAACATACCCACTGGGGGCAATCACACTACCTGTGACATTGGGCATATACCCCGCTGGGGGCAGAAAGACAGGCAAGACCTCCAAGGAGACATGAATTCAACCAAGTACCCCAACATGAACATAGTCCCAACAACACAACACGGCAACCACCTAACCATGATACAGCACGACAGATCCAAACCCCTTGTGCATGACAACCCTTGGCACACATCCCCCTAGGACAGGGGAGGAGTTGAAAAGACAAGGATTTGAACAGGGGACTCATAGAGTGAGATCGCTAGAGTGACGTAGTAGAGTGAGATCGCACATAGCATACATGAAGGATACACCTCCACCTAGTCCGTACTGCAAGGATGCGACCTTATATTCCTCAAGTGGAAGGAATACACACAGACTAATGGAGGAAAACAGTTACATTACCAAGGAAGCAGGGGATATCAACACCCCCACACCCATATCCTTCCCATATCCTCTTATTTAATTTAACTGCATAACAAGTCAACTCCCTAAAAGGGGTAGATTTTGATACTTGATATCAACATGTTTTCCAAGAATGACCATACCGGACGCCTTCGGGCTCCGTGATATATATATACACAGGTGGACCACTAGAAGCATCCGTAAAAGGCCGTCGCCAATCAAGAGATGCACAAGCAACAGATTCCTCAATCCCAAAGAACACTTATAAGGTCAAGTTTCTGGGAAAGATCACAAGATGGAAGGCTCACTTACAAAAATAAGTTGAGCACTCCCAACATCCTATAGAGGAACTACCATGAAGGTCACAAAGGATTACCCCTACTATAACCTTCCACTAAGCATCCTAGGGCCAAGTCCGTCAAAGGATCCCATCGGGCATTGGTATGCAAGGGGGGCACCAGTCACAACATGCCCTCCCCACAAACGCCCATTAGAATGAGAGGGGGTAGCCGCGAACACATCCCTCCAAAAATGGAGGAAACCATATCACATGGGCAACACCCACCATCAGAGACAAACATCTCCAGCGGATCTTTATGATTTCACCTAGTAAGCTCATCCCAGGTAATGGAATACACTTCCATCAAAAACGCTCAAGGACACCAAACCTAGCAAAGGAAGAATGGCGACACCATCGTCAAGCTTTTAAAAAGGGATATGGAAAACATAGTATTTCCACACAATGATATATTAGTCATAAGAGAGGGAATCACCAACTTTGACATGAAGAGAACCATAGTGCATGAAGGGAGTCCGTCAGACATCTCCCATGACCAACCATTGATGATACTAGAGAAGAGTCAGGCATACCTAATACCAAAGGACCCCCTACTAGTAAAGGTGGTCAGAACATCAACACACCCATTAGGGACACGGCACTGCAAATGAACCAGGAATAAGGATGGAACACATATCCTTACAAGTATCCTTACAGGTACACGAAGATTCAAGACAGCGCCATAAAGATTAGGCGCATACCTCTACCAAGTACGACACATTGGAGTGTTCATAAACACTCCTTCGCCATCTCACAAGAAAGGAAGGCAACCAAGGATACAAGTCCTAATAGAATAAACATCGGTAGAAAATCCTTTCATTGAAGTCATGCACCAAGAGAGAAACTCTAAAGATGCAATATTAGCAAAAGAGATAGTGCAACAACTAGAGTATGAAAAAGGAGATACATCTCCTATCAAGAGCCTCAGGGCAGGATAATAGTTCTACAAGATCAACCAAAGAAGAGCTCAAAAGCTTGGAGAGTAAGGTTTCAAGATCGACCCTCACACTAGACGCACATCCCGATTAACCACCTTGTCTGCAAATGATAAGACATTTGACTCTGGCGTCCCATCAAGAGGAGAAGCCCGATAAAAGGAGCAGTAGAAAAATATCCCGCCTTTAAGGCCATACGCCGAATGCATGATGAATGAAGGTTATGACAAAACAAAAAAGGAGGGACTTGTCAGCTCAACACACCTCAAAGACGTATACGTACGTAATACAAATGCAGCCTCTAATGAAGTTATCCAACAAGGAATAGCCAATACGGGGGCAAACCCATGGAAAATCATGGAGCATCACCTGCAAACCTAAAGGAAAACACCCTTTTTAGATTCAATTCCTAATTCAAAGGAAGTCTATAATCAACATTCAAGGTGGGAGGAGCATGACCAATGTGACACCCCCTAAAGGCATTGAAGAATACTCCAATGTGAAGGAAAAGGCAAAGCACACTAAGTGCCACAACACTCCAAGAAGATTATCACAGCCTGGTCAGACCCCCCCCCCTTCGCCATCTCACAAGAAAGGAAGGCAACCAAGGATACAAGTCCTAATAGAATAAACATCGGTAGAAAATCCTTTCATTGAAGTCATGCACCAAGAGAGAAACTCTAAAGATGCAATATTAGCAAAAGAGATAGTGCAACAACTAGAGTATGAAAAAGGAGATACATCTCCTATCAAGAGCCTCAGGGCAGGATAATAGTTCTACAAGATCAACCAAAGAAGAGCTCAAAAGCTTGGAGAGTAAGGTTTCAAGATCGACCCTCACACTAGACGCACATCCCGATTAACCACCTTGTCTGCAAATGATAAGACATTTGACTCTGGCGTCCCATCAAGAGGAGAAGCCCGATAAAAGGAGCAGTAGAAAAATATCCCGCCTTTAAGGCCATACGCCGAATACATGATGAATGAAGGTTATGACAAAACAAAAAAGGAGGGACTTGTCAGCTCAACACACCTCAAAGACGTATACGTACGTAATACAAATGCAGCCTCTAATGAAGTTATCCAACAAGGAATAGCCAATACGGGGGCAAACCCATGGAAAATCATGGAGCATCACCTGCAAACCTAAAGGAAAACACCCTTTTTAGATTCAATTCCTAATTCAAAGGAAGTCTATAATCAACATTCAAGGTGGGAGGAGCATGACCAATGTGACACCCCCTAAAGGCATTGAAGAATACTCCAATGTGAAGGAAAAGGCAAAGCACACTAAGTGCCACAACACTCCAAGAATATTATCACAGCCTGGTCAGACCCCCCCCCCCCCTCCCCCCCGTGCCCGAGCAAAGAGCATGGATCAGATTAACTAGTCTGAAACACACCTACAAGATTAACAACTCAAGACACCATTCTATGAGAGAGCTTTTCAACCTAAATACAATCCCTTCCAAGATACGTTACTCCTACTATATCATCACCGCAGAAGTGTTTTTTTCTAAAAAACACAAGGAAGGGGGGGAAAGAATTTACAAGCACCCCTAAAGATACATCTGACAAAGGCATTATCCAAACCATGCCTATGACTGAAACAAGCAAGCATGAGAAAGAGTAAATCCTACAAGAGACATTCATCGCATTCAAACAAGCAGACAAGGGAGCCCCGAGCATAAGAGGCACCCAACCAAGAAAATGAACGAGGGGCCTTCAACGGCCAAATATGTAAGGCGGTATGACCACCAAGCAACTTGGGGGGCACCAAACGAATAAGTGCTTGGTAGTCCACCTAAGTGTAAAAGAAGAGATTAGAGGCAGAAGATCACAAGAACATATAATACCACTTCTCCTAGAAGAGGTCACATAAGAGGAAAACATCCTCAACTCCATGCACGAACTCGTCCTAAGTTGGCAACACACAAACATCGCCCTCGAAAGGTGATCTCCCACATTGAATAAAAAGCGTGGTAATAGGAAATATCATAGAAGGAAAAGTCAAGTAAAGACTCGAAAAGCATACCAAAAACGTACCATACATGAGAAGGGACACAAGATAAGGTAATATTATGAGCCCTCCGGGAGCCAATCCCGCGAACACATTCGACGCCCCCAAGAGCGTATCTTGAGAGTAGTTCTAAAACTACGAACCTTGTGCCCTCCGGGAGCCTATCCCGCGAACAGATTCGACGCCCCCAAGAGCGTATCTTGAGAGTAGTTTTTATACTACGAACTTCGACGCCCCCAAGAGCGTATCTTGAGAGTAGTTTTTATACTACGAACTTCGACGCCCCCAAGAGCGTATCTTGAGAGTAGTTTTTATACTACGACCTTCGACGCCCCCAAGAGCGTATCTTGAGAGTAGTGTTCATACTACGACCTTCGACGCCCCCAAGAGCGTATCTTGAGAGTAGTTTCAATACTACGACCTTCGACGCACCAAGAGCGTATCTTGAGAGTGGTTTCCAAAAACTACGAACTTCGACGCCCCCAGGAGCGTATCTTGAGAGTAGTGTTCATACTACGACCTTCGACGCCCCCAAGAGCGTATCTTGAGAGTAGTTTCTATACTACGACCTTCGACGCACCAAGAGCGTATCTTGAGAGTGGTTTCCAAAAACTACGAATTTCGACGCCCCCAGGAGCGTATCTTGAGGTAGATTTGCAACCTACCAGATTCGACGCCCCCAAGAGCGTATCTTGAGGTAGAAAAAACACTACCAGATTCGACGCCCCCAAGAGCGTATCTTGAGGTAGATTTCAAACTACCAGTTTCGACGCCAACCAGGAGCGTATCTTTGGTCTAACTTGTGCCCTCCGGGAGCCTATCCTGTGAAACGTTAAGTGCCCTCCGAGAGCCTGTCTCGTGAACAGTTTTCGACGCCAACCAGGAGCGTATCTTTGGTCTAACTTGTGCCCTCCGGGAGCCTATCCTGTGAAACGTTAAGTGCCCTTCGAGAGCCTGTCTCGTGAACAGTTTTCGACGCCAACCAGGAGCGTATCTTTGGTCTAACTTGTGCCCTCCGGGAGCCTATCCTGTGAAACGTTAAGTGCCCTCCGAGAGCCTGTATCGTGAACAGTTTTCGACGCCAACCAGGAGCGTATCTTTGGTCTAACTTTTGCCCTCCGGGAGCCTATCCTGTGAAACGTTAAGTGCCCTCCGAGAGCCTGTCTCGTGAACAGATTCGACGCCCACCAAGAGCGTATCTTTGGTCTAACATTACCGTATATACCATCTAAAGGGTATCAAAAGAGATCATCGCACCATACTGAGAAGGATTCCATGAGAAAATAATTGCAAAGTAAAGTTGTATAAAGAACACATAATGTTTTTTCTTGATGAGATAGCAGGTATGATGTGAAGAAAAGCACGAAAGAAGGATATGTAAAGGAAACACACCAAGAGAAGAGTCCATAATCAAAGGAGTACATACAAAAGCATACGAAGTACCCATATAAAGGCAAGTGAACCACACAGCCAACGACAAAATACGACAAGAGAAAGCAACACAAAATCTCACAGCAGTCCCAAAAGATACTCAACCCATCAAAGGGGAGAAAGAGTATGGTTATATATACAAAGATAGAAAGATGTCAATACATCAATCAGAGCCTTCGGGGAGTCACCCTGACCCCCTGAGGCCGAACCACCGGCAGAGATGGAGGAAGAGGAGGAAGAGTCCGAAGTATCGATATCCACAGGCGTAGCATCCACTTGTGTAGGGGCAGGCTCGTCTACAACAGCAGCCTGACCCCTAAGGACAGCCATGTAACCAGTAGCGTACGGCCCAAAATCACCAAGATCGCCAACTGGAAACTGAGGATCAATGCGGAAAATATGATCAACGAGATACTCACCAAACTGGTTCATCTCCTGAGTGAGCCGCACACTGTAGTCAGCAGTGAAGGCAGAGGAAGCCTTGTACTCAGACACTGCGACAGTTCTCTCCTCTGCCCGGCACCTTGCCTCCAATTTCCGCAACTCCTCAGAATGGAGTGAAGATGCGACCTCAGCCTCCCGGCGTAAGCTACCTACGGTAGTCTCAAGTAAGGACACTTGGTCCCTGAGCTCCTGCATCTTCAGATCGGATAGGCGCGCCTTCTCTGCAGCAGTGGCGAGCTCCGCATTCAGGGAGACCTGGCTGTCCTCAAGAGTCTTCTTCTCGTCAGATAGCTCGAGCACAAGGGATGACATGTTCACCATGTCAGACATACCCTGAAAACTTAAACAAGACATGAGTAACTGGAAAACCAACCACATAAAAGTAAAAAGGAGAAAGCAAAGAACAACTCACAGGTACATAATGAGAGAGTACACCCTGAACGAAGCGCCGGGTCTCCCCAGGAGACTTAGGCTGAGCAGCACGATCGCCAAGAGGGATGGCACCGCGAAGTACACGGATGCCAAACTCAGGAGTCCGCAAAGAGGAGCCGCTATCAAGGTGGAACTCCTTCAAACCAGCGAAAGGAGTCCACTCAGACCCAACGACATCCTCGTCAGTAAGACGTGCAAAATCCTTCCGACTCAAAGCCGGAGGCCCACCTATACAAACAAAGCGAGTCAAAGGAAAATATAAACATAGAAGCATCAGTGACAAAGAGGAGATCGAACCTGACGACCGTGCCCTCGGCTGGGGGGCAGGAGAACCATCACCAACAGGTCGCTTCCCTTTATCAGCTCGGGAAGGCGCCTCTTCGACCACCATCTCTTTATCGCGAGACAGGGTCGGGGGACGAACAACAGGCGAAGGAGGATCCGCAGCTTTCTTCCTCTTGACAGCCGAGGCCCCGGCCTCAGAGTCAGACCTCCGCGACTTGGACTCAGAGTCAGACCTTCGCGACTTGGACTTAGAAGGTCCAGAGCCCTTGCCTACGGAGACAACCCTCTCGGTCACCAGGGGAGAGTGCCCTATCAATGCAAGAAAAACAAGATAAGGAAAACACAAGTATACCATAAAGAAGCAAACAGGAGGAAGTATACCATAGGCCCCAGCCTTCTTCCCAAGCATGGGGGACTTCTTCAGAGTAGAGCTAGATGGAGCCTTCCTCTTGCTCAGATCGACCGGTGCTGCCTGCACGTTATAGGTTTTTCCGTGAAACCAACCTACAAAGTAAAAGCAGAAAGTAAATAAAGATGAGAAGACTAAGTAACATACCGAACCCCCGGAGTCAGGAGTCAAACTGATCCCTGCCTCATAAAGATCCGTCTCGGTCACTAAGGACACAGGGCAGTATGATCGGGTCCTGTTGCTCTCATAGATCGTCTTCATAGTCTCTAAATCCACAGGAGAGAACTCCCCGAAGGCAGGCCAGCCATCTGACCAATCTTCATTCAAGACCGACCAAGTGACATATCGATCCGTGATGAAGAAATAATGTTTGGCCCAGTGGATCGCCGAGTTGTCGCTCCGGGCCACGAAGCGAAGAGAGGTATCCCACTCGACCCCACTCAACCCGAAATCAGCAAATCGGGAATCATTGAGGGACGGATGGCGAGTTACAAAACTCGCAAAGCCTACCTTCCTCTGATATTGGAACCGGTAGAAGCATCGGAACAGAACCAGTGAATACTTCCAGGAGTACCAATGGCATAACACCCGGAAGCCCACCCAGACGCGGAGGGCACTAGGAGCAAGGTTCACAGGAGAAATCCTAAAGAACCTACTCAACTCTACGAGATCATCGCAGTAAGGCAGCCTCAATCCAAATCGAATCTGGGAGGGGTAAACGACGACCTTCCCCCTAGGGGGCTCTGTCACCGTCTCGCGGGTATTCCCCAAGGAAGGGAGGAAAGGATATAGAGGCTCATCTAAGGGACATATATCACCTAAGGTAACGTGCTCGTTATAATCAGACCTAGTCAGGTGGTTCTCCGACAGAGCAGCGAGACCTAAGTCAAAGGTAGCAGGAAATCCCAAAGTTCGAATCAAGTTTCGACTAACACCCCAGCTCAGATCGCAACACTAAGCTAATGATAGGAAAGGAAGTAATGCGACGAAAAGAAGAGAAAAGGAACTCACTCATCCTTCGAAGGATGTAGCGCCTCTGCAGAGTCTGTGTGCGGGGACACCACCAGGAATACAGTACCTGCCACGGCATGACAAATATCAAAACAAGAAAATTTCGGAAAAACAGGGAGTACCCCGGCACTCGACTAACGACAACAACCAAAGATTCGAAGACACCCAACAAAGATAACAAACATGAGCCAAGGACACCACGACAACCAAATCGAACAATTTTGTCCGAACCTAAAGTCGTTTTTCGGGCAAAATTACAATTACGCCCTCCAACGGAAATCAACACACAAATGGCGACTCGACATCAAATTCAAAACGGGGATAGTTTAATCGGACAAAAAACTATCTCCGGACGTCCGGCCAAAGTTTTTTCCCAAATCCACGACTATCTACGGCTATCCACGGCAATCCCACATTCAATCAAGTATCGGCAATCAAGTATCGGCAATTCAAAAATCAACATTTTACACGGTAACGGAAAGGAAAAGAGTGGACCCTAGGAATACCCGACCCGATGTGATAAACGGGTCCGGAATTCAAATGTTGGCTTCGCCGGAAATCGACCCCTCGCCGGAGATCGTCCTTCGCCGCCGACGGAATCAAGCAGCGCCGGAGTCCACTAATCTCGCCTCCGTCGTCCTTCGCCGGAATTCCAGTCGCCCTCCTCCGCGCCGCCGACGTCACCGCCACGCCGATGGTCCTCCGCCCGTCCTTCGCCGGCCCGCTGCTGGTCCCCCACACTGTCGACGTCGCAGCCCCGTGCCGTGCCGATGATTCCCCTTCGTCCGTGCCGGTCGGAATTTCTGGTCCACCACCAGAATTTTGGCCGGCCCCCCTCCCTTGGTGTGCAAGAATGTCTCTCTTGGTCTCCAAGTGTGAGAAAAGAGGAAAGGATGATAATGGTGGCTAAGTGAGGTATTTTCCTAACTCTCCTATATATTTGAAAAGGTGTAGGGTTTTTTAAAGTGGCCTAATCACAACCCTCCATTTAAAATTAGATGAGATCTAAGGGTTAAAGAAAAACTATCACCTTTACCTCCCTTAGACTATGGTTAAGCATATCTCCACTCAAGTTAACATCCCATAGGTTTATTCTTGAGCATCCCATACTTAGAAAAAAAATTTAGACCAAAATTAAATTTTTCTCCACTTAGGTAAAATCCCGGCATGAAATTGAAGCATGAATCGCTTGGTTGTATTCCTATTGCATCCCTATGCGAGCATGTATCTTTCGAGTATACGCCCGTAGCAAAGATAGATTTATTACTCCCACCTCAGACGGACGCGTGCTTAGACACGTGTCCGTGCTATTCTGACATTTACAATTCCTCTATCTCATAAGGTAGGGGGCAGAGTCAGAGGCACACATCCATGGGTAAGTAAGCATTCAGACGAAAGGTAAAACCCCGGTTTCAAATTGCGCGTGTCATACCATCCTAAAATAGAGTCAATCAAGGGTTAGGCCATTGGTTGACTCGGGGGCATGTGATGGATATACGCCCAATTTGAACCCGTTGACTTCCGAATCGTTTTATTTTTATCACCCCGTTAATGATTATAAATCGAAACTTCAACCCGAACACTTCGCGAAAACACCAACGGTCCGGACGAGGCCGAAGCGCTCGTCCGGCCAAGTTAGACTCACCTAGGTGAGGTCGGGTGGCCACACCCGACCTCCCCTAGGGGAGATCGGGTCAGCCAACCCGATCTCCCCTAGGGGATATCGGGTGGGCCAACCCTATCTCCCCTAGGAGGGGTTGGGTGGCCTCACCCAACCCCTACCCTTGGGGGTCGGATTTTCCTTCCCCCCAAGGGCCCCGGCACCATTCTTGGACTCCCATACTCGGTTTATTTCCGCCAACCTTCTCCGTATCCTAAGGTCTTAATTACGTGTTTAAAGGTTAATTAACTGTGTTTAAAGGTTAACGATGTCATTAAGCCACCTTAATGACACCGTTGCCTATAAATACAACACCTCCACTATTCATTTGAACATCTTGGCAAGTTGCATAATTTTGCTCTGACATCTCTCTAGCTTTATCTCTCTAAAACCGTACTGACTTAGGCATCGGAGAGGGTTCATCAGGCACCCCCCCCCCTCTGTGCCTGGTACTGCCCCTCTTGCAGGGTGAGAAGAGAAGCTAAGGACGAAAGGACACGAGCTAAGACAGCACAACCCGAGAGCATCGAATCCGCAACATCTCCAGTGAGGAACGAGACTTGAGTCGACCGCCCGTTGACCTTAGACTCGGAACCTAACAACAATCATGCATTTCTGGGATCAATCCCCATAATCGAAACTAGGCTTCAGGTTTAATTAAAACGTGAAAATATCAAACATATTAGCGTTGTGTAGGTAATTTTAAAGTTCAAAAATATTTGGATTTTAAAACTTGACAATTCTATTTTCAGTTGACTGGAGTCGGTCCGACCAAAACGGTCCAGTTCATGTCAATTCGGGCCGACCGGTCTGGTTCGTTAAAACCGGTCTGACCGATCCGACCGGTCCAACCGGTCCGGATCAGTTTAAATAGGAATTCGGTTCGGTTTGTTCGACTCTTTAGTTACCCGGACCGGTTGAGAAAATCTGGGTTGGTTGACCCAACCGGTTTGAACCCGTGGAACCCGACCTAGTTCGGTTCGATCGACCTGGTTGGACCGGTTCGGGTCCCCATGGTTATCCGGGTCGGTCGACCCGACCCAGATGTGCAAATTGGACCGGCCCATTACCCTACAGGGTTCGGCCGAAATATTACTTGTAGACTAAGTAGAGTTTTAAAATCCACTAAAAACTTGACTTAGCCACCTTTAAGCATATGGTGATGGGCTCCGTAAATGGTAGCCCATTATATGTATAGGTTACCTAAGTAAATTGGGTATATGTCACATTAGGACATTGGGCCAGACCCAAATCCCAATTGACATTAGAGGCCCAAAATTGGGCCTCCCTACACATGATGGCCTGCCGAATTTAAGGAAGGGGTAAAGTGTACTTTTGTCCAATTTACTCCTCCTATATATATGGGGGTGTTAGGGGTTTTATTAAGTTTAATCACAATCCCCTTTAAGTGGTGTTTTGAGAGAAAACCCTTCCCCCAGAAACACCTACATCGGTATCAGAGCCTGTGTTAGGTGTTCAAGATCTTGATAAATTAGTGTTCTTGAAAATTTATAATTTTGGATCGAAATTTTTAGAAAAGGATTTTAAAATTTCTAATTTTAGGGTTTATGATGGTCTAAAATTTTCATGATGTTCTTAGTTAATTTGATGTTCATGATCTTCAAGAAAAAAGATGATATTTATCAAAATCAAACATAGGATTGCAGATCTTATTAAAATTTGTTCTTAAAATTTGACCACTTGTTCCCAATTTTGTGTTTTTGGGCAAAAACCCTGGTAATTTACAAGGTAAAATTTTTAATTTCTTGGTCAAGCAAGGAATTTCGGCCGAAACATTTTTGAATAAAATTGTTTACCATATTTTAATTTTTATTCTAGGTAACAATATATCTATAATTGGGAACATTAGGATAGATTCACATTAATATATTTAAATATATATAACTATCTATATCTAAATATTTATATAGGTTAAAGATATTATTGATAGATTTTAGTTATATAAAAGATTGAGAAAATATATTGTTAATATATGTTTCCCTATTTAAGATATTGACAATAAATAATATATATATTTATATATGTGTGCCAATTTTTACATATATATATATATATTGTTGATTGATTTAATCTTAAGGATAGAATCTTGGCAATAAATATATATATATGTTTTAATTAGGTCCGAAATATATATATATATTATTAATATTGGAAATTAATTTATATTGTTAATGTTACTTGGTGGCTAAGTTAAATATTTTTGGACTTTAAAACCCTACTTGGGCCACAAGTAAACATTTCAGCCCAACCTTTTAAATTTTAATTATTGGGCCGGTTCAATATGTCAAACCGGGACGAATTTAAATTGAACCGGTTTTCTCAATCGGTTCGACCTAATTGGGTCGGGTCGGACCGGGGTAACTAGGTGGATCTAACCGAACCGGTTTTGTGTGTTGAACCGAACCGAAGCCTATTTTATTTGGACCGGTTCGGACCGATTCAGATTATAAAATTAACACCGGACCGAACCGAACCATATTTATATTATCGGACCGAACCGATTTATACCGAACCGGACCCGAACCAGATTTTCTGTACCGAACCGGACCAAATCGGACTGAAATTGACTGAACCGAACCGTATTTTCAAAATCGAATTCAAGTCAATTAAAATAGGGAGGTCAAGTTTTAAAATCCAAATGTTTTGAACCTTAATAGGCCTACACAGTGCTCAAGGTTTGCTAACCTTTATGCATTGTTTCGATTATGTGGATGGATCTTGGAGATACATGTTTTTGGGACTGGTTAAATTAGTGGGCTGAATTGCAATTGTTTATGATTCAATATATGTTTATGCATGATTAGAAATGTTGTCTTGACTGAGTCAAGCTAGCTGGAAATTGCATATTGTGGGTGGAGTCTTGGTTAAATATATGGAATGCACACTAGGAAAGACATGTTGTGATGGTTGGAAATGCCTAGGATTCATGCCTAGAATGTTGCGTGATTGAATATAAGCATGAATTGCGAATCAGCCCTTAATGTTGAAAATTATTTTAAAATAAAAAACCAGTCGCCAAATGTGAATGATACATGTTTGACACGTATGCTAAAATGTTGAGGATGTAACCGCATTTGATAATTTACTTGGTAGTAGAATTATATATGCAAGCATGAGTTCCTCGGAACATTAGACGCATGACGCATAAGCATGAGTGTGGTTTGTATGATGAATGTTACTGGCGTATGATAATTTACATGGATAGTAGAATTATATATGCATGAGTGAATTCATCGGAATATTTTTCCAAAATAAAAAGGGCTTTGGGAAAGCCAAGATCGGGTATGCTTGTTTTTAAAATTTCCGTTCCGGTAATTTGTGATTAAAACTGTTATAAAAGACTGATCTATTGGATAGAAGACGAAGGTAATGTGAACTCTTTCACAGCCATCTTCCATTGGTTTACTGGTAGTCGGTTGGTTTAGATGACTGATGAATCATTATTTGTCGGATTCCATCTAAATAGATATTTGATGTATGCAATTCTTTCTCAAAATGTCATTGTCTCCTTGATTTTTGCATAATCATCGATGTGTTAGTATGAACGGGTTGAATTAGTGCGATTCGATATGACTCGCAATCTTGATGGTATGAATCATGATGAATAAATAGAGTACGTGTTGAAGTCTCTACTACGATTCCGAAATGTGGATAGGACAACTACAGATGAATATGGTAGTCTGTATGATTTTGACAATGTGAAACGAATGTAATAATTTGTTTCACCAATAATAGGAGTAGGTTCTTTTATGATCTCAACGCGTATATGGTGATACATTCAACCTTGGTAGAAAGGGGTTGAAGAAGACTTCAATTGCAACCAGGCAATGTTGCAGCTAAGTATCCCTTTGAATCTGGCTCGGTGGAAGCAAGCATGCAAAAGCTAAACGTTTCGGTTAACCGTAATGGTTCTTCTCTCTTTTCATGGATGTTGGCTTAAAACCCACATAAGATCTTCAGAATGAAAGGTCAACATGGAAAAGATGTATATGGTTCTCTGGTGTTGAAATGACTCAATGAATTTGAGCCTAATCAAGTATAGTAACCACAGTAGTAAAAGGGAAACCCTCTCTGCTCACCATACTGAGTTCGAAAGAAGTCAACCATGATCCGCATATCATAGAGAGAACTGGACCATAAAGGTCTTATACGATAATCCGGTGGGTTAAACCATGTTGATAAAGTGCGTCTAAAGTACGCCTTGTGAAACGGTAAAATGTTTTACACAGACACAGATCATTTGACGTGATTCACTCGTGAATTTACTCAGACGAGATGTTCAACATGGCTTAAAGTTCTCGACTATCTATGCGACAATCATGGATCAAATACGCGATCAACAGATCAAGAACCCTACCATTGTCATTTATCGTTCGTTTGAGTTACTATTTTTTTTTTGTTTTGGTTATTTCGAGATTCAGATTTGTTGAATAAAGTAGTTTCTGTTCGATTCGAAATGTGATCTTCGTCAAAATTAATCGACCCGGTTAAAATGGATCAATCCGAAACAAAATTTCGGCCAGGTAAAAGTGGTCGAATAAAATGAAACGATTCATGTACTCCGTCATCTCAGTCGGGACAACTAAACTGAATATACACAACGATTGCGTAGCTAGATCGAAAGATTTAGTATTTCTTAATTGTTAGTACTCCATTGAATGAAATAATCTGTAAGGATGATCATGTGCGAAACCGATTGGATTAAATTAAAATCAAATTCAGAAATTAAACGATTTAACCAAGGGTTAAAACTAGAGTAAATTTCGCCTCGCGGAAGTGGACCTCGAAAGACGGGACACATCGTTTCAAAATACGAATTTAATGATGAAGTGTTTGTATAATGAAGTGCTGAATTTTCGTTTGCATTCCTTCAGAAATAATTTATTGATAACATTTACAACGGTAAGAAGTAGGCTTGGAAAGCCACCACGACCTTGTAAAAGTATCAACTGGCGCATAAGGTTAAAACCTAAGATGCTCAGTTCAGAGATGGTATAAAACCTCTGAGATAATTTTGCAAACGAAGAAGGATGAAGTCGGTTAAATGATTTTCCTTCCATACGCCTTGAACGATAAGTCATGCTAGGCATTCAAATCAACTGACACAATTCAAAAAGCACAGTTGATAAACATACTGTTGGAGTCACTCTATCAGATGTTCCATATGGGATGATGAAAAGTGATTCACATTTATGCAACACTGTGTTTCAATGAAATCGGTAAAACACGTCGTCATAATAGCTGAAGAATGATAATGAGTTAAATCAAATCATCATGAGACATTAATTTGTGCATTAAACACGTAGGGACAAGAGTCCGGTACCTACTCTTAGAAAATACCTGTTTACAGCTTTTGGGAAAATGGTGTCGTGGTCGAACATGAGACATTACATACTTGAGGACAAATTTTCCGATGCATGGACAGTTTCAAACAAATGTAGTCTTGATCAAAACAGAGCAGGATAACACTGACAATCAGGTCCCACTTGATTCGAGTGGGAGAGATTTGAACTGGTAACTCATGTGAATGAAATGGTAAATGATAATGGAAACATTTTCATAGTAAATCCAGTGGGATGAATAAACCCTACCACATGAGATCATTGTTGCCGCAGAGATGGATCAAGTAGAACCTGATATTCAAATTGCTAAAACCAAGAATGCCGCAACTACCTAAACTACCCATTGTTTCCAGTGGGAATTACCCATTGTTTCCAGTGGGAGTGATCCGACCAAACTTGGTTCCAGATGCTAGTGATCAAAGAATTCATCTCGGAAGTAAAACCCTGAGACCAAGAGGTTGTCAAAGGAAAGTTGTTGGTCAAGGATTAAGCACTGCTCTAGTTCATAAAGGAAACGATGCTCCGATAAGAAGCATTGTTCTGAGTGGGAGAATGGTTCCCAATGGAAGTGATGCTCAGATAAGAGGCATTATTTCGAGTGGGAGAAACGTTCAGACTCAAGATGGGATAAACAAGCCTAGACGAAAGTCAAAGGCACGAACTTCTCCAAGAAGTATCTAATCGAGTAGGGTGAAAACCTAACTCTAATAACTGTTGACAAGCATTGGAAAGATCTCAAGTGGAGAAATGGAGGAAAATAATAAAAGAGAGAGAGATCGCTTTAAATGAAAGCCATTATAGTCTATAGTTGATTTACCTGCTAACCATAGGGGAACAAGGATAAGGTGAGCCCTGAAAGAAGGCTCACCGCTGATGGAAAAGGTCGGATAAACCGACTTATTACGAAAGGACTTACCCAATTTCACGGAATGGACTTTGACAAGACAAACTCACTGACTGTGCGTAAAACCATGGTTAGGGACATTTATGGCCATTTATGGTCCTAGTCGCAAGTCTCGATCTCGAACTGCACCAAATCGATGTTAAGACCGCATTCTTCCACGGAAACCTGGAGGAAGAGATCTACATGAAGCAGCTGGAGGGTTTCATTACTCCTGGTAACGAACGTAAAGTTTGTAAACTCCAAAGGTCCATCTACGGTCTTAAACAGTCGTCACGACAATTGTAGGAAACAGATCCGTGAATCTTCACGAGGATCCGTGCGTTTATTATAAGACCTCTGGGTCTAAGTATGTCATCTTAATCTTATACGCGGATGACATACTCATTACTGCAAACGACGCGAGTTTCATGAACAAGTCAAAGTCCTGGTTAGCATATGTATTTGGGATGAAAGACATGGGAGAGGCCACGTACATATTGGGCATTAAAATTGCTAGAGATCGGGTTACCCGGAGATTGTGTCTGTCTCAAGAAGCTTATATCAACAAACTGTTGAAAAGATTAAGATTATAGGATGTCAAACTCGTGGATACGCCGGTGGTGTTCAGTTGCGCACTAACAAAACGTGACGACCCCAAGAACCTGGCAAAGAGTGAAGGGTGCAGAGTATTTAAACATGGTCGGTAGTTTGATGTACGCCATGCAATGCACCCGTCCGAATATCTGTTATGCCGTGTGCCTAGTAGCACGTTTCCAATCAGATTCGGGCTGTCAACATTTAAAGGCTGTAAAATGAATGATTCGTTATCTGAAAGGTACTGCCGACTATGCGCTGTGCTATGAGGGCGGAAAGTTAGAATTGATCGGTTACGGTTACGCCGACCGTGGCGGCGATCCGGATGATCGTAAGTCCACCACAGGAGGAGTGTTTGTCCTTGCTAATGTCGCCATTTCATGGACGAGCAAGAAGCAAAACCGTGTCGTACTGTCAACGATGGAATCAGAATTCGTAGCTCTCTCTAAGAATGCACAGGAAGCGGTCTGGCTGAAAAGACTTCTTACTGCGCTGCTAGATGCTGACGTCGGGAATAGACCTGTGAAAGTGTTCTCTGGCAGTTAAGCAGCCATTGCGGCAGTAAAGAATCTGAAGTACCATAGTAGGACCAAACACATTGATGTGAAATACTTTTATGCTAAATGTATGGCAGAAGACAATATAATCACTATGGAATACTTGTCCACTGATACTACGATTGCGGACCCATTAACTAAACCACTATGCAGGGAGATATTCGAAAAGCATGTAAAACTGCTTGGATTGCGTAGGGTTTAGATATGGCATGTATCTGTGATAAAATTTTGATAATTGGAAGTTACATTTTTTAAACAATAAAATTGCAATTGTGTTTATGATCAATCGACATCATAATGTTTTAATTACATCAAATTTTCGGTCTATAAACTAAGTCGTAGGAGGACGCAATCCTCTGCCAAATCTATGTCGAATGTGGGCCTTACTTTGTCACATAGGTACGGTCGTCTTGCGGTGGAGGGAGGCCTCTACTAAGAAAGGCTAGCTAAGAATCAGGGGGATAAACCTGATTACGCAAAACAATCATCTAGTGTCGAAGTAACTCGACATGATCTTCGTTTTAAAGATCACTGTGATGAACTTCGTTCGTCATTAATCCACATTCTGGGCCAGATGAGAATCTGCGATAGAATTATTTGACATATCCCATTCCTTTGAACTTAAATGTTTATGTATGCTATCGACGCGTGCTTCATACTACGCGTGCCATGTTCGACCACGGGGTCAGAGCTCGGTTGTGCTAGGAAAGAATCCTCGTGATTTTGGCGGGCGCAAACTTCTTCACCTCGAGCGTGTGATTGATCCCGGGAGCCTTATGAAGAGGCACCCGAATTATCCTCATGGACTCATAACTCATACCTAAGGTCAGGCTCAATGTTCGCTTCCCGGCGTACGAGCGTAGTGCTGAACAAAAAGGCCCAGTGATCACGTCTTTGGAAACCGGTTTAGTTTGACTAAGGGTATGAGCGATGTGGATGGTCAAGTTCACCTATAATTCACTGACTCTTGTATTCACTAAGGTGGCCACCAACCGGATATTAGTTAAAGGTTGTGAATACTCGTACGAATGCCTTGGAGAAGTGTTCCTAAGTGGAAACTAGGCAAATGGAGAATTATCAGTTGACCTAGGATACATATTGAAACTATATAAATGTTGTTTATAACAGGTTCATTGGAGAAAAGGGAATCAACGTTCCGCGCAACACTCCTAACAGATGAGTAGCACGATGCCCGTCGTGTCCGCCGGTCGCACGGGAAACCTCGTATGAACTATTCGGAAGAAAAGGACGAGATCGAAGGAGTGAAATGTTGATGCAGATTGGACGACAATACATTAAAAGGGACCCTCCCATTCCGGCGAGTGGGAGCTGTAAGCATATGGTGATTGGCGCTGTAAATGGTAGCCCATTATATGTATAGATTACCTAAGTAAATTGGGTATATGTCACATTAGGACACTGGGCCAGACCCAAATCCCAATTGACATGAGAGGCAAAAAATTGGGCCTCCATGCACATGATGGCCGGCCGAATTTAAGGAGGGGGTAAAGTGGACTTTTGTCCACTTTACTCCTCCTATATACATGGGGAGTTAGGGGTTTTATTAAGGTTAATCATAATCCCCTTTAAGTTGTGTTTTGAGAGAAAACCCTTCCCCCAGAAACACCTTTATCGGCCGAACCTAGTATACACCAAGGGTGTGCCAATTTTCTTTCAAGCAAACACTCTAGAGATCTGTCCCTTGCCAAGAATCGTTCAGAGGCTTTGCTATGGAGAATATACCACATAAGGCTTCCTTCACAAGAATCCCTACGGGTGCCGACCGGGGGATCGTGAACTCCCTCCTGCAAGGATCTTGGGTCAACGAACAACTGTAGATGTATGTGCAAATCTTCCTCTGCATAATTTCGATTACTAGCATGTACAATGATTTAGTTTCCGTAGTGATTACTCCCCGTAATCTAACACCACCAAGTAATATTAACTATATATATTTTCCAAATATATTTGCACATATATATATATATTGTCAAGATTCTATATTAGGGATATATATCTATCAAAAATATATTTTCTCAATCTGTAGGCAACTAATATATATCAATAATATATAACCTCCCTAAAATCATACTAAAATATATCGATAATTAATGTCACAACTATCTTGTGAATATAACTCCAATTTCGGCCAAATACATTCATGTACCGAAAAATATAAATATTTTAAGAAAAAATATTCAGCCGAAATAAACCAATTTTAGGGTTAGTGGTCAAATTTATAGATCAAATTTTACTAAGATCAATAATCCATTATTCAATTTTATAAAGGTCACGTTTTTCTTGAAGATCATGAACGCTAGTTTTACCAAAAACTCTATATTTCATGAATATTAGATTTACTAAAAACTTAAGAACACTAATTTTATCAAAATTATGGACTCCTTACACAGGCTTTGATACCACTGTTGGAATTAGGGGATAGTTATTACAGATTAAAACACGTGTACATGCTAGGTAAACTAATTACGCAGGGGAAATGGGCACATACCAGTTTCAAACTTTCCTTAGACCCAAGATCGTGACGGGAGTTCACAGTCTGCCGGAAGGCTCCAGTAAGGATTCTGGTAAGGAATAACCTAAATGGAATGGTCTCCACAACAAAGCCTCTTTTCAATTCGTCATCAGGACGGATCTGCGGGATAATTGCTCGGAGCAATTTGACACCTCCTTTGCTCTAGGTAGGTTCGGCCAAAACTAGTGTATATAGGGAGCAGGGATTTCTTTTGTCTCAACACTTAAGAGCAAGAGTGATTAACCCTGGATAAATCCCTGACACTCCAAGAGCCAACCTTAACCCTAATGCAACTTTTAGCCGGCCACTTGGAGTAAAGGGGATGCCCAATTTAGGGACTCTCAAGTCAATTGGGATTTTAGGCCTAGCCCAAAATCCCTAATGTTACATTAGCTAATTACTTAGGTGTTGGGCTTATATTAAAGGGTTCCTATTACGCTGGCCCATTCACCAAGTAACAATAGCCACGCCCTCCGTTGCAGCCACGGTGGGCCTGCTCACTGCGTCGGAGTCGTCGCTGGAGCCATATGTCACTGTTGTCCCGTCTCCGTTCAGGTCCAGGTTCCCCGCAACAGCCAACCAGAGCTTTGTCCGCCAGTCAAGAGTTTGGTTTGCCAGAGTCGCGCGCCTGACCAGTATCTCTCCCGCCGATTACCGGAGCACCACTGGAGTCGTCGTTGCCATCCCTTTGCTGGTTCGGCGTCGCTCAGGTCGGCCCCCTCCCGCAGGTAAGCCGTCGTCCCTATCAATGCTGTACGTTTTTTTTTTGTTTTTATAAATATTACTTAATATTAAATTATTATATTCTATTATTTTATACTAGATTGTTATATTAGATTTATTATGTTAGTTTGTTATATTAGATTTTTATTTAGTTTGTGTAAATCTAGTTAGTTTATGCTAATTAAAATTTGATTGCTCAAATAATGTTTTGGTGAATATGTTAAGTATGCTTTAACGTGATGATTATATTCGATAGTGTTTTTAGGTTTTATTTTAGATTTTTTTTACAAAGAATTGAATTATAGTTGATATTAGTTGATTAATGATGAAATTGGAAAATTTGTGAAATTAAGTACCGAAAAAAGCGTAATTAATTATTTTTAATTCTTAACAGAACCCCCGAACTCGAATCATTGATCGTAGACCAAATTTTAGACCTAGTTTTAACTCACGATTCACTTCGGCAATATAGGTTTCTAGTTAGCCTTAATTAGCTAGTGGTGAATCTTTTAAAAATTCAATGTTTCAAAAACATTTATTCACCTTAGGTTAGATTTATGTCTGAGATTAGTAACGGAGAAGTTGATCCAACATGTGTCAATATAAAAAATTCTTATGTTGACATCACTCAGATTCTATACGGTACAAGAAAATTTTCTTTACTGACCAAATAAAGACGTCGGTAAAAGAAAACCTGATTGACGAAAAATTGTTTTCCCCGACGACAAATTCATCGGTAAAAGGATTTTTAACTGACAGACTTGTTTTGTCCAAATTTCTTCGGCAAAAATATTTGCCGACAGTGGCTACGCCGACGGAACTTTCCCCGATGAGAACTCACTTTTGCCGACGAAAACGACTTTTACCGACGATTTTTTTACTTTTACCGATGAAATTTTTTCGTCGGTAAAGCATGTACCTCCAGTAGTGGGTAATTGGCATATCGGTGTGGAATGTGACTGTACTTACTTTCTGAGTACACACAACAATTTCTATGTACACTACACACTTAATATGTCCACACAAAATACACACTATATTTCAGTGTACAATGTGTTTACACACACGATTTCCACACGACAATATACACATAAATTACCACCTCTAGATTCCACACGGTTTTTTAGTGTGGAATCCGAGTGTTTACATGTGTACGAACATCTTGCACAGCAATGTGTTTGTGTGTAAAGACACATTTTCTTATAGTGCTACCCATTGTTGGCATTTGACGAATGGGCAACCGTAATATGAGCCTCTAATATAAGCCCAACACCTAAGTAATTGGGTAATGTCACATTAGGGATTTTGGGCTGGGCCTGAAATTCCAATTGACATGAGAGGCCCAAAATTGGGCATCCCCTTTACACTGGATGGCCAGCCGAATTATCAACGTGTGGAGGTGGGATTTTCCAACCTCCTGCTATAAATAGGGGGTGTCAGGATTTCTGTAGGCTTACTGAGAATCACTCCCTTCTCCATAGTGTTGAGACAAAAGAAACCCTCCTCCCTATAGAGGATAGTTCGGTCGAACCCTTCAAGCTAGGAGGTTCCAAATTGCTTTGAGCAATTACCCCAGAGATCCATCCTCGCGATGAATCAACAAGAGGCTTTGTTGAGGATACCGTTCCTCGTAGGCGATTCCTTAAAAAGAATCACTTCAGGATTCGGACGGTGGACCGCGAACTCCCAGAAGATCATAGGACTACGGCAAATGAGAAACTGGTTTGTGTCCCTATTCCGCCATGTAAATAGTTTACCTAGCATGTACACGTGTTTCTTGTCTGTAGTAACTATCCCTATATATCCAACAATGGTATCAGAGCATGTGTTAGGGAGTTCTTAATTTTGATAAAATTGGCGTTCTTGAAGTTTTTGGTAAAACTGTTCATGAAATTGAGTGTTTTTCGGTAAACCAGGTATTCAAGATTTTCAAGAAAAACATGAAATTTATCAGAATTAAACATGGATTATTGATCCTACTAAAATTTGATCTTGAAATTTGACCACTAGCCCTAATACAAGTTTCGGCCGAACCATGCTTGGGTTTACAAAGTAAAAATTTTAATTTCTTAAGCCCCAAGTAACCCAAAGTTTCGGCCGAAATTCCTGGTCTGAATTTTTGGCAAAATTCGGCCAAGTTGTTAGGATTGATGTGGCCATAATTAGGGTTAGATTCACATGATCATTTTTATAATATCTATCAATATATTTTTAGTACAATATTAGAGATGTTATATAATATTGATAGATTTAGTTGCCTCAAAGATTGAGAAAATATATTGTTGATAGATTTATATACCTAAATATAGAATCTTGATTATAAAATATATATATATTTATGTTGGGGCCGAAATTATTATATATATATATATATATATATATATATATATATATATATATATATTGTGTAAATATTGGAAATTATATTTATAGTTATTCTTACTTGGTGGGTAAGTTAAGTTTTTATTGGAGTTTAATACCCTACTTAGCCCACAAGAAAGAATTCGGCCGAACCCTATAGGGTACCGAACCAGTCCGATTTTGCACAACCAGGTCGGGTCGACTGACCTGGAAGACCATGGGAACCCCAACCGTGTCAACCGAACCGAACCTGGTCGGGTTCCACGGGTCCAACCGAAGAGGGTCAACCGATCCAGGTTTTCTCAATCGGTCCGACCCATCCGGGTCGGGTCGGACCGGTTTAACCGGACCGGAACGGTCGGACCGGTTTAACCAGACCGGACCGGTCAGACCGAATTGACGTGAACCAGGTTTTGGTGGGACCGACCCGAGTAAACTGAAAATAGGATGGTCAAATTTTAAAATCCAAATGTTTTCAAAATTTAAAATAACCTACACAATTCTTACCAGTTTGAAATTTTCAGGTTTTAATCAAACCTGATGCCTAGTTTCGATAATGGGGATGGATCTCGGATGTGCATGATTTTGGAACTGAGTTATTTAGTAGGCTGAATTGCAATTGGTATTTTAATTGATATTATTGCATGGTTAGAACTGTGTCTTGACGGTGTAAGGCTAGCTAGACATTGCTGTAAGCATTTGGACTATGGGCCGTCGTAATCAGGAGTCTATTAATTAAGTCGATGTACCTAATTAATTAGGTAAAGTCACATTAGGGATTTTGGGCTAGGCCAAAAATCCCAATTGACATGGGAGGCCCAAATTGGGCCTCCCTAAGAAACATGGCTGACCAAATTTAAGCTAAGGGTAAAGTGGACTTTTCTCCACTTTACTCCTCTTATAAATAGGGAACTAAGGGTGGGTTTTCATAATGCTATTCTCTCTTCCTAAGTAGTGAGATTAAAAGAAAACCCTCCTCCCAAATATTAGCTAATTTCGGCCGAACTACATCACCACC
Source organism: Clarkia xantiana subsp. parviflora (assembly GCA_036873135.1). Classification (NCBI taxonomy): domain Eukaryota; kingdom Viridiplantae; phylum Streptophyta; class Magnoliopsida; order Myrtales; family Onagraceae; genus Clarkia; species Clarkia xantiana. The sequence continues at coordinate 9,341,554 of JAPTYO010000013.1, read as the reverse complement.
AGGGAGGTGCCAAATTGTGTCAAGCAATTTACTCCACGAGATCCATCCCGCGAGAATCGACAGAGGCTTTGCGGTTGAGGCAAATCCGCGTGGCTTCTCTAATAGGAACCTCTACCTGAATCGTCCGACGGATCGAGAACTCCCCTTAACAGTCCTGGGCTACAGGAAACATTATAGGTATGTGCACCTTATTCCGCTGCGAATTAGATAACAAGCACGTATCTAGGGTTATGTTTCCGTAGTATTAATCCCCTAAATCCTACAGTGGTATCAGAGCTTGTGTTAGGGAGTTCGTGTTTTTGATAAAATTGATGTTCTTGATTTTTCTTGATGTTGGCCGAAATTTTAAAGGTTTTAAAATTTAAATTTTTTGAATTTTTGGTGATTTTCGGGCTGGCCATGGTTTTTAATGATGTTCATAGTGAAATTTGATGTTCATAGTGAAATTTGATGTTCACGATCTTCAAGAAAAATAAGAATTTTATCAAATTTAAACTTTGGATTCTTGATCTTTGAATGATTTGATCTTGAAAATTTGACCACAAACCTTAATTTTGTGTTACTTCGGTCGAACCATGCTTTTGGTGTTCAAGGTGAAATTTTTAAGTTCTTAGTCCACAAGAAACCCTAAAGTGACCGAAATTATTGAGAAAATATTTTAAATATTTTGGCCGATTTTTTTAATCCAATGGATTAGACAATATTTGGACTAGATTCACAAGATAATTGTGGATAGTAACTATCTAAATATCTAGCACAATTTTAGGCATCTAGATATTATTAATAATAATATAGTTTCCTATAAGATTGAGAAAATATATATTATTGATGAAATATATATCCCTAAATATTGAATATTGACAATAATATATTTTCTATATATATATATAGTGTTGCCAATTATATATATGTATATATATTGTTGATTGATTATATATCTCTAAATATAGAATCTGGACAATACATGTATATATGTGTGTGTGTGTGTGTGTGCTGAAAATTGGACATTGTTTAATAATTAATTGTTATTTGGAGGCCATGTTAAGTTTTTAGTGGATTTTAAAATCCTACTTGGCCCACAAGTAATAATGCGGACCGAACCCTATCGTTTATGGACCGGTCCAATTTTAGCACATCCTGGTCGGGTCAACAAACCCGGAATACCATGTGAACCGAATCGGACCGAACGGGTCGGTTTACACGGGTTCAACTGGAGCGGGTCAAACACCGGGTTTTCTCAATCGGTCCGACCCATTCGGGTCAGGTCGGACCGGGGCAACTAATATGAGTCGAACCGACCCGGTTTGAGTGACAAACCGAACCGAATCCTATTTTAAACCGATCCAGTCTGAACCGAACCAGAATTAATCCGACCTAATTAATTAAAATAAAATAGGATGGTCAAATTTTTTTTAAATACAAATGTTTTCGAACTTTAAATTACCTACACAGTGCCTAAATGTTTAAATTGTTTGCGTTTTAATATTAAACCGGATGCCTAGTTTCGATTATGGGGATGGATCTCGGAAATGCATGATTTTGGGACTGAGTCATTTAGAGGGCTGAATTGCAATTGCTATTTAATTGATATTATTTCATGATTAGAATTGTCGTCTTGACTATGTCAAGCTAGCTGGATTATGCATATTGTGGGCAGAGCCCTGGTTTTCAATTAATGAGGTGCGCACTAGGATAGACATGCTGTGATGGTTGAAATTGCTTAGGATACATGTCTAGAAGTACGCATGATTGATTTATAGCTTGAATTGGAAGTCAGCCCCAAATGTTTTAAAACGAAATCAGTCGTCAAATATGCATGTCTGTATGGTGTGATCACGCATGATGCGTATTCGTGAATGTTGCTGATGGATTAGCATGTGATAATATACCTAAGCAGTAGAATTATATATGCTGAGCATGAGTTCCTCAGAACATTAGACGCATGACGCGTATGCATGAGGTATGTTTGGTTTCTTGGATGTGATATGCGCATGATGATTTACTTGTGTAGTAGAATTATATGTGCAAACTTGAGTTCCTAGAATCATTTTAAAAAGGGCCTTGGAAAAGCCCAGATCGGGTGTTTTATAAACCTGTCGTTCCGGTTCTTGCGATTAAAACCGTTTTAAAAGACTGGTCTATTAGAAAGAAGATAACGGTAATGTGAACTCTTTCACGACCCCCCTTCCCTCGGTTGACAGTCGGTCGGCTGGGTCAAATTTCTGAGGAATCATTATTTGTTATCTCCTATCTCATAGATATCCGATGGACACAATTATTTATTTTTCACAATGTCATTGTCTTCCCACTTATGCATGATTGTCGATGTATTAGTTTGAATGGCTGGGATTAGCAATGTCATCTCCCAACTAAATAAGGGGGTGAGATTGAATGGTAAGAACTATAAGATCTGGAACAAGCGTGCAAAGATGGTGATTACTGAAATGACAGGATTGGACCATTTGAGATCTAAGCAAGTTAGTCCAGAGGGAGACCTCTCGGATGCACATAAGACATTCCATGACGAATGGAATGTCAAGGCCCTGGAAGTACGTTCTGCCTTGATGTCAATGCTGGAGGATGACATACTCTATGAGTATGATCATACTGAGTCTGCTAAGGACCTTTGGGACGGTCATAAAGCAGGGTTTGGTGTTTACATCACGGCCCAGAAGCGGCCCAGAAGCGGCCCAGAAGTACGTTCCGCCTTGATGTCAATGCTGGAGGATGATATACTCTATGAGTATGATCATACTGAGTCTGCTAAGGACCTTTGGGACGGTCATTAAGCAGGGTTTGGTGTTTACACCTCGGCCTAGAAGCGGTCGCTAAACATCGCTTTAGACTCGTACAAAATGAATCCTAAGCATACGATGCAGGAGCACATTAGACAAATGTCTAACATGCTTGCTGAACTCAAGGAGGCAGGAGAGATCCTATCTGAGGAACATAAGGTCCAATGTGTCATCCGTTCTTTACCCGACTCTTGGAGCAGCCTTAAAATGCACCTTATCCATGCAACCCATCTCGATACCCTCGAGAAGGTGCGAGCTCATCTCGAGATGGAAGAGGATCGACTCAAGGCTAAGAAGCTTAGAGCTGAGATGCACGTTGCATCATCCTCCCCAGCTGTGCAAAAGTGTAAGCGCAAGAGAAAATGTAAAGACCTTCAAAAGAAGGCTAACAAACAATCTGGTCCAAACTCACATAAAAGGTTCAAACCTAAGCAAAATGGTGGTAAGAACAGGCAGAAAAAGCGCGCACGTCGAGAGGAATCTTGCACATGTTTCAGGTGTGGGGTGAAATGCCACCTGACTGCTACCTGTACCAATCCTCCTAAGGTACATTCAGAGAAAGAATGACGAAATTCATATATTCTCAACTAATTCCCAAATTCTCGAGAGTAATTCAAATTCTCCTTTTGAATTACAGAAACAAGAAGAGGAATGAGTGTTATAATGGAGAAGTTATCCCGAATAAATAAGGACTGGATTTCAAAACTGTCCTTGATTGCTTAGACTTTTTCTATTTCTTTCAGTAATAAATACTCTTGAATTATAAGGCTTCCTCGTGAAAAACGGGAACCTTTATTTTTGGGCATGTTGTGAATGCTTAAATCAAGTATGAAATTATTCATTTAATTCACCATGAGCCGCTTGATCTTATAATATCTAACCAATACATTGCTAGTGTGAGTGCGATGATTTATAATCCTTATTTGTTAATACTCCATTATAATTAAAATGTAATGATGAACATGTACGAAACCGATTAATCTGAATTTTTCAAAAATGAAACGATTTCACCACGGGTAAAAACCTGGTGATGCGCGCGCGAAGCACTCGTATTCCTCGAAAGATGGAACACGTCGATTCAAAATTCAATTTAAAGTGTGTTCTTGATTTAATGCTTGAAATAAAATTTCATTTGCATAAACGCCCATTCAAGGGTTTTTACTCATACAAAATTCTCGTAGAGAATTTTTACAAGCATTAAGTGAAAACCTAATGCACGATCCATGGTGGAGAAAACCTTGAAGTATGAATGAGCAATGAAAATGAACGTCTGTTATACGATGCTCCCACTATACGAATTTAACGACAAAAGATTGGCAAAGCATTAAAACGAAACACACAATTCATAAACAAGGTCAGTACCATGATATCGCAAGTTTGACTCGTAACATCCCTTTCAAAGGTGAGTTATGGTTAACTGAAAATCACGTGATGAACCTAGTTAATGTATAAATCGGTTACACGTTACCATGTGAGCTATTGGTAATGAGAGGATCATACCATATTTGCGACATTCGTGTTGCAAATTAACACACATCGTACCGAGTGGAGTGCTGTAAAAGTATATCTATGCATACATATGTGTAATAGCTTGGAAGCTTGGTGACGTGGTCCAACATGAGACATTACAATGCTTGAGGTTGTAATACAATTTCTTTATAAACATCAACGAACGGAGTCTTGATTGAACTAGAGGATAATGATAATCAGGCCCCACTCGCTTCGAGTGGGAGATTTGTGGCAGCAACACAAGTGAATGATATGGTAAATGAAGATGGGAACATTTTCATAATAAATCCAGTTGGAGGAGTCTATCCAACCACACAGATCACTGTTGCTGTATGTGCGAATCAAGTTTGACCTGATGATCATGTAACTGAACCTATGGATGAAAATCCAATTTTACCTCATCTACCTACTGTACCCAGTGGGAGTGGTACAACCAACTCGGTTCCCGGTCGTCGTAACCGTGGAATTAATCTCGGAGGTGGAAATCCGAGACCGAGAGGTCGTCCAAGAAAAGTTGTTGGTGAAAGTTCAAGTAACGCCCTTGTTTCCAGTGGGAGTATTGCACCAATAAAGAGCATTATTCCTAGTGGGAGCGAAGTTCTAGTTCAAGATGGGATTATCGAGACTAGACGCAGTCAAAGGCAACAAACTTCTCCTAAGAAGTATCCCATTGAAAGAGGTGAATTATTCACTATTACTTCGGTTGATGAACCGGTAACGGTTAAACAAGGTATGGAAGGACCTCAAGCGAAAGAATGGAGGAAATAAATGGAGGATGAGATCGCCTCTATGAAAGCTAATTCGGTATGGTCTTTAGTTGATTTGCATGCTAACCGCAGAGCAATAGGTGCCAAGTGGGTTCTGAAATTGAAACTCACTGCTTATAAAGCTGTCGAGCGATACAAAGCTCGACTTGTTGCGAAAGGATATACCCAATGTTGGATCGAGGTGGAACTCCGGTACGGACTTTGACGGCAATCCTAGCTCCTTTGCTCCACGCAATCCTGCAAGAGGGGATAGACCGGGCGGTGACCCAGAATCCCTCTCCGATGCTTAAATGAGTGCTCAATACGAACTGGCAAGCAAATAATCTCAAAGGGCATGTAATTCAACGTAAGTTCTGAGGTGACCTCCTGCCCTTTTATAGGCAAAGAGATGCCTCAGGTACCTGGTGAACCGTTAGGGGTGGTTAGCCCGTATCCCGCGTATCTCGGGTGTGATCCCGCCTATCCAGGCAATGATCTCACGTATCTCAGCCATGCCCCGCGTATCTCGGCCACGCTCCGTGTATCTTAACCACGTTCCGCGTATCTCGGCCACGCCCCGCATATCTTGGCCTTATCCTCTGATAACGAGTCCCGACTCCCGTCGGGGACTCCAGAGTTAACTCGTTGTGTCACCGCTCGGGGCCCCTCGTCATCGTGACAGGGCCAATCATTCTCAGGGATTCATCTTCGGGGCCTACTTAAAGGCTTCTCATCGGGAGCTTCCAGCTCAACTGTCGGGACCGACTCTGTCGGGACCTTGCCTCGTCGGGACTCCCTTCGTCGGGACCCTTCTCCTAGGTCATCTTGACCTTCATTTTGGGCCTGGTGGGCCTGTTTGCCGTCTCCTCCCCGTTAAAGGGCCTGACGGCTGTAATCGAACCCATCATTTGCCCCCAAGACATGAGGGACTTTTAGTTCGTCGTGTCTTCCGACTCCGGATCTTCCGATACTGGAATCGGGGATCTTTCCCTTGGTTCAGTTACTCAATTATCAGTCTTCTCCTTCACGTTTCCTCAATGTTTTGTAGATAACTGTTAAATCCTAGGGGTCTCCTCGGTTCCCCAGTTCATTAAATGCAGTAGATAATGAAGCGACTTTTTCAGCCCACGTGCCTGATTTTTCGCGCCTGTCCTTTTCTGAAAAGTGCTTTTCAGGTCGTTTCATCATTACGTCTGTTGTCCTTCTGCACATTTCATCTCAACGGTCCAGATTGAGACTCTTCGACTTCGACGACTCGGATCGAAGTGTCCTTTCAACCGTCTTCTTCGACTATAAAACCCTAGCCATGGTCATAATTTAACTTTTACCGTCTTCGAATTCTTAAGAGCTCTCTGCGATTTCTCTGCAATTTCTCTGCGATTCCAAGCTCTGTGATTTCGAAGGTCTTTGGAGTTTCTCCGATCATCTTTCCAGCGACGCTTCGTTCATCTCCTCAACCTCTACTTCATCATGTCTGGTAAGGGATTCCCCTTTGTTGCTTGTTCGTATTTTCCTTGTTTATAGTTTTCCAAGAGTCCCACTGTATTTTTCTTGCCATGGTTGCTTTTCAGACAGCGGTTCCAGCTCTGAGGGGAGAAAACCTTTTAACTTTGACTATGCTCTGAATGAGATCTCCAATACTGCTTATGATGCAGCCCTCCGAGAGGGTTGTATCACTATTACCTGGGAACCCCGATTCCCATATCCTTGGCCTCGCCCCTCGAGTAACCCTGAGGTTACTCGTCCCCAAGAAGGGGAGGTATTTGTCTCTACGGGACAGGTATCAGCGGGGATCAGATTCCCCTTTTGTGGTAATCTGGTCGAGCTGTGCCATCATTACAAAACGCACCCCACTACCTTTTCTCCCCATGCCATCCGCCTCTGGAACGCCTTTCAAGTTCTCTGCTTCCGACAGAAGTGGGTCCACAGCCTCCAGCTCTTCAGAACCTTCTATGGGATGAAGTGCAACGAGGCGGGGGTTTGCGCCTTCTACCCTCGGATGCCCAAGTAGAGTAAGCAGCAGCTTGCCCGATGTGGTTGGACCAATGACACCTGGAAGGTGGTCAAGGGTCGGGGACTCTTGGTTGATACAGGGTCCGACAACAGTAGCTGGAAGAAGAGCTACTTCTTCATCCGACACTCTTCGATTCCCTGGCCTCGGTGGGAGGTGGCAGCAGACCCTCCGCCTGCTTTCCATACTTACACCGACGAGTATTTTGAAACTCTCCAACTTATCCAGCTTTATCGATGGGGGAGTCTTACACTCCCCTCAACGCCAACTCACTTGTGGAGCGGGACCTGGTGCACGCCGGGATCCGACTCCTCGACATTGTCTCTGGGGGCAGCTCTTTGACGGCCCTTCTAATATGGTCCCTTGGGTAAACTTCTAACTCTTCTTTGTTTACTGTTTGCAGCCAAGAAGGTATCTGTGCTGACCGATCTATTCCTTAAGCAGGGGGAGACTGATGCTGTCCGCCCCTCGCGGAAGAGGAAGTCCGCCAAGAAGGCTGCTGCTCGGTCGGGGTCTCCTTCAGCGGAGCAACTTAAGCGGAAGCGGGTGGATCTGGACCAGCTTTTTGATGTCCAGAATGCTGAAGAAGGTAAAAAGCTCCGACTTGCTATAAAATCATACAGGAGGATGGTCCCGAAGGATTTGATACCTTCAACCAAAGAGGCCCGTATCGCTGACGTCAAACGAATCCTTCGAGGCGAAACTCCTCGTGTCTTGAAGGCGGGCTACTATCATTTTCGCGGGAAGGATCAATACATCTCCCGACGTATCATTTGGTGTAAGAATCCCGATGAACTTCCTGACTACATTTCTGAAGCTTCTCATCCTCCAGGTGAAGGTCGCTCGGGAGCTCCGTCAGGTGCCGCAGCTTCCGCGGACACACCGTCTTCAGCGGGGGTGCCTTCCTCAGCTGGAGAGAAGGCTCCGACTGGCGAACAATTTCGTCAGGTGGAAACCTTGGACTCCTCCGAGGAGACCGACGAGGGTGGCTCCCTTCGTCAGCGTTGGAAGACGGGGCAATCCCCCTTGAAACCAATCCCTCAGGGGCCGCCTCCTTCATCTTCTCCGCAGCAGCGGCAGCCCTCGCCCATCCATGACTTCACTCCTTCCCCTGTTGGCCGAGACGGAGGCATGCCCTTCCACTCATCGTCCTCTTTCTCCTCTTGCTCTCGATGGGAACTTCTACAGGCCCTTCGATCCTTCACAAGAGAATGCCCCCTGGACTCCTATCCAGACGCTTCAAGGAGTCCAGCTTACTCAAGGGGAGCAGGACCGGGAGCTGGCCCTGCATCTGCTGTCAGGCTCGATCCTGCCTACTATGCGGTATCCGATTTGCCTCAATCGGACGCACATGAATCGGGATGTCAGGGATATGGCCATGCGCCGTATAGAGGTAGGACTTTTGCTTCTTTCTTTTTGATGATAAATCGGGTCGTTTGTCCATTAACACTTTTCTTTCTTATTGCAGGAGCTCGGGGACTTCAACCGCCTCATCGGGTATGTCATTGCCTACGATGAGTCCCGGGAGCGGGACCGAGGGATCCGCGAGCAACTCCAGGAGGATCTTAAGGCCTCCCAGTCTTCGCGGGGAAAGCTTATCAAGGAACAGGCTGTCCTCGATCAGAAGGTTCGGGACCTCCAGAAGTAGATCGGGGACTTCGAGGGGCTCTTGAGGCAAGAGCGGCAGGAGCGGGAGGCGGCTGTGGACAGGCTGGACCAGGAGAAGAAGGCTGCCGAGGATAAACTGGTCCTCGAGAAGAAGGCTCTGGAGGAGCAGGTCGCGGGATTTCCTGCGCAGCTGGCCGAGGCGGATGTAAAGGGTCGGGAGGACTATCGGAGGTCCGAGGACTTCCAAGCCGATGCCATGAAGTTCTTTGGCGCGGAGGTGGAGAACACTCTCTTCAATGCGGTTGAGGAGCTCTACCTGGAGTACGGGGACGCCATCAATTTCGACAAGTCTCCTTCCCTCGCACCCTTTGCGAAGAAGTATTTTGCTCTTTCCGAGGAGAGTGATGGGGGGAGTACCCCCGTAATTGTCGAAGATGCTTCTGAAATTCCAAGTGCGGACGCCCCGATAGTCGATCCTCCCGAAGCCAACCCTGTGGATCCTTCTGTTACCGACTCCGCGGACCCAGCTGCTGCCAACGCTGCCGACAAGGACCAAGCTTGAATGTTTACTTTTAGAGTCCTTGTATCTTTTTCTCTTTTGTCGTCGTCGGGCCCTTGAGCCCTTATCAATATCAGACTTTCTTAGTTCCGATTCTTTCGTTGCACTTCTCCGAGTGACTTTACTATATGTGCTTAGGTTGAAACCTCAACACTTAAGACATTATCGTACGTCCTTCCTGACGATTTAATAACTTGTACCCCTTAAGGCGACTTATTTCCGTGCATCACTTAAGACGACTTAATATCGTGCACTACTTAAGGCGACTTTTCGACACTTAGAATAAATCTAAGGATTGTGCACCACTTAAGGCGACTTAGTCCCGTGCATCACTTAAGACGACTTAATATCGTGCACCACTTAAGGCGACTTTTGATACTTAGAATAAATCTAAGGATTGTGCACCACTTAAGGCGACTTAGTCCCGTGCATCACTTAAGACGACTTAATATCGTGCACCACTTAAGGCGACTTTTTGATACTTTGAATAAATCTAAGTATTGTGCACCACTTAAGGCGACTTTTCTCGTGCACCACTGAAGGCGACTTTTCTCGTGCACCACTGAAGGCGACTTTTACACTTAGCATAAATCTAAGGATTACTCTTATTGGAAGCAACCTCTTTATTTATTGACGGCACAAAATTGGCTTACATCGAATTAAACGATAAACAACATACACCATTTAAGGCGACTTTACATCGGGCACCACTGAAGGCGACTTTATCGGGCACCACTTAAGGCGACTTTCTTCAAGCATGGTGTTTCTTCAAGTGTTCGCCACTAAAAGAATGCTTTAACGTTCTGCCATCGAGGTCTTCCAATTTATACGCATTTGGAGCGGGCATCCCCACGACCTTATAAGGTCCTTCCCATTTTGGTGACAACTTGTTGATTCGATCCAAAAGGGTGAACTCGTTGCGACGCCAAACCAGCTCCCCGACGAAGAACTGTCGGGACTTCACTCGCCGATTGTAGTACCTGGCCGTCGCCAATCGCATTCGAGCTTGGACTTCATCGGCTTCCCGCCTTTTCTCTTCGAGTAAGTCCAAGTCCAGACGTCTTACTTCATCGTTCGTCAGGGGCTCGTAATATCTCATCCGATGGGACGCCACAGCTACCTCTACGGGGGCGACAGCTTCCGTGCCATAAACGAGGCTAAACGGAGTCTCCCCCGTTGATCGTTTGGGTGTCGTTCTAACAGCCCAAAGCACGTTTTCCAGTTCGTTCAGCCACTTGCCCTTCAAGGCGTAGACCCTCTTCTTTAGGCCATCCATCACGATTTTGTTGGCTGATTCCACCTGGCCGTTAGTCTGAGCATGGCGTACAGAAGCAGTACGATGCTCGATGTTCAACTCCTCCAGATACTCCCTCACCTGAGAGCCGTTAAACGGTGGACCATTGTCGCTGATCACCACCTTAGGAATCCCGTATCTGGACACGATGTGGGTCTGGAGGAACTTGACGATCTGGTTCCCCGTTGTTCTGGCCAACGCCTTTGCCTCTATCCATTTCGAAAAATAATCGATAGCTACAAGTAAATACTTACATTGACCTTGTGCTTGTGGAAGAGGTCCCACCAAGTCGATGCCCCACTGCGCGAAGGGCCACGCGCTCTTGATGGATGTCAGATTAGCGGCCGGAGCCACGATATTCGGGGCGTACCTCTGGCACGCGTCGCAGGATCGGACCATCGCCGTCGCTTCTTTGTTCATCGTGGGCCAATAATAGCCTAAGTTTAGCACTTTTCTCATGATGGATCGGGTCCCTTCATGACAAGCCGCGACCCCTTCGTGTACCTCCTTCAGGATTCGATTGGTGTCGGGTTCTGCCACACACTTCAAGTACGGAGTCGAGAACCAGCCCTTCTTGTATAGCTGATTGTCCAGCATCACATAATTGGCCGCGATCCGACGTATCCTGTCCGCTGCCACTTGATCATCGGGGACTGCCCCCGTAGTCAGGTACGCGACTATCGGGGTCATCCAAGTTGGCTCCTCCTCCGATCTCGCTTCCATGGCGCACACCTGTGTTGGGTCGATGTTTGATAAGATCACCTTCTCCAAGAAGTGCACCTTCCGATTTTCTTCCAAGGGTGCCCCCAGGGCAAATTTGCTCAAGGCATCTGCCTCTACATTTTCCTCCCTTGGAATTGCCTCGATATCGAAGCTTTTGAAGCTCTCTTTCAGGGCTTGTACCTCTCGCAGATACTTCTTCATTATTGGACTCGTTGCTTCGTATCGCCCTTGAACCTGGTTCACGATTAAAGCTGCGTCGCACTTCACTCTCAAGTGATCGATTCCAGTGCCTTTAGCAATTTTTAGGCCCTTGATAAGAGCTTCATACTCCGCTTCGTTGTTTGTGGCCTTGAATGTTAAAGCCAAGGCGTATCGGAGCGGTTCACCTTCGCCCGGTGGTATCAACAAAAAGCCCGCTCCTGATCCGTCCGAACTCGCGGAGCCATCCGTGTACATCTCCCAGGTATTTTCCTTGTTTGGCTGTTCTGATTGCTCTGCCCTCTCTGGTTGTTCTTCTGTCGGGACCTCCATGGTTGCCCCCTCTACAGGGCCCGCTTCTTCTAGATCGGGGGCTGTAGATTCTGCTATTAAATCCGCCAATGCCTGGTGTAAACACCTAATTTTGGACCACGCGTGACTCGTGTGACGTGTGGCGTACCTAAATGAGGAAATGTCTAAATGTGGCAAGTCGCGAAGCTTCTAAAGATGCTCAGAGCAATATTAGGATAGTTATCTGTATTTTTTCTGAATATTTGTATTAAGTATTTAGAATATTTACAGTATATTAGGAGAATAAATCAGTGTAATTTACTGCTTAATTAGACTAGGTCTAAGTACTATATATAGGGGTCTAATCTACATGTAAAAGGGGGAAAAAACACAAGAGATAATAAGAGACCAGATTTTTTCACCGTGGCTGGCTTTTGGTTGTTTGAATATCAATTTGTTTTTTACAATTACTATTATTATTGTATATTATTATTATTATTATATGGTTTTTTTTTTTACTTCTGAAGTACATCGTCTTCCTCATTCATCCGTAGTCCATCGTCGTCGCCGAGCTCATCACCATCGCACTCAGTCGTTTCGATCCAACCTCGAACAGAATCCACCGGAGTGACCCCCACCGGATGACCGTCGATAGACCATCCCGCACAGCTCCGATGAGACCTAGCCATCCTCCGCCAAAGTTCTAACTCGTCCAACTCCGACTTGCTCTACTCGACACCAAGCTGCCCGGATCACCGTGGTTCTGCCCTCCGTTCGCTGCGCCGTCACCGTCCTACGGTGACCCACGGCTACTCAGCAGCGTGGCTCCGTTCCGACCCCTCCGCATCAACGATCATCAGCATCTCCACCTCCACAGGGCAGCAACCACCGGAGCTCCGCCCTGTTAACGTCGCCGGCTCCGTCCCGTCCCGGCAAGCCACGTCGCCCTGCGCCGGAATCTCGTCCTCCGTCCCTGCAGACTGCTCCACCGTCAATCTTGGCCACCCTGCTACTTCCGTGACAGAAGAACGCCTGGCCGGTCAAGAGTCCAGCTCATCGGAGCCGCGCTCTCTAAGTGGAGGTTCGTCTGCCCTCTTCCGTGCACCGGCGCTGCCCAGTCCCGTCCGTCGCTGTCGAGGTCCGCCAGCCCGGACCACCATCGTTGCCATTGCTGATACTGCTGCTCCGTGCGAACCATATCCTCCCAGCCACAGGTAGTTTTCTTTCTTCTCTGGTGTGTTTTATTTACTTATTTAATAATCACTTTCCGTTAATTATTATTATTTTGCATTATCTTTATTAAATCATGTTAATTATATAATTGAGATGTAAATAAATTAGATTTTTTTTTTTGTGTATGTACGTGACATGTAATTATTTAATTGTATCATGATTTGGAGCATTTTTAGTTTTGTTTAGATTTTACGTCAATTAGGGGTTTTAGATGCTTAATAGTTTTTTTTAGGTTTAGATTTGTTGTTAATAATAATTTTGTTTAATTTTTAGAACGTTAGATCAACTTGATGTGATGCACGTTTAAATTTTAAAGTTGGCAAATAAGTAAATTGAGTACCGAAAGGGCGTAGTTAAAAATCACATTTTTTAAAAATACGTAATGGAACCCCCGAACTCGAATTTCTGATCGAAGACCGATTTTATACCTAGGTGTTTAATTAGTTATTCGCTTAGGTAATTTAGGATTCTAGTTAGCCTAATAATTAACTAGTGGCGACTCTTTTAAAATTGCACGTTTTCAAAACCTAATTCGCCGTAGGTCAGATTTTAGGTCTGACACCTGGCCCTTAATGGCCGTTCTTGGAGCAAAGTGTATGCGAAACTCACTAAGCTCTACTGCCCATTTCACTAATCTTCCCGACGCATCCGGTCGGTTCAAAAAATGCTTCAAAGGCTGGTTCGTCAGCACAGTAATCTCGTGTGCGTGGAAATAAGGCCTTAGCTTCCGAGCAGTAATAATCAACGCAAAGAGGTACTTCTCAACGGCGGGATAGTTTAATTCAGACTTGGCAAACGCCTTGCTTACATAATAAACGGGGACTTGATTACCCTCGACAATCTTTACTAACACAGAGCTAATGGCAATTTCAGAAACAGCCAAATAAAGGTAGAGCGGCTCGCCTGGAACCGGTTTCGCCAACGGCGGGAGGGTGCGAAGGTGCTGCTTGAGTGCTTGGAACGCCTCTTCACACTTGGCGGTCCATTCAAATTTCTTGTTGGCCCTATGGACTTCAAAAAACGGCATTGATCGGTCGCTGGCTTTTGACAAGAAGCGATTCATTGCGGCTAGTCGGCCATTCAGCACTTGTACCTCCCGATGGTTTATTGGAGACTGCATCTCCTCGATTGCCCTCAGCTTCTCAGGATTCACCTCAATTCCTCTCTGGCTCACCATAAAGCCCAAAAACTTCCCTGAGTGGACTCCGAAGGCGCATTTCGTCGGGTTCAAGCGAACTTGATGGAGCCTCATCCGCTCAAATGCCATGGTTAGGTTGTGCACATGATCCTCGGCTTGTCGGGACTTCACCAGCATATCATCCACGTAAGCTTCCATGGTTTCTCCCAGCATATCCCCAAACAGTTTGTTCACCATCCGTTGGTAGGTGGCCCCAGCGTTGATCAACCCAAAAGGCATGACATCGTAGTGATAGATGTCACTGTCCGCATAGAACGCTGTATGGGGAGCGTCTTCCTTGGCCATCTTGATCTGGTTGTAGCCTGAGTACGCATCCATGAAACTCAACAGCTCATGTCCTGACGTGGCATCTACCAACTGGTCGATTCTCGGGAGTGGGTAACAGTCCTTTGGGCAAGCCTTGTTCAAGTCGCAGAAGTCCACACACATTCGCCATTTCCCGTTAGTTTTCTTTACCAGCACTGGATTAGCAACCCAAGTCTGGAATCAGAGCTCCTTAATAAACCCAGCATCGAGCAACCTGCCCACCTCCTGCTGGATCGCGATCTTCTTGTCCGTGCCCATCGGACGCCTTTTCTGCGTGATAGGCTTGATCGCGGGGTCTATCTTCAGCTCGTGTACGATCACATCGGGGCTGATTCCTGGCATATCGCTTGGGGACCAGGCAAACAGCTCCTTGAACTCCTTCAATAATTCAATTAATTTCTGGGCTGTCTCTTCAGTGAGGGCGGACCCGATTCTCACCTTCCTCTGGGGTCCGTCGATCTCGATTTCTTTCAGATCTTCTACGGGGGCGGGACGCCCAAACTCTTCTCTAGGATCCGTGTCTGTCTGAAGGATAGTCATGGCCTCTCGTCTCCTCCTTCAGGTGGCGTTAACATAACATTTTCGAGAAGCCACCTGGTCATCCTTAACCTCTCCGACTCCGTGGTCGGTCGGGAACTTCATCTTCTGGTGCACTGTCGAGGCAACCGCCATCAGGGGGTTAATGGTGGTTCTTCCGATGATCGCGTTGTAGGTCCCCGCAGAATCAACTACCACGAACTCTACGTTCCTCCTTTCTGATTTCCACCCGCTACCAAACTCCACTGGTAAGGTGATTACTCCTAGCGGATAGGAGGTTGAGCCAGAGAATCCGACCATCGGGAAGTTTGCCTCCTTTAGATCTTTCTTCGTCTTCCCCATAGCCTCCAGCGCGTCCATGAATAGGATGTCGGAGGAGCTTCCCCCGTCGATTAGAATTCTCTTCATTTCGAAACCGTCTACATCCAAGGTTACCACCAAGGCATCGTCGTGCGGAGTCTCCACGCCTATGAGGTCTTCCGACGAAAAGGAGATTACCATCTTTTCTTTCAAGGTCCAGGATCGGGACCTCTTACCCAGCACCACCGCCGTAGGGATTCTAGAAGCATAGACTTCTCGGGCGGATGAGGTATCACCTCCAGCAGCAAACCCTCCATGAATTACGTTAATAGTGCCCCGTCTCTCCTTGCGAGCACCGGATGATTCTGGATCGGTTCTCTTCTTTTTTGGGGACCGATCGCGGGATCGGGAACGGGACCGCGATCGGGACCGAGAGCGGGATCGACACCGCTTATCCCCGACGAATTCCTTGAGCTTCCCCTTCTGGATCAGCTTTTCGATCTCCTTCTTCAGTTCCCGACAGTGATTGGTGTCGTGACCATTTGCACGGTGAAATCGACAATAGCGATCCGTACGAGATCCCAAGAATTCTCCGTCCTTCTTTGGAGGGTACCTGGAGATACCTTGTCGTTCCATGACTGTCAGCACTTCCGCCATGGAGCAGTTGAGAGGAATGTCGAGATCCTCCCGCTTATCCTTCCTTGAAGAATGTCTATCGTCCCTTAGATCAGGTCGGCCTCGGTTCCGACTACTCTCGGGTTTGCCCTTTGTCTTACGATCGTCGAAGGGTTTAACCGACTGCTTTCCTTTGTTCGACTTTGGGGGCTCCAGTTCTCCCGCGGCTATCTTCGACTCCTGGACATCGATCTGCCGTTTCACCCTCTTCTGTAATGCCTCCATATTCCACACAGCTTTCTTAGCCACGCTGTGCATCAGGTCGGAGCCATAGGGGGCTGTCAGGTTCCGAATGAAGGTACGGATGGTTTCGCCCTCCGAAATTTCCTCGTCTATCTCTGCTACGCTGGCTGTGTACCGCTGGTAATAGTGTTCCAGCGATTCGTCGGGCCTCTGCACCACCTTGGTCAGGGACCTCACATCTTTAATAAACGTCTCCGACCCTGGTACTTCTGAATGAATCGGTCGTGCATATCTGCCCAGCAAGTGATGCAGCCTAGGGGCAGACTGAAGAACCAGGTCAGGGCTCTTTCTCCAAGTGTGTTTGGGAACAGCGTACACACTATGTCTTCACTCGGGGCTCTTCCCAGACACGCCATGAGGTTTTTCTGGACATGGCGAACTGGATCTCCTTCGCCATCATACTCCTTTATCGTGGGGATGCCTAGCCCAGGCGGGGCTAGGGTGTCGATGAGTCGGGGGACGAAGGGATGAGTGGATCGATCCCTTAGCTCCAACACCAATGGTTTCTGTTCTCCCATGCAGATGTTCACGATCTTTACCACCTGGTCGGGAGTGATGGGACCATTCAAGGGAATGGTCCTGTGCTGTACTGGTCCTGGCCCATCAACCACGAACCTCTCCGGCTGACCGGTCGCCCTACTTCTGTCCTGGCCTCGGGGCGGGACTTCCTGTGCGTTCCGACCCTCTGTTGGTGGGGCCACTTCCTCCAACGAGGGCATCTCCTCCTGCCTCCTCGCAGCCTATCTCCGATCCAAGAGAGCTTCCACGGCTGCCAGAAACATGGGCATGGCTTCCGCCACGGCCCTTGTCAAGTCTGTAGCTGGGGGAGCCTCCTGCCCCCTGTTGCCCTGGTGCTGAGGAGCAATATCTTCGGGATCTCCATTGTGCCCCCCTGTCTGGGAGAGCTGAGCCGGGGGATGGTTCTGGTTTTCCTCCTGTTCCGGTACTGAATCCAGGTTTGTTGCAGCGGGGTGACGGGAACCACCAGATTGTCCCTGTCTTCTGTGCTTGCCAGCCGCCATCGATCGAGTAGAAGGCATATCAGCTTTTTGTTTGATTCCCACAGACGGCGCCAATGTTGGATCGAGGTGGAACTCCGGTACGGACTTTGACGGCAATCCTAGCTCCTTTGCTCCACGCAATCCTGCAAGAGGGGATAGACCGGGCGGTGACCCAGAATCCCTCTCCGATGCTTAAATGAGTGCTCAATACGAACTGGCAAGCAAATAATCTCAAAGGGTATGTAATTCAACGTAAGTTCTGAGGTGACCTCCCGCCCTTTTATAGGCAAAGAGATGCCTCAGGTACCTGGTGAACCGTTAGGGGTGGTTAGCCCGTATCCCGCGTATCTCGGGTGTGATCCCGCCTATCCAGGCCATGATCTTACGTATCTCAGCCATGCCCCGCGTATCTCGGCCACGCTCCGTGTATCTTCACCACGTTCCGCGTATCTCGGCCACGCCCCGCATATCTTGGCCTTATCCTCTGATAACGAGTCCCGACTCCCGTCGGGGACTCCAGAGTTAACTCGTTGTGTCACCGCTCGGGGCCCCTCGTCACCGTGACAGGGCCAATCATTCTCAGGGATTCATCATCGGGGCCTACTTAAAGGCTTCTCATCGGGAGCTTCCAGCTCAACTGTCGGGACCGACTCTGTCGGGACCTTGCCTCGTCGGGACTCCTTTCGTCGGGACCCTTCTCCTAGGTCATCTTGACCTTCATTTTGGGCCTGGTGGGCCTGTTTGCCGTCTCCTCCCCGTTAAAGGGCCTGACGGCTGTAATCGAACCCATCACCCAACATCACGGAGTTGAGTTTGATGAGACATACTCACCTACTGTGCGTTACACCACAGTACAGGCCATTTTGGCTTTGGTTGCAAGCCTCGATCTGGAGTTGCACCAAATGGATGTTATGATTGCATTCCTTCATGGTAACCCTGAGGAAGAGATCTATATGGAGCATCCGGAGGGTTTCATTACTCCTAGCAACAAACGTAAAGTTTGTAAACTCCAAAGATCTATTTACGGTCTTAAACAGTCATCCCGGAAATGGTACCGCAGAATCCACGAGGAAATCGTTGGAAATGGATTCGTGAATCTTCACGAGGATCCATGCGTGTACACAAAGACTTCCGAGTCTAAATACGTCATCTTGACATTATATGTCGATGACATATTAATTGCCACAAATGATGTGAGTTACATGAATGAATCAAAGTCCTGACTAGCATCTGTATTTGAGATGAAATACATGGGAGAAGCCATGTTCATCTAAGGTATTAAGATTGCTAGGAATCGAGCTGCTCGTAAACTATGTCTATCCCAAGAATCCTATATCAACAAGTTGTTGAAAAGGTTTCGACTACAGGATGCCAAACCCGTGGATAAGCCGGTTGCACTTGGGTGCGCGCTGTCAAAGCGTGATGGCCCGAAGAACCTGGCTGAGCGCGAACATATGAAAAGTACGGAATACTTAAGTATGGTTGGCAGCTTAATGTATGCCATGCAATGCACTCGTCCAGACATCTGTTACATCGTGGCCTAGTAGCACGATTCCAATTAGATCCTGGCACTTAACATCTAAAGGCTGTGAAACGAATAATTCGATACATGAAAGGTACTGCCGACTACGCTCTGTGCTATGGAGGTGGAAAACTAGAATTGTTAGGATTCAGTGACGCCGACCATGGTGGCGATCCAGATGATCGTAAGTCCACCTCAGGGGAAGTATTCCTCCTTGCCAATGCCTCCATTTCATGGATGAGCAAGAAGCAAACCTGCGTTGCGCTATCAACAATGGAATCTGAATACGTTGCTCTCTATAAGAACGCACAAGAAGCGGTATGGATTAACATGCTCATAACTGCATTGCTTGGCGTCGAGGACGGGAGTAAACCTGTAAAGGTATACTCTGACAGTCAAACAACAATTGCAGCAGTTAAAAACCCTAAGTACCATAGGAGGACGAAACACATTGATATAAAATATAATTATGCTAAGAATATGGTTGAGGACAAAGTTATCACATTATAATACTTTTCTACTGAAATTATGATTTTTGATTCATTGACTAAACCATTACGCAGGGATGTTTTCGAAAAGCATGTTAAAATGCTGGGACTGCGTAGGGTTTAAGTAGACTGTATCGTGATGACAACTTTTGAAACTTTATTGAAATGGATTGCATTTGAGTTTATGAGTCTTACGACGTCATAATGTTTGAAATTTCATCGAATTTTTATGGTCTATAAACTAGTCGTAGGAGGGATAACCTCCAAAGTAAAATAATGTAGAATGTGGTCCAAGCCTCGCCACACAGGTTCGGTCGTCTTGACGGAGAAGAGGATTCTCTATTAAGTCAAGACAGGCTAAGAACCATGGTGGAAAACCTGGTTAAGTAGAACGATCCTTTGGTTTTTGGAGTAACACAATATGATCCTAATTTTGCAGATCGCCGTTCCGAACTATGTTCATAATAAAATTACATTCTGGGCCAGAAGACAAATCTGCGATAGCATATGACATTTCCCACACCCTGACTAAACTCAGGTTATGCTGTCGATGTGTGCTTCATACTACGTATACCATATTGGACCACGGGGTTAGGCTTAGTTATGCTAGATAGTATCCACGAGATTCAGAAGGGCACAAACTTCTTCATCTTGAGCGTGTGACTGATCTCGGATGCTATATGAAGATGCATCCAAAGTATCCTTACGGACTCAGAACTCATACCTAAGGCCAGGCTCAATGTTCGCTTCCCGGCGTACGAGCGCAGTGCGAAACAAAAAGGCCTAGTGACCACGTCTTAGAAATCGGTTGGGTTTTGACTAAGGGTATGAGCGATGGGGATGGTCAAGTACACCTGAAATTCTCTGACTCTTGTATTCACTAGGTGGCCACCAGCCTCACATTAGTAGAAAGGTTGTGAATACTTGTACGGATGCCCTGGGGAAGTATTCCTATGTAGAAACTGGGCAATTGGTGAATTACAGTTGACCTAGGATACAGTGCGACACTTTATTTTTAACAGGTTGATTAGACATGGGGAATCAATGTTCTGCGGGCGCTACATCACTCATAACAGATGAGTAGCACGATGACCGTCGTGCCCGCCGGTCACACGGCTAACCTCGTTTGAACTATTCGGAGCAAGGGGTGGATCGAACATCAAATGCTGATGTGTTGGACGACAACATATTAATAGGCACCCTCCCATTCCAGCGAGTGGGAGCTATAAGCATTTGGACTATGGGCCGCCGTATTTGGGAGCTCATTAATTAAGTCCATATACATAAGTAATTAGGTAAAGTCACATTAGGGATTTTGGGCTAGGCCTTAAATCTCAGTTGACATGGGAGGCCCAAATTGGGCCTCCCTAAGTAACATGGCCGACCGAATTTATGCTAGGGGTAAAGTGGACTTTTGTCCACTTTACTCTTTTAAATAGGGACCTAATGATGGGTTTTCATAATGCTATTCTGTCTTCCTAAGTAGTGAGATTAAAAGAAAACCCTCCTTCCTAATATTAGCTAGTTTCGGCCGAACTACATCTCCACAAAGGAGGTGCCAAATTGTGTCAAGCAATTTACTCCACGGGATCCATCCCGCGAGAATCGACAGAGGATTTGCTGTGGAGCTAAATCCGCGTAGGGCTTCTTTAACAAGAACCTCTACCGGAACCGTACGGCGGATCGAGAACTCCCCTCAACGGTCTTGGGTTATAGGAAACATTATAGGTATGTGCACCTTATTCCGCTGCGTATTAGTTACCATGCACGTATCTCGGGTTATGTTTCTGTAGTATTAATCCCCTAAATCCTACAATTGCATGTTGTGGCAGAGCCCTGGATTTCAATTAACGAGTTGCGCACTAGGATAGACATGTTGTGATGGTTGTAATTGCCTAGAATCCATGTCTAGAAGTTCGCATAATTGATTTATAACATGAATTGCAAGTCAGCCCCAAATATTTAAAACTGGAAATCAGTCGCCAAATATGCATGCTTATTATAGAGTGATCACGTATGACGCGTATGCAATGATGTGGAGGATGTAGCCACTTGTGATAATTTACTTGAGTAATATAATTATATATACCATCATGATTTCCTCGGAAAATTAGACGCATGACGCGTATGCATGTGATTGGATTGTTTCTTGGATGTGCTTGCGTATGATGATTTACTTCTGTAGTATAATTGTATATGCTTGCATAAATCTTCGAAACGTTTTAAAAAGGGCATTGGGAAAGCCAAGACTCGGTTTATGTTAAAATTTCCCTTTCCGGTGAGAGCGATTAAACCGTTTTAAAATACTAATCTATTAGAAAGGAGATGTCAGTAATGTGAACTCTTTCACGACTTCCTTCCATTTTTTTACTGGTGGTCCGGTTGGTTAGATGTTTGAGGAATCATTACATGTCGCCTTCTGTCTCATAGATATCTGATGTATGCAATTTTTTTTCCAAAATTTTATTGTCTCCCTGATTGTCACATAATTATCAAAGTGTTAGTATCGAATAGAACCGATGGATTCATCATGTGCTATTGAGGTTTTGAATGAGACGAATTACGACTCGTGGTGCAAACGCATGAATGAACTGCTGGATGATAATGGTCTGATAGACCACATTCGGAAGACGGTTAGCTTCCCAGATGCTGGCCTGACCAAGGGGCTAGTGTATGCCCACTTCAAGTGGGGGCAGGACGACAAGAGAGCTTAGGAGTTTTGCTTTCTGAAATTTCTGCGGAAATGAAGGATGAGTATAAAGATGTTCCGGTCACAAAGCACATCTGGGATGGAGTGTTCCTAAAATATGGAAATGGCATAGCGGTATACTCGAGAAAGTATAGAAATTCCGCAGCATGATCAAACCGCTTGAGGATGATAGTCAGATTGCTGAATGGGACAAAATTCAAGCAATAATCGGGATTCTCCCGAAGTCTTGGTGAGCAACAAGGAGTCTCCTGATTGTTAGTGGTTCCATGTTGGATTTTGAATCTGTCCTGAAATTAATCGAGATGGAAGAGGCTTGATTGGCTACGGTTACGAGAGAAACCTAAATGCCAGGACACCCTGCTGGGCATAAAAGGAAATGAAGGAACATGGGGAAGAAACAACAGGCCGTTGACGGTAAAACGTCAACAAAGTCTAAACAAGGCATCTTTAGTTAAAATCGGAGATAGTTTGCAGAGACTACAACCCTGGCCGTATCGCTGACATAGCTGGTCCAAGCAAATCGCATGTTTTCAAGGTATGCGACGTTGGATATGATATGGAAGCATTAGTTTCATCATTTGTCATGTTAACTGATTCAAATCCTTCTTGGATTCTTGATTCAGGTATGACAGACCACATAACCAATGACAATGGATTGTTTTCCACGTTCAGACGGATGCCAAAGGATTCTAAGAGGATATACATGGGCGACAACTCTCAAGTTGTTGTCGAAGGAGTAGGGAACTGCAAATTGTCTATGCGCAATGGCAGAACCTTACTCCTAGAAAGTGTCCTTTTTGCTCCTAGAATTCGAAGGAAGGTTATTTCTGTTACTTCTATTATGGATAATGGAATCGCTTTATTATTTGAGAACTCCCTCATTCGTATAAATAAAGGCATCGTCTTTTATGGACATGCATTTTCCTCTAATAGTCTCATCGTTATGGATTTGAATGGACATGAGAATTCAAATAGAATGTATTAAGTATATCCATGGAAGCAGAGACTGATGCGGCTAGATGGCATGCGAGGTTGGGACATATAGGCTATGAAAGAGTACAGACTCTAGCTCGTAGAGGGCTTCTGCCCGGAGCAAATCACGTGGTGAAAACCACGTGTGAGGATTGTCTAGCCGGAAAGTCCACCCGCAAACCATTCGGCGAATCACTACGAGCCGAGTACCCATTGCATTTAATTCATTCTGACGTATGTGGACCCATGAATGTCATCGCTAGGGGTGGTAAACGTTACTTTATAAATTTCATTGAAGACTTTACCCGTTTCAGGTTTAATCATTTGATTTCTCGTAAATCTGAGGTCATTGAATGCTTCAAAAGCTTTCTCAACCTCGTAGAGAATCAACAGGAGCGAAAGGTGAAAACCTTACGCACTGATAGAGTTGGACAATATCTCTCAAATTAGTTCAACAAGTTATGCGATGAAAAAAGGATTATCCGTCAAACGACGATCCCTAACACGCCGCAACAGAACGGTGTGGCGGCATGACGTAATCGTACACTTCTGGATATGGTTGGAACCACGATATCGCGAGATCAAATTCCAATCTCCTTCTGGGGTGATGCGTTGTTGACTGCCACTCATGTAGTAAACTTATTCCTACAAAATCGGTGGACACGACACCATATGAGTTGTGGACTTTTAAAGAGATGGAGCTTACCAGGCTGCGACCTTGGGGGTGCGCATCATACACGCATCAGACCGACAGCCGATTCAGCTAGTTGAGACCTAGAGGACTGAAAAGTATCTTTATAAGGTACTATGAGAACTCTAAGGGATACGTGTGTTTGTGGTGGCTCAGGAGAATGGTGAAATGGTCGAACATGAGTCCAGAGACGTTACGTTCCTTGTGGACAAATTTCCAACGGTTGGTAACATCAAAACGAATGAAGTCTTAATTGAACTAGAACATGATGGTGATGTTCAGGTCCCACTTACTCCGAGTGGGAAATTTGATGCAAAACACCAATGGACGACATATTAAATGAAAATGAAGGAATTTTCATAATAAATCTAGTGGGAGGAGTCAATCTGACCACGCGGATCACTATTGTTGTAATTGCGAATCAAGTAGAACTTGATCATCACGTTGCTGAAACGCATGAAGAGAATCTTATAATACCACAACTACCTGTTGGAAACATTGGGAGAGGGACGGGTAACTTGGTTCCTGGTACAAGTAACCTAGGAATTAATCTCGGAGGTGGAATCCTGAGACCAAGAGGTCGTCAAAGAAAAGTTGTTGGTGAAGGATCAAACACCGCGTTGTTGGTGAATGTTCAAACACCGCCCTTGTTTCCAGTGAGAGCATTGTTCTGAGTAGGAGCATTTTTCCGAGAGGGAGTGATGGATATACGCTCAATTTAGACCCATTTTTATTCGGATTGTATTATTTTAGTTACCACACGAATGATTGTAAATCGAAACCTTAATCCGAACACGTCACCCGCAGCAAAATGATCCGGACGGGAAAAAACGCCCGCCCCAACACGTTGTTGGTCCAATCTCTCCGAGGAGAGACCAGAACTGGCCGGTCTGATCTCTCCTAGGAGAGACTGGACCGACTGGTCCGATCCCAAGTCTTCAGGGTCGGACTTCCCGTCCGACCCCGAAGGTCCCGACACCCTTCCGCCGTGCAGTATTTCCGCCCAAGGGTGTATGCGACGTCCGGAACATTGCCATCCAAATCGTCCCTTATGGCGACCCCACCTCACTTTGCACTTCCGGCCCTTAGAAAATATCACGAACCCTCCCATGCTTATTAAGGGCCTAGTCCTTTTATTACTTATTAACTAAGCTTGTTTAAGAGTTAACGGTGTCATTAACCACCTTTATATCTTTTGAGCCTATATATAGAACCCCACCTCCTTTCATTTATTAAGTTGATATCACTTGAAAGATTTGAGCTCTCCCTTCTCTCTACTTTCTCTCTCTATATTGTTCTAACTTAGGCATTGAAGAGGGTTCGCCGGTATGACCCCCAGCTTTCCCCTCATGCAGGTTCGCGAGGAGACGGACCGCGAAGAAAGTGCAAGAAAATGGATCACGAAAAGAGATTGTCAGATCACGAAGGAAATCTACCCGTAAGTTGGCTATTCGGATTGACGACCCTTCGACCCGATACGCGAGACCTAACTGTTAAGTCTGCTTCCACTTGGGTAGCTTCGGGCTTCTTTTTTACGAACGGGCTCGGGATGTGTGTACAAGGACGGGTACGCCGCGATCCTCGAAACACAATCCTCGAACTAATCTTCAAGTTCTCGACCTCGAACTCTTGAACTTCGGATCCTGCACGAGGGGCAGTAACACTAACCAGCGTGGGAGAGGGGGAAAATGCTGGTTGGGCCCTCTCCGACGCTCAAGTCAGAATTTCTAGAGAGAGAAAGCCTTTTAGAGAGAAGTCAGAGCATCCAGAGTTCAAAATGAGGGAGTTGTCCAAAATGAGAGACCTAGGCCCCTATTTATAGGAACCTAAGGATCATGCCCAGTTTTGAACGGCTTGATGTCGGTATGAAGGAAAACGTATACAGTCATCAAGGTGGACTATGCGTGCACCGACTTCTCGCAATTGGCAAAATAATCGGGATGAGCGCGGAGAAAGTCGGTAATTCGGACCTCCAGATTATTTAGCAATCCAGAGGTCCGGATTACCTCAAGGTAATCAAGACCGGTCCGAATTGCCTTAGGCAATCCGGAAGTCCCCCGGTCCGGGTACCGCGCGTATTCCAGACCGTTTTTGGACTTGGGTGTCCGTAGAAGAGTTCTTTTACGGGTTTTTGAGTATTTTGTGAGGCTCGAAATGTAAATACGAATCTGAATTGGACAGATATCTAACACTTGCCCCCGAGTCAAGTAGTGGTTCAAAACCCATGCTTGACTCTTTTTAAGATAAGATATTCGTCCAATTTAGGTTCGGTACTGACCTCAGGGGTGGCCTGTTTGTCAATTCGAGTGTTGGGATAAAAAATTTGACCAACTTCAATTTTCCGCCGTATGTACGTAATCTGTTCATAGGGTTAGCGTAGCGGACAATATGCGTACAACAACATGCAATTATATTCGCAATATCATGTAATGAGTGAAATACTTGTAATAATAAAGAATTTATATGACGTGATAATATCATGGCACATGATGTAAGCATATAACACGTTGTCAACATGTAGATGTCGACATAGTAAACGGATGACGTAATCATGCAATAAGCAAAACACTTAGAATAATATGAAATTGGAAAGCATGCTTGTCAACATGAAGCATGATGTAAACATGGAAAATGATGCAAGTATGTAATATGATGTAAGCATGGAAAATGATGCACACATTCAATTGATACTTAGATTATAAAAATAATCATGTAACGATCATAAATAAGAATCGTTCATAATAAATTCTATGTACGTACTATGAAATAATAATTACGTGTAGTGTGTCATGAAGTATTGTTTAGTTTGTATGCAATATGAACATAGGAGAGATGCAAAGATGCTTGTAAAGGTTGCTAAGGACTTATATGAAAATACATAAAAGTTTAGTCCTTAGCACATGGTGTAGGCACCATTAGTAAAAATTAGGAGAGAGAATACTCATTAGCTTACATCCTTTATAGATAAATCTCCAAGAAGCTCTCCATTCTTTATGAAGATGAAGCTTTTGAGATCATAGATTTGGAGTAGACACATCATTGTTGATATCAATTGGATTCCGGTGTGGCACGTGTCAATTCGGACTCACTTCGTGTTGGTGAGTTCAATTCTGTACATGGTTGGACATTTCGTGATTTCTTTTGGCCTTGATTCAATCTTGAAATCACTATGTACCAAGTTATCTTATCATGCATACAAGGTGTTTGATAAAATGCATTAGAATACTTAGCACCAAATCGGCCAAAAATTTTCTAAGTGCTGAAAATTTTAGAGAAGTGCAAATGAATTGTTATACTCCCCTTATGCATAGTGTTCATTGCCGACATGTTGTTCCATGCCTTAGCTGTTTTTTTAGTATGCTCGATGTTGACGATTGGTAGTTGTACGTACATGGTCGTCAATAGTTGTATGTTAGTAATGATAGCTTAGGCAATGTATGTTGAGCATCATGTATAGACTGTCGGTCATTGTCTGCAAACATGCTAAAACACTTAGAAAATATTTTAACAATATCTAATACTTGTTAGCATAGATGTCGTCGCATGAGCTTTTGTCGATAAGCGTCGCAGAAATGCTTAGGAGGCATTGTGTAGAAGTTGATAATAGCTACTTGATGCATGCAATCCATCATTGTTGATATGTATGCGCGTACATGGAAAAACTTAGAAAATATTATCCCCTTGTCGACATCAATCCTCGTCGACATGTATGTACGTACATGGAAACACTTAGAAAATATTCTCACATTGTCGACATGTATCCATGTCGACATGTATGAACGCACATGGAAATACTTAGAAAATATTCTTCTCTTGACGACATGCATCATTGTCGACATGTATGCACGTACATGGAAATACTTAGAAAATAATCTTCACTTGTCGACATGCATCCTTGTCGACATGTATGTACGTAGGTGGAAATACTTAGAAAATATTTTTCATTTGTCGTCATGCATCCTTGTCGACATGTATGTGCGTACATGGAAATACATAGAAAATATTCCTTGCTTGTCGACATCGATCCTTGTCGACATGTAGGTACGTACATGGAAACACTTAGGAAATATTCCTTGCTTGTCGACATCCATCCTTGTCGACATGTAGGTACGTACATGGAAACACTTAGGAAATATTCGTTGCTTGTCGACATCCATCCTTGTCGACATGTATGGAAACACTTAGGAAATATTCCTTGCTTGTCGACATCCATCCTTGTCGACATGTATGTACGTACATGGAAATACTTAGAAAATATTCTTCACTTGTCGACATGCATTCTTGTCGACATGTATATACGTACATGGAAATACTTAGAAAATATTCCACGCTTGTCGACATACATCCTTGTCGACATGTATCTACGTGCTTGTATGTGAGCATTTGCCCCCACGCTTAGAATCTTTTCTCTATCCCTGGCTATGTACGCTGTATCCATATGCTTGATGTAAACACAGGTTGTATGACAACACCTTGTTGTATGCTAACACTTGGTAATATGCTGACACATACTAGCATGCTGACATCTTGCAATATGCTGACTGACATCCTGAGCAAAACACTTAGAAAATATTTCGCCCATGTAATCATGTATGCTGCGAGTATGAGCTCGATGTCGACATATAAGGTTGATGTGTTGAAGAAGTTGCCCCCCTTGCATGATGCTTGTTACTTGATTAATTGATGTCGGTACACATATACGTCCTTCTGAGGATTTGGTATGTTGATGATCTTTATGACTTGTATCATGTTGTAATGTAGGTCGGACTGATGGAAAAAGCTCGTCTCTGCAGATAGCCGATGTATACAGTAATCCGCTATTAGAAGGAATGTCCGTACAATTGCCCCTGCCACTCTGGAGTTTTCGGACATGGTCGCGGTAAAGGACTTGTGAGTAAGGCATCTCCTTGTATCTTCTTTGAAATTGTTAATTCTTCTAAGTTGTTGCTTTCATGTTCCTGAACGCGTGGTTGCAGTTCCTGGCTTTAGCACAATTCTCAAAAGATCCGACGCAGGGACGTGTTCCTCGAGCGATTCTATGTTCTTTACGCCGAATACGACCGTGCTAACTCCTTCTTGCGATAAAGGGAATAGACTTGAAGGTCATGCGGTGGTGCCTTCTGCCCACCGGTCGAGGGACCGGGCCAAGGAGGAGCGTTCCTCCCATTGAGGTAAGCGTTGTTTACTTCTTCACACTTGAAACCTGATCCTGAAGACGGCAGATTTTGATGCACGCATTGCTAATTGTCGCGCTTATGTTGAAGAGCTATGTTGTATTGACGTTGAAGCGACCATTCTTGTCGTGTCTTTCGTACGGATGACGACATTGCATTTGATGTTGACATTATGAACTCTTTGCAATAGATCCTTGGAGATAATGTTATCTCTTGGTTGGCATCAGGTTGTCCGCTTCCAGCATGTTGAACCCTTTGTGAATGGGTTGATGTTGTTTTGATAATTCTTTGTTTATGCCTTTGCTTGCATGGTATCATCACTTGGACCTGTTTTCAATAATAATAAACATGTGATAACTTGTTAGTAATATTTCATACCTTGAGCTATCTTTATTGTCCGCATGTGTTGGACTTGCATGATAGGATTGAACTCCTTATTGTGATGGATAGAGCATATGATGTTGCGACTTGCGCATTGCAGGGTGTTATGTACACTTGGTACTTGGCCTTTGACATGTAGCAGTGTCGTCTTGTCGTAGCAAGACTTAAATTTATACCGTCTCTTAGTTCCACTCTAAGGCGACGTTGTTGCAAGATACTTCTTGCTGATTTTGTTGTTTTGGCGTTATATGCTAAAGAGCAAGATAACGTTATACAAGACTCGACTTGTTAGGTTAATGAGTTTTGTACAAGGTTTGCTTTTGAAAGCGTATAACATGAAGCGATCCTTTTTCAGGCCTAAGTCTTCATGGTGTATGAAACCTTAAGAGAGTATGCATACGTTTAGTGTGTGGGGTTGTCGTCTAACAAGAGGACTTCCGCCACGATGGGGGGATCAGTCCCACCTAAGTGCCGCATCCTGGTTTGTATGCAGGGAATGTCTATGAACATGAGGATTTGTTTCTAAGAGCATTTTACAGCATGCCATTTTTTAGAAGTAAACATGGGGTTTGCCCTTACAAAGAGGATACCACAGCATGCTACTTTTGTTAGTAAATCTTGGTGTTTATCCAAGATATTGCTTGCTGTTGACGCCTTCGGAATAGTCGTCACTTTGAGTAGAGAATTTTATAAGTCCCTTTTTGTAGATAACTTGCAAGTTGTCGTCGCCACATATAAGTTGACTGTGCACATAGTGCGATGGCTTTGTGTTGCCGACATCTTCTTGATATAGCCGCTGTTATGGATGGAGAAATAAACTCCCTATTGGTGTAGATAATAGATATGTTGGCGTTGTATGCCATAAATCCCTCCTTGAACATAATGCTTAGCTTGTATTGTTGAAGTATATATTATGTGCATAGGTTACTACTTGGCATAATTCCAATGTAGTAATCAAAGTGTAGCATGTACCTACGAACAGAGTTGCGCTTTTTTAGATAGTTGCAATGTTTATAAGTTTGCAAAAATATGCAGTTATGAAATTTTATTTTTAGTAATGCATATAATAGATAAAGTAAAGGAGTCTGATACGAGGACTCCTTGTTCGTGCAGGAAACTTCCCTAAGTACGGACACGATAGGTGCGGATCGTGACAGGTGCGCATATGTCGGGAGTAGAGCTTTTCCAAGTATCACCTGCTATATGTGATTGTGAATATTTATGTATGAACAGCGACTATGCAATATTGTATGTGTCCTCTAGTTGATACGCGTTGATGTCTCCTTAGCATGATGTTCATGCCTATATATGATCATTGCTTGGTGTTTCCTTCTTAGAAGAATGGTACCGCATGTTCTTGCAATTATTCGTTTCTTCACTTCGGTGGAATGCCGAGCACTTGTCAGCTTGGTGCCCCCCAAGTCGCTTGGCATTCGTACCGCTGTTTCCTGATGGTTTCTATTACTTCTTCTTCTGACAGTGATGCGCCTACTCGGACCATCCTTTCTGGCTCATCTATCTTGATATCTTGTAATGCTTCAACAAGAGCAAGACGTGCATGATCTATCCTTGGGTTGTCATCAATGACGGGAATTCCGCTATTGTTTGTCTTGACATTATGTTGGAGTGTAACCTTGTAGCAGTCTTCTGATAGCTGCTGATCTCCCTTTATTTCACCAATTCCTGCCTTTATTGGAAACTTGACCTTTTGGTGTGATGTTGACGCTTATCATACCCAACTTATTCATGGTTGTATACCCTAGGATTCCATTATATGCGTCAAGATTTTCTACGATCACGAATGGAACGCCGATTTGGAGTTGTTGCTCTCCTTCTCCTATTGCACATTGCGCGGTGTTGAATTTAATGTCCTGGTTTTGCGATGTATGCTTCATGTGTTCACTTTCAAGGGGCCTGGGTTTGTTTGATGTGTTTCTCCATACACTTGTGACTCTTTCCGAGGTTGTGTCTGTGTGACGATTGTGCACATGGTTGAGAGATGTTATACTGGTGGAATCCTCATCTTCTCCTTTGTTTTTGCCGAAGATTAGCTTTCGCTGTCGGCGTACGTTTTGAGTGATACGATCCTTTTTGTGTTCTTGACAAAGGTAAACTTGCTGGATGTTGGAAATAATTCTCTAACTCTTTTCTCGTGATGGGTTTGGCACAGGCGTGCGTATAACATAGGAGCGTATCCTGAATTCCTATCTTACACAATGTTGATGACGTTGTCACTTGGGTAATGCCCCCGTCTAGTTTATTATTGCAGCGCGATTTTTAGTCTTGTGCGTATAGAATTCTTTAGGCTCCGTTGCATGGGGGATATTGTATGGCCTAAACAGTTTGTTGTTCCTAGTGCGATAGCTTGTGTTGTTGACACAATTAATATGTGCGTAGTTGTTACTTGGCGTTGTTCCAAGGTAGTATGCATGATATAGTAATGTACCTACGAAAGTAGATTTAACCTCCATTAGATATTTGGAGTTCGTATAACGAATTACAGGAAGGCGTCTACTGATCGCTCCTTTTGAAAAGTACTAAGGCTAATAAACATAAGTTGTACTTAATCTAATAAGACTTAAAGTATATATATGCAAAAATGAAGATAAAGGGATTGATGATGTGTTTGACGTCTTCATAGGTGATTTGTCAGCAAGTTGATTCTGCCATGTGCCACATAGTTCCTCAGTGCATCTAGCGTATTGAGCTCTTCAATCTCTACCTTTGGGGATGAACAAATGTTGGTGTCATGCCCCCCAGTTTTATGGCGCTTGCATCGTTCTTCAACATTCTTGCCAAGGAAGGCAGTCATTAGCCCAAGTGGACGGTGAACTTTGTTTTCCGGGAGTTTGAAATTTGTTTCCTCCTCCTTCGTGCTCGAAGGTTTGTATAAGTCGTCATAATTGGTTCCATGAGTGACGTTGTTTTTCCGGCGCTTGGCGATAGGTGGATTATCATTCGCCTTTTCTTTTCCTTTGCCTTTTCCTGAAGACTTCACATGAGACTTCCTTTGATGCTTATTGCCTTGGTCGATATACTTCTTCATTTCTCCTTTTAAGATTAAGCTGTTTACATGAAACCTTAATCCAACACAGCTTTCCGTCTCGTGGCCATACACTTCATGATTTTCACACCATTTGCTTTCATCTTTTCCCAATGGGCCCTTGCGGAAATTAGAGGGCTTTTTCCACAGCTTGGTCTCCTTTATCTCTTTCAAGATGACGGACAGCGATGTGTTCAATGGAACACAGTTGGTGAGATTGGTCTTTTTGAGCCTTTGGACGTATGACTGGAATGGTCTCTTTTGTTGCGGTTGTGTCTTTTCCCAGGAAGCGTCTATCTTTTCCTCAATAATTGCCTTCAAGGTTCTTGTTGTAAGTCCCGTGATTGGGACATCATCGTCATTAACAGGTTTTTTCCGTCCATCCTTGTGACAGATGTCAGCATCGTCTTGGCTTGTCCTCGTGGAAGAACCTTCCTTGTGTATTTTTGAGCGGGAGGTTGGAGGTTGTTTCCATGCCCCTTCTTGGTGTTGTGCTATCACATACAGGTTGTATGAGCGTGCAGCTCCTTGTCTTGGTTGTTGGTACTGGAAGGTACCTTCCGTGTATTGCCCCCCTATTCTTTGGTGCGGTGTGTCTTGATGACTTGTGACTCGGGACTTTGTTCTTGTCTCCTTGACTTGTCTGTTGATTGGAGGCAGAGGTAGTGGTGGCGGGGTATATCCTTGGTTCGTTAACATCTTTCGGAATGCAAACAACTCTTCAAGCGCGGTCATCATGGTAGGAGTGACAGGTGGTGGCGGGTTGACACCTTTGTATTGGAGGACTCCTTGGTCGCACTGTGCGAAGGATGCACTTCTTGTTGGCATGAAGAAATCATTGGATGTGGCAACATGCATGTGGGAGGATCCAAGTCGACTTCTTGTCGGCTTCAGCGTGGTTATGACCAAGGCGTCGTGGTACGCAATGTGCTCCTTGTCCTTTGATGAAAAACCAATGACATCTTCAAAAGCGGTATCCTTTATGTCGACATACTCCATGTTGGTATTATGGGACTTGTGCATTGTCTTTACAACGTATACTTCTTGCTCGTATGACTTCTTGCTTTCAACATCAAAGTCTCCATGGATCATATGTATGTTTGCCATATTTTCCGGGTGGGGTGCAATGTATGCTGTATTTTGGACTTTAAGGTCATGCTGTGCGGAAGGCACACTGCTTGTTGGCATGGAGGATGCAGCGCACATGTATTTATGCACGTGCAAATGATCCTGCTGACTTTTTGCCTGCTTCTGTTTGTTGGGTGGCATCCCGTATGGGAACTCTTCATTGATTCCCGTTCTTCGCTCGAACTCATGTGCTGATGCATTATTCTGAACTTCGGGACCGTGCTGTGCGGAAGGCACGTTTGCGGTTGGCACAGATGAGGCGGTAGACTCTGTGTCTGGAATGTGAAAAGGTCCTGGTTGGCTTCTTGTTGGCTTCGGCTTGCTTGCACCCGCCTTCTTCGTTCGTCTTCCTGTCATAGTTTGCGGTATGGAACGACTTTTTGTTCGAATCACGCTAACGACGCCAAATGTTAAGTCTGCTTCCACTTGGGTAGCTTCGGGCTTATTTTTTACGAACGGGCTCAGGATGTGTGTACAAGGACGGGTACGCCGCGATCCTTGAAACACAATCCTCGAAATAATTTTCAAGTTCTCGACCTCGAACTCTCGAACTTCGGATCTTGCACGAGGGGCAGTAACCAGCGTGGGAGAGGGGGGGGGGGAATGCTGGTTGGGCCCTCTCCGACGCTCAAGTAAGAATTTCTAGAGAGAGAAAGCCTTTTAGAGAGAAGTCAGAGCATCCAGAGTCCAAAATGAGGGAGTTGTCCAAAATGAGAGACCTAGGCCCCTATTTATAGGGAACCTAAGGATCATTCCTAGTTTTGAACGGCTTGATGTCGGTATGAAGGAAAACGTATACCGTCATCAATGTGAACTATGCGTGCACCAACTTCTCGCAATTGGCAAAAGAATCGGGATGAGCGCGAAGAACGTCGGTAATTTGGACCTCCAGATTATTTAGCAATCCGGAAGTCCCCCGGTCCGGGTACCGCGTGTATTCCGGACCATTTTTGGACTTGGGTGTCCGCGGAAGAGTTCTTTTACGGGTTTTGGAGTATTTTGCGTGGCTCGAAATGTAAATACGAACCCGAATTGGACAGATATCCAACACTAACATTTGGCGCCGTCCGTGGGTTTTGAACAAACAAGCCTGGCTATCACGAGATCAATGGAAAACAGTCAGCTATCAAGGGAGGATCCCCCTGCTGAAGACATTCCACCACAGAACAACCGAGAAAGACAGCCGGTGCCTCCGGCCTGACAACCAATGCCTCAGGAACCGCAGACAAACCAAGGAGGACCGTCACGCCCAGCTGGGGATCAGTCCTCCACAGCGTCAACACCAATGGCAGGCCGACGTCCACAAAGACAAGGAGCGCAACAGGAAGTGCCACCCCAAGTGTTCCAATACACTGCACCTCTTCAGGGATACCATTACAGAATGCACTCGCAAGAATACATGTATGGAATGCCATCTCAAAAAATTTCGGCATACAACCAGCGTGCTCACATAACTAATCTCAGACCAATGTATTCACAAGGAGCACAGACAGTGACTCCGAGATTCATGTCAGCACTTGATGATCTATTGGCATATATGGAGGCTGTAAGGAACAGACAAGAGAGAAATATGCCACAAGCAGAGCAATACCCACACACTCCGATGGGACAGCAGGAAAATCAAAGAAGGAATGAACAAGTGCCACCTCCAATGGGTAGGCACCAATCCGCCCCTCTAAAGCAAAAATATAACCAAGCGCCGCAAGGTGCATGGGCATATACCCCTTTGAGAGAACACCCGCAGCCACAACTGCACTGGAGACAAGAATTCCAACAACCACCCCAGCAAGGATATCCTACACACACCTATAGTCCGAACTACCAAGGACATGGAATTTCTCCAAGCTCTGTTGTCAGTTATGACATGCCGCAAAGGAATCACAACATATCACCAATTATCTTAACTCAGGAAGAAGTTGAGGAAATGATAACGAGGAAGATGAATGAATCCAAGACGAAGGTGATACACACTCTGAGTGACAATGCCACTCACCCTTTCACAAGGGAGATAATACTCATCAGAGTAAAGGATTCACTGAACCTGATAAAGATTGAAAAGTATAATGGAAAAGGTGACCCCCTAGAGCACATACAGCAACACGAAGCATCTCTTATGGGAAGGACAAGTGATGACCGACACACCGCACTACTGTTCCCAAACACCTTATCAGAAATGGCATCCCACTGGTTCTTTGGGTTGCCTAATAAAAGCGTCCACTCATGGCAATATCTAAAATCAAAGTTCCTCCAAAGATACTTGGGAGAGAAAAAATTGCTAAAGGCGACAAATCCAATCGATGATGTCAACCAGGAGAACGATGAATCATTTTCAAGCTATTACACCAGATTCAACCAGAATTTGGCAGACATACAAGGAGATATGACTGAGGGCGAAATAGTGAGAGCTTTCATAAGGAATTTAGGGTGTTTCTGTTCGACTTTAGCTGAAAAGATGGCCAAAAAGCCTGCAGGCAATTTGGAATAGCTGGCAGCAATGGTGAAAACCCACATAGACTTGAAAGGCATAGAACGAATAAAAAGGCAAAGATTCAAGCCTCCGAGCAGGAAAATGTAAAGCAAAGCAAGGGTAAACCACCCCAAGCGCCCCAACCCATCAAACAGAATGACCGGCGTCCTTCCTAAGGAAGAAATCAACCAGGAGACTTCCAAAGGGCAAAGGATTTTAATGTCATGAAGTTTGTGCCATTAAGTGCACCGCCAGCAGTCGTTCTGAAAGAGATGAGATACCTACAGATCTGGACACCTCCAGCAAGGTGGAGAAACCCATTGGTTGGGAATGAGAAGGATAAATGGTGTGATAACCATGAGTTACAAGGTCACAACACAAACGA
Source organism: Clarkia xantiana subsp. parviflora (assembly GCA_036873135.1). Classification (NCBI taxonomy): domain Eukaryota; kingdom Viridiplantae; phylum Streptophyta; class Magnoliopsida; order Myrtales; family Onagraceae; genus Clarkia; species Clarkia xantiana. The sequence continues at coordinate 9,305,366 of JAPTYO010000013.1, read as the reverse complement.
TTTCTTTAGTTTGAAGTTGAGAATCAACAATGTGATACAAAGGGGAGAGCTGAAGCAATTCGTCGATCACAGGGGCAATAACGCACCTGCAAAATTTACGGCCAAAGATAAATGAAAAGAGATGGTTGAATACAATGATCCTCCTAACAAGAGAGGAACAATAAACATGATTCATGGAGGAGAAGGAGCAGGTGGTTTAACAAGAAACGCAAGAGAGGTGTATTCCACCAAAATCTACTTTACGCCGAAATGGAGGAAAAGATCAAGAGAAGAAGAAGAGATGGTGATCGAGTTCTCTGAAAAAGATAAGAGCCACATTGTCTGTCCACATGACGATGTCTGGTAGTAACTCTGGACATCGACAACTATGATGTAAAGAGAATACTAGTTGATGGAGGCAGCTCGGCTGACCTACTGCAAATCCAAGTGCTGAAAGAAATTGGGAAAACAAAGATGGATCTCCGACCAGTTTGTTGGATCACGGGCGAAGCTCCGTTACGTCCTTGACGGAAAGCTTGGACTCCTGGGCTCCGCGTAATCCTGCAAAAAGGGATGACCTGGGTGGTGACCCAGAATCCCTCTCCGATGCTTAAATGAGTATATGATCAATGGGGTGGCAGCAGTAATCTAAGTGCCTATTAGATAGTGGTGTTTTCTGAGGTAACTTCCTCCTTTATATAGGAGGGGGAGTTACTCAGTTACCTGTGACCGCGATTGGCCGTTTTGCCCATGATTCCGTATATCTCGCTACGATTCCGTATATCTCGTTCGGGATTCCGTAGATTTCTCCCCACGCTCCGCGTATCTTACCCATACTCCGCGTATCTCGGGCACGCCCTGCGTATCTCGGGCACGCCCTGCGTATCTCGGGCACGCCCTGCGTATCTCGGGGAGTTTATCTATATCTTTAACCGTTACTCCACTACTCTATCTAGTAGGCGGGTTTCGCGGTCTTATCCTCTGATCACAAGTCTCGACTCCCGTCGGGGACTCCAGAGTTATCTCTATTCCAGGTCACCATCCAGGACCCTTTGTCTCACGAGACAGGTCCAGCCTCTGCGGGGCTTTTGTCATTGAGGCCTTTACTAAGGCATATCAGGGCCTACTCGGAGGCTTCTTGTCGGGAGCGTTTAGCTCAAGTATCGGGGCCGCTATCGTCGGGACCCTTCATACTGGGCCTCTGGGCCTTCCAGGCTTTTCACGAGGCCCACTGGACCTACTCGCCGTCCATTGTCTGTTTACGGGGCTAACGATTACATCGGAACCCATCATTTGCCCCCAAGACATGGGGGACTTTTAGTTCGTCGTGTCTTCCAGTTCAGATCTTCTGACCTCGCTGTCGGAGGCTTTTGTCTTCATACCTCCCGATACCGCCGTCGGAGGCTTTTACCTTTACATTTTTGCTACCTCAGTCGGAGGCTTTTGCCTTGCGCGTGGTTGTTGTATGACAGAGTCTCTCACTCATGATTACTTTGGGCCCACTGGACTTTGTGGGCAGTTGCCAAATCCGAGGAGACTCCTCGGTTACTGTAGCATTAAATGCTAGGGATTATGAAACGCCTCTCAACTCGGCGTGACTGTTGCTTTCTGAAAAAGCACTTATTACGTCACCACGTCTCTTCCGTACCGTCCCTTAGTCTTCGATGGTCAAGATTAAATCGTTTCGTTTTCAACGGTCAAGATCAAATCCGTTCGGTTTGTCCTTTTGCTTATAAAAGCAGGAACCCTGGCATTATTCACTTCTTCTTCTCTGCCCTCCTAATTTCCGCCATTCTTGCACTCGAAGCTTTTCCTCCAAGTTCCTTCTGCTGTCCAAGTGATCCAAGACCTTCAATCTTCCGATCCTCTCTTCTTCTTCTTTCGGCAACCATCCATCATGTCTGGTAAGGACTTTCTTCTCTGTTTTCATGGTTTACTGGTGTTTGTTCTTCTTTTCTCAAATCTTCTTGTTTGTAACCGTTTTTAGACGAAGCTAGTTCTGAGGCTAGGACTCCTTTCACCTTTGAATTTGCTGTCAATGAGATTTCTGAGACCTCATATGAGGCTTCCCTTCGAGAGGGGTGCATTACCCCGGATTGGGAACCTCGTTTCCCCTATGAGTCTCAGTCTGCTGTCAGGAGGAAGCACATCGTCACACGTCCTCAGGTGGGGGAAGTGTTCGTTTCCGTCGGACAGATAAGTGCGGGGATTCGATTCCCCTTCCGCGGGAATCTGGTGGAGATGTGCAATTTCTACAAGACGCACCCTTGTAGTTTCTCTCCACACGCCATCCGCGTGTGGAATGCCATCCATTTTTTATGCCATCGCCAGCAGTGGACGTACAGTCTACTGCTCTTCCGCACCTTCTATGGAATGAAGTGCAATAAGGCATGTGTATGCTCTTTCTCTCCCCGACTCCCCAAGTGGACAAAGGAACAACTTTCACGTTTTGGCTGGGATAGCGAAACCTGGAAGTTCCATAAGGATCGGGTGCTGATTCGTGACTCGGGGTCTGATAACAGCGGATGGAAGAAGTATTACTTCTTCGTTCAACATAGCTCTGTTCCGTGGCCCCGATGGGAGGTCGTGGCGGACCCTGCCCCCAAGCTCGAGGCCTACACTGAAGATGACCTCAACACTCTTCAGATGGTCCAACTCTACCGTTGGGGGGATTCCTTCATACCCCTCGACGCCAACAAGCTCATGGAGAAGGACTTGATTCACATCGGAGTCCGGCTCCTCGATTCTGTTTCCAAAGATTTAGTCGTCTGGGTAATTCTTCTAATCACTTTGTCTTTTATTTTTGCAGCCAAGAAGGCTTCTCTGCCGACTCATCTCATTATGAAGCAGGGCGAGACTGATGCCGTCCCAGGTGGCTCCAAGAGGAAGCGAAAGTCGCTGAAGAAGGGCGCTTCCTCTTCCGCCACTCCATATGCTGCCCCTCCGACCGAAGAACAGGTCGTGGCCAAACGAGCCAGGAGGGAGGAAATTGACCAAGCCTTCGGGGTTACTACCGCCGAGGAAGGTAAGCGTGTCCGTCGTGCTATTAAAAGATATATGAAACTGGTTCCCAAGGAGTTTATCCCGGCTGATCGGGAAACGCGGGTTCGAGAAATCAAGTACATCCTTCGAGGAGAAATCCCCCGCGTTCTCAAGGCGGGATATTACAACGTCTTTGGGAAGAACCAACACTTCGATCGTCAAATCATCTGGTGCCCTAAGGACACTCTTCCTGACTTTATTCGTCCCGCCACCGCAGGTCCATCAGAGGCTGTCACTCCGAGGCGTGCTGTTACTCCGGCCCGGGCCACGACTCCACTGGCGCCGATGACGGAGGAAACCTCGACGGAAGCTCAGTTCCGTCAGGTGACTGACTTGGAGGCTTCTCCTTCTTCTGAGGAGCCCAATGATGGTGGTCTGCTTTTCCGTCGGAAGCGAGGTCAAAGCAGTCTGATGCCCGTCGTGGAGGACGTGTCCCGGAGTCCTCCTCCTGAATTCCGCACTCCTACTCCCGAGCCACCAGTCGAGGTGGTTCCTCCGGCTGAAAGTTCCAGGGTCGTCCCCCCTCTCCCCGTGGATGAAAATCTTTACAAGATTTTTACCCCCGACCAGGAGGCGGCTCCCTGGGACCCGATTGAGTCTCTCCGAGGGATCCCGCTCCAACGGGGAAACCATGAGCCTGAATTGGCCCTGCATCTGCTGGCGGGGTCAGTTCCTCCAGCTTTCAGGCGGCCAATGTCCTTGGCGCGGGAGGACCTTGAAGAGGAGATCCGCGAGATGGCTATTCCTCGGTTGGAGGTAAGACTTCTTTGTTTTACTTTCTTCCTCATTCTTGTCTCCGATTGCTGTATTTCGATTTTTTCCTTCCTTCTCTCAGGACACCGCGAACCAACAGCGCTGCTTCGGCCTTATCCTGGCTCTGAAGGGTGCTTTGGAGGAGGCTCAAGCTCGGTCGGACACCGACGCGTTGGCCAAGCTCCAGGTGGACCTCGACGAGGCGGTGGAGGCCAGGAATAAGATGGCCAAGGAGAAAAATCTCCTTGACGAGATGGCTTCGGGCCTGCTCAAGCAGGTTCAGGATCATGAGGCTGTCATGCGTCGGGAGCGGAAGATGGTCCAGGCAGATAATCAGCGGCATGAGTCGGAGAGGAGGCAGCTCATCCACGAGAAGGGTGTTCTCGCGGAGGCTCTTGCGGAGGCCAAGGCGGGGCTTGAGGCCAAACTTGCTGAGGCCAAGGCCCAAGGCCGCGAGGAAGGTCGCCGGCAGGGCCACGAGGAGGGTCTCCTGCAGGGTCGTGAGGAGGGCCGTCTGCAAGGCCGCGGGGAGTATCGGAATTCTGAAGAATTCAAGGTGGATGTTGTAGGGTTCTGCAAGTCCGAGGTGGAGGACGTTCTGTACAACGCCGTCGAAGAACTCTACACAGCCTACGAGGATTCCATCGACTTCAAGAAGTCCGAGACTCTTGCCCCCATCGCGGAGAAGTACTTCAACCTCCCCGCGGAGAGTGAAGAGACTGCTGCCGTGGACCCGACTCCGCGGGCTGCGGAGCCTTCTGCCCAGGCCCCTCCGATCCTTGCTTCCTCTGATGCTGCTGAGGACCCTTCTTCCAACAAGGATCAAGCTTAATGCTCTATCTTTCAGTCCTTGTAGTTTTTCTCCTTGACCTTTTGTATTGAACCTCTTTGGCCTTCGAGCCTTTATCTAAGTAGTTTATTCAAACTATTTTGATTCCGATTGCGTTATTTAAAGCGACTTTAGACTCTCTGCTCAGAGCGTTCCGATGCACCATTTAAGATGACTTCATACGTCCCTTCGACGCTTTACTCGAGACTTTACCACTTAAGGTTTCTTGTCTTATCAGGACTTCACCACTTAAGGTTTCTTGTCCAATCAGGACTTCACCACTTTTCTTGTCCAATCGGGACTTCACCACTTAAGGTTTCTTGTCCAATCGGGACTTCACCACTTAAGGTTTCTTGTCCAATCGGGACTTTACCACTTAAGGTTTCTCATCCCTGCCTTTCAAGGCCTATTTTCCCCATCACTTAAGATGATTTTTCACACCCCTGAGGGCTTTTACCGCGCCGAATCAGACGACTTTAATCGTACCCTTCAAGGGTTTTTATCGCGTCTTTACCAGACGGCTTAATCGTACCCTTTAAGGCTTTTTGCCGCATCATATAGACGACTTACGCGGACCTGCTAAGGCTTTTTCGTACCTGTTAAGGCTTTTGGCCGCATCATATAGACGACTTACGCGGACCCATTAGGGCCTTTTCATACCTAGGCTTTTGGTTGCATCATAAAGACGTCTTACGCGTACCCCGTAGGGCTTTTGTCCGTACCTGTTAAGGCTTTTGGCCGCATCATATAGACGACTTACGCATACCCCGTAAGGATTTTTATCATACCTCGGAAGGCTTTTTATCGTACCTCGGAAGGCTTTTTATCGTACCTCGGAAGGCTTTTCTCGTACCTCGGAAGGCTTTTGTCGCGTCCTTCAAGACGTCTTACTAATACTTAGAACAAATCTAACAATAATTTGATCGGAAGCAACTTCTTTTATTAATAACTCCAAGTTTTGCTTACATCGGATTGATAGATAACTTTGCGCCATTCGCGGCGACTTAATATCAAACATGATACTTCTTCAAGTGTTCGCCACTGAAGGAATGCTTCAACGTCTTGCCATCAAGGTCCTCTAGCTTGTATGCATTGGGTGCTGGCATCCCTACGATCTTGTAAGGTCCCTCCCATTTTGGCGATAGCTTGTTGATCCGATCTTGATGAATGAACTCGTTCCTTCGCCAGACAAGTTCTCCCACGAAGAACTGTCGAGATTTGACACGTCGATTGTAATATCGGGCTGTTGCCAGACGCATCCGAGCCTGGACTTCATCAGCCTTCCATCTTTTCTCCTCAAGCAAGTCTAAGTCTAGACGTCTCATTTCCTCGTTCGTCAGAGGTTCGTAATATTTCGCGCGATGGGACGCCACCGCTATTTCCACGGGAGCGACTGCCATAGACCAGGCCAAACGGAGTCTCCCGTGTCGACTGCTTGGGTGTTGTTCGAACAGCCCACAGCACGTTTTCCAGCTCATCCAGCCAATGGCCCTGCAAGGCGTAGACTCTCTTCTTCAAGCCATTCATCACGATCTTGTTGGCTGATTCTACTTCGCCATTGGTCTGAGCATGGCGGACTGAAGCGGTCCGATGCTCTATGTTCAACTCCTCCAGGTACTCCTTCAACTGAGCCCCATTGAACGGAGGGCCGTTGTCGCTGATCAGCACTCGAGGAACCCCATACCGGGATATGATCTGAGTTTGAAGAAACTTGAGGATCTGCTGTCCCGTCGTCTTGGCCAATGCTTTAGCCTCTATCCACTTTGACAAGTAATCGATAGCCACGAGTAAATACTTGCACTGACCTTTCGCTTGGGGAAGAGGTCCCACCAAATCAATGCCCCATTGCGCGAAGGGCCAAGCACTCCTGATGGGCATCAAGTCCGCGGCGGGAGCCACGATATTTGGAGCGTACCTCTGGCATGCATCACAGGATTGGACCATCGCTGTCGCTTCCTTGTTCATCGAAGGCCAATAGTAGCCTAGGTTCAACGCCTTCCTCACGATAGATCGGACCCCTTCATGACAGGCCGCGACTCCTTCGTGTAGCTCTCTCAAGATCCGATTCGTATCAGGCTCCGCCACGCATTTCAGAAAAGGCTTCACATGCCCCTTCTTGTATAACTGGTTGTCCACCATCACATAATCGTTCGCAATTCGACGTAGCCTGACAGCTGCCACTTCATCATCTGGGAGTGCCCCCGTAGTCAGGTATGTGACCATCGGGGTCATCCAGGTGGGTTTCTCTTCCTCCTCCGATCCTGCTTCAATAGCGCAAACCTCCGTTGGATCGATGGTTGAGATAATCACTCTCTCCAGGAAGTGCACCTTCTGATTCTCCTCAGGGGCCACTCCTAAAGCAAACTTGCTTAAGGCGTCTGCCTCCGCGTTTTCTTCCCTCGGGATTGCCTCGATATCGAAGCTTTTGAAGCTTCCCTTCAAAGTCTGCACCTCATGCAAATACTTCCTCATCGTCGGGCTCTTGGCTTCATAGTTCCCCTGGACCTGATTCACGATCAAGCTGGCATCGCACTTCACTTTCAAATGGTCGACCCCCGTACCCTTGGCAATTTTGAGGCCCGTGATGAGAGCCTCGTACTCCGCTTCATTGTTGGTGGCTTTGAATGTTAAGGCCAAGGCATATCGCAGGGGCTCGCCTCCACCGGGCGGTATCAATACGAATCCTGCCCCTGATCCTTCTACACTTGATGAACCATCAGTGTACATTTCCCAAGTGTTCTCCTCATTTGGCTGCTCTGGCTGTTCTGTTATCGGGGCCTGTTCTGCTATCGGGACCTCCATGGTTGCCTCCTCTGCGGGACTCGCTACTTCCAGATCGGGTGCCGTAGACTCAGCTTTAAAATCAGCCAATGCCTGGCCCTTAATAGCAGTTCGCGGAGCAAAATGTATTCGGAACTCCGTAAGCTCGATGGCCCATTTAACCAATCTCCCCGACGCCTCCGGTCGGTTCAAAAAGTGCTTCAAGGGCTGATTGGTCAACACTGTAACCTCGTGTGCATGGAAGTAAGGTCGGAGCTTTCGAGCGGCAACAATTAACGCAAAGAGATACTTCTCAATGGCGTGATAGTTCATTTCTGATTTGGCAAATGCCTTGCTTACATAATAGACAGGCACTTGGTTTCCCTTGACAATCTTAATCAAAACAGAACTAACAGCAACATCAGAAATAGCCAAGTAGAGATAAAGCGGCTGGCCTGGAGCCGGTTTCGCCAACGGCGGGAGGGTACGGAGATGCTGCTTGAGTGCTTGGAATGCTTCCTCGCACTTGTCGGACCATTCAAACTTCTTGTGAGCCCTTAGCACATCAAAAAATGGCATGGCTCTGTCACTCTCCTTGGATAAGAATCGATTCATCGCGGCCAACCGGCCATTCAACACTTGAACCTCCCGATGAGTCTTCGGGGACTGCATCTCCTCGATTGCTCGCAGCTTCTCGGGATTCACCTCGATTCCTCTCTGGCTCACCATGAACCCTAGGAACTTCCCGGAGTTCACCCCGAAAGCACACTTGTCTGGGTTCAACCGAACCTGATGAAACTTCATCCGCTCAAACGCCGCCGCCAAGTTTTGAACATGGTCTCCTGCCTGTCGGGACTTCACAAGCATGTCATCCACATATGCCTCCATCGTCTTTCCCAGCATGTCCCCGAACAACTTGTTCACCATCCGCTGGTAAGTTGCTCCGGCATTGATCAATCTGAAGGGCATCACGTCGTAGTGGTAGACGTCACTATCAGCATAGAAGGCTGTATGGGGGCATCCTCCTTCGCCATCTTGATCTGGTTGTATCCGGAGTAGGCATCCATGAAGCTCAACAGCTCATGTCCTGATGTGGCATCCACCAACTGGTCAATCCTCGGGAGCGGGTAGCAATCCTTCGGGCAGGCCTTGTTCAAGTCGCGGAAATCGACACACATCTGCCACTTCCCGTTACTCTTTCGTACCAGGACTGGGTTGGCTACCCAATTCTGAAATCGGAGCTCCTTGATGAATCCAGCGTCGAGCAGTCTGCCCACCTCTTGTTGGATCGCGATCCTCTTGTCCGCGCCCATCGGACGTCTCCTTTGCGCAATAGGCTTGTTCGCGGGGTCAATCTTCAGCTCATGCACTATTACGTCGGGACTGATTCCTGGCATATCACTCGGGGACCAGGCGAACAGCTCCTTGAACTCCTTCAGGAGCTCGATCAGCTCTCGAGCTCTTTCTTCCGACAAAGCAGACCCGATCTTCACCTTCCTTCGAGGTCCGTCAATCTCAACCTCCTTTAGATCCTCCATGGGGGCGGGACGCCCAAACTCCTCTCGGGGATCGGCGTCGGTCTGCAGGAGCGTCATGGCTTCCCTCCTTCTCCTTCGGGTGGCATTGACGTAACACTTTCGTGACGCCACCTGGTCGCCTTTAACTTCTCCGACACCATGGTCAGTCGGGAACTTCATCTTCTGATGGACTGTCGAGGCGACCGCCATGAGAGGGTTAATGGTGGTCCTCCCGATAATAGCATTGTACGTTCCCGCGGATTCTACCACGACGAAATCCACGTTTCGCCGTTCCATCTTCCAGCCACTACCAAACTCTACTGGTAAGGTAATCATCCCCACCGGATAGGAAGTCGATCCAGAGAAGCCCACCATCGGGAAGTTCACCTGCGTCAGGTCCTTCTTCGTCTTTCCCATGGCCTCCAGGGCATCCATGAAAAGAATGTCGGAGGAGCTCCCTCCATCTATCAAGATCCGCTTCATCTCGAATCCGTCTACGTCCAGGGTCACGACCAAGGCGTCATCGTGGGGGCTCTCCACACCTATCAAATCCTCCACCGAGAAGGAAATCACCATTTCCTCCTTTAGAGTCCACGACCGGGACCTCTTGCCTAGCACCACAGCAGCGGAGATGCGAGAAGCATAATTCTCTCGGGAAGTAGTGGTGTCACCTCCCGCTGCCATTCCTCCATGAATGACGTTAATGGTTCCCCGTCTCTCCTTACGGGAACCGGAACCAGAAGGCTCTGAGTCAACCTTCTTCTTCTTCGGGGATCGGTCACGGGACTTGGAACGGGACCGCGACCGACTTTTGGAACGGGATCGGCACCTTCCCCTTCCGACGAACTCCTTAAGCTTCCCCTTCTGGATCAACTTCTCTATCTCCTTCTTCAACTCCCGACAGCTATCTGTGTCGTGACCATTGGCTCGATGGTACCGACAATAACGATCCGAACGACCTCCTAGGAACTCTCCTTCCTTCCTCGGGGGGTATCGAGCAAGACCTTGCCGATCCATCACAGCTAGTACGGAGGTCATCGAGCTGTTGATGGGGACACTTCGACCTTCGCGGTTATCCTTCTTCGGAGGACGCCTGTCCTCCCTTCTCTCAGGGCGACCACGGTTCCTACTCCCTTCCGACTTGTCGCTCCTCTTGCGATCATCCGACAGCTTGGACGATGGCTTTCCTCTTCCCGACTTTGGAGGATCAAGTTCTCCGGCAGCAATCTTCGACTCCTGGACGTTGATTTGCTGTTTCACCCTCGCTTGCAGGGCCTCCATACTCCACACAGCCTTCGCGGCTACACTGTGCATCAGATCGGACCCATATGGAGCAGATAGGTTCCGAAGGAAAGTGCGGATGGTTTCTCCCTTCGATATCTCTTCATCGATCTCCGCGGCACTGGCAGTGAATCGTTGGTAGTAATATGCCAACGATTCGTCGGGTCTCTGCACCACCTGGGTCAGGGACCTTACACTCTTCAGAAGACGCCTCCGACCTTGATATTGCTTAATAAACCGATCGTGCATGTCCGCCCAACACGTAATGCATCCTGGCGGGAGGCTGAAAAACCAAGTCATGGCCCTTTCTCCCAGAGTGATCGGGAACAGCGAACACACGAGATCATCGTTCGAGGTTCTACCCATGCAAGCCTGGACATGTCTCTATACATGGCGGACTGGGTCTCCTTCACCATCGTACTCCTTGATGGTCGGAATGCTTAGCCCTGGCGGAGCGACAGTATCCAGCAGCCACGGAATGAAAGGATGGCTGGATCGATCCCTCAGCTCCGATGTCATCTACTTCTGGTCACCCATGCAGATGCTGACGATCTTCACCACCTGATCAGGGGTGATGGGGCCATTCAGGGGAATGGTCCTGGTTTGCACTGGTCCCGGGACGTCGACCACGAACTTCTCCGAGTGCGCGGGTTCCTTACCTCTATTCCCGGGTTGAACTTCCTGGACCTCCTGTTCTTCTGGGACCACCCTCGGAGGGGGTGGGGGCAGCTCTTCTCGCGGAGGCAACTCCTCTGCCCTCCTGGCAGCTTCTCTCTTGTCCAACAGAGCCTCCATGGCTGCCAGAAACATAGGCATAGCATCTGCTACCGCCTTGGCCAACTCTGAGTTCGAAGAAGAGCCTGCTTCCCTTCGCGGGACCTCCTCTCTATGCCCCACCGGGTTTGGGGGAGCATCCACATCCCTTCGCGGGATATCCGACCTGTTCAGGGTCGTGTCTCGGACCGAGACCTCCTCATCACCATGACCCCTGTCTGGGAAACAACAGGGTATTCACCTTGTTCAGCAACATGCTCCGGCAACGGGGAATTCACGGTTCCAGCGGGGCGAGAACTGCCGGCTTGAACTTGTTTCTTCTTGCCACCACCGGCCATTGATCTGGTAGAAACTATTTTGGCTTTTTGTTAGTTTCCTACAGACGGTGCAAATGTTGGATCACGGGCGAAGCTCCGTTACGTCCTTGACGGAAAGCTTGGACTCTTGGGCTCCACGTAATCCTGCAAAAAGGGATGACCTGGGTGGTGACCCAGAATCCCTCTCCGATGCTTAAATGAGTATATGATCAATGGGGTGGCAGCAGTAATCTAAGTGCCTATTAGATAGTGGTGTTTTCTGAGGTAACTTCCTCCTTTATATAGGAGGGGGACTTACTCAGTTACCTGTGACCGTGATTGGCCGTTTTGCCCATGATTCCGTATATCTCGCTACGATTCCGTATATCTCGTTCGGGATTCTGTAGATTTCTCCCCACGCTCCGCGTATCTTACCCATACTCCGCGTATCTCGGGCACGCCCTGCGTATCTAGGGGAGTTTATCTATATCTTTAACCGTTGCTCCACTACTCTATCTAGTAGGCGGGTTTCGCGGTCTTATCCTCTGATCACAAGTCTCGACTCCCGTCGGGGACTCCAGAGTTATCTCCATTCCAGATCACCATCCAGGACCCTTTGTCTCACGAGACAGGTCCAGCCTCTGCGGGGCTTTTGTCATCGGGGCCTTTACTAAGGCATATCAGGGCCTACTCGGAGGCTTCTTGTCGGGAGCGTTTAGCTCAAGTATCGGGGCCGCTATCGTCGGGACCCTTCATACTGGGCCTCTGGGCCTTCCAGGCTTTTCACGAGGCCCACTGGACCTACTCGCCGTCCATTAGCTGTTTACGGGGCTAACGATTACATCGGAACCCATCACAGTTGACTTACTTTTTGTTGGCTTTTCAGGAGTGACAAGCTATCCGTTGGGAATGATCACCTTGCCAGTCACTTTAGGGCAGGGTTAGACACAAATAATGATAACGTGAACTTCTAGGTCGTGGAAATCTTGGGAGCCTACGATGGGATCCTTGGCAGAACCACAATTAATCTATATGAGATAGTGTCGTTTTGGGTGATCAGCGTATGGCAATGCAATGTTACGTAAACGATATGAAGCGTAAAACGCAACAATCCGACACCATTGTGATGGTAATATAGGGTAAGGCTGAGAATGTAATGCCTTTACAAGAAGGGAAGAAACAAGCTACCAAGATGTTGAAGGCTGGAATGTCACTTCGTTTGAGCAAACAGATCTTTGGGGGTTTGCAAAGAAAGCAGGAGCTGAAAAGGTTGTAAAGGTTACTAGCATACCTTGGCAGCCATACACTGAAAAAGGGAGGAGGACAAGGTAATCTATTGAATGGGGATTCAGGTACATCACTGATATCCGACAGATGCCGGGAGAATCAATCTCAAGCTACTTTGAAAGATTTGTAAGAAACAGAGTCCCTGTGGAGGCATCCAAAAGGGAGGCAATACGAGCATTCTTCAGGAACATGAACTCAACCTCCTTAGAAGATTTTGGAGGATCGTATGGAGTAGTAAAACCATATACAATGAGCGATCTCAAAGCAAAGCTAGAGGATGCATTCGCCAAGGAAAGGAGGCAACATGGGGAAGAAACCATGGAGAATGAAATGAAGATGGACGAAAAAGAAGAGGATATCATGGGAAGGGGAGTGAACTTTAATTTCACACCTCTCAATGTCAAGGTGGACGAGCTGTACAAGGAAGTGTTGATCACGGAGATACCACCATACAAAGGAGAAAAAAGAGCTTTTGTTGGGAAAGATACCAAGGGATGGTGTGACTACCATGAGACTTGGGGACATACGACAAACAATTGCCTAGTGTTGAAGATTGAAATTGAAGAGATGATTCATAAAGTAGAACTCAAGGACTACGCAGCTCTTGAAACAAACAAGCGCAATTGAGACGCCACCCCCAACAAAAAAAAAAACCATATCCTTGGATTTATTTTCCTCAGAAGCATATCTATCTCTCCAGTTTTTCATAAAGACTTATCCTGGTTTTTCAATTTACGCATTTAGAAACTCTTTCCAAAAGTATGTCTTAGGACTCCATCCGCATGCTCTTTTTTGTAAATAATGCATGCATGCATCAAGAGTAATGAATTTTTATTCCAATACTTACAAGTTCATATGACACACTCATTGGACAAACCTTACTCAGATATGCCAACCAAGGGAATGTCACTTTTGACGCCACTAAGAGCGTATTATGAAAGCAGTTCATACATTGTGATTATACAATGTGCTTTCCAGGAGCATATCCTGCGATCAGTGCCTTCCAGGAGCCAATCCTGTGAACAATTTTCGACACCCACAAGAGCGTATCTTGAAAGCAGTTCATACACTTTAATTACACCTTGTGCTTTCCAGGAGCTTATCCTGCGATCTGTGCCTTCCAGGAGCCTATCCTGTGGACAATTTTTTACGCCCACAAGAGCGTATCTTGAAAGTAGTTCATACACTGCGATCCCACTCCACGTCTCTCAGGAGCCTATCCTGCGATCTGTACCTTCCAGGAGCCTATCATGCGATCAGTATTTGACGCCCCAAAGAGCGTATCTTGAGAGCAGTCCTAAAACTGCAACAACATCTTAAGTCGTCCGGGACTCAATCCCACGAACACTTTTAAACGCCCCCAAGAGTGTATCTTGTGACCACGCAACCATTTTAAAAAATAAGGTTACCATATAAAACAATCTTAAACACACCCGGGAATATATCCCGTGCACACACTCGATGCACCTAGGAGCGTATCCTAAGGAAACACTCATAACGTTCCCAAAGAACGCATCTTGAAAAGACCTTCTTTCATACAAGCAAGGCTATATGATTTATACATGAATAACTATGATGATGACACAGGTATGACAAGGAAGAAGAAGGATACAAAGAGACTTCCAACCAAAACTTACTCACAAGGATTGAACTTATGAACAAAACGATCAACAATATTATGACAAGACAAGCATGTCATGACACAACTACACAACCATATGAAAAGATGGAACCTCCCAAGATACCAAAGAAAAGGAAGTCTCAAAGTTAACAATGTCAGGCATTTTGTGCAAGAAAGAAAAATATAGAGAAGCTACAACATATACGTCAAGTAGCAAACCATAAACAACCAAGTATGAAATCGGAAAGATTGACAAAAACCAACACGGGGAGTAAAAGCAAGGGGTTACATACATACAGAAATGTAGGCAAATGATCAAACAGATGCAACTTGGGAATCCTCCCGATCTTGATGTTCACAGGATGACCCCCCAATTGAACTTAAAGATGATGAGGAGGTACTCAACTCATCATCAACAGGAATGACAATCTCAGGCACGGGGGCAACAACCTCACTTTTAGCAACCGCAACCTGTCCTTTCAAAACAATAGCATATCCCAAGGCATAAGTAGAGAAATCACTTAACTCGCCAAAAGGAAAGTCAAGCATGATGCAATGAATGAGCTCAACAAGATACTCCCCGAACTAACGCATCTCAGTATTGCACCGAACATCAAACTCAGCAGCAAAAGCAGGGGAAGACTTGTACTCAGCCACGGCTAAAATCTCTTCTCCACACGACACTTATCCGCAACATTCTTCAACTCCACAGCATGGAGTGAAGCATCAACTTTAGCCTGTCGGCGAACGTCGGCAAGAGTACCCTCAAGGGAAGTAACTTGATCCCGAAGTTTCTGAACCTTCACGTCGGAAAGACGTGTCTTCTCCAATGCATCAACAAGCTCGGTCTTCCGGGAAATCTGACCATCCTGAAGCGCCTTCTTGTCTTCAGATAACTCAATGGCAAGGGATGAGAGGTTGACCATGTCAGCCGTACTCTGAAACAATAGACAAACGTCAAAACATATATCGAAAACCAAAAGGCCAAAGACAAGAAAAAAAGGCAAAGACTCACAGGAGCAAAGCGAGATAACACTCCCTGAACAAAACACCGAGTCTCTTTGGGAGACTTTGGGGTTGGAAGACGATCGCCTGGAGCAACAGCACTGCGTAACACCCGAACTCCAACCTCAGGAGTATACAGAGATGAATGACTATCAAAATGATACTCCTCTAAGCCAATGAAAGGAATCCACTTAGCACCAACGATGTCTTCATTGGTAAGACGACCTAGATCCTTCCAGGTCAAGGCAGGAAGTCGGGTCTTCCCTGCATTGACAAAGACAAATAAGACACAATAACAAAAGTATAACTAAGGCATTTGAGAATTACATACATGAATGACCAGTCTCGTCAACAGAGGCTCGTCCTCTCGATTGGGGGACATAAGGTAAAAGAGACACATCGACATCAATAGCCATCCCGCCACCTTCTGCAGGTCATTTGCCTTTATCAAGTAAAGGGGACGCCTCTTCAACTACCTTCCCTTTATCGTGACAAGGAGTTGGCAAGTGAGCAATAGCCGGGGAATCCTTCTTCCTTTTTGCAATCGAGGGTCCGACCTCAGGATTGGATTTCCTCGCCTTAGGTTTGCTCGAACCTTTATCTGCCGCAATGACTCGCTCAGTCACTAGAGGATATCGCCCTAACAACACAAATGAAACAATGAAGACAGTCATAAGCAAGTTATATAGAAAAAAAAATGAGAAAAGGAACATATGAGAAGCCTCAGTCGCTTTTCCAGACTTAGAAGATTTCACTGCTTGAGGTGCGGAGCCGGAGGACGCTTTCTTCTTGTTGACCACAGTGCGGTCAGAACGATCCGCCTGCACATCATACGATTTTCCATGAAACCAACCTACAAGGAAAAACAAAGAGAGTGAATAAAAACAAGGGAATCAATAACATACCAAATCCTTGGAAGGAGGGGACAATCGGATCCCCGCATCATACAAGTACCTCTATGACACCCAAGATACGAGCAGTAAGACTTGGTCCGGTTACTCCGATAAATGATCTTCATGGCCTCCTTATCAGAGGAAGAGAACTCGCTAAAAGTAGGCCAGTCATCCTAACGATTGGTACGGACGATATTCCAAGTGACGTACTGATCCGTGATAAAGAAGTAATGACCACCCCAGTGACCCATCAAACGGTCCACGAGAGTAACGAAACGGCGATCCTTATCCCATGAAATCTCACCTAATTCCAATTCCTCGAATCGGGAATCCTTCAACAAATGGTGAAGGGTCACCCTGGTCGCCATCCCAATCGCTCTATTATACTGGAATCGGTAGAAGCACTGAAACAAGACAAGAGAGTACCTCCAAGAGTACCATTGACATAACGCTTTAAATCCGACCCTAGCCCGTATAGCAGTAGGGGCTAGATTGACGGGAGAGACTTCGAAAAACCGGCAGAGCTCCACAAGCTAATCACAATACGGGAAACGCAGGCCGTATCGAATTTGGGCCGTGTATACGGCGACCATCCCATTTAGGGGCACAGTCACAGTTCCACGAATATTGCCAAATGATGGGCGAAAAGGGTACAACGGGCCATCTAGATGAGTAATATCACCTAACTCAATATGCTGATGATACTCCGGTCGCTTTAGTTGATTCAAAGACACAGGCATAGAACCTAACTCAGAATCAATAATAGTTTCTAGACTCGGGATGGAATCCGACTCGGACGAATAATTGGACTCAGAATCTGACTCAAAGCTTGACTCTGAGCTAACATCAGGAAAGAAAGTAATGCGACGAGCAGAAGGAATGAAGAAATTACTCATCCTCCTCAAGATATAACGCCTTTTGAGAGTTCGGGTCTTATCGCACCACCACGAGTATAACACCTACAACACCGAATCGAAGGTCAGAGCGGAACGGCGTCCCAAAGACATTCTAAAGTAACCCAACACCAACGTATCGACGGTCATATCACATAACGATGAACAAATGATCACCAAAAGGGGAACCACATACTCACAACCACGTCAACAACGACGTCCGCTTACGTACAACAATATTTTCTATGAAAACGGCCGCGTACATACAGCTACGTTCACAAGGACAATGGCCGCATACATACGAATCAAAAACGACATGATCAAGCAAGTAAAAGCTACGACGTGCACATGCAAGGAACATCTTTGAGAAAAATTGCTATCCAATCGATGCAACAACAATGCAAGCAATCGAGGAAGTATCACAAGTCAAATATGGGCAATCAAAATACGAACGTCCAATACATGTACGAAAAGGCAAAAAGACCGAACCTTGAGAAAACCCGAACCAATGCGAATGGTTGGCACGGAATCAAAACTCGTCAGCGCCGGGAATAAGCGTCGTCGCCAGACCAAGGCCGTCGCTGCCACTGCCCGCCGTCGCCGGAGACCCTTTGCCTTCGTCGTCGCCGGAGCCCGCCTCACCTTCGCCGTCCGGAGCTGCAGTTTCCCTTGCCTCCACCGCCCGAAGCTATCACCGGAGTTCCTACGCCGTCCACCACGCCGGAGAAGCTCCTCGCCGAGCCCGTACTATTATGCCCCTCGTCTCACCGGAAAAGCTCGATCCCGTCGTGCCAAGCTCGCCTCCGGGAGTCACGCCGTCGTGCTTGGTCCTTCCCGCAGCGCTGGAACTTTCTTGCCACCGTGGTAAATAATGCCGGCCACACTCCAAAAAACCGAGCTGAGTAAGTAGCTTGAGATTACTTCGTGGAGAAGAAGATGGTGGCTACTAAAAATGGTAATCCCTTCTCTCTCCTTTATAATTAACTATGGTAGGTCTTCTAGAAATGCTCTAATCTTCACCTTTAATTCAAATTGAGGAAATCAAAAGGCTAGGATTAAAGATGACAACTTTATTCATTTTTTACTATAGTTAACTACACCTCCACCCATGTTAACATTTCTATGTTCATTTATCATCAATCATATACTTAGAATTTTTTCACACATAAGTAATATATTTTTTGCATATAGAATTACCTCGTACATACATACCGACATGAGTTGGATTTTCCTTTATCTATTATCATGATTCCGTTACTTACCTTTTCGAACTCGTGTTTTTAGAACATAGAGATAGAAAAAGCACGGTTCTCGTTATACCCGCATTTATCAGATACATGTCTGAATAAATACATGCCTGTGCTAAAATCCGTGTTTTCCTTGTCCCGAGAAATGAGGATAAGATGTGGTAATACGATCATAGACATATGACAGATTCATCAATTCGTAAAATCACGGGATTGAACTGAGTGTGTTATCCTATCGTAAAATAGAATCAATCAAGGGTTAAGTCATTGTTTGACTCGGGGGCACGTGATGGATATACGCTCAATTTAAACACATTTTCATTCGGACTGTATTATTTTAATAACCCCACGAACGATTGTAAATCAACAATTTGACCCGAACACGTCACCCGCAGCAAAACGGCCTGGACGGGAAAAAATGCTCGCTCGTACACGTTGTTGGTCCAATCTCACCAAGGGTGAGATTGGACCAGCTGGTCCGATTTCTCCTTGTAAGCATATGGTAATGGGCGCTGTAATTGGTAGCCCATAATATGTATAGTTTAACAATTGAACTTGGGTAAATGTCACATTAGGGTAATTGGGCTAGACCGAAATCCCAATTTACATGCGAGGCCCAAAATTGGGCCTCCCCAAATACATAGGCCGGCCGAAACCCTAGGTGGGGTAAAGTGGACTTTTGTCCACTTTGCTCCTCCGATAAATAAGAGGGGTTATGGGATTTTTATGGTTAATAACAATTCCCTCACAAAAGTGTTCAGAGAGAAAAATCCACAACCCCACACCCTGATAGTTTCGGCCGAACCATTTCCCTCACAAAACTCTCCAGCGATCTGTCCCCGTGCCAAGAATCGATCAGAGGCTTTGCTGTGGAGCTTGCATCACGTACGGCTTCTCTAACAAGAACCTCTACGGGTTCCGACCGGAGGATCGTGAACTCCCTCTTGAGAAAATCTTGGGTCTACGGATCATCTTAAAGGTATGTGTGAAACTTCCACTTCTTAATTCCAATTACTAGCATGTACCTTGTTTAAGTATCCGTAGTGATACTCCCCTAATCTAACAGTGGTATCAGAGCCTGTGTTAGGAGTTCATGATTTTGATAAATTTGATGTTCTTGAAATTTAAATATGAAATCCGAAATTTTAAAAAGAAAATTTGAAATTTTTTGATTTTTTAGGGTTCTTGGAGAAACCGAAATTTTTATGATGTTCTTAGTTAAATTTGATGTTCATGATCTTCAAGAAAAGTGTAATGTTTACTAAAATAAAACATTGGATTGTAGATCTTATTAAAATTTGATCTTGAAATTTAACCACTTGTTCCTAATTTGGTGTTTGTGCAGCAAAATTTTAATGATTTTTTCAAGGTAAAGCAAGTAAATTTCGGCACACACACATTAGAATATTGTTTACCATATTTTAAATTTTTAATTAAGGTAACAATATATCTATAATTAGGAACATAAGGATAGACTCACATAAATATATATCACTATCAATATATCTAAATATTTAATAGGGTTAAAGATATTGTTGAGAGATTTTATTGCCTAAAAGATTGAGAAAATATATTGTCAATATATTTGTTACCCTATTTAAAATATTAACAATAAATAAATATTACATATATATATATTGTTGATTGATTTAATCTTAAATATAGAATCTTAGCAATAAATATATATATATATGTTATATTTTGGCCGAATTATATATATATATAATATTGGAAATTATTTTATATAATTACTGTCACTTGGTGGTTAAGTTAATTATTCTTGGACTTTAAAACCCTACTTGGGCCACAAGTAAACATTTCGGCCAACCATTAAAATTTTCATTATTGGGTCGGTCCAATATTAAACCGGGATAGATTTGAATCGAACCGGGGTCAAACCGGGGTAATTAAGTGAATCTAACCGACGGTTTTGTGTGTTGAACCGAACCAAACCCTATTTTATTGGACCAGTTCAGACCGAACCAGATTTAAAATTTAAAATCGGACCAAACTGAACTGGATTTGCCGGACCGAACCGAACCAGATCTGCCAGACCGGGCCGAACCGGATTTCTGAACCAGACCAGACCGAACCGGACCAAACCGAACCGAAATTGACTGAACCATAATGTTTTTCAAAACCGAATTCAAGTCAATTAAATAAAATAGGGTGGTCAAGTTTTAAAATCCAAATGTTTTTGAACATCTAAATGGACTAAACAGTGCTCATAGGGTTGCTAACATTTATGCCTTGTTTCAATTATGGGGATGGATCTCGGAGATACATGTTTTTGGGACTGGATTAAATAGAGAGCTGAATTGCAATTGTTTATTATTCAATATATATTAATGCATGATTAGAAATGTTGTCTTGACATAGTCAAACAAGCTGAACATTTCATGTTGTGGGCGAAGCCCTGGTTAAATATATGGAATGCGTACTAGGATAGACATGCTGTGATGGTTGTAAATGATGGATATACGCCCAATTTGAACCCGTTGACTTCCAAATCGTTTTATTTTTATCACCCCGTTAATGATTGTAAATCGAAACTTCAACCCGAACACTTCGCGAAAACACCAACGGTCCGGACGAGGCCGAAGCGCTCGTCCGGCCAAGTTAGACTCACCTAGGTGAGGTCGGGTGGCCACACCCGACCTCCCCTAGGGGAGATCGGGTCAGCCAACCCGATCTCCCCTAGGGGAGATCGGGTCCTCCAACCCGATCACCCCTAGGGGAGATCGAATCGGCCAACCCGATCTCCCCTAGGGGAGATAGGGTTGGCCAACCCTATCTCCCCTAGGAGGGGTTGGGTGGCCTCACCCAACCCCTACCCTTGGGGGTCGGATTTTCCCTCCCCCCAAGGGCCCCGGCACCATTCTCGGACTCCCATACTCGGTTTATTCCGCCAACCTTCTTTGTATCCTAAGGTCTTAATTATGTGTTTAAAGGTTAATTAACTGTGTTTAAAGGTTAACGATGTCATTAAGCCACCTTAATGACACCGTTGCCTATAAATACCACACCTCCACTATTCATTCGGAAATCTTGGCAAGTTGCATAATTTTGCTCTGACATCTCTCTAGCTTTATCTCTCTAAAAACCGTACTGACTTAGGCATCGGAGAGGGTTCACCAGGCACCACCCCCCCTCTGTGCCTGGTATTGCCCCTCTTGCAGGGTGAGAGGAGAAGAGAAGCTAAGGACGGAAGGACACAAGCTAGGACAGCACAACCCGAGAGCACCGAATCCGCAACATCTCCAGCGAGGAACGAGATTTGAGTCGACCGCCCGTTGACCCTAGACTCGGAACCTAACACTTGGCGCCGTCAGTGGGCTTCGGACAGAAAGCCTGGCAATAACAAGAGCAATGACGAACACCAGGGTGTCTAGGCACCACCGCCCACCCGGGGGCAATAGGCGAAGGAGAGAGCCTATACCCCTAGGAAGGCAGCCTAACCCAGGGAAACTGCCAGTGCAACCAGAACCTCAAGGAACCCCACAGCCTCCCCAACACAACAACCAGGAGGGAGGACCCTCACGCCCAGCTGGGGCTGAGTCCTCCACAGCCTCAACCCCTTTGGCAAGGAGGCCACAAAGAGAGAGGGAGCAACAAGGAGTGCCATCCCAACACACAGCACCTCCTGAGGGATATTACTACGAGGCGCAACCCCAAGGATACCCGTATGGGATGCCGGCCCAAGGAAATAACAACCGCGCCCACACAACATACACAAGGCCGGCATACACCCAGGGGACAAACACAGAAGCTCATGAAGAGGAACAGATCCCAACGGAGGAGCACCACTCGCACCCTCGAGCAGGGCAGCGAGAGGAGCAAAGAAGAAATTACCAGGAGCCACCCCCAGAGGGAAGGCAACAATTCGTGCCTCCTAGGCAACAGCAGAACGCCAGGGCTTACACCCAACGAGAGGAGGACAGACAAGCAAGACCTCCAAGGAGGCAAGAATTCTATGAAGCACCCCAGCAGGGACACCAAGGATACACCTACAGTCCGTATCAATACGGACAAGGGATCCCGGCAAGCCCTATCTATAACTACGGAGGTTATCAGAGAAATTACACTCCGACACCGATATTGATCACTCCGGAAGAAATAGAGGCAATGATAACAAGGAAAATGAACGAGTCAAAGAAACACGGCTTGCATTGTCTAAGTGACAAAACGAACCACCCTTTCACGAGGTAATTGGAGATGAGCAAGGTGCCGGACTCCCTGCATACAGTCCAGATTGCAAAATACAATGGCAAGGGAGACCCTTTGGAGCATATTCAACAGCATGAAGCCTCCTTATTTGGGAGAACTACTGATGAAAGATACAAGGCACTCCTATTTCCAAACACCCTATCAGGGGTGGCCTCACACTGGTTCTTCAGCCTACCCTCTGAGAGCATCCACTCATGGGAGCAGCTAAAGGCGAAGTTCCTTCAGAGATATCTAGGAGAAAGGAAGCTCCTCAAAGGAACAGGCTCCATCGATGACGTGAAACACGAAAATGATGAATCCTTGGCCAGTTACTACACTAGGTTTAACCAAAACATAGCAGACATCTAGGGCGACATAACTGAGGGTGAGATAATACGAGCCTTCATTAGAAACCTAGGCCGCTTCGGGTCCACGCTGGCAGAAAAGATGGCCAAGAAACCAGCAAGTACCTTAGATGAGCTAGCAGGGAGAGTAAAAACTCATATAGACCTGGAGAGGCACAGAGCAAGTAAGAAAGCCAAGATCCAAGCAGCTAAGGAAGACAATGCAAAGCCAAACAGAGGAAAGCCACCTCAGGCACCTCAACACACAAGGCAGCAGGAATGGCGTCCGCCCCAGCAAAGAAATCAAATGGGCGAACCACTGAAAGCTAGGGAAATCAACGTCATCAAGTTCATCCCATTGAACGCCACTCCAGCTACTGTCCTCAGAGAGATGCGGAATCAGAAACTCTGGTCACCCCCTGCAAGGTGGAGAGCCCCAATGGTGGGGACACACAAGGATAGATGGTGTGATAACCATGAAGCATACGGGCATGACACGAACGAATGCTTCAGCCTAAAGCTAAGCATCAACAATGTCATCCAAAGGGGAGAACTAAAGCAGTTCGTGGATCATGGGGGCAACAGCATACAGTTAGGGCCATCATACAGGGACAAAGGCAAGAGCAAGGTAGACTACAATCCTCCACCCAACAAGAGAGGAACCATAAACATGATACACGGAGGAGTGGCATCAGGTGGCCCAACTGCTAATGCAAAGGAGGTTTACGCATCAAAACTGAGTTCAGTGTCAAGGTGGAGGAAAAGGCCACGAGAAGGAGAGGAGATGAAGATTGAATTCTCGGAGAAGGACAAGAGCCACATTGTCTTCCCACATGACGATGCGTTAGTCATTACGATAGACATTGATAATTTCGATGTAAAGAGAATACTGGTAGATGGGGGCAGCTCGGCAGACCTCCTAAGCCTAAGGGTCCTAGAGGAAATAGGGAAAACTAAGGTAGACATCAAACCAGTCAACTTCCCTCTGGTTGGCTTCTCAGGGGCAACAAGTTACCCCATGGGAATGATAACACTGCCAGTGACCATGGGCCAAGGATGGACACAGCTGAAGGTGAACATTAACTTCTTGGTGGTTGAAAGCTTGGGAGCCTACAACGGGATCCTAGGAAGAACAACCATAAACCCATACGAAATCGTGCCATCCACCGTACACCAGAAGTTGAAGTACATCACTGAGAATGGAGTCGGAGAAGTCCTGGGTGATCAACGCACCGCGAGACAGTTACGTCAACTCCATGAGACGTGGATCACACAGGACAGATACAGTGGCAATGGTCACGGTAGGAGCCGACCAAGATAGCAAGAAAAAGGGAAGGAGACAAAGGCAAAGAAAAATGAAGAACGGAGTTGCACTCCGCCTGAGCAGACAGTTTTTTCAAAGAATGGCTAAGAAGAGACACATAAGCAAGACTGTAAAGGTAACAAGCATACCTTGGCAACCAGAAACCGCACAAGGAAGAAGAACAAGGGACTCCATCATAAGAGGCTTCCGTTACATCGATGATATCAAGCAAATGCCGTGGGAGCCAGTGTCAAGCTACTTCCAGAGATTCTCCAGTTATGGTGCCAATATGGACATCACAAGAGGAGAAGCCGTCAAAGCATTCATTAGAAACATGCATCCAAACTCATTTGAGGCCTATGGAGGGCTTTATGAGATGATCATGACGAGCACGATGAGAGAGCTCAAGGAAAAGCTAGACAAGGCGTTTGCAAAGGATATGGAGCAACTGGATGAAGTCCCGGAGAAAGAAAGAGAGACTGACACACTGGGAGGAGGTGTAAATTTCAAATTCACACCCCTTACAGTGAGCACAGAAGAAATTTTTCAGAAGCACCTCAAGGAGGAGCTACCCACATGCAGAGAGGAGGGCAAGGCCTTCCTAGGAAGAGATGCACAGGGATGGTGTGAGTACCATGGGACCTGGGGGCATCAAACCAACAACTGCATGGTGCTGAAGATAGAAGTGGAGGAAATGATTCACAAAGGAGGCCTAAAGGAGTACGTGGCAACAGACAAATTGACCACCCCATATCCTTAGTTTCATATTTAGCACTTTGCATGTTCAAGCTTTCTAAGTTTTTCAAAAACAACTTTTGAGAAGGAGAACTCACGAAGTTACTCCAACTCCACAACTATCTTTGATTCCCTCCAAAGGGTGTCTTGACCAACCCAAGGCACCCCATGTGTACAAAAAACATGAATGCTCTTAAGGGAGTAGGATTTCCTTCAAAGGTATTTTCCAATGAATGTGGTGATATAATCATGAAGTTATCCTTACACAGATATGACTTCAAGTCAACTACGAATTTTCGACGCCCCCAAGAGCGTATCTTGAGAGTAGTTTCAATACTACGACCCTCGACGCCCCCAAGAGCGTATCTTGAGAGTAGTGTTCATACTACGACCTTCGACGCCCCCAAGAGCGTATCTTGAGAGTAGTTTTTATACTACGTCCTTCGACGCACCAAGAGCGTATCTTGAGAGTAGTTTCCAAAAACTACGAATTTCGACGCCCCCAGGAGCGTATCTTGAGAGTAGTGTTCATACTACGACATTCGACGCCCCCAAGAGCGTATCTTGAGAGTAGTTTCTATACTACGACCTTCGACACACCAAGAGCGTATCTTGAGAGTGGTTTCCAAAAACTACGAATTTCGACGCCCCCAGGAGCGTATCTTGAGGTAGATTTGCAACCTACCAGATTCGACGCCCCCAAGAGCGTATCTTGAGGAAGAAAAAACACTACCAGATTCGACGCCCCCAAGAGCGTATCTTGAGGTAGATTTCAAACTACCAGCTTCGACGCCAACCAGGAGCGTATCTTTGGTCTAACTTATGCCCTCCGGGAGCCTATCCTGTGAAACGTTAAGTGCCCTCCGAGAGCCAGTCTCGTGAACAGATTTCGACGCCAACCAGGAGCGTATCTTTGGTCTAACTTGTGCCCTCCGGGAGCCTATCCTGTGAAACGTTAAGTGCCCTCCGAGAGCCAGTCTCGTGAACAGATTTCGACGCCAACCAGGAGCATATCTTTGGTCTAACCTGTGCCCTCCGGGAGCCTATCCAGCGAAACGTTAAGTGCCCTCCGAGAGCCAGTCTTGTGAATAGATTTCGACGCCCACCAGGAGCGTATCTTTGGTCTAACCTGTGCCCTCCGGGAGCCTATCCTGTGAAACGTTAAGTGCCCTCCGAGAGCCTGTCTCGTGAACAGACTCGACGCCCACCAAGAGCGTATCTTTGGTCTAACAATACCATTCAAAGGGTATCAGAAGAGAGCGTTACACCATACTAAGAAGGATTCCATGAGAAAGTAATTTCAAAATAAAGTGATATGAAGAACACATAATGTTTTTTCTTGATGAAATAGCAGGTATGGCATGAAGGAAAACACGAAAGAAGGATAAGTAAAGGAAACACACCAAGAGAAGAGTCCATAATCAAAGGAGTACATACAAAAGCATACGAAGTACCAATGTAAAGCCAAGTGAACCGCATAGTCAACAGCACAATAAGACAAAGGAAAGCAACACAAAACCCCACAACAATCCCAAAAGATACTCAACCCATCAAATGGGAGAAAGAGTATGGTTATATGTACAAAGATAGCAAGGTGTCGATACATCAATCAGAGCCTTCGGGGGAGTCACCCTGACCCCCTGAGGCTGAACCACCGGCAGAGATGGAGGAGGAGGAAGAGGAGTCTGAAGTATCGATATCCACAGGCGTAGCATCCACCTGTGTAGGGGTAGGCTCGTCTGCAACAGCAGCCTGACCCCTAAGGACAGCCATGTAACCAGTAGCGTATGGCCCAAAATCACCAAGATCGCCAACTGGAAACTGAGGATCAATGCGGAAAATATGATCAACCAGATACTCACCAAACTGGTTCATCTCCTGAGTGAGCCGCACGCTATAGTCAGCAGTGAAGGCAGAAGAAGCCTTGTATTCAGACACTGCGACAGTCCTCTCCTCCGCCCGGCACCTAGCCTCCAACTTCCGCAACTCCTCAGAATGGAGTGAAGATGCAACCTCAGCCTCCCGGCGTAAGCTACCTACGGTAGTCTCAAGTAAGGACACTTGGTCCCTGAGCTCCTGCATCTTCAGATCAGATAAGCGCGCCTTCTCAGCAGTAGTGGCGAGCTCCGCCTTCAGGGAGACCTGGCTGTCCTCAAGAGTCTTCTTCTCGTCAGATAGCTCGAGCACGAGGGATGACATGTTCACCATGTCAGACATACCCTGATAATTTAAACAAAGGATAACTAACCGAAAAACCAACCACATAAAAGTAAAAAGAAGAAAGCAAGGAACAACTCACAGGCGCATAACGAGAGAGTACACCCTGAACGAAGCGCCGAGTCTCCCCAGGAGACTTAGGCTGAGCAGCACGATGGCCAGGAGGGATGGCACCGCGAAGTACACGGATGCCAACCTCAGGAGTCCGCAAAGAGGAGCCGCTATCAAGGTGGAACTCCTTCAAACCAGCGAAGGGAGTCCACTCAGACCCAACGACATCCTCGTCAGTAAGACGTGCGAAGTCCTTCCGACTCAAAGCCGGAGGCCCACCTATACAAACAAAGCAAGTCAAAGGAAAATATAAACATAGAAGCATCAGTGATAAGGTAGAGATCGAACCTGATGGCCGTGCCCTCGGCTGGGGGGCAGGGGAACCATCACCAACACGTCGCTTCCCTTTATCAGCTCGGGAAGGCACCTCTTCGACCACCATCTCTTTATCGCGAGATAGGGTCGGGGGACGAACAACAGGCAAAGGAGGATCCGCAGCCTTCTTCCTCTTGACAGCCGAGGCCTCGGCCTCAGAGTCAGATCTCCGCGACTTGGACTTAGAAGGTCCAGAGTCCTTGCCTACGGATACAACCCGCTCGGGGCCCCTCGTCATCGTGACAGGGCCAAGATTCTCAGGGATTCATCATCGGGGCCTACTTAAAGGCATCTAATCGGGAGCGCCCAGCTCGCCTATCGGGAACGACTCTGTCGGGACCTTTCGCCATCGGGACCCTTCGCATTGGTCTTCTTGACCACTTTTAGGGCCCAGTAGGCCTATCACCGTTTTCTCACCGTTAAAGGTGATAAGCTTGCCCAGCTGTCAACCTTCAACCGTCAACTGACAGCCGTTAACCATGCACAGACGAAAACCGTCAACCCCGCACCGGTCAACGGCCCTTTGTCGTCATCAAACAATCCACTTCTGACACCTGACGTGTCCCTATACCCGAAGTGCCGAGGTGTCCGACTACCCAGTTGGATTTGTACGCAACACTTGGCACAGTCTGTGGGAATCAAACAAGAAGCCATATCGCACTACGAGCTATGACAAGCAATCAACCTCCTCCTGATAATGTCAACCCGCCGGAAAAGAAAAGAGGTCCTGGACACCCGAAGAGGGCTGCAACCACAAATCAGAAGACGACGAGGAGTCAGCCTGGAACTTCTCAAATCCCCGAGGCCACATCCACTGCTTCCTCCGTGCCAACCAGAAGCGTGCCCGCCGCACAGCACGGTCCCGAAATCCAGAATGCAGTGCGCGTAACACCCCCAGCCGGGTTCGAGCCTATGGCGCCAAGTGCCGAGTGCCAAGTACCAGTGCCGAGTGCCGAGTGCCAGTGCCAAGTGCCAGCGCCAGCGCCGAGTGCCAGTACTGAGTGCTAATGCCAAGTGCCCGTGCTGAGTGTCCGTGCCGAGTGCCCGTGTCGAGTGCCCGTGCCGAGTGCCCGTGCCGAGTGCCCGTGTCGATTGCAAGTGCCGAGTGCCCGTGCCGAGTGCCCGTGTCAAGTGCCAGTGCCGTCCTTGTGCCGAGTGCCTGTGTTAAGAAAGGAAAAACTATGCTAACAAGTTTCTTCGGAATCGAAGGAGGAAATCTTACCAGACATGTTGAATCGGAGAAGAAAGGACGATCTTGATGGTCGGAGATCCTGGTCGCTGGAGTGTTGATCAGAGATAGAAATGAGAGCTTAAGCTTTTGAAAACACAGAGGATGAAACGGTAGAGGAGAACTGAATAGTGCCAAGATTTGAGGTTTTATACGAGAGAGGATAGCCAAAGAGACGTTGCGATCTGGACCGTTGAAGATGAAACGCCTCAACCTGAATCGTCGAAACACTAGGGACAAAACGGCTAGAAAGCGCTTTTTTAGAAAAGCAGGCACGGGCACCCAATCCGTAACTTCATCGCCCATCGCATTTAATAGTTGAGTAATCGAGAAATCTTTTCGGATTCGGTGGTTATCCTCGGAATATCGAGAGGTCCGGAGTTGGAAGACACGACGAACTATAAGTCCCTCGTGTCTTGGGGGAAAATGATGGGTTTCGATATAGCCGTTAGGCCCATTAACGGCGACTAAACGGCGAAGTAGGCCCACTAGGCCCCAAAAGAGGCTTAGAAGACCAATACGAGGGGACCCGACAAGGTCGGTCCCGATATACGAGCTGAACGCTCCCGATGATATGCCTTTAAGTAGGCCCCGATGATATGCCTTTAAGTAGGCCCCGATAATATGCCTTTAAGTAGGTCCTGATATTGAATCCCTAAGAAGATGGCCCTGTCCCGTTGACGAGGGGCCCCGAACGGTGACCAAAGGAGATAACTCTGGAGTCCCCGACATCCGTCAGGACTTGCCATTAGAGAACGAGGCCGAGAAACACGCCCACTATCAGCATAGTGGGGAAGTGGCCTGAAAAGACGGAATGTGGGCTACTGGCTGAGATAAACGGAACGTGGCAGTTATCTCAATAGGTAACTGAGGTGACCCCTTCCCTATACAAAGGGAGGAGTTACCTCAGGATTGATACGTTCATACTTACATATTGATACTTGCTATCTTACATCGAGATACTCATTTAAGCATCGGAGAGGGATTCTGGGTCACCGCCCGGTCTATCCCCTTCTTGCAGGATTACTTGGAGCGAAGAGTTCAGACTTCCGTCAAGAACGTACCGGAGTTCCAACCGTGATCCAACAGGTATATCCTTTCGCAACTAATCGAGCTTTGTATTACTCAACGTTTCTATCAGCATTGCGTTTCAATTTCAAAACCCATTTAGCTCCTATTGCTTTGCGGTTAGCAGGCAAATCAACTAACGACCACACCGAATTAGCTTTTGTAGAGGCGATCTCTTCCTCAATTACTTTCCTCCATTCCTTCGCTTGAGGTCCATCCAACACTTGTTTAACCATAACTTGTTCATCAACTGAAGTTAGAGTGAATAATTCACCATTCTCGATAGGATACTTCTTAGGAGAAGTTCTGTGCCTTTGACTACGTCTAGGCTCGATATTCCCATATTGAATTTGAACTACACTCCCTGTTAAGTCTCGCGTATCGGGTCGACAGGTCGTTAATCCGAATAGCCAACTTACGGGTAGATTTCCTCCCTTCGTGATCCGACAATCTCATTCCGTGATCTGTTTCCTTGCACATTCTTCGCGGTCCGTCTCCTCGAGAACCTGCACGAGGGGTAAGCCGGGGTGGTATCGGCGAACCCTCTCTGATGCCTAAGTTAGAACAATACAGAGAGAGAAAGTAGAGAGAAGCGAGAGCTCAGATCTTTCAAGTGATATCAACTCAGTAAATGAAAGGAGGTGGGATTCTATATATAGGCTCAAAGGAGATTAAGGTGGTTAATGACACTGTTAACTCCTAAACGAGCTCAGTTAATAAGTAATAAAGGGGCTGTTGGGTTATGATTAAAACTCGATATTAAGCATAAGAGTCGAGTACGTTTAAAAGGCAGTGAAAGAAGAATCGTTGACCATTCTCACTCATCTTAACAAGGAAAGGATAAAAGGTCGACGACAACTTATGAAGAAGTCGACTTCCCAAAGTACGACTGGTTGCCACCAGAGAAAACCCTCCTTCAAAGGTAAATACAGGTGACGACCTGCTTAAACCGTCATCGAAGGGAACCTTCCTTTAGAAGTAAAGACAGGTGGCGACCTGCTTAGAGAAAGCTTCCTCAGTAAGAAACACTTTGCTGGAGACCTACTTGTCACCAGCTGAATACTCACCGTCTCACTCGGCCAATCACAAAAGAGGAACCACCGCCCCTTAGCTACCAATCAGGGCATAGCAGCCGCCTTATAGAAAGTCGGTAATCTGTCCCTATAAATATGGACTGTTTTTTTACACATTTACGGATTCAGTCAGTTCTAAATACGTTCTTATATTATTACTCTCAAATCCATTACTGACTTAAGCTTCAGAGTGGAATCAGGGGCCATCCCCAACCCCTTTTTTAGGTACTCGCCCCATAAAAACCATTGAAGGAAACTTAGTGTTCGAAGGAGCTAAGTCCAAAGGCGATATCTTGAAGTCCATTCAACGAAGTTCAAAGCCACGTCATTTTGATCCCAACATTTGGCGCCGTCTGTGGGATCCTTGATAAAAAGTCACGGCCTTCTAAAAGAGCAAGATGTTAAACCCCGTGGTGGAAGAAAGGGGAAACAACCAAGCATATCTCACCACCTCAGAAGCAACTCCGAGAGAAGACCCGCCGTTACCTCAAACCAATGGTATTGGTGGTGAAGAAAATCTCACCCACTCCAGATCGTTGCCAAATCTGGAGGAAGCAAGGACGGCCCCTCCGGCTGTTCCTCAAGAAGTGATGGCAACCTTCATAGCTTTCTGGAATCAAACCCAGGCAAGAGCTGTTCTCGAAAAGGAGCCCACTCGAGAAGAAGCGATGGCAACCTTCATAAAGAAGAAGCGGCTTCTAGTGTGAAGGTCCGGGAAGAAAATCTCGTGGAAAAAGAGATTCCTAAGGCTCTCGAAGTCGACACAGCAACCAAGGAACCTGTTCTATTCACTATAGGACAGGTCGAGGAGTTGCTAGATAAAAAGAGAAGAGGGGCGAATGATTTGTTTATCGTTCGCGATCATACCTCCCATCCCTTTTCCAAAAGGTTATTCAACACTCGAGTTCCTCCGCAAGTCTTTGCGAGGAATATCGACGACTACACAGGCGAGGGAGACCCCGTCCGCCACATCAACGCCCACAACTCCCTCTTAGGGAGAGGGGCAACTCCGGATCACTATGCGACGCTCTTTCCAACAACAATGAAAGAAGAGGCGTCCACCAATATTTACCTTTGAAACAAGCGCCTTTATTCAAAGTGTTGGAACAAGCGCGCACATACAAGCGCGCACATACATGACAGGATGTCGACCATCAAGGAATATTTTCTAAGTGTTCCTCCATGTCAGCAGTCGACACATGACGGGATGTCGACCATGAAGGTATATTTTCTAAAGTGTTCCTCCATGTCAGCAGTCGACACATGACGGGATGTCGACCATCAAGGAATATTTTCTAAGTATTCCTCCATGTCAGCAGACGACACATGACGGGATATCGACCAACAAGGAAAATTTTCTAAGTGTTCCTCCATGTCAGCAATCGACAGATGACGGGATGTCAACTATCAAGGAATATTTTCTAAGTGTTCCTCCATGACAGCGGTCGACACATGACGGGGTGTCGACTATCAAACGAATATTTTCTTAGTGTTCTACCATGTCGGCAGTCGACAAGGGCAATCAACGACAGTCGAAAAAGATCAAATAGCGACAATCATGCAGTCAATAAGTCTCCCGACGAGAATTGAAGTGGGGCAAAATCAAGGCTTTCGCGCCTAGTTGTCAAACAAGCAACCCCTGAGGTCAACTCCAAACCTAAATTGGGCTTATATCCTATCTTAAAATAGAGTCAAGTATGGTTTGAACCGTTACTTGACTCGGGGGCAAGTGATGGATATCTGCCCAATTCGAGTTCGTATTTACATTCCGGACTTCGACAAACACGTCGAAAACCACAAACGTATCCGAAAAACTAACACCCGAGGAACAAAACGGTCCGGAGGCACGTATGCGTCCGGACCAGAACCTCCAGATTTCCCTAAGGCAAACCGAAGGTCCGGATTGCCCTAGGTAGTCCGGACCATGCCGGATGTCGTCCGGACTGCTAATGGGTACCGTGCACATCCTTTTTTATCGTCCGAACACTGAGTAAAAGAGTTCTCCTAGGCCAAACTTAAAAAAACCAGACGACGTTCTTACTTTCATTTAAACCGACGTCGATCCGCAAAAAACCGGGTTCAGTTCTAAGGTTGCCTATAAATTGGAGAACTTGGCCACCCATTTTGGGACATTCTCATAGATTCTAAAAAGAGATTTGGCTTAGAAGATCTGACCTCTCTCTTGGATTTTCTCTCTCTAGACTCTCATTTAAGCATCAGAGAGGGCTCAACCAGCACCACCCCCCGCTCTCCGTACTGGTTATTGTCCCGTGTGCAGGTGAAGTCGAGCAAAGAAGATAAGCTAACCTTATCGACAAGCTCGCCCAGCTGTCAACCGTCAACCGACAGCCGTCAACCGTGCACAGCCGATAACCGTCAACCGCGCACCGGTCAACGGCCCATTGCCGTCATCAAACAATCTGCATCCGACACCCGACGTGTCCCCATACCCGAAGTGCCGAAGAGTCCGACTACCCGGTTGGATTTGGACGCAACGGTAACAGACATCTGGACGAGTGCATTGCATGGCGTACATCAGACTACCAACCATACTGAGGTTCTCTGCACTTTTCATTTTTTCACGCTCCGCCTGCTCTTTTGGGCCATCACGCTTCGACATCGCGCACCCATACACGACCGGTGTATCCACTGGTTTAGCATTTTGGAGATTGAACATTCTCAACAATTTGTTGATATACGCTTCCTGGGAAAGACATAATTTCTAAGCAGCCCGATCCGTAGCAATCTTAATGCCTAGGATGTACTTGGCTTCTTCCATGTCTTTCATCTCGAAACAGATGCCAGCCATGACTTTGATTCACTTAAATAACTCACGTCGTTCACGGCAATGAGTATGTCATCGACGTACAACGTCAAGATAACATTGCCAACGCAGGGATCCTCGTGAAGATTCACGAATCAATTGCCAACGATTTCCTCGTGTAACCCGCGGTACCATTGCTGAGATGATTTTTTAAGACCATAGATCGACCATTGGAGCTTACAAACTTTACATTTGTTTCCAGAGGTAACGTCTGATATCAACTAAATCACTCAGATGGATCGACTACTTGAAGTGTTGAAGCTTTTTTCGAATCAAGAGATCAGTCATAACAATGACTCCCTCCCCGACTTCCGAAAGTCGCCTCTACACAGGGGATCAGTCTTAACTGACTCCTCGACTTCCTACAGTCGGCGGCGATCAAGAGATCAGTCATAACACTGACTCCCTCCCCGACTTCCGAAAGTCGCCTCTACACAGGGGATCAGTCTTAACTGACTCCTCAACTTCCTACAGTCGGCGGCGATCAAGAGATCAGTCATAAAACTGACTCCCTCCCCGACTTCCGAAAGTCGCCTCTACACAGGGGATCAGTCTTAACTGACTCCTCGACTTCCTACAATCGGCGGTGATCAAGGAGATCAGTCATAACACTGACTCCCTCCCCGACTTCCGAAAGTCACCATCTACAAAGGAGCATTCTTAACTGACTCCTCGACTTCATACAGTCGGCGACGATTAAGGAGCACTCTTAACTGACTCATCGGCTTCCGAAAGTCGTCATCTACAAATGAGCAGTCTTAACTGACTCCTCGACTTCTGAAAGTCGCCATCTATAAAGGAGCAGTCTTAACTGACTCCTCGACTTCATACAGTCGGCGACGATTAAGGAGCAGTCTTAACTGACTCCTCGACTTCCGAAAGTCGCCATCTACAAAGGAGCAGTCTTAACTGACTCCTCGACTTCATACAGTTGGTGACGATTAAGGAGCAGTCTTAACTGACTCTTCGACTTTCGAAAGTCGCCATCTACAAAGGAGCAGTCTTAACTGACTCCTCGACTTCCGAAAGTCATCATCCGTTGAAGAGAACGATAAAGCAGAATTGGAGGCCATACATCAAGATAGAAAGGTAATACTCGACACGACCCCTTCCCCTTATATTATAAATAAAGGGAACGGATTCAAGTCTCGGGGGCAAGTGTTGGGTTATGATTAAAACTCGATATTAAGCATAAGAGTCGAGTACGTTTAAAAGGCAGTGAAAGAAGAATCGTTGACCATTCTCACTCGTCTTAACGAGGCAAGGATAAAAGGTCGACGACAACATATGAAGAAGTCGAATTCCCAAAGTACGACTGGTTGCCACCAGAGAAAACCCTCCTTCAAAGGTAAATATAGGTGACGACCTGCTTAAACCGTCATCGAAGGAAAAAAATTGAATAGCATACAAGCGCGCACATACAAGCGCGCACATACATGAGAGGGAACCCTACGAGAGGAAAGTCGACCCATCGGATAGGTAGTACTTCCTGTGAACCCTACGAGAGGAAAGTCGACCTTCAAGGGATCCCTCCTAGCCAATCCTAAACTTTGGAAAGCTTCATGGAAGAGTATCGAGCTCCCACTGTCGAATAGTATCCTTTTTACTTCGTATTCCGCCAGAGTGACGGTGATAACCAAAGCGTCATCATGAAGTTGAGTAACCATCATAAGATCGTCGGTGGTGAAGCTTATGGTTACGGGATCAGTTTCCTCAGACGCCTTCCCTTTATCCTCATCTCGTGTGATCTGGGTAGCATAGATTTCTCGAGCAGTACTGGTTTCTCCTCCCGAGGTGAATCCTCCAGCGATGACATTGATCGTCCCTCTTTGGATCGGGGCGGGGTTATTATGAGGGGGAGATCGATAATTTCTTCGAGGGCTTCGACTTCGTTTCCTCAGAGCTTTAAAAGGCTTGTCGATGAACTTCAAAAGCTTTCCTCTTCGAATCAAAGCCTCGATGTCATGCTTTAAGGCGACACATTCATTAGTGTCGTGCCCCTGAACCCGATGATAGCGACAATAGTCGTTCGTATGAGATCCCATTGGGCCTTTTCTAACTGGGGGAGGATCATCCGACCTAAGTTTCTCCATCTCTTGAAGCAAAACATATATATTATGTGTGAGAGGAGTAAACTTTCCTGGATAAGGGTTAGGATTTCTCATCCCTGGACGATTCCCATGCCGGAAGTTCCCCTATCGTCTTTCTTCCTTCTTAGGTGGTCGAGAAGCAGAGCCTTCTTCAAATTTTGCTGGCATAATATGCCTCTTGACTTTTTGGGGCGATCTCTCATGCGATCTCTCCAAATCTATATACTTTTTTACTTTGATGGCGAGAGCATCAATCTTTCGCACCGGCTTCATCACCATGCTATCTTTTAGAGCCTGGCTCTGCGCCCTAAGACCTCTCCAAAAGGTCCTGATCAACTCGCCATCAGTGGCGTCTTTATTTAATAGCCGTTCTCGGAGCAAGCGCGCATGTATGTGAACCCTCCTAGCCAATATTTGAATAAAGGCGTCCACCTATATTTTCCAACGCCTAGCCCTTAATAGCCGTTCACGGAGCAAAGTGAATGCGGAACTTGCTCAGCTCGACTGCCCATTTCACTAATCTCCCCGACGCATCAAGTCGGTTCAAAAAATGCTTCAGAGGTTGATTCGTCAACACAGTAATCTCATGCACATGGAAGTAAGGCCTCAGCTTCCGAGCAGTAATGATCAACGCAAAGAGATACATCTAAACGGCGGGATAATTCATTTCAGATTTGGAAAACGCCTTGCTTACATAATACACGGGGACTTGATTACCCTCGACAATCTTCACTAACACAGAGCTAATAGCAAACTCAGAAACAACCAAATATAGATAGAGCGGCTCGCCTAGGATCGGTTTCGCCAATGGCGGGAGGGTGCGAAGGTGCTGCTTGAGTGCCTGGAACGCCTCTTCACACTTGGCAGTCCACTCAAACTTCTTGTTGGCCCTCAACACTTCAAAAAATGGCATGGATCAGTCACTCGCCTTGGACAGGAAGCGATTCATTGCAGCCAGTCGGCCATTCAGCACTTGCACCTCCCGATGATTTATCGGAGACTGCATCTCCTCGATTGCCCTCAGCTTCTTAGGGTTCACCTCAATTCCTCTCTGGCTTACCATAAAGCCCAAAATATTCCCCGAGTGCACTCCGAAAGCACATTTGGTCGGGTTCAAGCGAACCTGATGAAGCCTCATCCTCTCAAACGCCGTGGCTAAGTTGTGAACATGATCCTCAGCCTGTCGGGACTTCACCAGCATATCGTCCACGTAAGACTCCATGGTTTTCCCCAGCATGTCCCCGAACAACTTGTTCACCATCCTTTGATAAGTTGCCCCAGCATTGATCAATCCAAAGGGCATGACATCGTAGTGATAGATGTCACTATCAGCATAAAAAGCAGTGTGGGGGGCATCCTCCTTAGCCATCTTGATCTGATTATAGCCCGAGTAAGCATCCATGAAGCTCAGCAATTCATGTCCCGACGTGGCATCCACCAACTGGTCGATTCTCGGAAGCGGGTAACAGTCCTTCGGGCAAGCCTTATTCAAGTCGCGGAAATCAACACACATCCGCCAATTCCCATTGCTCTTCTTCACCAGAACCAGGTTGGCAACCCAAGTCTGGAATCAGAGCTCCTTGATAAACCCAGCGTCGAGCAACCTGCCCACCTCCTGCTGGATCGCGATCCTCTTGTCCGCGCCCATCAGACGCCTTTTCTGCGCGATAGGCTTGATCGCGGGATCAATCTTCAACTCGTGCTCAATAACGTCGGGGCTGATTCTTGGCATGTCACTCGGGGACCAGGCAAACAGCTCCTTGAACTCCTTCAAAAGCTCAATCAATTCTCGGGCCCTCTCGTCGGACATGGCGGACCCGATTTTCACCTTCCTCTGAGGTCCGTCAATCTCGACCTCCTTCAAATCCTCCATAGGGGCGGGACGCCCAAACTCCTCTCTGGGATCAGCATCGGTCTGGAGGATAGTCATAGCCTCCCGTCTTTTCCTTCGGATGGCATTAACATATTACTTCCTCGAAGCCACCTGGTCGCCCTTGACCTCCTCGACTCCGTGGTCCGTTGGGAACTTCATCTTCTGGTGAACAGTCGAGGCAACTGCCATCAAGGGGTTGATGGTGGTTCTCCCGATAATCGAATTGTAAGTCCCCGCGGACTCAACCACCACGAAGTCCACATTTCTCCTCTCCGCTTTCCACCCGCTACCAAACTCCACTGGTAAGGTGATCATTCCCAGCGGATAGGAGGTAATACCAGAGAATCCAATCATCGGGAAGTTCACCTCCTTCAAGTCCTTCTTTGTTTTTCCCATGGCCTCCAGAGCATCCATAAACAGAATATCGGAAGAGCTCCCTCCGTCGATCAAAATTCGCTTCATTTCGTATCCATCCACGTCTAGGGTCACGACCAAAGCGTCATCATGTGGAGTCTCCACTCCTATCAGGTCCTCCGCTTAAAAGGAAATCACCATCTCTTCCTTCGCGGTCCAGGATCGCGATCTCTTGCCCAGCACCACAGCAGTAGAAATTCTAGAGGCATAGACCTCCCGAGAGGCTGTGGTGTCACCTCCTGCGGCAAATCCTCCGTGAATCACATTGATGGTGCCCCGCTTCTCCTTACGGGCACCAGAAGACTCTGGCTCCAACTTCTTCTTCTTCGGGGACCGATGCGGGATCGGGAACGGGACCGCGATCGAGATCGGGAGCGGGAACGACACCGCCTCTCAGCCACAAACTCCTTAAGCTTCCCCTTCTGGATCAGCTTTTCAATCTCCTTCTTCAACTCCCGACAATGGTTAGTGTCGTGACCGCTGGCGCGGTGGAACCGACAGTAACGATCAGTGCGGGATCCCATAAATTCTTCTTCCTTCTTCGGGGGGTACCTGGAGATACCCTGTCGATCCATCACCATTAACACCTCCGCCATGGAACTGTTGAGAGGAATGTGATAATCCTCCCGCTTGTCCTTCTTCGGGGGTCGTCTGTCCTCCCTTCGATCAGAACGACCTCGACTCCGACTACCCTAGGATTTATCCTTCCGCTTATGGTCGTCCAATGGCTTGAGCGACTGCTTCCCTTTATTGTACTTCGGAGGATCAAGCTCTCCGACAGCTATTTTCGACTCCTGCACATCGATTTGCTGCTTCACCCTCTTTTGCAGTGCTTCCATGTTCCACACAGCCTTCTCAGCCACGCTGTGCATCAGGTCGAAACCATATGGGGCTGTCAGGTTCCGAAGGAAGCTGCGGATAGTCTCTCCCTCCGATATCTCCTCATCGATCTCCGCCACACTAGCAGTGTACCGCTGGTAATAATGCGCCAGCGATTCGTCGGGCCTCTGCACCACCTGGGCGAGGGACCTCACGCTCTTTAAGAGGTGCCGACGACCCTGGTACTGCTTAATAAAACGGTCATGCATATCGGCCCAGCTAGAGATGCATCCTGGGGGCAGGATGAAGAACCATGTCAGGTCCCCCTCCCCGAGCGTACCTGGGAACAACACATACACAAAACCTCAGCAGGGTGATTTTGGTCCTCAGCACGCTCCGGTGGCGAATTCAGAGTTCCGGCAGGATGACGGGAACCGCTAGATTGTCATTGTCTTCTCTGCTTGTCAGCCGCCATTGAACGAGTAGAGGTCATTGTTGCTTTTTGTTGCGTTTCCCACAGACGGCGCCAATGTTGGATCACGGTTGGAACTCCGGCACGGTCTTGACGGCGATCCGAACTCCTTCGCTCCACGTAATCCTGCAAGAGGGGATAGACCGGGTGGTGACCCAGAATCCCTCTCCGATGCTTAAATGAGTATCTCGATAATCTCAATAAACTGGCAAGCAATAGTCTCAGTATTCAAAACGTATCTCGATCTGAGGTAACTGCTGCCCTTTTATAGGCGAAGAGCTACCTCAGTTACCTGGTGAACCGTTGGGGCGGTTAGCCCACGTTCCGCTTATCTCGGCCACGATCCCGCCTATCTCGGCCATGATCTCGCCTATCTCGGCCACGCTCCACAATGTTCCGGACATCACATACACCCCTTGGGCGGGAATACTGCACGTCGGAAGGGTGTCGGGACCTCCCGGGTCAGACCAGCCGGGTCCGGTCTCTCCTAGAAGTGTTAGATTACAGGGAGTAATCACTCCGGATACTTAAACAAGGTACATGCTACTAATTGGAATTACGCAGCGGAAGTTTCACACATACCTTTAAGATGATTTGTATTTCCAAGATCTTCTCAAGAGGGAGTTCACGATCCTCCGGTCGGGACCTGTAGAGGTCTTGTTAGAGAAGCCCTACGTGGTACAAGCTCCACATCCAAGCCTCTGATCGATTCTTGGCACGGGGACATATCTCGCGAGAGTTTTCTCGAAGGCACTTTGGCACTCCCTTGGTGAGGGATATGGTTCGGCCGGAACTATCAGGGTGTGGGGTTGAGGGTTTTTCTCTCTGAAACACTCTTGTGAGGGAATTGTGATTAACCCTAAAAATCCCCTAGCACCTCTTATTTATAGGAGGAGTAAAGTGGACAAAAGTCCACTTTACCCCACCTAGGGTTTCGGCCGACCTATGTATTTGGGGAGGCCCAATTTTGGGCCTCCCATGTCAATTGGGATTTGGGTCTAGCCCAACTACCCTAATGTGACATTTACAAAAGTTCATTAGGTAAACTATACATATTATGGGCTACCAATTACGGCGCCGTTACCATATGCTTACAGCTCCCACTCGTCGTAATGGGAGGGTGCCTGTTAATGTATTGTCGTCCAAATCTGCATCAACATTTCTCTCCTTTGATCTGCTCCTTGCTTCCGAATAGTTCATACGAGGTTTGCCGTGCGACCAGCGGATACGGGCATCGTGCTACTTATCTATTAGGAGTATTGAAGCGCCCGCAGAACGTAGATTCCCTTTTCTCCAATCAACATGTTATAAACAACATTTATATATTGTACCGCGCTGTATCCTAGGTCAACTATTAATTCTCCATTTGCCTAGTTTCTACATAGGAACACTTCTCCAAGGCATCCGTATAAGTATTCAAAACCTTCAACTAATATCCGGTTGGTGGCCACCTAGTGAATACAAGAGTTGGTGAATTACAGGTGAACTTGACCATCCCCATTGCTCATATCCTTAGTCATACCCAACCGGTTTCCGAAGACGTGGTCACTGGGCCTTTTTGTTTAGCACTACGCTCGTACGCCAGGAAGTGAGCATTGAGCCTGACCTTAGATATGAGTTCTAAGTCCGTGAGGATACTTTAGATGCCTCTTCATAAGGCTCCTGGGATCAATCACACGCTTGAGGTGAAGAAGTTTGCGCCCGCCAGAATCATGAGGATTACTTCCTAGAACAGCCGAGCTGTGCCCTTGTGGTCGAACGTGGCACGCGTAGTATGAAGCACGC
Organism: Clarkia xantiana subsp. parviflora; assembly: GCA_036873135.1. Classification (NCBI taxonomy): domain Eukaryota; kingdom Viridiplantae; phylum Streptophyta; class Magnoliopsida; order Myrtales; family Onagraceae; genus Clarkia; species Clarkia xantiana. The sequence goes on along the minus strand of JAPTYO010000013.1, from coordinate 9,264,312 downwards.
GTTGATAGCAAACCTGAACCTTTTGAGTTTACAAGAAAGGGATATGTCAATCATGCTATCACAGATTCTCATCTGGCCCATAATGTGGTTAAATGACGAACGAAGTTCATCACGACGATATGCAAAACGAGGAACACGTCGAGTTACTTCAAAACTAGATAATCTTCTTAGTTAATCAGGTTTATCCCCTTGACTCTTAGCCAGTCTTGTTTGGTGGAGGCCTCCCTCCATCGCAAGATGACCGTACCTGTGTGACTAGATAAGGCCCACATTCGACATAGTTTGGCAGAGGATTGCGTCCTCCTACGACTTAGTTTATAGACCGTAAATCTGATGTAATCAAAGCATTATGACGTCGATTGATGATAAACTCAGTTGCAATTCTTTCGCTTACAAAATTTAACTTTCTAATATCAAAATACTATCACAGATACATTCCATTTCTAAACCCTACGCAATCCAAGCAGCTTTACATTCTTTTCGAATATATCCCTGCGTAGTGGTTTAGTTGTTGGGTTCGTTATCATATTATCAGTGGAGAAGTGTTGTTAGGTTCCGAGTCTAGGGTCAACGGGCGGTCGATCCAAGTCTCGTTCCTCACTGGAGATGTTTGTTGAGATATACCCATCCCCATCCTCGAGGCGGTAAGCATTTGCGTATGGAACCGATGCTATCTTATACAGCCCTTCCCATTTTGGAGATAATTTTCTGACTTGGTCTAAATGTGAGAACTCGTTCTTTCTGAGCACTAGTTCTCCTATGTGGAATTGCCTCTCCTTGACTTGGCGGTTGTAATATCTTGCGGATACAAGGCGCATTCGTGCCTGTGCTTCTTCTGAATTCCATCTTTTATCCTCCACCATGTCTAAGTCTAAGAGCCTTGCTTTGTTGTTCTCATGCTCTTCAAAGTACGTGGTTCTTAGTGATGATACCGCCATTTCTGCTGGTGCCACCGCTTCGGTCCCGTATACCAGGCCAAATGGTGTTTCTCCTGTGGCTATCTTTGGTGTTGTCCGTACTGCCCATAGAACATTTTCCAGCTCATCTACCCAACTTCCTTTGGTAGCGTGGAGTCGTTTCTTTAGGCCGTCTAGTACTATTTTATTTGCCGACTCTACTTGCCCATTTGTCTAAGGGTGCTTTACTGATGCGAAGCGGTGCTCTATATTCAGCCTTTCGCAATACCACTGCAGTTTCTTGCTCTTGAATTGTGGGCCATTGTCACTTATTATTGCTTTTAGCACCCCGTACCTCGAGACAATGTGAGATTGGATGAAATTGACGACTTGGTCGTCTGTTGTCTTTCCCATTGCCTTTGCTTCTATCCACTTGGAGAAGTAATCTATTGCTACTATTATGCAAGTTTTCTGGCCTTTTGTTTTTGGTAGGGGGCCTATCAGATCAATCCCCCACTGCGCAAATGGCCAGGCTCCCGAGATGGAGCTTAGCTTTGCTGCTGGGGCTGTTATATTTCTGGAGTACCTTTGGCAGTGATCACATTTTTGCACCAAGTCTGCTGCTTCTTTGCTCATTGATGGCCAATAATATCCCAGGTTGTAGACTTTCCGAATTATTGATCGTGCTCCTTCATGGCACCCCGCATCTCCTTCATGGAGTTCTGCAAGTATTCTCTCTGTTTCTGGGTATATTATGCATTTGAGGAAGGGTGTGGAGTACCCTTTCTTGTAGAGTTCATTATCCATCACTGCATAATTTCTAGCCATCCTTTCGATCTTGACTGCCTCTACTTTATCCTTTGGGAGTTTTCCTTCCATGATGTATTGACGCATTGGGGTCATCCAGGCTTCTGCTTCATCTATTACTAGAACCTCCATTTGTTCTATCACCGATTGCATTCTTTGCTCTACAAAGTGAACCTCTTTGCCTGCTACTACCCCTAGGGCTAGTTTACTTAAGGCGTCTGCTTCTTGGTTTTGTTCTCTTGGGACTGACTCAATGTCGAAGCTTTGAAAGCTCTTTATTAGGTCCCTGGCTTGCTGCAAGTATTTCTGCATGTTTTCGGACTTTGCAGTGTAGATTCCTTTCACTTGATTGACAACTAGTTGAGAATCGCACTTAACTCTTAGATGCTTCGCCCCTACTCCTTTGGCTATTCTCAAGCCTGTTATCAGTGCTTCGTATTCAGCCTCATTGTTCGTTGCCTTAAAGGTGAGTGCCATGGCATAGCGCAGAGGTGTATCGCTGTTTGGTGGGTATAGTAAGAGGCCTGCACCTGAACCTCCCCCGTTGGATGACCCATCGGTATGCATCTCCCTTAATTCTTCTAATTGTTTCTCCTGACTACTACTTGCCTCGCTTGTAGTTTTGACTTCTCCCAAGTCTTCGTCTGGATTAATTCCGGTGATTTCGGCAATAAAATCTGCTAGAGCCTGCCCTTTTATGGCTGTTCTGGGGGCAAAGTGAATACGAAACTCGCTTAGCTCAATTGCCCATTTGGTCAGTCTTCCCGATGTGTCTGGTCTTTGGAGGAGGTGATTCAATGGTTGGTCTGTGAGGACTGTTACTTCATGCCCATGAAAATACGGTCTCAACTTTCTTGCTGATATAATCAGTGCATAGAGGTACTTTTCTATTGGCAAGTAGTTGATCTCATACTTTGCCAATGTTTTGCTTACGAAGTATACCGGCAATTGTGCAGCGTTTTCTTCTTTTATTAGCACTGAGCTTACTGCCACGTTGCTTACGGAAATGTAGAGGTAGAGGGGCTCCCCTGGTGTAGGCTTTGCTAGGGGTGGTAGTGTCTTTAGGTGTTGTTTGAGTTGCTGGAAGGCTTCTTCACATCTTGGTGTCCATTCGAATTTCTTGTTTGCCCTTAGTACCTCAAAGAAGGGTAATGCCTTGTCTCCTATTTTGGATAGGAATCTGTTAAGAGCTGCCAACCTTCCGTTCAGTCGTTGAACCTCTTTTGTGCTTCGTAGGTGACTGCATTTCTTCAATTGCCTGTAGTTTTTCAGGGTTTACCTCTATGCCTCGCTGGCTTACCATGAAGCCTAAAAATTTTCCTGATTGTACCCCAAATGCACATTTTTTCGGGTTTAAGCGGACTTGGTATTGCCTCATCCTCTCAAACGTTGAGCGAAGGTTCTCCACATGGTCTTTCTTCTCTTTGGATTTGACGATCATGTCGTCCACGTATGCCTCCATTGTCTTTCCTATCATGTACCCGAAGATTTTGTTGACCATTCTCTGGTATGTCGCTCCAGCATTTATGAGTCCGAAAGGCATCACCGTGTAATGGTATATCTCGCTATCAGCGTAGAATGCTGTGTGAGGGGCGTCCTCAGGGGCCATTTTTATCTTGTTATATCCTGAGTATGCATCCATGAAGCTCATTAGTTGGTGACCTGATGTTGCATTCACAGACGGCGCCAAGTGTTAGGTTCCGAGTCTAGGGTCAACGGGCGGTCGATCCAAGTCTCGTTCCTCACTAGAGATGTTGCGGATTCGATGCTCTCGGGTTATGCTGTCCTAGCTCGTGTCCTTCCGTCCTTAGCTTCTCTTCTCTTCTCGCCCTGCAAGAGGGGCAATACCAGGCACAGAGGGGGGGGGGGTGGTGCCTGATGAACCCTCTCCGATGCCTAAGTCTGTATGGTTTTAGAGAGATAATGCTAGAGAGATGTCAGAGCAAAATTATGCAACTTGCCAAGATGATCAAATGAATAGTGGAAGGGGTGTATTTATAGGCAACGGTGTCATTAAGGTGGCTTGATGATATCGTTAACCTTTAAACACAATTAATTAACCTTTAAACATGTAATTAAGACCTTAGGATACGGAGAAGGTTGGCGGAAATAAACCGAGTATGGGAGTCCAAGAATGGTGCCGGGACCCTTGGGGGGAAGGAAAATCCGACCCCCAAGGGTAGGGGTTGGGTGAGGCCACCCAACCCCTCCTAGGGGAGATCGGGTTGGCTGACCCGATCTCCCCTAGGGGAGGTCGGGTGTGGCCACCCGACCTCACCTGGGTGAGTCTAACTTGGCCGGACGAGCGCTTCGGCCTCGTCCGGACCGTTGGTGTTTTCGCGAAGTGTTCGGGTTGAAGTTTCGATTTACAATCATTAACGGGGTGATGAAAATGAAACGATTCGGAAGTCAGCGGGTTCAAATTGGGCGTATATCCATCAAGTATTACATAGTGATCGTAATGTCTTCAACCATAGATTTAGCATAGAAATATTTCACATCAATGTGTTTGGTCCTACTATGGTACTTCGGATTCTTAACTGCCGCAATGGCTGCTTGACTGTCAGAGAAGACCTTAACAGGTTTATTCTCAACATCACCACCAAGCAGTACAGTTAGAAGCCTTTTGAGCCAGACCGCTTCTTGTGCATTCTTAGAGAGAGCTACGAATTCCGATTCCATTGTGGATAGTGCGACAGAGGTTTACTTCTTGCTTGTCCATGAAATGGCGGCATTAGCAAGGATGAACACTCCCCCCGTAGTAGACTTACGATCATCCGGATCGCCACCATGTTCGGCGTCACTATAACCGGTCAATTCTAACTTTTGACCATCATAGCACAGCGCGTAGCCGGCAGTACCTTTCAGATAACAAATTATTCGTTTTATAGCCTTTAAATGTTGATAGCCAGGATCTGATTGGAAACGTGCTACTAGTCCCACAACGTAACAGATATCCGGACGGGTGCATTGCATGGCGTACATCAAACTACCGACCATGCTTAAATACTCTGCACCCTTCATCTGTTCACGCTCTGCCAGGTTCTTGCGGTCGTCACGCTTTGACAGTGCACACCCAAACACCACCGGCGTATCCACAGGTTGGGCATCCTGTAATCTGAATCTTTTCAATAGCCTGTTGATATAAGCTTCTTGAGACAGGCACAATTTCCGGGTAGCCCGATCTCTAGCAATTTTAATGCCTAAGATGTACGTGGCCTCTCCCATGTCCTTCATCTCAAATACAGATGCCAACCAGGACTTTGACTTGTTCATAAAACTCATGTCGTTTGTGGCATTGAGTATGTCGTCCACGTATAAAGTTAAGATGACATACTTAGACCCGGAGGTCTTGTAATACACGCACGAATCCTCGTGAAGATTCACAAATCCGTTTCCTACGATTTCCTCATGGAATCTTTGGTACCATTGCCGAGACGACTGCTTAAGACCGTAGATGGATTTTTGGAGTGTACAAAATTTACGTTTGTTGCCAGGAGTAATGAAACCCTCTGGTTGCTCCATGTAGATCTCTTCCTCCAGGTTTCCGTGGAGGAATGCGGTCTTAACATCCATTTGGTGCAGCTCGAGATCGAGACTTGCAACCAATGCCAGAATGGCCCGTACTGTTGTGTAACGCACAGTTGGTGAGTAAGTTTCGTGAAATACCACTCCGTGAAATTGGGTATATCCTTTCGCAACAAGTCGGGCTTTGTATAACTCGACTTTTCCATCAGCAGTGAGTTTCAGTTTGAGAACCCACTTTGCTCCTATGGCTCTGCGGTTAGCAGGTAAATCAACCAAAGACCATACCGAATTTGCTTTCGTTGATGAGATCTCTTCCTCCATTGCATTCCTTTGCTTGAGGTCCTTCCGACGCTTGTTCAACCGTTACTGGTTCGTCAACAGATGTTAGACTGACGATTTCTTTTCTCTCGATGGGATACTTCCTAGGAGAAGTTTGATGCCTTTGACTACGTCTAGGCTCGTTCCCCCCATCTTGATTTTGAACGCTACTCCCACTCAGGACAATTCTTCTATTCGGAGCATCACTCCCACTAGGAACAAGAGCAGTGTTAGAACCTTGACCTACAACCTTTCTCGGAAGGACTCTTGGTCTCTGGATCCTATCCCCGAGATGAATTCCTTGATCACTAGGACCTGGAACCAAGTTGGTCGGAGTACTCCCACTGGGAACAATGTGTAGTGTTAGTTTTGGTGTCGGTCCAGCTACATGATTATCAGGTTCAACTTGATTCGTCTCTGCGGCAATAGTGATTTGTGTGGTAGGGTTTAATCCTCCCACTGGTTTATAATGAAAATGTTTCCATTATCATTAACCATGTCATTCACTTGGGTTGCCGGTTAAAATCTCTCACTCGAAGTAAGTGGGACCTAATCATCAATGATATCCTTCTCTAGTTCAGTCAATATCTCATATGTTTTAATTTCGCCAAGCGTTGGGAATTCGTCCTCAAGGAAAGTTACGTCTTTGGATTCGTGTTCAACCACGCCACCTATTTCTTGAGCTGACACAAATACGTAACCTTTAGAGTTCTCTGAGTACCTTATAAAGATACTCTTTAGTCCTCCGGGTCCTAACCTGCCAAAACGGCTGTCACTCGTATGTGTATAGGCAGTGCAACCCCAAGGTCGCAATCTGGTGAGATTTAATTCTCTTCCATACCACAGCTCATATGGCGTTGTGTCTACCGCTTTGGTTGGGACAAGGTTTATTACATGAGTGGCAGTCAATAACGCATCACTCCAATAGGAGATAGATAACTGAGTCTGCGACATCATGGTTCTAACCATGTCGAGGAGTGTACGATTACGACGTTCAGCCACACTATTCTACTGTGGTGTGTTGGGGATTTTTATTTGACGGGCTATCCCTCTTTCTTTGCACAACTCTTCAAACTCATTAGAGAGATATTCTTCACCTCTATCAGTGCGTAAGGTTTTCACCTTTCGCTCCTGCTGATTCTCTACGAGGTTTAGAAAGTTTCTAAAGCAATTTATTGCCTCAGATTTACGAGCAATCAAATGAGTAAACCCATAATGGGTGTAGTCGTCAATGAAAGTTACGAAGTATCGTTTCCCATTCCTAGCGGTTACGCTCATTGGTCCACATACATCGGAATGAATCAACTGCAATGGATACTCGGCTCGTTGAGCTTCTCCAAATGGTTTGCGGGTGGATTTTCCAGCCAGACAATCATGGCAAGTGTGTTTAATCACATTGCCGGTACCAGGAAAAAGCTCATTTCTTGCCAATGAATGGACCCTATCGTAGCTTATATGTCCCAACCTCGCATGCCATCCGACTGCGTCAGCTCTGCTTCCATGGAGGATAATGCATACATTCTATTCGAATCGATACATCCATTCAAATCCATGATAAAGAGACCATCAGAGGAATAGGCATGCCCAAAGAAGACATCGCCTTTATTGATACGAAAAAATATCTTCTCAAATGATAAAATGTAATTATTATTCATAAGAGCGGAAACAGAAACAACATTTCTACGGATTCTAGGAGCAAAAAGGACATTCTCAAGTAGCATGGTCCTGCCATTGTTCATAGACAATTTGCAGTTCCTACTCCAATGACTTCAACTTGTGAGTTGTGACCAATGTATATCCTCTTAGAATCCTTTGGCAATCGTCTAAACATGGAAAATAGTCCTTTGTCGTTGGCTATGTGGTCTGTCGCACCTGAGTCAAGAATCCATGAAGGATTTGAGTCAGTTAACATGAAAGTTGGGGAAACTAGAGTTTCCATTACACAACCAATCTCGCATACCTTTTCAGGATGCGTTTTGCTGGACCCTGTACCTTCACTTATTCGGCGTGGACTGGAGTTCCCGCGGACTATCTCTGATTTCAATCGGAGACTGCTTGGTTTAGGCTTTGTCAACATTTTACCGTCGACTGCCTTTTGTTTCTTTCCTCTGTTCATCCTCTTTCTCTTTCCTTGCCCAGCTGGTACCGGTATTGATTTCAGTCGAGCTTGTTCCATCTTGATGAACTTCAATACCGATGCAAGATCCAACACAGAACCACTGGCGGTTAATAAAGCCTTGGCAACTCTCCAAGACTTCGGGAGGATCTCGATGATGGCTTGAATTTTATCCCATTCACCCACCTGACCTTCTTGCTCCAATAGTTTTAGCATGCCAAGGAAATCGTATACTTTTTCAAGTACACTCTTGTTGTAGCTGTTTAAGCTTTCTTCCATAATGGGTATAAGTGGGTGCATGATCGCTGCCATGCCGTTTCCATATTTCAGGAACAGGGCATCCCATATGTCATTTGTAATTAGAACATCCTTATATTCATCATGGAATTCCTGAGACATCTCAGCCAGCAATATTTCCTTTGCTTTCTTGTCATCTTGCTCACATTGAAAAATGGCATATGCCAGGTCTTTGGTCAGACCGGCATCTGGGTAATTCATGGACTTCTAAATGTGATCTACAAGGTCATTATCCTCCAACAGTGCATTGACGCGCTTACTCCACGAGTCGTAGTTGATCTCAATCAAAAGCTCATTAGCACAAGATGATCCCATCTAGGCTGTAGTTACTAAACACGTTGATTATTATACAAAATTAAGGAGACAATAATATTTTGAGAAAGAATTGCATACATTAGATATATATTAAGATTAAATCCGACAAATAATGATAACTCAGTCATCTAAACCAACCGACCACCAGTAAACCAATGGAAGATGGCTGTGAAAGAGTTCACATTATCGCCGTTTTCAATCAAATAGATCAGTCTTTTAAAACAGTTTTAATCGCAAATTACTGGAACAGGAATTTTCAAACAAGCATACCCGATCTTGGCTTTCCCAAGGCCCTTTGTATTTTGGAAAATATTCTGATGAATTTACTCATGCATATATAACTCTACTAACCATGTAAATTATCATACGCAAGTAACATTCATCAAACAAATCACGTTCATGCTTACGCGTCTTGTGTCCAATGTTCCGAGGAACTCATGCTTGCACATATAATTCTATTTACTAGTAAATTATAAAATGCAACTACATCCTCAACATTCTAGCATGCGTGTGAATCATGAAAATTACACAACAATCATACATATTTGGCGACTGGTTTTCGGTTTTAAAATAATTTTAAACATTAGGGGTTGATTTGCAATTCATGCTTATATTCAACTACGCAACATTCTAGACATGAATCATAGGCATTTACTGTTAGGTTCCGAGTCTAGGGTCAACGGGCAGTCGACTAAAATCTCGTTCCTCACTGGAGATGTTGCGGATTCGGTGGTCTCGGGTTGTGCTGTCCTAGCTTGTGTCCTTCCGTCCTTAGCTTCTCTTCTCCTCTCGCCCTGCAAGAGGGGCAATACCAGGCACAGAGAGGGGGGGGGGGTGGTGCCTGGTGAACCCTCTCCGATGCCTAAGTCAGTACGGTTTTTAGAGAGATAAAGCTAGAGAGATGTCAGAGCAAAATTATGCAACTTGCCAAGATTTCCGAATGAATAGTGGAGGTGTGGTATTTATAGGCAACGGTGTCATTAAGGTGGCTTAATGACATCGTTAACCTTTAAACACAGTTAATTAACCTTTAAACACATAATTAAGACCTTAGGATACGGAGAAGGTTGGCGGAATAAACCGAGTATGGGAGTCCGAGAATGGTGCCGGGGCCCTTGGGGGGAGGGAAAATCCGACCCCCAAGGGTAGGGGTTGGGTGAGGCCACCCGATCTCCCCTAGGGGAGATCGGGTTGGCTGACCCGATCTCCCCTAGGGGAGGTCGGGTGTGGCCACCCGACCTCACCTAGGTGAGTCTAACTTGGCCGGACGAGAGCTTCGGCCTCGTCCGGACCGTTGGTGTTTTCGCGAAGTGTTCGGGTTGAAGTTTCGATTTACAATCATTAACGGGGTGATAAAAATAAAACGATTTGGAAGTCAACGGGTTCAAATTGGGCGTATATCCATCACATGCCCCCGAGTCAACCAATGGCCTAACCCTTGATTGACTCTATTTTAGGATGGTATGACACGCGCAATTTGAAGCCGGGGTTTTACCTTTCGTCTGAATGCTTACTTACCCATGGATGTGTGCCTCTGACTCTGCCCCCTGCCTTATGAGATAGAGGAATTGTAAACGTCAGAGCAGCACGGACACGTGTCTAAGCACGCGTCCGTCTGAGGTGGGAGTAATAAATCTATCTTTGCCATGGGCGTATACTTAAAAAATACATGCTCGCATAGGAATTCAATACGAATACACCTAAGTGACTCATGCTTGCTCGCATAGGAATGCAATACGAATACACCTAAGTGACTCATGCTTCAATTTCATGCCGGGATTTTGCCTAAGTGGAGAAAAATTTAATTTTGGTCTAAAATTTTTTCTAAGTATGGGATGCTCATGAATTAACCTATGGGATGTTAACTTGAGTGGAGATATACTTAATCATAGTCTAAGGGGGGTAAAGGTGATGGTTTTTCTTTAACCCTTAGATCTCACTCAAAATTAAATGGAGGGTGGTGATTAGATCACTTTAAAAAACCCTATAGCTTTTTCAAATATATAGAAGAGTTAAAAAATACCTTACTTAGCCACCATAGCCATCCTTTTCCCTCCTTTCTCACACTTGGAGAACAAGAAAGAATTTTGAGCACACCCAAGGAGGAGGCCGGCCAAAACCCCTGAGGAACCAGCAATTTCGGCCGGCAGCTCAGACGGGACGGCGACGGGAGGCTCGATTGAAGACGACGACGCAACCTTGGGCGAACGGCGGCCAGCGGCGGCGTGGAGGTGAGACGGGCTAGCAGACCAGGACAACGACGGCGCTGGGCTGAGGCGTGGCTGACGATCGACGGGGCACGGCGACTTCGACCAGCCATCACCGGGACGCGACGAAGGTGGGGCGACTGGGCTCTGCTCCGGCGACGGCGGCGGACCATTCTCGGCGAGGAGCTGAATTCCGGCGGTCTTCCGACTTAAAATCCGGGCCCGTTTATCGAATCGGGTCGGGTTTTCCCAAGGTCCACTCTTTTCCTTTCCGTTATTGCGTAAAATGCCGATACTTGATTGCCGATACTTGATTGAATGTGGGATTGCCGTGGATAGCCGTAGATAGTCGTGGATTTGGGGAAGAAACTTTGGCCGGTCGTCCGGAGATAGTTTTTTGTCCGATTAAACTATCCCCAGTTTGAATTTGATGTCGAGTCGCCATTTGTGTGTTGATTTCCGTTTGAGGGCGTAATGGTAATTTTGCCCGAAAACCGACTTTAGGTTCGGACAAAATTGCTCGATTTGGTTGTCGTGGTGTCCTTGGCTCATGTTTATTATCTTTTTTGGGTGTTTTCGAATCTTTGGTTGTTGTTGTTGACCGAGTGCCGGGGTACTCCCGGTTTTTCGGAAATTTTCTTGTTTTGACATTTGTCATGTCGTGGCAGGTACTGTATTCCTGGTGGTGTCCCCGCACACAGACTCTGCAGAGGCGTTACATCCTCCGAAGGATGAGTGAGTTCCTTTCTCTTCTTTTCGTCGCATTACTTCCTTTCCTATCGTTAGCTTAGTGTTGCGATCTGAGCTGGGGTGTTAGTCGAAACTTGATTCGAACTTTGGGATTTCCTGCTACCTTTGACTTAGGTCTCGCTGCTCTGTCGGAGAGCCACCTAACTAGGTCTGATTACAATGAGCACGTTACCTTAGGAGATATCTGTCCCTTAGATGAGCTTCTATATCCTTTCCTCCCTTCCTTGGGGAATACCCGCGAGACGGTGACAGAGCCCCCTAGGGGGAAGGTCGTCGTTTACCCCTCCCAGATTCGATTTGGGTTGAGGCTGCCTTACTGCGATGATCTCGTAGAGTTGAGTAGGTTCTTTAGGATTTCTCCTGTGAACCTTGCTCCTAGTGCCCTCCGTGTCTGGGTGGGCTTCCGGGTGTTGTGCCATTGGTACTCCTGGAAGTATTCGCTGGTTCTGTTCCGATGCTTCTACCGGTTCCAATATCATAGGATAGTAGGCTTTGCGAGTTTTGTAACTCGCCATCCGTCCCTCAAGGATTCCCGATTTGCTGATTTCGGGTTGAGTGGGGTCGAGTGGGATACCTCTCTTCGCTTCGTGGCCCAGAGTGACAACTCGGCGAGTCACTGGGCCAAGCATTATTTCCTCATCACGGATCGATATGTCACTTGGTCGGTCTTGAATGAGGATCGGTCGGATGGTTGGCCTGCCTTCGGGGAGTTCTCTCCTGTTGAATTAGAGACTATGAAGACGATTCATGAGAGCAACAGGACCCGATCATACTGCCACGTGTCCTTAGTGACTGAGACGGATCTTTATGAGGCAGGGATCAGTTTGACTCCTGACTCCGGGGGTTCGGTATGTTACTTAGTCTTCTCATCTTTATTTACTTTCTGCTTTTCCTTTGTAGGTTGGTTTCACGGAAAAACCAATAACGTGAAGGGAGCACCGGTCGATCTGAGCAAGAGGAAGGATGATATGCCTTTAAGTAGGCCCCGATTATTTGCCTTTAAGTAGGCCCCGATATTGAATCCCTGAGAAGCTGGCCCCGCCTGATGACGAGGGGCCCCGAGCGGTGACCAAAGGAGATAACTCTGGAGTCCCCGACATCCGTCCGGACTTGCCACCAGAGAACGAGGCCGAGAAACACGCCCACTATCAGCATAGTGGGGAAGTGGCCTGAAAAGACGGAACGTGGGCTACTGGCCGAGATAAACGGAACGTGGCAGTTATCTCAACAGGTAACTGAGGTGACCCGTTCCCTATATAAAGGGAGGAGTTACCTCAGGATTGATACGTTCATACTTACATACTGATACTTGCTAGCCTACATCGAGATACTCATTTAAGCATCGGAGAGGGATTCTGGGTCACCGCCCGGTCTATCCCCTTCTTGCAGGACTTCTTGGAGCGAAGGAGTTCAGACTTCCGTCAAGAACGTACCGGAGTTCCAACCGTGATCCAACATTGGCGCTGTTTGTGGGAAACGTAACGAAAACCAAAAATGGCTTCTACCCGATCGATGGCTGGCAAGCAAAAGAAGAGACAAGGACAATCTGGCGGTTCCCGCCACCCTGCTGGAACTCTGAATTCAGGGCCGCCAGAGCGCATTGTTGATCGGAATGATCCTCCCCCTGCTGTTTCCCAAACAAGGGGGCATCATGATGATCGCGAAGATTCCATTCGAAACTCGTCGGAGAGCCGGGAAGAGATCCCAAGGAGGGACCAGGATGCACCTGCAAAGCCGGACTTGGCAAAGGCTGTGATGGATACCATGCCAGTATTTTTGGAAGCTATGGAGGCTCTCTTGGACCGAAGGGAGGCCGCCAAGAAGAAGGAGGAGGAGTTACCTCCGCCTCCGCCGATGGAGAATCGGGACGGGCAGGAGGCCCAACCCGAGCACTAGGACAAGGGCTAGGAGCCCGCTCAGTCGGAGCAGTTCGTGATTGATGGGCCTGGACCGGTGCAACATAGGACCATCCCTCTTAGTGGTCCTATCACCCCCGACCAGGTGGTAAAGATTGTGAACATCTGTATGGGAGACCAGAAGAAGATGATGTCGGAGCTGAGGGATCGATCCACTCATCCCTTCGTCCCCCGATTGGTGAGCACTACTGCCCCGCCAGGGCTGGGTATCTCGACAATCAAGGAATATGATTGCGAGGGAGATCCAGTTCGTCATGTCCAGAAGCATGTCATGGCTTGTCTAGGCAGAGCCCCGAATGATGATATAGTGTGTGTTTTGTTCCCAGGCACACTTGGTGAGAGGGTCCTGACGTGGTTCTTCAGCCTTCCCCCAGGGTGCATCTCTAGCTGGACCCAGATGCATGATCGCTTCATCCAGCAATACCAGGGCCGTCGGCGTCTCCTGAAAAGCGCGAGGTCCCTGGCTGAGGTGGTACAGAGGCCCGACGAATCTCTGGCGCATTACTACCAGAGGTACACTGCCAGCGTGGCCGAAATTGATGAGGAAATGTCAGAGGGAGAGACCATCCGCACCTTCATTCGGAACCTGACAGCACCATATGGTTCCGACCTGATGCACAACGTGGCTAAGAAGGCTCTGTGGAACATGGAGGCGTTGCAGAAAAGGGTGAAGCAACAAATCGACGTACAGGAGTCGAAGATAGCTGCCGGAGACCTTGAGCCTCCGAAATCAAACAAGGGGAAGCAGTCGTTCAAACCCTCGGACGATCGCAGGAGGAAAGATAAACCCGAGGGCAGTCGGGGTCGAGGCCGTCCCGATCGGAGGGAAGACAAGCGTTCCTCGAAGTCGGACAAGCGGGAGGACCACTACACTCATCTCATTTGTTCCATGGGTGCTGTGTTGGCGGTGATGGACCGACAGGGTATCGCCAGGTATCCCCCGAAGAAGGATGGAGAGTTCATGGGAGCTCGCACCGATTGTCGACGGTGACGACACCAACCATTGTCGGGAGTTGAAGAAGGAGATTGAGAAGCTGATCCAGCGGGGGAAGCTCAAGGAATTTGTGGTTGGGCAATGGGGCCGATCACGTTCCCGGTCCGGATCGCGGTCCCGTTCCTGATCCCGTGGTCGATCCCCGAAGAAGGACAAACCTGAGTCTTCCAATGCCCGCAAGGAGAGGCGGGGGACCATTAACGTGATTCATGGGGGACTTGCTGCGGGAGGAGATACCACGACATCTCGGGAGGTGTATGCTTCTCGGATTCCCATTGCTGTGGTGTTGGGCAAGAGGGCTCGAAATTGGACTCCGAAAGAAGAAATGGTGATTCCCTTCTCCGCGGAGGACCTGATAGGTGTGGAGACCCCGCACGATGACGCTTTGGTCGTGACACTAAACGTGGATGGGTACGAGATGAAGCGAATCTTGATAGATGGAGGGAGCTCCTCTGATATTCTGTTCATGGATGCACTGGAGGCCATGGGAAAAACCAAGAAGGACTTGAAGCCTGCAGACTTTCCGATGGTTGGATTTTCGGGCTCTACCTCTTACCCGGTGGGGACGATTACCTTACCGGTCGAGTTCGAAAGTGGTTGGAAGTCGTAGAAGAGGAATGTGGAGTTCGTGGTGGTCGAGTCGGCGGGGACCTACAACGCCATTATCGGGAGGACTACCATCAACCCGCTGGGGGCAGTTGCCTCAATTGTCCATTAGAAGCTGAAGTTCCCGACCGACCACGGAATCGGGGAGGTCTAGGGCGATCAGATAGCCTCCAGGAGGTGCTACGTCAATGCCACTCGAAGGAGGAATCGGGAGGCTATGACTGTTTTCCAGACTGACGCTGATCCCCGAGAGGAGTTTGGGCGTCCCACCCCGATGGAGGATTTGAAGGAGGTCAAGATCGATGGACCTCAAAGAAAGGTGAAAATCGGGTCCGCCCTATCGGAGGAGACGGCCCGAGAACTGATTGATTTGCTGAAGGAGTTCAAGGAGCTGTTTGCCTGGTCCCCGAGCGACATGCCAGGAATCAGCCCTGATGTAATTACTCACGAGCTGAAGATTGATCCCGCGATCAAGCCGATCACACAGAGAAGGCGCCCGATGGGTGCCGACAAGAAGATCGCGATCCAGCAGGAGGTGGGCAGGTTATTCGATGCTGGATTTATTAAGGAGCTCCGATTCCAGACCTGGGTCACCAACCCAGTCCTGGTGAAGAAGAGCAATGGCAAATGGCGGATGTGCGTTGATTTCCGCGACCTGAACAAGGCATGCCTGAAGGATTGCTACCCGCTCCCAAGGATCGACCAGCTGGTGGATGCCACATCGGGACATGAGTTGCTGAGCTTTATGCTGATAGTGACATCTATCATTATGATGTTATGCCCTTTGGATTGATCAATGCAGGCGCAACTTATCAGAGGATGGTGAACAAGCTGTTCGGAGATATGATGGGGAAAACAATGGAGGCCTATGTGGATGATATGCTGGTGAAGTCCCGACAGGCCAAGGATCACATTCACAACTTGGCCACGGCGTTCGAGCGGATGAGGCTTCATCAAGTTCGCTTAAACCCGACCAAGAGTGCCTTCGGAGTACACTCAGGGAAGTTTATGGGCTTCATGGTGAGCCAGAGGGGAATCGAGGTGAACCCTGAGAAGCTGAAGGCAATCGAGGAGATGAAGTCCCCGACGAACCATCGGGAGGTGCAGGTGCTGAATGGACGATTGGCAGCAATGAATCGCTTTCTGTCCAAAGCAAGTGATCGATCCATGCCGTTCTTTGAAGTGCTGAGGGCCAACAAGAAGTTTGAGTGGACTGCCAAGTGCGAAGAGGCGTTCCAGGCACTCAAGCAGCACCTTCGCACCCTCCCGCCATTGGCGAAGCCCATCCCAGGCGAGCCACTCTATCTGTATTTGGCTATTTCTGAATTTGCTGTTAGCTCTGTCTTAGTGAAAGTCGTAAAGGGTAGCCAAGTCCCTGTCTATTATGTAAGCAAGGCACTCGTCAAGTCTGAAATGAATTATCCCTCGGTTGAGAAGTATCTTTATGCGTTGATTGTTACCGCTCGGAAGCTGAGACCTTAATTCCATGCGCATGAGATTACCGTTTTGACGAATCAACCCTTGAAACATTTTTTGAACCGACCTGATGCGTCGGGGAGATTAGTGAAATGGGTAGTCGAGCTTAGTGAATTCCACATTCATTTCACTCCGAGAACGGCTATTAAGGGCCAGGCGTTGGCGGATTTCATAGCAGAGTCTATAGCCCCCGATCTAGAAGAAGCGGGCCCTGTAGAGGGGGCAACTATGGAAGTCCCGATAACAGAGCAGTCAGAACAGCCCGACGCCGAAAATACTTGGGAGATGTAAACTGATGGCTCCTCAAATTTAGAAGGATCGGGAGCAGGTTTCGTACTGATACCACCAGACGGAGGCGAGCCCCTCCGATATGCCTTGGCCTTGACATTTAGGGCTACCAACAATGAAGCTGAATATGAGGCTCCCATCACTGGCCTCACGATTGCTAAAGGAATGGGAGTTGGTCACTTAAAGGTGAAGTGTGATGCTAGCCTGATCGTGAACCAAGTCCAGGGGCTATACGAAGCAAAGAGCCCGATGATGAAAAAGTATCTTCGCGAGGTGCAAACCCTGAAAGAGAGTTTCAAGAGCTTCGATATTGAGGCGATCCCGAGGGAGGATAATGCGGAAGCAGATGCCTTGAGCAAGTTCGCCTTGGGGGCACCCCTTGATGAAAGTCGGAAGGTGCATTTCTTGGAGAAGGTGATTCTGTTAACCACCGATCAATCGGAGGTATGTGCCATCGAGATCGGATCGGAGGAGGCCACGTGGATGACCCCGATTGTGGCGTATCAGACTACGGGGGCAGTCCCCGATGATGAAGTGGCAGCCGGAAAAATACGCCGAATCGCGCCCAATTATGTACAAAAAAGGGATATGTAACTCCCTACTTGAAATGTGTGGCTGAGCCCGACACAGATCAGATCCTTAGTGAGGTGCACGAAGGACACTTGGCTTGTCATGAAGGTGCCTGAATCATCGTGAGGAAAGTGCCGAACCTGGGCTATTACTGGCCCTCGATGAACAAGGAAGCAACGATGCTAGTCCGATCCTGTGACGCTTGCCAGAGGTACGCCCCGAATATCGTGGCTCCAACTGCCGATATGACGTCCATCAAGAGTGCTTGGCCCTTTGCGCAATGGGGAATCGATTTGGTGGGACCCCTTCCAGTTGCAAAAGTCCAGTGCCGATATTTAGTCGTGGCTATTGATTATTTCTCGAAATGGATAGAAGCTAAGGCGTTGGCCAAGACAACGGGGAACCATATCCTCAAATTCCTCCAGACCCATATCATATCCCGATACGGGATCCCCAAGGTACTGATCAGCGATAACGGCCCTCCGTTTAACAGGGCCCAGTGGAAGGAGTATCTGGAGGAATTGAAAATTGAGAATCGGACAGCCTCTGTCCGTCACGCTCAAACCAATGGACAAGTGGAGTCAGCCAACAAGATCGTGATGGACGGCCTGAAGAAGAGGGTCCACGCCTTGAAGGGCAAATGGCTGGACGAGCTGGAAAATGTGCTTTGGGCTGTTAGAACAACACCCAAACGATCGACCGGGGAGACTCCGTTTGGCCTTGTTTATGGCACGGAGGCAGTTGCTCCCGTCGAAATAGCCGTGGCATCCCATCGGACGAGGTATTATGAACCTCTTTCGAATGATGAAATGAGGCGTCTGGACTTGGACTTGGTCGAAGAGAAGAGGCGGAGTGCCGAGGAGGCTCAGGCTCGGATGCGCTTGGCAACAGCCCGATATTATAATCGACGAGTCAAGTCTCGACAGTTCTTTGTCGGGGAACTGGTCTGGCATCGGAACGAATTTACCCTTTTGGATCGGATCAACAAGATGTCACCAAAATGGGAAGGGCCTTATAAGGTCGTGGGGATGCCAGCTCGAAACGCGTATAAGTTGGAAGACCTCGATGGCAATACGTTGAAGCATTCTTTTAGTGGCGAACACTTGAAGAAATGTCATGCTTGATATTAAGTCGCCTTCAGTGGTGCAAGTTGCTTGTTAAGTCGCCTTCAGTGGTGCAAGTTGTTTATTAAGTCGCCTTCAGTGGTGCAAGTTGTTTATCGAAGTCGCCTTCAGTGGTGCAGGTTGTTTATCGTTTTGAGTCGATATAGACAGGTTTTGAGCCATCAATGAATAAAGAGGTTGCTTCCGACCAGATTGTGCTTAGACTTATCATTCTAAGTAAGCTTAAATCGCCTTAAGTGGTGTAGCTAAATCGCCTTAAGTGGTGTGGTTCCGCCTTAAGTGGCGTAGTTTCGCCTTAAGGGGTGTAGTTAAATCGCCTTAAGTGGCGTGGTTTTGCCTTAAGTGGCGTGGTTTCGCCTTAAGTGGCGTGGTTTCGCCTTAAGTGGCGTAGTTTTGCCTTAAGTGGCGGGGTTTTGCCTTAAGTGGCGTGGTTTCGCCTTAAGTGGCACGATTAAATCGCCTTAAGTGGTGTGTAGAAATTGGCTTAAGTGGCACGATTAAATCGCCTTAAGTGGCGTGGGTAAAATGTCTTAAGTTACGCGTCGAAATCACTCTAGGTGGTATGATCAAATTGCCTTGAGTGGCGTGGGTAATGCACCTTAGGTGGTGCAGCGATAATCGGAACCAAAAGAGATTGATACTATAAAGATCTAAAAGGTTCATGACAAAAGGAGGAAATTACAAGGATTCGAAAATAAAGCAATTAAGCTTGATCCTTGGTAGCGTCGAGGGGAGTAGGGTCCACGAGATCTGTGGCAGAAGGCTCCGTGATCGGAGGATCAGATCCTGGAAGATTGGCCGCAGGAGGATCGGACCCTTGGAGGTCAGCCGGTGAAGAGTCGATTGTCGGGGGATCGGTTGTCGGGAGGTCTGCACTTGGAGGCTCCACCGTGCCTTCAGCACCCGCAGCCCCCTCGGGGGTGTTGG
The DNA here is from genome assembly GCA_036873135.1 of Clarkia xantiana subsp. parviflora. Taxonomy (NCBI): domain Eukaryota; kingdom Viridiplantae; phylum Streptophyta; class Magnoliopsida; order Myrtales; family Onagraceae; genus Clarkia; species Clarkia xantiana. Next base: position 9,245,177 of record JAPTYO010000013.1, on the reverse strand, counting down.
CCCCGTCGCTCTCCTCGGAAAGGTTGAAATACCTCTCCACGAAGGGGGCGAGAGTCTGAGACTTGGAGAAGTCGATGGCACCACCATACTCCAAATGGAGCTCCTCGACAGCGTTGAGCAGGGTGGTCTCCACCTCCATCGTACAGAATTTCACTGCATCCAATAGGAAATCCTCAGAGCCCCAATAATCTTCTCGTCCCTTGGCCTCAGCCTCGGCCAGCTTGGTGGGAAACTCAACGAGTTCCCGCTCCATCTGTCGGGACCGATTGGCGAGAAGGACTTTCTCAGCCTCCAGCCCCGCCTCGGGGGCCGCCTTGGCTCGCTCCTGTTCCAGGGCCTCCTCCAGGGCTAGGACGTACTCGAAACAGCAGTGTTGGTCAGCCATTTCCTGTGAAGAAGAAAGGAAGAGGTCAGTACACGAGAATATTCTGCCTTATATGTACTAAGTGTAAAAGTAGGAAACCTTACCTCCACACGGCGAACGGCCATGGCGCGAATGTCCGCGTGGATGTCCTCTCGAGACAGGGAGAGCGGAAGCGTCATAGAGGGCGGAACTGAACCTGCCAGCAGGTACAGACCGAGTTCCAAGGATACATCATCCCGACGCAGCGGGACCCCCCGCAATGAGTCGATCGGAGTCCAGGGAGCCGCCGCCTGGTCAGGGGTGTAGACCTGGTAGAAGCTCCCGTTAAGAGGAGAGGGGGAACGACGCCTTGAATGTCGGAGGTGCGGGCCTCCGAGCCGCCATGAGAACCCGTCGCCCCCTCAGGAGTCAAACTCAAGACCGGCGAAAGCTGCTGCGCCGGAGAAGATGGAGGCAGCCCTTCGGGAGTCGGCTCCAGCGGGGTCTGCCTCGCCCCCCGACGACGAACCAGGGGCTGACCCTCGCTCGCCTCCTCAGAAGAGTGAGATATGTCCAGGTCAACCACCCGACGGAACTGACCGTCCGTCGGGACGTCTTCAGTCACCGATCCTCCTGGGGCTGGAAGAGAAAGGAGGGGCTCTCCGACCTGGGCGTCGGAGGGTGGCACCTCCGCCGAAGCTCCAGCTCCCGATTGACCTGCAGCTGGAGGACGAGAAGCTTTAGAAAGAAATTCAGGAAGTTGATCAGGATCCTTACACCAGATGACTCGACGGGAAAGATACTGGTCATTCCTGTAATAATTGTAGTAACCCGCTTTGAGGATGCGGGGAGTTTCTCCTTGCAGGATGCGTTTGATCCCCTCGATCCTGGCTCCCTTATCGGAGGGGGTTAACTCCTCAGGAATACACCTCCTGTATAATCAAATTGCTAAGCGGAGCTGTTTACCTTCCTCGGGAGTCTTGGTGTTGAAGATCTGCTCCATCTTCTACACCCGGGCACGCTTGATCTGCTCTGAAGTGGGAGGTGCCGATGAGGAGGCGGCCCTCTTTGAAGACTTCCTCTTCCTAGCGGGGCGTTGGACAGCATTGGTCTCCGCCTGCTTAAGCACGAGATTGGTCAGCAATGTTACCTTCTTAGCTGCAAAGACGAAAACGAAAATGCAGTTAGAATATTACCCAAGGAACGAGGTTAGAAGGGCCGTCGAAGAGTTGACCCCCGGAGGCGACATCAAGGAGTCGGATCCCAGTCAGAACCAGGTCCTGCTCCTCGATGGAGTTGGCGTCGAGGGGAGCGAAAGAGTTCCCCCAGCGATAAAGCTGGATGCAGTGGAGAGTCTGGAAATCCTCCTCGGAGTAAGTGTGAAAAGCGGGAGCAGGGTCCGCTTCAACCTCCCATCGGGGCCACAGAATAGAGCTGTTTCAGATGAATAAATAATTCCTCTTCCAACCACTGTTGTCGGGACCCGAGTCAGTGATGAGCCCCTGACCTTTGGTGACCTTCCAGGTGTCACCATTCCAGCTGTACCGGGAGAGCTGCGCCTTTTTCCATTTAGGCATCCGCGGGTAGAAGGCACAGACCCCGGCATCATTGCATTTCATCCCGTAGAAGGTCCGGAAAAGTCGGAGGCTGTAGGTCCACTGTTGGCGAAGGCAGAGAACAAGGAAGGGTTCGTATTGATACCACCAGGCGAGGGTGAGCCCCTTCGATATGCTTTGGCCTTAACGTTTAGGGCCACCAACAACGAAGCTGAGTATGAGGCTCTTATCACAGGCCTCAAAATTTCCAAAGGTACGGGAGTTGGTCACCTAAGGGTGAAATGTGACGCGGGCCTGATTGTGAATCAAGTCCAAGGACGATATGAGGCGAAGAGCCTGATGATGAGAAAGTACCTTCACGAGGTGCAAGTCTTGAAGGAGAGCTTCAAAAGTTTCGACATCGAGGCAATCCCGAGGGAGGAAAACGCGGAAGCGGATGCCTTGAGCAAATTCGCCTTGGGGGCACCCCTAGAGGAATATCGGAGGTGCACTTCTAGGAGAAGGTGATCTTATCGACCACCGATCCATCGGAGGTGTGTGCTATTGAAGCAGGATCGGAGGAGGAGCCCACTTGGATGACCCCGATAGTCGCATACTTGGCCACAGGGGCAGTCCCCGACGATGGAGTGGTAGCTGACTGGATACGCCGGATCGCGGTTAATTACGTGCTGGTGGACAATCAACTGTACAAAAAGGGGTGGTTCTCGACTCCTTACTTGAAATGTGTGGCTGAGCCCGACACAATTCGGATCTTTAGGGAAGTGCATGAAGGGGTCGCGGCTTGTCACGAAGGGGCCCGATCCATTACGAGGAAAGTGCTGAATTTGGGCAATTACTGGCCTTCGATGAGCAAGGAGGCGACGTTGTTAGTCCGATCCTGTGACGCGTGCCAGAGGTACGCCCCGAATATTGTGGCTCCGGCTGCTAATTTGATGTCCATCAAGAGTGCTTGGCCCTTCGCGCAGTGGGGTATCGACTTTGTGGGATCTCTCCCACAGGCACAAGGTCAGTGTAAGTATTTGCTTGTGGCTATCGATTATTTTTCCAAATGGATAGAAGCCAAGGCGTTGGCCAAGACGACGGGGAACCAAATTGTCAAGTTTCTCCAGACCCATATTATATCCAGATACGGGATTCCTAAGGTGGTGATCAGCGATAATGGTCAACTGTTTAACGGGGCTCAAGTGAAGGAGTATCTGGAGGAGTTGAATATCGAGCATCGGACAGCCTCTGTCCATCATGCTCAGACTAATGGCCAGGTAGAGTCAGCCAATAAAATCGTGATGGATGGCCTGAAGAAGAGAGTCTATGCCTTGAAGGGCAAATGGCTGAACGAGCTGGAAAACGTGCTTTGGGCTGTTAGAACGACACCCAAACGATCAACTGGGGAGACTCTGTTTGGCCTTGTTTATGGCACGGAGGCCGTTGCTCCCGTGAAGATAGCTGTGGCGTCCCATCGGACGAGGTACTATGAGCCTTTGACGAATGATGAAATGAGACGTCTGGAATTGGACTTGCTCGAGGAAAAGAGGCGGGAAGCCGATGAAGTCCAGGCTTGAATGCATTTGGCGACGGCCAGATATTACAATCGGCGAGTTATGTCCCGACAGTTCTTCGTCGGGGAGCTGGTTTGGCGTCGGAACGAGTTTACCCTTTTGGATCGGATCAACAAGATGTCACCAAAATGGGAAGGACCTTATAAGGTCGTGGGGATGCCAGCTCCAAATGCGTACAAGTTGGAAGACCTCGATGGCAGAGTATTGAAGCATTCTTTTAGTGGCGAACACTTGAAGAAATGTCATGCTTGATGAAAAGTCGCCTTAAGTGGTGCCTGATGAAAAGTCGCCTTAAGTGGTGCCCGATGTAAAATCGCATTAAGTGGTGTAAGTTATTCTAAGTGTTGTTAAGTCGCCTTAAGTGGTGCAAGTTGTTAAGTCGTCTTAAGTGATGCATGGTTCTTAGATTTATTCTAAGTGTTGAAAAGTCGCCTTAAGTGGTGCACGAGGGAAAGTCTCCTTAAGTGGTGCACGATATTAAGTCGCCTTAGGTGGTGCAAGTGGTTAAGTCGTCTTAGGTGATGCAGATTGAATCGCCTTAGTTGGAACGATTAAATCGCCTTAAGTGGTGTGGGCTAAATCGTCTTAAGTGATGTGTTGAAATGTCTTAAGTGGCATAGTTAAGTCGCTTTGAGAAGTGCAACGGAAAATCGGAATTAAGATAGTTTAATATTTGGAGGGCTCAAAGGCCTGAGGAAACATTACAAGGAGAGGAAGACTACAAGGATTAGAAAATAAAGCAATCAAGCTTTATCCTTGGTAGCATCGGAGGTGTTGGATCACGGTGGAACTCCGGTACGGACTTTGACGGCGATCCTAGCTCCTTCGCTCCACGCAATCCTGCAAGAGGGGATAGACCGGGAGGTGACCCAGAATCCCTCTCCGATGCTTAAATGAGTGTCTAGTACGGACTGGCAAGGAGTAATCTCAAAGAGTATATCTCAACGTAAGTGATCTGAGGTGACCTCTTGCCCTTTTATAGGCGAAGAGATGCCTCAGGTACCTGGTGAACCGTTGGGGGTGGTTAGCCCGTATCCCGCGTATCTCGGATGTGATCCCGCCTATCTAGGCCATGATCTCGCTTATCTCAGCCACGCCCCGCGTATCTCGGCCACGCTCCGTGTATCTTAACCACGTTCCGCGTATCTCGGCCACGCCCCACGTATCTTGGCCTTATCCTCTGATAACGAGTCCCGACTCCCGTCGGGGACTCCAGAGTTATCTCGTTGTGTCACCGCTCGGGGCCCCTTGTCATCGTGACAGGGCCAATCGTTCTCAGGGATTCGTCATCGGGGCCTACTTAAAGGCTTCTCATCGGGAGCTTCTAGGTCATCCGTCGGGACCGACTCTGTCGGGACCCTTCATCATCGGGACTCCCTTCGTCGGGACCCTTCTCCTGGGTCATCTTGACCTTCATTTGGTGCCTGGTGGGCCTGTTTGCCGTTTCCTCGCCGTTAAAGGGCCTGACGGCTGTAACCGAACCCATCATTTGCCCCCAAGACATGAGGGACTTTTAGTTCGTCGTGTCTTCCAACTCCCGACCTCCCGACCTCCCGATATTGGAATCGGGGATCTTTTCCTTGACATGGTCATTCAGTACTAATCTATTCCTTCATGTTTCCTCAGCGTTTTGTGGGTAACTGCCAAATCCCAGGGGTCTCCTCGATTCCCCAGTTCATTAAATGCAGTAGATAGTGAAGCGACGTTTTCGGCCCTCGTGCCTGATTTTTCGCGCCTGCTCTTTTCTGAAAAGTGCTTTTCAGGCCGTTTCATCATTACGTCTATTGTCCTTCTGCACGTTTCATCTCAACGGTCCAGATTAAAACTCTTCGACTTCGACGACTCGGATCGAAGTGTCCCTTCAACTGTCCTCTTCGCCTATAAAACCCTAGCCACGGGCACAGTTTAATTTTTACCGTTTCCGAATTCTCAAAAGCTCTCTGCAACTTCTCTGCGAATTCAAGCTCTGTAATTCCGAAGGTCTCAGATTTTCTCCGGTCATCTTTCCGGCGACGCCCAGTTCGTTCCCTCAACTTCCACTTCATCATGTCTGGTAAGGATTTTCCCTTCATTGCTTGTTTGTCTTTTCCTTATTTATAGCTTTCCAAGAATCCCACTGTGTTTTTCTTGCCATTGTTGCTTTTCAAACAGCGGGTCCAGCTCTGAGGGGAGAAAACCTTTTAATTTTGATTATGCTCTGAATGAAATTTCCAATACTGCCTATGATGCAGCCCTCCGAGAGGGGTGTATCACTTCTACTTGGGAACCCCGTTTCCCGTATCCTTGTCCTCGCCCCTCGGGTAACCCTGAGGTTACTCGTCCCCAAAAAGGGGAGGTATTTGTCTCTACGGGGTAAGTATCAGCGGGGATCAGATTCCCCTTCTGTGGTAATCTGGTCGAGATGTGCCAGCATTACAAAACGCATCCCACTACCTTCTCTCCCCATGCCATCCGCCTATGGAACGCCTTCCAGGTTCTCTGTTTCCGACAGAAGTGGGTTTACAGCCTCCAGCTCTTCAGAACTTTCTACGGGATGAAGTGCAACGAGGCTGGGGTTTGCGCCTTCTATCCTCGGATGCCCAAGTGGAGTAAGCAGCAGCTTGCACGGTGTAACTGGACCAATGACACCTGGAAGGTGGTCAAGGGTCGGGGACTCCTGGTTGACACGGGGTCCGACAACAGTGGTTGGAAGAGGAGCTACTTCTTCATCCAACACTCTTCGATCCCATGGCCACGATGGGAGGTGGCAGCAGACTCCCCGCCTGCCTTCCACACCTATACTCTTCAACTCATCCAGCTTTACCGATGGGGGGAGTCCTACACTCCCCTCGACGCCAATTCCCTCGTGGAGCGGGACCTGGTGAACGCCGGGATCCGACTCCTCGATATAATCACTAGGGGGCAGCTTTTCGACGGCCCTTCAAATATGGTTCCCTGGGTAAACTTCTAACTCTTTTTCGTTTACTGTTTGCAGCCAAGAGGGTATCTGTGCTAACCGATCTATTCCTTAAGCAGGGGGAGACTGATGTTGTCCGCCCCTCGCGGAAGAGGAAGTCCGCCAAGAAGGCTGCTGCTCAGTCGGGGTCTCCTTCTGCGGAGCAACCCAAGCGGAAGCGGGTGGAGCTGGACCAACTCTTCGACGTCCAGAATGTTGAAGAAGGTAAAAAGCTCCGACTCGCTATTAAATCGTACAGGAGGATGGTCCCGAGGGATTTGATTCCTTCGACCAAGGAGGCCCGTATTGCTGACGTTAGATGGATCCTTCGAGTCGAAACTCCTCGTGTCCTGTAGGCGGGCTACTACCACTATCATGGGAAGGATCAATACGTCTCCCGACGTATCGTTTGGTGTAAGAATCCTGATGAACTCCCTGACTACATTTCTGAAGCCTCTCATCCTCCAGGTGCAGGTCGTTCAGGAGCTCCATCGGGTGCTGAAGCTTCCGCGGATGCACCGTCTTCAACTGGGGAGAAGACCCCGACCGGCGAACAGTTTCGTCGGGTGGAAAGCTTGGACTCCTCCGAGGAGACTGATGAGGGGGCTCCCTTCGTCATCGTCGGAGGACGGGGCAATCCCCCCTGAAACCAACCCCTCAGGGGCCGCCTCCTTCATCTTCTCCGCAGCAGCGGCCGCCGTCGCACATCCATAACTTCACTCCTTCCCCCGTTCGGGTCGAGACGGAGGCATGCCCTTCCACGTATCGTCCTCCTCCTCCTGTCGCTCTCGATAGAAATTTCCATAGGCCCTTCAACCCCTCACAAGCGAATGCCCCCTGGACTCCCACCCAGACGCTGCAAGGAGTCCCGCTCAGACAAGGGGAGCAGCACCAGGACCTGGCCCTGCATCTGCTGGCAGGCTTGATCTTGCCTACCATGCGGTATCCGATCTCCCTCAATCGGACGGCCATGCATCGGGATGTCAGAGAGATGTCCATACGTCGGATAGAGGTAAAACTTCGCTTCTCTCTTTTTAATGATAAATCGGGTTGTTTGTCTGTTAACACTTTTTCCTCTTATTGTAGGAGCTCGGGGACTTCAACCGTCTTCTTGGGTACCTCATCGCCTATGATGAGTCCCGGGAGCGGGATCGAGCAGCCCTCGACCAGCTCAAGGAGGATCTTAAGGCCTCCCAGTCTTTGCGGGGGAAGCTTGTCAAGGAGCAGGCTGTCCTTGACCAAAAGGTTCGGGACCTCTAGAAGCAGATCGGGGACTTCGAGGGGCTCTTGAGGCAAGAGCGGCAGGCGGCTGTGGATAAGCTGGTCCTCGAGAAGAAGGCTGCTGAGGACAAACTGGTCCTCGAGAAGAAGGCTCTGGAGGAGCAAATCGCGGGATTTCCTGCGCAGCTGGTCGAGGCGGAGGCAAAGGGCCGGGAGGATTATCGGAGGTCTAGGGACTTCCAGGCCGACGCTATGAAATTCTTCGGCGCGGAGGTGGAGAACACTCTCTTCAATGCGGTTGAGGAGCTCCACCTGGAGTATGGCGATGCCATCAACTTTGACAAGTCTCCTTCCCTCGCTCCCTTTGCGAAGAAGTATTTTGCTCTTTCCGAGGAGAGTGATGGGGGAAGTACCCCCGTAATTGTCGAAGACGCCTCTGAGCTTCCAAGTGCGGATGCCCCGATAGTCGATCCTCCCGTGGCCAACCCTGTGGAACCTTCTGCTACCGACTCCGCGGACCTAGCTGCTGCCAATGTTGCCGACAAGGACCAAGCTTAAGCGTTTATCTTTAGAGTCCTTGTATCTTCTCCTTTTTTGTCATTGTCGGGCCTTTGAGCCCTTATCAACTATCAGACTTTCTCAGTTCCGATTTTCTTAGATGCATTTCTTCGAGTGGCTTTACTATATTTGCCTAGGTCGATACTTCGACACTTAAGACATTTTCGTACGTCATTCCCAACGATTTAAGAACTTGCACCACTTAAGGCGACTTATCATCGTGTACCGCTCAAGGCGACTTAATATTACTTAGATTAAATCTAAGAATCACGCATCACTTAAGACGACTTAATATCGGGCACCACTCAAGGCGACTTTATATCGTGCACCACTTAAGGCGACTTTTCTCGTGCACCACTTAAGGCGACTTAATATCGTTCACCACTTAAGGCGACTTTTTGATACTTAGAATAAATCTAAGGATCGTGCACCACTCAAGGCGACTTTTTCTCGTGCACCACTCAAGGCGACTTAGTTCCGTGCATCACTTAAGACGACTTAACAATACTTAGAATAAATCTAAAGATCGTGCACCACTCAAGGCGACTTAGTATCGTGCACCACTCAAGGCGACTTTATATCGTGCACCACTTAAGGCGACTTTTTGATACTTAGAATAAATCTAAGGATCGTGCACCACTCAAGGCGACTTTTTCTCGTGCACCACTCAAGGCGACTTTGACACTTAGCATAAATCTATGGATAACTCTGATTGGAAGCAACCTCTTTACTTATTGACGGCAATAAATTGGCTTACATCGAATTAAGCGATAAACAGGATACACCACTTAAGGCGATTTTACATCGGGCACCACTTAAGGAGACTTTATCGGGCACCACTTAAGGCGACTTTCTTCAAGCATGGTGTTTCTTCAAGTGTTCGCCACTAAAAGAATGCTTTAACGTTCTGCCATCGAGGTCTTCCAACTTGTACGCATTTGGAGCTGGCATCCCCACGACCTTATAAGGTCCTTCCCATTTTGGTGACATCTTGTTGATTCGATCCAAAAGGGTGAACTCGTTGCGACGCCAAACCAGCTCCCCGACGAAGAACTGTCGGGACTTCACTCGCCGATTCTAGTACCTGGCCGTCGCCAAACGCATTCGAGCTTGGACTTCATCGGCTTCCCGCCTCTTCTCTTCGAGTAAGTCCAAGTCCAGACGTCTCATTTCATCATTCGTCAGAGGCTCGTAATATCTCATCCGATGGGACGCCACAGCTACCTCCACGGGGGCAACAGCTTCCGTGCCATAAACGAGGCCAAACGGAGTCTCCCCCGTTGATCGTTTGGGTGTCGTTCTGACAGCCCAAAGCACGTTTTCCAGTTCGTTCAGCCACTTGCCCTTCAAGGCATAGACCCTCTTCTTCAAGCCATCCATCACGATTTTGTTGGCTGACTCCACCTGGCCATTAGTCTGAGCATGGCGTACGAAAGCAGTCTGATGCTCGATGTTCAACTCCTCCAGATACTCCCTCACCTGAGAGCCGTTAAATGGTGGACCATTGTCGCTGATCACCACCTTAGGAATCCCGTATCTGGACACAATGTGGGTCTAGAGGAACTTGACGATCTGATTCCCCGTTGTTCTGGCCAATGCCTTCGCCTCTATCCATTTCGAAAAATAATCGATTGCTACAAGTAAATACTTACATTGACCTTGTGCTTGTGGAAGAGGTCCCACCAAGTCGATGCCCCACTGCGCGAAGGGCCAAGCGCTCTTGAAGGATGTCAGATTAGCGGCCGGAGCCACGATACTCGGGGCGTACCACTGGCAGGCGTCACAGGATCGGACCAACGCTGTTGCTTCCTTGCTCATCGTGGGCCAATAATAGCCCAAGTTCAACGCCTTCCTCATAATGGATCGGGCCCCTTCATGACAAGCCGTGACCCCTTCATGCACTTCCCTCAGGATTCGATTTGTGTCAGGCTCTGCCACACACTTCAAGTACGGAGTTGAGAACCAGCCCTTCTTGTATAGCTGATTGTCCAGCATTACATAATTAGCCGCGATCCGACGTATCGTGTCGGCTGCTACTTTATCATCGGGGACTGCCCCCATAGTCAGGTACGCGACTATCGGGGTCATCCAAGTGGGCTCCTCCTCCAATTTTGCCTCAATGGTACACACCTGCGTCGGGTCGATGGTCGATAAGATCACCTTCTCCAAGCAGTGCACCTTCCGATTTTCCTCCAAGGGTGCCCCCAGGGCAAATTTGCTCAGGGCGTCTGCCTCTACGTTTTCCTCCCTCGGGATTGCCTCGATATCAAAGCTTTTAAAGCTCTTCTTCAAGGTTTGTACCTCTCGTAGATACTTCTTCATTATTGGGCTCCTCGCTTCCTATCGCCCTTGAACCTGATTCACGATTAAAGCTGCGTCACACCTCACTCTCAAGTGATCGACTCCAGTGCCTCTAGCAATTTTCAGGCCCGTGATAAGAGCCTCATACTCCGCTTCGTTGTTTGTGGCCTTGAATGTTAAAGACAAGGCATATCGGAGCGGCTCACCTCCACCCGGTGGTATCAACAAAAAGCCTGCTCCTGATCCGTCAGAACTCGAGGAGCCATCCATGTACATTTCCCAGGTATTTCTTCGTTTGGCTGTTCTGATTGCTCTGCCCTCTCTGGTTGTTCTTCTGTCGGGACCTCCATGGTTGCCCCCTCTACAGGGCCCGCTTCTTCTAGATCGGGGGCTGTAGATTCTGCTATGAAATCTGCCAATGCCTGGCCCTTAATGGCCGTTCTTGGAGCGAAGTGTATTCGAAACTCACTAAGCTCTACTGCCCACTTCACTAATCTCCCCGATGCATCCGGTCGGTTCAGAAAATGCTTCAAAGGCTGGTTCGTCAGCACAGTAATCTCGTGTGCATGGAAATAAGGCCTTAGCTTCCGAGCAGTAATAATCAACGCAAAGAGGTACTTCTCAACGGCAGGATAATTTAATTCAGACTTGGCAAACGCCTTGCTTACATAATAGATGGGTACTTGATTACCCTCGACAACCTTCACTAACACAGAGCTAATGGCAAATTCAGAAACAGCCAAATAAAGATAGAGCGGCTCGCCTGGAACCGGTTTCGCCAACGGCGGGAGGGTACTAAGGTGCTGCTTGAGTGCTTGGAACGCCTCTTCACACTTGGCGGTCCACTCAAATTTCTTGTTGGCCCTCAGAACTTCAAAAAATGGCGTTGATCGGTCGCTGGCTTTGGACAGGAAGCGATTCATTGCAGTTAGTCGGCCATTCAGCACTTGTACCTCCCGATGGTTTATCGGGAACCCATCATTTGCCCCTAAGACATGGGGGACTTTTAGTTCGTCATGTCTTTTAATCCAGCTCTCCTGACCTCGTTGTCGGAGGTTTTTGTTTTTATACCTTCCGATACCACCGTCGGAGGCTCTTGTTTTCATGCCTTCCGATACCACCGTCGGAGGCTTTTGCCTTGCGTGTGATTGTTGTATAATAGAGTCTCTTACTCATGATTGCCTTGGGCCCATCAGGTCCCATGGGCAGTTGCCAAATCCGAGGAGACTCCTCGGTTACTGTAGCATTAAATGCCTAGGGATAAGGGAATGACGTTTGAACCGGCGTGACTGTTGTTTTCTGGAAAAGCAGCTGTGACGTCACGCACGCCTCTTCCGTATCTATAATCTCGGCGGTTAAGATCGTGTCGTTTCCTCTTCAACGGTGCAGATCAAGCCCATCCAGCTGTCTCTTCCGTACCGTCTTCATAATTTCAACGATTGCGATCAAATCGTTTCGTCTTCAACGATCAAGATTAAGTCCCCTCAGTTGTCCTTTTGCTTATAAAAGCTAAAACCCTGGCTTTATTCACTTCTTCTGCACTCTCTCGATTTCAGCCATTCCTGCATTCGAAGCTTCTTCTCCAAGCTCCTCCTGCTATTCAAGTGATCCAAGGCCTTCAACCCTTCCGATCTTCCTTCATTTTACCTCCTCGACCACCGATCATGTCTGGTAAGTGCTTTCTTCTATGTTTTCGCGATTTACTTGCTGTTTGTTCTCCTTTTCTCAAATCCTCTTGTTTGCAACCGTTTTAGACGAAGCTAGTTCTGAGGCTAGGGCTCCTTTCATTTTCGAATTTGCAGTCAATGAGATCTCTGAGGCTTCATATGAGGTTGCCCTTAGAGAGGGGTGTATTACCTCAGATTGGGAACCTCGCTTCCCATATGAGTCTCAACCTGCTGTCAGAAGGAAACACATCATCACGCCTCCTCGGGCAGGGGAAGTGTTCGTCTCCGCCGGACAAATAAGCGCGGGGATTCGGTTCCCCTTCTGCGGAAATATGGTGGAGATGTGCAACTTCTACAAAACGCACCCTTGTACCTTCTCTCCACACGCCATCCGTGTGTGGAATGCCTTCCAACTCTTATGCCACCGCCAGCAGTGGACGTACAGTCTACTGCTATTCCGCACTTTCTACGGCATGAAGTGCAACAAAGCTGGGGTCTGCTCCTTCTCCCCCCGACTCCCCAAGTGGACAACAGCGGATGGAAGAAGTACTACTTCTTCGTCCAGCACAGCTCTGTCCCATGGCCTCGATGGGAGGTCGTGGCGGACCCTGCCCCCAAGCTCTTAGACTACACTGAGGATGACCTCAACACCCTCCAAATGGTTCAGCTCTACCGCTGGGGAGACAACTTCATACCCCTCGACGCCAACAAGCTCCAGGAGAGGAACCTGATTACTATCGGAGTCCGACTCCTTGACTCTGTTTCCAAGGATTTGGTCATCTAGGTAATATTTCTAACTATCTTATTTTTTACCTTTGCAGCCAAGAAGGCTTCTCTGCTGACTCATCTCATTATGAAGCAGGGCGAGACTGATGCCGTCCAGAGTGGCTCCAAGCGGAAGCGCAAGCTGGTGAAGAAAGGCGTTTCCTCTTCCACTCCTTTGTCTGCTGCTCCTCCAACCGAAGAGCAGGTCGGGGCCAAGAAGGCCAGGAGGGAGGTGATAGATCGGGCCTTCGGGGCCACTACTGTTGAGGAAGGTAAGCGCGTTCGTCGTGCAATTAAACGATATAAGAAATTAGTTCCCAAGGAATTTATCCCCGCCGATCGGGAGTCGCGGGTTCGGGAAATTAAATATATTCTTCAAGGAGAAGTCCCCCGCGTTCTCAAGGCGGGATATTATAACTTCCATGGGAAAGACCAGCATGTCGAACGTCAAATTCTCTGGTGTCCTGGCGGAATTATTCCTGATCATGTTCGTCCTACCACCGCAGGTCCCTCGGACACTCCTGCCCCGACGGAGGCTGTCATTCCAGCGGAGACTGTAGCTTCGCAAGAACTGATGCTGGAGGACGTCCCGGCGGAAGCTCAGTTCCGTCGGGTGACTAATTTGGAGGCCTCTCCTTCTGTCGAGGAGCCTGACGAAGGGGGCCTGCTTCCCCGCGGCAGATCGGGGTCAAGAAGCATGAGGCCCGCTGTGAGGGACGTGTCCCGGAGTCCCCCTCCTGCTTTCCGTACTCCAACTCCCGAGCCTCCTCCGAATGAGGTAGCTCCTCCCGCCGATGGTGCTGAGGTTATCCCTCGTCTTCCGATGGATGACGTTTACAAGATCTACACTCCCGACCAGGCGACGGTTCCCTGGCGTCCGATCGAATCCCTCCACGGGTTTTTGATTCGACGGGATAATCTTCAGCCTGACTTGGCCCTGCATCTGCTGGCAGGGTCAATTCCTCCCGCTTTGAGACTGCCGCTTTGCTTTTCGCGGGAGGACATCGAAGAGGAATTCCGCGCTATGGCCGTTCGTCGGATGGAGGTAATACTTTACCTTTGTTTGTTTTCTTCCTTATCTCTACTTTCGATCATCGAATTCTTATCTTTTTTCCCTTCGCCTTAGGAAACTGCGGACCAGCATTGTTGTTTTGCCATTGCCTTAGCTCTGAAGAGTGCTTTGGAGGAGGCGGAAGCCAATTCGAACCCTGATGCCTAAGCCAAGCTTCAGGTAGAACTCGACGAGGCAGTGGCGGCCAAGAACAAGATGGCCAAGGAGAAAGCTCTCCTATACGAGATGACCTCGAGCCTGCTCAAGAAAGTCCACGATCATGAGGCTGTCATGCGTTGGGAGTGGAAGATGGTCCAGGCGGAGCAGCAGCGGAATGAGGCGGAGAAGAAGCAGCTCATTCATGAGAAAAACGTCTTCGCGGATCTCCTCGCGGAGGCCAAGGCAAAGTTTGAGGCGGAGAGGGCTGAGTTCTCTGCCAAGCTGGCTGAGACAAAGGCTCAGGGCCTCGAGGAGGGCCGCCTGCAGGGCCGCGGGGAGTATCGGGACTCTGAAGAATTCAAGGTTGCTGCTGTAGAGTTCTGTAAGTCCGAGGTGGAGAACGTTATGTTCAATGCCGTCAAAGAGCTCTACACAGCATACGAGGATTCCATCGACTTCAAGAAGTCCGAGACCCTCGCCCCTTTCGCGGAGAAATACTTCAACCTCCCCGCGGAGAGTGAAGAGGCCTCTGCCGTGGACCCGACTCCGCCAGCTGCGGAGCCTTCCGCCCAGGCCCCTCCGAACTTTGTTCCTTCCGATGCTGCTGAGGATCCATCTTCCAACAAGGACCAAGTCTAATGTTACATCTTTTTAGTCCTTGTAATCTTTCTCCTTTGTCTTTTGTATCAGAACTCCTAGGCCTTCGAGCCTTTATCTAAGGAATTTCTTTCAATCTATTTTGGTTTCGATAATCATTTGCACTTATTCAAAGCGGTTTTAAATTCGTTACTCAGAACGTTCCGATGCACCATTTAAGATGACTTCATACGTCCTTCCGACGCTTTACTCGGGACTTCACCATTTAAGGTTTCTCGTCCAATCGGGACTTTACCACTTAAGGTTTCTCGTCCAAAATCGGGACTTCACCACTTAAGGCTTCTCGTCCAAAATCGGGACTTCACCACTTAAGGTTTCTCGTCCCCGCCTTTCAAGGCCATTTTTCACACCCTTTAGGGCTTTTGTCGCGCCAACTCTGACGGCTTCAATCGTACCCTTTAAGGGCTTTTATCGCGCCAACTCTGACGAATTTCGCGGACCTGTTAAGGCTTTTTCATACCCGTTAAGGCTTTCGGCCGCATCATATAGACGACTTACGCGGACCCATCAGGGCCTTTTCGTACCTAGGCTTTTGGTTGCATCATATAGACGACTTACATGTACCCCGTAGGGCTTTTGTCCATACCTGTTAAGGCTTTTGGCCGCATCATATAGACGACTTACGCATACCTCGGAAGGCTTTTATCGTACCTCGGAAGGTTTTTGTCGCGTCCTTCAGGACGTCTTACTAACAGTTAGAATAAATCTAAAGGCAATTTGATCGGAAGCAATTTCTTTTATTCATAAATAACTCAAAATAGGCTTACATCGGATCTTATTGATAGACAATTTGCGCCCATCACGGCGGCTTAATATCAAACATGATACTTTTTCAAGTGTTCGCCACTGAAGGAATGCTTCAACGCCTTGCCATCAAGGTCCTCTAGCTTGTATGCATTGGGTGCTGGCATCCCTACGATCTTGTAAGGTCCCTCCCATTTTGGTGATAGCTTGTTGATCCGATCTTGATGAACGAATTCGTTCCTCCGCCAGACAAGTTCTCCAACGAAGAATTGTCGGGACCTGACACGCCGATTGTAATATCGGGCTGTTGCCAGACGCATTCGGGCCTGGACTTCGTCAGCCTTCCACCTCTTCTCCTCGAGCAAGTCCAAGTCTAGACGTCTCATTTCCTCGTTCGTCAGAGGTTCGTAATATTTGGCGCGATGGGACGCCACCGCTATCTCCACGGGAGCGACTGCCTCCGTGCCATAGACCAGGCCGAACGGAGTTTCTTCTGTCGATTGCTTGGGTGTTGTTCTGACAGCCCACAGCACGTTTTCGAGCTCATCCAGCCAATGGCCCTGCAAGGCGTAGACTCTCTTCTTCAAGCCATCCATCACGATCTTGTTGGCTGATTCCACCTGGCCATTGGTTTGAGCGTGGCGGACTGAAGCGGTCCGATGTTCGATGTTTAGCTCCTCCAGGTACTCCTTCAACTGAGCCCCATTGAACGGAGGGCCGTTGTCACTGATCAACACTCGAGGAACCCCATACCGGGATATGATCTGAGTTTGAAGGAACTTGAGGATCTGCTGCCCCGTCGTCCTGGCTAATGCCTTAGCCTCTATCCATTTTGAGAAGTAGTCGATGGCCACGAGCAAATACTTGCACTGACCTTTCGCTTGAGGAAGAGGTCCCACCAAGTCAATCCCCCATTGCGCGAAGGGCCATGCACTTCTGATGGGCATTAATACCGCGGCGGGAGCCACGATATTTGGCGCGTACCTCTGGCATGCATCAGAGTATCGGACCATTGCTGTCGCCTCCTTATTCATCGAAGGCCAATAGTAGCCCAAGTTCAGCGCCTTCCGCACAAGAGATCGGGCCCCTTCATGACAGGCCGCGACTCCCTCATGTAGCTCCCTCAGGATCCGATTCGTGTCAGGTTCCGCCACGCATTTTAAGAAAGGCTTTACGTACCCTTTTTTGTATAACTGGTTATCCACCATCGCGTAGTTGTCCGCAATCCGACGTAACCTGACAGCTGCCACCTCGTCATCGGGGAGTGCCCCCGTAGTCAGGTACGTGACCATCGGGGTCATCCAAGTGGGCTTCTCTTCTTCCTCCGATCCTGTCTCAATAGCACAGATCTCCGCTGGATCAATGTTTGAGATAATCACCTTCTCTAGGAAATGCACCTTTCGATTCTCCTCGGGGGCCACTCCCAGAGCAAACTTACTTAAGGCATCTGCTTCCACGTTTTCTTCCCTCGGGATCGCCTCGATATCGAAGCTTTTGAAGCTTCCCTTCAAAGTCAGCACCTCGTGCAAATACTTCTTCATTGTCGGGCTCCTGGCTTCATAATTCCCCTGGACTTGATTTACAACCAAGCTGGCATCGCACTTCACTTTTAAATGATCGACCCCCGTACCCTTGGCAATCTTGAGGCCCATGATGAGAGCCTCATATTCTGCTTCATTGTTGGTGGCTTTGAACGTCAACGCCAAGGCATATCGTAGGGGCTCGCCTCCGCCGGGCGGTATCAATACGAATCCTGCCCCCGAGCCTTCTACACTCGATGAACCATCAGTGTACATCTCCCAAGTGTTCTCCTCATTTGGCTGTTCTGGCTGTTGTTCTGTTGTCGGGACTTCCTCCATGGTTGCCCCCTCTGCGGGACCCGTTACTTACAGATCGGGTGCCGTAGACTCAGCTATAAAATCTACCAACGCCTGGCCTTTAATAGCGGTTCTCGGAGCGAAATGAATACGAAACTCCGTCAGCTCGATGGCCCATTTCACCAGTCTCCCCGACGCCTCCGGTCGGTTCAAAAAGTGCTTCAGGGGCTGATTAGTCAATACCGTGACTTCATGGGCATGGAAGTAAGGTCGTAGCTTTCAAGCGGCAATAATCAACGCGAAGAGGTACTTCTCAATAGCGGGATAGTTTATTTCAGACTTGGCAAACGCCTTGCTTACATAATAGATAGGCACTTGGTTGCCTTTAACAAGTTTAATCAAAACAGAACTAACAGCCACATCATAAACAGCCAAATAGAGATAAAGCGGCTCTCCTGGAACTGGTTTTGCCAACGGCGGAAGGGTACGGAGGTGCTGCTTGAGTGCCTGGAACGCCTCCTCGCACTTGTCGGTCCATTTGAACTTCTTGTGGGCTCTCAGCACATCAAAAAATGGCATGGCTCGGTCACACGCCTTGGATAGGAAGCGATTCATCGCGGCCAACCGGCCATTCAGCACCTGGACCTCCCGATGAGTCTTCAGGGATTGCATCTCCTCGATTGCCCGCAGCTTCTCGGGGTTCACCTCGATTCCTATCCGGCTCACCATGAACCCTAGGAATTTCCCCGAGTTCACCCCGAAAGCACATTTGTCGGGGTTCAGCCGAACCTGATGGAACTTCATCCGCTCAAATGCCGCCGCCAAGTTCTGGACATGGTCTCCTGCCTGTCGGGACTTCACCAGCATGTCATCCACGTACGCCTCCATGGTTTTCTCCAATATGTCTCCGAACAACTTGTTCACCATCCGCTGGTAAGTTGCTCCAGCATTGATCAATCTGAAGGGCATCACGTCGTAATGGTAGACGTCACTGTCGTCATAGAAGGCTGTATGGGTGGCATCCTCCTTCGCCATCTTGATCTGGTTGTACCCGGAATAGGCATCCATGAAGCTCAGCAGCTCATGTCCCGATGTGGCATCCACCAGCTGGTCAATCCTTGGAAGCGGGTAGCAGTCCTTCGGGCAGGCCTTGTTCAAGTCACGGAAATCGACACACATCTGCCACTTCCCATTACTCTTTCGTACCAGGACTGGGTTAGCCACCCAAGTCTGGAATCGGATCTCCTTGATGAATCCAGCGTCAAGCAGTCTGCCTACTTCTTGCTGGATCGCGATCCTCTTATCCGCGCCCATCGGACGCCTACTCTGCGCGATAGGCTTGATCGCGGGGTCTATATTCAGCCCGTGCACTATCACGTTGGGGCTGATTCCTGGCATATCACTCGGGGACCAGGCAAACAGCTCCTTAAACTCCTTCAGGAGCTCGATCAACTCTCGGGCTCTTTCCTCCGACAAAGCAGACCCGATCTTCACCTTCCTCTGAAGCCCATCAATCTCAACCTCCTTCAGATCCTCCATGGGGGCGGGACGCCCATACTCCATGGCTTCCCTCCTTCTCCGTCGGGTAGCGTTAACGTAGCATTTTCGCGACGCCACTTGGTCGCCCTTGACCTCTCCGACCCCGTTGTCAGTCGGGAACTTCATCTTCTGGTGAACCGTCGAGGCGACTGCCATGAGAGGGTTGATAGTGGTCCTCCCGATAATAGCGTTGTATGCCCCCGCAGACTCCACTACGACGAAATCTACGTTTCGCTTCTCCATCTTCCAGCCACTACCAAACTCCACCTTTAAGGTAATCATTCCCAACGGGTAAGAAGTGGAGCCAGAGAATCCTACCATCGGGAAGTCCACCTGTGTGAGGTCTTTCTTCGTCTTTCCCATGGCTTCCAGAGCGTCCATGAAAAGAATATCGGAGGAACTCCCTCCGTCTATCAGGATCCGCTTCATCTCGAATCCGTCCTCGTCCAGGGTCACAACCAAGGCGTCGTCGTGAGGGCTCTCCACGCCTACTAGATCCTCTGCCGAGAAAGAAATCACCATTTCCTCCTTCGGAGTCCACGACCGGGACCTTTTGCCTAACACCACCGCGGCAGATATGCGGGAAGCGTAGTTCTCCCGGGAAGCGGAGGTATCACCTCCCGACGCCATTCCTCCGTGGATGACGTTGATAGTTCCCCGCCTCTCCTTGCGAGCACCCGATCCTGAGGCTTCTTGCTCAACCTTCTTCTTCTTCGGGGATCGGTCGCGGGACTTGGAACGGGACCGGGACCGACTTTTGGAGCGAGATCGGCACCTTCCCCTTCCGACAAACTCTTTTAACTTCCCCTTCTGAATCAACTTCTCAATTTCCTTCTTCAGCTCCCGACAGTTTTCGGTGTCGTGACCATTGGCTCGATGGTAGCGACAGTAACGGTCAGGACGGCCTCCTAGGAATTCGCCTTCTTTCCTCGGAGGGTATCGGGCGAGACCCTGTCGGTCCATCACAGCTAACACAGAAGTCATCGAGCTATTGATGGGAACAGCCTGACCTTCTCGATTGTCCTTCCTGGGGGGACGCTTGTCCTCTCTTTTCTCGGGACGACCACGGTTTCTACTTCCCTCCGATTTGTCGCTCCCTTTACGATCATCCAACAGCTTGGACGACGCCTTTCCTCTTCCCGACTTCGGGGGATCGAGCTCTCCAGCAGCAATCTTCGACTCCTGGACGTCGATTTGCTGTTTCACCCTCGCTTGCAGGGCCTCCATACTCCACACAGCCTTCGCGGCTACGCTGTGCATCAGGTCGGAACCGTACGGAGCGCTCAAGTTCCGCAGGAAAGTGCGGATGGTCTCTCCCTCCGAGATTTCTTCATCAATCTCAGCGGCACTAGCAGTGAACCGTTGGTAGTAGTATGCCAACGATTCATCGGGCCTCTGCACCACCTGGGTCAGGGATCTCACACTCTTCAGAAGACGCCTTCGACCTTGGTACTGCTTGATGAAGCGGTCGTGCATATCGGCCCAGCAGGTGATGCTTCCTGGTGGGAGGCTGAAGAACCAAGTCATGGCCCTTTCTCCCAGGGTTATCGGGAACAATGAGCATATGAGGTCATCGTTTGAAGTCCTACCCATACAGGCCTGGACATGCCTCTGAACATGGCGGACTGGGTCCCCTTCACCATCGTACTCCTTGATAGTCGGAATACCTAGCCCGGGCGGGGCTACGGTATCTATTAGCCGCGGAACGAAAGGATGGCTGGACCGATCCCTCAGCTCCGATGTCATCTGCTTCTGATCACCCATGCAGATGCTAACGATCTTCACCACCTGATCGGGGGTGATGGGGCCATTCAGGGGAATGGTCCTGTTTTGCACTGGTCCTGGGCCGTCGACCACGAACTTCTCCAGGTGCGCTGGTTCTTTGCCCTAGCTCCTGGGCGGAACCTCCTGAACCTCTTGTTCTTCTGGAACCACCCTCGGAGGGGGTGGGGGCAGCTCTTCTCGCGGAGGCAACTCCTCCGCCCTCCTGGCGGCCTCTCTTGTCCAGCAAGGCCTCCATGGCAGCCAAGAACATGGGCATGGCATCTGCTACTGCCTTGGCCAACTCCGAGTTCGAAGACGACCCTTCTTCCCTTCGCGGGACTCTTCCTCCTCCATGGCCCACCGGGTTCGGGGGAGCCTCATCTTCCTCCCTACGCGGGATATCCGGCCTGTTCATCTCCGTGTCTCGGACTGAGACCTCATAACCATCACCCTGCCCCCCTGTCTAGGAAAGAGCGGGGTTCTCACCTTGTTCAGCAACACGTTCTAGCAACTGGGAATTCATAGTTCCTGCGGGACGGGAACTGCCAGCCTGAACTTGCTTCTTCTTGCCCCCACCGGCCATTGATCTGGTAGAAGCTATCTTGACTTTTCGTAAGGTTCCCACAGACGGCGCCAATGTTGGATCACGGGCGAAGCTCCGTTACGTCCTTGACGGAAAGCTTTGGACTCCTGGGCTCCGCGTAATCCTGCAAAAGGGGATGACCTGGGTGGTGACCCAGAATCCCTCTCCGATGCTTAAATGAGTATGTGATCAATGGGGTGGTAAGCAAAAAGTCTAAGTTCGTATTAGCCGATGGTTTTCTGAGGTAACTTCCTCCTTTATATAGGAGGGGAAGTTACTCAGTTACCTGTTACTGCGCCTGGCAGTTTTACCCATGATTCCGTGTATCTCGCCACGATTCCGTATATCTCGGTTGGGATTCCATATATCTCGCCCCACGCTCTGCGTATCTTACCCATACTCCGCGTATCTCGGGCACGCCCTGCGTATCTCGGGGGATTTATCTTTATCTCTAACCTTCTCCCACTACTCTATCTAGTAGGCGGGTTTCTCGGTCTTTATCCTCTGATCACAAGTCCCGACTCCTGTCGGAGACTCCAGAGCTCTCTCATTCTAGATCACCACCCAGGACCCTCAGTCTCTACGGGACAGGTCCAGCCTCTATGGGGCTTTATTATCGGGGCCTTTACTAAGGCATATCGGGGCCTACTCGGAGGTTTCTTGTCGGGAGCATCTAGCTCATATGTCGGGGTCGCCACATCGGGACCCTTAACGCTGGGCCTCTGGGCCCTCCAGGCCTTTCACGAGGCCCATTGGACCTATTCGCCGTCCACCGGCTGTAAACGGGGCTAACGATTACATCGGAACCCATCACCTGGTACTGCTGAATGAACCGGTCGTGCATATCTGCCCAGCAAGTGATGCAGCCTGGGGGCAGACTAAAGAACCAGGTCAGGGCTCTTTCTCCAAGTGTGTTCGGGAACAGCGTACACACTATGTCTTCATTCGGGGCTCTTCCCAGACATGCCATGAGGTGCTTCTGGACATGACGAACTAGATCTCCTTCACCATCGTATTCATTTATCGCGGGGATACCCAGCCCTGGTGGGGCTAGGGTGTCTATGAGTCGGGGAACGAAGGGATGGGTAGACCGATCCCTCAGCTCCGATACCAGCGGCTTCTGCTCTCCCATGCAGATGTTCACGATCTTTACCACCTGATCGGGGGTAATGGGATCATTCAGGGGAATGGTCCTGTGCTGTACTGGCCATGGCCCATCAACCACGAACCTCTCTGGCTGAGTGGACACCCTACTCCTGTCCTGACCTCGGGGCGGAGCTTCCTGCGCGTTCCGAACCTCTGCTGGTGGGGCCACTTCTTCCAACGGGGGCATCTCCTCCTGCCTCCGCGCGGCCTCCCTCCGATCTAAGAGAGCCTCCACGTCTGCCAAAAACATGGGCATGGCTTCTGCCATGGCTCTTGTCAGGTCCGTAGCTGGGGGAGCCTCCTGCCCCCTATTGCCCTAGTGCTGAGCAGCAATGTCTTCGGGACCTTCATTGTGCCCCCCTGTCTGGGAGAGCTCAGCCGGGGGATGGTTCTGGTTTTCCTCCTGTTCTGGTAATGAATTCAGAGTTGTTGCAACGGGGTGACGGGAACCACCAGATTGTCCCTGTCTTCTGTGCTTGCATGCCGCCATCGATCGAGTAGAAGGCATATCAGCTTTTTGTTTGATTCCCACAGACGGCGCCAATGTTGGATCACGGTGGAACTCCGGTACAGACATTGACGGCGATCCTAGCTCCTTCGCTCCACGCAATCCTACAAGAGGGGATAGACCGGGCGGTGACCCAGAATCCCTCTCCGATGCTTAAATGAGTGTCTAGTACGGACTGGCAAGCAGTAATCTCAAAGAGTATATCTCAACGTAAGTGATCTGAGGTGACCTCTTGCCCTTTTATAGGTGAAGAGATACCTCAGGTACCTGGTGAACCGTTGGGGGTGGTTAGCCCGTATCCCGCGTATCTCGGATGTGATCCCGCCTATCTAGGCCATGATCTCGCTTATCTCAGCCACGCCCCGCGTATCTCGGCCACGCTCCGTGTATCTTAACCACGTTCCGCGTATCTCGGCCACGCCCCGCGTATCTTGGCCTTATCCTCTGATAACGAGTCCCGACTCCCGTCGGGGACTCCAGAGTTATCTCGTTGTGTCACCGCTCGGGGCCCCTCGTCATCGTGACAGGGCCAATCGTTCTCAGGGATTCGTCATCGGGGCCTACTTAAAGGCTTCTCATCGGGAGCTTCCAGCTCATCCGTCGGGACCGACTCTGTCGGGACCCTTCATCATCGGGACTCCCTTCGTCGGGACCCTTCTCCTGGGTCATCTTGACCTTCATTTGGGGCCTGGTGGGCCTGTTTGCCGTTTCCTCGCCGTTAAAGGGCCTGACGGCTGTAATCGAACCCATCAGGAGGGAGCAGGGTCCACAAGATCTGTGGCAGAAGGCTCCACGGGTTCAGCTGCTGGAGGGTCGATTATCGGGGCATTGGCACTTGGAGGCTCCGCCATGTCTTCAACACCCGCGGGAGTGTTCCCCTCATCACTCTCCTCCGAGAGGGCGAAGTACTTCTTCGCGAAGGGAGCGAGAGTCGCAGATTTGTCGAAGTTTATGGCATCGCCATACTCCATATGGAGCTCCTCGACCGCGTTGAAGAGGGTGTTCTCCACCTCCGCGGTGCAGAATTTCACCGCATCAGTTTGGAGGTCCTCGGACCCACGATAATCTTCTCGGCCCTTGGTCTCAGCCACGACCAGCTGCGCAGGAACCTCAGCAAATTTCTCCTCCAGAGCCTTCTTCTCAAGGACAAGTTTGTCCCGAGCCTCTGCATCCTTTTGTCGCTCCTGCCGCTCCCGCTTCAGCAGCCCCTCGAAGTCATGAACCTGCTATTGGAGGTCCCGAGTCTTTCGGTCGAGGATGGCCTGCTCCTTGGCCAGTTAACTTCAAGGGTCTTCTAATCTATTCTTTCTTGCCCCCCATTCCCTTAAGTGGGATAAACCCTGTGCTGTGCAAGCTCGGAATTTGAACTGAAAGGGATTGCTCCTGAGACAATTGTCATTGCCTTTTGATTTGGCACAAACACATTGGTCCAACAGTTACTTTGTTCCACGGCTGAAGCGTTCGGTTCATTAGATACGGAGACTTTTTTCGATATTTTTTTCCCCTCGAAGACTCGGAGGCCGCGAGATCCTCCTCAAGCTTGGCTATAACTGCGGGAGCCCCCTTAGCCCGTTCCTGCTCCAGGGCCTCCTCGAGGGCGAAGATATACCCGAAGCAGCAGTTTATGTCCACCAGCTCCTGCGAAGGAAAGAAGAAGAAGTGTTAGCATATGAACAACCTGCCTTATTGATGAAGCGGAGAAAAACGAGAACCTCACCTCTATCCGACGGATAGACATTTCTTGAACATCCCTGCGGATGCCCTCCCGATCCAAGGAAATCGGAAACCTCAGAGAGGGCAGGATTGAGCCTGCCAGCAGATGCGGAGCCAGCTCTGGGTATGCGTCACCCTGTCGAAGCTGGACCCCTTGCAGCGTTTTGATCGGGGTCCAAGGAGCCTCCTTCTGCTCGGGGTCATAGACCTTGTAAAAACTCCCGTCCAAAGGGAGAGGGGGAGGACCGACTCGAGTCGTGGAGGTGTGCATCTCCGACTCGCCCTGGGTCGGAGAAGGAGTAAAATTGTGGATAGGCGACAGCTGTCGCTGTTGCGAAGAAGGAGAGGGGAGCAGCCCCCTTGATGTTGATTTCAGGGGGGACTGCCTCGTTCCCCGACAACGGTTCAAGGTGAGACCCTCGTCCGTCTCCTCGGAGGAGTCCAGATTCTCCACCCGACGAAATTGATCGCCGGTCGGGGTCTCTCCAGCCCCGGAAAGTGGTGCCCCTGCTGAAGGAGGCGCCCCTGCTGAAAGTGGTGCCCCTGCTGAAGCTCCAGCACCCGACGGAGTTCCCGAGTGACCTGCACCTAGAGGACGAGATGCTTCAGAAATATAGTCAGGAAGTTGGTCAGGGTCCTTACACCAAACGACGCGCCGAGAAACGTATTCGTCTTTCCCGTGGAAGTTGTAGTAGCCCGCCTTCAGGATGCGGGGAGTTTCCCCTCGGAGGACACGTTTAACCTCTTCGATGCGGGCCTCCATGGTCGAAGGGATCGGATCCTTAGGAACTTGCTTCCTGTATGATTTAATAGCTAGGCGGAGATGTTTACATCAAAGAGTCTGTCCACCTCCACGCGGCTCCGCTTAGTCCTCTTCGCGGAGGGAGATCCCGACGATGCAGCAGCCTTCTTCGCTGATTTCCTCTTCCGCGCGGGGCATTGGACAGCGTCGGTCTCCCCCTGCTTAAGGATGAGATTGGTCAGCACGGATACCTTCTTAGCTGCACACAATGGAAAACAGAGATCAGAAACATTACCCAGGGAACCATATTGGAGGGGCCGTCGAAGAGTTGACCCCCAGAGATTATGTCGAGGAGACGGATCCCGACCTTCACCAGGTCCCGCTCCGTTAGAGAGTTAGCATCGAGGGGAGTATAAGACTCCCCCCAACGGTAAAGCTGGATAATATGGAGGGTCTGGAAGTTTTCGTCAGAGTAAGTGTGATAAGCGGGAGTAGAGTCCGCTTCCACCTCCCATCGGGGCCATGGGATCGAAGAATTCTTGATGAATAAGTAGCTCCTCTTCCACCCGCTGTTATCGGACCCCGTGTCGATTAGGAGTCCTCGACCCTTGACAACCTTCCAGGTGTCGCTGCGCGAGTTGCGCCTTGTTCCACTTGGGAAACCGAGGATGGAAGGCGCAAACCCCAGCCTCGTTGCACTTCATCCCGTAGAAGGTTCTGAAGAGTTGGAGGCTGTAGACCCACTTCTGGCGGTAGCAAAGCACCTGGAAAGCATTCCACACGCGGATGGCGTGTGGGGAGAATGTAGTTGGATGCGTCTTGTAGTAGGTGCACATCTCAACCAAGTTCCCGCAGAAGGGGAATCGGATCCCTGCCGATTTCTGTCCCGTAGAGACAAATATCTCCCCCGCCTCGGGACGAGTAACCACAGGGTCACCCGAGGCACGGTGGCGAGAATAAGGAAGACGAGGCTCCCAGGTCTGGGTAATACATCCTTCTCGGAGAGCTGCGTCGTAGGCAATCACCGGGATCTCGTTGGGAGCATAATCAAAATTGAACAGTTTCCTCCCCTCGGAACTGGATCCGCTGTCTGAAAATCAGCCATGGCAAGGAAAGGCATATTGGGTTTTTCGGAAAATTGCGAGCGAACTAATCAAAGATGAAGGAAAGGCTACACTAACATCAGGGAAGGAAGTCTTACCAGACATGATGATCCGAAGTGGAAAGGATGGTCTTGATGATCGCCGGAAAGTTGATCGGAAAGCAGGAAGCCGAAGAAGAACCTGAGCTTTTGAAATCGCAGAGCTTTGAAATTTCGGAAACGGTAAAAGAGAAACAGTGCCCAGGATTAGGGTTTTATAGGAGAAGGGACAAGTGAAAGGACGTTCTAATCTGGGTCGTGGAAGTTGAAGCGTTTCAATCAGAGCCGTTGAGATGAAACGAACGGAATGGAAAGAGGCGTAGTGATGAAACGGCCTGAAAAGCACTTTTTCATAAAAAGCAGGCGCGAAAAATCAGGCACGGGTGCCAAAGACGTCACCTGCTGCATTTAATGGCTGGGTAACCGAGGAGTCTTCTCGGATTTGGTGACTATCCTCGAGGTATCGAGGAATCGTGGACTAGAAGATCCGTATCAAGTGACTTTATCAAGGGAAAAGTCCCCGACTCCGATGACGGGAGGTCGGGAGTTGAAAGACACGACGAACTGTAAGTCCCTCATGTCTTGGGGATAAATGATGGGTTTCGCTATGGCCGTTAGGTCCTTTAACGGTGAGTAAACGGTGAATAGGCCCACTGGGCCCTAAAAGAGGTCAAGAAGACCAATGCGAAGGGTCCCGATGAGAGGAGTCCCGATGGCGAAAGGTCCCGACAGAGTCGGTCCCGATAGGCGAGCTGGGCGCTCCCGATGAGATGCCTTTAAGTAGGCCCCGATGATGAATCCCTGAGAATATTGGCCCTGTCACGATGACGAGGGGCCCCGAGCGGTGACACAATGAGATAACTCTGGAGTCCCCGATACTGGTCGAGACTTGCTATCAGAGGTTGAGGCCGAGATACGCGGAGCGTGGCCGAGATAGACGAGATCATGGCCGAGATAGGCGGGATCGTGGCCGAGATACGTGGAGCGTGGCCGAGATAGGCGAGATCATGGCCGAGATAGGCGGGATCGTGGCCGAGATAAGCGGAGCGTGGGCTAACCGCCCCAGCGGTTCACCAGGTAACTGAGGTAGCTCTTCGCCTATAAAAGAGCAGCAGTTACCTCAGATCGAGATACGTTTTGAATATTGAGACTCTTGCTTGCCAGTTTATTGAGATTATCGAGATACTCATTTAAGCAACGGAGAGGGATTCTGGGTCACCGCCCGGTCTATCCCCTCTTGCAGGATTACGTGGAGCGAAGGAGTTCGGATCGCCGTCAAGACCGTGCCGGAGTTCCAGCCGTGATCCAACAGATACCTAAAAGGTACTGCCGACTGTTAGGTTATGAGATCTAGGTCAACGGATGATCGGCTTTGATCTCGCTCCTTACTGGGTATGTATGTGATCCGGTATTCCTGAGTTGCCCTGTCTTAGCCTATGTCCTTCCTTCTTTCCTTCCTTCCTTTGCTTCTTCTCTCCTTCTACCCTGCAGAAGGGGCAGTACCAGGCACGGAGGGGGGGGGGGGGGGGGGTGGTGCCTGGTGAACCCTCTCCGATGCCTAAGTCAGTATTCTTCTTAGAGAGATAAACTAGAGAGATGTCAGAGCAAAATGATCCAAATTGCCAAGCTCCCCCAATGAGTTGTGAAGGTGGGGTATTTATAGGCAACGGTGTCATTAAGGTGGCTTAATGACATCGTTAACCTTTAAACACAATTAATTAACCTTTATACGCATAATTAGGACCTTAGGATACGGAGAAGGTAGGCGGAGTGAACCGAGTGTGGGAGTCCAAAAATGGTGCCGGGGCCCTTGGGGGGGGAGAAATCCGACCCCCAAGGGTAGGGGTTGGGTGAGGGCACCCAACCCCTCCTAGGGAGGATGGGGTTGGCCAACCCCATCCCTCCTAGGAGAGATCGGGTTGGCTGACCCGATCTCTCCTAGGAGAGATCGGGTTGGCCGACCCGATCTCTCCTAGGAGAGATCGGGTTGGTCCACCCGATCTCCCCTAGGAGAGATCGGGTTGGCTGACCCGATCTCTCCTAGGGGAGGTCGGGTGTGGCCACCCAACCTCACCTAGGTGAGTTTGCCTCGGCCGGACGAGCGCTCCGGCCTCGTCCGAGCCGTTGATGTGTTCGCGCAGTGTTCGGGTTGAAGTTTCGATTTACAATCGTTAATGGGACGATAAAAATACAACGGTTTGGAAGTCAACGGGTTCAAATTGGGCGTATATCCATCACATGCCCCCGAGTCAACCAATGGCTTAACCCTTGATTGACTCTATTTCAGGATGGTATGATACGCGCAATTTGAAACCGGGGTTTTACCTTTCGTCTGAACATTTGCTTACCCATGGGTGCGTGTCTCCGACCCTGCCCCCTGCCTTATGAGATAGAGGAGTTGTAAACGTCAGAGTAGCACAGACGTGTGCCTAAGCACACGTCCGTCTGAGGTGGGAGTAATAAATCTATCTTTGCTACCGGCGTATACTTAAAAAATTCACACTCGTATAGGGGCGTAATGCAAATACAACTAAGTAACTTACGCTTCAAATTCGTGCCGGGATTCTATCTAAGTAAGGAAAAATTTTCAGTTTTGGTCCGAAATTTTTCTAAGTATGGGATACTAGAAAATAAATCTATGGGATGTTAACTAGGGTGAGTGTGAGTTTAACCGTGGTTAATAGGAACTAGTTTTTGAATCTGTCCCTTGAAATTTTCCTTTCTAAAAATCAACGGTGTTGATTTGGCGACTTTAGAAAAGCCCTACTCCTTTGTGCTATAAAAGGGCAAGTGATTACCTCATTCTCGTTGTTCTTTTCCCTTCTTTTCTTTTTGACGGTGGGATTTCTGGTCAGGCTTGTTTCTCGGGGCGCGCGTCGCATTGAGGTACGTGTTTTCTCTTTTTGTGTAAGCATTGCCTTTGAGGGATTTAATTCTGCTTCTCCTTCAATCGTTTCCTTACTTGTCTCGTTCTTGATTTGTATGTCTTCATGGTAATGTAGTCCTATTTGATTCGTCATTTTTCCATCTTTTTACCTTCATGTTTCCGCTTACTGGCGGGCGAAGTCCTCCATATTGGGATTATAATTATCTCCTTTTGCCCCCTGTCTCTGCTAGTTGGCTAGTGGGGTCTCTCTCCTTATGCTGGGGGTTATTACTATCTCCCCCTGCCTCTGCCTGTTGGCTGGTGGGGTCTCCTTATGCTGGGGGTATTACTATCTTCCCCTGCTCCCCTACCTCTGCCTGTTGGCTGGTGGGGTCTTTCTTGTCGTCTTTCAATTCTTGTCTTTTGACCTTGTGTCCATCTTTTTAGGGGAATGAGTTTGTATCTCTTGTCCACTGTTCGCTTTCTGTTTTCTTTAGGCTAAGCCTGTGTTTTTTCCGATCAGCAGAACTCTCCGGTGATTGATGAGTAAGAGGCCAGTACGTGTGGGAGTGGTTAATTCTGGGACCGGACCTTCGATTGCAAAAATATCGGTTTTCTATGGTGCGGGGAGGTGTCCTCTAACTGGAGGTAAGGGTGGTGACGTTAGGGTGCCATCTTCTTTCTATATTGATGCCCCCCAATCGAAGGTCCGGGAGCCATCTTTTCCTTCTTCCTTGTTTGGTGAGTCCTTGAGCATCTGAGTTTCCTTAGTGTACATTGGTATTTACTCTGTGCTTTGTTATAGGTAGACTTCGTCTTCCGCGTCTGAGTCGGAAGGAGCTGTCTCGTCCACCTGTTGATGGAATTGTTGGGTCTGAGTGGGCGCCTTATTATGGGCGTGGGGCTCGTTTTGACAATCAATCTTCTTTGAAAACTCCTGAGGTTGGAAATCGTGTTCTGCAGTCTGCTGTTCCTCCTGCCGATCGTGTGTCCCTGTCCAAAGGGTCGGAGGCAACTTATGAATTGGCTCGTGATGTGTTGGCTCGCTATGCTCCTGTAATGTAACCGTTTTATCCTTTAGCATATTTCTTCTCCGTGCGTTATCCGTCTCATCTTTTGTTTTTGTTGCAGGGTATGGCCGACCTTGTTAATTTATCCACCCTTGCTATTGATCTTGCTGAGGAGAGGAAGGTGTACGAGGACATTTGTGTCTCCCTTAACTCCAGTCTTATTAGCTGTTTGGAGCATAGTCGCATCACCGATTTGCGGTGCCGAGACTTGGAGGGTCGCATTGCTCTTCTCAATGAAGAGGTTGAGGCGTTGAGACAAAGGTCTTATCGTGATGAGACACTCCGGGCTGCTGAGTTAATCTCTCTGGAGGAAATGTTTCGTATGGAGGCGAAGGAGTGTGCCATTGCTGAGTATAAGGCCTCCTCCGCTTATCAGGCTGCTATCGACGTTCGCTGCTCTGTGGCGAAACGTATTTCCTTGAAGGAGATTCTTGAGCGTATTCACATGATTGCTCCTGACTTTCCTTTCTCTCGACTTGGTGATTTGTCAGACTTTGCTATTAAGCATATTGCGAAGATGAGGGGATAGTACCCCTATTTCTTGTGGTAGTCTCGTGTGTTTGTGAGTTGTGGTTGTCTTTAGAGTTTAAAACTCCACCTTTCTTAGTGTTGCCATCTTTGTCTGATACACTTGTCTCTACTCGTTGTATACATGGCCGTGTGCTTATATCTCTTCTCATGATGTCTCCCTATGCCTTGTGTATGGCTCTTTGGTTATTGACCCTTCCCTTGGTGTGTTT
This sequence comes from Clarkia xantiana subsp. parviflora, assembly GCA_036873135.1. Taxonomy (NCBI): domain Eukaryota; kingdom Viridiplantae; phylum Streptophyta; class Magnoliopsida; order Myrtales; family Onagraceae; genus Clarkia; species Clarkia xantiana. The sequence goes on along the minus strand of JAPTYO010000013.1, from coordinate 9,214,035 downwards.
CCTTTATTTATCTTTCTTTCGTGCTTTCCTTCATGTCATACCTGCCATTTCATAAAGAAAAAACATTACTTGTTCTTCACATTACTTTACTTAGAAATTTCTTTCTCATGGTATCCTTCTGAGCATGGTGTGATGATCTCTTCTGATACCCCTTACACGGTATACGTTGTACTGTTAGACCAAAGATACGCTCTTGGTGGGGGTCGAAAACTGTTCACGAGACAGGCTCTCGGATGGCACTTAACGTTTCACAGGATAGGCTCCCGGAGGGCTCAGGTTAGACCAAAGATACGCTCCTGGTGGGCGTCGAACTGGTAGTTTGAAATCTACCTCAAGATACGCTCTTGGGGGCGTCGAACTGGTAGTGTTTTTTCTACCTCAAGATACGCTTTTGGGGGCGTCGAATCTGGTAGGTTGCAAATCTACCTCAAGATACGCTCCTGGGGGCGTCGAATTCGTAGTTTTTGGAAACCACTCTCAAGATACGCTCTTGGTGCGTCGAAGTTCGTAGTTTAATGACTACTCTCAAGATACGCTCTTGGGGGTGTCGAAGGTCGTAGTATGAACACTACTCTCAAGATACGCTCCTGGGGGCGTCGAAGTTCGTAGTGTTTGGAAACCACTCTCAAGATACGCTCTTGGTGCGTCGAAGGTCGTAGTGTAATAACTACTCTCAAGATACGCTCTTGGGGGCGTCGAAGGTCGTAGTATGAACACTACTCTCAAGATACGCTCTTGGGGGCGTCGAATGTCGTAGTATGAAAACTACTCTCAAGATACGCTCTTGGGGGCGTCGAATGTCGTAGTATGAAAACTACTCTCAAGATACGCTCTTGGGGGCGTCGAACCTGTCATTGACTTGAAGTCATATCTGTGTAAGGATAACTTCGTGATTATACCACTACATTCACTGGAAAATACTTTTGAGTAACTTTTACTCCCTTAGGAGCATTCATGTTTTTGTACACGTGGGATGCCTTGGTGCACCAAGACATCCTTTGTAGGAATCAAAGATAGTTGTAGAGTTGGAGTAACTTCGTGAGTTCTCCTTCTCAAAAGTTGTTTTTTGAAAATTTGGAAAGCTGGAACACGCAAAATGTGAAATATGAAACTAAGGATATGGTCTTTTGCTTGTGCTTTCTTCTTATACGTAGTACTTCTTTAGGTGCTCTCCACTGAAGGTGTTTGTGGAGATATACCCCTCCCCATCTTCGCGGCGGTAAGCGTTTACGTAGGGAACTGACGCTATCTTGTATGGTCCTTCCCACTTCGGAGATAATTTTCTGACTTGGTCTAAGTGTGAGAACTCATTCCTTCTTAGTACCAGTTCTCCTACGTGGAATTGTCTCTCCTTGACTTGGCGGTTGTAGTATCTTGCTGAGACAAGGCGCATTCGTGTCTGTGCTTCTTCTGAATTCCACCTTTTATCCTCCACCATGTCTAAATCTAAAAGTCTTGCTTTGTTGTTCTCATGCTCCTCAAAGTACTTGGTCCTCAGTGATTGTACAGCTATTTCTGCTGGTGCCACCGCTTCAGTTCCGTACACTAGGCCAAATGGCGTTTCTCCTGTGGATATCTTTGGTGTTGTCCGTACTGCCCATAGAACATTTTCCAGCTCATCTACCCAACTTCCCTTGGTGGCGTGGAGTCGTTTCTTTAGGCCATCTAGCACTATCTTGTTTGCCGATTCTACCTGTCCGTTTGTCTGAGGGTGCTTTACTGATGCGAAACGGTGGTCTATATTCAGTCTTTCGCAATACCACTGCAATTTCTCGCTCTTGAATTGTGGGCCATTGTCACTTATTATTGCTCTTGGCACCCCGTACCTCGAGACAATGTGAGATTGGATGAAGTTGACGACTTGGTCGTCTGTTGTCTTCCCCATTGCCTTTGCTTCTATCCACTTGGAGAAGTAGTCTATTGCAACAATTATGCAAGTCTTCTGACCTTTTGTTTTTGGTAGGGGGCCTATCAAATCAATCCCCCATTGCGCGAAAGGCCAGACTCCTGAGATGGAGCTTAGCTTTGCTGGTGGGGCTGTTATATTTCTGGAGTACCTTTGGCAGTGATCACATTTTTGTACCAAGTCTGCTACTTCTTTGCTCATTGATGGCCAATAGTATCCTAGGTTGTAGACCTTTCGGCTTATTGACCGTGCTCCTTCATGGCACCCCGCATCTCCCTCATGGAGTTCTGCAAGCACTCTCTCTGTTTCTGGGTATGCTATGCATTTGAGGAAAGGTGTGGAGTATCCTTTCTTGTAGAGTTCATTGTCCATCACTGCGTAATTCCTAGCCATCCTTTCAATCTTGACTGCTTCCACCTTATCTTTTGGGAGCTTTCCTTCCATGATGTATTGTCGCATTGGTGTCATCCAGGCTTCTGCTTCATCTATTGCTAGAACCTCCATTTGTTCTATCACTGATTGCATTCTTTGCTCTACGAAGTGAACCTCTTTGCCTGCTTCTGCCCCTAAGGCTAGTTTACTTAAGGCGTCTGCCTCTTGGTTTTGTTCTCTTGGGACTGACTCAATGTCGAAGCTTTGGAAGCTCTTTATCAGGTCCTTGGCTTGCTGTAAGTATCTCTGCATGTTTTCGGACTTTGCAGTGTAGATTCCTTTCACTTGATTGACAACTAGTTGAGAATCACACTTGACCCTTAAATGCTTTGCCCCTACTCCTTTGGCTATTCTCAGGCCAGTTATTAGTGCTTCGTACTCAGCCTCATTGTTTGTTGCCTTAAAGGTAAGTGCCATGGCATAGCGCATAGGTGTATCGCTGTTTGGTGGGTATAGTAAGAGGCCTGCACCTGAACCTCCTCCGTTGGATGACCCATCAGTATGCATCTCCCATAATTCTTCTGATTGTTTCTCCTGACTACTACTTGCCTCGCATGTAGTTTTGACTTCTCCCAAGTCTTCGTCTGGATTAATTCCAGTGAATTCGGCGATAAAATCTGCTAGAGCCTGACCCTTTATGGCTGTTCTTGGGGCGAAATGAATGCAAAACTCACTTAGCTCAATTGCCCATTTGGTCAGTCTTCCCGATGTGTCTGGTCTCTGTAGGAGGTGTTTCAATGGTTGGTCTGTGAGGACTGTTACTTCATGCCCATGAAAATACGGTCTCAACTTTCTTGCTGATATAATCAGTGCATAGAGGTACTTTTCTATTGGCAAGTAGTTGATCTCATACTTTGCCAATGTTTTGCTTACGAAGTATACCGGCAATTGTGCAGCGTTTTCTTCTTTAATTAGCACTGAGCTTACTGCCACATTGCTCACGGAGATGTAGAGGTAGAGGGGCTCCCCTGGTGTAGGCTTTGCTAAGGGCGGTAGTGTTTTTAGGTGTTGCTTGAGTTGCTGGAAGGCTTCCTCACATCCCGGTGTCCATTCAAATTTCTTGTTTGCCCTTAGTACCTCAAAGAAGGGTAATGCCTTGTCTCCTATTTTGGATAGGAATCTGTTAAGGGCTGCCAACCTCCCGTTCAGTCGTTGAACCTCTTTGTGCTTCGTAGGTGACTGCATTTCTTCAATTGCTTGAAGTTTTTCGGGGTTTACCTCTATGCCTCGCTGGCTTACCATGAAGCCTAAAAATTTCCCTGATTGCACCCCAAATGCGCATTTTTTCGGATTTAGACGGACTTGGTACTGCCTCATCCTCTCGAATGTTGAGCGAAGGTTCTCCACATGGTCCTTCTTCTCTTTGGATTTGACTATCATATCGTCCACATATGCCTCCATTGTCTTTCCTATCATGTCCCCAAAGATTTTGTTGACCATTCTTTGATATGTTGCTCCAGCATTTATGAGTCCGAAAGGCATCACCGTGTAATGGTATATCTCGCTATCAGCATAGAATGCTGTGTGAGGGGCGTCCTCGGGGGCCATTTTTATCTGGTTGTATCCTGAGTATGCATCCATGAAGCTCATTAGTTGGTGACCTGATGTTGCATCCACTAACTGATCTATTCTTGGTAGCGGATATGAGTCCTTTGGGCATGCTTTGTTTAAGTCACGATAGTCGATGCACATTCTCCAACTTCCCCCCGGCTTCTTTACCAGTACTGGGTTTGCCACCCATGTCTGGAATCTGATTTCTTTGATGAACTTTGCCTTTAGTAGCTTTTCTACTTCTTCTTGGATAGCTATCTTTTTGCTTCCTCCCATTGGTCTCACCTTCTGTGTTGTTGGTCGCGTTGCCGCGTCTATATTGAGCTTGTGTGAGATTACCTCTTCTGATATTCCTGGCATATCGCTTGGTGACCAGGCGAACAGATCCTTGTATTCCCTTAGTAAAGCTACTAAGTGGTTTTCCTCTTCCTGAGATAAGGCAGTCCCGATTTTGGCCTTCCTATCGGGTTCTTCTATGAGTATCTCTTTTAGTTCCTCCATGGGGGCTGGTCTTCCATGATCTTCTCTTGGGTCCTCATCTACTAGTAGGACTTCTCTTGTTTTCTTCCTCTTGCCTAGTGCAATCCTTGCACATTTCCTTGCTACCTTCTGGTTACCTTTTACTTCCCCTATTCCTTGGCCTGTGGGGAATTTCATTTTCTGATGTAGTGTTGATGGTACCATACCCCACTTGTTGATTGTAGTGGTACCCAGGACCCCATTGTACTACTCCATTTCTTCTGTGATGAAGAATGGGACATCAATCTTTAGCTGCCTCTGGCCTGTACCCAGTGTCACAGGTAGTGTGACTGCCCCCAGTGGGTATGTTGGCTCTCCTGAAAATCCTACCAAGGGGGAGTGAACCTGTTTTATGCTACTTGGCCTTACTCCTAGTATGTTGAGGACTTTCTTGCTAATGATGTTGGGTGAGCTTCCACTGTCTATTAGGATTCTCCCAATGTCCATATCAGTGATCTTCATTGTTATGACCAGGGCATCCTTGTTGTCTGGTAACACATGCTCCATGTCTCTTCTTGAAAATTCTATTATGTCTTCTCTCTTTCCTTCTGCTTGTTCTTCTTTTTGCTTAGGAGCCCCTAACTCTGCCATATATGCTTCTCTGGCATTCGCTGACTCTCCTCCAGCTCCATAACCCCCATGAATGACATATACGCCTGCCATCTAGCTGGTGATAATTAGGCTTTCTGTCCGAAGCCCACAGACGGCGCCAAGTGTTAGGTTATGAGATCTAGGTCAACGGATGATCGGCTTTGATCTCGCTCCTTACTGGGTATGTATGTGATCCGGTATTCCTGAGTTGCCCTGTCTTAGCCTATGTCCTTCCTTCTTTCCTTCCTTCCTTTGCTTCTTCTCTCCTTCTACCCTGCAGAAGGGGCAGTACCAGGCACGGAGGGGGGGGGGGGTGGTGCCTGGTGAACCCTCTCCGATGCCTAAGTCAGTATTCTTCTTAGAGAGATAAACTAGAGAGATGTCAGAGCAAAATGATCCAAATTGCCAAGCTCCCCAATGAGTTGTGAAGGTGGGGTATTTATAGGCAACGGTGTCATTAAGGTGGCTTAATGACATCGTTAACCTTTAAACACAATTAATTAACCTTTATACGCATAATTAGGACCTTAGGATACGGAGAAGGTAGGCGGAGTGAACCGAGAGTGGGAGTCCAAAAATGGTGACGGGGCCCTTGGGGGGGGGAGAAATCCGACCCCCAAGGGTAGGGGTTGGGTGAGGGCACCCAACCCCTCCTAGGGAGGATGGGGTTGGCCAACCCCATCCCTCCTAGGAGAGATCGGGTTGGTCCACCCGATCTCTCCTAGGGGAGGTCGGGTGTGGCCACCCAACCTCACCTAGGTGAGTTTGCCTCGGCCGGACGAGCGCTCCGGCCTCGTCCGAGCCGTTGATGTGTTCGCGCAGTGTTCGGGTTGAAGTTTCGATTTACAATCGTTAATGGGACGATAAAAATACAACGGTTTGGAAGTCAACGGGTTCAAATTGGGCGTATATCCATCACCGACTATGGACTGTGATATGAGGGTAGGAAGCTAGAATTCACTAGGTTCAGTGACGCTGACCATGGTGGCGATCCAGATGATCGTAATTCCACCTCGGGAGGAGTATTTCTCCTTGCTAATGCCGCCATTTCCTGGATAAGCAAGAAGCAATCAGGTGTCGCGCTGTCTACGATAGAATCCGAATTCGTGGCACTCTCTAAGAATGTACATGAGGCTGTCTAGCTAAAGTGACTCTTGACTGCTCTGTTTGACGTCGAGGACAGGAGTAAACCTAGGAAAATCACTCCATTCTCTTATAAATAGGGGTGTCGGGATTTCTTTGGGGTTACTGAGAAAATCACTCCATTCTCTTTAGTGTTGAGACAAAAAAAATCCCTCCTCCCTATAGAGCATAGTTCGGCCGAACCCTTGAAGCTAGGAGGTGCCAAATTGCTTTGAGCAATTACTCAGAGATCCATCCCCGCTGATGGGTTCGACTACAGCCGTTAGGCCCTTTAACGGTGAGGAAACGGCAAATAGGCCCGGTGGGCCCTAAACGAAGGCCAAGATGGCCCAGACAAAGGATCCCGACGAAGGGAGCCCGAGGATGAGAGGTCCCGACAGAGTCAGACCTGACAAGCGAGCTGAACGCTCCCGACAAAATGCCTCTGAGTAGGCCCCGATGACGAATCCCTGAGAACAATAGGCCCTGTCACGATGACGAGGGGCCCCGAGCGGTGACACAACGAGATAACTCTCGAGTCCCCGACGGGAGTCGGGACTCGTTATCAGAGGATAAGGCCGAGATACGCGGGGCGTGACCGAGATACGCGGGGCGTGGCCGAGATACACGGAGCGTGGCTGAGATACGCGGGGCGTGGCCGAGATAAGCGAGATCATGGCCTAGATAGGCGGGATCACACCCGAGATACGCGGGATACGGGCTAACCACACCCAACGGTTCACCAGGTAACTGAGGTATCTCTTCGCCTATAAAAGGGCAAGAGGTCACCTCAGATCACTTACGTTGAAATACATTACTTGAGATTACTGCTTGCCAGTCCGTACGAGATACTCATTTAAGCATCGGAGAGGGATTCTGGGTCACCGCCCGGTCTATCCCCTCTTGCAGGATTGCGTGGAGCGAAGGAGCTAGGATCGCCGTCAAAGTCCGTACCGGAGTTCCACCGTGATCCAACATTGGTGCCGTCTGTGGGAATCAAACAAAAGCTGATATGCCTTCTACTCGTTCAATGGCGGCTGGCAAGCAAAGAAGGCAAGGACAATCTGGTGGCTCTCGTCACCCCGCTGCAACAACTCTGAATTCACTACCAGAACAGGAGGAAAACCAGAACCATCCCGCTGCTGAGCTCTCCCAGACAGGGGGGCATAATGAAGGTCCCGAAGAGATTGCCGCTCAGCACCAGGGCAATAGAGAGCAGGATGCTCCCCCAGCTAGGGACCTGACAAGAGCCGTGGCAGAAGCCATGCCCATGTTTTTGGCAGCCATGGAGGCTCTCTTAGATCGGAGAGAGGCCGCGAGGAGGCAGGAGGAGATGCCCCCGTTAGAAGAAGCGCCCCCACCAGCAGAGGTTCGTAACGTACAGGAGGCTCCGCCTCGAGGCCAGGACAGGAGTAGGGTGTTCATTCAGCCAGAGAGATTCGTGGTTGATGGGCCAGGACCAGTACAGCACAGGACCATTCCCCTGAATGGTCCCATCACCCCCGATCAGGTGGTAAAGATCGTGAACATCTGCATGGGAGAGCAGAAACCACTGGTGTCGGAGTTGAGGGATCGATCTACTCATCCCTTCGTTCCTCGACTTATAGACACCTTAGCCACGCCAGGGCTGGGTATCCCCACGATAAAGGAATACGATGGCGAAGGAGATCCGGTTCGTCATGTCCAGAAGCACCTCATGGCGTGTCTGAGAAGAGCTCCGAATGAAGATATAGTGTGTACGCTGTTCCCGAACACACTTGGGGAAAGAGCCCTGACCTGGTTCTTTAGTCTGCCCCCAGGCTGCATCACTTGCTGGGCAGATATGCACGACCGGTTCATTCAGCAGTACCAGGGTCGTAGACGTTTGCTGAAGAGTGTGAGGTCCCTGACCCAGTTGGTACAGAGGCCCGACGAATCGCTGGCACACTATTACCAGCGATACACTGCCAGTGTGGCGGAGATTGATGAGGAGATCTCGGAGGGTGAAACCATCCGTACATTCATTCGGAATCTAACGGCCCCCTATGGTTCCGACCTAATGCATAGCGTGGCTGAGAAAGCCGTGTGGAATATGGAGGCACTACATTAAAGGGTGAAACGGCAAATCGATGTCCAGGAGTCAAAGATAGCCGCTGGAGAGCTGGAGCCCCCGAAATCGAATAAAGGAAAGCAGTCGGTTAAACCTTTCGACGATCGTAAGTCAAAGGGCAAACCCGAGGGCAGTCGGGATCGAGGACGCTCTGGTCGGAGGGATGATAGGCGTTCTTTAAGGAAGGACAAGCGGGAGGATCTCGACATTCCTCTCAACTGCTCCATGGCGGAGGTACTAACGGTCATGGAACGACAAGGTATCTCCAGGTACCCCCCCAAAGAAGGATGGAGAATTCTTAGGATCCCGTACGGATCGCTACTGCCGATTTCACCGCGCAAATGGTCACGATACCAACCATTGTCGAGAGCTGAAGAAGGAAATCGAGAAACTGATCCAGAAGGGGAAGCTCAAGGAGTTCGTCGGGGATAAGCGGTGTCGATCCCGCTCTCGGTCCCGATCGCGGTCCCGTTCTCGATCCCGCGATCGGTCCCCAAAGAAGAAGAGGTCCGATCCGGAGCCGTCCGGTGCCCGCAAAGAACGACGGGGCACCATTAATGTGATTCACGGAGGATTCGCTGCTGGAGGTGATACCTCGTCCTCTTGGGAGGTTTACGCCTCTAGAATTCCTACGGCTGTAGTGCTAGGAAAGAGGTCTCGATCCTGGACCCTGAAGGAAGAAATGGTGATCTCCTTTTCGTCGGAGGATCTCATAGGCGTGGAGACTCCGCACGATGACGCCTTGGTTGTAACCTTGGATGTAGACGGGTACGAGATGAAGCGAATTCTGATCGACGGAGGAAGCTCCTCCGATATTCTATTTATGGACGCGCTGGAGGCTATGGGAAAAACGAAGAAAGATCTGAAGGAGGCAAAATTTCCGATGGTCGGGTTCTCTGGTTCAACCTCCTATCCGCTAGGAGTAATCACCTTACCAGTGGAGTTTGGTAGTGGGTGGAAATCAGAAAGGAGGAACGTGGAGTTCGTGGTAGTTGATTCCGCGGGGACTTACAACGCGATTATCGGGAGAACCACCATCAACCCCCTGATGGCAGTTGCCTCGACAGTGCACCAGAAGATGAAGTTCCCGACCGACCACGGAGTCGGCGAAGTCAAGGGTGACCAGGTAGCTTCCCGAAAATGCTATGTTAACGCCTCCCGGAGGAGGAGGCGAGAGGCCATGACTTTCCTCCAGACAGATACAGATCCTAGAGAGGAGTTTGGGCGACCCGCCCCCATAGAAGATCTAAAAGAAGTTGAGATCGACGGACCCCAGAGGAAGGTGAAAATCGGGTCTGCTCTGACTGAGGAGACAGCCCAAAAATTGATTAAGTTGCTGAGGGAGTTCAAGGAGCTGTTTGCCTGGTCCCCGAGCGATATGCTAGGAATCAGCCCCGATGTGATCGTACACGAGCTGAAGATAGATCCCGCGATCAAACCTATCACGCAGAAAAGGCGTCCGATGGGCACGGACAAGAAGATCGCGATCCAGCAGGAGGTGGGCAGGTTGCTCGATGCTGGGTTTATTAAAGAACTCCGATTCCAGACTTGGGTCGCTAATCCAGTGCTGGTGAAGAAGACTAATGGGAAATGGCGGATGTGTGTGGATTTCCGCGACCTGAATAAGGCTTGCCCGAAGGACTGTTACCCACTCCCGAGAATCGACCAGTTTGTGGATGCCACATCGGGACATGAGCTGTTGAGCTTCATGGATGCATATTCGGGCTATAACAAGATCAAGATGGCTAAGGAAGACGCTCCTCACACAGCATTCTATGCAGACAGTGACATCTATCACTACGATGTCATGCCTTTCGGGTTGATCAATGCGGGGGCAACCTACCAGCGGATGGTTAACAAACTGTTCGGAGATATGCTTGGGGAGACCATGGAGGCGTACGTGGATGACATGCTGGTGAAATCCCGACAAGCTGAGGATCATGTGCACAACCTAGCCATGGCGTTCGAGCGGATGAGGCTTCATCAGGTTCGCTTAAACCCGACGAAATGCGCCTTCGGAGTCCACTCAGGGAAATTTTTGGCCTTTATGGTGAGCCAGAGAGGAATTGAGGTGAATCCCGAGAAGCTGAGGGCGATTGAGGAGATGCAGTCCCCGATAAACCATCGGGAGGTGCAAGTACTGAACGGCCGACTAGCTGCAATGAATCGCTTCCTGTCCAAAGCTAGCGACCGATCAATGCCATTTTTTGAAGTCCTGAGGGCCAACAAGAAGTTTGAGTGGACCGCCAAGTGTGAAGAAGCGTTCCAAGCACTCAAGCAACACCTTCGCAGCCTCCCGCCGTTGGCGAAACCGGTTCCAGGCAACCGCTCTATCTTTACTTGGCTGTTTCTGAATTTGCCATTAGCTCTGTGTTAGTGAAGGTTGTCGAGGGTAATCAAGTCCCCGTCTATTATGTAAGCAAGGCGTTTGCCAAGTCTGAATTAAATTATCCTGCCGTTGAGAAGTATCTCTTTGCGTTGATTATTACTGCTCGGAAGCTAAGGCCTTATTTCCACGCACACGAGATTACTGTGTTGACGAACCAGCCATTGAAGCATTTTTTGAACCGACCAGATGCGTCGGGGAGATTAGTAAAATGGGCAGTAGAGCTTAGTGAGTTCCGCATACACTTTGCTCCGAGAACGGCTATTAAGGGCCAGGCGTTGGCGGATTTCATAGCGGAATCTACAAACCCCGATCTGGAAGAAGCGGGCCCTGTAGAGGGGGCAGCCATAGAGGTCCCGACAGAAGAGGGCAGAGCAATCAGAACAGCCAAACGTGGGAAATACCTGGGAGATGTACACGGATGGCTCCTCGAGTTCAGACGGATTAGGAGCAGGCTTTTTGTTAATACCACCAGGTGGAGGTGAGCCGCTCCGATATGCCATGGCTTTAACATTCAAGGCCACAAACAATGAAGCGGAGTATGAGCCTCTTATCACGGGCCTGATAATTGCTAAAGGCACTGGAGTCGATCACTTAAGAGTGAAGTGTGACGCAGCTTTAATCTTGAACCAGGTTCAAAGGCGATACGAAGCGAGGAGTCCGATAATGAAGAAATACATGCGCGAGGTACAAGCCCTGAAGGAGAGCTTTAAAAGCTTCGATATCGAGGCAATCCCGAGGGAGGAAAACGTAGAGGCAGACGCCCTGAGCAAATTTGCCCTGGGGGCACCCTTGGAAGAAAATTGGAAGGTGCACTTCTTGGAGAAGGTGATCTTATCGACCATCGACCCGACACAGGTGTGTACCATTGAGGCAAAACGGAGGAGGAGCCCACTTGGATGACCCCGATAGTCGCATACCTGACTACGGGGGCAGTCCCCGATGATAAGGTAGTAGCTGACAGGATACGTCGGATCGCGGCTAATTACGTGATGCTAGACAATCAGCTATACAAGAAGGGCTGGTTCTCGACTCCGTGCTTGAAGTGTGTGGCAGAACCCGACACCAATCGAATCCTGAAGGAGGTGCATGAAGGGGTCGCGGCTTGTCATGAAGGGGCCCGATCCATTATGAGGAAAGTGCTGAACTTGGGCTATTATTGGCCTACAATGAGCAAGGAAGCGACGGCGTTGGTCCGATCCTGTGACGCGTGCCAGAGGTACGCCCCGAGTATCGTGGCTCCGGCCGCTAATCTGACATCCATCAAGAGCGCGTGGCCCTTCGCGCAATGGGGCATCGACTTGGTAGGACCTCTTCCACAAGCAGAAGGTCAATGTAATTATTTACTTGTAGCAATCGATTATTTTTCGAAATGGATAGAGGCAAAGGCGTTGGCCAGAACGACGGGGAACCAGATCGTCAAGTTCCTCCAGACCCATATTGTGTCCAGATACGGGATTCCTAAGGTGGTGATCAGCGACAATGGTCCACCTTTTAACGGCTCTCAGGTGAGGGAGTATATGGAGGAGTTAAACATCGAGCATCGGACAGCTTCCGTACGCCATGCTCAGACTAACGGTCAGGTGGAATCAGCCAACAAAATCGTGATGGATGGCCTGAAGAAAAGGGTCTATGCCTTGAAGGGCAAGTGGCTGAACGAACTGGAAAACGTGCTTTGGGCTGTTAGAACGACACCCAAACGATCAACGAGGGAGACTCCGTTTGGCCTCGTTTATGGCACGGAGGCCGTCGCCCCCGTGGAGGTAGCTGTGGCGTCCCATCGGATGAGATATTACGAGCCTCTGACGAATGATGAAATGAGACGTCTGGACTTGGACTTACTCGAAGAGAAGAGGCGGGAAGCCGATGAAGTCCAAGCTCGAATGCGTTTGGCGACGGCCAGGTACTACAATCGGCGAGTAAAGTCCCGACAGTTCTTCGTCGGGGAGCTGGTTTGGCGTCGCAACGAGTTTACCCTTTTGGATCGAATCAACAAGATGTCACCAAAATGGGAAGGACCTTATAAGGTCGTGGGGATGCCAGCTCCAATTGCGTACAAGTTGGAAGACCTCGATGGCAGAACGTTAAAGCATTCTTTTAGTGGCGAACACTTGAAGAAACACCATGCTTGATGAAAGTCGCCTTAAGTGGTGCCCGAAGAAAGCCGCCTTAAGTGGTGCCCGATGAAAGTCGCCTTAAATGGTGCCCGATAAAGTCGCCTTAAGTGGTGCCCGATGTAAAATCGCCTTAAGTGGTGTATGTTGTTTATCGTTTAATTCGATGTAAGCAAATTTTATGCCATCAATAAATAAAGAGGTTGCTTCCAATCAGAGTTATTCTTAGATTTATGCTAAGTGTCAAAGTCGCCTTGAGTGGTGCACGAGAAAAGTCGCCTTGAGTGGTGCACGATGTAAAGTCGCCTTGAGTGGTGCACGAGAAAAGTCGCCTTGAGTGGTGCACGATGTAAAGTCGCCTTAAGTGGTGCACGAGATTAAGTCGCCTTAAGTGGTGCACGGTTCTTAGATTTATTCTAAGTATTGAAAAGTCGTCTTAAGTGATGCACGAGATTAAGTCGTCTTAAGTGATGCATATTTTTAGATTTATTCTAAGTATTAAAAAGTCGCCTTAAGTGGTGCATGATGATAAGTCGTCTTAAGTGGTGCAAATTAGTAAATCGTCTTGAGTGATGTACGAGAATGTCTTAAGTGTCGAAGTATCGACCTAAGCAAGTATAGTAAAGCCACTTGGAGAAGTGCATCGAAAAAATCGGAACTAAGAAAGTTTGATAATTGATAAGGGCTCAAAGACCCGACGATTACAAAAGCGAAGAAAGTACAAGGACTCTAAAGATAAACAGTTAGGCTTGGTCCTTGTCAGCGGCAGAAGGCTCCGCAGGGTCGGCCGCGGGAGGATTGACTATCGGGGTATCAGCACTTAGAGGCTCTGCTGCATCTTCGACAATTGCGGGAGTACTCCCCCCATCACTCTCCTCAGAAAGAGCAAATTATTTCTTCGCGAAGGGAGCGAGAGAAAGAGACTTGTCAAAGTTGATGGCGTCGCCATACTCCAGGTGGAGCTCCTCAACCGCATTGAAGAGAGTGTTCTCCACCTCCGCGCCGAAGAACTTCATAGCATCAGCCTGGAAGTCCTCAGAACTCCGATAATCCTCCCGGCCCTTGGCCTCGGCCTCGACCTGCTGCGCAGGAACCCCCGCGACTTGCTCCTCCAGAGCCTTCTTCTCGAGGACCAGCTTGTCCTCAGCAGCCTGCCGCTCCTGTCGCTCCCGTCTCAGGAGCCCCTCGAAATCCCCGACCTGCTTTTGGAGGTCCTGAACCTTTTGGTCGAGGATGGCCTGCTCCTTGGCAAGTTTCCCCCGCGAAGACTTGGAGGCCGCAAGATCCTCCTTAAGCTTGTCGATGGCCGCCCGGTCCCGCTCCCGGGACTCATCATAGGCGATGAGGTACCCAAAAAGACGGTTGAAGTCCCCGAGCTCCTACAATAGAAGAAAGAAAAGTGTTAATGGACAAACAACCAGATTTACCAATGAATAGGGAGAAGCGAAGTTTTACCTCTATCCGACGCAGGGACATCTCTCGGACATCCCGAGGCATAGTCGTCCGATTCAGGGAAATCGGGTACCGCATGGTGGGCAGGATCGAGCCTGCCAGCAGATGCAGAGCCAGGTCCTCATGCTGGTCCCCTTGTCGAAGCTGGACCCCTTGCAGTGTTTGGATTGGAGTCCAGGGAGCATCCACTTGCGCGGGGTCGAAGTCCCTGTAGAAACTCCCATCAAGAGGGACAGGAGGAGGGCTAGCACGAGTCGTGGAGGGGCACGCCTCCGGCTCGACCCGGGCGGGGGAAGGAGTGAAGTTGTGGATGGGTGACGGCTGTCGCTGCTGCGGAGAAGATGAAGGGGGCAGCCCCTGAGAGGTTGGTTTCAAGGGGGACTGCCCCGTCCTCCGACGATGACGAAGGGAGCCACCCTCATCAGTCTCCTCGGAGGAGTCCAAGGTTTCCACCCGACGAAACTGTTCGCCGGTCGGGGTTTTCTCCCCAGTTGAGGGAGGCGCCCCTGTTGAAGACGGTGCACCCGCGGAAGCTTCAGCACCCGATGGAGCCCCTGAGCGACGTGCACCTAGAGGACGAGAGGCTTCAGAAATGTAATCAGGGAGTTCATCAGAATTCTTACACCGAAAAATACGTCGGGAGACATATTGATCCTTCCCGTGGTAGTGGTAGTAGCCCGCATTCAGGACACGAGGAGTTTCGCCTCGAAGGATTCGTCTGACGTCAGCAATACGGGCCTCCCTGGTTGAAGGAATCAAATCCTTCGGGACCATCCTCCTATACGATTTAATAGCGAGTCGGAGCTTTTTACCTTCTTCAGCATTCTGGACGTCGAAGAGTTGGTCCAGCTCCACGCGCTTCCGCTTAGGTTGCTCCGCAGAAGGAGACCCCGACGGAGCAGCAGCCTTCTTGGCGGACTTCCTCTTCCGCGAAGGACGGACGGCATCGGTCTCCCCCTGCTTAAGGAACAGATCGGTCAGCACGGATACCCTCTTGGCTGCAAACAGTAAAAGAAAAGAGTTAGAGATTTACCCAGGGAACCACATTGGAGGGGCCGTCGAAGAGCTGCCCCCGGAGATTATGTCGAGGAGTCGGATTCCGGCGTTCACCAGGTCCCGCTCCACGAGAGAATTGGCGTCGAGGGGAGTGTAGGACTCCCCCATCGGTAAAGCTGGATAAGTTGAAGAGTCTGGAAATCTTCATCATTGTAGGTGTGGAAAGCGGGAGGAGAGTCCGCTTCCACCTCCCATCGGGGCCATGGGATCGAAGAATGTTGGATGAAGAAGTAGCTCCTTTTCCAACTGCTGTTATCGGACCCCGTATCAACCAGGAGTCCCCGACCCTTGACCACCTTCAAGGTGTCGTTGGTCCAGTTACACCGTCCAAGTTGTGCCTTGTTCCACTTCGGCATTCGGGGGTAGAAGGCGCAAACCCCCGCCTCGTTTCACTTCATCCCGTAGAAGGTCCTGAAGAGCTTGAGGCTGTATGCCCACCGTTGTCGGAAGCAGAGGACCTGGAAAGCATTCCACAGGCGAATGGCATGCGGAGAGACGGTGGTCGGATGAGTTTTGTAATGCTGGCACATCTCGACCAGGTTGCCACAGAAGGGGAATCTGATCCCCGCTGATACTTGCCCCGTAGAGACAAATACCTCCCCTTTTCGGGGACGAGTAACCTCAAGGTTACCCGAGGGGCGACGCCAGGGATACAGGAAACGAGGTTCCCAAGTAGAAGTGATGCACCCCTCTCGAAGAGCTGCATCATAAGCGGTGTTGGAGATTTCATTCAGAGCATAATCAAAGTTGAAGGGCTTTCTCCCCTCAGAGCTGGATCCGCTGTCTGAAAAGTAGCAATGGCAAGGAAGGCACAGTGGGATTTTCGGAAAGCTGCAAACAAGGAAAAGATGAACAAGCAACGAAGAAGAAATCCTTACCAGACATGACGAATTGCAGGTTGAAGGAATGAACTGGGCGTTGCCGGAAAGATGGTCGGAAAAGCACTAATGGTCTTCGGAATCGCAGAAGCTTGAATTCACAAAGGTTGTAGAGAGCTCCTGAAAATTCGAAGACGGTAAAAGTGATCCAACACCCACGGTTAGGGTTTTATAGGCGCAGAGGACAGTTGAAGGGACACTTCGATCCGAGTCGTCGAAGTTGAAGAGTTTTAATCTTGACCGTTGAGATGGACCGTGCAGAAGGGTAACGGGCGTAATGATGAAACGGCCTGAAAAGCACTTTTCAGAAGAAAAAAACAGGCACGAGTGCCGAAGACGTCGCTTCTCTAGCTGCTGCATTTAATGAACTAGGGAATCGAAAAGTCCCCTCAGATTTGACAGTTATCCACAAAGCATCGAGGAAACGTGAAGGAGAAGACTAGTATTGAGAGACTATGCCAAGGAAAAGACCCCCGATTCCAATGTCGGGAGGTCGGGAGTTGAAAGACACGACGAACTAAAAGTCCCTCATGTCTTGGGGGAAAATGATGGGTTCGACTACAGCTGTTAGGCCCTTTAACGGCGAGGAAACGGCAAATAGGCCCGCTGGGCCCTAAACGAAGGCCAAGATTGCCCAGATAAAGGATCCCGACGAAGGGAGCCCGAGGATGAGAGGTCCCGACAGAGTTGGACCTGACAAGCGAGCTGAACGCTCCCGACAAAATGCCTCTGAGTAGGCCCCGATGACGAATCCCTGAGAACAATAGGCCCTGTCACGATGACGAGTAGCCCCGAGCGGTGACACAACGAGATAACTCTGGAGTCCCCGACGGGAGTCGGGACTCGTTATCAGAGGATAAGGCCGAGATACGCGGGGCGTGGCCGAGATACGCGGGACGTGGTTAAGATACACGGAGCGTGGCCGAGATACACGGGGCGTGGCCGAGATAAGCGAGATCATGGCCTAGATAGGCGGGATCACACCCGAGATACGCGGGATACGGGCTAACCACCCCCAACGGTTCACCAGGTAACTGAGGTATCTCTTCGCCTATAAAAGGGCAAGAGGTCACCTCGGATCACTTACGTTGAAATACATTACTTGAGATTACTGCTTGCCAGTCCGTACGAGATACTCATTTAAGCATCGGAGAGGGATTCTGGGTCACCGCCCGGTCTATCACCTCTTGCAGGATTGCGTGGAGCGAAGGAGCTAGGATCGCCGTCAAAGTCCGTACCGGAGTTCCACCGTGATCCAACAGAGTCCAAGGTTTCCACCCGACGAAACTGTTCGCCGGTCGGGGTTTTCTCCCCAGTTGAGGGAGGCGCCCCTGTTGAAGACGGTGCACCCGCGGAAGCTTCAGCACCCGATGGAGCCCCTGAGCGACCTGCACCTAGAGGACGAGAGGCTTCAGAATTGTAATCAGGGAGTTCATCAGGATTCTTACACCAAACAATACGTCGGGAGACATATTAATCCTTCCCGTGGTAGTGGTAGTAGCCCGCCTTCAGGACACGAGGAGTTTCGCCTTGAAGGATTCGTCTGACGTCAGCAATACGGGCCTCCCTGGTTGAAGGAATCAAATCCTTCGGGACCATCCTCCTATACGATTTAATAGCGAGTCGGAGCTTTTTACCTTCTTCAGCATTCTGGACGTCGAAGAGTTGGTCCAGCTCCACGCGCTTCCGCTTAGGTTGCTCCGCAGAAGGAGACCCCGACGGAGCAGCAGCCTTCTTGGCGGACTTCCTCTTCCGCGAAGGACGGACGACATCGGTCTCCCCCTGCTTAAGGAACAGATCGGTCAGCACGGATACCCTCTTGGCTGCAAACAGTAAAAGAAAAGAGTTAGAGATTTACCCAGGGAACCAAATTGGAGGGGCCGTCGAAGAGCTGCCCCCCGGAGATTATGTCGAGGAGTCGGATCCCGGCGTTCACCAGGTCCCGCTCCACGAGAGAATTGGCGTCGAGGGGAGTGTAGGACTCCCCCCATCGGTAAAGCTGGATAAGTTGAAGAGTCTGGAAATCTTCATCAGTGTAAGTGTGGAAAGCGGGAGGAGAGTCCGCTTCCACCTCCCATCGGGGCCATGGGATCGAAGAATGTTGGATGAAGAAGTAGCTCCTTTTCCAACTGCTGTTATCGGACCCCGTATCAACAAGGAGTCCCCGACCCTTGACCACCTTCCAGGTGTCGTTGGTCCAGTTACACCGTCCAAGTTGTGCCTTGTTCCACTTCGGCATTCGGGGGTAGAAGGCGCAAACCCCCGCCTCGTTTCACTTCATCCCGTAGAAGGTCCTGAAGAGCTTGAGGCTGTATACCCATGTTGTCGGAAGCAGAGGACCTGGAAAGCATTCCACAGGCGAATGGCATGCGGATTGACGGTGGTCGGATGAGTTTTGTAATGCTGGCACATCTCGACCAGGTTGCCACAGAAGGGGAATCTGATCCCCGCTGATACTTGCCCCGTAGAGACAAATACCTCCCCTTTTCGGGGACGAGTAGCCTCAAGGTTACCCGAGGGGCGAGGCCAGGGATACGGGAAACGAGGTTCCCAAGTAGAAGTGATGCACCCCTCTCGGAGAGCTGCATCATAAGCGGTGTTGGAGATTTCATTCAGAGAATAATCAAAGTTGAAGGGCTTTCTCCCCTCAGAGCTGGATCCGCTGTCTGAAAAGTGTTAGGTTATAAAGTCTAGGTCAACGGGTCGTCAATCTAGAATTTATCTCCCACTAATGAAATGTCGGGTTCAGTGTTCCTAGGACTAGTCATTCTGATACATGCCCTTCTGCTCCCTTGGGGTAGTCGTTCTGATATATGTCATTCTCTTCTCTCCTTCTGACCTCCTTTCCTTCTCTCCTTCTGACCTCCTTTCCTTCTCTCCTTCTGACCTCCTGAGGTTTGTACTTCTTACCCCTGGGGCTTGTCCTACTGCTCTATGCTCTTCTGCTTCCTTGGCTCTCTTCTCCTTGCCACCCTGCAAGAGGGGCAATACCAGGCACAGAGGGGGGGGGGTGGTGCCTGATGAACCCTCTCCGATGCCTAAGTCAGTACGGTTTTAGAGAGATAAAGCTAGAGAGATGTCAGAGCAAAATTGTGCAACTTGCCAAGAAGATCCAAATGAATTGTGAAGGTGGGGTATTTATAGGCAACGGTGTCATTAAGGTGGCTTAATGACATCGTTAACCTTTAAACACAGTTAATTAACCTTTAAACGCATGATTAAGAACTTAGGATACGGAGAAGGTAGGCGGAGTGAGCCGAGTGTGGGAGTCCAAAAAATGGTACCAGGGCCCTTGGGGGGAAGAGAAATCCGACCCCCAAGGGTAGGGGTTGGGTGAGGGCACCCAACCCCTCCTAGGGAGGATGGGGTTGGCCAACCCCATCCCTCCTAGGAGAGATCGGGTTGGCCGACCCGATCTCTCCTAGGAGAGATCGGGTTGGCTGACCCGATCTCCCCTAGGGGAGGTCGGGTGTGGCCACCCAACCTCACCTAGGTGAGTTTGCCTTGGCCGGACGAGCGCTTCGGCCTCGTCCGAGCCGTTGATGTTCTCGCGAAGTGTTCGGGTTGAAGTTTCGATTTACAAACATTAATGGGATGATAAAAATACAACGGTTCGGAAGTCAACGGGTTCAAATTGGGCGTATATCCATCACATGCCCCCGAGTCAACCAATGGCTTAACCCTTGATTGACTCTATTTCAGGATGGTATGATACGCGCAATTTGAAACCGGGGTTTTACCTTTCGTCTGAATGCTTACTTACCCATGGATGCGTGCCTCTGACTCTGCCCCCTGCCTTATGAGATAGAGGAATAGTAAACGTCAGAGTAGCACGGACGTGTGCCTAAGCACGCGTCCGTCTGAGGTGGGAGTAATAAATCTATCTTTGCTACAGGCGTATACTCAAAAAATACATGTTTGCATAGGAATGCAATACGGATACATCTAAGTGATTCATGCTTCAATTTAATGCCGTGATTTGCCTAAGCGGAGAAAAATTTAATTTTGGCCCAAAAATTTTTCTAAGTATGGGATACTAGAAAATATGCCTATAGGATGTTAACTAGGAGTGAACATGGACATATCATGAACATGAGGATGTGTACTAGCATACATGCAAGTAGGAACATAAGGATGGGAGTGAGTAGAGACATGATGCGATTGTAGTCATGAATATATGGCGGCCATGTGCATGGACGTCTAAATGTTTGAACATGCGGGAGTGTGTATGTGGGCATGCATATGAGTGCAAGCATGAACATGTATGTATGTATGGATGGGTTGTGAGTATAAGCATGAGTGATGACATTGATGTACCTGTAGATGTTAATCATGAATATGAGCATAAGTGCAAAGGTGAGAGCATAGACCTCTCCTTTACTTGAGGGTGGGAACTCTGCCACTCAATGGGACACAACGTTCCGCCTCCCTCGTACTAGCGTGAGCATTGTCCATTAATCTCGACTTTCGGCACGTGTAACATTTTTCCTTCATTCGTTGGAGCGTGTGTATAGCTCTTGACCTTTACCCTGCAATTTGTTCCCCATAAAAGTGAGGGTGAAAAAGCTTACAAGCTTTCTTCTTACCGCCGCGAGCGAAGGGGTCTATTGACATGTGTTAAGGGTTGACCCTTCCTTCGGATGTGCTGGAGCGTTGCTCCATTTGGGGAAACTAAAAGTTCGCCCTCTTCCCTTGGTGTTAAGGTTGCCCCCGTAGTAGGCGTATCTCGCCCCTCCATGAGTAAGGGTCGATCTTTGCGTTGGTTGCTCGTATAGATGACTCACTTTTGGGAAGCTTTCTTCTTCAGACAGGGAGACCTTGAAGATCGTTTTCCGAGGTGGTCAGACCAAATCTGACCGTCCTGTGTCTCGGGTGTCTGAGGCGGACTTGTATGAGGCAGGGACTCGTATGACCCCTTGTAGGTTGATTTCATGGAGAAACATACAAGGTATAGGCAGAGCGTTCCGAACGTACCATTAAATCAGATGAGAGGGAAGAACCCTCTAGTTTTGCTTATCAGGCCAAGAAATTTTCTAAGTCAGGGGTGGCTGCTAGTGCTTCCAGTATGTTCTTTTTCCCTTCTTTTTTCTTTGTGATATACTTATGATTGTTCTCATGCTGGTTCCTTCTTGTTGTTAGAGCGTTCTTCCCTGGTTACCGAATGGTTCTTGTGGTGGGTGAGAGTTCAAGTCAATCTAAATCCAAGGCGCGGAAACCTGACTCTGAGGTCGGGCCCTCGGCTGCCAAGGAGAAGGAAACCGCGAGAGGCTCTCCTTCAAGTGCCCCCTTGCTGACTCCCTCCCATGATAAGGAGGTAGTGGTTGAAGAGGCACCCTCTTTGCTTGACAGAAGGAAACAACCTGTGGCTGGCGATGGGGTGATCATAGGTCTTGATGTCTCTTCTCTATCCCCTGCCCCCCAGCCGAGGGGCCGAGTCTCAAGTTTATTTCATCTTCATGTAGATTTGACGACTTTTGAAAGTGTTTTTGTCTTTCCTATGGGTTATGTTATTAACCCCTGCGTTGAAGATTTTTCTTTTGGTGATGGGTGTGATCATCACCTTTCATTGAGGTTCCTTTCTCTTGCCATGGCTCTGATTAAGATAGCAAATTCTTGCTTTGGAGTTTGGTGGAGACTGTTCTTGAGTTAGCCTCTACTAGTATCGTAGTTGTGATCGTTGTGGGGATCGTTTTGTTATATGCCCTCAATAGTGCTTGTCGTGATTCTTTGCTTCACGGTTGATTTCGTGAGATATGGAGGTTGTCTTCATAATGAGGACGTCTCCTTCCTAGTATCCCCCAGTGGGTTGAAATATAAGTGCCTACCTTTGATGAGCGTACGAAGGGTGTTGTTTTTCCCTTTTTCTTGAACCTCCTCCTAGGGCTAGGCGTAGCCTTTTGATGTTCGTGGTCGGGATGGTGTCTTTACAATTCATGTCTTTGACAGATGTTTTATGATGTGCTGCCATGATAATCACTTCAGGGTATGTGGACGTGATAGCCACTTCGTGATGTGTCGGAGTGATAGCCCTTCTGTAGTGTGTGGACATGATAGCCAGTTCAGGGTATGTGGACATGATAGCCACCTCAAGGTATGTGGACATGATAGCCACTTCAAGGTGTGTGGAGTTGTGCTTTAGTATTCCTTTCTCATTGGAGAGCCTTCATTGCTATAGTTGCCTTTTGTGTAGGCTATGTTTGTTGGGTTAGGTCCCGATGTCTCGTCTTGTCGGATGTTGTATCCTTTATGCTCTTTAGATGTCTCCTTCATGAGTTGTGCTTGACGATGTTCAAGTCTGATACGAGCATAGGTCACGCGAGGGCGACATGCATGACAATAACATTTGTCGGAGGTTGATTTGTGTGGCTTGTAAGGCAATTCTCTTCTTGATGGGTCGAGCTTATTTTGAGAGCCTTGAACTTTGGATTTCATGTCTTTGCTATCCTTCTTGGTGGTGTTGGGTTCCTTTGAGATATTTCTCTTGACTTGTGATATGGATGGTAGGATAACTCGTTACTTTTCATGATAACCTCTTGTGCTTATGTATATGATCCTTTGGTCATGGACTTCTCCTTTGTATATGCTTTCCTTTCCTTATCTTTCTTTTGTGCTTTCTTTCACATCATACCTGCTATCTCATCAAGAAAAAACATTATGTGTTCTTTATACAACTTTACTTTGCAATTATTTTCTCATGGAATCCTTCTCAGTATGGTGCGATGATCTCTTCTGATACCCTTTAAATGGTATATATGGTACTGTTAGACCAAAGATACGCTCTTGGTGGGCGTCGAATCTGATCACGAGACAGGCTCTCGGAGGGCACTTAACGTTTCACAGGATAGGCTCCCGGAGGGCACAGGTTAGACCAAAGATACGCTCCTGGTTGGCGTCGAAAACTGTTCACGAGACAGGCTCTCGGAGGGCACTTAACGTTTCATAGGATAGGCTCTCGGAGGGCACAGGTTAGACCAAAGATACGCTCCTGGTTGGCGTCGAAAACTGTTCACGAGACAGGCTCTCGGAGGGCACTTAACGTTTCACAGGATAGGCTCCCGGAGGGCACAGGTTAGACCAAAGATACGCTCCTGGTTGGCGTCGAAAACTGTTCACGAGACAGGCTCTCGGAGGGCACTTAACGTTTCACAAGATAGGCTCCCGGAGGGCACAGGTTAGACCAGAGATATCCTCTTGGTTGGCGTTTGAAAACTGTTCACGAGACAGGCTCTCGGAGGGCGCTTAACGTTTCACAGGATAGGCTCCCGGAGGGCACAGGTTAAACCAAAGATACGCTCCTGGTTGGCGTTTGAAAACTGTTCACGAGACAGGCTCTCGGAGGGCGCTTAACGTTTCACAGGATAGGCTCCCGGAGGGCACAGGTTAAACCAAAGATACGCTCCTGGTTGGCGTTGAAAACTGTTCACGAGACAGGCTCTCGGAGGGCGCTTAACGTTTCACAGGATAGGCTCCCGGAGGGCTCAGGTTAGACCAAAGATACGCTCCTGGTTGGCGTTGAAAACTGTTCACGAGACAGGCTCTCGGAGGGCGCTTAACGTTTCACAGGATAGGCTCCCGGAGGGCTCAGGTTAGACCAAAGATACGCTCCTGGTGGGCGTCGAAGCTGGTAGTTTGAAATCTACCTCAAGATACGCTCTTGGGGGCGTCGAATCTGGTAGTGTTTTTTCTACCTCAAGATACGCTCTTGGGGGCGTCGAATCTGGTAGGTTGCAAATCTACCTCAAGATACGCTCCTGGGGGCGTCGAAATTCGTAGTTTTTGGAAACCACTCTCAAGATACGCTCTTGGTGCGTCGAAGGTCGTAGTGTAATAACTACTCTCAAGATACGCTCTTGGGGGCGTCGAAGGTCGTAGTATGAACACTACTCTCAAGATACGCTCTTGGGGGCGTCGAATCTGTTCGCGGGATAGGCTCCCGGAGGGCACAGGGTTCGTAGTTTTAGAACTACTCTCAAGATACGCTCTTGGGGGCGTCGAATGTGTTCGCGGGATTAGCTCCCGGAGGGCTCATAATGTTACCTTATCTTGTGTCCTTTCTCATGTAGGGTGCGTCTTTGGTATGCTTTTCGAGTCTTTACTTGACTTTTCCTTCTATGATATTGCATGCTACCACGCTTTTCCTTCAATGTGGGAGATCACCTCTCGAGGGCGATGTTTGTGTGTTGCCAACTTAGGACGAGTTCGTATAGGGAGTTGATGATGTTTTCCTCTTACGTGATCTCTTCTAGGAAAAGTGGTATTGCATGTTCTTGTGATCTTCTGCCTCTAATCTCTTCTTTTACACTTAGGTGGAATACCAAGCACTTATTCGTTTGGTGCCCCCCAAGTTGCTTGGTGGTCACACCGCCTTTCATATTTGGCCGTTGAAGGTCCCTCGTTCATTTTCTTGGTTGGGTACCCCTTATGCTCGGGGCTCCCTTGTCTGCTTGTTTGAATGCGATGAGTGTCCCTTGTAGGATTTACTCTTTCTCATGCTTGCTTGTTTCAGTCATAGGCATGGTTTGGATGATGCCTTTGTCGGATGTGTCTTTGGAGGTTGGGTGGAAGAGCTTTTGCTTTGGGTGGGTGGGGGTGGATTTTATTCTCTTGATAACCAGGATGCGGCAGTGTTTGTATCCTAGGGGTGCTTGTAAATTCTTTCCCCCCCCCTTCCTTGTGTTTTAGATTGAAAAGCTCTCTCATAGAATGGCGTCTTGGGTTGTTAATCTCGTAGGTGTGTTTCAGACTAGTCAATCTAATCCATGCTCTTTGCACGCGCATGGGGGGGGGGGGGGGGGGGGGGTCTGACCGGGCTGTGATAATCTTGGAGTGTTGTGGCACTCAGTGTGCTTTTCCTTTTCCTTTACATTGGAGTATTCTTCAATGCTTTTAGGGAGTGTCACATTGGTCATGCTCCTCCCACCTTGAATCTTGATTATAGACTTCCTTTGAATTAGGACTTGAACCTAAAAATGATGTTTTCCTTTAGGTTTGCAAGTGATGCTCCATGATTTTCTATGGGTTTGTCCCCGTATTGGCTATTCCTTGCTGGATAGCTTCATTAGAGGCTGCATTTGTGTTGCGTACGTATACGTGTTTGAGGTGTGTTGAGCTGACAAGTCCCTCCTTTTTTGTTTTGTCATAACCTTCATTCATCATGTATTCGGCGTATGGCCTTAAAGGCGGGATATTTTTCTAGTGCCCCTTTTATCGTGGTTCTCCTCTTGATGGGATGCCAGAGTCAAATGTCTTATCATTTGCAGACAAGGTGGTTGATCGGGATGTGCGTCTAGTGTGAGGGTCGATCTTGAAACCTTACTCCCAAGCTTTTGAGCTCTTCTTTGGTTGATCTTGTAGAACTATTATCCTGCCCTAAGGCTCTTGATAGGAGATGTATCTCATTTTCACACTCTAGTTGTTGCACTATCTCTTTTGCTAATCTTGCATCTTTAGAGTTTCTCTCTTGGTGCATGACTTCAATGACAGGATTTTCTACGGATGTTTATTCTATTAGGACTTGTATCCTTGGTTGCCTTCCTTTCTTGTGAGATAGCGAAGGAGTGTTTGTGAACACTCCAATGTGTCGTACTTGGTAGAGGTATGCGCCTGATCTTTATGGCGCTGTCTTGAATCTTCGTGTACCTATCTCTGATGAACATGTTATTCATTACATATATAGTACGGAGTCCAAGGATCTCCGGGTTAGGATCGTAGTTTGAGAACAGAGACATAGTCATCTATTAGATAACCTCTTTATCTACGGAGTTTATTTTTGCAAAAATAGATGCAAGGATACTTGTAAGGATACTTGTAAGGATACTTGTTCCATCCTTACTCCTGGTTCATTTGCAGTGCCGTGTCCTTAATGGGTGTGTTGATGTTCCTCTATAGGATGTTGGGAGTGCTCAACTTATTTTTGTAAGTGAGCCTTCCATCTTGTGATCTTTCCCAGAAACTTGACCTTATAGGTGCCCTTTGAGATTGAGAAATCTGTTTCTTGTGCATCTCTTGATTGGCGACGGCCTTTTACGGATTCTTCTAGTGGTCCACCTGTGTACATATATACCACGGAGCCTGAAGGCGTCCGGTATGGTCTTTCTTGGAAAACATGTTGATATCAAGTATCAAAATATACCCCTTTTAGGGAGTTGACTTGTTATGCAGTTAAATTAAATAAGAGGATATGGGAAGGATATGAGTGTGGGGGGTTGATATCCCCTGCTTCCTTGGTAATGTAACTGTCTTCCTCCATTAGTCTGTGTGTATTCCTTCCACTTGAGGAATATGAGGTCGCATCCTTGCAAGGTGGAGGTGTATCCTTCATGTATGCTATGTGCGATCTCACTCTACTATGTCTCTCCATGAGATTTCCCATTGTAGTTGCTATGTGCTGACGTGGTGTGGTACTCTATGAGTCCCCTGTTCAAATCCTTGTCTTTTCAACTCCTCCCCTGTCCTAGGGGGATGTGTGCCAAGGGTTGTCATGCACAAGGGGTTTGGACCTGTCGTGCTGTATCATGGGTAGGTGGTTGCCTTGTTGTGTTGTTGGGACTATGTCCCTCCCTTTGAGCTTTCATTGGTATGTCCCTTAGTCATGTCCGTGGTGATACGAACTGTATGTGTACATTGCCAGGGTGGATGTTGGAACTCCTATATCCTTGTTGGTCTGTCACGTATGTCTTCCTTTAGTGTGGTGTATGTCCCTGTTGGGGTACTTGGTGGAATTCTTGCCTCCTTTGAGGTCTTGGCTGTCTGTCTGCCCCCAGTGGGGTGTAGGCCCTGGCGTCCTGTTGTGTCTGTTGTTGCCTAGGAGGCACAAATTGCTGTCTTCCCTCTGGGGGTGGCTCTTGATAATTTCTTCTTTCTTCTCCTTGTTTCCCTGTTCGAGGGTGCGAGTGGCGTTCTTCCGTTGGAATTTGCTCCTCTTCATGAGCTTCTTCTCCTTCCTGTTGGTGTTGCCTTTCCTGTCTATTCCTTAGGGTCTCTCTGTAAGCTAGTACCTCATCTGAGGCGCTCATCAGCCCTGGAGTCACTGTATGTGCTCCCTGTGTGTATGCCGACCTTGTGTTGGTTGTGTGGGCACGATTGTCGTTCCTTTGAGTCAGTATTCCATATGGGTACCCTTGAGGTTGTACCTCATAGTGGTATCCCTGTGGAGGTGCCGTGTATTGGGATGGCACTCCTTGTTGCCCCCTGTCCCTGTGGCTTCCTAGTCAATGGAGTTGAAGCTGTGGAAGCCGCCTAGCCAGCTGGGCGTGAAGGTTCTCCTCCCTGCTTGTTAGGCTGGGGTGCCTGTGGGGTTACCTGAGACTCTGGGTGTGCATACTGTTTCTCTGGGTTAGGCAGCCTTGCTGGAGGTATAGGCTGTCTTTCTTGCCTATTGCCCCCAGGTGGGCGATTATCTCTAGACACTAAGTTGTTCGTCTTCGCTCTCGTGATTGTCAGACTTTCTGTTCGAAGCCCACAGACGGCGCCAAGTGTTAGGTTATAAAGTCTAGGTCAACGGGTCGTCAATCTAGAATTTATCTCCCACTAATGAAATGTCGGGTTCAGTGTTCCTAGGACTAGTCATTCTGATACATGCCCTTCTGCTCCCTTGGGGTAGTCGTTCTGATATATGTCATTCTCTTCTCTCCTTCTGACCTCCTTTCCTTCTCTCCTTCTGACCTCCTTTCCTTCTCTCCTTCTGACCTCCTGAGGTTTGTACTTCTTACCCCTGGGGCTTGTCCTACTGCTCTATGCTCTTCTGCTTCCTTGGCTCTCTTCTCCTTGCCACCCTGCAAGAGGGGCAATACCAGGCACAGAGGGGGGGGGGTGGTGCCTGATGAACCCTCTCCGATGCCTAAGTCAGTACGGTTTTAGAGAGATAAAGCTAGAGAGATGTCAGAGCAAAATTGTGCAACTTGCCAAGAAGATCCAAATGAATTGTGAAGGTGGGGTATTTATAGGCAACGGTGTCATTAAGGTGGCTTAATGACATCGTTAACCTTTAAACACAGTTAATTAACCTTTAAACGCATGATTAAGAACTTAGGATACGGAGAAGGTAGGCGGAGTGAGCCGAGTGTGGGAGTCCAAAAAATGGTACCGGGGCCCTTGGGGGGAAGAGAAATCCGACCCCCAAGGGTAGGGGTTGGGTGAGGGCACCCAACCCCTCCTAGGGAGGATGGGGTTGGCCAACCCCATCCCTCCTAGGAGAGATCGGGTTGGCCGACCCGATCTCTCCTAGGAGAGATCGGGTTGGTCCACCCGATCTCCCCTAGGGGAGATCGGGTTGGCTGACCCGATCTCCCCTAGGGGAGGTCGGGTGTGGCCACCCAACCTCACCTAGGTGAGTTTGCCTTGTCCGGACGAGCGCTTCGGCCTCGTCCGAGCCGTTGATGTTCTCGCGAAGTGTTCGGGTTGAAGTTTCGATTTACAAACGTTAATGGGATGATAAAAATACAACGGTTCGGAAGTCAACGGGTTCAAATTGGGCGTATATCCATCAAAAAGTAGCAATGGCAAGGAAGGCACAGTGGGATTTTCGGAAAGCTGCAAACAAGGGAAAGATGAACAAGCAACGAAGAAGAAATCCTTACCAGATATGACGAATTGGAGGTTGAAGGAATGAACTGGGGGTTGCCGGAAAGATGGTCGGAAAAGCACTAATGGTCTTCGGAATCGCAGAAGCTTGAATTCACAAAGGTTGTAGAGAGCTCCTGAAAATTCAAAGACGGTAAAAGTGATCCAACACCCACGGTTAGGGTTTTATAGGCGAAGAGGACAGTTGAAGGGACACTTCGATCCGAGTCGTCGAAGTTGAAGAGTTTTAATCTGGACCGTTGAGATGGAACGTGCAGAAGGGTAACGGGCGTAATGATGAAACGGCCTGAAAAGCACTTTTCAGAAAAAAAAAACAGGCGCGAAAAATCAGGCACGAGTGCCGAAGACGTCGCTTCTCTAGCTGCTGCATTTAATGAACTGGTGAATCGAAAAGTCCCCTCAGATTTGGCAGTTATCCACAAAGCATCGAGGAAACGTGAAGGAGAAGACTAGTATTGAGTGATTATGCCAAGGAAAAGACCCCTGATTCCAATGTCGGGAGGTCGGGAGTTGAAAGACACGACGAACTAAAAGTCCCTCATGTCTTGGGGGCAAATGATGGGTTCGACTACAGCCGTTAGGCCCTTTAACGGCGAGGAAACGGCAAATAGGCCCGCTGGGCCATAAACGAAGGCAAAGATGGCCCAGACAAAGGATCCCGACGAAGGGAGCCCGAGGATGAGATGTCCCGACAGAGTTGGACCTGACAAGCGAGCTGAACGCTCCCGACAAAATGCCTCTGAGTAGGCCCCGATGACGAATCCCTGAGAACAATAGGCCCTGTCACGATGACGAGGGGCCCCGAGCGGTGACACAACGAGATAACTCTGGAGTCCCCGACGGGAGTCGGGACTCGTTATCAGAGGATAAGGCCGAGATACGCGGGGCGTGGCCGAGATACGCGGGACGTGGTTAAGATACACGGAGCGTGGCCGAGATACGCGGGGCGTGGCCGAGATAAGCGAGATCATGGCCTAGATAGGGGGGATCAGAACCGAGATACGCGGGATACGGGCTAACGACCCCCAACGGTTCACCAGGTAACTGAGGTATCTCTTCGCCTATAAAAGGGCAAGAGGTCACTTCAGATCACTTACGTTGAAATACATTACTTGAGATTACTGCTTGCCAGTCCGTACGAGATACTCATTTAAGCATCGGAGAGGGATTCTGGGTCACCGCCCGGTCTATCCCCTCTTGCAGGATTGCGTGGAGCGAAGGAGCTAAGATCGCCGTCAAAGTCCGTACCGGAGTTCCACCGTGATCCAACAGAGTCCAAGGTTTCCACCCGACGAAATTGTTCGCCGGTCGGGGTTTTCTCCCCAGTTGAGGGAGGCGCCCCTGTTGAAGACGGTGCACCCGCGGAAGCTTCAGCACCCGATGGAGCCCCTGAGCGACCTGCACCTAGAGGACGAGAGGCTTCAGAAATGTAATCAGGGAGTTCATCAGGATTCTTACACCAAACAATACGTCGGGAGACATATTGATCCTTCCCGTGGTAGTGGTAGTAGCCCGACTTCAGGACACGAGGAGTTTCGCCTCGAAGGATTCGTCTGACGTCAGAAATACGGGCCTCCCTGGTTGAAGGAATCAAATCCTTCGGGACCATCCTCCTATACGATTTAATAGCGAGTCGGAACTTTTTACCTTCTTCAGCATTCTGGACGTCGAAGAGTTGGTCCAGCTCCACGCGCTTCCGCTTAGGTTGCTCCGCAAAAGGAGACCCCGACGGAGCAGCAGCCTTCTTGGCGGACTTCCTCTTCCGCGAAGGACGGACGGCATCGGTCTCCCCCTGCTTAAGGAACAGATCGGTCAGCACGGATACCCTCTTGGCTGCAAATAGTAAAAGAAAAGAGTTAGAGATTTACCCAGGGAACCACATTGGAGGGGCCGTCGAAGAGCTGCCCCCCGGAGATTATGTCGAGGAGTCAGAACCCGGCGTTCACCAGGTCCCGCTCCACGAGAGAATTGGCGTCGAGGGGAGTGTAGGACTCCCCCCATCGGTAAAGCTGGATAAGTTGAAGAGTCTGGAAATCTTCATCATTGTAGGTGTGGAAAGCGGGAGGAGAGTCCGCTTCCACCTCCCATCGGGGCCATGGGATCGAAGAATGTTGGATGAAGAAGTAGCTCCTTTTCCAACTGCTGTTATCGGACCCCGTATCAACCAGGAGTCCCCGACCCTTGACCACCTTCCAGGTGTCGTTGGTCCAGTTACACCGTCCAAGTTGTGCCTTGTTCCACTTCGGCATTCAGGGGTAGAAGGCGCAAACCCCCGCCTCGTTGCACTTCATCCCGTAGAAGGTCCTGAAGAGCTTGAGGTTGTATACCCACCGTTGTCGGAAGCAGAGGACTTGGAAAGCATTCCACAGGCGAATGGCATGCGGAGAGAAGGTGGTCGGATGAGTTTTGTAATGCTGGCACATCTCGACCAGATTGCCACAGAAGGGGAATCTGATCCCCGCTGATACTTGCCCCGTAGAGACAAATACCTCCCCTTTTCGGGGACGAGTAACCTCAAGGTTACCCGAGGGCGAGGCCAGGGATACGGGAAACGAGGTTCCCAAGTAGAAGTGATGCACCCCTCTCGGAGAGCTGCATCATAAGAGGTGTTGGAGATTTCATTCAGAGCATAATCAAAGTTGAAGGACTTTCTCCCCTCAGAGCTGGATCCGCTGTCTGAAAAGTAGCAATGGCAAGGAAGGCACAGTGGGATTTTCGGAAAGCTGCAAACAAGGAAAAGATGAACAAGCAACGAAGAAGAAATACTTACCAGACATGACGAATTGGAGGTTGAAGGAATGAACTGGGCGTTGCCGGAAAGATGGTCGGAAAAGCACTAATGGTCTTCGGAATCGCAGAAGCTTGAATTCACAAAGGTTGTAGAGAGCTCCTGAAAATTCGAAGACGGTAAAAGTGATCCAACACCCGCAAGGAATCGACAAGAGGCTTTGCTGAGGAGATTATTCCTCGTAGGCAATTTGTCCATATTCCGCTGCGTAATTAGTTTACCTGGCATGTACACGTGTTTCTGATCCGTAGTAACTATCCCCATATATCCAACACCCATAAATTGAAATGAAGACTCGACATTTAGTATTGAGTATTAGTAAACTTAACAGATTTAATTAACATTTATAAGATTTATAAGATCATGATCCAATAAAGAACACGACTAGCTAGCTACATTTAGTTGTGTTGTGGTTGAGTCTCTAACCACCCATCCTCATTAATGAAGATGTTGGTGTTTATGAATTTGTCCAACGTAGGCGGATCCATCCTCTTCATCCATGTAACACGACCCGACTTATCCGATCCCGAACCCGTACATCCTTCTTCCACAAAGCATGTGAATTGTCTGCATATACATACATGATCGAATAAAATTAACAACATATAGCATAACCCTAACCCTAGCTAATCGATTGATTAAGCAAACAATAATTATAGGGAGATTTAAGTTTACTTACTCTTGGCCTTTAGAATTCCATGCATTCCAACCAAGTGGTGTGACAACCTCACTAAGGTTGGTTTGGTAGAATATCACTCTCGAGTACCTTCCCCATGCTCGACCTAGATACGTCGAACCATCCCCTATCACCGACCCTGATAAAAACACGAACCCACTTGTTTCGTTTGTGCCATTCCGTCCTTGAGCCGTGATGAAACCGGGTTGTTTCCCGAGAACCGAACTTTTTGAGTTGATGGTGCAATCCTAATTTTCAATCATATGTTCACTCAATTAGTATAGTGAGAGCAGATCACCAGCCCCATTTTTTATATCTCAGATCATAATTCACCGTTGTGATCTTGACATGTGTTTTTAGTTTACAAATTTTCCTTTGAGTTTTTTGTTTGTTGACTTATGAACTCTAGAATATTCAGATATACTTTTATACTGAGAAAAGAAAATATACTAAAGTTCATAATGAATTTTCACTTTATAATATAATCATGTTTTAGTGTTTTACTATATATATAAAGTAGTAATTATTAATTAGGCAGGAATGGATGATATAGAGAGAGAGGAACCTTATAGTGTGATGTGGCGTATCCCCAAATGAAATCGACGGCTCCTTGGATGTAGCAGGAGTGGAAATAATGTCGGCCTAACCTGTCCCACAGCGTGTCTTGCAGGCTTATGAAACTGCAACCGTAGAAGGCTACTTTATCGCCCGATACCGTCACTGCCGGCGCCCTCTCCACACCATTATTATTCATCTTTCCTCCTTCTCCTTGTCTTTCTAACAACAACACATTGAACGTGTTCTATTTTCAAACAAAACCCCCTAGTCTAGTTAGTATTACTATATGTTACAAAGACATTAACATTTTGTTTCGACCAATTTATATATATATACCTTGAAGGTTATATGTGTGGCCACCAAGTTGTCTGCCTTTAAGGTGGCTGTAGAGGTGTTTTGGACCCCTCCGTGGTCGCCCCACTGGATCACTGTGTTGGATGCATCTTCTCCTTCAAGGTAGATATAGGGTTTCTCCTTAGGGATCATTATCTTTTCACTACATTCCACACCAATATATATAATTAATATAATATGCATGCATATGCATAGCATGGGTAAAGTAATTTTGTTAAATCTACCATTATGTTTTTGTCATATTTTGCACCTGTATATATTATATTATATTATATTATATTATTTGCACCATTAAAAACGATGATGAGGCACATGTTGATATGTGCATCTGCCAACTATACTATAGGAATGCCATGTGGCAATAAATATTGAAAATATATAATAAACTAAAATAACAACAACATTATTTAGACATTTTTAAAAAAAAAATTAAGTGTATTTTAATTTGATAATATTTTTTTTAGAGAAATGTAAAATTATTTCACAATTGTACCAATGATAATTTAAACTTTCTTTTTCAAAAAATATAATTTAAAAGTAAAAAAAAAAATGAAGTATTAAAATAATATGAAAACTACCTTTATATATATTTGATATTTTTGTACACTTTTAGTTCATCTGTTAATTGATCGGTAGTTTTGACCGTTAAGTAGCACATGTCTTGCACGGGACATGCCTTATATTTTTTATTTTTTTCAATTTAGTCCCTGTAAACTTCTAACTTTTTTTAGCTAATTTAGTCCTAAATTTTTTTAAATCGGACCATTGACTCGATAGACCTAGCTCAGATCTAGCCCGAAGCGACCCTGACCAGGGTCTGTCCTAGCCATAAGCTAGGCCAGGGATAGGTCAATTCAGACCTAGTCTGATTGGGGGGCAGTTGGACCCAATTGTTCTTAATTGACCTATCAAGGACTATCCCAGTGCTAAGTCTGACCCTGGTTGGGGTCGCTTGGGTCAGAGGACCCTGACTAGGGTCGGACCTAGTCATTGGTTAGGTCCTGCCTAGGTCAATTAAGACCTTGGCAATTGGGTCCAATTGCCCCCAAATGGACTAGGTCTCAGTTGACCTAGTCCTGAGCTAGACCAGGGCTAGGTCAACTCTTGTTGGGTTCCCTTGGGCTAGGGGAACACGACTAGGTCGGACCTAGTCTTGGGCTAGATCCACCAAGTCATGGTTCGATTTGGAAAACTTTTGGATTAAATTAAATTAAAAAAATATAGGAATATATTAAATTGAAAAAAAAAACTAGGATATGTCACGTACAATGCAGGTGCTACATAACGGTAAAAAAAGCGATCAACTAAGAAATGCACCAAAAGTGAATAAAAAATTGAAACGTATTGCAAAAAAATTCTAAAAAAAAAATGTTTTGCACAAAAAACCAATTTTAGTTAAACATGTTATTTAAATGACACTTTAACCTTTTTATTTGTAATTATTTATTTGTGTAGCTTATTTAATTGTGTAAAAAACAAAATTTGGTCGTACCAAGTAATTTTGAAATATTTAATATGTTGTTGGTAAATAAGTTTTCTAGTCATTTTTATCTTTTCTAATGTCATATTAATTATTTTTAATTGTTCCATTTCATGACATACAATAGTGTATCATAGGTGGCATGCCACATGACTTAGTTCCAATTGCTTCAAAGATCTACATTCACTCTCAATGATATTACAAAAGTTACACAAATTTTGTAACATCAGATCTCTTTATTTCACATGCATAAGTTACATGATAATGATTTTATGATCTTCTTAAACTTTTTATACATGATTTTTTATGAGATACCAAAATAAATGTTGCGAAAAATTAGTATATGGATCTTTGATAATTTTATATTAACAATTTTACTATTTTCAATATATTACATATTTTTTATTAAGATATTTAATATATCTACATGTTATTGTTGTCATTTGGTATAACCAAATAATTTATTATATATCAACAAAAAAAATTATATACAATTTTTCCATAATATTTAAATAATTAGGATTGTATTTTTTTTCAATTTTATAGAATATATAGGTAGTACATTTGGTTAAGAGGCATATAATGCTGACAAGAAAGAAAAATGATTTTGTATTACTCAATTATATTGGTTCAACAAGGTTGTATGTTACAACTGCTTATAAGATATCATCGTTTTGTATGCGGACACTTTAAAATTATTCAGAATTTCCACATGCAATTTTGAAAGATGTTACGATTTTTCAGTACGTTACTTTACAATTAATAATAATTATTTTAAAGAAGAAAACAAATTTTTAATTTTTACTTCATTTTTTCATACTCATTTTTATCAAAACAGTTTTCTAAATTTTATTTACCTATAAAAAATTGATAAAAAAAAACTAATTTTATAAATAAACATATGTAACATTATTATTAATATTAAATTAATCATATATATATAAAATGGTAAAAAAAATATTTATAAGTAAGTCATTTAATTACATTTTCTCTAATTTTTTATTTTATAATTATTGATACATACAGTTTTTTAACTCATTATATATCTAAATTTATATAATAAAAATAAGTATAAAATGTGTATATTCTACGAAAAGTGCGAGTAAGTTACCTACTAATAATATTCATACTTGACTTTTTAATGATAGTGAAACATGTTTCTTTTATAACATACTTCATCATAACATACACAATAGTTATTTATTTAATTATTAAAATACGTATATTCAATTTAATCTTTGTGTTAAATACAAATAAATATATAAAAATTAAGTTGAACAGCTTGAATTAACATCATATGTTAATAAACGTATATTATTGTTACCAACTTATGCATCAATTATATTAATAGATATATATTTTTCGATGTTGTTTGAATTATAACTAATTAGTATTTATTAAACCAATTTCCATTTATTAAAAAAGAAGAGATTTTATCAATATATTTCATATATATAGAGTATTCCCTATTTTA
Organism: Clarkia xantiana subsp. parviflora; assembly: GCA_036873135.1. Taxonomy (NCBI): domain Eukaryota; kingdom Viridiplantae; phylum Streptophyta; class Magnoliopsida; order Myrtales; family Onagraceae; genus Clarkia; species Clarkia xantiana. The sequence goes on along the minus strand of JAPTYO010000013.1, from coordinate 9,178,027 downwards.
TGAATATATTATACATATATTTAATAAAGAAATTAAAAAAAATCTAATAAATATTCATTATTTAAACATTTTTATATTATGCATTATAAAAAATAAATTAAATATATAAAAATAAGTAAATTATACTATGTACTTACCGCGTAAATCACGGACCAACCAGCTAGTTATGTAATAAAGTATTAATTATTGGACGTTCACTTGAGGGTGAAGCTCATACCAATCTGAGTAGCCTCATGTATCTTGTTCTTTTTTACTTAACCGAGAGTGATTGTCGGTTTAAATGTTAATTAAAAAATATTTATGGTTAATATTTCAAACTTTTGCGAAGGGAAATTAATTATTATTTTATAGAGTTGGTAGTAGTTATGACACACGGAGAAATATTTTTGACTTACTTATAGGTTGCGGGATTTATATGTATGCGGATCCATTGGGTGTTGTTAGACGGAACCGAATCGATTGCTTGTTGGACTTTGGTGAAATTCCCGGACCCGAACGGATCTACCACGATGGTCGACACGACTTGTGCGTAGTTGATAGAGCTAGAAATTGAGGGTTTCATCTCTTTTACATTTGAGGACCCTTGAAACAAAACAAGAGACACTGCCAATGACAATACCAGTTCATAGTGTTTAGGATATGTCATGCTAGGTTGGTATATTCTATGTCCTTCTGGTCTAGTATACATCATCGTATATATATATATAAGGAGGTAATCCTATTAATTAAGATTACTTAATTCATTAATAAATGCATTCAGTGGGATCAATTATAATTTGGACAAGTGATAATCCCATGGATGTTAATACCATATATGTCATGGATGTTAAAATACCATATAGATCATGTTTGGTTAATATTAAAAACAACTGCAAAATGTGAATGAGAAGAAATAGAATCTGCCGTCAATAATTGATTTGTCTCTCATATTTTGTTTGTCACTTTTTATTATTATTATATTATTATTATTATTATTATTATTATTATTATTATTATTATTATTATATACACTAGTCACAAACCCCATGTTGGGATCAAAATGACGTGGCCTTAAATTTCGGGGAATGGACTTCCAAGTATCGCCTCGGACTTAACTCTCTCAAACGCTAAGTTTTCCTCTAAGAGGTTATGCGGGGCGAGAACCTGAAAAAGGGGTGGGGATGGCCCCTGATTCCACTTCGAAACTTAAGTCAGTAATTGATTTGAGAGTAATAATATAAGAACGTATTTAGAACTGACTGAATGTAATGAAGTAAATAGAAATAGTCTCTATTTATAGGGATATGTTACCGACTTTCTATAAGGCGGCTGCTATGCCTGATTGGTAGCTGAGGGGCGGTGGTTCCTCTTCTATGATTGGCTGAGTGAGACGGTGAGCAGTCAGCTGGTGACAAGTAGGTCTCCAGCTAAGTGTTTCTTACTAAGGAAGCTTTCTCTAAGCATGTTGCCACCTGTAGTTACCTTTGTAGGGAGGTTTACTCTGATGATAGTGACAAGCAGGTCGCCACCTGTCTTTACCTTCGAAGGAAGGTTTCTTCTGATGATAGTGACCAACAGGTTGCCACCTGTCTTTACCTTCGAAGGAAGGTTTTTCCTAGTGGCGGGCAGTCGTACTTTGGAAGTCGACTTTTTCATAAGTTGTCGTCGACTTTTCATCCCTATCTCGTTAAGATGAGTCAGAAAGGTCGACGACTCTTCTTTCCCTGCCCTTTGAACGTACTCGACTCTTATGCTTAATATCGAGTTTTAATCATAACCCAACACTTGCCCCCGAGACATGAATCCTTTCTCTTTATTTATAATATAAGGGGAAGGGGTCGTGTCGAGTATTACCTTTCTATCTTGTTGTACGGCCTCCAATTCCGCTTTATCGTTCTCTTCGACAGATGATGACTTTCGGAAGTCGAGGAGTCAGTTAAGACTGCTCATTTGTAGATGGCAACTTTCGGAAGTCGAGGAGTCAGTTAAGGCGAGTACCTCCTCAGCCCCTGATCCGTTAGTTAATCGGGGGGCTTCTTTCGATATTCCTATTGATGTTGACGCCAATCTTCCTGTTGAACCTTCACCGCCATACTCCTCCCAAGGTAAGGCAAAAAGTATTGCTCGTCGCTCAAGTCGGGACAGCGGCGGCTATTCTTGGCGAAGGAAGAGACAAGGAGGAAGTTCCTCTTCTTCCTCGACTTCAAAATCTTCACCTCAAGTTTATAAGCCAACTTCGTTATCTTCTCCTCCTGAGGTATCTTCCGGTGGTTTTTCGAGTTACGAGGGTCCTCCCTTCAACTGGGATATGTTGTTGAATCCTGTTGTGGATCCAAACAAGAATTGGGATCCTCTCCGATATTTGCTGGGATATTCTCTCAAAGAGGGACATTCATTCGTTGGCTCTGATCTGGCACTTCACTTGTTGAATGCTTCTGTTCCCCCTCGAGATCGTCTTCGTCTGGGAACGGATCCTGAGGATGTGGAAAAAGTTGCTCGCCTTTTTCTCTCAAAACGGGTTGAGGTAAGGGCGGCCCTCTAATAAGCTCGTCATGTTTACTCTTTATTTGCTTCATTAAATAGTTCATCCGTTTCTTTTTCATAGATCTCCCGAGACTCCCTTCAGCTTTCTCGCTTGATAATTGATCTTCTCGAGGAGTTACAGGTGTCTAAGAAAAATAAGACTTCTGTGCCCTCAGCAATTGTGACCGAAGTTCAAAGCCTCCGAGAAGAGAATGCTAAGTTGAAAGAGGACCTCAAACTAGCAGATGAGACCTCTTCTCTTTTGCAGCGTGATCTTCATAAGTGCGAGGAATCCTTACAGAGTTCCATCGCTTTGATGAAGGAGCATCATTATTTGTTGGAGAGAAAGAAAAAGGAGAAGGATAACCTTCACGTCAAGAATACGGTATTGGGGGCGAGAGTCGACGTGTTGCTAAAGGAAGTGTCGGCATTGAGGGAATCTGAAGCTACGGCCGTGGAGCAATATAAGGCGAGTTCTGCTTTTACCTCTGATATTGCTGTGGCAGCTTCGGACTTGCTCTTCCCATCTTTAAAAGAGATGGTTGCTAACATAAGAGCATATCAACCTGACTTTCCTTTTTCTCGAGTTCCTCTTCTTCAGCAATACTTAGAAGTCACTAAAGAAAGTGATGATTTTGTAACCTCGTCCTCTAAGGGGAAGAAAACTTTTTGAGAGTTTTTACTCATCTAGAATGTTCTTCTTTTGAGGGTGACTCTTTTTGTAATAAATTTCTTTAATAAAGGATTTCTAGCTTCTGTCGTTCTTTGCTAGAATTTATCGATTTAAGAATCGTTAATAATTATATCCCTTTTGATAAACATAGGACATACCTCGACCTTCGCTGTCGGGGGGTGGTATCATCTGTTGAGACGTGGTGATTTTGATCGAGTTGTCGCCGTTCCTAAGCTTTGATCGCCATTTTGGGCACATAATGGTCGACAACCGATTTGGAGGTCTTCGATCGAATTGTCGCCGTACCTAGGCTTTAGTCGCCATTTTGGGCACATAATGGCCGACAACCGATTTGGAGGTCTTCGATACAATTGTCGCCGCACCTAGGCTATAGTCGCCATTTTGGGCACATAATGGTCGACAACTGATTTGGCGGTCTTCGATCGAATAGTCGCCCCACCTAGGCTTTAGTCGCCATTTTGGGCACATAATGGTCGACAACCGATTTGGAGGTCTTCGATCTAATTTTTGCCGCACCTAGGCTTTAGTCGCCATTTTGGGCACATAAGGGTCGACAACCGATTTGGAGGTCTTCGATCGAATTGTCGCCATTTTGGTCACATAATGGTCGACAACCGATTTGGAGGTCTTCGATCGAATTGTCGCCGCACCTAGGCTTTAGTCGCCATTTTGGGCACATAATGGCCGACAACCGATTTGGAGGTCTTCGATCGAATTGTCGCTGCACCTAGGCTTTAGTCTCCATTTTGGGCACATAATGGTCGACAACCGATTTGGAGGTCTTCGATCGAGTTGTCGCCGCACCTAGGCTTTAGTCGCCATTTGCGGCACATAATGGTCGACAACCGATTTGGAGGTCTTCGATCGAATTGTCGCCGCACCTAGGCTTTAGTCGCCATCTTGGGCACATAATGGTCGACAACCGATTTGGAGTTCTTCGATCGAAATATTGCCGCACCTAGGCTTTAGTCGCCATTTTGGGCACATAATGGTCGACAACCGATTTGGAGGTCTTCGATCGAATTGTCGCCGCACCTAGGCTTTAGTCGCTATTTTGGGCACATAATGGTCGACAACCGATTTGGAGGTCTTCGATCGAATTGTCGCCGCACCTAGGCTTTAGTCGCCATTTTGGGAACATAATGGTCGACAACCGATTTGGAGGTCTTCGATCGAATTGTCGCCGCACCTACGCTTTAGTCGCCTTTTTGGGTACATAATGGTCGACGACCGATTTGGAGGTCTTCGATCGAATTGTTGCCGCACCTAGACTTTAGTCGCCATTTTGAGTACATAATGGTCGACAACCGATTTGGAGGTCTTCGATCGAATTGTCGCCGCACCTAGGCTTTAGTCGCCATTTTGGACACATAATGGTTGACAACCGATTTGGAGGTCTTTGATCGAATTGTCGCCGCACCTAGGCTTTTGTCGCCATTTTGGGCACTTAATGGTCGACAAATGATTTGGAGGTCTTCTATCGAATTGTCGCCGCACCTAGGCTTTAGTCGCCATTTTGGGCACATAATGGTCGACAACCGATTTGAAGGTCTTCGATCGAATTGTCACCGCACCTAGGCTTTAATCGCCATTTTGGGCACATAAGGGTCGACAATCGATTTGGAGGTCTTCGATCGAATTGTCGCCGCACCTAGGCTTTAGTTGCCATTTTGGGCACATAATGGTCGACAACCGATTTGGAGGTCTTCGATCGAATTGTCGTCGCACCTAGGCTTTAGTCGCCATTTTGGGCACATAATGGTCGACAACCGATTTGGATGGCGCAAGTCGAGGATGATAATATCGAAATGATTTCTTTATAATGAAAATAGATCTCGGGGGACCATTTCTCTCATGATTTTCTGAATATTACATCAAAAAAGAAAGCTTGACGTTTGTTATAACAAAAATAGGTATCTATCACAAAAGTTACTTTTACTTCTCCGATCGTTGTGTCGTCGTATGATAGCAGTATCGCGCTATGGCCTGATCTCCTCGAACTTCACCAATTCCCCGAGGCGTCGAGAATTTCATTACTTGATACGCCGTTGAATGGATGATGCGGTAAGGATTGAGAGTAGTTCTCCCAATGATGGCGTTGTAGGATGAAACTGCATCAACCATTACGAAAAGTATATCCACTTGTAAGGTCTTGTCTCCTCCCAAGACGGTGGTTAGTCGAATGGCACCCAAAGGAATAATAGTTTCTCCTGCGAAGCCTGTTAAAGGAAAATCGACTTTCTTCAGATCCTTTTTGGAGAAACCTAGTTGTAAGATGCTTGGCAAAAGAGGATATCTGTCGAGCTTCCACTATCGATGGGGATCCTTTTGACTTTATAAGTGGGGATCAGTAGAGTGACCACCAGAGCATCTTCATGTGGTTGATCTATTTTTGCAAGATCGTTGATCGTAAAACTAATGGTCTCGAGGTCGGGTTCCCGAGGTCTCTTCCCCATTAATGCCGCTGTGGATATTTGTGCAGCGTACAATTCCCGAGCCGAATTTTTTCCTCCTCCTGCAGCGAATCCTCCTGCAATGAAATTTATCGTTCTTGGAGCGGGATGGTCGGGTGGAGGGGATCGAGAGTCTTCCCTTGGGCTTTGATCCCGCTTTTTTGGAATATTGGAGGCCTTCTCGACAAATTTCAACAGTTTGCCCCTTTGTATAAGGGCTTCTATGGGTGCTCATTTGGTGGCCCATCAGGTTCTTCTTTATGGGTGGCGGGTGGCTAAGGCGAAGCTTTTTCATTTCCTACAGTACCACCGCTACATTGTGTGTAAGAGGAGTGAACTTTCCTGGATAAGAGTTAGGATTTCTTATTCCCGGACGATTTCCAGGTCGGAAGTTCCCCTCTCGTCTTTCTTTCTTCTTAGGTGGTCGAGAAGCGGAGCCTTCTTCGATTTTTTTGGCACGACTTGGCGCTTGATTTCTCGAGGCGACTTCATGTGTGATCTTTCCAGATCTATGTACTTCTTCATTTTCGTGACGAGGGCATCGATCTTTCTCACCAGCTTCATCACCATGTTGTCCTTCAGAGCTTGGCTCTGCGTCCTTAGACCTCTCCAGAAGGTCCTGATCAACTCGCCATCCGTGTCGTCTTCATTTAACTGTTGGAGTATCTTATGGAACCTAGTGTAATAATTGGCCAAGGTTTCATTACAACCTTGTTCAATTTTATCTTGAAAATCCATACTCTTTAGGCGCTGTCTTTGGCCTATATGGCCTTCGATGAATTTAGCCTTCAGTTCCTTCCATGAATCGATCGAGTTGTCGGGGAGGCCATAGAACCAAGTGGACGCCTCTTCTTTCAACGTAGTCGGGAAGAGTGCTGCATAGTGATCCGGAGTTGCCTATCTTCCCTGGAGGGAAGAGTTATGGGCGTTGATGTGGAGAACAGGATCTCCTTCGCCTGTGTAGTCGTCGATGTTCCTCGCAAAGACTTGCGGAGAAACTCTAGTGTTGAACAACCTTTTAGAGAAAGTATGGGAGGTATGATCGCGAACAATCAGCCAATCGTTCGTCCCCCTTCTCTTTTTCTCTAACAACTCTTCCACATGTTCCATAGTGAATAGGACAGGTTCCTTGCTCGCCATTTCTCCTTCAGGAGTCTTAGGAATTTCTTTCTCCAGGGGTTCTTTCTCCTGGATTTTTACGCTGGACGCCACCTCCTCCTTTTGGAATGTTTCTTGAGCGGGTGCCTTTTTGGGGATGGTGCCCGCCTGGGCTTGATTCCAAAAGGTTATGAAGGCCGCCAATACTTCTTGGGGGACAGCCGGGGGGACTGTCCTTAGTTCTTCTGGATTTGGTAATGACTTGGAATGACTAGGATTTCCATCATTACCTCCGTCATTAGCTCGTGGAATGGACGGATCTTCTCTGGTGATTGGCTTCGAGGTGGTAGGATCCGCTGGGGGATTATTTCCTTCCACCGGGAGGTTGGACATCTTGTTGCTTCTCTAGAGGTCACGACTTTTTGATCGGAATTCCCACAGACGGCGCAAAATGTTTGGATCAAAATGACGTGGCCTTGAACTTCGGGGAATGGAGTTCCAAGTATCGTCTCAGACTTAGCTCTCTCTATAAACACTTGATTTTGACCCGGACGTAACGACGTTACACATGATACATCAAATTTCGGACGCGTCAAGCCACAAATCTCCAAAAATGCTCAAGGGCACATTAAGGAAATTATTATAAAATATATTTTAAATTATTTCGAATATATTTAATATTTTCGGAATATTTTAAAATATATATATAATAATTAGTTTTTTTATTTTTAGAAAATTATCTGTAAGGTATTTATCTCCAGATATTATTTTTTATTCAAAAAATAATTATCCGTAAAGATAAATATCCGTAGGAATATTCTCTAGAATAATTATCTGTTAGCAATTTTTTATTTAAATTTTATCTGTAATCTAGACTAGGTTTTTTGTATAAATAGGGGTCTAGGTTTACATTGTAAAGACACACAGAAAATACACCAGAAAATAATAATACACCAGTTCTCGAAAATCGTACTATTTTGTCTGCTAGTGAAAAAGTTTTTTTTTTTTTTTTTAAAAAAATCTCTGCAGCTCTAGAGCCACACCGGCGGCCCTTCCGGCTTGGGGTGAGCGTGGTCTGGTCCTAGTCAGGACCAGACCAAGACCATGCAAGACCATTTGTAAATGGTCCTCCTCCAAATGGTCAAGGACCAAACCAGGACCATTTGGACCATTTACAAATGGTCTTGGTCTTTTTGGTTCTGGTTTTGGTCCAGACCATTAGGACCATTTATGACCATTTCTATTTTTTATATTTTTTAATTTAATTTTTAAAATTTGTCGAATATTATTTTTGTAATAATTTTAAATTGAAAATATATTTATTATAATTATATATAATAGTTGAGATTGGTGTAATTAATACCTGATAAAGTGTTCAAATAAGTTTTATGGTTATACGATTCATAAATAACAAATAAGACACTTATTAAATAACGTAACTTGGTGTAACAAAGTTACAATTTCCCTGATATTAGACAGAAAATAAATCAAACACGAAAATGTAGTATTTTGGCACTTTGCACTTTACAAACATAAGCTTTTCATATCTCTGTAGCAAGCAACTTCATAAACTAATTATTCAGCTAATCTAATGTATCTCAAGTTTGCTCTCGACACTCAGTGGAGGTTTTCACTTTTATTATAAATTATTATTTCCAGTTTTTTTTAATAATACAATGCTCTTAATGGTCTTGGGCCGAAATTAAGACCAGGACCAATTAAGACCAATAAAAGAAGACCATTGGTCTTGGTCCTAAACGGTCTTGGGCGGTCTTGGGCTCGGTTATGGTCTTGCTAGACCATTGCTCACCCCTACTTCCGGCCACGCCGGTAGCCCCTCCGGCCCCGTCTCCCACCAGCTCCGGCCACTCTCTCCCTCCCCCTCTCCCTCTCTCTCTCTCTCTCTCTCTCTCTCTCTCTCTCTCTCTCTCTCTCTCTCTCTCTCTCTCTCTCTCTCTCTCTCTCTCTCTCTCTCTCTCTTTCACTTTCTCTCTCTTCTCTCGCTCTCTCTCTCTCGATCGACCCATCCCTACTGGAGCTGTAGCCGTACCAACTTCCAGCGACCACGGCAGCTCACCACCAGCTTTGACCGGATCGGAGCTCCCTTGTCCGTCGTCGCCGTGCCGAGCTAGACCCGACATCATCGACCAAGGTTCCGGTCACTCTGACCCCGTCCAACCCTTCCAATTCGCCGGAGCTTCGACTTGCTTTACCAACGCGCCCTCGATCCCGGCCCTCTCTCTCTCTCTCTCTCTCTCTCTCTCTCTCGCTTTCCTGTTCGCTCCGCCAGCCCGCCGGACCGCCGCCTGACCTCCTGCCGGCATCAAGCTGCCCCGCCGGTCCCAGGTAAGTAGCAACGTTTCTGTTTTTTTTATTTATTTATATTTCTTTACTTATTTAATTATTTATAAGATTTTCTGATATTATATTTATTGTGTTATATTTAACTAAATTGTTTAAATGTAATTGTTTAATTTAATTAGTATTTTTGATGTAGTTTGATTAAATTTAATTAGATAGTATGTTTAATTGTTCAAATTGTATGTATGTTAAATTTATATTGTGTTTTTGTAGAATTTGAGCATATTTAATAATTTTGGTATTTTTTAGATTTTGTTTTAATTAGGAGTTATAAACTATAATTAGTTTTAGACTTTGGTTTAGGTTTATAGTTAATAATGATTTTTGCACATGAAATTAATTAAATCCTGACATTGTTAGATTAATTTGAATAATATATCTAAAAAAATGAAATTGCAAATCAAGTGAACTGAGTACCTAAAGGGCGTAGTTAAAAATTTTATTTTTTAATTCGTAACAGAACCCCTAGATCCGAATATCTGATCGTAGACCAGTTTTATACCTAGGTGTTTAATTCGTTATTCACTTAGGTAATTTAGGATTCTAGTTAGCCTTATAATTAACTAGTGGCGACTCTTCTCAAAATCCACGTTTTCAAAACAAATTCGCCATAGGTCGGATTTTAGGTCTGACAATTTGGCGACTCTGCTGGGGAAGTTTTAGAGGGTTCGGGCTCAGTATGTTTAATTTTTGCCATGTTTGAGTTTTGTAATTTTAATTTTATTTTAATTTCACTGATCTAACATGTTTTTTGCAATTTCAGGTGTGGAGTTAATTTTCTTTTATGACTTGACTATTTTTCTTTGTTGTATATGTATTACTTAAATTCGCACACACTCACTTTAGTGTAATGTCCAAAACGCCTAAAACCCAGGGCGAATAAGAACCTCGGAGGTTTAGTACGGTACAACCGGAAAGGCTGGGCCGCCGGTACGGCTCGGAAAAACTCTACTCGCTTGTGAAGGTCTTATGATCCCTATGATGGGGTGAGGAAACCACCTTGTCGAGAACCTATCAGTGAAACCTACCTTGTAGAGCAAAGCCACACATTTTTTTACCCCCTTAAAATGATCTTGTTTTTTTTTGTTTTAAATGTTATCATTCAACTGTTTGTATAGCTTTTATTTCTCATACATTCATCTCATTGCATTTTTTTTTTTAAAAAAAACATCTTACCTAAATTTTCGTTCTAAATATGCGTTTCATGCGCATTATTTAAAAAAAAAAAACATCCAGGTAAGTTGTAACTCAAGATTAGCGCATCTTTCATACATTATTTTCAAAAAAAAAAATTCATAAGAAATTTAATTCCCTTTTAGCTATCAGAGCTTCTAATTTTAAAATGCATTTTATATACGTTATTTTCAGAAAGAACCAAAAAAACATTTTTAGCTAAGTAGTTAATCCCTTAGTTGTAGATTTTTATTTCTAAACATGTGTTTCAGATGCATTGTTTTTTTTTTTTTTTAAAAAACCCTACCTAAATTTTTATTCTAAATATGCGTCTCATGCGCATTATTTAAAAAAAGAAAAAACTTTTCGCCTGATTTTGAGCAACCAAGATGCATTGTTTTTTTCCTCAGTAAAAAAAAAATAAAAAACAAAAAATCTTTTCGAATAACTTGTAAATTATCTTGACTGTAGAACTTTCATCTCAAGTATGCATCTCATGTGCATCGCATGTGCATTTTTTTAGGAAAAATAATATGTTGATAGATTGTACACATTTTTAGTCGTAGAACCTTTAGTTTCAAACATGTACTCCATGTGTTGTTTTCAAAACTACTTACCAGAATGTTTTATTTCAAGCATGTGTTTCATACGCATTATTTTTTTGAAAAAAAATGTTTCATGTAAGTTGTAAAATTCTGTTAGTGCATTCAATGTGCATCATTTTTTAAATATTAGAAAAATTTGTAATTCCTTTTTGGCCCTTAGAGTTTTTTAAATTCAAACATGAATTGCATATGCATCATTTTCAAAAAAACCTTTTTACCTGATTTTTTTAAAGCATGCATTCAATATGCATTACTTTTTTAAAAAAATATTTCAGAAAAATTGTGAGTTTTTTTTAGCTATAGAGCTTTCAATTTCACGCATGCATCTCAATTACATTATTTTAAAAAAATCCACATGAAATTTTCACTTTCAAAAATGCATTTCATATGCATCATTTAGATAATATGTTGTAAGTTGTAACTTTCTTAACATTAAAATTTTAACTTTCGAGCATGCATGGGCATTTAAAAAAAAAAAAAAAACTCAAAGTGTCATTCGTTCTTATCCAAGGTGTATTGCACTTTTTTTGGCAAGATCGTCATTTCAATATTCGCATGAGCGAGCATTTAAAAAATGGGAGTTTTGATTTTTTTTGGAGAAAATAGTTTAACTGTGCAGTTGAGTGCTACTATTCGAGTTTAAACAAAGGACGACAAAACCTTTTTGAAAAAAACTTTGTTTTGAGCATTTGTCCTACGTTCGAGCCAGATAATGCACTCAGCAAACTCAGTAAACTCCATGATGGTGCAAACACATTTGATCATAAATTTTGATTCTTTTTCAAAAAAGTAATCAAAATTATGAAATAAATGAAATTAGAGTTTTCAAAAAATCATGCATGATTTCTCATATTCTCTACACTGATTTTTCATTCACCCTTTTTAGGTACCCTTGGTTAAGGTATCATGTACACATAAGTTATGCCAGCTAAATGGGGCAACAATAAAAGAACAAGCAGTCATCCAGTTGCACAACAAACAAATTGCACACTCGAGATATCTAACGTTGAGGTGTGTTAAATTGTACTTAATTTTTTCCTTGAGATTTGAGTGTCCCTACTCTTTTGTAGGTTGGATGAACACTTCAACCAATGCCGCAACCGTGTGAAATGTGAGCGCTTCAAAGAGTTTCTATGAAAAATTTCACCCAACATGTGTGAAATTCATACGCTTTCCAATACGAGGTAAACAACCGTTATGTGGCCAGGTTTAAACCATTCAGCGGTAACCATGGGGCATCTCCCTTTGAGATCGGACATGTCAGGAGATGAGAAAATTTCAAGAGATCCTCGAGAATCCCGTGAAGATTCAATGTGCGGATCAATGTAGCTTGACTCGATCAACCGAATCCTTTTCCGAAAAAAGTTCTGAAATTTTCAGTCTACCACTAGGGGCATGTACTTTTCAGCAGGTGTACATACACAAGTTGTGGAGCAAGAGAATCAGGACATGCAGCAGATCCAGCCGCATAGCGAGCACATTGCCCACTGAAAAATCCAACTCCCAGGTAAGAGAAGTTGTGATCATTTTTATCCCCGAAATTTGAGTTTTTCCTTACTCATTGTGCAGCTTGGATAATCATCCAAATCAAAACTCCTAAAGAGCACATCTCATGTACGGCCCTTCGCTCGCCGACCATTCTTATGCCAGTTATCCCAGATACCTCGGACGATATCTATGCCTAAGTTTACCATTTACGGACTACTGTGCCAAACTCAACACCATCCATGTGTGTTCATTAATCAGGCCATTCGTCCAGCATGCGACGAGTTATGAACCAGCCAGATGTAGCCGTGGGGCATTCCTGTTAAGATCAAGCATGGTTGAAGATAGAAGACATCCAGAGATCTTCCTATTAAAAAAGATCGAGATTCCATGAAGACCGACCGTGCTAATGAAAGAGCATTTGAGAGGAAGAAGAAGAAATTATTGTCGGTGTCGTCCACCCATTGAAAGGATCCTCCATTAAAGACATCGACATAATCAACTTATTTTACAAGTTTTCCTCCGGAGAAGTTCCGAGAAATTAAAAGGTTTAATCTGCTATTAGGGGCATGTAACATAGTTGTTGTTGATTAGTTTTTGTAGATTTTCTTTCCATTTGAAAAAAGAAAAAAAAGAGAAAAAAATAAATCCCCGCTAGGTTGAAAACCTAGGCAAAAGTCAGGGAGAGGGGCATGATTGAAAACCCGCAGGGGCAATCATGGCAAAAGGTGAGATGAAAAAAGTAAGAAAAAAAAAAACTCAGTTTTCTTTAAGGTCACAGCCGCCCTTTAATCGGCTACAGGAAAATAAAGAGAGTGTTTGTGCTAATATTGTGAGAGCAGTGAAGAAATAAAAAGGTCACAGTTGTTCCTAAATCAACTACAAATAAAAGGGTCACAGTCATCCCTAAAATAACTATAAAAAAAGAGCCACGGCCACCCTTCAAATGGCTACAGATAAAGAGCACTACCGCAGCATCAAAAGCGGAGAATAAATGTAAGGGCCACAGCCACCCTCCAAATGGCTACAGATAAAAGAGTGACCCCGCGAATCCTATGAGGGCGGGAAAATAAAAATGGCCACAGTCGTCCCTAAAACGACTACAAAATAAAGGGCCACAACCACCCTCCAAATGGCTACAGATAAAAGAGTGACCACGCGAATCTTGTAAGAGCGGGAAAATAAAAAAAAGGGCCACAGTCGTCCCTAAAACGACTACAAATAAAAGGGCCACAACCACCCTTCAAACGGCTACAGATATAGAACACTCTCGCAACATTGAAGGCAGGAAATGATTGAAAGGGCCACAGCCACCCTCAAAATGGCTACATAAAAGAGTATTCTCGTGAATCTTGTAAGGCCGGGAAATCATTCGAAAGGGCCATAGCCACCCTTAAAACGACTACAAATCGAAAGAGCACTCCAGGAACATCGACGATGGAAATAAATGAAAGGGCCACAGCCACCCTCCAAATGGCTACAAATCAAAAGAGCTCTGGTGACATTGAAGACGGTGAGGAAAGGGTCACAACCATCCTCATGGCTACAAATAGTCTGGCATCGAGACGGGATATAAAGTACGGGTCACAGCCACCTTTTAATCGGCTACCAAAAAGAGCGCTTCCGTTAGGTTGAAAACCCGAAAGGGCAGCCTAGGCAAAATTAGGAAATGAGGGGCATGATAGCAAATTCAGAAATTGCAACCATGGCAAAAGGAGAGAAAATAAAATCCCGATGGAATAAAAAACCCCAAGGGGCAATCCATGCAAAAATTAGGAAAACCGAGGGGCACGGTCTAAAATTCTAACCGTGGCAAAAAGAGAGAATATGAGAAAAAAAAAAAGATCCCGCTAAGTTGTCGCGTCATGCGCAATTTAGGCAAAAATTAGGGACATGCATTCAAGTCGTCATGCCACTCGAGGCCCTTATCCAACGGACGCCACTAGAGGCATTTCTCCGCCATACGCCACTAGAGGCTCTTCTCCGACGGACGCCACTAGAGGCTCTTCTCCAACAGACGCAACTAGGGGCTCTTTTTTAAAATACTCGCCACTGGAGGCCTTACTTTCTGCATCGCCACCGGAGGCTTTACTTTCTGCATCGCCGACGGAGGCACCGCCAACAGGGGCACCGCCAATCGAGGCTTACTTTCCCTCACGCCACTGGAGGCTTTACTTTTCTGCACGCCACTGGGGGCTTTACTTTCCCGCACGCCACTGGAGGCTTTACTTACCCGCACGCCACATGAGGCTTTACTTACCCGCACGCCACTGGAGGCTTTACTTTTCTGCACGCCACTGGAGGCTTTACTTTCCCGCACGCCACTGGAGGCTTTACTTTTCGGCACGCCACTGGAGGCTTTACTTTTCTGCACGCTACTAGAGGCTTTACTTTCTCGCACACCACTGGAGGCTTTACTTTTCTGCACGCCACTGGAGGCTTTACTTTCCCGCACGCCAATTGAGGCTTTACTTTTCTACACGCCACTGGAGGCTTTACTTTCCCGCACGCCACTGGAGGCTTTATTTTTCTGCACGCCACTGGAGGCTTTACTTTCCGCACCGCCACTGGAGGCTTTCCTTGTCGCACGCCACTGGAGGCATTGTCGATACAGGTCTTTAGTTTCTGCACCGCCAACGGAGGCACTGCCAACAGGGGCACCGCCGACCGAGGATTTACTTTTCCGCACCGCCGCTGAGGCTTTACTTTCTGCATCACTGATGGAGGCACTGCCAACAGGCGTCCCGCCGACAGAGGTTTTATCTTTCCGCACCAGAATAAGCATATGAGCCACCTTGAAGACTTTGAAGAATTAGAAGAGAATTTACTTTCTGGTCAAAATCAGTGTTTCTTCGTCTTTGGATAAACCCCTTCGAACACGTTCTACAAGAGTCCGTCCAAAGAGGGGCAAACTGTAAACACTCGATTTTGACCCGGACGTAACGACGTTACACATGATACGTCAAATTCCGAACGCGTCAAGCCACAAAGTCTCCAAAAATGCTCAAGGGCACATTAGGGAAATTATTACAAAATATATTTTAAATTATTTCGAATATATTTAATATTTTCAGAATATTTTAAAATATATATATAATAATTAGTTTTTTTACTTTTAGAAAATTATCCGTAATATATTTATCTCCAGATATTATTTTTTATTCAAAAAAATAATTATCTGTAAAGATAAATATCTGTAGGAATATTCTCTAGAATAGTTATCTGTTAGCAATTTTTTATTTAAATTTTATCTATAATCTAGACTAGGTTTTTAGTATAAATAGGGGTCTAGGTTTACATTGTAAAGACACACAGAAAATACACCAGAAAAAATCATACACCAGTTCTCGAAAATCATACTAGTTTGTCTGCTAGTGAAAAAGTTATTTTTTATTTTTTAATCTCTGCAGCTCCAGCCACGTCGGCGGCCCTTCCGCCCGGTGTCCCCGCCACCGCGTCCGCCAGCTCCGGCCCCATCTCCCACCAGCTCCGGCCCCATCTCCCACCAGCTCCGGCCACTCTCTCCCTCCCTCTCTCTCTCTCTCTCTCTCTCTCTATATATATATATATCTCTCTCTCTCTCTCTTTCTCTCGCTCTCTCTCTCGCTTTCTCTCTCTTCTCTCTCTCTCTTTCTCTCTCTCTCTCTCGATCGACCCATCCCTACCGGAGCTGCAGCCGTCCCAACTTCCAGCGACCACGGCAGCTCACCACAAGCTATGACCGGACCGGAGCTCCCTTGTCCGTCGTCGCCGTGCCGAGCCAGACCCGTCATCATCGACCAAGGTTCCGGTCACTCTGACCCCGTCCAGCCCTTCCGATTCGCCGGAGCTTCGACTTGCTTTACCAACGCGCCCTCGATGCCGGCCCTCTCTCCCCCCCCCTCTCTCTCTCTCTCTCTCTTGTTCGCTCCGCCAGCCCGCCGGACCGCCGCTTGACCTCTTGCTGGCACCAAGCTGCCCCGCCGGTCCCAGGTAAGTAGCAACGTTTCTGTTTTTTTTTTTTTTTAATATATTTCTTTACTTATTTAATTATTTATAAAATTTTCTGATATTATATTTATTTTGTTATATTTAACTAAATAGTTTAAATTTAATTGTTAAATTTAATTAGTATTTTTGATGTAGTTTGATTATATTTAATTAGATAGTATGTTTAATTGTTCAAATTGTATGTATGTTAAATTTATATTGTGTTTTTCTAGAATTTGAGCATATTTATTAATTTTGGTATTTTTTAGATTTTGTTTTAATTAGGAGTTATAAACTATAATTAGTTTTAGACTTAGGTTTATAGTTAATAATGGTTTTTGCACATGAAATTAATTAAATCCTGACATTGTTAGATTAATTTGAATAATATATCTAAAAAAATGAAATTGGCAAATCAAGTGAACTTAGTACCGAAAGGGCGTAGTTAAAAATTATATTTTTTAATTCGTAACAGAACCCCCGGATCCGAATATCTGATCGTAGACCAGTTTTGTACCTAGGTGTTTAATTCGTTATTCGCTTAGGTAATTTAGGATTCTAGTTAGCCTTATAAGTAACTAGTGGCGACTCTTCTCAAAATCCACATTTTTCAAAAAAAATTCGCCATAGGTCGGATTTTAGGTCTGACACTCTCGAACGCTATGTTTTCCTTTAAGAGGTTATGTGGGGCGAGAACCTGAAAAAGGGGTGGGGATGGCCCCTGAGAGTAATAAGTTTTCCACTCTGAAGCTTAAGTCAGTAATGGATTTGAGAGTAATAATATAAGAACGTATTTAGAACTGACTGAATGTACTGAAGTAAATAGAAATAGTCCCTATTTATAGGGATAAGTTACCGGCTTTTTATAAGGCGGCTGCTATGCCCTGATTGGTAGCTGAGGGGCGGTGGTTCCTCTTCTGTGATTGGCTGAGTGAGACGGTGAGCAGTCAGCTGGTGACAAGTAGGTCTCCAGCTAAGTGTTTCTTACAGAGGAAGCTTTCTCTAAGCAGGTCGCCACCTGTAGTTACCTTTGTAGGGAGGTTTCCTCCGATGATAGTGATAAGCAGCTCGCCACCTGTCTTTACCTTCGAAGGAAGGTTTCTTATGATGATAGTGACCAGCAGGTCGCCACCTGTCTTTACCTTCGAAGGAAGGTTTTTCCTAGTGACGGGCAGTCGTACTTTGGAAGTCGACTTTTTCATAAGTTGTCGTCGACTTTTCATCCCTATCTAAGGTCGACGACTCTTCTTTCCCTACCCTTTGAATGTACTCTACTCTTATGCTTGATATCGAGTTTTAATCATAACCCAACACCCCGCACTGTATAATTTATTTTTTAAAAAATGAAATTATTTTTATTTATTGAATATGCCATATTATTTCAAAATCTTAATATATTTTTTGGATAAAAATTAATAAATAGTAATACATTAGTTTAATTAAAGTATTTAATACTCTAATTAAATAATTCTTCCTTAAAAAATTGATCTTAAACAAATGTTTAAACCCCTAAAAGATGGACATCATATAATTCTCTAATAAAATTAGTTTCCGACCGACGTTACTAAAATAATAATTAACGAAAATTTCAAGTCAAGTAGTGTATATCATTATTATTAAAATTGAAACAAATCTACTAACCAAACAGTTCTTTCTAAAAAATCCACTCTAAACAAATGATTAAGCCCCTAAAAGAGAGACAGACATCACACCTTCTCTAATAAATTTACTTTCGGACAGACGTTAGTCGGAAAACTACTGTTGGGACCCAGACAAGACGGAGTGTCGGGTCCTGATATAGATACATGGATGCGCCTCGGGTTGTTGGTATGTCGGGTCTTCGCACGTGTCTGAGAGTGTGTGTCTCCGGATACCTGCACGAAGGATAATATCGCACACCACGTAGAGGAGGGGGGGGGGGGGGGGGGAGGGGCTTGAGTGCGATGAACCCTCTCCGAAACTCAAATTAAAAATCTTAGAGAGAGAAACCTAGAGAGAGGTCAGAGCTTCCTTGTCAAATTAATTATGAAATGGGTTGTTGGATTACGATATTTAGGATGGATCTGTACGTACAAGTCGAGAGCATGTAAGTCGAGACTCCCACAAAAGGTCGACGCCTAATCACGCTCAGAATGTCAAAACCAGGAAAGATGGTCGACGCCAAAATTTGGGAAAGTCGGAATCAAGGTCTTCAAAGACCAGCGACCAGTCAAACTCCAAACTCCCCCTCTTAAGGAAAGAGTCGAGTTGACAACCAAGTATTATTGAAGAAATCTTCCTCTTAAGGAAAGGAAAACTGGCAACCTGACTTGCCGCCTTAGAGAAAACCCTTCCTCAGGTGGCGACCTACTTTAACCGCCAGAAGGAAACCTTCCTAGTTAAGAAAAGGTGAGGTGGCGACCTGCTTGTCACCTGCTGACACTGACTCAGGACAGAAACCCTCTCAAGAGGGTAGCCGCCATTTAAAGTAGGTACACTTCCCTCTATAAATAGGGGGATACTTTCATTATTTACCTATATTCAGATACTTCTTAAAGTATTCTCTTATATTCCATTACTGACTTAAGCTTCGGAGTGGAATCTGGGGCCATCTCCACCCCTTTTCAGGTCCTCGCCTTTAAGAAAGCACCTAAAGGAAAATAAGTCACCTCGAGGTCGACTCAGATACCTAAAAGAGCTAGCCACAGGCGAGATCTCGAAGTCCATTACCAGAAGTTCAAGCCACGTCATTTTGATCCCAACATTTGGCGCTGTCTGTGGGAACGGTGATAAAAAAATCATGGTTCCCAACAAGAATACGAAGAAAACGGCAGCAGTGGTGGAAGAGATGGCCAAATCTCAGACAGATCCCACCACTTCGAGACCAACAAATGAGGAAGACCCTCCTCGAAACAATGGTACTCACCAGGAAGAAGAAACTCTCCCATCTGATCCACCTTCTGATATAGTGGATCCAGAGGTAGGAGTAGGGGCGACACCTACTTTTGTTCCCCAAGAAGTGATGACTGCGTTCATTGTCTTTTGGAACCAAACTTACGCAGCAACCATCCTTGGCAACAAAGAGCCAACTCGAGAAGTCTCCCGAAAGGAGGATGTGGTTTCTAGTGAGAAGATCGAAGAAATCAACCTCCCGGAGAATGAAGTTCACAAGACTTCCAAGTCTGACAAGGCAACCAAAGAACCTGTCTTATTCACTATAGGTCAGATAGAAGAATTGCTTGAAAAGAAGAGAAAGGGGACAAGCGATATGTTAACTGTTCGAGATAATACTTCTCACCCCTTTTCCAAAAGACTATTTGACACTCGAGTTCCCTCGCAAGTCTTCGCGAGGAACATCGACGACTATACTGGCGAAGGAGATCTTGTTCGCCACATCAACGTACTATACTGGCGAAGGAAGAGGGGCAACGTTGGATCATTATGTGGCTCTCTTCCCGACAACTCTCAAAGAGGAAGCCTCTACATGGTTCTATGGCCTCCCCGATAGTTCCATATATTCATGGGAAGAATTAGTGATTAAGTTCATCGAGGGGCATATCGGCCAGAGGGAACGCCTCAAATGTATGGATTTTCTGGATAAAATAGAACAAGGTCCCGACGAGACCTTGGCCAGTTATTATACCAGGTACCATAAAATACTCCAACAGTTGAGTGAGGACGCCACCGATGGCGAGCTGATACGGACTTTCTGGAGAGGTCTTAGGAGCCAGAGTCAAGCTCTAAAAGATAGCATGATGACGAAGCCCGTAAGAAAGATTGACGCCCTCGCCGTTAGAGTCATGATGTATATCGACTTGGAGAGGTCACACGAGAGGTCACCTGCGAAGATCAAAATGCAAGCTTTTCCCGCCAAAATAGAGGTGACATCTGCTTCTCAGCCAACAAAAAGAGAAGAAAGACGAGATGGGAACTTCCGAAAAGGAAATCACCAGAGCCAGAAAAGGGATACTAATCCTTACCTGCCAAGGTACACCCCTCTCACAGACAACATCTCTGTAGTACTTCAAGAAATCGAGAAACTCAGATCAGACGACCCACCTCCAATAAAAAAGAGTCTGATGGGATCCCAGATAAACGACTATTGTCGTTATCATCGGGTTAAAGGCCACGATACCAACGAGTGCCTTGCCTTGAAGCAAGATATCGAGGCTCTTATTCAAAGAGGCAGGCTTTTAAAGTTTATAGAAAAACCCTTCAAGACGCCAAGAACGTGAAGCCGTAGCCCACAAAGAGCTTCTCGCTCCCCTCCACACGATAATCTTGTCAACACCCGAACAGGAACAATAAATTTCATCGCAGGGGGATTTGCGTCGGGAGGCGAGACCAGTGCGGCTAGAGAGGTATAAGCCACTCATATCCTAGAGGAAGAAAAGGGAAAAAGGCATCAAAAAGTCTATCCTGTGATCATAAGCTTCACGATGGATGATCTCATGATGGTAACTCAACCACATGATGACACTTTAGTAATCACTGCCACCTTGGCAGAATACGAAGTCAAGAGAATCCTCATCGATAGTGGAAGCTCGACGGATATCCTTTTTTATGAAGCCTTTCTAAACTTAGGGGTTTCTAAAAAATACTTAAAGAAAGTCAACTTACCACTTATTGGCTACGACGGAAAAGCCACGTACCTGATGGGAGCGATCAAATTACCCATAGTATTTGGAAAATGTAAGAAAACCCTAAAGATCGACATACTTTCGTTGTCGTCGAGGCTGCCTCTACGTACAACATTATCATCGGAAGGACTACTCTCAATCCTCATCAGATAATCCCGTCAACAGCTCATCAAGTTATGAAGTTCTCAACACCATACGGGATAGGAGAGGAAATATGAATAAATATAGCCTACTAAGGTTCATTTTCACACAAACATCTGAGTCTATTATCGATCAAGGCGTCATCATCCAGAAAACAAACGATTTTCAACTGTCAAAAATATGATATCAACTAAATCACTCGGATTGGTCGGCAACTCGAAAAGAAGATGGACGCTGAAGATAAACCTTTTCCGAATCGATTGTCGACTATCAAAAATCTGATATCTACTAAATCACTCAGATTGGTCGACAACTCGAAAGAGGTTAGGTATTGAAGATAAACCTTTTCCGAATTGATTGTCGACTATCAAAAATATGATATATACTAAATCACTTAGATTGGTCGACAACTCGAAAGAGGTTAGGTATTGAAGATAAACCTTTTCCGAATCGATTGTCGACCATCAAAAATCTGATATCTACTAAATCACAAATTGGTCGATAACTCGAAAGAGGTTAGGTATTGAAGATAAACCTTTTCCGAATCGATTGTCGACCATAAAAAATCTGATATCTACTAAATCACTCAGATTGGTCGACAACTCGAAAGAGGTTAGGTATAGAAGATAAACCTTTTCTGAATCGATTGTCGACTATCAAAAATCTGATATCTACTAAATCACTCATATTGTTCGACAACTCGAAAGAGGTTAGGTATTGAAGATAAACCTTTTTCCGAATCGATTGTCGACTATCAAAAATCTGATATCTACTAAATCACTCAGATTGATCGACAACTTTAAAAGAGGTTAGATATCATGAGCAAGGCATTCCTCGGAATCGACTATCCTTATAATAAAATAAACCGTCTTAAAAATACCTTCTCGATTAATAAACTTCATTTACATCATAAGGGAAGAGGAAAAGATAGACTAAACGATTTATACATTATTCTTGGTTTTGCTTCTTTCAGCATTAGCCTTCCCGACGAGATATTCCTAGAGCACCTCCACCTTCGAGAAGTCAAAGTCAGGATATATCGTTTTAATATCTCTGACCACCGATCCAAAGGTCGAGAGAAGCATGCTTCCACAGTCAAAAGCAGCATCCTGTTGAAAATCAGGGCTGGTTTTATATAAAGCGACTGCACGTGACGAAGCCGCTTCACCTTCCTCGACTTTGGCCTTCAAAGCAGCAATCTCCTGTTGAGCAGAGGCCACTTTGGAACGAAGATTCTCCAGGAAAGCAGTCGATATCCGTCGAACACTGCTGTACTCCGCATTGAGAATCAGTGAAATCCTCAAAGTCTCTTGGCAATCAGAGAGAGTTTCGGCGGTTGTGGCGAGGGTCGTGTTCAAACGAAGCACATCCTCTTTTAACTGAGCCATTATCAATAGAAGACGCCCTTTCTCTTCTCCTTGAGCAGCCTCACGAAGCGCCAACTTCTCCCTAAGAGAAGAAAACTCCTCATTCAGGTCGAGGAGCAAACCAGAAACCTGGAGGAAATCTCGAGAGGCCTGAGGAATAAAAACAAGGAGATCAGGGATCAAAGATTCAGTCGACTTCCCCAGCCGAGCCCTCGGGGGCATAATGAAGCATCCTCCAATTAAAAGGAGGACGGAGATTGTGTCTGTCTCAAGAATCATATATCAACAAACTGGTTAAAAGATTCAGAATGCTCGATGCCAAACTTGTGGATACGCCGGTTGTGTTCGGGTGCGCGCTGTCGAAGCGTGATGGCCCTAAAAAACCAGCAGGAGCGTGAACAGATGAAGAGTACAGAGTATCTAAGCATGGTAGGAGGTCTGATGTACGCCATGCTATGTACTCGGCCGGACATCTGTTACGCTGTGGGCCTAGTAGCAATATTCCAATCAGATCCTGGCTATCTACGTTTAAAGGCCATAAAACGAATTATAAGATATCTGAAAGGTAATGCCGACTATGTTCTCTGTTATAAGGGCAGGCAATTCGAATTGATTGGTTATAGTGACGCCGACCACGGTGGCAATCCGGACGATCGTAAGTCCACCACAGGGGGAGTTTTCCTCCTTGCTAATTCTGTCATATCATGGGTAAGCAAGAAACAATCTTGAGTCGCACTTTCCACTATGGAATCAGAATTCTTTGCCCTTTCTAAAAACGCACAAGAAGCAGTCTGGCTGAAAAGGCTTCTTACTGCATTAATTGGCACTCACAAGAAGAGCAAACCTGTGAAGGTATACTCCGACAGTCAGGCGGCCATTGCAGCAGTTAAGAATCCAAATTACCATAGTAGGACAAAACACGTTGATGTGAAATACAATTATGCCAAGTCAGTTGTGGAAGACAATATAATCCACAGACAATATGGTCGTAGACCCATTAACTAAGCCATTACGTAGAGAAATTTTCGAAAAGCACGTAAAACTGCTTGGATTACGTAGGGCTTAATAAGTCTCTTGAATGGTTGATGGCATTTTGAAATTTGAAATAATATTTCGATTGAATAAAAGAATTGAAAATTGAGTATATGATCTATCGATGTCATAATGATAAATAACATCTTATTTTTCGGTCTATAAACTAAGTCGTAGGAAGAAGTAAAACTCTTCCACCAAAATTATGTCGGATGTGAACCTTACCTCGTCACACAGGCATGGTCATCTTATAGGAGAGGGGGACCTCTACCACAACAAGATTGGCTAAGAACCAGACGTTAACTTGGTCACACTTAAATCATGACTTAATCTTCGTTTTGTAAATCGCCGTGTTGGACTATGTCCATCATTAAAATCACATTCAGGGCCAGATGAAAGACCCTGCGATAGTATGATTGACATATCCCACCCCTGGCTTGTCCAGGTGTGCTATCGACGTGTGCTTCATACTACCCGTGCCATGTTCGACCACGGGGTCATGCTCGGTTGTGCTAGCTAGAATACTTGTGATTCAAAGGGCGCATACTTCTTCACCTTGAGCGTGTGATTGATCCCGGGTGTTGATGGGTCCGACTATAGCCGTCAGGCCCTTTAACGGCGAGGAAACGGCAAACAGGCCCACCAGGCCCAGAGTAAGGATCAAGATGACCTAGGAGAAGGGTCCCGATGAAGGGAGTCCCGACGAAGCAGGGTCCCGACAGTGGAGCTAGAAGCTCCCGACGAGAAGCCTTTAAGCAGGCCCCGATGATGAATCCCTGAGAATGATTGGCCCTGTCACGATGACGAGGGGCCCCGAGCGGTGACACAACGAGATAACTCTGGAGTCCCCGACGGGAGTCGGGACTTGTTGCCAGAGGATAAAGCCAAGATATGCGGGGCGTGGCCGAGATATACGGAACGTGGTTAAGATACACGGATCGTGGCCGAGATACGCGGGGCATGGCTAAGATACGCGAGATCGTGTACGAGATAAGCGGGATACGGGCTAACCACCCCTAACGGTTCGCCAGGTACCTGAGGCACCTCTTTGCCTATAAAAGGGCAAGAGGTCACCTCAGATCACTTACGTTGAGTTCGATATACTTTTGAGATTGTTGCTTGCCAGTCATACGAGAAACTCATTTAAGCATCGGAGAGGGATTCTGGGTCACCGCCCGGTCTATCCCCTCTTGCAGGATTGCGTGGAGCAAAGGAGCTAGGATTGCCGTCAAGATCCGTACCGGAGTTCCACCGTGATCCAACATTGGCGCCGTCTGTGGGAATCAAACAAAAAGCTAATATGCCTTCTACTCGATCGATGGCGGCTGGTAAGAACAAGAGAGGACAATTTGGTGGTTCCCGTCACCCCACTGCAACGAACCTGAATTCAGTACCAGAACAAGGGGAAAACCAGAACCATCCCCCGGCTGTGCTCTCCCAGACAGGAGGACACAATGGATCGCATCCCGAAGACGTTGCCCCTCAACACCAGGATAACAGGGGGCAGGAGGCTCCCCCGGCTGCAGATTTGACGAGGGCCGTGGCCGAAGCCATGCCCATGTTTCTGGCGGCTGTCGAGGCTCTCTTAGACCGAAGGGAGGCTGCCAGGAGGCAGGAGGAGATGCCCCCGCTGGAGGAAGCAACCCTACCAATAGAGGGTCAGAATGCACAGGAAGCCCCGCCCCGAGGCCAGGACAGAGGTATAGCAACTGGTCAGCCGGAAAGGTTCGTGGTTGATGGGCCAGGACCAGTACAGCATAGGACCATTCCCCCGAATGGTCCCATCACTCCCGACCAGGTGGTAAAGATCGTGAACATCTGTATGGGAGAACAGAAGCCGCTGGTGTCGGAACTGAGGGATCGGTCCACTCATCCCTTCGTTCCCCGACTAATAGACACCCTCGCCCCGCCTGGGCTGGGTATCCCCGAGATTAAGGAATATGATGGCGAAGGAGATCCAGTTCGTCATGTCCAGAAGCATCTTATGGCGTGTCTGGGTAGAGCCCTGAACGAAGATATAGTGTGCACACTGTTCCCAAACACACTCGGAGAAAGAGCCCTGACCTGGTTCTTCAGCCTGCCCCCAGGCTGCATTACCTATTGGGCGGACATGCACGACCGTTTCATTCGACAATACCAGGGCCGCAGACGATTGCTGAAGAGCGTGAGGTCTCTAACCCAGGTGGTGCAGAGGCCCGACGAGTCGCTGGCACACTATTACCAGCGGTACACAGCCAGCGTAGCAGAGATAGACGAGGAAATCTCGGAGGGCGAGACCATCCGCACTTTTATTCGGAACCTGACAGCCCCCTATGGCTCCGACTTGATGCACAGCGTGGCTGAGAAGGCTGTGTGGAATATGGAGGCTTTGCAGAAGAGGGTGAAGCGACAGATTGATGTCCAGGAGTCCAAGATAGCTGCGGGAGAACTGGAGCCCCCAAAGTCAAATAAAGGGAAGCAGTCGAGTAAACCTTTCGACGATCGTAAGTCGAAGGGTAAACCCGACAGCAGCAAGAATCGAGGTCGTCCGGATCGGAGGGACGACAGACGTTCTTCAAGGAAGGATAAGAGGGAAGATCTCGACATTCCTCTCAACTGCTCCATGGCGGAAGTGCTGACAGTCATGGAACGACAAGGTATCTCCAGGTACCCCCCGAAGAAAGATGGAGAATTCCTCGGGTCCCGCACAGATCGCTATTGTCGATTTCACCGCGCAAATGGCCACGATACCAATCACTGTCGGGAGCTGAAAAAGGAGATTGAAAAGCTAATCCAGAAGGGAAAGCTCAAGGAGTTCGTCGGGGACAAACGCTGCAGGTCCCGCTCTCGGTCTCGATCGCGGTCCCGTTCCCGATCACGCGATCGGTCCCCGAAGAAGAAGAGAACTGATCCAGAGTCATCTGGTGTTCGCAAAGAAAGACGAGTCATCAACGTGATTCATGGAGGATTTGCTGCTGGAGGAGATACCTCATCCGCTCGAGAGGTTTACGCCTCCAGGATCCCTACGGCGGTGGTGCTGGGTAAAAGGTCCCGATCTTGGACCCTGAAGGAAGAGATGGTGATCTCCTTCTCATCAGAGGACCTCATAGGCGTGGAGACTCCGCACGACGATGCCCTGGTGGTAACCCTGGATGTAGATGGGTTCGAGATGAAGAGAATCCTAATCGACGGAGGGAGCTCCTCCAACATTCTATTCATGGACGCGCTGGAAGCCATGGGGAAGACGAAGAAGGATCTGAAGGAAGCAAACTTCCTGATGGTTGGGTTTTCTGGCTCAACTTCCTACCCGCTGGGAGTAATCACCTTACCAGTGGAGTTTGGTAGTGGGTGGAAGTCAGAAAGGAGGAATGTGGAATTTGTCGTGGTTGATTCTGCGGGGACCTACAACGCAATTATCGGGAGAACCACCATCAATCCCCTGATGGCGGTTGCCTCGACTGTACACCAGAAGATGAAGTTCCCGACCGACCACGGAGTCGGGGAGGTCAAGGGCGACCAGGTGGCCTCCCGAAAATGCTATGTTAACGCCACCCGGAGGAGGAGGCGAGAGGCTATGACTGTCCTCCAGACAGACACAGACCCCAGAGAAGAGTTTGGGCGTCCCGCCCCCGTAGAAGATCTGAAAGAAGTCGAGATCGACGGACCCCAGAGGAAGGTGAAAATCGGGTCTGCCCTAACTGAGGAGACAGCCCAAAAATTGGTGGAATTGCCGAAAGAGTTCAAAGAGCTGTTTGCCTGGTCCCCCAGCGATATGCCAGGAATCAGCCCCGACGTGATCGTGCACGAGCTGAAGATAGACCCCGCAATCAAGCCTATCACGCAGAAGAGGCGTCCGATGGGCACAGATAAGAAAATCGCGATCCAGCAAGAAGTGGGCAGGTTGCTCGATGCTGGTTTCATTAAGGAGCTCCGATTCCAGACTTGGGTCGCCAACCCAGTGCTGGTGAAGAAGACTAACGGGAAGTGGCGAATGTGCGTGGACTTCCGCGACCTGAACAAGGCTTGTCCAAAGGATTGCTATCCACTCCCGAGGATTGACCAGCTGGTGGATGCCACATCGGGACATGAGCTGCTGAGTTTCATGGATGCATATTCAGGCTACAACCAGATCAAGATGGCCAAGGAAGATGCCCCCCACACTGCGTTTTATGCAGACAGCGACATCTATCACTACGATGTCATGCCTTTCGGGTTGATCAACGCAGGGGCAACCTACCAGCGGATGGTGAACAAGCTGTTTGGAGATATGCTGGGAGAAACCATGGAAGCTTACGTGGATGATATGCTGGTAAAGTCCCGACAAGCCGAGGATCACGTGCACAACCTTACCATGGCGTTTGAGCGGATGAGGCTTCATCAAGTTCGCTTGAACCCGACGAAATGCGCCTTCGGAGTCCACTCAGGGAAATTTTTGGGCTTCATGGTGAGCCAAAGAGGAATTGAGGTGAACCCAGAGAAGTTGAGAGCAATCGAGGAAATGCAGTCTCCGATAAACCATCGGGAGGTGCAAGTACTGAATGGCCGACTAGCTGCAATGAACCGCTTCTTGTCCAAAGCCAGCGACCGATCAATGCCGTTTTTTGAAGTCTTGAGGGCCAACAAAAAATTCGAATGGACCGCCAAATGTGAAGAGGTGTTCCAAGCACTCAAGCAGCATCTCCGCACACTCCCGCCGCTGGCGAAACCGGTTCCAGGCGAGCCGCTCTTCCTTTATTTGGCTGTTTCCGAATTTGCTATTAGCTCTGTGTTAGTAAAGGTTATCGAGGGTAATCAAGTCCCCGTCTATTATGTAAGCAAGGCATTTGCCAAATCTGAATTGAACTATCCCGCCGTTGAGAAGTACCTCTTTGCGTTGATAATTACTGCCCGGAAGCTAAGGCCATATTTCCACGCACACGAGATCACTGTGCTAACGAACCAGCCTTTGAAGCATTTTTTGAACCGACCGGATGCGTCGGGGAGATTGGTGAAATGGGCAGTAGAGCTCAGTGAGTTTCGAATACACTTTGCTCCAAGAACGGCAGTCAAGGGCCAGGCATTGGCGGACTTTATAGCAGAATCTACAGCCCCCGATCTAGAAGAAACGGGCCCTGTAGAGGGGGCAACCATGGAGGTCCCGACAGAAGAACAACCAGAGAGGGCAGAGCAATCAGAACAGCCAAACAAGGAAAATATCTGGGAGATGTATACGGATGGCTCTGCGAGTTCAGACGGATCAGGAGCGGGTTTCTTGTTGATACCACCGGGTGAAGGTGAACCACTCCGATATGCCTTGGCTTTAACATTCAAGGCCACAAACAATGAAGCGGAGTATGAAGCTCTTATCACGGGCCTGAAAATCGCAAAAGGCACTGGAATCGATCACTTAAGAGTGAAGTGCGACGCGGCGTTAATCGTGAACCAGGTTCAAGGGCGATACGAAGCAAAGAGCCCGATAATGAAGAAGTATCTGCGAGAGGTACAAACCCTGAGAGAGAGCTTCAAAAGCTTCGATATCGAGGCTATTCCAAGGGAGGAGAACGTAGAGGCAGACGCCTTGAGCAAATTCGCCCTGGGGGCACCCTTAGAAGAAAATCGGAAGGTGCACTTCCTGGAGAAGGTGATCTTGTCAAACATCGACCCCACGCAGGTGTGCACCGTTGAAGCGAAACCGGAGGAGGAGCCCACTTGGATGACCCCGATAGTCGCGTATCTGACTACGGGGGCAATCCCCGAGGATAAAGTAGCGGCAGACAGGATATGTCGGATCGCGTCTAATTATGTAATGTTGGACAATCAACTGTACAAGAAGGTCTGGTTCTCGACTCCGTACCTGAAGTGTGTAGCAGAACCCGACACCAACCGAATCCTGAAGGAAATGCATGAGGGGATCGCGGCTTGTCACGAAGGGGCCCGATCCATTTTGAGGAAGGTGTTGAACTTAGGCTACTATTGGCCCACGATGAACAAAGAAGCAACGGCGTTGGTCCGATCTTGCGACGCGTGCCAGAGGTACGCCCCGAGTATCGTGGCTCCAGCTGCTAACTTGACATCCATCAAGAGCGCTTGGCCCTTCGCACAGTGGGGCATCGACTTGGTGGGACCTCTTCCGCAAGCACAAGGACAATGTAAGTATTTACTTGTAGCTATCGATTATTTTTCGAAATGGATAGAGGCGAAAGCATTGGCCAGGACAACGGGGAACCAGATCGTCAAGTTCCTCCAAACCCACATCGTGTCCAGATATGGGATTCCTAAGGTGGTGATCAGCGACAATGGCCCACCGTTTAACGGCTCTCAGGTGAGGGAATATCTGGAAGAACTGAACGTCGAGCATCGGACCGCCTCCGTACGCCATGCTCAGACTAATGGCCAGGTGGAGTCAGCCAACAAAATCGTGATGGATGGCCTGAAGAAGAGGGTCTATGCCTTGAAGGGCAAATGGCTGAACGAACTGGAAAATGTACTTTGGGCTGTTAGAACGACACCCAAACGATCAACAGGGGAGACTCCGTTTGGCCTTGTTTATGGCACGGAGGCTGTCGCCCCTGTGGAGGTAGCCGTGGCATCCCATCGGACGAGATACTATGAGCCCCTGACGAACGAGGAAGTGAGACGCCTGGACTTGGACCTACTCGAAGAGAAAAGGCGGGAAGCCGATGAAATCCAAGCACGAATGCGCTTAGCGACGGCCAGGTACTATAATCGGCGAGTGAAGTCCCGACAGTTCTTCGTCGGGGAGCTGGTTTGGCGTCGCAACGAGTTCACCCTTTTGGACCGAATCAACAAGATGTCACCAAAATGGGAAGGACCTTATAAGGTCGTGGGGATGCCAGCTCCGAACGCATACAAGTTGGAAGACCTCAATGGCAGAACGTTAAAGCATTCTTTCAGTGGCGAACACTTGAAGAAACACCATGCTTGAAGAAAGTCGCCTTAAGTGGTGCCCGATAAAGTCGCCTTAAGTGGTGCCCGATAAAGTCGCCTTAGGTGGTGCCCGATGTAAAATCGCCTTAAGTGGTGTATGCTGTTTATCATTTAATTCGATGTAAGCTTATCTTATGCCAATTAATAAAGAGGTCGCTTCCAAATAAGATTTGTCTTTAGATTTATGCTAAGTGTAAAAGTCGCCTTCAGTGGTGCACGACGAAAGTCGCCTTCAGTGGTGCACGACGAAAGTCGCCTTCAGTGGTGCACGATGAAAGTCGCCTTCAGTGGTGCACGATGAAAGTCGCCTTCAGTGGTGCACGACGAAAGTCGCCTTCAGTGGTGCACGATGAAAGTCGCCTTCAGTGGTGCACGATGAAAGTCGCCTTCAGTGGTGCACGATGAAAGTCGCCTTCAGTGGTGCACGACGAAAGTCGCCTTCAGTGGTGCACGATGAAAGTCGCCTTCAGTGGTGCACGATGAAAGTCGCCTTCAGTGGTGCACGACGAAAGTCGCCTTCAGTGGTGCACGATGAAAGTCGCCTTCAGTGGTGCACGACGAAAGTCGCCTTCAGTGGTGCACGATGAAAGTCGCCTTAAGTGGTGCACAATACTTAGATTTATTCTAAGTATTCAAAAGTCGTCTTAAGTGATGCACCCGATAAAGCCGTCTTAAGTGGTGGACAAACACTTAGGTTTATTCTAAGTATCCGAAAGTCGTCTTAAGTGATGCACTCGATGTTAAGTCGCCTTAAGTGGTGCAAGTTATTAAATCGTCGGAAGGGACGTACGAAAATTTGTGTCGAGGTTTTCGGCAGCTAAGAACTAAGTCGTCTTAAGTGATGCACTCGATGCTAAGTCGCCCCAAGTGTGCAAGTTATTAACTCGTCAGGAGGGCGTATAAGAATCGAAGAAAGTCACTCGGAGAAGTGCAACAAAAGATCGGAATTAAAGGAGTCTAATATTGATAAAGGGCTCGAAGGCCCGACAACAACGCAAGAGAAGAGGATACAAGGACTCTAAAAAGATAAAAGCATTCAAGCTTGGTCTTTATCAGCAGCATCGGCAGCAGCTGGGTCCGCAGAGATGGCAGCAGAGGGGTCCACAGGATTGACTTCGGGAGGATCGACTATCGGGGTGTCTGCACTTGGAAGCTCAGAGGCGTCCCCGACAATTACGGGGGTAATCCCCCCATCACTCTCCTCGGAAAGAGCAAAGTACTTCTTCGCAAAAGGAGCAAGGGAAGGAGACTTGTCAAAGTTGATGGCGTCCCCGTACTCCAGGTGGAGCTCCTCAACGGCGTTGAAGAGAGTGTTCTCCACATCCGCGCCGAAGAACTTCAGGGCATCAGCTTGGAAGCCCTCCGACCTCCGATAGTCCTCCCGACCCTTGGCCTCCGCTTCGGCCAGCTGTGCCGGGAACCCCGCGATCAGCTCCTCCAGAGCCTTTTTCTCGAGGACCAGCTGGTCCTCAGCGGCCTTCTTCTCCTGGGTCAGCCGATCCACGAGAGCCCCCCGCTCTTGCCGCTCTTGCCTCAAGAGCCCCTCGCAGTCCGCGATCTGCTGTTGAAGGCCCCGAATCTTCTCATTAAGGGCAGCCAGCTCTTTGGCCAGCTTCCCCCGCGAAGACTGGGAGGCCTTGAGATCCGCCTGAAGCTGCTCGCGGACTCCTCGGTCCCGCTCCCGGGCCTCATCATAGGCAATGACGTACCCGATGAGGCGGTTGTAATCCCAGAGCTCCTGCAATCACAAGGAAAAAGTGAAGTTTCACCTCGATGCGGCGCACAGCCATATCCCTAACGTCCCGCTGCATATGCGTCCGATTGAGGTGGATCGGATGTCGTATAGAGGGCAGGATGGAACCCGCCAGCAGATGCAGGGCCAGTTCTTGGTCCTGTTCCCCTTGCGTAAGCGGGACTCCCTGGAGCGTCTGGATCGGAGCCCAGGGGGCATCGGCCTGTGAAGAGTTGAAAGGCCTGTAGAAGTCCCCATCAAGAGCCAGGGGAGAGATGGGACGGGGAAGAGAAGGGCACATCTCCGTCTCGGCCCGGACGGGGGAGGGAGAAAAATCATGGATAGGAGAGAGCTCCCGCTGCTGCGGAGAAGACGAAGGAGGCGGCCCCTGAGGGGTTGGTTTCAAGGGGGATTGCCCCGCCTTCCGACGCTGTTGAGGGGGGTCAACCCCGCCGGTCTCCTCGGAGGAGTCCAGAGTCTCCACCTGGCGAAACTGTTCACCAGATGGTGCCTTCTCTCCAGCTGAGGAAGGCACCCCCGCTGAAGGCGGTGCATCTGTAGAAGCTGCAGCACCCGAGGAAGCTCCCGAGCGACCTGCACCTGGAGGATGAAGAGCTTCAGATAGGTAGTCAGGAAGTTCATCGGGATTCTTACACCAAATGATACGTCGGGAGACGTATTGATCCTTCCCGCGGTAGTGATAATAGCCCGCCTTCAAAACTCGGGGAGTTTCGCCTAGAAGGATCTTTTTGACATCAGCAATTCGGCCCTTCTTGGTCGAGGAAATCAAGTCTGACGGAACCATCCTTTTATACGATTTAATAGCGAGTCGGAGTTGTTACCTTCTTCAGCATTCTGGACCTCGAAGAGTTGGTCCAGATCCACCCGTGGCCGCTTGGGCTGCTCTGTTGAAGGAGACCCCGACCTGGCAGCAGCAGCCTTCTTGGCAGACTTCCTCTTCCGCGAGGGGCGGACAGCATCGGTCTCCCCCTGCTTAAGGAAGAAATCGGTCAGCACAGACACCTTCTTGGCTGCAAACGATAAACGAAGAAAAAGTTAGAAATTTTACCCAAGGGACCATGCTAGAAGGGCCGTCGAAGAGCTGCCCCCCAGAGACAATACTGAGGAGTCGGACCCCGGTATGCACCAGGTCCCGCTCCACCAGAGAGTTAGCATTGAGGGGAGTGTAAGACTCCCCCCAACGATAAAGCTGGATCAATTGAAGAGTCTCGAAGTCCTCATCAGCATAGGAGTGGAAAGCAGGCGGAGGGTCTGCTGCCACCTCCCACCGAGGCCAAGGGATAGAAGAATGTTGGATGAAGAAGTGGCTCCTCTTCCAGCTACTGTTGTCAGACCCTGTATCGATCAGGAGTCCCCGACCCTTGACCACCTTCCAGGTGTCACTGGTCCAACCGTGCCGGGCAAGCTGCTGCTTACTCCACTTGGGCATTCGAGGGTAGAAGGCGCAAACCCCCGCCTCGTTGCATTTCAGCCCATAGAAGGTCCTGAAGAGTTGGAGGCTGTAGACCCACTTCTGTCGGAGGCAGAGGACTTGAAAGGCGTTCCAGATGCGGATAGCATGAGGAGAGAAGGTAGTGGGGTGTGTTTGGTAGTGATAGCACAGCTCGACCAGGTTACCACAAAAGGGGAACCTGATCCCCGCTGATATTTGTCCCGTAGAGACAAATACCTCCCCTTTCTGGGGACGAGTAACCTCAGGGTCACTCGAGGGACGATGTCGAGCATACGGGAAGCGAGGTTCCCAGGTGATGGTGATGCAACCCTCTCGGAGAGCTGCATCATAAGCAGTGGTGGAAATTTCATTTGGAGCATAGTCAAATTTAAAGGGTTTTCTCCCCTCGGAGCTGGAACCGCTGTCTGAAAAGCAACCAGGGCAAGAAAATACAGTGGGATTCTGGAAAAAATTAAAAAGAAAGGGACAAACAAACAACGAAGAAGTGTTTCCTTACCAGACATGGTGGAGTAGAGGTTGAAGGAGATGAACGAGATGTCGTCGGAAAGACGATCGGAGAAGACTCCAAGGATTTTCGAAAGCACAGAGCTTGGAATTGCAGAGGAATCGCAGAGAGCTTTTGAGAATTCGAAGACGGTAAAAGTTAAATTGTGACCATGGCTAGGGTTTTATAGTCGAAGAAGACAGTTAAAAGGACACTTCGATCCGAATCGTCGAAGTCGAAGAGTCTTAATCTGGACCGTTGAGATGAAACGTGCAAAAGGACAACGGGCGTAATGATGAAACGGCCTGAAAAGCACTTTTCAGAAAAGGACAGGCGCGAAAAATCAGGCACGTGGGTCGAAAACGTCACTCCATTATCTGCTGCATTTAATGCACTAAGAAAACCGAAGAGACCCTTGGGATATAGCAGTTATCTACAAAACCCTGAGGAAACGTGGAAGAGAAGGTTAAGTAATTGAACCAAGGAACAGATCCCCGACTCTAGCCTTGGAAAATCGAGAGTTGGAAGACACGACGAACTAAAAGTCCCTCATGTCTTGGGGGCAAATGATGGGTCCGACTATAGCCGTCAGGCCCTTTAACGGCGAGGAAACGGCAAACAGGCCCACCAGGCCCAGAGTAAGGATCAAGATGACCTAGGAGAAGGGTCCCGATGAAGGGAGTCCCGACGAAGCAGGGTCCCGACAGAGTCGGTCCCGACAGTGGAGCTAGAAGCTCCCGACGAGAAGCCTTTAAGCAGGCCCCGATGATGAATCCCTGAGAATGATTGGCCCTGTCACGATGACGAGGGGCCCCGAGCGGTGACACAACGAGATAACTCTGGAGTCCCCGACGGGAGTCGGGACTCGTTGCTAGAGGATAAAGCCAAGATATGCGGGGCGTGGCCGAGATATACGGAACGTGGTTAAGATACACGGATCGTGGCCGAGATACGCGGGGCATGGCTAAGATACGCGAGATCGTGTACGAGATAAGCGGGATACGGGCTAACCACCCCTAACGGTTCACCAGGTACCTGAGGCACCTCTTTGCCTATAAAAGGGCAGGAGGTCACCTCAGATCACTTACGTTGAGTTCGATATACTTTTGAGATTGTTGCTTGCCAGTCATACGAGAAACTCATTTAAGCATCGGAGAGGGATTCTGGGTCACCGCCCGGTCTATCCCCTCTTGCAGGATTGCGTGGAGCAAAGGAGCTAGGATTGCCGTCAAGATCCGTACCGGAGTTCCACCGTGATCCAACAGGTGTCTTATGAAGAGGCACCCAAAGTATCCTCTCGGACTCATAACTTATACCTAAAATCTAGCTCAATGTTCGCTTCCCGGCGTACGAGCGTAGAGCCAAAGAAAACGGCCAAGTGACCACGTCTTTGGAAACCAGTTGAGTTAGACCAAGGGTATAAGCGATGGGGATGGTCATGTTCATCTATAATTCACCGACTATTGTGTTCACTAGGTGGCCACCAACCGGATATTAGTTGAAGGTTGTGACCACTTGTACGGATGTGCTGGAGAAGTATTCCAATGTGGAAAACTGGGCAATTAGAGAATTATCAGTTGACCAAGGATACAGTGCGGTACATATTTTATTATTGACATGATTGATTTACGAAAGGGAATCAACGTTCTACGAGCGATACAACACACCTAACAGATGAGTAGCACGATGTTCGTCGTATCCGTCGGTCGCACGGCAAACCTCGTATGAACTATTAGGAGACGGCACCAATAACTGGAGACTGAAAAGTTGATGCTATTGGATGACAATACAATAACAGGCACCCTCCCATTCCGGCGAGTGGAAGCTGTTAGCATATGGTGACGTGGCGCCGTAATTGGTAGCCCGTTAATATATGTGGTTACCTAAGATAATTAGGTAAATGTCACATTAGGGCTAATTGGGCCAGACCCAATTCCCATGTGACATAGGAGGCCCAAAATTGGGCCTCCCACCCACATAGCATAGTCAGCCGAAACCCTAATAGTAGGGAGGAGGATTTTCTCCTCCTCCCACTATATAAGGAGATCTTGGGGTGACTCCCAAAACACACCTTGATCACAACTCCTCCTAAGTTATGATTTGAGAGAAATCCTTTTCTCTCTACAAGCATATTTCGGCCGGCCCCCTAACACCACCATTGGTGTGCCAAATTGCTTCCGAGCATTCAGTCCGAGGTTCTGTCCCCGTTGAAGAATCAATCAGAGGATTTGCTGTGGAGCTTATACCGCGTAGGACTTCTTCTCACGAATTGTACGGGTTCCGACCGGAGGATCAGAACTCCCTCCACAACGTTCTTGGGAAGGAAAGCTATTGAGGTATGTGTACATTATTCCGCTGCGTAATTAGATTACTTACAAGTACACGTTTAGCATTCCTTAGTATTACGTCCCCGTAATCCAACACGAGGTTCATCACGGCGAATTGCGAAATGAACATCACGTCGAGTTACTTCGAAACTAGATAATCCTCTCGCTTAATCATGTTTATCCCCCTGACTCTTAGCCAATCATATTTGGTGGAGGCCTCCCTCCATCACAAGAAGAATGTACCTCTGTGACTAGGTAAGGCCCACATTCGACATAGTTTGACAGAGGATTGCGTCCTCCTACGACTTAGTTTATAGACCGTAAATATGATGTAATTAAAACATTATGACGTCGATTGATCATAAACTCGGTTGCAATTCTTTCGCTTACAAAACGTAACTTTCTAATATCAAAATGTTATCACAGATACATGCCATTTCTAAACCCTACGCAATCCAAGCAGTTTTACATGCTTTTTGAATATCTCCCTGCGTAGTGGCTTAGTTAATGGGTCTGCAATCATATTATCAGTGGACAAGTATTCCATAGTGATTATATTGTCTTCTACCATAGATTTAGCATAAAAATATTTCACATCAATGTGTTTGGTCCTACTATGGTACTTCGGATTCTTAACTGCCGCAATGGCTGCCTGACTGTCAGAGAACACATTCACAAGTTTACTCTCGACGTCACCATTAAGCAGCGTAGTAAGAAGCCTTTTCGGTCAGTTTGCATCCTTGGCAATCTTAGAGAGAGCTACGAATTCTGATTCCGTCGTTGACAGCGCGACACAGGTTTGCTTCTTGCTCGTCCATGAAATGGCGGATTTAGCAAGGAGGAACACTCACCCTGTGGTGGACTTATGATCATCCGGATCGCCACCATGGTCAGCGTCACTGTAACCGGTCAATTCTAACTTCCCGCCTTCATAGCACAGAGCATAGTCGATAGTACCTTTCAGATAACGAATTATTCGTTTTACAGCCTTTAAATGTTGATAGCCATTATCTGATTGGAAATGTGCTACTAGGCCCACGACATAACAGATATCCGGACGGGTGCATTGCATGGCATACATCAAACTACCAACCATGATTAATATTCTTCACCCTTCATCTGTTCGCGCTCTGCTAGGTTCTTGGGGCCGTCACGTTTTGAGAGTGCGCACCCAAATACCACCTGCGTATCCACGGGTTTGGCATCCTGTAATTTGAACCGTTTCAACAGCTTGTTGTTATAGGCTTCTTGAGACAGACACACTTTCCGGGTAGCCTGATCTCTAGCAATTTTTGATGCCTAAGATATACGTGGCCTCTCCCATGTCTTTCATCTCAAATACAGATGCTAACCAGGACTTTGACTTATTCATGAAACTCATGTCGTTTGCAGTAATGAGTTTGTCGTTCACGTATAAGGTTAAGATGACATACTTGGACCCGGAGGTCTTGTAATACACGCACGGATCCTCGTGAAGATTCACGAATCCGTTTCCTACGATTTCCTCGTGTAATTTGCGGTACCATTGCCGAGATGACTGTTTAAGACCGTAGATGGACCTTTGGAGTTTACAAACTTTACGTTGGTCACCAGGAATAATGAAATCCTCCGGTTGCACCATGTAGATCTCTTCCTCCAGGTTTCCGTGGAGGAATATAGTCCTAACATCCATTTGGTGCAGCTCGGGATCGAGACTTGCGACCAGGACCATTAATGGCCCTAACCGTGGTTTTACGCACAGTCATTGAATTT
This sequence comes from Clarkia xantiana subsp. parviflora, assembly GCA_036873135.1. Taxonomy (NCBI): domain Eukaryota; kingdom Viridiplantae; phylum Streptophyta; class Magnoliopsida; order Myrtales; family Onagraceae; genus Clarkia; species Clarkia xantiana. Next base: position 9,139,853 of record JAPTYO010000013.1, on the reverse strand, counting down.
CTCCTATAAAGTCCACTCCGTGAATTGGGTAAGTCCTTTCGCAATAAGTCGGGTTGTTCGACCTTTTTCCATCAGTGGTGAGCCTTACTTCAGGGCTCACCTTATCCTTGCGCTCCTGTGGTTAGCAGGTAAATCAACTATCAACTATAATAGCTTTCATTTAGGAGATCTCTCTCATTTATTATTTTCCTCCATTTATCCACATGAGGTCTTTCCAATGCTTGTCAACAGTTTTTCACCTTACTTAATAGGATACTTGCCTTTGACTCTCATCTAGGCATTGTGAGTCCCATTTATTAGTCTGATCTTTTCTCCCACTCGGAATAATGCTTCTTATCGTAGCATCATTTCTATTGGGAACGATCCTCCCACTTGGAACAATGCTTCTTATTGGAGTATTGTCTCTATTGGGAACAAGAGCAGTGCTACGACCTTGACTTGCAACTTTCCTATGACAACCTCTTGGTCTTGGGGTTTTACTTCCGAGATGCATTCCTTGATTACTAGGATCTGGAACCAACTATGATTCACTCCCACTGGAAACAATGGGCATATTAGGTAGTTGTGTCATTCCTCGTTTAGCTATATGGCCATCAGGTTCAACTTGATTCGTATCAAAAGAAACAGTGTTTACGTGTGGTAAGGTCTATTTGTCCCACTGGATTTACTATGAAAATGTTCCCATTCTCATTTGCCATGTCATTCACTTGAGTTGCTGGTTCAAATCTCTCCCACTCGAATTAAGTGGGACATGATTGTCATTGTTATTCTGCTCCGTTTTGATCATGACTTCGTTGATTGAAACTGTTCATAGTGATGTAACGCCTCATGTTCGACCTCGGCACCATTTTATAAATTATTTGTAAACAGGTATTTTCTAAGAGTAACGGACGTACTCTTGTCCTAAATACGTGTTTATTGCGCAAATTAATGTCGCATTGTGATATGATTTAACTCATTATCACCTTTCAGCTATAATGACGACATACCTTACCGATATCAATGGAACACAGTTTTACATTTATGTGAATCATCTTTCATCATCCCATAGGGAACCTTTGATAGAATGACTCCAACATTATGTAAATACAAACTGTGCTTCTTGAAGTGTGTCTATTAACTTGAATGCCTAACCTGACTTATCGTTCAAGGCTTATGGAAGGAAAATCGTTTAACCGATTTAATCCTTATTCGTTGCAAAACTTATCTCAGGGATTTTATCACATCTCCGAACTGAGCATCTTGGGTTTTCACCCTATGAGCCAGCTGATACTTTTACAAGGTCGTGGTAGTTTGGCTAGTACGTTGTAAATGTTATCAATAAGTTATTTCCGAAGGAATGCAAACGAATATTGAGCACATCATCATTTAAACACTTCATTGTTAAACTCGTACTTTGAAATGGTGTGTTCCTTCTTTCGAGGTCCACTTGCGCATAACGCTTTTCACTGAAGTTTTAACCCTTTGTTAAATCGTTTCATTTCTGAATTTAATTCAATTTAATCCAATCGTTTTCGCATATGATTATCATTACAGATTATTTCATTCAATGGAGTACTAATAATTAAGAAATACTAAATCTTTCGATCTAGCTACGCAATTGATGTGTATGTTCAATTCAGTTTCCCGACTGAGATGACAGAGTACGTGAATCGTTTCATTTTATTCGACCACTTTTACCTGGTTAAACTTTCGTTTCGGATCTATCCCCCTTAACCGGGTCGATTAATTTTGACAAGTAGATCACATTTCGAACCGAACGATAACTACTTTATTCAATAAATCCGAATCTCGAAATAACCAAAATTTTAGTAACTCAAACGAACGATATATGACAATGGTAGGGTTCTTGATCTGAAGAATGCGTATTCGATCCATGATTGTCGCATAGATAGTCGAGAACTTTAAGTCATGTTGAACATCACATCTGGGTAATTCATGAGTGAATTACATCAAATGATTTGTGTCCGTATAAAACGTTTTACAGCTTCATACACATGACCTACGTGGCGTACTAGAGACGCACTTTATCAGCATGGTTTAACCCAACGGATTATCGTATAAGACCTTTATGGTCCAGTTCTCTCTATAATATGCGGATCATGGTTGATTTCTTTAGAACCCAGTCTGGTGAGCAGAGAAGGTTTCCCTTTTACTATTGTGGTTACTGTACTTGATTAGGCTCAAGGTCATTGAGTCCTGTCAATATCAGACAACCATATACATCTTTTCCATGTTAACCTTTCATTCTGAAGATCCGATGCGGGTTTTACGCCAACATCCATGAAAAGAGAGAAGACCATCATGTTTAACCAAAACGTTTAGCTTTTGCATCCTTACTTCCACCGAGGCAGATGAAAAGGGATACTAAGCTGCAATATTGCCTGGTTGTAATTGAAGTCTTCTTTAACCTCCTTTACCAAGGTTGAATGTATCACCACATACGCGTTGAGATCATCAAAGAACCTACTCCTATTCTTGGTGAAACAAACTATTATATTCGTTTCGCATTGTCAAAATCATACAAACTTTTAACCGGCGAGGGTTAGTGGCCGGTAAAAGCCCTATTTTCGGCGAAATTTTCGCCAATCTTAGTCGCCGGTAAATGTTTTACCGGCGAATTAGAGATGGCCGGTAAATTTTTTAACTTTTACAGGCGAGATATATCACCGGTAATAAAATAATAGTTATTACCGGCGAAACTATTCGCCGGTAAAAAAGATTTTTAGCGGCGAGATAGTTCACTGATAAAAAATAGAGATTTTTATCAGCAACAATATTCGCCGGCAAAACTGTTTTTTCCGGCGAGCAATTTGGCCGGCAAAAAGAGCCACTTTTACCGGCGAGAATATTCGCCTGTAAATCTATTTTCACCGGCGAGAAATTTGGATAACAAAAATAGAAACTTTTACCGGCAACAATATTCGCAAGTAAAACCATTTTTACCGCCAAGGGATTTTGCTGGCATAAAGAGCAAATTTTACCAGCGATTTAGTTCGCCGTTAAAAATTATATTTGAAACAAAAAAAATTATAAAAGGTCCCTAATAATAAACTGAATTATAATAATCAAAGATGTATTTCAATAACTGTTGGATCACGATGGAACTCCGGTACGATCTTTGACGGCGATCCTAGCTCCTTCGCTCCACGTAATCCTGCAAGAGGGGATAGACCGGGCGGTGACCCAGAATCCCTCTCCGATGCTTAAATGAGTACTCGTGTGGACTGGCAAGCAGTAATCTCAAGTAACGTATCTCAAAAAACGTAATTGATCTGAGGTGACCTCTGCTCTTTTATAGGCGGAGAGGTACCTCAGTTACCTGGTGAACCGTTGGAGTGGTTATCCCGTATCCCGCGTATCTCGTGCCCGATCCCGCCTATCTAGGCCATGATCTCGCTTATCTCGGCCACGCCCCGCGTATCTCGGCCTTAACTTCTGATGGCAAGTCCCGACTAACATCGGGGACTCCAGAGTTATCTCGTTGTGTCACCGCTCGGGGCCCCTCGTCATCGTGACAGGGCCAATCGTTCTCAGGGATTCGTCATCGGGGCCTACTTAAAGGCTTCTCATCGGGAGCTTCCAGCTCACCTATCGGAACCGACTTTGTCGGGACCTTTTATCATCGGGACTCCCTACGTCGGGACCCTTCACCTGGGTCATCTTGACCTTCATTTGGGGCCCATTGGGCCTGTTCGCCGTTTCCTCGCCGTTAAAGGGCCTGACGGCCATAACGGAACCCATCATTTGCCCCCAAGACATGAGGGACTTACAGTTCGTCGTGTCTTTCCAACTCCCGACCTCCCGACGTCGGAGTCGGGGATCTTTCCCTTGGCATAGTCACTTAGTACAAGTCTTCTTGTTCCCGTTTCCTCAATACCTTGTGGATAACTGCCAAATCCGAGAGGACTCCTCGGTTCCCCAGCCATTAAATGCAGCAGATAACGAAGCGACGTCTTCAGTACTCGTGCCTGGTTTTTCGCGCCTGCTTTTTCTGAAAAGTGCTTTTCAGGCTGTTTCATCATTGCGTCCGTTGTCATTCTGCACGTTTCATCTCAATGGTTCTGATCAGAACGCTTCAATTTCGACGGTTCAGATCAAAGCGTCCCTTCGACTGTCCTCTTCGCCTATAAAACCCTAACCGTGGGCACAGTTTCACTTTTACTGTCTCCGAATTTTCAAAAGCTTTCTGCAACTTCTCTGCAAATTCAAGCTCTTGCGATTCCGAAGACCTTAGTGCTTTTCCGATCATCTTTCCGACAACGTCGAGTTCGTCCTTCCAACCTCCAATCATCATATCTGGTAAGGGTTTCTTCTTTTTTTCTGCTTGGTTTGTTTGCAATTTCCCGAAAAACCCAATGTCCCTTTCCATGGCTGATTTCAGACAGTGAATCTGGTTTCGAGGGAAGGAAGCCCTTCAACTTCGACTATGCTCTGAATGAGATTTCCAGTACCGCTTATGATGCGGCTCTCCGGGAGGGATGCATCACTTTTACCTGGGAACCTCGTTTCCCGTATCCCTGGCCCCGCCCCTCGGGTAACCTTGAGGTTACTCGTCCCGGAAAGGGGAGGTATTTGTCTCTACGGGGCAGATATCAGCGGGGATCAGATTCCCCTTCTGTGGTAATCTGGTCGAGATGTGCCAGCATTACAAGACTCATCCGACCACCTTCTCTCCGCACACCATACGCCTGTGGAACTCCTTTCAGGTCCTCTGCTTCTGACAGAAGTGGGTATACAACCTCAAGCTCTTAAGGACCTTCTACGGGATGAAGTACAACGAGGCGGGGGTTTGTGCCTTCTACCCCCGGATGCCGAAGTGGAACAAGACACAACTCGGGTTGTGCAACTGGACCAATGACACCTGGAAGGTGGTCAAGGGTCGGGGACTCCTAGTTGACACTGGGTCGGACAACAGCGGGTGGAAGAGGAGCTACTTCTTCATCCAAAACTCCTCAATCCCGTGGCCTCGATGGGAGGTGGAGGCCGATTCTCCTCCCGCCTTCCACACCTACACCGACGAAGATTTCCAGACTCTTCAGCTCTACCGGTGGGGGAAGTCCTACACTCCCCTCGACGCCAATTCTCTCGTGGAGCGGGACCCGGTGAATGCCGTGATCCGACTCCTCGACATAGTTTCCGGGGGGCAGCTTTTCGACGGCCCCTCCAATATGGTGTCCTGGGTAAATCTCTAACCCTTTTTCCTTTTACTGTTTGCAGCCAAGAAGGTATCCGTGCTGACCAATCTAATCCTTAAGCAGGGGGAGACCGATTCTGTCCGCCCCATGCGGAAGAAGAAGTCCGCCAAGAAGGCCGCTGCTCCATCGGGGTCTCCTACCGCGGAGAGGCCAAAGCGGAGCCGTGTGGAGGTGGACAAGCTCTTCGACGTTCAGAATGCTGAAGATGGTAAAAAGCTCCGTCTCGCTATTAAATCGTACAGGAGGATGGTCCCGAGGGAGTTGATTCCTTCGACCATGGAGGCCCGCATTGCTGACGTCAAACGAGTCCTTCGAGGGGAAACTCCTCGTGTCCTTAAGGCGGGTTACTACAACTATCGTGGGAAGGACCAATATGTCTCCCGACGTATTGTTTGGTGTAAGGGCTCTGATGAATTCCCTGATTACGTTTCTAAAGCCTCTTCTCGTCCTTTAGGTGCAGGCCACTCCGGGATTCCGTCGGGGGCTGGAGCCTCAGCAGGCGCGCCACCTTCAGCAGGGGCGCCTCCTTCGGCAGGGGCACCACTTTTCTCCAGTGATGGGACCCCGACCGGCGAACAATTTCGTCGGGTGGAGAGCTTGGACTCCTCCGAGGAGACTGATGAGGGTGGCTCCCTTCGCCATCGTCGGAGGACGGGGCAGTCCCCGCTGAAACCAACCTCCAAGGGGCTGCCCCCTCGCCTTCATCACAACCACAGCGACAACCGTCGCCTGCCCACGACTTCACTCCTTCCCCAGCCCGGGGTGAGTCGGAGGCACGCCCCTCCTCGTCCCCAGGCGGCCCTTCTCCTCGAAGGGAGCTTCTATAAGGCCTTCGACTCCGACCAGGAGGACGTTCCCTGGACCCCGATCCAGACGCTGCAAGGGGTCCAGCTCCGACAAGGGGACACGTATCCGGACCTGGCCCTACATCTGGTAGCAGGCTCGATCCTGCCTTCTATGAGGTATCCGATTACCTTAGATCGGGAGGAGATGCGCCGGGACGTCAAGGAGATGTGCATGCTTCGAATAGAGGTAAGCTTTCCACCCTTCTTTTCTTCATCGATAAATCTGATTGTTCATCTATTAATACTTCTTTTCCTTTCTTCGCAGGAGATGGGGGACATCAACCGTTCCATCGGGTACCTCCTCGCCTATGAGGAGGCCCTGGAGAAAGAGCCGGCAGTCACGGCCAAACTTAAGGAGGATCTCGCGGCCTCCGAGTATTCGAGGGGAAAGCTGGCCAAGGAGCAAGCCATCTGCGACCGCAAGACTCGGGACCTCCAAAAGCAGGTCCGTGACTTCGAGGGGCTCCTCAAGCGGGAGCGGCAGGTTGCTGAGGACAAGCTGGTCCTCGAGAAGAAGGCTCTGGAGGAGCAAGTTGCGGGGGTTCCCGCGCAGCTGGTCATGGCCGAGACCAAGGGCCGGGAGGATTATCGGGGGTCTAAAGACTTCCAGGCTGATGCTGTGAAGTTCTGCAGCGCGGAGGTGGAGAACACCCTCTTCAACGCAGTCGAGGAACTCCACCTGGAGTATGGCGACGTCATCAACTTCGACAAGTCTCCTTCTCTTGCTCCCTTCGCGAAGAAATACTTTGCTCTTTCGGAGGAGAGTGATGGGGGGAGTACTCCCGCGATTGTTGAAGACACAGCGGAGCCTCCTAGTACTGATACTCCGATAACCGACCCTCCCGCGGCTGAACCTGTGGAGCCTTCTGCCATCGACCTTGTGGACCCAGCTCCCGTTGACGCCGCCAACAAAGGACCAAGCCTAACTGCTTATCTTTAGACTCCTTGTATTCTCCTCATTTTGTAATCATCGGGCCTTTGAGCCCCATTAATATCAGACATTCTTAGTTCCGATTTTTCACTGCACTTCTCCAAGTGGCTTTACTATACTTTCTTAAGTCGAAACCTCGACACTTAAGATATTCTCATACATCACTTAAGACGATTTACTAACTTGCACCACTTAAGGCGACTTACCATCATGCACCACTTAAGGCGACTTTCCAATACTTAGAATAAATCCAAGAATCATGCATCACTTAAGACGACTTAATCTCGTGCATCAGTTAAGACGACTTTAACGTGAATCTAAGAATTATGCATCACTTAAGACGACTTAATCCCGTGCATCACTTAAGACGACTTTATCAACACTTAGAGTAAATCTAAGGATCATGCATCACTTAAGACGACTTAATCTCGTGCACCACTCGGGGTGACTTTTCTTGTGCACCACTCAAGGCAACCTTTTCTCATGCACCACTCAAAGCGACTTTTCTCGTGCACCACTCAAGGCGACTTTATAACGCTTAAAATAAATCTAAGAATAACTCTGATTGGAAGCAACCTCTTTATTTATTGATGGCACAAAATTTGCTTACATCGAATCAAACGATAAATAGCTTACACCACTTAAGGCGATTTTACATCGAGCACCACTTAAGGCGAATTTCATCGAGCACCACCTAAGGCGACTTTTCTTCGGGCACCACTTAAGGCGACTTTTCATCAAGCATGGTGTTTCTTCAAGTGTTTGCCACTAAAAGAATGCTTTAGTACTCTGCCATCGAGGTCTTCCAACTTGTATGCATTCGAAGCTGGCATCCTCACGACCTTATAAGGTCCTTCCCATTTTGGTGACATCTTGCCGAGCCGATCCAAAAGGGTGAACTCGTTGCGACGCCAAACCAGCTCCCCGACGAAGAATTGTCGGGACTTAACTCGCCGATTGTAATACCTGAACGTCGCCAAACGCATTCGAGCCTGGACTTCGTCGGCTTCCCGCCTCTTCTCTTCGAGCAAGTCCAAGTCCAGACGTCTCATTTCATCGTTCGTCAGAGGCTCGTAATATCTCATCCGATGGGATGCCACGGCTACCTCCACGGGAGCTACAGCCTCCGTGCCATAAACAAGGCCAAACGGAGTCTCCCCAGTTGCTCGTTTGGGTGTTGTTCTAACGGCCCAAAGCACGTTTTCCAGCTCGTTCAGCCATTTTCCCTTCAAGGCATAGACCCTCTTCTTCAGGCCATCCATCACGATTTTGTTGGCTGATTCCACCTGGCCATTAGTCTGAGCATGTCGTACAGAAGCTGTCCGATGCTCGATATTCAACTCCTCCAGATACTCCTTCACCTGAGACCCGTTAAACGGTGGACCATCGTCGCTGATCACCACCTTAGGAATCCCGTATCTGGATACAATATGCGTCTGGAGGAACTTGATGATCTGGTTCCCCGTTGTTCTGGCCAACGCCTTTGCCTCTATCCATTTTGAAAAATAATCGATAGCTACAAGCAAATACTTACACTGACCTTGTGCTTGCGGAAGAGGTCCCACCAAGTCGATGCCCCACTGCGCGAAGGGCCAAGCGCTCTTGATGGACGTCAGATTAGCAGCCGGAGCCACAATACTCGGGGCGTACCTCTGGCACGCGTCACAGGACCGGACCAACGCCGTTTCCTCTTTGCTCATCGTAGGCCAATAATAGCCCAAGTTCAGCACTTTCCTCATAATGGATCGGGCCCCTTCATGACAAGCCGCGACCCCTTCATGCACCTCTTTAAGGATTCGATTTGTGTCGGGCTCAGCCACACACTTCAAGTACGGAGTCGAGAACCAGCCCTTCTTGTATAGCTGATGGTCCTGCATCACGTAATTAGCCGCGATTCTACGTATCCTATCAGCTACTACTTTGTCATCAGGGACTACCCCCGTAGTCAGGTACGTGACTATCGGGGTCATCCAAGTGGGCTCCTCCTCCGATCCGGCTTCAATAGCACACACCAGTGTCGGGTCGGTGGTCGACAAGATTATCTTCAAGAAGTGCACTTTCCGACTTTCCTCCAAGGGTGCCCCCAGGGCAAATTTCCTCAAGGCGTCTGCCTCCACGTTTTCCTCCCTCGGGATCGCCTCGATGTCGAAGCTTTTAAAGCTCTCCTTCAAGACTTGCACCTCGCGCAGGTACTTCCTCATCATCGGGCTCTTTGCCTCGTATCGCCCTTGGACCTGGTTCACAATCAGGGCTACGTCACACTTCACTCTCAAGTGAGCGACTCCCGTACCTTTGGCAATTTTCAGGCCCGTGATAAGAGCCTCATACTCAGCTTTGTTGTTAGTGGCCCTAAATGTTAAGGCCAAAGCATATCGCAGCGGTTCACCTCCGCCTGGTGGTATCAATACAAACCCCGCTCCTGATCCATCTGAACTCGAGGAGCCATCCGTGTACATCTCCCACATATTTTCCTCGTTTGGCTGTTCTGATTGCTCTGCCATCTCTGGTTGTTCTGCTATCGGGACCTCCATGGTTGCCCCCTCTACAGGGCCCGCTTCTTCCAGATCGGGGGCTGTAGACTCTGCTATGAAATCTGCCAATGCCTGGCCCTTAATAGCCGTTCTCGGAGCGAAGTGTATGCAAAACTCACTAAGCTCGATTGCCCATTTCACTAACCTCCCCGACGCATCCGGTCGGTTCAAAAAATGTTTTAGAGGCTGGTTCGTCAACACAGCGATCTCGTGCGCATGGAAGTAAGGCCTCAACTTCGAGCAGTAATAATTAACGCAAAGAGATACTTCTCAACAGCAAGATAATTCAATTCAGACTTAGCAAACGCCTTGCTTACATAATAGACGGGGATTTGATTACCCTCGACAACCTTCACTAACACAGAGCTAATGGCAAATTCAGAAACAGCCAAGTAAAGATAGAGCGGCTCGCCTGGAACCGGTTTCGCCAACGGCGGGAGGGTGCGGAGGTGCTGCTTGAGTGCTTGGAACGCTTCTTCACACTTGGCAGTCCACTCAAACTTCTTGTTGGCCCTCAGGACTTCAAAAAATGGCATTGATCGGTCACTTGCCTTGGACAGGAAGCGGTTCATTGCTGCCAGTCGGCCATTCAGCACCTGTACCTCCCGATGGTTTATCGGAGACTGCATCTCCTCGATCGCCCTCAGTTTCTCGAGATTCACCTCAATTCCTCTCTAGCTCACCATAAAGCCCAGAAATTTCCCTGAGTGGACTCCGAAGGCGCATTTTGTTGGGTTTAAGCGAACCTGATGAAGCTTCATCCGCTCAAACGCCATGGCTAGGTTGTGCACATGATCCTCAGCTTGTCGGGACTTCACCTGCATATCATCCACGTAAGCCTCCATGGTCTTCCCTAGCATATCTCCGAACAGCTTGTTCACCATCCGCTGGTAGGTTGCCCCGGCGTTGATCAACCCGAAAGGCATGACATCGTAGTGATAGATGTCACTGTCTGCATAAAACGCTGTGTGAGGATCATCTTCCTTAGCCATCTTGATTTGGTTATAGCCCGAATACGCATCCATAAAGCTCAACAGCTCATGTCCCGACATGGCATCCACCAGCTGGTCGATTCTCGGGAGCGGGTAACAGTCCTTCGGGCAAGCCTTATTCAGATCGCGGAAATCAACGCACATTCGCCACTTCCCGTTGCTCTTTTTCACCAGTACCGGATTAGCAACCCAAGTCTGGAATCGGAACTCCTTGATAAACCTAGCATCGAGCAACCTGCCCACCTCTTGCTGGATTGCAATCCTCTTGTCTGTGCCCATCGGACGCCTTTTCTGTGCGATAGGCTTGATCGCGGGATCAATCTTCAATTCATGCACGATCACGTTGGGGCTGATTCCTGGCATGTCACTCGGGGACCAGGCAAACAGCTCCTTGAACTCCTTCAGTAGCTCAATCAATTTTCGGGCTGTCTCCTCGGTCAGAGCAGACCCGATTTTCACCTTTCTCTGAGGCCCATCAATCTCGACCTCCTTTAAGTTCTCCACGGGGGCGGGACGCCCGAACTCTTCTCTGGGATCAGCATCTCTCTGAAGGACAGTCATGGCCTCTCGTCTCCTCCTTCGAGTGGCGTTGACATAACATTTTCTTGAAGCCACCTGGTCGCCTTTGACCTCTCCGACTCCATGGTCAGTCGGGAACTTCATCTTCTGGTGTACAGTCGAGGCAACTGACATCAGGGGGTTGATGGTAGTTCTCCCGATAATCGCGTTGTAGGTCCCTGCGGACTCAACTACCACAAACTCCACGTTCCTTCTTTCCGATTTCCACCCACTACCAAACTCCACTGGTAAGGTGATCACTCCTAGCGGATAGGAGGTAAAACCAGAGAATCCGACCATCGGGAAGTTTGCCTCCTTTAGGTCCTTCTTCGTTTTCCCCATGGCCTCTAGCGCGTCCATGAACAGGATATCGGAGGAGCTCCCTCCATCGATCAGAATTTGCTTCATTTCGTACCCGTCCACATCCAAGGTCACGACCAGAGCGTCATCGTGCGGAGTCTCCACGCCTATGAGATCCTCCGACGAAAAGGAGATCACCATCTTTTCCTTCAGGGTCCAGGATCGGGACCTCTTACCTAGCACCACAGCAGCAGGAATTCTAGAGGCATAAACTTCTCGGGAGGACGAGGTATCACCCCCCGCGGAAAATCCTCCGTGAATCACATTGATAGTGCCCCGCTTCTCCTTACGGGCACCGGAAGACTCCGGGTCGGACCTTTTCTTCTTTGGGGACCGATCACGGGATCGGGAACTGGACCGTGATCGGGATCGAGAACGGGATCGAGAACGGGATCGACACCGCTTCTCCCCGACAAACTCCTTAAGCCTCCCCTTCTGGATCAGCTTTTCGATCTCCTTCTTCAGCTCCCGACAATGATTGGTGTCGTGGCCATTCGCGCGATGGAATCGACAGTAGCGGTCGGTGCGGGATCCCAAAAACTCTCCTTCCTTCTTCGGGGGGTACCTAGAGATACCCTGTCGCTCCATGACCGTCAACACCTCCGCCATAGAGCTATTGAGAGGAATGTCATGATCCTCCCGCCTGTCTTTTTTGAGGAACGTCTATCATCCCTCTGATCAGAGCGACCTCGACCCCGACTGCCCTCGGCTTTATCCTTCGACTTGCGCTCGTCTAAGGGTTTGACCGACTGCTTTCCCTTATTCGACTTCGGGGGCTCAAGCTCTCCAGCGGCTATCTTCGATTCTTGGACATCGATTTGCCGCTTCACCCTCTTCTGTAGTGCCTCCATATTCCACACAGCCTTCTCAGCCACGCTGTGCATCAAGTCGGAACCGTAGGGGGCTGTTAGGTTCCGAATGAAGGTGCGGATGGTTTCACCCTCCGAAATCTCCTCGTCAATTTCTGCCACGCTTGCAGTATATCGCTGGTAATAGTGCGCCAGCGACTCGTTGGGCTTCTGTACCACCTGGGTCAAGGACCTCACACTCTTCAGCAAACGTCTGCGACCCTGGTACTGCTGAATAAAGCGGTCGTGCATGTCAGCCCAGCAAGTGATGCAGCCTGGGGGCAGACTAAAGAACCAGGTTAGGGCTCTCTCGCCCAGTGTGTTCGGGAACAACGTAAACACAATATCTTCATTCGGGGCTCTGCCCAGACACGCCATGAGATGCTTCTGGACATGACGAACCGGATCTCCCTCGCCATTGATGGATATACGCCCAATGTGAACCCGTTGACTTCCAAACCGTTGTATTTTTATCATCCCATTAACGATTGTAAATCGAAACTTCAAACCCGAACACTTCGCGAAAACATCAACGGCTCGGACGAGGCCGGAGCGCTCGCCCGGCCGAGGCAAACTCACCTAGGTGAGGTTGGGTGGCCACACCCGACCTCCCCTAGGAGAGATCGGGTCAGCCAACCCGATCTCTCCTAGGAGGGATGGGGTTGGGTGCCCTCACCCAACCCCTACCCTTGGGGGTCGGATTTCTCCTCCCCCAAGGGCCCTTGCGCCATTTTCAGGACACCCACACTCGGTTCACGTCGCCTACCTTCTCCGTATCCTAAGGTCTTAATTATGCGCTTAAAGGTTAATTAATTGTGTTTAGAGGTTAACGATGTCATTAAGCCACCTTAATGACACCGTTGCCTATAAATACCCCACCTTCACAACTCATCAGGGGAGCTGGGCAATTTGGATTATTTTGCTCTGACATCTCTCTTTATCTCTCTAAAAACGATACTGACTTAGGCATCGGAGAGGGTTCACCAGGCACCAACCCCCCCCCCCCCTCTCTGTGTCTGGTACTGCCCCTTCTGCAGGAAGGAAGGAAGGAAGGAAGCAAGCAAGGCAAAGCAGGGCAACCCGAGAGTATCAGATCATTCGCATCTCCAATGAGGAACGGGATTTGAGCCGATCATCCGTTGACCCAGATCTCAGAACCTAACACTTGGCGCCGTCTGCGGGCTTCGGACAGAAAGCCTGGCTATAACACGAGCAATGACGAACAGCAGGGTGTCTAGGCACCACCGCCCACTAGGGGCAATGGGAGAAGGAGAGAGCCTATACCCCCAGGAAGGCAGCCTAACCCTGGGAAGCAGCCAATGCAACCAGAACCACATGAAGTACCACAGCCTCCTCAACAGAACAACCAGGAGGGAGGACCCTCACGCCCAGCTGGGGCTGAGTCCTCCACAGCCTCCACACCTCGGGCAAGAAGGCCACAGAGAGAAAGACAACAACAGGGAGTGCCGTCCCAGCACACGGCACCCCCTGAGGGGTATTATTATGAGGCGCAACCCCAAAGGTACCCGTATGGGATGCCGGCCCAAAGAGATGGCAACCGCGCCCACGCAACATATGCAAGGCCGGCATACACCCAGGGGACACACACTGAAGCTCATGAAGAGGAACAGATCCCAACAGAAGGACACCACTCGCACCCTCGAGCAGAGCAGCGAGAGGAGCAAAGAAGATACTACCAGGAGCCACCCCCAGAGGAAAGGCAACAATTCGTGCCTCCTAGGCAACAGCAGAACGCCAGGGCTTACACCCCACTGGGGGAGGACAGACAAGCAAGACCTCCAAGGAGGCAAGAATTCTATGAAGCACCCCAGCAGGGACACCAAGGATACACATACAGTCCGTATCAATACGGACAAGGGATCTCGGCGAGTCCTATCTACAACCATGGAGGTTATCAGAGGAATTACACTCCAACACCGATATTGATCACTCCGGAGGAAATAGAAGCAATGATAACCCGGAAGATGAATGAGTCAAAGAAAACAAGCTTGCATTGTCTAAGTGACAAGACGAACCACCCTTTCACAAGAGAACTAGAGATGAACAGGGTGCCAGACTCCCTACACACAGTGCAAATTGCAAAGTATAATGGGAAGGGAGACCCCCTAGAGCATATCCAACAGCATGAGGCCTCCCTATTTGGGAGGACCACTAATGAAAGGTACAAGGCACTCTTGTTCCCAAACACCCTATCAGGGGTGGCCTCACACTGGTTCTTCAGTCTACCCTCTGAAAGCATCCACTCATGGGAGCAGCTAAAGGCGAAGTTCCTACAGAGATACCTAGGGGAGAGGAAACTCCTCAAAGGCACAGGCTCCATCGATGATGTGAAACAAGAATATGATGAATCTCTGGCCAGTTACTACACTAGGTTCAATCAAAATATCGCAGACATCCAAGGAGACATCACTGAGGGGGAGATAATACGAGCCTTTATCAGAAACCTAGGCCGCTTCGGGTCCACACTGGCAGAAAAGATGGCCAAGAAGCCAGCAAGCACCTTAGAGGAGCTTGCAGGAAGAGTCAAAACTCATATAGACCTGGAGAGGCACAGGGCAAGTAAGAAAGCCAAGATTCAAGCAGCCAAGGAAGACAATGCAAAGCCGAACAAAGGCAAACCACCCCAGGCACCTCAGCACACAAGGCAGCAGGAATGGCGTCCGCCCCAGCAAAGAAACCAAATGGGCGAACCACTAAAGCCTAGAGAAATAAACGTCATCAAGTTCGTCCCATTGAACGCCACTCCAGCTACTGTCCTCAAAGAGATGAGGAACCAGAAGCTCTGGTCACCCCCTGCAAGGTGGAGAGCCCCAATGGTGGGGAATCACAAGGATAGATGGTGCGACAACCATGAAGCTTACGGGCACGACACGAACGAATGCTTCAGCCTAAAGCTAAGCATCAACAATGCCATCCAAAGGGGAGACCTAAAGCAGTTCGTGGATCATAGGGGCAATAGCATGCAGCTAGGGCCATCACACAGAGACAAGGGCAAAGGCAAAGTAGACTACAACCCCCCACCCAACAAGAGAGGAACCATAAACATGATTCACGGGGGAGTAGCCTCAGGTGGCCCAACTGCTAATGCAAGGGAGGTCTACGCATCAAAGCTGGGTTCAGTGCCGAGGTGGAGAAAAAGGCCAAGAGAAGGAGAAGAAATCAAGATCGAATTCTCAGAGAAGGACAAGAGCCACATCGTCTTCCCACATGATGATGCTCTAGTTATCACAATAGACATTGATAATTTTGATGTAAAGAGAATTTTGGTGGATGGGGGCAGCTCAGCTGAACTCCTAAGCTTGAGAGTCCTAGAAGAGATAGGGAAAACCAAGGCAGACATCAAACCAGTCAACTTCCCTCTAGTTGGCTTCTCAGGGGCAACAAGCTACCCCTTGGGAATGATAACCCTGCCGGTGACCATGGGCCAAGGATGGACACAGCTGAAGGTGAATGTTAATTTCCTGGTGGTTGAAAGCCTGGGAGCCTACAATGGGATCCTAGGAAGGACAACCATAAACCCATATGAAATCGTGCCATCCACTGTACACCAGAAGCTGAAGTACATCACTGAGAATGGAGTCGGAGAAGTCCTGGGTGATCAGCGCACCGCAAGGCAGTGCTACGTCAACTCCATGAGACGTGGATCGCACGGGACAGACACAGTGGCTGTGGTCATGGTTGGAGCCAACCAAGATAGAAAGAAGAGGAGAAGGAGGCAAAGGCAGGGAAAGATGAAGAATGGAGTGGTACTCCGTTTGAGCAGACAGTTTTTTCAAACAGTGCCTAAGAGGAGACACAGGAGCAAGGCTGTGAAGGTGACAGCAATACCTTGGCAGCCAGACACCAAAGAGGGGAAGAGAACAAGGAACTCCATCTTAAGAGGCTTCCGTCACATCGATGATATCAAGCAAATGCCGCAGGAGTCAATATCAAGCTATTTCCAGAGATTCTCCAGTTATGGTGCCAACATGGACATCACAAGAGGAGAAACCGTCAGAGCATTTATTAGAAACATGCATCCAAACTCATTCGAGGCCTATGGAGGCTCTATGAGAGGGTCATGACGAGCACGATGAGGGAGCTCAAGGAAAGGCTGGACAAAGCATTTGCAAGGGAAATGGAGCAGCTTGATGAAGTCCTGGAGAAGGAAAGAAAGACTGACACACTGGGAGGAGGTGTAAACTTCACATTCACACCCCTTACAGTGAGCATAGAAGAAATTTTCCACAAGCACCTCAAGCAGGAACTACCCACATGCAGGGAGGAGGGCAAGGCCTCCCTAGGAAGGGATGCACATGGATGGTGTGAGTACCATGGGACCTGGGGGCATCAAACCAACAACTGCATGGTGCTGAAGATAGAAGTGGAGGAAATGATCCACAAGGGAGGCCTGAAGGAGTACGTGGCAACAGACAAAGTGACCACCCCATATCCTTAGTTTCATATCTAGCACTTTACATGTTCAAGCTTTCCAAGTTTTTAAAACAACTTTTGAGAAGGAGAACTCACGAAGCTCCTCCAACTCTACAACTATCTTTATTTTCCTCCAAAGGGTGTCTTGACCCACCCAAGGCACCCCACATGTACAGAAAACATGAGCACTCTTAAAAGAGTAAGTTTTCCTTCAAAGGCATTTTCCAATGAATGTGGTGATATAATCATGATGTTATCCTTACACAGATATGACTTCAAGTCGACAACAGTCTCGACGCCCCCAAGAGCGTATCTTGAGAGTAGTATTCATACTACGACCTTCGACGCCCCCAAGAGCGTATCTTGAGAGTAGTATCCATACTACGACCTTCGACGCCCCCAAGAGCGTATCTTGAGAGTAGTATTCATACTACGACCCTCGACGCCCCCAAGAGCGTATCTTGAGAGTGGTTTCCAAAAACCACGAACTTTGACGCCCCCAAGAGCGTATCTTGAGAGTAGTGTTCATACTACGAACTTCGACGCCCCCAAGAGCGTATCTTGAGAGTAGTTATTACACTACGACCTTCGACGCACCAAGAGCGTATCTTGAGAGTGGTTTCCAAAAACTACGAATTTCGACGCCCCCAGGAGCGTATCTTGAGGTAGATTTGCAACCTACCAGATTCGACGCCACCAAGAGCGTATCTTGAGGTAGAAAAAACACTACCAGATTCGACGCCCCCAAGAGCGTATCTTGAGGTAGATTTCAAACTACCAGCTTCGACGCCCACCAGGAGTGTATCTTTTGTCTAACCTGCGCCCTCCGGGAGCCTATCCCGTGAAACGTTAAGTGCCCTCCGAGAGCCTGTCTCGTGAACAATCTTCGACGCCAACCAGGAGCGTATCTTTGGTCTAACCTGCGCCCTCCGGGAGCCTATCCTGTGAAACGTTAAGTGCCCTCCGAGAGCCTGTCTCGTGAACAATCTTCGACGCCAACCAGGAGCGTATCTTTGGTCTAACCTGCGCCCTCCGGGAGCCTATCCTGTGAAACGTTAAGTGCCCTCCGAGAGCCTGTCTCGTGAACAGTCTTCGACGCCAACCAGGAGCGTATTTTTGGTCTAACCTGCGCCCTCCGGGAGCCTATCCTGTGAAACGTTAAGTGCCCTCCGAGAGCCTGTCTCGCGAATAGTTTCGACGCCAACCAAGAGCGTATCTTTGGTTTAACCTATGCCCTCCGGGAGCCTATCCTGCGAAACGTTAAGTGCCCTCCGAGAGCCTGTCTCGTGATCAGATTCGACCCCCACCAAGAGCGTATCTTTGGTCTAACAGTACCATGTATACCATTTAAAGGGTATCAGAAGAGATCATGACACCATGCTCAGAAAGATCCAATGTGAAAGTAATCTCAAAGTAAAGATATATGAAGAACACATAATGTTTTTTCTTGATGAAATAGCAGATATGATATGAAGGAAAACAAGAAAGAAGGATAAGTAAAGGAGACACACCAAGGGAAGGGTCCATAACCAAAGAGCCATACACAAAGCACAGGGAGATATCATGAGAAGAGATATAAGCACACGGCCATGTATACAACGAGTAGAGACAAGTGTATCAAACAAAGATGGCAACACTAAGAAAGGTGGAGTTTTAAACTCTAAAGACAACCACAACTCACAAACACACGAGACCACTACAAGAAATAAAGGTACTATTCCTTCATCTTCGCAATATGCTTAATAGCAAAGTCTGACAAATCACCAAGTCGAGAGAAAGGAAAGTCAGGAGCAATCACGTAAATACGTTCGAGAATCTCCTTCAAAGAAATACGTTTCGCCACAGAGCAGCGAACGTCGATAGCAGCCTGATAAGCGGAAGAAGCCTTATACTCAGCAATGGCACACTCCTTCGCTTCCATACGAAACATTTCCTCCAAAGAACCTAACTCAGCAGCTCGGAGTGCCTCGTCACGATAAGACCTTTGTCTCAAGGCCTCAACCTCTTCATTGAGAAGAGCAATGCGACCCTCCAAGTCTCGGCACCGCAAATCGGTAATGCGACTATGCTCCAAACAGCTAACAAGCTTGGAGTTAAGGGAGACACAAATGTCCTCGTACACCTTTCTCTCCTCAGCAAGGTCAATAGCAAGGGAAGATAAATTAACAAGGTCGGCCATACCCTGCAACAAAAACAAAGGATGAGACAAATAACGCACGGAAAAGAAATATGCTAAAGGATAACACGGTTAACAAAAATTACAGGAGCATAGCGAGCCAACACATCACGAGCCAATTCATAAGTTGCCTCCGACCCTTTAGACAGGGACACACGATCGGCAGGAGGAACAGCAGACTGCAGAACACGAACTCCAACCTCAGGAGTTTGCAAAGAAGATTGATTGTCAAAACGAGCCCCACGCCCATAATAAGGCGCCCACTCAGACCCAACAATTCCATCAACAGGTGGACGAGACAGCTCCTTCCGACTCAGACGCGGAAGACGAAGTCTACCTATAACAAAGCACAAAGTAAAAACCAATGTACACTAAGGAAACTCAGATGCTCAAGGACTCACCAAACAAGGAAGAAGGAAAAGATGGCTCCCGGACCTTCTATTGGGGGGCATCAATACAGAAAGAAGATGGCACCCTAACATCACCACTCTTACCTCCAACTAGAGGACACTTCCCCACACCATAGAAAACCGATCTTTTCGCAATCGAAGGTCCGGTCCCAGAATTAACCACTCCCACACGTACTGGCCTCTTACTCCTCATCAATCACCAGAAAGTTCTGCTGAAAAAAAAAAAAAAAAAAAAAAAAAACAGGCTTAGCCCAAGGAAAACAGAAAGCGAACAGTGGACAAGAGATACAAACTCATTTCCCTAAAATGATGGATACAAAGCCAAAAGACAAGAATAGAAAGACGACAAGAAAAACCCCACCAGCCAACAGGCAGAGGCAGGGGGCAGGGGGAGATAGTCACCACCCCCAGCATAAGAAGACCCCACCAGCCAACAGGCAGAGGCAGGGGGCAGAGGGAGATAGTCACCACCCCCAACATAAGAAGACCCCACCAGCCAACAGGCAGAGGCAGGGGGCAGGGGGAGATAGTCACCACCCCCAGCATAAGAAGACCCCACCAGCCAACAGGCAGAGGCAGGGGGCAAGGGGAGATAGTCACCACCCCCAGCATAAAGAAACCCCATCAGCCAACAGGCAGAGGCAGGGGGACATAGGGAGATAGTTACAACCCCCAGCATAGAGAGACCCCACTAGCCAACAAGCAGAGACAGGGGGCAAAAGGAGATAATTATAATCCCAATATAGAAGACTTCGCCTGCCAGTAAGCGGAAACATGAGGGAAAAAAGATGGAAAAATGACGAATCAAACAGGACTATATTACCATGAAGACATACAAATCAAGAACGAAACAAGTAAGGAAACGATTGAAGGAGAAGCGGGATTAAGTCCCTCAAGAGCAATGCTTACACAAAAAGAAAAAACACGTACCTCAATGCGACGCGCGCCCCGAGAAGTAAGCCTGACCAAAAATCCCACCGTCGAAAAGAAAAGAAGAGAAAAGGACAACGAGAATGAGGTAAACACTCACCCTTTTATAGTATAAAGGATTAGGGTTTTTCCAAAGTCGCCGAATCAACACCGTTAATTTTTAGAAGGGAAAATTTCAAGGGACAGATTCAAAAACTAGTCCCCATTAACCACGATTAAACTCATACTCACCATAGTTAACATCCCATAGGTTTATTTTCTAGTATTTCATACTTAGGAAACTTTTTTGGTCAAAATTGAATTTTTCCTCACGTAGGTAGAATCCCGGCACGAATTTGAAGCGTAAGTTACTTAATTGCATTCGTATTGCGCCCTTATGCGAGTGTAAATTTTTTAAGTATACGCCGGTAGCAAAGATAGGTTTATTACTCCTACCTCAGACGGACGCGTGCTTAGGCACACGTCCGCACTACTCTAACATTTACAACTCCTCTATCTCATAAGACAGGGGACAGGATCGGAGACACGCATCCGTGGATAAGCAAACACTCAAATGAAAGGTAAAACCCCGGTTTCAAATTGCGCGTATCATACCATCCTGAAATAGAGTCAATCAAGGGTTAGGCCATTGGTTGACTTGGGGGCATGTGATGGATATACGCCCAATCTGAACCCGTTGACTTCCAAACCGTTGTATTTTTATCATCCCATTAACGATTGTAAATCGAAACTTCAAACCCGAACACTTCGCGAAAACATCAACGGCTCGGACGAGGCCGGAGCGCTCGCCCGGCCGAGGCAAACTCACCTAGGTGAGGTTGGGTGGCCACACCCGACCTCCCCTAGGAGAGATCGGGTCAGCCAACCCGATCTCTCCTAGGGGAGATCGGGTGGACCAACCCGATCTCTCCTAGGAGAGATCGGGTCGGCCAACCCGATCTCTCCTAGGAGGGATGGGGTTGGCCAACCCCATCCTCCCTAGGAGGGGTTGGGTGCCCTCACCCAACCCCTACCCTTGGGGGTCGGAATTCTCCTCCCCCAAGGGCCCTTGCGCCATTTTCAGGACACCCACACTCGGTTCACGTCGCCTACCTTCTCCGTATCCTAAGGTCTTAATTATGCGCTTAAAGGTTAATTAATTGTGTTTAGAGGTTAACGATGTCATTAAGCCACCTTAATGACACCGTTGCCTATAAATACCCCACCTTCACAACTCATCAGGGGAGCTGGGCAATTTGGATTATTTTGCTCTGACATCTCTCTAGTTTATCTCTCTAAAAACGATACTGACTTAGGCATCAGAGGGGTTCACCAGGCACCACCCCCCCCTCTCTGTGTCTGGTACTGCCCCTTCTGCAGGAAGGAAGGAAGGAAGGAAGGAAGGAAGGAAGGAAGCAAGGCAAAGCAGGGCAACCCGAGAGTATCAGATCATTCGCATCTCCAATGAGGAACGGGATTTGAGCCGATCATCCGTTGACCCAGATCTCAGAACCTAACAGCCATCGTACTCCTTGATCGTAGGGATACCCAGTCCTGGCGGGGCGAGGGTGTCTATGAGTCGAGGAACGAAGGGATGGGTGGACCGATCCCTCAGCTCCGACACCAGCGGCTTCTGCTCTCCCATGCAGATGTTCACGATCTTCACCACCTGATCGGGGGTGATGGGACCGTTAAGGGGGATGGTCCTGTGTTGCACTGGTCCTGGCCCATCGACCACGAATCGTTCTGGTTGGGTGGACTCCCTACTCCTGCCCAGGTTTCGGCGCTGAACCTCCCGAACATTCTGAACCGCCGCTGGCGGGGGCGCTTCCTCTTCTAGCGGAGGCATCTCCTCTTGCCTCCTTGCAGCCTCTCTCCGATCTAAGAAGGCCTCCACAGCTGCCAAAAACATTGGCATGGCTTCCGCCACAGCCCTCGTCATGTCCGCAGCTGGAGGAGCCACCTGCTCCCTATTCCCCTGGTGTTGAGCAGCAGTATCTTCAGGAGCTTCATTATGCCCCCCTGTCCGAGAGACCTCCGCGGGGAGATTCTGGTCCTCAGCATGCTCTGGTGGTGAATTCAGAGTCGTCGCAGCAGGATGACGGGAACCACCAGATTGTCTTTGTCTTCTTTCCTTGCCAGCCACCATTGAACGAGTAGAAGGCATATCAGCTTTTTGTTACGTTCCCTCAGACGGCGCCAATGTTGGATCACGATGGAACTTCGGTACGATCTTTGACGGCGATCCTAGCTCCTTCGCTCCACGTAATCCTGCAAGAGGGGATAGACCGGGCGGTGACCCAGAATCCCTCTCCGATGCTTAAATGAGTATCTTGTGTGGACTGGCAAGCAGTAATCTCAAGTAACGTATCTCAAAAAACGTAATTGATCTGAGGTGACCTCTGCTCTTTTATAGGCGGAGAGGTACCTCAGTTACCTGGTGAACCGTTGAGTGGTTATCCCGTATCCCGCGTATCTCGTGCCCGATCCCGCCTATCTAGGCCATGATCTCGCTTATCTCGGCCACGCCCCGCGTATCTCGGCCACGCTCCGCGTATCTTAACTACGCTCCGCGTATCTCGGCCACGCCCCGCGTATCTCGGCCTTAACCTCTGATGGCAAGTCCCGACTAACATCGGGGACTCCAGAGTTATCTCGTTGTGTCACCGCTCGGGCCCCCTCGTCATCGTGACAGGGCCAATCGTTCTCAGGGATTCGTCATCGGGGCCTACTTAAAGGCTTCTCATCGGGAGCTTCCAGCTCACCTATCGGAACCGACTCTGTCGGGACCTTTTATCATCGGGACTCCCTACGTCGGGACCCTTCACCTGGGTCATCTTGACCTTCATTTGGGGCCCAGTGGGCCTGTTCGCCGTTTGCTCGCCGTTAAAGGGCCTGACGGCCATAGCGGAACCCATCAATAACTAGCATATAATATACACAAAAGTTTACTATTACTCGAAGAAAGTTACAAAACACAAATCTTAAGACAAGATCTAAAAACCTATAGTAAAAAGCTCATCACTTGTACAAGAGAATACAATGAACCAATAGTATCATAAACATAAATTAACTGCTATATGACTTCAAGAGCTCCTCACTCATTCATGTCATCAGAAACAGTCTCCAACCTACAATAAACATAAACATCCACAGTAGAAGTAATAGATAAACTATGTCCATCAATCAGTTTGTATAACATATAAGCAACAACTCTTTGTATGTTTCTTACCTGATAAGGAACAATAATGATTCAAGATTCTGTGAACAAGTAATTGGTCACAAATAGAACCATTACTTTGTTTGTTTGATCCTAACAAACTTAGGATACTGACCATGCATGCGGATGAATCTTAATAAGTAACTTTCTAAGTCATCCATCATCAAGTTGCCCATAAAATTAAGTCTCTCTTCATCAATTTAGCTCTGCATCTGATATGCATATATTTACTATCAAGGAATTCAAACTCCACAAGTTAGCCATTGGACTATACATATTTAACTAACAATTAAAGTTCTTAATGTAAGAAAAATATAAGATGGTGTGAGTTCAAAGTTGTAACTACTTGACGATATACAGAAAATAGCAGAGCCTACCTTGGTTTTTTTTTTTCAATCTTTACTTGTTTTCAACACTCCAAGCTAAAGAAGGGGCTAGTTCCCTGTTTTGAAGGGCCTCAATCACTCGATTTTCTTCTTGAAACACTTCTAGATCAACAAGATCCTAATCCAAATAGTTCAGCCATGCAAATGAATTAAGAATATATGTACCAAGACAAAAATAAAAGGTTTCATATGGAAGATGGCTGTGAAAGAGTTCACATTATCGTTGTTTTCAATCCAATAGATCAGTCTTTTAAAACGACTTTAATCGCAAATTACCGGAATGGGAATTTTAAAATAAGCATACCCAATCTTGACTTTCCCAAATGCCCTTTTTTGTTTTGGAAAATCATTTCGATGAATTCACTCAGGCATACATAATTCCACTATCCATGTAAATTATCATATGCCAGTAACATTCATCATACACACCACACACATGCTTATGCGTCCTGCGTCTAATGTTCCGAGGAACTCATGCTTGCATTCATAATTCTACTTACAAGTAAATTATCAAATGTAACTTCATCCTCAACATTCTAGCATACGTGTCAAACATGTAAAATTCACATCAATCATACATATTTGGCGACTGGTTTTTGGTTTTAAAATAATTTTAAACATTAGGGGCTGATTTGCAATTCATGCTTTTATTCAATTACGCAACATTCTAGACATGAATCCTAGGCATTTACAACCATCACAGCATGTCTATCCTAGTGCGCATTCCATATATTTAACCAGGGCTCCGCCCACAACATGCAATTTCCAGCTAGCTTGACTATGTCAAGACAACATTTCTAATCATGCATCAATATATATATTGAATAATAAACAATTGCAATTCAGCCCTCTAATTAATCCAGTCCCAAAAACATGTATCTCCGAGATCCATCCCCATAATCGAAACAAGGCATAAATGTTAGCAACCCTATGAGCACTGTGTAGTCCATTTCGAGGTTCAAAAACATTTGGATTTTAAAACTTGACCTCCCTATTTTAACTGACTTGTTCGGTTTGGAAAACATTTTTCGGTTCAGTCAATTCCAGTACGTTTTGGTCTGATTCGGTTCGGTTCAGAAAATCCGGTTTGGTCTGGTCCGGAAAATCTGGTTCGGTTCGGTCTGGAAAAATCCGGTTCGTTCGGTTTTTAATTTTAAAATCTGGTTAGGTCCAAACCGGTCCAAGAAAATAGGGTTTGGTTCGGCTCAACATTCAAAACCGGTTTTGTTAGATCCACTTAATTACCCCGGTCCGACCTAACCCGAAAAGGTCGAACCGATTGAGAAAATCCGGTTCGGTTTTATTTCGTCCCGGTTTAACATATTGGACCGGCCCAATAATTAAAATTTAAAAGTTTGGGCCGAAATGCTTACTTGTGGCCCAAGTTGGGTTTTAAAGTCCAAAAAATATTTAACTTGACCACTAAGTTACATTAATTATATAAAATAATTTCCAATATTAAAAAAAAAAATATATATATATATATATATATATCAGACCAAACACAAACATATATATATTTATTGCTAAGATTCTATCTATAAGAATAAATCAATCATCAATATATATATATAATTTGGTTCAATATATAATATATATATATATTTATTTACTGTCAATATCTTAAATAGGGTAACAAATATACTGACAATATATTTTCTCAATCTTTTAGGTAACTAAATCTATTAATAATATCTATAACCCTATTTAAATATTTAGATATATTGACAGTGTTATATATTTCTATATATTAATGTGAATTTATCCTAATGTACTCAATTATAGATATATTGTTACCTAGTTTAAAAATTAAAATACGCTAAAAAATATAATTTTTAAATCTGGCCTAAATTTTATCCTTGGTGACTAAGAATTTAAAAAATTTACCTTGTAAATTCAATAGGATATTCGGCCATAAACATGAAATTGGGAACACGTGGTCAAATTTTAAGTTCAAATTTTAATAAAATCTACAATCCAATGTTTGATTTTGATAAATATTACAATTTTCTTGAAGATCATGAACATCAAACTTACCAAAAACATGAAAATTTCGGACCTATTATAAACCCTTAAATATTCAAAAAAAATTATCTTTTTACTTTAAAATTTTCGGTCCAAAATAAAAAATTTCAAGAACACCAATTTATCAAAATCATGAACTCCTAACACAGGCTCTGATACCACTGTTAGATTACGGGGATTAATCTTTACGGAAACTTAAACATGGTATGTGCTAGTAATATCAATTACGCAATGGAAAGTTTACACATACCTCAAGAGTAACCGTAGTCCAAGATCCTTGCTAGAGGGAGTTTGCGATCCTCTGGTTGGAACACGTAGAAGTCCTTGTGAAAGAAGCCCTACGCGGTATAAGCTGCACAGCAAAGTCACTGGTCGATTCTTGGCACAGAGACAGATCTCTGGAGAGTTTGCTCGAAAGCAATTTGGCACACCCTTGGTGAGTTTCTTGTTTCGGCCGAACCTTGTAGTGTGGGAGGAGTTTTTTTTTTTTTTTTCTAAGACTCTCTTGTGAGGTAATTATGATTTTTAACCCTAAAATTTCCCTAACACCTCTTATTTATAGGAGGAGTAAAGTGGACAAAAGTCGGTCGGCCTATGTATTTGGGTTTTGGGTCTAGCCAATTATCCTAATGTGACATTTACCCAAGTTTATTAGGTAAACTATACATGTTATGGGCTACCAATTACGGCGCCCATCACCATATGCTTACAAATTCCACCTACCATGTGTGGAATTCATACGCGTCCCCGAACGAAGCCGTATATCCGTTTTACAGTGAGGTCTAAACCGGTCAGTGGTAACCAAATGGCATCTCCCGTTGAAATCAAGCACAAATGCCAGATGGAGGCAAAAGTCGGAATATGGAGCAGGTCCATTCACATATGGAGCAAATTGCCATTAAAGATGTCGAGCACCTAGGTAAGAGAAGTTGTGATCAATTTTCTCCCTGAAATTTGAGTTTTTCCTTACTCATTGTTCAGCTCGGATGATCATCCAAATGAAAGCCTATGAAGAGCACATCTCGTGCACGGCCCTTTGCTCGTCGACAATTCTTGTGCCAGCTATCGAATTTATCCCAGATACCTCGGGCGATATCTATGCCCAAATTTACCTTCTACGGACTACTTTGCCAAACTCGACACCATCCATGTGTGTTCATTAACCAGGTCATTTATCCTGCATGTGATGAGCCTAACCCGATAGGTGCTAGCCATGGGGCATCCCTAGACGAGATTGAGCAATAACCAAAGCACTCGAGAAGCCTAGAGAAGAAATCACTGTCTACGTCATCCATTGGTCGTAAGGTCCATACGGCGTCGACACGTCCGACGAATTTTGACTCAATCAACTGAGTCCCTCTCTAGAAGATGTTTTGAATTATAAATTTTCAATCTGCCACTAGGGGCATGTACATAGTTGTTGTTGATTATTTTGGTTAAATATTTTTTTGGGAAAAGTATGTAAAACATGCAACATGTTTGAAAAAAATGGTTTTATGGACCAATATGTTTTAAAACGTACAACATGTTTGAAAAAGATGGTTCTATGGACCCAAAATAATTTAAAATGTACAACAAGCTTACAAAAGATGGTAAAGTTACGTATCGTCCACTAGTCTCATTAAGTGAACACGTGCGGATCACGTTTTATTTTTTTTAAAAAAATATATTATTATTATCTACATCCACCCACTAATAATCATTGTTATGTATAAATTAATTTTTTGTTTTAATTATTGATATTTTTTTCTAAAAATGTGTTCCGCATGTGTCCACTTAATGAGACTATTGATAACAAGTTGACGGTATGTCATTTTAACATCTTTTGTAAGCTTATTGTACATTTTAATACATATTGGTCCATAAAACCATCTTTTTCAAACATGTTGTACATTTTAAAACATATTGGTCCATAAAACCATCTTTTTCAAACATGTTGCATGTTTTACATACTTTTCCCTTTTTTTTTTTTTTTAAAGTAAAAAAAAAAATTCATTTTTCTTTAGGGTCACAGCCACCCTTCAAATGGCTATAGATAAAAGGCACTCCCGCAACATCAAAAGTGGGAAATAAGTGAAATTTCCACAGCCACCCTCCTAAAGGCTACATATAAAAAAGTGATCCCGCGAACCATGTGAGGGCGGGAGAATAAAAAAGGGCCACAGCCACCCTTAAAATGTCTACACAAAAAGAGTGATCCCGCGAACCCGGTGAGGGCAGAAAAATAAATGAAAGGGTCACAGTCGTCCCTCTAAACGCTCCCGAAACATCGATTACGAGTATTAATTGAAAGGGCCACAACCACCCTCAAAATGGTTACATAAAAAAAGTGTTTCTCGAATCAGAGACGAGGAATAAAGGGCCATAGCCACCTTCTAAATGGCTACAATCAAAAGAGCTCCCACAACATTGAATACGGTGAGAAAAGGGTCACAGCCACCCTCCAAACGGCTAAAAATACTCCTGCATCGAGGCGGAAAATAAAGTACGGTCACAGCCACCGTTTAATCCGCTACCAAATAAAGACTGCTTCCGCTAGGTTGAAAACCCGAAAGGGCGGCCTAGTCAAAATCAGGAAATGAGAGGCATGGTTGCAAGTTCAGAAATTGCAGTCATGGCAAAAGGAGAGAAAATAAAAACTGAGGGGCATGGTCGGAAAGGAGAGAATAAAGGAGAAATTCTCAAAAAAAAAAAAAAAAAAAAAAAAGGAAAAAAGAAAAAAGTGAAAGATGTCGCTAATTGTCGCACAATGCGCAATTTAGGCAAAAATTAGGGACAAACATTTGTGCGCCTGTGTATTATCTACGGTACAACGTTTTCCAAGTCAACTTCACGGCAAGTGGGACGGTTACAATCTGCTCTCGCGAGTCACCATTCAAGGATGAGTAGGACTGTTACAGTCTGTTCCTACAAGTCAACTTCACGGTAGCGGAACGGTTACAGTCTGCTCTCGCGAGTCACCATTCAAGGATGAGTAGGACTGTTACAGTCTGTTCCTACAAGTCACAAATCGACAATCAGGATTTGAAGTTTTCCAGCTTTCTGAGAGTAACAACCCGACGAACGAAGCTTTAGTATTCAGTCTTCGTAAGTCACGCCACAAGAGGCACTTCTCCAACAAACGGCAACAGGGGCACTACCGCCAACAGGGGCACCATCACCAACAGAGCACGCCAACAGGGGAACCACACG
Source organism: Clarkia xantiana subsp. parviflora (assembly GCA_036873135.1). NCBI lineage: Eukaryota > Viridiplantae > Streptophyta > Magnoliopsida > Myrtales > Onagraceae > Clarkia > Clarkia xantiana. The sequence goes on along the minus strand of JAPTYO010000013.1, from coordinate 9,110,838 downwards.
CCAACAGGGATACGCCAACGGAGGCACTGCCAACAGGGGCACCGCCGACCGAGACTTTACTTTGCTGCACTACCAATGAAGGCATCGCCAACAGGGGCACCGCCGACAGAGGTTTTATTTTCTGCACCGCCGACAGGGGCACGCCAACGGACACACCGCCAACAGGGGCACCGCCGACCGAGGCTTTACTTTTCCGCACGCCACTGGAGGCTTTACTTTCTGTACCGCCAATGGAGGCACCGTCAACCGAGGCTTTACTTTTCCGCACGCCACTGGAGGCTTTACGTTCTGCACCGCCAACGGAGGCACCGTCAAAAGGGGCACCGCCGACCAAGGCTTTACTTTTCCGGACGCCACTGGAGGCCTTACTTTTCCGCTCTACCAATGGAGGCACTGCCAACAGGGGAACCGCCGACGGAGGTTCTACTTTATACACCGCCAACAGGGGCACGCTAATGGAGGCACCGCCAACAGGGGCACTGCCGACAAAGATTCTATTTTTTCGCACCGTCCGATATAAGCCAGGAGTTCCCTTGAAGATTCAAAGACTCAAAAGGATATATATTTCCCAACCAAAATTATTGATTACTCGTCTTTGGACAAATCACCTCGAACATGTTCTACGGGAATTCGCCCAAAGTGGGGCAAGCTGTAAACACCTAATTTTGGTCCACGCGTAGCACGTTCAAAATGTCATATGTGACGTGTTAAAAAATGAAGTATTTAAATATGGAAGGTCGCAAAGTTTCTAGAGATAGGAATGACTTAAAATAGGATAGAGTATATGCTTTATATATAGTAAAACATTCAGAAAATATATTATGTGTATTTATGGTGAAATACATAAATATATATGTATATTTTCGGAATATTAAATGAATATATTTTATAGATTTTAATATTCTAGTTTGGGGGTCATAATTTAGCTATAAATAGGATAATTTTACATGTAAAAAGGAAACAACATCAATAATAATACATCATATCTCGTAACCCGTGCAGACTTGTCGTCTAGTGAATTTTTTTTTTCACCATTGCCCAGACCAGCACCCCACCCCCCGGTGCCTGGCCCACCTCCGGTGGCCAGACCAACAGCCACCTCTCCATTCCTTCCACGTCGTCGCTTCGCCCGCCGGTGATCGCCACTGGATCGCCCAGCATCCGGCGCCTGACCCTCTATCTCTCTCTCTCCCTCTCTATCTCTCTCTCTCTCTCTCTCTCTCTCTCTCTCTCTCTCTCTCTCTCTCTCTCTCTCTCTCTCTCTCTCTCCTCTGTAAATTCTCATCGTCGTCCTCCCTGTCGCCGGATCTCCAGAGCCACGGTCCACTTTGCTCCGCCCGACTGAGCCGCTGCCACCTCGCCTGCGCCAGTGCTCGCTGTCCAGACGGCCCATACCCGACTCCGACTGAGGTCGTTAATGCCATCGCCATCACCGGAATCGAAGTGTTGCCTAACCGGAGTTCACCTGACTGCCGCCGGAATCGCCGTCCCTGTCCGTTGCTATCGCTGCCCTTGCCAGTTGCCGCTATCGTCGTCGTCGTCCATCCCCTTGGCAACCTTCCCCTTGCCTTGGATGGATGGAGGTCTGCGCAGGTTATTTTATTTTTTAATTTTTTTTCATTTATTATATGATATTATTATTATTTGTTTAATCTGTTTTATTATTGTTATTTTAGAATAATTAGGTTAAATTTTAATTTAACTATGGACAAATAAATCTAGTATAATGTTGAAATGTTGTCTATTCTTTTTTATTTTTTATAGTACATGTTATATTAGTAGATCTAATTTAACGTTAATAGTTTAAATTTGATTAGTTTAGATAAATGGTTAATTATGTATTATAACCGTTAATATTATTAGATTTTTACTGTTGTTCATGTTTAGAATTGATTTATAATTGATTAACAATAGGCAAATTAAGTGAATTGAGTACCAAAAAGGTGTAGTTAAAAATTACATTTTTAATTCGTAATAGAACCCCCTGAACTTGAATTTCTGATCTTAGACTGATTTTATACCTAGGTGTTTAATTCGTTATTCGCTTAGGGGATTTATGATTCTAGTTAGCCTTAATTAACTAGTGGTGACTCTTTTCAAATTTGCACGTTTTCAAAACGTTATCACCTTAGATCTGATTTTAGGTCTGACAGTCGACGTTCAAGGTTTTCAAAGACCGGCGACCAGTCAAACTCCAAACTCCCCGTCTTAAGGCAAGAGTCGAGTTGACAACCAAGTATTATTGGAAACCCGACTTGCCGCCTTAGAGAAAATCCTTCATCTTAAGGAAGGGACGGGTGGCGACCTACTTCAACTAGCAGAAGGAAACTTTCCTAGTTAAGGAAAGGTGAGGTGGCGACCTGCTTGTCACCTGCTGACACCGACTTAGGATAGAAACCCTCCCAAGAGGGTAGCCTCCATTAAAGTCGGTACACTTCCCCTATAAATAGGGGGATACTTTCATTATTTACCTACATTCAGATACTTCTTAAAGTATTATCTTATATTCCATTACTGACTTAAGCTTTGGAGTGGAATCAGAGGCCATACCCACCCCTTTTCATGTCCTCTCCTTTCATAAAGCACCTAAAGGAAACTAAGTCACCCCAAGGTCGACACAGATACCTAAAGGAGCTAGCCACAGGCGAGATCTCGAAGTCCATTACCAGAAGTTCAAGCCACGTCATTTTTATCTCAACATGGGTGACCAAGGCTCATATTTATAGGTAACCTTGGACTCTAACCCGGTTTTGAATGGTCCAACGCCGGTTTAGTGTAAAATTTGAACCAGGCGTGGACGAGCGTAAATTCAACGTCGGGAAGCCTTAAACATGTTGTGTATATATAAGGGTTTGCGCGTCTTCGCGGGGAGCAATCCGGACAGGTTTTTTTGTCCAGGACACGCGCGTACGTGTCCCGAACCGTTTTAAACTCGCGGGTGAATAATTCGGAACCATTGGTGGGTTTGACGTGTAAACGAAGACCGAATAGTATAAAACGAACCCGAATCGGACGTATACCCATCATTTTCCCCTGAGTCAAGTAGTGGCTTGGCCCTTGCTTGACTTTATTTTCGATAGAGTATACGTTCGATTTAAGTTCGGGTGTTACCTTGGCGTGGAGTTACTGTCCGTTGGCGCGTGGGCCTCGACATCGCGTGTCCCGTCTCCTTTTTATAGTGAGCAACTATATCTGTTGACATGGTTAGTGCAGCGAGTATACGTATGCAATGTATACACATATAACAATATGAATCTATATATTCATCATGGATGTATACACTATCATGTGTGCAAGAAAAGTATACGCGCGTGTGTGAGCAAACGCGCGACGTGTGACGTCATGAAATTAAACATGTAGATATAGGTATACGTATATGAAACGACATGGATATTAATATACATATGCCAGGATTACAATAATAAACACGTGACATGGATATGTGGACGCGTGTATATGTGTAGACGTGTTCTCGTATGCGCGGGTATGTGAGTATATGTCAGAGAATTCCCCCAAAAGAGTTAGAAAACATATGGAGAGGGTAGGGTATTGCCCACATGTGTATATAAAGGATAGAGTATGTAAACCTCCTCTCAATTTGCTTCCACATTTTAAAGTTGTCTTCTCCATTTTCTTGGAGAGTAAGTAGCTTAACACCCAAGCCACTCATCCCTAAATCCATCCATCAACGGCCGGCCACCCTTCATCAGTTGACCCAGCTCGTGGCGGCAGGACGGGCGACGGAAACATGCGGGGCGGCTGGTGTGGCGGACGACAACGGACGGCGGACGGAATGGCGACGTGATTTCCGGCAGCCAAAAAAGGGTGTTCGACCTCGTTTTTCGTGGTGATTCGGTTTTTTGAGGTTGATTGGAATCATTTCCAGGTATGATGATGTATTTTTTTTGCATCAATTTGGCTAATCCTTGTCTTGATTGAAACTTGATTATCCATGCCCACCAAGTGTTTGATAAAATTCCTAGCATAGTTTAGCATAGAAAAAAGAGCATGAAAATGTCTAAGTGTTTTAGCTCTAGTATGCATAGAGTAGGAGTGTTACTTCCCATGTTGATTGTCATCCTTGGTTGATGGATATGTTGTCGTGACATGTTCATATATATTTTGGTAGTATAATGATGCTTGTAGCTATAGTTGAGCTTTATATCTCCCAAGATGTGTGTGTATGTATGTATCCATATCCTACACATGTTAGATAAACATATACATATAGGTGTTAGCGTTATGAAGATGTTTGCACTTATTACCTTAGACATTTGCGTTAGGCCACGTATGTGGGGGTATATACATGTAAGCATATGTAGATATGCATGGGCATGCATATGTGCCTGTACGCACATGTCGTCGCATATAGACACATGTAGTCGCGCATGAATATGCATAGGTACCCACTGGTATGCAGATGCACATAGGAAAATGTAGTTTTGCGTAAGCACATGTAAATCGTACAAGTGTTGAGACAAGGCCCTTACTGATATAAAGTTGCCCTCGTAAAAAGGATGTTCGCTATGTAGTAGTTAAACACTTATAGGTTCGTAAGTATAATGTTACCCCCGAGTGGTGGACGTTCATTGCGTAGTAATAGTTAGCGCGACGGGTGTACGTGCACATGTTGAGTAGGTTGTTCTTGTACCCTTGCAGGGGTTGTAGTGCGGAGAGCTGGCACCTCCATCATTAGGACTACCATCTCGACTTGCTGGATTTATCAGGATGAGTAAGTTTCATATTCCTACTCCTTTAGTTAAACATCTTCTGATTCGGACCCTGACCCTAAGTCGGGGTCTTCGGAGTCATCTGAGTCGTAGACTGGGGATGATGTGTATTCTTCTCCTGAGTCGGAGGATAACTAAAAGTCGGGAGATTTGCTCCAAACATTTGCTGGAAATATGTTGGAGCGTGGGTATTACCAGCGTTATTTGGAGTGTTCAAGACTCTATCCCTTGGTAGACGCGGTCTTCCCCTTTGATATTATCTCTGGTGCTGTTGCGGGGATGTCTACTGTGCCTCCAGGCGAGCTATCAGCCGTGTATACCTCTCAGATTCGAGAGGGTATGTGCTTTTCTTACTGTTAGGACTTGTGCCGATTATACCGTTATTACAGGATCTCTCCCCTCGATCTTGCACCTGTCCGGATACGGTATTGGGTCTGCTTTCGGGTTTTATGGCATCACCAGTCATGGCGTTACTCGACCCTACTTTTCCGGTGTTTCTTTTGGCTTCACCGTCCGAATTCGTCTGGCTTGTGTTCTATTTCTATCCGCTTGCCTTTGATGAAAGGGAAGGATTTTGCAACCCTTGGATTGGGAGAGGTGAAGTGGGATACTAGCCTTCGTTTTGTTACTGCTGTTGATCGCTCGAAGGGACATTGGAAGAAGCATTACTTCTTTAGTAGTGATTCTGAGGTGACTTGGCCCGTCATTCGCATTACAGAGCCTGATCCCGTGCCGGCTTTTCCTTAGTTTTATGAGTCAGATAAAGCAACTATGAAGATGGTGTATCAGACGTACTTATAGCGCCATCTCTCGCGTGACAGAGCGGGAATTGCGCAGGGTTGGGATTTGCACGTCTCCTTCGGGGGTCCTTCGGTATGTTATGAGCTTTTATAACCTTATGATGTTGTGATGTAGGATGGATTCATGGAAAAACTTCGCGCTTGCAGGCGAGTACTCGGGGCGGTGCTGTTCCTCCCGTGCGAGGTGGTCGCTCAGATGTTTCTGATGTGCTCCAGAGTATGTAGCCTGGACTCTGGAAGGGGAACGCAGGTAAGTTGTGTTTTTGTAAAATCATTCTTTCTTGTCTATGTTCCGTGTCCTTGCTCTATTCTTGGTTCACTTCTTGTTTGCAGGTCGGTCCCCGCTTGTGATAGAGCGTGTTGTTGCTGCTGTTGACACTCCGCCACGGTCCAAGGCGAAGCGTCCCAACTCCGGCGTGCGGCCCTCGAGCGACCCTAAGCGCCCGAAGTCTGGAAGTGGCGAGGCGTCAAAGAATCCTTCTCTTAGCAAGGGGAAGGAAGTTGGAGGTCATGCTCGTACGCCCGTTATGTCTGCCCCCGGGTCGAGGGACCGGATGTCGGAGGAGGGGACTCCTCGCACAGGTATACTGTTTGACTTTACCTCATTTCTATACTTGTTATGAAGACAAAGCAAAACTAGTAGCCAAGGGCTACTCGCAGCAACATGGCATCGATTATGAAGAGACATTCTCTCTGATTGCCCGATTCGAAAATGTAAGAACATTTCTCGCCTTAGCTGCACAATTGAAGTGGGCTATCTATCAACTTGATGTCAAATCTGTTTTTTTAAATGGTGAATTGGAAGAGGAGGTTTATGTTGCCCAACCTGGTGGATTTGTGATAAAGGATGAAGAATCAAAAGTCTACAAGTTGAAGAAGGCTTTATACGGGTAAAACAAGCACCGTGCGCATGGTATAGTAAGATCAATTCTTACTTTCTGCAGAATGGGTTTTAAGGGAGTGAAAATGAGCACACTCTCTACGTGAGAAGTCGAGGTAATGCAGATTTTCTTGTTGTTTTGCTCTATGTTGATGATATAATTTATGTGGGTTCATCCGAGTCGATTATAACTAAATTTAGATCGAGTATGATGAGCAGCTTTGAGATGACAGATTTAGGGCTGCTGCATTATTTTGTCTGGCTCGAGGTGAAGCAAAGCGAAGATGGTATATTTGTCTCATAGAAAAAGTATGCATCAGATTTACTCGAGAGGTTCGGGATGGCGAATTGCAAAGGTGCAGCTACACCCATGAATGTGAATGAAAAGCTGCAACTCGAGGATGGTGCGGAACAAGCCGATGCACTCAAGTTCAGAAGTTTAGTTGGAGGTTTGATTTATTTGGTTTATACTAGACCTGATATTTCATTCTCCGTTGGAGTTGTTTCAAGATTTATGAGTAAGCCATCTAAGAATCATTATGGAGCTGCAAAAAGAGAATTACGTTATGTTGCTGGAACTGTGGATTTTAGAATATGGTATTCTCATGTTTCAGATTTCAGATTGTATGGCTTTACTGATAGTGATTGGGCAGGCTGCGGTGATGATCTAAAAAGCACTTCCGGACATGCTATCAGCCTCGGCTCAGGTGCAATCACATGGAGTTCGAAGAACCAAGAGTTTACGGCACTATCATCATCAGAAGCGGAGTATGTAGCTGCAGGTGCTGCAGCTCGTCAGTGTGTTTGGCTGCGAAAAATGCTGCTCGATATGCATCAAAAGCAAGAAGAAGGAAGCGTGATTTACTGTGATAACAAGTCCACCATAGCAATGACGAAAAATCCAGCATTTCACGGTAGAACGAAGCACATTGCACTTCGATATCACTTTATTCGGGAGCTAGTTGCAAATCAAGAGATTGTGCTGAAATTCTGCAAGACCGAGGAGCAAGTAGCAGATATTTTAACAAAAGCACTTACATACAAGAAGCATGCTTACTTCAGATCATAACTTGGAGTAGGCAAGTTTGAATCAAGGCGGAGTGTTGAAGATTGATTCAACTTTGGTCAAATATTATCCTAAGTTTTTGCTGCAAGTAGTTAGATAAATGTTAGGTTGTTTCTATTCTGTTGTTAGCTAGCTAATTTTGTGTTTATTAGTTAAGTATTTGCAGCAAGTTAGTTTTCTTGTAAAGCCTATAAATTGGCTTGTTCTATTCAGCAACTTGAGTAAATTTAATCAAGCAAATCTGCAGCAAGTTACGTGATTCTTTTGGTGTCCTATATTGTCTTATTCTCTTCACATATTACTTCAGTCAATTCACCAATAATTCCAGCGATCATTCGAGCATTAGATTCGTTAATTCGTCCCCTCTCCAAATGATGGACATGTTCCCAAATCTGTACCATATGAAGCTCACCTCCTTCCAAATTCTGACTTTCTGACCATGACTGAAAACTAAGACAATGCCCTTGAATTGCCCGAAGGCCCTTGATTTATGATTCTAATCACATGTTACTAAAAGTTATCTATGTAGAGTACATTTATTATGTGTCTTGATGGATATACGCCCAATTTGGACCCGTTTTAATTCAGATTATATTATTACGATAACCCCACACATGATTGTAAATCGAAACATTGACCAAAAGACATCACCCGCAGCAGAAAAAGGCCCGGACGGGAAAAATACCTGCCTAGGCCGAAGCTGGCCCAATCTCAGACCCCTGAGAACGGACCAGCTGGTCCGATCTCAAAGGCCCCGACACCGCATCCAGTCGAAGTAATGCGCCTAACCAAAGGGTGTACGCGACGTTCAAAGGACCGTCGACCCGGTCACGCATCGCGGAGACCTGTCATCGCCTTGCGCACACAACCCTTACACAAGTACCACGAACTCTCCCATGCTTATAAGGGTTTAAGCCCTTCATTATATACTAATGAGACATGCTTATAGGTTAATGACATCATTAGCCGCCTTAATCCCCCTTGAGGCCTATATATAGGGCTCAAGATTTCTCATCATACACGTTATGAAATTTTGCATATTTGAGCTCTCCTTTCTCTCTAGTTTTTCTCTCTAGAATACTGTACTTACCTTAGCATCGAAGAGGGTTCATGTAGGATTATAGGGGATAAATAATACGGAAACATAAACAAGATACATGTTCGGTAAACAGATTGCGCAACAGAATAAGGCGCAATAGCTACAATGCTTTCCGTAGTCCCAAGATCTTCTAGAGGAGTTCTCGATCCGCCAGACGGTTTCCGTAAGGGTCCTTGTTATGGAAGCCCTACGCGGATATGTCTCCACAGCAAAGCCTGTTGTCGATTCTTCTACATGGATGCATCTACGGATTAATTTGCTCAAAGCAATTTGGCACCTTCTTGGCTATAGTGAGATTCAGCCGAAACCTATGTAATAGGAAGGAGGCATTTCTTTTTGTCTCATCACAAAGGAAGAAAGCGATTAACCCTAAATTAATCCTAACACTCCCTATTTATAAGATGACCAAAGTGGATAAAAGTCCACTTTGCCCTCCTACATAATTCGGCCGGCCATAGAGTAAGGGAGGCCCAATTTTGGGCCTCTCGTGGCAATTGGGAATTTAGGCTTAGCCCAAAATTCCTAATGTGACATTACCCAATTTTCTTAGATAACTTACTCATATTAATGGACTCCTTTTTACGGCGGCCCATTATCCAAATGCCAACAGCTCACACTCGCCGTAATGGGAGGGTGCATGTTAATATGTTGTCGACCAACACATCAGCATTTGCTCTTTGATCCATCCCTGCTTCGGAATAGTTCATACGAGGTTTGCCGTACTACTCATCTATTAGAAGTGTGGTAGCGCCCACGGAACGTTGATTCGCCATGTACAATCAACCCGTGAAAACAATAATATTGTGCCGCGTTATATCCTTGGTCATTTGCCATTCTCCAATTGCCTAGTTTCCCCATAAGAACACTTCTCAAAGGCATCCGTACAAGTATTCACAACCTTTCACCTAATATCAGGTTGGTGGCCACCTAGTAAATACAAGAGTCGTAGAATTACAGGTATACTTGACCATCCCCATCGCTCATACCCTTAGTCAAACTCAACCGGTTTCCAAAGACGTGTTAACTGGGCCTTTTTATTCAGCACTGCGCTCAAACGCCGGGAAGCGAACATTGAGCTTGACCTTAGGTATGAGTTCTGAGTCCGAGAGGATACTTTGGATGCTTCTTCATAAAGCACCCGAGATCAATCACACAATCAAGGTGAAGAATTTTGTGCCCATCCGAATCTCGTGGATCCTTCCTAGCACAACCGAGTTTGACCCCGTGGTCGAACATGGCACGCGCAGTATGAAGCGCACGCCGATAGCATAACCTGAATTTACATGTTCTCAGGATTGGAAAATGTGATATGCTATTGCAGACTTGTCATCTGGCCAGAATGTGGATGTTGATGAACGAGGTTCGTGACGTTGATACGCAAAACTTGATCATGTCGTGTTACCCTGAAACCAAATGATCGATTTGCATAACAAGGTTTATCTTTTGAAATCACCACGGTTTTTAGCCAGTCATGACATGGTAGAGGTCCCCCTCTCCACCAAGACGACCGAGCCTGTCTGACGAGGCTTGGCCCAAACTCGACATGTTTTATTTTGGAGGATTGCCTCTCCTATGACTAGTTTATAGACCATAAAATAATATGTAATTAAAAAATTATGACGTCGTTAGATCATAAACTCAAATTGCAGTTTATTGTATTCAGATATTATTTTAAAACTCAAAATGTTATCATCACAACACAAGCCTCTTAAACTCTACGCAGTCCAAGCATTTTGACGTGCATTTCGAAACATCCATGCGTAAAGGTTTGTTCAATGGGTCCGCCACCATATTCTCAGAGTACAAGTATTCTAATGTGATTAATTTGTCTTCGACCATAATTTAGCATAATTATATTTTAAATAAATGTGTTTCGTCCTACTATGGTACTTAGGATTCTTAACTGCTGCAATCGATGCTTGACTGTCAGAGTATACCTTTACAGGCTTACTCCCGTCCTCGACGTCAAGCAATGCAGTTTAAGCCAGACTGATTCCTGTGCATTCTTAGAAAGGGCTACGAATTCGGATTTCATCGTAGACAGCGCGACATATGATTACTTCTTGCTCATCCATGAAATGGCGACATTAGTAAGGAGAAATACTCCTCTTGTGATGGACTTACGATCATCCGGATCGCCACCGTGGTCGGCGTCACTGAACCTAGTCAATTCTAATTTTCCACCCAAGAGAACAGTTCGTAGTCGATAGTACCTTTTAGGTATCGAATAATTCATTTCAAAGTTTTTAATGTTGGTAGCTAGGGTCTGATTGGAAACGTGCTACTAAGCCCACAGCGTAACAGATGTCTGGATGAGTGCATTGCATGGCATACATTAGAATGCCAACCAATCTAAGGTATTATGCACCTTTCATCTGTTCACGCTTAGCCTGGTCTTTTGGGCCCTCACGCTTTGACGACGCGCACGCAAACACAGCCGGCGTATCCATGGGTTTGGCATCATGTAACCTGAACCTTTTCAACAGTTTGTTGATATAGGATTCTTGAGAGAGACATAGTTTACGAGCAGCCCGATCCCTAGTAATCTTAATGCCTAGGATGTACGTGGCTTTTCCCATGTCCTTCATATCGAATATAGATGCCAGCCAAGACTTTGATTCATTCATGTAACTTACATCGTTTGCGGCAATTAGTATGTCATTCACATATAGTGTCAAGATAACATACTTAGACTCAGAGGTCATTGTGTACATGCATGGATCCTCGTGAAGACTCACGAATCCATTTCCAACGATTTTCTCGTGGAACCTGTGGTACCATTGTCGGGACAACTATTTAAGACCATAGAACGTTATTTGGAGTTTACAAACTTTACGTTCGTTTCCAAAGATTATGAAACCCTCTGGTTGCTCCATATAGATCTCTTCCTCCACGTTTCCGTGGAGGAATGAAGTCTTAACATCCATTTGGTGCAGCTCAAAATAGATGCTAGCAACCAGGGCCAAAATGGTCCGAACGGTGGTGCAATGCACAGTCGGTGAGTATGTCTCATCAAAGTCCACTCCGTGAAGTTGGGTATATCGTTTCGCAACAAGTCGAGCTTTGTACCGCTCGATATTTCCATCAGCAGTGAGTTTCAGCTTCAGAACCCACTTCGCCCCTATGGCTCTACGGTTAACAGGTAAATCAACTAAAGACCATAACGAATTGGCTTTCATAGAGGCGATCACTTACTCCATTGCTTTCCGCCATTCCTTCGCTTGAGGACCTTCCAAGGCTTGTTTAACCATTTCCGTTTCATCAACCAAAGTAAGAGTGAATAATTCACCCTCTTCGATGGGATACTTATTGGTAGAAGTTCAATGCCTTTTACTACGTCTAGGCTCGTTAGTACCATATTGAACTTGAACAACATTCCCACTAGGAATAATGCTCCTTATTGGAACAACACTCCCACTGAGAACAAGAGCGTTAATTGAACATTCACCAACAATTTTTCTTGGACGACCTCTTGGTCTCGGGATTCTACCTCCAGATGAATTCCATGATTACTCGGACCAGGAACCAAGTTGATAGTGCCAATCCCACTGTCACCGGTAGGTAGTTGGGGAATTATAGGATTTTTCATCCAATGGTTTAGCAACATGATTATCAAGTTCGACTTGATTCGCACCTACAACAACAGTGATCTTTGTGGTTGGATTGAATCCTTCCACTGGATTTATTATGAAAATCTTCTTATTCTCATTTACCATTGTCAGGCCTAAAATCTACAATTTAGGCGATACGTTTTGAAAACGTGGATTTTGAAGAGTCGCCACTAGTTAATTATAAGGCTAACTAGAAACCTAAATTACCCAGGGAATAACGAATTAAAAACCTAAGTATATAATCAGTTTGCGATCACAGTTTCAAGTTCGGAGGTTCTGCTACGAATTAAAAAAAAACTTTAATTATGCCCTTTCGGTACTCGATTAACTTAATTGCCAATTTTCTAATACTTAACCTAAACTGATTAATAAAAAAATATTAAATCAATCCTAATAAGAATGATTTTATCTAAATTACTTAATACTTGTTCCTTATTGAGGATGATGGCTTTTGAAAAAACAAATTGAACTTGAGCTGTGATTTACATAGTCGGCCACTTTTCATTAAATAAAATAAAAACAAAATCCTACTTATCACCATAATAATAAATTAATACGGTAAAGTTTTACACTTTATTATATAAGTATGTGAAACAGTGAAACTCTACCTGCGAGAAGCAGATGGATATCCAATTTCGATGTGGAGCAAGCTCGGGCGATCGGAGTCCGGGGACGGATTGACGGGTGGATGTCGAAGTCACAACGGGCGGCTGGCGAGGAGCGCGGTGAATCGAACGTCTGGAAGGGGCTCGGTTGGTCTGTTGGTGCTTTGGAGGTCCGGCGCATCAGTGGCGAAGTCATTCTCTTGATTGGTCGGTTGTCTTGCAATGGTGGACGGGACTGGGCTCGCCGGTCAGGGTGAATGGACGATCGGACCAGGTTGTAGTCGGGGAGAAGATAGTCCAGTCGTTGTTACTGAAGCAAAAAGCTACGAGTTGTTGTCATGTCCATAGAGAGACGTCCAGTTGTTCGAAGCGAGGTCGAAACGGTGCAACCGCAAGGAGATAGTTTCTGGTGACGACGGGAGCGGAAAGAGACGGAGCTAACAGACCAAGCATCGGCTGTGGTGGCTTAGTGAGGTGGCGGCGACTAGTCCTATCGTTGCTTGATCGCTCTAGTAAAAGGGAAATAGATGAAGGATGCTGGGAGTGGGACCACCAGTGACTGAGGTCTGCGTGTTGAAGGCCGAAATCAAAGTATAGTTACTGGCTAGATGGACGGAAGAGCAAGAAGTCCTTAACTAAGAAGCATACATTAATTATATACATATAATGTAGCAAATAGAGCACCCATATGGGAAGCTCTTGCACGACTCGGTAAGTCCGGGACTAAAGTTACACACTTCAGAAGTGTGTAACTGCCCCGTGCCTATATATATCCATCTATATGGATGGTTATGTAGAGTAAGACCTACAACATACAGAAACGTGAGTGATAGTGTTAGTCCGAAGTTGTCTTTGACGATCTCCTCTCGAGTCGGAGCTCCGGTGTCCGACTACCTCCTTTTTGGATCATCAACCGTGGAGACCGAGGTACGCTCCGCCTTAGTAACGTACCTCTCTGACCAGCATCCCCACCGCCGTGATTCTGAGCCGTCGCCAATGATCTACGCTTCCGCAACCGCACACCGCCGCACCGAATGCTCGGTTTTCGGCCATCACAACGTCACCGTCGTGACGATTGTTTTGTTGATAGTAAACTCCACGATTTTGAGCGTTCGTTGCTCAGATTGTTTCCTATTTGTTTGACCTTGTATCCATGAGCTTTTGGCGCTCATTCCCAAATAGTCGTGTTCGCAAGGGATATGGTCCCGAACGAACCCCGACGAAAACCGACCATGTTCGTGGCCAAATGTGGCTGTGAAACTCCCACTCGATATCACGGCGTTCGGTAGATCTAAAAGGTCCGTCCTGAGCGTGGAACATGGTTGTGCCATCTCCAGGCTAAGAGTGGCGACCATGGCCGCCCTTCCTAGCTCGAACGTAGAGAAGATAAAATTTTGGTTTTGTCGAAGGAGATGAGTTTCCGATGAGCGGTTACCCCGGACTCGCCCGAAATGTGTTCCGGAGGCGGTTATACGAGGTTGAAGATTACTAAAATAGTGAGAGTTGTGGAGATGGACGTGGGTGCGTCACTGCGTGGATGAGTTGCAGACAGTTACATGCAGTTTCTTAGACGGTGGAGAAGAAGAAGTCCTAACCAGTCTGGTTTATATGGTTCGACTGTAATTTTTAAATCTTCAGCTGGTTCTTTATTTTATTAGACAGGCGTTTTAAATCGACGTGGGCTGGATTTTTTCTCCTAAATGGGCCGTTTCAAGTTAAAAGTAAATGGCCTGATTTTAATATGGGCTGATTTTATTATTAAAAGCAAGTGGTTTTTTTTAATGCTAAATTAAAAGAAGCCCACGACATTTTATCACCGGTTGACTTTTAAGTCAACAAGTTTTGAAACCCAATTTTCTGCCCAAACATTTGAAATGTTAAAATTGATCCTCTATTTTTATAAGCAAATTTATTTGCAAAGAGGTCCATGAAACTTTTATAGATGGTGCAAGTGGCTCCTATGTAAGTTTTAAATTGGGTGCATAAGGTCCCAAATAAATTGATGAGGTGAATTTAAGAGAATTAGTTTTTCTAAATTCATGTTAGCCATCATAAATATTAAGTAGGAGCAACTGGCTCCCTTAGCAAGGGTATCTCGGTGAATTTAGTAAAATAGTTTTACTATGTGTCGGTTTAACCCCTAAACACTAGCGAGTGTTAAATTATTATGAATTTGTTCACATTAATCAATATGTGGAATTAGTTTCCCATAATTCAATATCATTTTCCACGTACGCACATGGATGTCAAGTAAGTATGCTTAATAATATTAATTAGTTTAATACTAAAGCATGCGTAAGATTTATTTAAATTTATTAGTATCATGCTTAGGGTGCTATTATTATAAATTGCATGTTGGCCCTCATAGTTTGAATGTGTTTCAACTACAAGCAAATATGTTTCGCAAAGTCTTATGAGACACGATTGTAATATTCTTTAGTTGAAATTGAGGAAATAAACTTTGTTTAAAAAGACCGAGTTTGAAGTGGAAACTTGACGCCGCGCCCTATCCTCCCCGGCCTTGGAATTACGGTTCTGTCTAGACACTGGAGTGTCAGGGACTGTCACCCAAACCCTTCGGTCCACCTGGGAATTTTCCTTTAAACGTCACTTTTGAGAATTTACATGAAGGTCCCTAAGTCTTTAAAACGGATTTTTTTGCGGGATATGTACTGCTAAATCCGTATGGGGTGCTAGAATTTAGATGTGTAAAGCATGATACTTGTTAATTTGTTTAACATCCATGTGTTAGTGAATATTTTGTGAGCATGCATGTTGTGCTTATTATGATATGATATTTATTTTGCTAAGCATGATACATTTGATATCCATGTATATGAATATTTGATATGCATGTTAGCATGATATATTGGATTGATGTCATGTCATTGCAAATCATTCACGTAAGCATGCTCGTACATGTGATGTTTGTTGTGTACTAAACATGATGCATGATGATGATCTGTTTAGAATCCATGCGTAAGTCAACACGTATTTTTTTAGACATTCATGTATTTGAAATCATGATTACATGTTGACTTGATCAATGTGATCGGAACTTGACTTGATTATTGGCTAAAATTAATTCTCGCTATGCATGTACTTTGGACGATGATTGGGAACATAGTGAACTTTTGACTCCGGGGCATGCTTACTTTAATTAATTCGGTCAATAAGAAAGTTGAGTGGAACATGTGTGTGTATGATGAACAATGATTCTTGCATGCCTTGTTGAATGATCCAGATACGGTGTTATCTCTTTTTGTGTAAAAGAATGACATCGATCCTCCTAAATATTGTCACTGAACTTAGCTGTGCGCTAATTTTGAATGGTGATAACTCTGAGGTCTGGCAGGAGAAAGTTATGTACTTGCTCCAAATGCTAGAAATTATGGAGACCATATTCAGTGACATGGAAAATCCTAAAGCAGGGAATGTGGCCCAGCAAGGTGAAACCTAAAAGTCTATGAAGTCTGAAAGTGCATAATTGCACCGCGTGTATCATTTTGTTGAGCGCACGAATGATAGTATGTTCAAGGAATTTCAAGGTTATCAGAGTGCTACGGCGTTTTGAAACGGCTTGAATAAGAAATTTAGTTTTCATCTCACATAAAGGAAATTGTTCCTGACTGTGTGATTTACCTCTTATAAGAGGCACCTTGAATACTCCCTGAAGTTACATATTTGGCATGTGGCCGATATGATAATTAATTTCTGGCACGCTGGTAATATATTCACTGAAAGGCAGAAACTCTAGGTTGTAATCAGCTCCTTACACGATACGTGGAAGCATGTGAAAATGCAGTTGTCTCACTCTAATTGGGCTACCACTCTAGAAGAAGTTGAGAGACTTCTAAAGCTAGAAGAGGAAAGGCATAAGAGTAGGAGAACTCTAGTCGAGTTGCATGTGGTGACTTCCTCCAAAAGCCAAAAAGAGACCAATGAGACAATATCGTGGTAAGAATGATGAGCTTGATGGGTCCAGTTAGAAATCAAAGATGGATGAAATTGGCGAGCGGAAACGTATGCACCATGTCCAAATGGCTAAGAAAAGTGCTATAGTTGTAGCCGATAGGTTACTGCTTAAATAAATGCACTGCTCTGAAGCGTCATGTATGTCTTGATGCTTAAACTAGTAGACTATTGAGTTTCTAGTTCGAGCAATTAGTCTTTGAGTTGTCACTCGGGATCAAGCCATGGACAAGAAGATTTGTAGTTGATCTTCGAAAATTCAACTAAATCATGATAGGTACGGAAGCTCGAGCTAAAACCGAATGAGTTGGCATCTGCAAGTTATGTCTATGAGACAATCGAGTCCACAGTGCCTTACTATTTGGTGAATTGCTGATTTCAGTCTTTGTTTCTGTTAGACCTAGTTGTTCAATTAATGTTTCCATGACATTGAGTTTGTGTATAAAAGGTCAGCTCCGGTGGATTTATTGTATATCACAGTTGCATCTAGAAATGATTTCAATATATCCAAAATTTTCCGTAAGTTTGCTAGCGACGTGACCGGAAGCCTTGTGTAGGAAACCAGAATAAGGTCAAATTAGACATCTACTAGCCCATATTTGTTGTGGGAATGCTTAAATATTTTCGTATCTTGTATATTTATTTGATATTCTACAGATGGCTAAGTGAGTCGTGTAGATGAATTGAATAGATAAAGAACTTGTGGTTCTCATATACGTTAACACGGTGGTAAGCTCATCGACTTGACTTGTAAAGATACGTCATATAAAGAAATAGTTCATTCCATTGACTATTTGTTTTGGTACTATGCAACACAATTTTTTTTCTAGAAGACGTAGGTGATACACTTATGAAGATGGTTGAGTCAGTGACAACATTGGTCCAATAATACACCGCCTATGGTAATATCCCGGTCTCTCCACAAGGAGGACCCACATTATATCGAGATGAATGTTTGTCAACTTGATCAAGTTCTTAGAAATTAGTTGCTTACCACTTCATATGAGTTATGATCCGGAAAAGGTCCGAAAGTGGGAGCAAATTTGAGCCTAAACTAATTGATGTTGAAATGAACATGTTTATCCTTATAAAGGAAAAAGTTGGTTGTGACACATTTTTGAGTTCTTGAGCTCATTGTACCAAGATAACTTCATTCGAGTGGGAGGATTTTTGCAGATGTTGAATAAGTTTCTCGTGTTGCTCGCATTCTTCATCATTAGTTGCGAATGTAGATGATCTTGGTCATGATCTTAGTTCAAGTAGGAGCAAGAACTTTCATGTTGTTACTCGAAATTAG
Organism: Clarkia xantiana subsp. parviflora; assembly: GCA_036873135.1. Classification (NCBI taxonomy): domain Eukaryota; kingdom Viridiplantae; phylum Streptophyta; class Magnoliopsida; order Myrtales; family Onagraceae; genus Clarkia; species Clarkia xantiana. The sequence continues at coordinate 9,092,778 of JAPTYO010000013.1, read as the reverse complement.
TAAATGTTATTGTTCCAGTGGGAGCGTGTACAAAAGGTTGTTAATCCTATTGGGAGCTTATGTGGCTTCTAATACCCTTTAAGGAAAATGGAGGACAAGATGGAAGACGCAAAGCGCAAATGGAACGGTGAGTTCCTAAAAGTCATGAAAATTGAGATGTGTCTCGAATAATTGCGAGTTTTGTATTTGCATATACCCAGCAACATTGATCTTGGATGTAAATATTGTCTTTGAAATATCAAGGTAGAAATCGAAGCACTTCACCATATTGTGGTATGAGAATGCAGCTTTTGGACTATGGTGGTCCGTTAGCATTCTACTTTATTCCCTCGAGGCAGTATTATTAATGATGATGTGTTAGTCATGTCAGATGTTTTAGTCACTACGGAGTAAGACTATAATTAAAACATCGACAAGATCATGTAAACTAAATGTGCTTGACCCATAGTACGTGCTGGAAGTTACGGAGTTAATCAAATGAGTACGAGACTTAGTTGATATCTGGAGGGTAAATCAATATAATCCTGGAATTTTGTTTCTAAGAGATCATTTGAGAGAATATGTTTCTTGGATGATTGATAATATTATTACCTCGATAACCTAACTCCATATAAAGTCATGACTTAGTGCGCAAAGTGTCTTAATCAAGATGAGCTAAGTCCGGCGTCTTGTGCGTGTTGTGTCATGTACTAGACCCACTAACAAATCAGGGATATGGCTCGACTTGGATTGTTGCTCAAGGATCAGATAACGATGGTTGTTGAGGCGTCGTACATATGTGTATGACAAAATAAAGTGAAGTTGATCCTAGTGGGAGTAACGACCTCCTTAGGAAAATGTTTCTTACTGACTGGCCATCAGATACTGAGAAACGAGTGCAAATTTCACTATAAGCGAACGAAGCTAGTGCTCTCGCAAAAGCAACTGAGGATTAGATTTGGTCTATAAGGTTCCTATATATATTCCGGATGATGCATATTACCGCTCCAGTGTTAGTCTACTGGTAATTGTACTGTAATATTTTCTAAAGAGGATCCTAACGATGTTTGAACATTCAATAAACCAATATAACTGTGCATAAGGCATGGTTGCATGCAAGATGGTGAATGTGAAGTGATAGTCGATGAATGTGGATAAAAGATAAGTCCGTAATGCCCTTGCATATGTGCAATTCATTGAAATTTGATCACATTGAAGACAAATGGTCTTGAACATTGTGTAAACAGCGAGGTAGCTTGCTTATTTTTCCCAGTGATCACATCACAATGTTCATTTTTATCAATACGTTTGATTTGAATACACACATGTTTACTGTGATTTCTATGTGCATTCACTCGAATTTTAAATGTATGTCGGGTAAACAAGAGGTTAGCTCTCTCACACGAGTAACCACTTCTACGTCTTAGGGGACGTTACGTCTTTCTAACAAACGGGAGCTGAGATAGGATTTTCAGCTTAAAATCGTCAAGTGGATGATTAGAGAGCTAACTGCTCGAATTCATAAGTTGCTCGTTGACATGCGGTCATCGATGATTAAAGTGGAATTTGTTTCCACGTAGTTTACCTTAGAGCCGGATGGGAGTTAGTGGACTCTTGTTCGAGTGCATGTGGCATTTGAAATGAAATCCGCACAACACTGTCTTTGAGTAAGACAAATGACATATGCTCCAGGGAAAAAGGAGAAGACTGCTATGACACACGTTTCATACCGTGTGTGCTATGCGACCACGAGTTTACACGAACACGATCTCAGCTTGTTGTAGTGTGAGACCCAGGATCCTTGGGAGGTTCCATATTGGGTACCTTCACGACTCCGATCAGAGACTTGAGACCTGACACGACGTTCTCTAGCTTAGTGTGTTTCCAAATGGCCACCTACAGATTTGGCCTGGTGGGACATGTCTAGAAAAGCGAGTCGGGTTGGTGTTGAAGTTATCGTGAGAAGAGGAATATTGTCAACGGAATCTCTTATAGGATTGTATTCATGGTGCGCACCAATCATGAATTAGTTTCGTGATTGTGAATATAAGGTATAACTAATGAGATCTTTGTAGATACCTGAATGAGGTTCGACGATCTAGGGTACAAGCATACTTCCTTATTGCAGGTTGTCCTTAATGAGATGTTGTATACTCCTAACAAATATACAACAACTAGCTCTCACAAAGTATGCTGGTCGCACGGTTGAGCCCTGTATGAAAGAAGAAGGAAATGTAGAGAGGTATATCACTATCCATGCAACTGAGCACTCTCATTATGTGTGAGTGGGAGATGTAGGAAATAGTGCACCCATATGGGGTGCTCTTGCACGGCTCGGTAAGTCCGGGACTAAAGTTACACACTTCGGAAGTGTGTAACTGCCCCGTGCCTATATATATCCATCTATATGGATGGTTATGTAGAGTAAGACCTACAACATATAGAAACGTGAGTGATAGTGTTAGTCTGAAGTTGTCTTCGACTATCTCCTCTCGAGTCAGAGCTCCGGTGCCCGACTACCTCCTCTTTGGGTCATCAACCGTGGAGACCGAGGTACGCTCCGCCTTAGTGACGTACCTCTCCGATCGGCATCCCCACCACCGTGATTTCGAGCCGTCGCCAACGATCTACGCTTCCGCAACCGCACGTCGTCGCACCGAACGAAGTAAGTATCGTCTCCGTGTTCTAACGTGTGTGTTCTAACATGTGTGTTCTAGCGTACATGTAGTTCGAACTCCTACATATAATAATATGATTTATATGCATATAACAACAATATTGAAACGAGAAAGATCAATAAATTAAACAACATATTAATCAACACTAGAGTTGCTCCAAAGTATTGGCAACACGTTTTATTATGTCGATATTTGTGTGTTTTGGTCCCCCCCTTTACATGTACCCAGACCACCAATTTATACTAATAAATGGTGACCAAGGTTTTATTCTAATCTAGGAAATAAATAAACTGATTTATTCTCATAATAAATACTAGAATTTAGTCTAATTATGAAATAAATTACACTGATTTATTCTCCTAATAAATATTAAATATTTCTAATAATAAATATATATAATCTCCTAATATACACTAGAGTCATTTGGAAAGCTTCGCGATATGCCATATTTGGAAATTTCCTCATTTAGGCACGCCACACGTCACGGTGTCGAGCGTGGTCCAAAATTAGGTGTTTACAGTTTGCCCCTCTTTGGGCGGATTCCCGTAGAACATGTTCGAGGGGATTTGGTCAAAGACGAGTAAACACTAATTTTGGTTGGGAAGTATATATTCTTTCGAGTCTTCGAATCTTCAAGGGAACTCCTAGCTTATTTCGGACTGTGTGATAGAACCTCTGTCGACGGTGCCCCTGTTGGCGGTGCCTCCGTTAGCGATGCGGAAAGTAGAGCCTCAGTTGGCGGTGCCCCTGTTGGCAGTGCTTCCGTTGACGGTGCAGAAAAGTAGAGCCTCGGTCGGCGGTGCCCCTAATAACGGTGCCTCCGTTGGCGGTACAGTAGATAAAGACCTCCAGTGTCATGCAGTAACGAAAAGCCTCCAGTGGCGTTTGTTTGCACACGAGTTTCCTTCGTGGGCTTCTCCTTTCGATCTCTCCTTCTTCTTCTTGTATTCCCACTCTTTGGGCTTATTCTTCTCGTATACCTACAAATGGGCACCGGGGAGGGGGTTCCCGATAAGCCCACCCCGATGCTTAAGTAAGTATAAGCTTTAGAGAGATGTAATGAGCTTAGAGAGGGAGTGATTGATTACCTTCAAATGAGGAGATGAGGTCTCTATTTATAGAGTTCCTATTTGACCGCCCCGGTTCCAGTTCTTTCCTAGTCCGGTTATGGCACTTTCGTAATATAAGTTGGCATTGACCTTAAATATGGTGAATTTGACCTCGGTTCGACCGTAGATGAGCTTAATATGGTTAAGTGTTGTGAAAGTGGCCTCTAAGGGCGAGGCTCGGGAGAAGTATCGTCCGGGGGTATGGGTCCGGACGAGTGGGACTCGTCCGGATGCAGGGGGTACCCAGGTGGGTACCCCTAGAGGACCGCTCAGGTAACCTGAGCGGTCCACACATGGTATTACCAAGTGTGTACGGCGCTCGAATACCCTCGAGTGCCTTTTGCCACTCGGGATCTCCCCAAGTGGATTTCGCCACTCGGGGTGTTTTTGGGCCTAAATGTTTGGGCCTCGGGTGTCCTTTTTCTAAAGTTTTAAATTATAATCGATCGTGGCCCTGTTACCAGGTCCAATTTATAATAGCTTGGGTGTATATCCAACATTTGCCGCCGAGTCAAGAAATGATTTAACCTTTACTTGTTTCTATTTTTGCGGAGTATCGCCCAAGCGAGTTATGAAATGTACCTTCATGACGATCCCTGCCTTTATCGAGTGCTCGAGGAACATCGTAATTTTCCTTGCCTCCTTTTTAAAGAAACCAGATACACATAATGGTATTGTTAATTTAAGCAAATTTATGGCATGTATAAATATTGTATAAGGGTAAGAGTTACGATCCTTGGTGTCGTTTTACCTAGCCTTAAGACTGTGTCCTTTCATTTAAGTCTCCATTTCATTGGAATTTTTTTGTAGAAGCACATGACACATCTCTATATAAGAGAGGCTATAGGTCATCCCCTGTTGGAAGGGTATTCATATAACATGTGAGTGTTAGTTGACATGAACATGTGTGTCAGTACAAGCATGTACATGAATGATGTAAATGATTATAAGTATAAAATATAGGTCTTAGTCCCATTTTACTTAGGTCTATCTTCTTATTGGAGGAATATCCTTTTTTGGTTCTTAGAGCCGATAGGGAGCTTTGGAAGCAGTGTTGCACTCTGTTGGCTAGAGTGAGAGTATGATCTTTTAGCTTTGGCATTCAATGGCCATGACGTTTTTCTCCCCGTTTGTCGGAGTGTGGGCATGGTCCTTTAACCTTATCCCTGCAATTCACGCTATATAGATGGAGGTGAGAGTGGTTAAAATTCCTCCTCTTACCCTTCGTATAAAAGAGTATTTTATAAATATATGTAGAAGGTTGTTCCCTTGATATAAGTTGGTGTGTTACTCCCTTTATGTAGGCTAAGGGGTTTCTCCCCTTGTTAGTATTCTCTGTAATTTCGCCTCGGGGCTTTCCGGATGGTGATTTTTCCTTCGCGGCTCAGTGTTGAGGCTACTTCCGCGGTATGCATACCTTGCACCTCCATAAGTGGGGGCTTGGCCCTTTTGTTACTCAGGCTCTGTGACCTGTGCATATATAGTTGTATGTATATGATTGCCCCCGTAGCGGGTATGCTTTGGACGCTGGGGGTTAGCCCTTGTGTTAATTGCGAAACCTGCATATATGAGATTGTATATATAGTTTTCCTTTATAGGGGACGTGTGTGGCGTTCCGGACTCGGGGGATTATCCCTTGAAATGGCGACACTTGGAAGCTCATGTAGTGAGTGTTTTGATATCTTTATATGTAGGGGTTTACCCTTGTGCTGATTACACTTGGTAACTGATGAATGTATGCGTGCCCCCGTAGTGGACATGTTGTTGTATGTAGAGGGATACTCCTTGTATTGGCTACGCTTGGTAGGTCATATATAGGGTTATTCTCGTAGCGAGCATGCTTTGCATCTCGAGTGTGTTAGTGCGGATGGTGCGTATTGCCTTGTAGGTTGGGGTGTTGTTCTTGTGAGAGCTGATGAGTTCCGCCATTACTGTAGTTTGAGGAGTTGCTTCATTTTTAGTGGAGATTGTCCATACACCTGATATTATCATGTATTTGTTTCTCCCTAGGTTGGCATAGGGAGACAGTCGTGACCTTGGGATACTTAAAGTTTCCTTACTTGCTTGTAAGGTGGGCTGGAGGATGTGCGTTGCTTAATTGGGTGTGTATCCCGCTTCGCCCCCCGAGTTAAGCAATGATCTTAACCTTTGCTTGACTCTATGATGGTCGGATAGGCATCCAATTAGGCTATTGATAGTTGTTTGAAAGCTTGGTGGAGGCTCTTTCCTTAGTTTGTCTCTTCGACCTCTGACCTTGCGGTTGTTGGACTTTGTAAAATAGAAAGGGTGTCTTCATGGTGATGCTATATGGGTACGGTACCCTCCTTTGAAATATATAGACATGATAGCCATTATTGAGGTATAGGGGGGATATCCTCCTATGAGATATATGGACACGATAGTCGTTGTTGAGGTATAGGGGGTGGTACCCTCATTTGAGATATATGGTCATGATAGCCATTATTGATGAATAGGGGTGATACCCTTCTTTGAGATATATGGTCATGATAGCCATTGTTGAGGTATAAAGGGGTGGTACCCTCCTTTGAGATATATGGTCATGATAGCCATTGTTGATGTATAGGGGGTGATACCCTCCTTTGAGATATATACGGACATGATAGCCCATGTTGATGTATAGGGGGTGTTACCCTCCTTTGAGTTGTTGGCTGCGGCTTTAAAATAGCCTTTATAAATATGATAGCCCTTTAATTGATGGACTTACATTTTCTATCTTGGTGGAAGAGTTTCCCTTTGGTTGGGGGACTTACTTCCCGTATCGTGTTGGATGAGTTGCCCTTTGATTGGGGGACTTACTTCCCATATCATGTTGGAAGGGTTGCCCCTTGGTTGGGGGACTTATTTCCCATATTATGTTGGATGAGTTGCCCTTTGATTGGGGGACTTAATTCTCATATCATGTTGGAAGGGTTTCCCTTTGATTGAGGGACTTACTTCCCGTATTATGTTGGATGAGTTGCCCTATGGATAGGGGACTTACTTCTCATATTGTGTAGGAGGGTTTGCCCTTTGATTGGGGGACTTACATCCCGTTTCATGTTGGATGAGTTGCCCTTAGGTTGGGGGACTTACTTCTCATATCATATTGGGAGGTTTGTCCTTATAGATCTTCCCGTTTTTGTTCGGAAGGGTTGTCCTTATAGATCTTCCCCTTTTTGTCTTCGAAGGGTTGCCCTTGAATGTCTTCCCCTTTCCTTTTGGAAGGGTTGCCTTTATGGGTCTTCCCCTTATGTCTTCGAAGCGTTGTACTTGTGGATCTTCCCGTTTCCTTTCGGAAGGGTTGTCCTTATGGATATTCCCCTTATGTCTTCGAAGGGTTGCCCTTATAGGTCTTCCCCTTTCCTTTTGGAAGGGTTGCCTTTATGGGTCTTCCCCTTTTGTCTTCGAAGGGTTGTCCTTATGGATCTTCCACTTTCCATCGGAAGGGTTGTCCTTATGGATCTTCCCCTTATGTCTTCGAAGGGTTGTCCTTATGGATCTTCCCTTTTCCATTCGAAAAGGTTGTCCTTATGGATCTTCCCCTTATGCCTTCGAAGGGTTGCCCTTATAGGTGTCCCCCTTTCCTTTTGGAAGGGTTTCTTTTATGGGTCTTCCCTTTTTGTCTTTGAAGGGTTCTCCTTATGGATCTTCCCTTTTCCATTCAGGAGGGTTGTGCTTATGGATCTTCCCCTTATGTGTTTGAAGGGTTGTCCTTATGGATCTTCCCATTTCCATTCGGAAGGGTTGTCCTTATGGATCTTCCCCTTATGTCTTTGAAGCGTTGCCATTATAGGTCTTCCCCTTTCCTTTTGGAAGGGTTGCCTTTATGGGTCTTCCCCTTTTTGTCGCATAGGGTATAGGTATGATTTTGCTTGTGTGGATGACGCCCTCTCTTTTATGAGCAGTGGTGTGTTCCCTCATTTTCTTCATTGTTATGCACTGAAAGATTCACTTCATTAGCTCATAAAATATTTACGTTGTTTGGAGTAAAGTGGAGTCTGTGGATCTCTTTCAAGTAGTTATAAACATAAAAATTAATGTTGGATACTCTTTTTCCTCCCTTTTTGGAGTTGATACTTGGAAGGGCTTCCTTTTTCCTGTATAACACTCCTTCAAGTGTTCTCTACTGAAGGTGTTGGTTGTTATTTTCCCATCTGCATCTTCCAGGCGGTATTTATTGATTGTTGGTATGGATACATCTTTTCAGTATCATTCTTTCCTCATGGAACTGATGTGCTTTTGAATGACCCTACCTCGTGCTTTGGAGAGTAATGTTGGTTTTAGTTGATGCTTCCTTGAACAACACCACCTCCATGTATTTTTCAAGTAGTGGTGTGTTTCTTCTATCATTTCTATAATGTAACATCAAAGTATTGATTAGTATTAAATTGTTTTATTGTAAAACTTACAAGTTGTGGATGTCGCCTTATGATGGCGATCACTGTTGCCTCCAACACAAGAGCGAATCCTCGTAGTGGGTTTATGTTGTATCCTTCCTTTTTGGTTTCTATTGGAAGGAGTCATGCCACATATTCGCGTGGCCCTCTATTTACTGGTGGACTATCAAGCACTAGCTCACTTGGTGCCCCCTAGTTGCTTGGTATTTGCACAGTTTGTTCTTGTTTAGCCTGTTAAGGCTTATCCTCCTATTTCTCTGTTGTATTGCGAGCACCTATTCGTTTGGTGCCCCGCAAGTTGTTCGATCTCCTTACTCTTTTGTGCTCTTTGAGGATGCCTTTCTTATATGCATCTTCCAGAATTGGCGGGGGGGGGGGGGGGGGGTGGGAGGGTTTAATTTTGATCTTCGTTAATGTTTCTTCCCTTGACTTTTAAACCCAATCTTGTTCTTTACAAGCAGTCCCTCCTTGATTGCTGTGCTCCATGCGTGATAATTGCTTGATCCTTGAAGCTGAAAAGGAATCAGCAACAATCCAGTGGTGTCCGAGGGATGCAAGGATAGTGGATCTTCAATTGAGTAATCAGCCATGTTGCAATGACCAAAACTCCATAAACTCAACTGAATTTGACGTAAAGAACAAGAAACTTCAACAAACTAACAACCACAACAGCAGAAACCCAACGGAATTCCCAGAAATTGATGAATCTTCAACACCAAGCAATACGAGCAAGAACACCAGGTATGCGTAGCATAAAAAAGATCACGCAGCTATCCAGAATGAATCTAAGCATCAATCTAGTCCAGAAACAGTCGCAAATGGATCAAGATCACGAAATCAATGATCGCAATCAAGAAAACCAGCTAATCAATAACCTAATCAATCGAAGCTTGAAGACGAAGCAAACGACGAAGAACCTCGCTTGGAAAGCAAGAACTGACTGATCTAAGCTGAATTCAGCTCAAATGATGATGTAGAAGACTTACAAAGAGTCGAATTCCAGCATATTGATGATTGAAGACACGAAACCAAGCTGAAATCCTGGAAACGAAGCTCGAAATCCACCAGAAATGGAGGTTGCGTGGCTAGCAAGAAAACGCCGCTGCTCTGATACCATAATAACTGAGAGGATCTTGGATGAATATCAAATGTATTAACAACCAAAATCAGTTTGTACAATTGGTAGATCAAGGTATATATAGGAGAAGAGAGCATCTAACTAACTTAGAGTGTAAGTAAGCTAGACTAGTGTGTACAAATGTGTAAAGTATGGAATATACATTCCTATATCAGCAGAACAGGTTATGGAAGCCACAACCAAAATGTCCGAATCAGGTCAATTTTCAACGACCAAGGGAGGTAAATGCTGTAAACCTCATCCCGTTGAACGCTCCATTGACGGTACTAAAGGAGATGAACGAAACCAATCTATGGAGAGAACCCAACAGCTGGCGAAAAGGCCCCATCAGGAAAGAAACAGAAAAGTGGTGTGAAAACCACGAGGTGCATGGTCATGACACCAATAACTGCTTTAGCCTGAAAATGCGAATCAACAATGTGATTCAGAGAGGGGAGTTGAAGCAATTTGTTGTCCAAGGTGACAACAACCCGAAAATGATCCAAGGAGAATCCTCAGCTAAAAAAAAAAGGAAAGGAGAAGGTGCATGATAACCCACCTCCTCCCAAGCGAGGTGTGATCAACGTCATTCACGGAGGACAAGCTGCCGGGGGGCAAGGCTCGCATGCAAGGAACGTTTATGCTTCGCAGGAAGAAACGCATCCTAAGTATGGAAGAGGCCAAGGGGAGAACAATAAGACATTGCAATCATGTTCTCCAAAGAAGACATGAAACATATAGTCTACCCCCACGACGATGCATTGGTAATCACTATGCCAATTGCGGACTATGACGTCAAACGAATCCTCGTTGACGGAGGAAGTTCTGTAGATATCCTAACCATTAAGATGCTGGAGCAGCTTGGACGAACCAAAGCAGATCTAAGTCCTAGAGGCTACCCCCCCCCCCCCTTGACGAGCTTCGTTGGTGTAGCAATATACCCCTTGGGGACAATCACACTCCCAATAACACTGGGCGAAGGATGAAAAAGGCTTGACATCAATGTCAACTTCATAGTGGTTGAGACCCTAAGGGCATACAACAGAATATTGGGGAGGACAACAATCAACCCGTACGAGTTAATGCCTTCAACTGCACACCAAAAATTGAAGTTCCCAACTGGGAATGGAATTGGAGAAGTGTTGGGCACAGTTGAAGGAGAAGGCACTCGACAAGTCGAGGAGGAGCGATTGGAACAGGTTTTCGCGCCTATATACATGGAAAATTACCAGCTAGTCCCAACACTTCAAAGTGTCTGGGATGTCAAACAAGGAGATGGAGGGTCAACATGCGCTGAATGCTGCCTTGGTGAAGGCAACCAGGGAGGCAGTGATCAATGCATTTTTCATGAACATGAACGCTCGATCATTCCTCCTCTTCGGAAAATTTTATGACTGGAGGACAACCCAGACAATGGGTGACCTCAAAGACAAGCTTGAAAATGAAATCGACTGCGAGCATGAACTGGGGTGGTGCAAATTACACACAAGCCAAGGGAAGGTATTCACGCATACAAGCAAAAGCAGGGTGGCAAGCAACAGCGCAAATTATACTTTCACTCCTTTGAACATAGGAGTTGAAGAATTATACGACAGCATCCTACAAGACAAGTTACCTCCCCCTGGCGAGACAATGCAAGCATTCCTCGGAACAAATATAACTAACTGGTGGAAGTTCCACTGTACCTGGGGACACAACACCAACGACTACCTCACTCTGAGGATCGAAATTGAAGAGATGATATCTCTTAGTGCACTGCAGGGTCGCGTGGCGTGCAACCACCCCGCTGCGTGAACAGGCCGACTTGGGAGGCGGCAAACACATCCCTCCCAACTACTGCGTTACTCACAACTTTAATAATATGCTTTCAACTTTTTATCCAAGTAGTTTAAAACAGCTGTAGGACATTTACACATTGGTGATCAGTTGACCCCATTCGCAAAACATTGTAGATACTCCGCAACACTAATGAAGTTAGTGTATTTTCGTAGGTACAACCTTTCTTATACATTAACAACAATCCCACTCTGGAATGACACCAAGTAGCAGACTCTATGCATATAAGTTGCATCAAAAATACAAGCTATTACGCTAAACACAACAAACGGCCTATATTATACGCCACCAATACGTCAACACTCGACGTTAACAACGAGCAATCAATACGCTTTCTCTCGAGACATCTATTATGTTTATTCTAAACAACGACAACGTCATATTATATCCTGGAAATTTTTCCAAGGATTATCTTAATAACATGGTGCGACATCCTCTATACGAGGTGTTGGGTTACGATTAAACGACACATACTAGAGCCAAGTACGTTTATTGGCGAGATTGACGAATTGACGACAAACCTAGTTTGGAATGGTGAAACAAAGGTAAAAGGTTGACTATCATCTTTTGAGGAAGTCAACTTTCAGAACATGATTGATAAAGATAGAAGCGACCAAACTACCAGACATCTATTTTAAAGAGTAAGTCGAGTCGTCCATTAAAAGCTCTTTCAGAAGTAAACCTTCCTCCTAAGGAAAGGTACATGTGGCGACCTGCTTCCACCGCCCTAGAAGTAAACCTTCCTCCTAAAGAAAGGTACAGGTGGCGACCTGCTTCAACTGTTGAAGGAAGAAACCTTCTTGACTAAGGAAGGATGAGCTGGCGACATGCTTGTCACCTACTTGAGCCGACTCTGGACAAAACCCTCCCTAGAGGGTAACCGCCCCACGAAGTCGGTAACATTTTCCCTAAAAATAGAGGCTCGCTTTCATTATTTAAATCTAAGATCTATCAATTACTCTATATTATTCTCTCAATATCCATTACTTACTTTAGCTTCGGAGTGGAATCAGGGGCCATCCCCACCTCTTTTCTGGTCCTCGCCCAGCACAAAGCCACCAAAGGAAGCTAAGTGTCCACGCGACCAAGAAAGATACCTGAGTGAGCTAGCCCCCGGTGAGACTTGGAAGTCCACTACTCGAAGTTCCAAGGCCACGTCATTTTGATCCCAACACGAGGGAAACCCCACACTACATGGTGCGACATCCTCTATACAAGGGCAACCCCATGTCATCTTACTGCAGACTATGAAACCTAGTAGAGATTACTAAACACTTGGGCTTGAGTTCACCCCGACATTACATGGAGCGACATCCTCTATACGAGGGCAACCTCATGGGAATCTAGTAATAAACATAAGTAGCGTTCATTACTAAGCACCCTTCTACGCCGGCAGGAGCATATCCTGAGATAATTGCTATATGTAATGCATCAAAAAACTCGTCAAATCTACAAGTCGAGTCTTGTAAAACGTTACCTTGGATGTGAACAAGTAAAGAAAATAAAACACATCCAAATTAGAAAGTCGTGTCTTGCCACAACGTCGCTTTGGAATGGACCAAGAGAAAGGTAAAAACTGCAAGACGCGCAACGCGATCTTGTATAGCCCCTTGGAGTAACTAGGTGGAGGTATAGTAGAATCGCAAGGTAAGTACAGGAATAGCCTAAGGAACATCTTGCCTCAACGCTACAACGGGGGTGCCTAAGTAGCGGACGTAAAACACATCCACATTAGCAAGTCGTGTCTTGCCATAACGTCGCCTTGGAAGGGAACAAGAGACGGTAAAAACTGCAAGTCGTATAACGCGATCTTGTACAGCCCCCTGGAGTAACCGGGAAGAGGTGTAGTAGCATCGCAAGGCAAGTACATGGATTAGCTAGCAGTAAGCCTTGCAACAACGCTATAGAGGGGGTGCCCAAAAAGTGGAAAATAAAACAGGCTCTAATTAGCAAGTCGTGTCTTGCCACAAAGTCGATTTCGAATGGCCCAAAAGACGGTAAAATTTACAAGGCGTATTACACGACCTTTGTTCTACCCCTTGGAATAACCAAGTGGAGGCACACTAGCATCGCAGGGTAAGTACATGGATTAGCCAGCAGAACGCCTTGTAACAATGTTACCCGGGGTGTTCCCAACTAACGGATGGAAAAACGCACCAAACTAACAAGTAGCGTCTTGTCAGAATGTTGCCTTAGAGTGGACTAAGAGACGGTAAAAATTAAGTCTCGCCTCGTCGAGACGGCACTCCTACGTGTGAATAAAGGTCTTGTGCATTACTACTCATAAATGCCAAGTACCAAGATAAGGTCTTGCACATTACTAACCATAAAAGGCAAGCACCAAGGCAAAGTCTTGCGCATTACTAACAACAAAATACGACAAGCATACTACTCACACCTATATATTACGCCATGCCTTAAGACAACCAAAATGGGCGCGCAACGCAAGGACTTACGTCTCCTTACTACAACTACAGATACTGTAAACACCTAATTTTGGTACGCGCAACACGAATATAACACGTTCAAAAATGTTATGTGTTGCGCGTTTAAAAAAGGAAATATTTAAACATAGAAGGTCACAGGGTTGCTAAAATAGGTTTAGCTTAAATTAGGATAGAATATATGCATTAAATATCATGTAATATTCAGAAAAATATATATTATATATTTATGACAATTTTCATAAATATATATATGTAATTTTCGGAATAAATAATGTGTATATTTAGGTAAATGTGTTTTCCTAATATTGAGACCTAATTTAGCTATAAAAGGGCACCTACTATCAATGTAAAAGACACACCACAACAATAATACTACATCAGATTTTGGAACCCGTGCAGATTTGTCTTCTAGTGAAAAAGTATTTTTTTATTAGTTAATTTTCTGTTTTTATTTATTTATTATTTTGTATATTGGTGTTTGTTTAGTCATATACCAATAGTTCTAGTTTAATTACATGTTGTAACACTATCTATTTTATTATTTTTATTGTTATACCTGTTATATCAGTAGACTTAATTTGACATAAATAGTTTGAATTTGATTAGTTTAGATTAATTAGGCGATAAAAGTTAATTATGTATATTCATCATGTTAGTTTGTATTTATTTAATTGTGTATGATAATTGTTAATATTATTTGATTTTATTCTTGTGCATGCTCAAAATTGATTTATATTTAATTAACAATGAAATTGGCAAATTAAGTGAATTGAGTACCGAAAGGGCGTAGTTAAAAATTATATTTTTAATTCGTAATAGAACCCCCGAACTCGAATTTCTGATCGTAGATCGATTTTAGACGTGGGTATTTAATTCATTATCTATCTAGGTGATTTAGGATTCTAGTTAGCTTAATAATTAACTAGTGGCGACTCTTTCCAAAATTGCACGTTTTCAAAGCGTATATCGCCGTAGGTCAGATTTTAGGTCCGACAATTTGGCGACTCTGCTGGGGATATTAGAGGGTTCAGGCTCATTATATTCGCTTATTGCCATGTTTTTTGAGTTTTTATATTTTATTGTCTTCACCATTCTAATTTTGTTTTTTGTGACAGGTACATTTTTTTAGAGTTACAGTTAACATTTTTTTTTGTGGTATTATTTGAACTCGCACACACCACTTTAGTGTAATACCCAAAATGCCTAAATCCAAGGGCAACTAGGAACCCCGGAGAGTTAGTAAAGGTACGACCGCGCGGCCGTGCCGCCGGAACGACTCAGAACAACTGCACTCGCTTGTAAAGGTCTTATGATCCCTGTGATGGGGTGAGGAAACCACCTTGTCGGGAACCTATCAGTGGAACCTACCTTGTAGAGCAAAGCCACACATTTTTTTTACCCCCTAACATGTTGTGTTTTATCCGTGTTTTTTTGTTGTTGTAAAAAATAGTCGTCAGGAAAACCGTAAGTTTTTTTTTTTTTTTTAATTGTGTAATTTTTATTCTTACGCATTCATCTTCTTGCATTTTTTAAAAAAAAATTAAAAAAAAAACTTTTTTTCAGCTAAGTGATCGGACATTTAGAAATTTTCTTTCCGAACATGCATTTTGTATGCATTTTTTTTTTTAAAAAAAAAACATCTTACCTGATTTTTTATTTATTTCAAACTTGCGTTTCATACGCATTATTTTTTTTTTCTTAAAAAAAATATTCAGGTAAGTTGTGATTTTGGTTAGTGCGTCGCGCTTGCAAAAAAACATTTTAGAGAAAAGTTGTGATTCCTCTTTAGCTATTAGAGCTTCTAATTTCGAACGTGCATTCCATATGCATCATTTCAAAAAAATTTACCCGATTGTTTTATTTTAAATAATGCATCCAGTATGCGTTAATTTTAAAAAAAAACTTTTTAGATAAATCGTAAGCTCTCTTAGTTTTAGGGTTGTTTGTTTAAAAACCTTTTACCTGATTTTTTTTTTAAAGATGTGCATCTCATATGCATTATTTTCGAGAAAACCTTTCAAGTAAATTGTAATTTTCTTAGTTGTAGAACTTTTATTTTTTAAGTTTGCATATTGTATTTATTTTTGTGTATCTCATATGCATTTTTTAAAAAAACTTTTCACTTGATTTTTTTTTCAATTTTGAGCAACTAGGATGCATTGATTTTTTTTTCCTCATAAAAAAAAAAAAAAAAAAATTCAAGTATCTTGTAAGTTTTCTCAACTGTACAACTTTCACCTCATGTACATCTCATAGGTGATGGATATACGCCCAATTTGAACCCGTTGACTTCCGAACCGTTATATTTTTATCGTCCCATTAACGATTGTAAATCGAAACTTCAACCCGAACACTTCACGAACACATCAACGGCTCGGACGAGGCCGGAGCGCTCGTCCGGCCGAGGCGAACTCACCTAGGTGAGGTTGGGTGGCCACACCCGACCTCCCCTAGGAGAGATCGGGTCAGCCAACCCGATCTCTCCTAGGGGAGATTGGGTGGACCAACCCGATCTCTCCTAGGAGAGATCGGGTCGGCCAACCCGATCTCCCCTAGGAGGGATGGGGTTGGCCAACCCCATCCTCCCTAGGAGGGGTTGGGTGCCCTCACCCAACCCCTACCCTTAGGGGTCGGATTTCTCCTCCCCCCAAGGGCCCCGGCACCATTTTCGGACTTCCACACTCGGTCCACGTCGCCTACCTTCTCCGTATCCTAAGGTCTTAATTATGCGCTTAAAGGTTAATTAATTGTGTTTAAAGGTTAACGATGTCATTAAGCCACCTTAATGACACCGTTGCCTATAAATACCCCACCTTTACAACTCATTTGATCATCTTGGCAATTTGGATTACTTTGCTCTGACATCTCTCTAGTTTATCTCTCTAAGAAGAATACTGACTTAGGCATCGGAGAGGGTTCACCAGGCACCACCCCCCCCCCCCCTCCGTGTCTGGTACTGCCCCTTCTGCAGGGTAGAAGCAGAGAAGAAGCAAAGGAAGGAAGGAAGGAAGGAAGGACATAGGTTGGGACAGGGCAACTCAGGAATACCGGACCACACACATCCCCAGTAAGGAACGAGATCAAAGCCGACCACCCGTTGACCTAGATCTCATAACCTAACACTTGGCGCCGTCTGTGGGCTTCGGACAGAAAGCCTAATTATCACCAGCTAGATGGCAGGCGTATATGTCATTCATGGGGGTTATGGAGCTGGAGGAGAGTCAGCGAATGCCAGAGAAGCATATATGGCAGAGTTAGGGGCTCCTAAGCTAAAAGAAGAACAAGCAGAAGGAAAGAGAGAAGACATAATAGAATTTTCAAGAAGAGACATGGAGCATGTGTTACCAGACAACAAGGATGCCCTGGTCATAACAATGAAGATCACTGATATGGACATTGGGAGAATCCTAATAGACAGTGGAAGCTCACCCAACATCATTAGCAAGAAAGTCCTCAACATACTAGGAGTAAGGCCAAGTAGCATAAAACAGGTTCACTCCCCCTTGGTAGGATTTTCAGGAGAGCCAACATACCCACTGGGGGCAGTCACACTACCTGTGACACTGGGTACAGGCCAGAGGCAGCTAAAGATTGATGTCCCATTCTTCATCACAGAAGAAATGGAGGAGTACAATGGGGTCCTGGGTACCACTACAATCAACAAGTGGGGTATGGTACCATCAACACTACATCAGAAAATGAAATTCCCCACAGGCCAAGGAATAGGGGAAGTAAAAGGTAACCAGAAGGTAGCAAGGAAATGTGCAAGGATTGCACTAGGCAAGAGGAAGAAAACAAGAGAAGTCCTACTAGTAGATGAGGACCCAAGAGAAGATCATGGAAGACCAGCCCCCATGGAGGAACTAAAAGAGATACTCATAGAAGAACCCGATAGGAAGGCCAAAATCGGGACTGCCTTATCTCAGGAAGAGGAAAACCACTTAGTAGCTTTACTAAGGGAATACAAGGATCTGTTCGCCTGGTCACCAAGCGATATGCCAGGAATATCAGAAGAGGTAATCTCACACAAGCTCAATATAGACGCGGCAACGCGACCAACAACACAGAAGGTGAGACCAATGGGAGGAAGCAAAAAGATAGCTATCCAAGAAGAAGTAGAAAAGCTACTAAAGGCAAAGTTCATCAAAGAAATCAGATTCCAGACATGGGTGGCAAACCCAGTACTGGTAAAGAAGCCGGGGGGAAGTTGGAGAATGTGCATCGACTATCGTGACTTAAACAAAGCATGCCCAAAGGACTCATATCCGCTACCAAGAATAGATCAGTTAGTGGATGCAACATCAGGTCACCAACTAATGAGCTTCATGGATGCATACTCAGGATACAACCAGATAAAAATGGCCCCCAAGGACGCCCCTCACACAGCATTCTATGCTGATAGCGAGATATACCATTACACGGTGATGCCCTTCGGACTCATAAATGCTGGAGCAACATATCAAAGAATGGTCAACAAAATCTTTGGGGACATGATAGGAAAGACAATGGAGGCATATGTGGACGATATGATAGTCAAATCCAAAGAGAAGAAGGACCATGTGGAGAACCTTCGCTCAACATTCGAGAGGATGAGGCAGTACCAAGTCCGTCTAAATCCGAAAAAATGCGCATTTGGGGTGCAATCAGGGAAATTTTTAGGCTTCATGGTAAGCCAGCGAGGCATAGAGGTAAACCCCGAAAAACTTCAAGCAATTGAAGAAATGCAGTCACCTACGAAGCACAAAGAGGTTCAACGACTGAACGGGAGGTTGGCAGCCCTTAACAGATTCCTATCCAAAATAGGAGACAAGGCATTACCCTTCTTTGAGGTACTAAGGGCAAACAAGAAATTTGAATGGACACCGAGATGTGAGGAAGCCTTCCAGCAACTCAAGCAACACCTAAAAACACTACCGCCCTTAGCAAAGCCTACACCAGGGGAGCCCCTCTACCTCTACATCTCCGTGAGCAATGTGGCAGTAAGCTCAGTGCTAATTAAAGAAGAAAACGCTGCACAATTGCCGGTATACTTCGTAAGCAAAACATTGGCAAAGTATGAGATCAACTACTTGCCAATAGAAAAGTACCTCTATGCACTGATCATATCAGCAAGAAAGTTGAGACCGTATTTTCATGGGCATGAAGTAACAGTCCTCACAGACCAACCATTGAAACACCTCCTACAGAGACCAGACACATCGGGAAGACTGACCAAATGGGCAATTGAGCTAAGTGAGTTTCGCATTCATTTCGCCCCAAGAACAGCCATAAAGGGTCAGGCTCTAGCAGATTTTATCGCCAAATTCACTGGAATTAATCCAGACGAAGACTTAGGAGAAGTCAAAACTACATGCGAGGCAAGTAGTAGTCAGGAGAAACAATCAGAAGAATTATGGGAGATGCATACTGATGGGTCATCCAACGGAGGAGGTTCAGGTGCAGGCCTCTTACTATACCCACCAAACAGCGATACACCTATGCGCTATGCCATGGCACTTACCTTTAAGGCAACAAACAATGAGGGTGAGTACGAAGCACTAATAACTGGCCTGAGAATAGCCAAAGGAGTAGGGGCAAAGCATTTAAGGGTCAAGTGTGATTCTCAACTAGTTGTCAATCAAGTGAAAGGAATCTACACTGCAAAGTCCGAAAACATGCAAAGATACTTACAGCAAGCCAAGGACCTGATAAAGAGCTTCCAAAGCTTCGACATTGAGTCAGTCCCAAGAGAACAAAACCAAGAGGCAGACGCCTTAAGTAAACTAGCCTTAGGGGCAGAAGCAGGCAAAGAGGTTCACTTCGTAGAGCAAAGAATGCAATCAGTGATAGAACAAATGGAGGTTCTAGCAATAGATGAAGCAGAAGCCTGGATGACACCAATGCGACAATACATCATGGAAGGAAAGCTCCCAAAAGATAGGGTGGAAGCAGTCAAGATTGAAAGGATGGCTAGGAATTACGCAGTGATGGACAATGAACTCTACAAGAAAGGATACTCCACACCTTTCCTCAAATGCATAGCATACCCAGAAACAGAGAGAGTTCTTGCAGAACTCCATGAGGGAGATGCGGGGTGCCATGAAGGAGCACGGTCAATAAGCCGAAAGGTCTACAACCTAGGATACTATTGGCCATCAATGAGCAAAGAAGTAGCAGACTTGGTACAAAAATGTGATCACTGCCAAAGGTACTCCAGAAATATAACAGCCCCACCAGCAAAGCTAAGCTCCATTTCAGGAGCCTGGCCTTTCGCGCAATGGGGGATTGATTTGATAGGCCCCCTACCAAAAACAAAAGGTCAGAAGACTTGCATAATTGTTGCAATAGACTACTTCTCCAAGTGGATAGAAGCAAAGGCAATGGGGAAGACAACAGACGACCAAGTCGTCAATTTCATCCAATCCCACATTGTCTCGAGGTACGGGGTGCCAAGAGCAATAATAAGTGACAATGGCCCACAATTCAAGAGCAAGAAATTGCAGTGGTATTGCGAAAGACTGAATATAGACCACCGTTTCGCATCAGTAAAGCACCCTCAGACAAACGGACAGGTAGAATCGGCAAACAAGATAGTGCTAGATGGCCTAAAGAAACGACTCCACGCCACCAAGGGAAGTTGGGTAGATGAGCTGGAAAATGTTCTATGGGCAGTACGGACAACACCAAAGATATCCACAGGAGAAACGCCATTTGGCCTAGTGTACGGAACTGAAGCGGTGGCACCAGCAGAAATAGCTGTACAATCACTGAGGACCAAGTACTTTGAGGAGCATGAATACAACAAAGCAAGACTTTTAGATTTAGACATGGTGGAGGATAAAAGGTGGAATTCAGAAGAAGCACAGACACGAATGCGCCTTGTCTCAGCAAGATACTACAACCGCCAAGTCAAGGAGAGACAATTCCACGTAGGAGAACTGGTACTAAGAAGGAATGAGTTCTCACACTTAGACCAAATCAGAAAATTATCTCCGAAGTGGGAAGGACCATACAAGATAGCGTCAGTTCCCTACGTAAACGCTTACCGCCTCGAAGATGGGGAGGGGTATATCTCCACAAAAACCTTCAGTGGAGAGCACCTAAAGAAGTACTACGTATAAGAAGAAAGCACAAGCAAAAGACCATATCCTTAGTTTCATATTTCATATTTTGCATGTTCCAGCTTTCCAAATTTTCAAAAAACAACTTTTGAGAAGGAGAACTCACGAAGTTACTCCAACTCTACAACTATCTTTGATTCCTACAAAGGATGTCTTGGTGCACCAAGGCATCCCACGTGTACAAAAACATGAATGCTCCTAAGGGAGTACAAGTTACTAAAAAGTATTTTCCAGTGAATGTAGTGGTATAATCACGAAGTTATCCTTACACGGATATAACTTCAAGTCAATGACAGGTTCGACGCCCCCAAGAGCGTATCTTGAGAGTAGTTTTCATACTACGACATTCGACGCCCCCAAGAGCGTATCTTGAGAGTAGTTTTCATACTACGACATTCGACGCCCCCAAGAGCGTATCTTGAGAGTAGTGTTCATACTACGACCTTCGACGCCCCCAAGAGCGTATCTTGAGAGTAGTTATTACACTACGACCTTCGACGCACCAAGAGCGTATCTTGAGAGTGGTTTCCAAAAACTACGAACTTCGACGCCCCCAGGAGCGTATCTTGAGAGTAGTGTTCATACTACGACCTTCGACGCCCCCAAGAGCGTATCTTGAGAGTAGTCATTACACTACGAACTTCGACGCACCAAGAGCGTATCTTGAGAGTGGTTTCCAAAAACTACGAATTCGACGCCCCCAGGAGCGTATCTTGAGGTAGATTTGCAACCTACCAGATTCGACGCCCCCAAGAGCGTATCTTGAGGTAGAAAAAACACTACCAGTTCGACGCCCCCAAGAGCGTATCTTGAGGTAGATTTCAAACTACCAGTTCGACGCCCACCAGGAGCGTATCTTTGGTCTAACCTGAGCCCTCCGGGAGCCTATCCTGTGAAACGTTAAGTGCCATCCGAGAGCCTGTCTCGTGAACAGTTTTCGACGCCCACCAAGAGCGTATCTTTGGTCTAACAGTACAACGTATACCGTGTAAGGGGTATCAGAAGAGATCATCACACCATGCTCAGAAGGATACCATGAGAAAGAAATTTCTAAGTAAAGTAATGTGAAGAACAAGTAATGTTTTTTCTTTATGAAATGGCAGGTATGACATGAAGGAAAGCATGAAAGAAAGATAAAAAAAGGAAACACACCAACGGAAGGGTCCATAACCAAAGAGCCATACACAAGGCATAGGGAGACATCATAAGAAGAGATATAAGCACACGGCCATGTATACAACGAGTAGAGACAAGTGTATCAGACAAAGATGGCAACACTAAGAAAGGTGGAGTTTTAAACTCTAAAGACAACCACAACTCACAAACACACGAGACTACCACAAGAAATAGGGGTACTATCCCCTCATCTTCGCAATATGCTTAATAGCAAAGTCTGACAAATCACCAAGTCGAGAGAAAGGAAAGTCAGGAGCAATCATGTGAATACGCTCAAGAATCTCCTTCAAGGAAATACGTTTCGCCACAGAGCAGCGAACGTCGATAGCAGCCTGATAAGCGGAGGAGGCCATATACTCAGCAATGGCACACTCCTTCGCCTCCATACGAAACATTTCCTCCAGAGAGATTAACTCAGCAGCCCGGAGTGTCTCATCACGATAAGACCTTTGTCTCAACTCCTCAACCTCTTCATTGAGAAGAGCAATGCGACCCTCCAAGTCTCGGCACCGCAAATCGGTGACGCGACTATGCTCCAAACAGCTAATAAGACTGGATTTAAGGGAGACACAAATGTCCTCGTACACCTTCCTCTCCTCAGCAAGATCAATAGCAAGGGTGGATAAATTAACAAGGTCGGCCATACCCTGCAACAAAAACAAAAGATGAGACGGATAACGCACGGAGAAGAAATATGCTAAAGGATAAAACGGTTACATTACAGGAGCATAGCGAGCCAACACATCACGAGCCAACTCATAAGTTGCCTCCGACCCTTTGGACAGGGACACACGATCGGCAGGAGGAACAGCAGACTGCAGAACACGAACTCCAACCTCAGGAGTTTGCAAAGAAGATTGGTTGTCAAAACGAGCCCCACGCCCATAATAAGGCGCCCACTCAGACCCAACAATTCCATCAACAGGTGGACGAGACAGCTCCTTCCGACTCAGACGCGGAAGACGAAGTCTACCTATAACAAAGCACAGAGTAAATACCAATGTACACTAAGGAAACTCAGAGGCTCAAGGACTCACCAAACAAGGAAGAAGGAAAAGATGGCTCCCGGACCTTCGATTGGGGGGCATCAATATAGAAAGAAGATGGAACCCTAACGTCACCACCCTTACCTCCAGTTAGAGAACACCTCCCCGCACCATAGAAAACCGATCTTTTTGCAATCGAAGGTCCGGTCCCAGAATTAACTACTCCCACACGTACTGGCCTCTTACTCCTCGTCAATCACCGGAGAGTTCTGCTGATCGAAAAAACACAGGCTTAGCCTAAAGAAAACAGAAAGCGAACAGTGGACAAGAGATACAAACTCATTCCCATAAAAAGATGGACACAAGGTCAAAAGACAAGAATAGAAAGACGACAAGAAAGACCCCACCAGCCAACAGCCAGAGGCAGGGGGGCAGGGGGAGATAGTAATAACCCCCAGCATAAGAAGACCCCACCAGCCAACAGGCAGAGGCAGGGGGGCAGGGGGAGATAGTAATAACCCCCAGCATAAGGAGAGAGACACCACTGGCCAACTAGCAGAGACAGGGGGCAAAAGGAGATAATTATAATCCCAATAGGGAGGACTTCGCCCGCCAGTAAGCGGAAACATGAAGGTAAAAAGATGAAAAATGACGAACCAAATAGGACTACATTACCAGGAAGACATACAAACCAAGAACGAGACAAGTAAGGAAACGATTGAAGGAGAAGCAGAATTAAGTCCCTCAAGAGCAATGCTTACACAAGAGAAGAAACACGTACCTCAACACAACACCCGCCCCGAGAAGTAAGTCCGACTGGAAATTCCACCGTCAAAAAGAAAAGAAGGGAAAAGAACAACGAGAATGAGGTAATCACTTGCCCTTTTATAGCACAAAGGATTAGGGTTTTTCTAAAGTCGCTAAATCAACACCGTTGAATTTTAGAAAAGAAAATTTCAAGGGACAAGATTCAAAAACTAGTTCCCGTTAACCACGGTTAAACTCATACTCACCATAGTTAACATCCCCTAAGGTTTATTTCCTAGTATTCCATACTTAGAAAAAAATTTGGCCAAAATTAAATTTTTCCTCACTTAGATAGAATCCCGGCACGAAATTGAAGCATAAGTTATTTAGTTGCATTCGCATCACACCCCTGGGCAAGTGTGTATTTTTTGAGTATGCACCTGTAGCAAAGATAAGTTTATTACTCCTACCTCAGACGGACGCGTGCCTAGGCACACGTCCGTGCTACTCTGACGTTTACAATTCCTCTATCTCATAAGGCAGGGGGCAGAGTCAAAGGCACGCATCTATGGGTAAGCGAGCATTCAGACAAGAAGGTAAAATCCCGGTTTCAAATTGCGCGTGTCATACCATCCTAAAATAGAGTCAATCAAGGGTTAGGCCATTGGTTGACTCGGGGGCATGTGATGGATATACGCCCAATTTGAACCCGTTGACTTCCGAACCGTTATATTTTTATCGTCCCATTAACGATTGTAAATCGAAACTTCAACCCGAACACTTCGCGAACACATCAACGGCTCGGACGAGGCCGGAGCGCTCGTCCGGCCGAGGCGAACTCACCTAGGTGAGGTTGGGTGGCCACACCCGACCTCCCCTAGGAGAGATCGGGTCAGCCAACCCGATCTCTCCTAGGGGAGATCGGGTGGACCAACCCGATCTCTCCTAGGAGAGATCGGGTGGACCAACCCGATCTCTCCTAGGAGAGATCGGGTGGACCAACCCGATCTCTCCTAGGAGAGATCGGGTGGGCCAACCCGATCTCTCCTAGGAGAGATCGGGTCGGCCAACTCGATCTCTCCTAGGAGAGATCGGGTCGGCCAACCCGATCTCCCCTAGGAGGGATGGGGTTGGCCAACCCCATCCTCCTCTATCTCATAAGGCAGGGGGCAGAGTCAAAGGCACGCATCTATGGGTAAGCGAGCATTCAGACAAGAAGGTAAAATCCCGGTTTCAAATTGCGCGTGTCATACCATCCTAAAATAGAGTCAATCAAGGGTTAGGCCATTGGTTGACTCGGGGGCATGTGATGGATATACGCCCAATTTGAACCCGTTGACTTCCGAACCGTTATATTTTTATCGTCCCATTAACGATTGTAAATCGAAACTTCAACCTGAACACTTCGCGAACACATCAACGGCTCGGACGAGGCCGGAGCGCTCGTCCGGCCGAGGCGAACTCACCTAGGTGAGGTTGGGTGGCCACACCCGACCTCCCCTAGGAGAGATCGGGTCAGCCAACCCGATCTCTCCTAGGGGAGATCGGGTGGACCAACCCGATCTCTCCTAGGAGAGATCGGGTCGGCCAACCCGATCTCTCCTAGGAGAGATCGGGTCGGCCAACCCGATCTCCCCTAGGAGGGATGGGGTTGGCCAACCCCATCCTCCCTAGGAGGGGTTGGGTGCCCTCACCCAACCCCTACCCTTAGGGGTCGGATTTCTCCTCCCCCCAAGGGCCCCGGCACCATTTTCGGACTTCCACACTCGGTCCACGTCGCCTACCTTCTCCGTATCCTAAGGTCTTAATTATGCGCTTAAAGGTTAATTAATTGTGTTTAAAGGTTAACGATGTCATTAAGCCACCTTAATGACACCGTTGCCTATAAATACCCCACCTTTACAACTCATTTGATCATCTTGGCAATTTGGATTACTTTGCTCTGACATCTCTAGTTTATCTCTCTAAGAAGAATACTGACTTAGGCATCGGAGAGGGTTCACCAGGCACCACCCCCCCCTCCGTGTCTGGTACTGCCCCTTCTGCAGGGTAGAAGGAGAGAAGAAGCAAAGGAAGGAAGGAAGGAAGGAAGGACATAGGCTGGGACAGGGCAACTCAGGAATACCGGATCACACACATCCCCAGTAAGGAGCGAGATCAAAGCCGACCACCCGTTGACCTAGATCTCATAACCTAACAATAGGCATTGTTTTAGGAAAAACATTTTTTAGAAAGATTGTAAATCTCTTCGTAGTTGTTGAGCTTTTAATTCCAAATATGCACTGCATTTGCATTTCTTTTTATAAAAAACTTTACCTGGATTTTTCATTTTGTATATATGTATCATTCAGGTAAACTGGTTGTAAGTTGTAACTTTCTTAACAATTGAACTTTAACTTTCGAGCATGCATGAGCATTAAAAAACTCAAAGTGTCATTCATTTTTTATGCGAGGTGTATTACACTTTTTCGACAAGATCTTCATTTCAACATTCGCATGAGTTAGCGTTTTGAAAAGAGATTTGATTCTGATTTTAATTTTTTGAAAAAACAGTTTAAATGTTTAGTTGAGTGTGACTATTCGGGCTTAAACAAAGGACGAGAAAATCCTTTTAAAAAAACTTCATTTTGAACATCTATCGTGCGTTCGAGCCAGATAGTGCACTCAGCGAACTCATTAAACTCCAAGCTAGTGCAAAACACCTTAGATCATAAACTTTGATTCTTTCTGAAATGTAATCAAAATTATGAAATGAATGACATTAGAAGGTTTCCGAAAAATCATGCATGACTCATTTGATTCTTTATACTAACTTTCGTGTTTGGTCTTTTCAGGTACCCATGGTTAGGCATCTGTTACATATAAGTTCTGTCGACCAAATGAGGCAGCCAAAAAAAGATGCAGTCATCCAGTTGCACGAAGAACAAATTGCACACTCAGGATATCCAACACTCAGGTACGATGAATTGTACTTGATTTTTCCTTGAGATTTGAGTGTCCATACTCTTTTTGCAGATCAGACGACCACTTCGACGAGGTCGCAACCACGTGAAGTGTGACTGCTCCAAAGAACTTACATGTCAAAATACCACCCACCATATGTGGAATTCATACGCGTCCCCGAACCAAGCTATACATCTGTTTTACGGTGAGGTCTAAAACGGTCGGTGGTAACCAAGGGGCATCTCCTATTGAGATCGGTCATGTCCGAAGATGGGAAAATATCAAGAGATCATCAAGAGTCTCGTGAAGATTCAATGTGCTGATCAATGAACATTTTAGATGTCAAGCAAAGAAAAATTATTGTTTGTGCCTCCCATCAGAAGTCCAGGGGCATTTACTTTCCGGCAGATGTTCATGTACAAGTTGTGATTTCTAAATGGTGCAGGAAAATCAGGACATGCAGCAGGTCCAGTCGCATAGCAAGCACATTTCCCCATTAGAGAAATCATTACCCAGGTAAGAAAAGTTGTGATCATTTTTATCCCCGGAATTTGAGTTTTTCCTTAATCTTTGTGCAGTTTGGGTAATCATCCAAATCAAAGCCCCTGAAGAGCACATCTCGTGCGCGGCCCTTGCAAACCGCAAGCTGTCAAATTTATCCCAGATACCTCGGGCGATATCTATAAATTTACCATTTGCGGACTACTGGGCCCCAATACGGACTACTCCACGTCATCCTTGTGTGATCCTCAACCAAGTCATCCATTCGTCATGCGGCAAAGTCTAAACCCGATTGGTGCTAGCCATGGGGCATCCCGAGACGAGATTGAGCAATAGCCGGGGAACTTGAGAAGTCGGGAGAATAGATCATTTCCTGTGTCATGCATTGGTTGTAGGGTCCATCCAGGGCGTCGACATGATCAATCAACTGAGTCCTTCTCTAGAAGATGTTTTGAATTAGAAATTTCAGATTTGCCACTAGGGGCATGTACATAATTGTTGTTGATTATTTCCGTTAAATTTTCGTTTTAAAAAAAAAGAAGCAAAAAAGCAAGCAAATAATGCAAAAAACAAAAAAAAGCAAAAAAAAAAAATCATTTTCTTTAGGGTCACAGCCGCCCTTTAATTGGCTACAGAAAAATAAAGAGAGTGTTCGCGCAATTCTTGTGAGAGCATTGAAGATATAAAAGGGTCACAGTTGTCCCTAAATCAACTACAAATAAAAGGGTCTCAGTCGTCCTTAAAACGACTACAAAGAAAGGGCCACAGCCACCCTTCAAATGGCTACAGATAAAGAGCGCTCCTGCAACGTCAAAGGCGGGAAATAGGTGAAAGGGCCACAGCCACCCTCCAAACGGCTACAAATAAAAGAGTGACCCCGCGAACCCTGTGACGGCGTGAGAATAAAAAGGGCCACAGCCACCCTTAAAATGGATACACAAAAAGAGTGATCTCGCGAACCCGGTGAGGGCGGGAAAACAAAAGAAAGGGTCACAGCTGTCCCTCAAACGGCTACAGTCAAAAGAGCGATCCCGAAACATCGATGGCGGATATTAAGTGAAAGGGCCACAACCGCCCTCAAAATGGTTACATACAAAGAGTGTTTCCCGGACCAGAGACGATGAATGAAGGGCCACAGCCACCCTCCCAAATGGCTACAATCAAAATAGCTCCCGCAACATTGAAGACGGTGAGGAAAAGGTCACAGTCACCCTCCAAAGGGCTACAAATACTCCCGCATGGAGGCGGAAAATAAAGATAGGGCCATAGCCACCCTTTAAACGGCTATCAAATAAAGAGTGCTTCCGGTAGGTTGAAAACCCGAAAGGGCATCCTAGGCAAAATCAGGAAATGAGAGGCATGGTTGCAAGTTCAAAAATTGCAATCATGGCAAAATGAGAGAAAATAAAAAAACCGAGGGGCACGGTCGAAAATCTCTCAATCGGCCGTGGCAAAAGGAGAGAAAAAAGAGAAATTCCAAACAAAAAAAAAAGAAAAGAAAAAAGAAGAAAAGAAAAAAGAGAAAAAAGATCCCGCTAGGTTGTCGCACAATGCACAATTTAGGCAAAAAATAGGGACAAACACTCATGCGCAAGCAGCGTCTTCGAAAGTCAAATTCACGGCAAGCGAGACGGTTACAGTCTGCTCTCGCAGGTCGCATTCCAAGGATGAGTAGGACTGTTATAGTCTGTTCCTACAAGTCACAACCGACAATCAGGATCTGAAGTTTTCCAGCTTTCTGAGAGTCACCCCCGACGAACGAAGCCTTAGTATTCAGCCTTCGCAAGTCACGCCACTAGAGGCTCTTCTCCGACATACGCCGCTAGACGCATCGCCAAAGGGTCTCCGGTACGGTCTGACGTAGAGGTCTTTTGCCACCAGAGATATCACCAGAGGTTTCCCGGTACGTTCTGACGTAGAGGTCTTCCGTTACCACTCGCCACTAGAGGCATCACCAAAGGTTCTCCAGTACAGTCTGACGTAGAGGTCTTTCGCCACCAGAGATATCACCAGAGGTTTTCCGATACGGTCTGACGTAGAGGTTTTTCCGTACCACTCGCCACTAGAGGCGTCACCAGAGGATGTTGGTACTGTCTGACGTAGAGGTCTTCTGTTACCAATCATCATCAAAGGTTTTACTTTATTGCACGCCACTGGAGGCTTTACTTTTTCGCACGCCACTGGAGGCTTTACTTTCTGCACTACCAATGGAGGTACCGCCAACAGGGGCACCGCCACTGGAGGCTTTACTTTCTGCACTACCAATGGAGGCACCGCCAACAGGGGCACCGCCGACGGAGGTTCTATTTTCCGCACGCCAACGGAGGCACCGCCAACAGGGGCACCGCCGACCAAGGCTTTACTTTTCTGCGATACCAATGGAGGCACTGTCAACAGGGGCCCCGCCGACAGAAGTTTAACTTTTTCGCATCAATAAAGCCAAAGGCCACCTTAGAGACTTGAAGACCCGGAAGAAGATATACTTCCTAGCCAAAATTAGTGTTTACTCGTCTTTGGACAAACCCCCTCGGATGCATTCTACGGGAGTCCGTCCAAAGAGGGGCAAGCTGTAAACACCTAATTTTGGTACGCGCAACACGAATATAACACGTTCAAAAATGTTATGTGTTGCGCGTTTAAAAAAGGAAATATTTAAACATAGAAGGTCACAGGGTTGCTAAAATAGGTTTAGCTTAAATTAGGATAGAATATATGCATTAAATATCATGTAATATTCAGAAAAAATATATATTATATATTTATGACAATTTTCATAAATATATATATGTAATTTTCGGAATAAATAATGTGTATATTTAGGTAAATGTGTTTTCCTAATATTGAGACCTAATTTAGCTATAAAAGGGCACCTACTATCAATGTAAAAGACACACCACAACAATAATACTACATCAGATTTTGGAACCCGTGCAGATTTGTCTTCTAGTGAAAAAGTTTTTTTTTATTAGTTAATTTTCTGTTTTTATTTATTTATTATTTTGTATATTTGTGTTTGTTTAGTCATATACCAATAGTTCTAGTTTAATTACATGTTGTAACACTATCTATTTTATTATTTTTTATTTTTTTACCTGTTATATCAGTAGTCTTAATTTGACATAAATAGTTTGAATTTGATTAGTTTAGATTAATTAGGCGATAAAAGTTAATTATGTATATTCATCATGTTAGTTTGTATTGATTTAATTTTGTATGATAATTGTTAATATTATTTGATTTTATTGTTGTGCATGCTCAAAATTGATTTATATTTAATTAATAATGAAATTGGCAAATTAAGTGAATTGAGTACCAAAAGGGCGTAGTTAAAAATTATATTTTTAATTCGTAATAGAACCCCCGAACTCGAATTTCTGATCGTGGATCGATTTTAGACCTGGGTATTTAATTCATTATCTATCTAGGTGATTTAGGATTCTAGTTAGCCTAATAATTAACTAGTGGCGACTCTTTCCAAAATTGCACGTTTTCAAAACGTATATCGCCGTAGGTCAGATTTTAGGTCCGACAGATACTATATACAAAGTCTGAAATACCAAAGTCAATCAAACAGACGCCACGTCAGGCACATCAACACTCCTAAATGGGACACCTACAACTTCGTCCTGAACAATGGACTCCACAACAACGCTGACATCCCCGTCAGCATCAAACAACACATCAACACGGGGTGAAGTCGCATCTCGGATGCGCAACACCGCCACATGACCAATGGCAAACTCAGCATATATACCCTACTGGTCAAAGGGAAAGTTAGGGGGGGGGCAAGAGTATGTACCTTCTCGATGAAACCCTCTGAGAAGTCATACATCAAATCATCAACACCTGCCCCAATTTCATCATGAAACGACTGCAAACCCTTGTACTCCGCAAGGGCAGCCTCCTTCCCCTCATTGTATGCGCTCTCCTGCTCAACCTGCAAGGCAAGGGAGTGCGCTTCGTCATCCTCGGTAACCTTCTTCTGAATGACAGCTATATCAGACTCGAGTGCAGCAACTCGAGCCTGGCGAACAGAGGCACCCACCTCCAAATCAACAACCTTGGCGCCCAAAAAGCGCACCTTCTCCTTCATGCTTGAGAGCTCGCGACAGACCATGTCGAACTTCTCATGGAGAGCCTTCTTCTCCTCAGTGAGTTCAATCACAATGGAAGAAAGGTTCACCACGTCGAAAGCAACCTATAGCGCAATAAAACATCCAACAAGAAACAAGTTGTAACGAAAATACAGATACGCATACAAATTATAAAGGAGTAAGGATGAATACTCACAGGCGCAAGACGTGCCAACGCACCCTCAACATAGGCACACGCACCCTCGGGCTCGCTGGAACACGCGCACTCCCACCTCGGGAGTACTCAAACTGGCCTCCCTAGCAAATTGGGGCCCCCCAACAGCAAAAGGTGCCCATGCATCCCCAACGATAGCGTCCTCAACAGGACGAACCAAATCAACACGGGTGAGCGCAGCAGGAGGCGCAACACCTATGAACAACACAAACAGAAAAATAGGAAAGGCAAAATAGCACAAGTATAGCAAGAAAGTAAAAGCGAGTTACATACCTTTACGAGGAGACTCCTCCTTCAAGGTCCGGTCCCTCGACCAGGGGGCACACATACCAGGCGCGCGAGCCTGACCCTCAACGTCCTTCCCTTTATCACGGGAAGGAGTCCTCAGTGCCTCACCATCGCCAGACTTCGATCGTTTGGGGTCCCTCGAGGGTCACACCTCGGAGTCGACCCTCTTTGTTTTGGGTCGAGGCATAGTGTCTGCAACAGTGACAACACGATCCATCGTGTTGGGAAACAAGCCTACAAACAAGAGAAAAACATGATAAGAACAATAATACTTAGTATCAATAAGGAAGAACGAAGTTACAAGAAGGAGACTCACTTATAGATCCCTTCCCTCGCCCGGGCTTCCAGATACGGCTGCAGTTGGGTTGGCAGGACGAGCACCTCGCTCGGGGGCAGCAGCGTTCCCCTGAAGACTCGCCTGCAAGCGCGATTTTCTACCATCAAACCAACCTACATCACAATATAATAGGAGTTATAAAGGTTCATAACATATCGAAGGACCCCCCGGAGGAGTAACGCGAATCCCAGATTCGCGCAGTTCCCGCTCCATCGCGTGAGACAAGGCGCACGCCTTGTGAGCCTGATATGTCACCTTCATGGCTACTTTTTCCGAATCAGAAAACTCAGCATATGTCGGCACGAGGTCAGTCTCAACAACATGGGCTACTGGCCAACTCACTCCAACATCATGGGCGAAGAAATAATGACTCTTCGAATGGCTACCCGATCAGCGACTGTTAATAAGTGAAGGGTCGCTTTCCACTTCACCACTCCCAAGCTGAGGCTCGCAAAGCCTCGCTCTCTCAATGAAGGCCAGCGAATGCATATGGTGGATAGTCTGGATGCGTCCTAACACTGAAGACGAAAAAAGCACCAGAAAAGCAGAGTCGAGTAGCGCCATGACTGCTAATGACATAACACATGAAAGCAGACCCAATAGCGTATTCCGGCAGGCGCGAGATTAATCGGAGAAATCCTTTAATAGCGACACAATCTGACCAAATCGCGACAGTAGGGGAAGCATAACCCTTCCCATATATGAGAAGTGTACACCGCCGCCATCTCAGTGGCGGGCACAGTAGGTTTACCCCGAACAGAGTCAGGGAGTATATCAAAGGGAAAGACCACCTCCACGAGTGGACAAAGTCCAGACTGCTCTATGTAACGCCGATACTCCTTGCGTTGCAACTGGTTTCCGGAAAAAGTTTGGAACATATGTTCCGACCCCGAGCCAGACTCCGACTCAGGAGAAGAGTTTGTACCATCCTCAGATCCCGAATCGAGGGATGCTAGAGAATCTGATTTGGAATTAGAATCAGAGTCCGAACAAAACCTAACTCCAGGAGTGGGGTTGAAGAACTTACTCATTTTGGTATAGCCTACGAATCGAGAAGGTAGTCCTAACAAGAGACGCGCCGACAAGGATATACTTAGTCAACAAGCTACCTTGTGACACTTGAACTACAAGTCCTGCAATGACATGGAAACAATCTACTCAGCAAGTATGCGCATAATAGTCGCATCAGTAACTACCATGTGGCGAACATCCCTTACACGTGGACAACTGCACATGTACGGACGTATAAGTTCACAATTACTACATAGAGAACATCTATGTACGGGGGTAACTCTATGTCAGTAAGGGCCTCGTCCCAACACTTATACAGTCTACATGCGCCTAGACGGCCTTACGGAGTCAACATGCGCCTACTCGGCCCAACACATATATTCAGGGTAACAGTGCAGATACGATTATAACACTGACGCAAATGTGCATATATTATTTAATATATGCAGGTTACACGCGCGTATCCGCGCACTTATTAAAATGGGTTGGAGACTCAATTACTATTACCGACACTATCGTGCCAACAAAGTGTTAACATCATGCAAGTCATAACATAGGCTTCATCGATCAACAATTTCGATCAAAAGGTGGCTAAGTAAACTATTCAAAAATGACAAGGTCTCGGTCGGCATACACACGCAATCAACAAGGGGAGTAACACTCTATACTATACACACAACATTCTTAAACACTTAGCAATTTTTCATGCATTTTACACTATGTCAATGTGTGTTAGGAATTTCATCAAACACTTGGTGTGCATGAAAGATCAAGTTTTATCGAAGCTAAAGATTGAAAGAATAGAGTTAGCCAAAGTCACAATCATACCTGAGAAATGATGTGAAATGGATGTCAGACCCTCACCGTCGTAAAGGAGACGTCGTCGTCGCTGGAGAAGCTTCCGTCGCTGTGCACCGCCGTCCGCCGCAGCTATCACCGCGACGCCGCCCGTCGCCTCGTCCTCTGCTGCTCGGAGTAGATGTCGCCGGTAGTCGGGTCGACTTGATTAGTGGTGGCCGGCCGGAATTCTTTGGGGTCAAATAACTTGGCCTCCAAGTAGCTTACTCTTCAAGAAAGGAGGAGGAGACTAATCTTGGTGTGGAGACTAAGTATGAGAGATGTTTCAGACCTAAAATCTGACCTACAGCGAATTACGTTTTGAAAACGTGGATTTTGAAAAGGGCCGCCACTAGTTAATTATTAGGTGTCAGACCTAAATCTGACCTACGGCGAATTACGTTTTAAAAAAACGCGGATTTTGAAAAGAGTCGCCACTAGTTAATTATTAGGCTAACTAGAATACTAAATTACCTAAGCGGATAACTAGTTAAACACCTAGGTATTAAATCGGTCTACGATCAGAAATACGAGTTCGGGGTTTCTATTACGAATTAAAACTCATGGAATTAATTACGCCCTTTCGGTACTCAATTCACAAATTTGCCAATTTTCATCGTTAATTAACTACGAATTAGTTATGCATACGAACGACCTAATAACACTAACGATTATCATATAAAATCAAATTAACGCGAACTAACATGACGAATATGTACATTTACTATTTATTATTTCAATTAATCTAAATTAATTAAAACATAATGAAATATTCATACTTAACCTTTTTATTGTTTAATTAACCTAGATTAATCAATATTCAGATTATTCATGTCAAATTAAATCTAACATAACATAATAAAATAAACAATATTACAACATGGAGTTAGTATTATTTACATACAAACTAAATTAAAATCAACCTAATTATTTCAGCATATAAATAGTTAATATAAAAAAATAGATAAATTAAATCGGTAAATAAAAATTAAAACAAAAAACAAAAAAAAAACTTACAGCAGCGGGACTTTACCAGCAGAGGGACGGAGACAGCAACGGGCGGTGGACGGTGCAGGGCATATCAACGGACGGTGGATGGACGCAGCAACGGACGGTGGAGGGCGTCGGGGACTGTGGGACGTCGGATGCAGCGGCAGACGGGGCCAGGCGGCACGACGGAGATGGTATGACGCCGGCGAAAGGATTGGAAACGTGGTGCGGTTCGAGGGTAGACCTCCGGTCAGGTGGGCAGGACGAAACGTTTGGATCTGGACGGACGGACTAGCGACGGCGTGGTGGTCGTGATGCGAGCTCCGGCATGTCCTCCGGCAATGGGCCGGTGAGCAGCGGGAATTACAGAAGAGAGAGAGAGAGAAGAGAGAGAGAGAGAGCGAAATAGAGAGAGAGTTCGCCGGCGGTGGCCTGGTCAGGGTGCGGGACACCGGGTTATGGCGGCGCTGGTCGCCTGGAGAGCTCCGACTCCGACAGGCTGGCTGGGCTGGGCGTCGGCTACTCCAGGCGGAGAGCAGGGCGGAATCGACGGGGACGTGAAGAGGACACCGATGAGGGACCAGCAGGCAGCAGCTGCTATGCGACGACGGAGCTGGGACGGCCACCGGTGAGCCAGGCGGGGCAGCGGACCAGCGAGGGCTGTGTTCCGGCCACCGGCCGCCGGACCGGAAGTGGCCGGAGGTGGATGTACGTCTGGAACATGGCAGACAGATCAAAAAAAAAAAAAACTTAATTCACTAGAAGACAAAGATCGCACAGAACCCGAAAATAGTGTATTATTGCTTCTTTTTGGTGTTTTTCTGTGTTTTACAATGTAAACCTAGACCCTTATTTATACTAAAAACCTAGTCTAGATTACAGATAAAATTCAAATAAAAAATGCTAACAGATAATTATTCTTGAGAATATTCCTAAGGATATTTATCTTTACAGATAATTATTTTTTTTAATAAAAAATAATATCTGGAGATAAATATCTTACAGATAATTTTCTAAAATAAAAAAACTAATTATTATATATATTTTTAAATATTCCGAAAATATTAAATAAATTCGAAATAATTTAAAATATATTTTATAATAATTTCCCTAATGTGCCCTTGAGCATTTTTGGAGACTTTGTGGCTTGACGCGCCCGGAATTTGACGTATCATGTGTAACGTCGTTACGCCCGGGTCAAAATCGAGTGTTTACAGTTTGCCCCTCTTTGGACGAACTCCCGTAGAACGTGTTCGAAGGGGTTTGTCCAAAGACGAGGAAACACTGATTTTGATCAGAAAGTATATTCTCTTCCAATTCTTCAAAGTCTTCAAGGTGGTTCATATGCTTATTCTGGTGCGGAAAGATAAAACCTCTGTCGGCTGGACGCCTGTTGGCGGTTCCTCCGTTGGCGGTGCAGAAAGTAAAGACCTCAATCGACGATGCCTCCAGTGGCGTGCGACAAGGAAAAGCCTCCAGTGGCGGTGCGGAAAGTAAAGCCTCTAGTGGCGTGCAGAAAAGTAAAGCCTCCAGTGGCGTGCGGGAAAGTAAAGCCTCCAGTGGCGTGCAGAAAAGTAAAGCCTCCAGCGGCTTGCGGGAAAGTAAAGCCTCCAGCGGCTTGCGGGAAAGTAAAGCCTCCAGCGGCTTGCGGGAAAGTAAAGCCTCCAGCGGCTTGCGGGAAAGTAAAGCCTCCAGCGGCGTGCGGGAAAGTAAAGCCTCCAGTGGCGTGCGGAAAAGTAAAGCCTCCAGTGGCGTGCGGAAAATTAAAGCCTCCAGTGGCGTGCGGGAAAGTAAAGCCTCCAGTGGCGTGCAGAAAAGTAAAGCTTCCAGTGGCGTGCGGAAAAGTAAAGCCTCCAGTGGCGTGCGGAAAAGTAAAGCCTCCAGTGGCGTGCGGAAAAGTAAAGCCTCCAGTGGCGTGCAGAAAAGAAAAACCTTGATCGACGATGCCTCCAGTGGCGTGCGACAAGGAAAAACATCCAGTGGCGTACAGTAAAGTAAAAACCTCGATCGACGATGCCTCCAGTGGCGTGTGACAAGGAAAAGCCTCATATGTCGGAGAAATGCCTCTAGTGGCGTCCGATGGAGAAGAGCCTCTAGTGGCGTGTGTCGGAGAAATGCCTCTAGTGGCATCCGTCGGAGAAGAGCCTCTAGTGGCATATGTCGGAGAAATGCCTCTAGTGGCGTCCTTTGGATAAGGGCCTCGAGTGGCTTGATGACTTGAATGCATGTCCCTAATTTTTGTCTAAACTGCGCATGACGCGACAACTAGCGGGATCACTTTTTTTTTTTTTTAATCTCTCATATTCTCTCCTTTTGCCACGGTCAAAAGTTTAGACCGTGCCCCTCGGTTTCCCTAATTTTTGCATGGATTGCCCCTTTTGGTTTTTATTCCATCGGGATTTTATTTTCTCTCCTTTTGCCATGATTGCAATTTCTGAATTTGCTATCATGCCCCTCATTTCCTAGTTTTGCCTAGGCTGCCCTTTCGGGTTTTCAACCTAACGGAAGCGCTCTTTTTTTGGTAGCCGATTAAACGGTGGCTGTGACCCGTACTTTATTTCCCGTCTCGATGCGAGAGTATTTGTAGCCATTTGGAGGGTGGCTGTGACCTTTTCCTCACCGTCTTCAATGTCGCGAGAGCTCTTTTGATTTGTAACCATTTGGAGGGTGGTTGTGGCCCTTTCATTTATTTCCTTCGTCGATGTTCCGGGAGTGCTCTTTCGATTTGTAGCCGTTTTAATGGTGGCAGTGGCCCTTTCAAATGATTTCCCGGCCTCACAAGATTCACGAGAATACTCTTTATATGTAGCCATTTTGAGGGTGGCTATGGCCCTTTTAATAATCTCCCATCCTCTCAGGATTCGAGGAACACTCTTTGTAGGTAGCCATTTTAGGGGTGGCTGTGGCCCTTTCACTCATTTCCCGCCTTCAATGTTGCGAGAGTGCTCTATATCTGTAGCCGTTTGAAGGGTGGTTGTGGCCCTTTATTTTGTAGTCGTTTTAGGGACGACTGTGACCCTTTTTTTATTTTCCCGCCCTTACAAGATTCGCAGGGTCACTCTTTTATCTGTAGCCGTTTGGAGGGTGGCTGTGGCCCTTTATTTTGTAGTCGTTTTAGGGACGACTGTGGCCCTCTTTTATTTTCCCACCCATACAAGATTCGCGAGGTCACTCTTTTATCTGTAGCCGTTTGGAGGGTGGCTGTGGCCCTTTATTTTGTAGTTGATTTAGGAAAACTGTGACCCTTTTATTGCTTCATTGCTCTCGCAAGATTCGTACGAACGCTTTCTTTATTTTTCTGTAGCCGACTAAAGGGCGACTGTGACCCTTAAGAAAACTGATTTTTTTTTTTGCTCTTTTTTTTTTTTGCTTTTTTCATCTCACCTTTTGCCATGATTGCCCCTGCGAGTTTTCAATCATGCCCCTTTCCCTGACTTTTGCCTAGGTTTTCAACCTAGCGGGAATTTATTTTTTTCTCTCTTTTTTCTTTTTTCAAATGGAAAGAAAATCTACAGAAACTAATCAACAACAACTATGTTACATGCCCCTAATAGCAGATTAAACCATTTAATTTCTCAGAACTTCTCCGGAGGAAAACTTGTCAAATAATTTGATTTTGTCGATGTCTTGAATGGAGGATCCTTTCAATGGGTGGACGACACCGACAATAATTTCTTCTTCTTTTTCTTCCTCTCAAATGCTCTTTCATTAGCACGGTCGATCTTCATGGAATCTCGATCCTTTTAATAGGAAGATCTCTGGATGTCTTCTATCTTCAACAATGCTTGATCTTAATAGGAATGCCCCACGACTACATCTGACTGGTTCATAATTCGTCGCATGCTGGACGAATGGTCTGATTAACGAACACACATGGATGGTGTTGAGTCTGGCACAGTAGTCCAGAAATGGTAAATTTAGGCATAGATATCGTCTGAGGTATCTGGGATAAATTCGATAACTGGCATAAAAATGGTCGGCGAGCGAAGGGCTGTACACGAGATGTGCTCTTCAGGAGTTTTGATTTGGATGATTATCCAAGCTGTACAATGAGTAAGGAAAAACTCAAATTTTGGGGATAAAAATGATCACAACTTCTCTTACCCGGGAGTTGGATTTTTCAGTGGGCAATGTGCTCGCTATGCGACTGGACCTGCTGCATGTCCTGATTCTACTGCTCCACAACTTGTATATGTACACCTGCTGAAAAGTATATGCCCCTAGTGGCAGACTGAAAATTTCAAAACTTTTTTCGGAAAAAGATTCGGTTGATCGAGTCAAGATACATTGATCAGCACATTGAATCTTCACGGGATTCTTGATGATCTCTTGAAATTTTCTCATCTCCTGACATGTCCGATCTCAATGGGAGATGCCCCATGTTTACCGTTGAATGGTTTAAACCTGGCCACATAACGGTTGTATACCTCGTCTTGGAAAGCGTATGAATTTCACACATGTTAGGTGAAATTT
This sequence comes from Clarkia xantiana subsp. parviflora, assembly GCA_036873135.1. NCBI lineage: Eukaryota > Viridiplantae > Streptophyta > Magnoliopsida > Myrtales > Onagraceae > Clarkia > Clarkia xantiana. Next base: position 9,053,518 of record JAPTYO010000013.1, on the reverse strand, counting down.
TTCATAGAAACTCTTCGAAGCGCTCACGTTTCACACGGTTGCGGCATTGGTTGAAGTGGTCATCCGACCTGCAAAAGAGTAGGGACACACAAATCTCAAGGAAAAAATTAAGTATAATTTAACGCACCTCAGCGTTAGATATCTCAAGTGTGCAATTTGTTCCTTGTGCAACTGGATGACTGTATGTTCTTTTTTTGTTGCCCCATTTAGCCGACATAACTTATGTGTACATGATACCTTAACCAAGGGTACCTGTAAAGAGTGAATGAAAAATCAGTGTAGAGAATATGAGAAATCATGCATGATTTCTTGAAAACTCTAACGTCATTCATTTCATAATTTTGATTATTTTTTTGAAAAGGAATCAAAATTTATGATCAAATGTGTTTTGCGCCATCATGGAGTTTACTGAGTTTGCTGAGTGCACTATCTGGCTCGAACGCGGGACAAATGCTCAAAACAAAGTTTTTTTCTAAAAGGTTTTCTCGTCCTTTGTTTAAACTCGAATAGTAGCACTCAACTGCGCAGTTAAACTATTTTCTCAAAAAAGAATCAAAACTCCCATTTTTTAAATGCTCGCTCATGCGAATGTTGAAATGACGATCTTGCCAAAACAGTGCATACACCTTGGATAAAAACGAATGACACTTTGATTTTTTTTTTTTTTAAATGCTCATGCAAGCTCGAAAGTTAAAATTCTACTGTTAAGAAAGTTACAACTTACAACATATTACCTGAATGATGCATATGAAATGCATTTTTGAAAGTTAAAATTCTATTCTAGAAATTCACAACTTACAACAGTTCACCTGAATACTACATATTTTGAAATGAAAATTTCAGGTGGATTTTTTTTTAAATAATGCAATTGAGATGCATGCGTGAATTTGAAAGCTCTATAGCTAAAAAAAACTCACAATTTACCTAAAATGTTTTTTTTATAAAAAATAATGCATATGCATGCTTTTTTAAAAAAAAATCAGATAAAAAGGTTTTTTTTGAAAATAATGCATATGCAATTCATGTTTGAATTTAAAAAAAAAAACTCTAAGAGCCAAAAAGGAATTACAAATTTTCCTAATTTTTAAAAAATGATGCACATTGAATGCACTAACAGAATTTTACAACTTACATGAAAAGTTTTTTTCGAAAAAATAATGCGTATGAAACACATGCTTGAATCAAAACATTCTGGTAAGTAGATTTGAAAACAACACAAGGAATAAAAGGTTCTACGACTAAGAATGTGTACAATCTATCAACATATTATTTTTCCTAAAACAATGCACATGTGATGCACATGAAATGCATACTTGAGATGAAATTCTACAGTCAAGATAATTTAGAAGTTACCTGAAAAGATTTTTTTGTTTTTTTAATGAGGGAAAAAAATAATGCATCTTGGTTTCTCAAAATTAAGAATCAGGCGATTTTTTTTTTTAAAGGATGCTTATGAGATGCACAAAAATAAATACAAGATGCGAACTTAAAAACAAAAGTTCTACAACTGAGAAAAATTACAATTTACCTGAGAGTATTTTCGAAAATAATGCATATGATATGCACGTTTTTTGATTAAAAATTCAGATAAAATGTTTTTTAAACAAAGTTCCCTAAAACTAAGAGAGCTTACGGTTTATCTAAATTTTTTTTTTTTTTAATTAATGCATATTGGAATGCACATTCGAAATTAGAAGCTCTAACAGTTAAAGCGAAACTACAAATTTTCCAAAATTTTTGTTTTTTTTTTTCTTTTAAGTAATGCATACGCAATACACTAACCAAAATTACAACTTACCTGAAAAGTTTTTTTCAAAAATAATGCGTACAAAACACATGTTAAAAATAAAAACTTAGGTAAGAGGTTTTTTTAGAAAAAATGCATATGAAATGCATGTTCGAAAGGAAGCTCTAATAGCTAAAGAAATTATTTTTTTTGAAATTTGTTTTTTAAGTAATGCATACATAACGTACTAACAAAAATTACAACTTACCTGAGAGTTTTTTTTTAAAATAATGCGCATGAGACGCATAATAAAAATTTAGGTAAGGGTTTTTTTTTTTAAACAATGCATCTGAAACACATGTTTAGAAATAAAAATCTACAACTAAGGGATTAATTACTTAGCTAAAAATGTTTTTTTGGTTTTTTCTGAAAATAACGTATACAAAATGCATTTTAAAATTAGAAGCTCTAATAGCTAAAAGGGAGTTAAATTTCTCATGAAAATATTTTTTTGAAAATAATGCGCGAATGATGCGTTAATTATGAATTACAACTTACCTGGTTTTTTTTAAATAATGCGCATGAAACACATATTTTAGAACAAAATTTAGGTAAGAGTTTTTTTTAAAACCGTGCATAAGGAACGTACGTTTGAAATGAGAGTTCTACCTAAGAGACATGCTGCAAACATGATTTTGTTTGTTTTTTTTTTTTTTTTTTATATAATGGGATGCATGCTCATAAATAAAAGTTACACAGTTAGAAAAACTTACAGTTTATCTTACAACCTCTTTACAAAAAAAAAGCACGGATAAAACACGACATGTTAGGGGGAAAAATGTGTGACTTTGCTCTACGAGGTAGGTTCCACTGATAGGTTCCCGACAAGGTGGTTTCCTCTCCCCACCATAGGGATCATAGACCTTCACAAGCAAGTGGAGTTGTTCTGAGTCGTTCCGGCGGCTCGGCCGCGTGGTCGTACCCTTACTAACTCTCCGGGGTTCCTAGTTGCCCTGGGTTTTAGGCATTTTGGATATTACACTAAAGTGGTGTGTGCGAATTCAAACAATGCCACAAAAAAAGAAAAGAATTAGTTTAAATTCTACACTTTGTACCTGTAAAAAAAAAGAAAAAAAAAGTTAGATTAATCAAGATAAAAGAATTAGATTAAATAAAAAGACATGGCAAATAAGCGAATATAATGAGCGCGAACCCTCTAAAACTTCCCCAGCAAAGTCGCCAAATTGTCTGACCTAAATCTGACCTACGGCGAATTACGTTTTAAAAAAACGCGGATTTTGAAAAGAGTCGCCACTAGTTAATTATTAGGCTAACTAGAATCCTAAATTACCTAAGCGGATAACTAATTTAACACCTAGGTATTAAATCGGTCTACGATCAGAAATACGAGTTCGGGGTTTCTGTTACGAATTAAAACTCATGGAACTAATTATGCCCTTTCGGTACTCAATTCACAAATTTGCCAATTTTTATCGTTAATTAACTACGAATTAGTTATGCATACGAACGACCTAGTAACACTAACGATTATCATATAAAATCAAATTAACGCGAACTAACATGACGAATATGTACATTTACTATTTATTATTTCAATTAATCTAAATTAATTAAAATATAATGAAATATTCATAATTAACCTTTTTATTGTTTAATTAACCTAGATTAATCAATATTCCGATTATTCATGTCAAATTAAATCTAACATAACATAATAAAATAAACAATATTACAACATGGAGTTAGTATTATTTACATACAAACTAAATTAAAATCAACCTAATTATTTCAGCATATTAATAGTTATTATAAAAAAATAGATAAATTAAATCATTAAATAAAATAAATAAATAAATAAAAACTTACAGCAGCGGGACTATACCAGCAGAGGGACGGAGACAGCAACGGGCGGCGGACGGTGCAGGGCGCAGCAACGGACGGTGGAGGGACGCATCAACGGACGGTGGAGGGCGTCAGGTACTGTGGGACGTCGGATGCAGCGGCAGAAGGGGCCAGGCGCCGCGGCGGAGATGGTATGAAGCCGACGAAGGGATTGGAAACGTGGTGCGGTTCGAGGGTAGACCTCCAGTCAGGTGGGCAGGACGAAGCGTTTGGATCTGGACGGACGGACTAGCGACGGCGTGGTGGTCGTGATGCCAGCTCCGGCATGTCCTCCGGCAATGGGCCGGTGAGCAGCGGGAATTACAGAAGAGAGAGAGAGAGAGAGGAGAGAGAGAGAGAGAGGAGAGAGAGAGAGAGCGAAAGAGAGAGAGAGAGTTCGCCGGCGGTGGCCTGGTCAGGGTGCGGGACGTCGGGTTATGGCGGCGTTGGTCGCCTGGAGAGCTCCGACTCCGACGGGCTGGCTGGCTGGGCTGGGCGTCGGCTACTTCAGGCGGAGAGCAGGGCCGAATCAACGGGGACGTGAAGAGGACACCGATGAGAGACCAGCGGGCAGCAGCAGCTATGCGACGACGGAGCTGGGACGGCCACCGGTGAGCCAGGCGGGGCAGCAGACCAGCGAGGCTTTGGTCCGGCCTATGGCGGCCGGACCGGAAGTGGCCGGAGGTGGATGTACGTCTTGAACTTGGCAGAAAGATAAAAAAAAAAAATTAATTCACTAGAAGAAAAAAATCGCACAGAACCCGAAAATAGTGTATTATTGCTTCTTTTTGTTGTTTTTCTGTGTTATACAATGTAAACCTAGACCCCTATTTATACTAAAAACCTAGTCTAGATTACTGATAAAATTCAAATAAAAAATGCTAACAGATAATTATTCTAGAGAATATTCCTAAGGATATTTATCTTTACAGAATTTTTTTTTTTGAATAAAAAATAATATCTGGAGATAAATATCTTACAGATAATTTTCTAAAATAAAAGAACTAATTATTATATATATATTTTTAAATATTCTGAGCATTTTTGGAGACTTTGTGGCTTGACGCGCCCGGAATTTGACATATCATGTGTAACGTCGTTACGCGCCGGTAGTCGGGTCGACTTGATTAGTGGTGGCCGGCCGGAATTCTTTGGGGTCAAATAACTTGGCCTCCAAGTAGCTTACTCTTCAAGAAAGGAGGAGGAGACTAATCTTTGTGTGGAGACTAAGTATGAAAAGACCTACAGCGAATTACGTTTTGAATTACGTTTTGAAAACGTTTTGAAAATCTGACCTACAGCGAATTACGTTTTGAAAACGTGGATTTTGAAAAGAGTCGCCACTAGTTAATTATTAGGCTAACTAGAATCATAAATTACCTAAGCAAATAACAAATTAGACGCTTATATATTAAATCGGTCTACGATCAGAAATTCGAGTTCGGGGGTGTTATGTTCGCTTCACCACTTGGGCAACTTCGGGCTTTTCCTTCACGAATAGGCTTCTTCCTTCACGATCGGACTCGAGATGTATGTATAAGGACGGGAACGCCGTAATCCTTAATACACAATCACCGAGCTAAACTCCCAATCCTCGATTTTGAACTCTTGATCTTCGGGTCCTGCACGAGGGGCAGTAACCACCGTGGGAGGGGGAATGCTGGTTGGGCCCACTCCGACGCTCAAGTTACAACTTCTAGAGAGAGAAAGCCTTAGAGAGAAGTCAGAGCATTCCAAGTCCAAAAGTGAGGGATATATCTAAAATGAGAGACCTAGGCCCCTATTTATAGGGAACCTAAGGATTATGCTCAGTTTTGAATGGTTTGATGTCGGTATGTAGGAATACGTATACCGTCATCAAGGTGGACTATGCGTGCACCGACTTCTCGCAATCGGCAAAAATAATCGGGATGAGCGCGGAGAAAAATGGTAATCCGGAGGTCCGGATTGCCCTAGGGAAATCCGGAAGTCCTTCGGCCCGGGAATTGCACGTATCCCGGACCGTTTTAGACTTGGGTGTCCGCGAAAGGGTTTTTTACGGGTTTTGGGATATTTTACGAGGCCCAAAATGTAAATACGAACCCGAATTGGACATATATCTAACACTTGCCCCCGAGTCAAGTAATGGTTCAAAACCCGTACTTGACTCTTTTTCAAAGATAAGATATTCGTCCAATTTAGGTTCGGTACTGACCTCAGGTGTGGCATGTCTGTCAATTCGAATGTTGAGATCATAAATTTGACCAACTTTTAATTTTCCGCCGTACGTACGTAATCTGTTTACAAGGTTAGCGTAACGGAAAATATGCGTACAATGACATGCAATGTGATAATATCATGGTATATGAAGTAAGCGTATAACACGTTGTCAATATGTAAATAATGACATAATAGACGGATGACGTAATCATGCAATAAGCAAAACACTTAGAATAATATGGAATTGGAGAACATGCATGTAATCATGAAGCATGATGTAAACATGGAAAAAGATGCAAACACGTAGTATGATGCAATCATGGAAAATGATGCAAACATTCAATTCATACCTAGATTACAAAAATAATCATGTAACGATCATAAATGATAAATGTGTATGATAAATTCTATCTACGTAATGTATAATAATAATTACGTGTAGTGTGTCATGAAGCATTGTGTAGTATCTATGCAATATGAACATAGGAGAGATGCAAAGATGCTTGTAAAGGTTGCTAAGGACTTATATGAAAATACATGAAAGTTTAGTCCTTAGCACATGGTGTAGGCACTATTAATGAAAATTAAGAGAGAGAATACTCATTATCTTACATCCTTCATATTCATAGATAAATCTCCAAGAAGCTCTCTATTCTTGATGAAGATGAAACTTTTGAGATCATAGATTTGGAGTAGACACATCATTTGTTGATATCAATTGGATTCCGGTGTAGCACGTGTCAATCCGGACTTGCTTCGTGTTGGTGAGTTCAATTCCGTACATGGTTGGACATTTTTCGATTTCTTTTGGCGTGATTCAATCTTGAAATCACTATGTACCTAGTTATCTTTACCATGCATACAAGGTGTTTGATAAAATGCATTAGAAAACATAGCCCCAAATCGGCCAAAATTTTTCTGAGTGCTGAAATTTTTTGAAAAGTGCAAATGAATTGTTATACTTCCCTTATGCATGGTGTTCATTGCCGATATGTTGTTCCATGCCTTGGCCGTTGTTTTAGTATGCTCGATTTTGATGATCGATAGTTGTACGTACATGGCCGTCAATGGTTGTATGTTGGTAATGATAGCTTAGGCAATGTATGTTAAGCATCATGTATAGACTGTCGGTCATTGTTTGCAAACATGATAAAATACTTATAAAATATTTTAACAATTTCTTATGCTTGTTACCATAGATGTCGTCGTATGAGCTTTGTCGATAAGCGTCGTAGGAATGCTTAGGAGTCATTGTGTAGAAGTTGATAATAGTTGCTTGATGTATGCTATCCATCCTTGTCGACATGTACGTACGTACATGGAAACACTTAGAAAATATTCTTTACTTATCGACATGCATCCTTGTCGACATGTATGTACGTACATGGAAACACTTAGAAAATATTCTCCCCTTGTTGACATCCATCTTTGTTGACATGTATGTATGTACATGGAAACACTTAGAAAATATTCTTCACTTGTCGACGTGCATCCTTGTCGACGTGTATGTACGTACATGGAAATACTTAGAAAATATTCTTCACTTGTCGACATGCATCTTTGTCGACATGTATGTACGTACATGGAAATACTTGGAAAATATTCTTCACTTGTCGACATGCATCCTTGTCGACATGTATGTACGTACATGAAAATACTTAGAAAATATTCTTCATTTGTCGACATGCATCATTGTCGACATGTATGTACGTACATGGAAATACTTTCGACATGTATGTACATACATGGAAATACTTGGAAAATATTCTTCACTTGTCGACATGCATCCTTGTCGACATGTATGTACGTACATGGAAATGCTTAGAAAATATTCTTCATTTGTCGACATGCATCATTGTCGACATGTATGTACGTACATGGAAATACTTAGAAAATATTATTCATTTGTCGACATGCATCCTTGTCGACATGTATGTACGTACATGGAAATACTTAGAAAATATTATTCACTTGTCGACATGCATCCTTGTCGACATGTATGTACGTACATGGAAATACTTAGAAAATATTATTCACTTGTCGACATGCATCCTTGTCGACATGTATGTACGTACATGGAAATACTTAGCAAAATATTCTTCATTTGTCGACATGCATCCTTGTCGACATGTATGTACGTACATGGAAATACTTAGAAAATATTCTTCATTTGTCGACATGCATCCTTTTCGACATGTATGTACGTACATGGAAATACTTAGAAAATATTCTTCATTTGTCGACATGCATTCTTGTCGACATGTAGGTACGTACATGGAAACAGTTAGAAAATATTCCTTGCTTGTCGACATCTATCCTTGTCGACATGTATGTACGTACACGTATGTGCGCACTTGCCCCCACACTTAGAATCTTTTCTCCATCCCTAGCTATGTACACTGTATCCATATGCTTTGATGTAAACACAGGTTGTATGCCAACACCTTGTTGTATGCTAACACTTAGTAATATGCTGACACATAGTAACACGCTGACAGCTTGCAATATGCTGACTGTCATCCTGAGCAAAACACTTAGAAAATATTTCTCCCGTGTAATCATGTATGCTGCGAGTATGAGCTCGATGTTGATATGTAAGGTTGATGTGTTGAAGAAATTTCCCCCCTTGCATGATATTCGTTATTTTTTGCGCGAGCCTTGTACGTACATAGTTGTCTTACATGGAGCGTCCATTGCATAAATGTTTGCACAAGTGTTGATGCATATTTGCGCACTGATTGGATTGTTGGTTGCATTTTTCAGGATATCAGATCTTGCTATCTTCTTGTCGGAATTATTCTTCCCACGGCTGTTATCATGAGTAAGTCCACTATTTCCATTCTGCGTGTAACTCTGTGTTCGGATGTCGACATGGTTGAGCAGCTAAGTAATACACCAAGTGTAGATGTTGATGTCCTTTATGACTCGTATCATGTTGTAATGTAGGTTGGACTTGATGGAAAAAACTCGTCTTTGCAGATAGCCGATGTGTACAGTAATCCGCTCGTTGGAAGGAATGTTCGTACAATTGCCCCCGCTACTCTGGAGTTTCTGGATATGGTCGCGCTAAAGAACTTGTGAGTAAGGCACCTCCTTGTATCTTCTTTGAATTTGTTAATTTTCCAAGTTGCTGCTTTCATGTGGTTGCAGTTCCCGGCTTTAGCACAATTCTCAAAAGATCCGACGTAGGGGCGCGTTCCTCGAGCGATTCTAAGTTCTTTATGCCGAGTACGACCCTGCTAACTCCTTCTTGCGATAAAGTGAATAGAGTTGAGGGTCGTGCGGTGGTGCCTTCTGCCCCCCACCTTTTCGTAGATAAGCCGCAAGTTGTCATTACCACATATAAGTTGACTGTGCACATAGCGTGATGACTTTGTGTTGCCGACATCTTCTTGATATAGCCGCTGTTATGGATGGAGAAATAAACTCTATGTTTGTGTAGATAATAGATATGTTGGCGTTGTATGCCATAAATCCCTTCTTGAACATAATGCTTAGCTTGTATTGTTGTAGTAGATATTATGTGCATAGGTTACTACTTTGCATAATTCCCATGTAGTAATCATAGTGTAGCATGTACCTACGAACAGAGTTGCTCTTTGTCAGATAATTGCAATGTTTACAAGTTTGCAAAAATATGGAGTTATGAAATTTTCTTTTTAGTAATGCATATAAAATAAAGTAAAGGAATCTGATACGAGGATTCCTTGTTTGTGTAAGAAACTTCCCTAAGGTGCGGATCATGACATGTGCGCATATGTTGGGAGCGTAGCTTTTCCAAGTATCACCCGCTATATGTGATTGTGAATATGTCGGTATGAACAGCGACTATGCATTATTGTATGCGTCCACTAGTTGATACGCGTTGATGCCTCCTGAGCATGATGTACATGCCAATGTATGATCTTTGCTTGGTGTTTCATTCTTAGAAGAATGGTACCGTGTGTTCTTGTAATTATTCGTTTCTTCACTTCGGTGGAATACCGAGCACTTGTCAGCTTGGTGCCCCCCAAGTCACTTGGCAGTCGTACCGCTGTTTCCTGATGGTTTCTATTACTTCATCTTCTGACCGTGATGAGCCTACTTGGACCATCCTTTCAGGCTCATCTATCTTGATTTCTTGTAATGCTTTAACGAAAGCAGGGCGTGCATGATCTACCCTTGGGTTTTCATCAATGACGGGAATTCCGCTATTGTTTGTCTTGACATTATGTTGGAGTGCAACCTTGTAGAAGTCTTTTGATAGCTGCTGATTTCACCAATTCCTGTCTTTGTTGGAAACTTGATTTTCTGGTGTGATGTTGACACTTATCATACCCCACTTGTTCATGGTTGTATACCCTAGGATTCCATTATATGCGTCAAGCTTTTCTGCAATCACGAACGTAACGCCGATTTGGAGTTGTTTCTCTCCTTCTCCTATTGCGCATTGCGCGGTGTTGAATTAATGTGCTGGCTTTGCGATGTATGCTTCATGTGTTCACTTTCAAGGGGGCTTGGTTTATTTGATGAGTTTCTTCATACACTTGTGACTCTTTCCGAGGTTATGTCTGTATGACGATTGTGCATATGGTTGAGAGATGCTATACTGGTGGAATCCTTATCTTCTCCTTTTTTTGTCCGAAGATTAGGTTTCGCTGTCGGCGTACGTTTTGAGTGGTACGATCCTTCTTGTGTTCTTGACAAGGGTAAACTTGCTGGATGTTGGAAATAATTTTCTAACTCTTTTCTCTTGATGGGTTTGGCACAGGCGTGCGTATAACAAAGGAGCGTATCCTGAATTCCTATCTTCCACAATGTTGATGACGTTGTCACTTGGGTAATGCCCCCGTCTTATTTATTATTGCAACGCGATTTTTAGTCTTGTGCGTATAGAATGCTTGAGGCTCCGTTGCATGGGGATGTTGTATGACCTAAGCCGTTTGTTGTTCATAGTGCGATAGCTTGTGTTGTTGACGCAATTAATATGTGCGTAGCTGTTACTTGGCGTTATTCCAAGGTAGTATGCACGATATAGTAATGTACCTACGAAAGTATATTTAACCATCATTATATATTTGGAGTTCGTACAACGGATTACAGGAAGGCGTCTACTGATCGCTCCTTTTGAAAAGTACTAAGGCTAATAAACATAAGTTGTACTTAATCTAAGAATACTTAAAGTAGATATGCAAAAATGGAGATAAAGGGATTGATGATGTGTTTGACGTCTTCATAGGTGATTTTTCGGCAAGTTGATTCTGCCACGTGCCACATAGTTCCTCAGTTCATCTAGCGTGTTGAGCTCTTCAATATCCACCTTTGTGAATGAACAAATGTTGGTGTTATGCCCCCCAGTTTTATGGTGCTTGCATCGTTCTTCAACATTGTTGCCAAGGAGGGCGGTCATTGGCTCAAGTGGATGGGGAAGTTTTTTTTTTCCGGGAGTTTGAAGTTTGTTTCCTCCACCTTCGTGCTCCAAGGATTGTATAAGTCTTCATAATTGGTTCCTTGAGTGACATTGTTTTTCCGGCGCTTGGCGATAGTTGGATTATCATTTGCCCTTTCTTTCCTTTTCCATTTCCTGAAGACTCCACACGAGACTTCTTTTGATGCTTATTGCCTTGGTCGACATACTTCTTCATTTTTCCTTTTAGTATTAAGATGTTTACGTGAAATCTTAATCCAACACAGTTTTCTGTCTCGTGGCCATACACTTCGTGATTTTCACACCATTTGCTTTCATCTTTTCCCATGGGCCATTGCGGAAATTGGAGGGCTTTTTCCACAGCTTGGTCTTCTTTATCACTTTCAAGATGACGGACAACGGTGTGTTCAATGGAACACATTTGGCGAGATTGGTCTTTTGAGCCTTTGGACGTTTGACTGGAATGGCCTCTTTGTTGCGGTTGTCTCTTTTCCCAGGAAGCGTATATCTTTTCCTCAATTATTGCCTTCAAGTTTCTTGTTGTAAGTCTCGTGATTGGGACATCATCGTCATTAACAGGTTTTTTCCGTCCCTCCTTGTGACGGATGTTCGCATCGTCTTGGCTTGTCCTCGTGGAAGAACCTTCCTTGTATATTTTTGAGCGGGAGGTTGGAGGTTATTTCCACGTCCCTTCTTGTTGTTGTGCTATCACATACGGGTTGTATGAGCGTGCAGCTCCTTGCATTGGTTGTCGGTACTGGAAGGTACCTTCTGTGTATTGCCCCCTATTCCTTGGTGCAGTGTGTCTTGATGACTTGGGACTTTGTTCTTGTCTCCTCGACTTTTCCGTTGATTGGAGGCATAGGTGGTGGTGGCGGAGCATATCCGTGGTTCCTTAACATCTTTCGGAATGCAAGAAGCTCTTCGAGCGCGGTCATCATGGTGGGAGTGACAGGTGATGGCGGGTTGACACCTTTGTATTGGAGGACTCCTTGGTCGTACTGTGCGAAGGATGCTCTTCTTGTTGCCATAAAGAAGGCATTGGATGTGGCAACAGGCATGTGGGAGGATCCAAGTAGACTTCTTGTCGGCTTCTGCGTGGTTATGGCCAAGGCTTCGTGGTACACAATGTGTTCTTTGTCCATTGATGAAAAGCCAATGACATCTTCAAAGGCGGCATCCTTTATGTCGACATACTCCATGTTGGTATCATGGAACTTGTGCATTGTCTTTACAACGTACACTTCTTGCTCGTACGACTTCTCGCTTTCAACATCAAAGTCTCCATGGATCATATGTACGTTTGCCATCTTTTTCGGATAGGATGCAATGTATGCTGTATTTTGGACTTTAAGGCCATGTTGTGCGGAAGGCACGCTTATTGTTGGCATGGAGGATGCAGCGAACATGTCTTTATGCACGTGCAAATGATCCTGCTGACTTGGTACCTGCTTCTGTTTGTTGGCTGGCATCCCGTATGGGAACTCTTCATTGATCCCCGTCCTTCGCTCGAACTCGTGTGTTGATGCATTATTCTGAACTTCGGGACCGTGTTGTGCGGAAGGCACGTTTGTGGTTGGCACGGATAAGGCGGTGGATCCTATAACTGGAACGTGAGAACGTCCTGGTTGGTTTCTTATCGGCTTCGGCTTGTCTGCACCCGCCTTCTTTGGTCGTCTTCCAGTCATAGCTCGCGGTGCGGAATGGCTTTTTGTTTGAATCACATTGACGGCGCCAAATGTTATGTTTGCTTCACCACTTGGGCAGCTTCGGGCTTTTCCTTCACGAACAAGCTTCTTCCTTCACGATCGGATTCGAGATGTATGTATAAGGACGTGAACGCCACAATCCTTATTACACAATCACCGAGCTAAAGTCCCAATCCTCGACTTTGAACTCTTGATCTTCGGGTCCTGCACGAGGGGCAGTAACCACCGTAGGAGGGGAGAATGCTGGTTGGGCCCACTCCGACGCTCAAGTTAGAACTTTTAGAGAGAGAAAGCCTTAGAGAGAAGTCAGAGCATTACAAGTCCAAAAGTGAGGGAGATATCTAAAATGAGAGACCTAAGTCTCTATTTATAGGGAACCTAAGGATCATGCTCAGTTTTGAATGTCAAAGGCAATCCCCAAGTGGTGAAGCGAACATAACAGGGGGTTCTGTTACAAATTAAAAAAACAATTTTTAAATTATGCCTTACGGTACTCAATTCACTAGTTGACATTATATAATTAAAATTTTAAACTTATACTAAAAGTAATTATTAGCTATTAAATAATTATAGTATTCCAATATAGAACTACTTATACTTATTCAAATAAAGACATTAAATAATTTAATCATATATATATATATGACTTGTTAAATCTTACGAAACGCCTAAGCTACAAACATATAAAGTATACAAGGGTCAAATTTAGCTAAACACTATTTATATATATATATATATATATATATATATATATATATATATAATAATTATATCTTTGGTTAAAAGGATGAGTTTTTACCTCAAGCAGAAGTACGGACTATGAGAGCAGTGTTAAATTCCACATTGGGCCGAGTCAAACCCAACGGGCCAACATAGAGCAACCATTTTTACAAGTGGGGGTTCCATCCTAAAACCAATTGGTGATAGGAGGAGGTAGCCCCTTGCTTATATGGTGCCCAAATATTCCTCACACCACCGGTGTGGGACAACTCTCACGGTGGAAAGATTATAATCTCAATAAGGACTTCAACACTCCCCCGCACTGTGAGACTCTTTAACTAATGCACCGGTTTTCAAATCCGAACAGGTTGGGACTAATTTTAAGAAACTCCACTCTCACGCCCAGGCCCAAATATGGTACGTGGAGCCAACAAGGGGACACAAAACCACACACCGCTAATAATCGGAACCGGGCTTTGGCTCTGATACCATCTTAAATTCCACATTGGGCCGAAGTCAAACCCAACGGGCCAACATAGAGAAACCATTTTCACAAGTGGGGTTCCATCCTAAAACCAATTGGTTTTAGGATGGAACCCCCACTTGTAAAAATGGTTGCTCTAATTATTAACACACCACCGGTGTTGGTGATAGGAGGAGGTAGCCCACTTGCTTATATGGTGCCCAAATATTCCTCACACCACCGGTGTGGGACAACTCTCACGGTGGAGAGATTATAATCTCAACACAAGCAGCACTAAAGGAAATGCAAGGATAGCGATCAGAGACTACGTTGAGTCACATCCCAGAACGGATTCAAGTGAAGCAAACAATAGATTGAACTAATGGTCACTGGGGTCGCAGTGGTCAAACAACGGACGAAAGAGATGGCTTTGTTGGAGCTGCACGTCGGAGACCAACGGACGAGGGCGAACGTAATCAAAAAGACGAGCAGGACTGGAACAACGACAAGCAGAGGCAGGTGGACAGAATCGGGAAGCAAAGAGCGTCTGAACGACCCGGCTCGGAGCAACGAGAATAGGTCGGGTCGTGGAGGACGATTGGACGAGGCGTTTGATTGTTGGAGGTTGGAGTCGCAACGTCGAGGAAGTGCTGCCTTTGGTGGACGAAATCATCGGATTCGGAAAAAGCGGTGGGCTGAGCTGAGGGCCAGCCAGGACGGACGACGTCGAAAGCTTGGCTGGTGGTGGTTCCAGTGGTCTGGGAGAGCGAGGTTGATGTTGGCCGGACTGGAGTAGCAGCGAGGTTGGACGGCGGCGGAGATGGTCTATGGCGAGGTGAGGCTCCGGCAAAGGGCGAGGAGGTGATGGCGTCGTTCAAGAGAGGTCGCCGACGGAGCTAGAGGCGATCAGAGGGCGAAGCTTCGATGGGCTGCGAAGATGACGCGCAGAGGGATAGATGACCAGGAGAGAGAAAAATAAATTATTATTTTTTTCACGCAAATCGAGAATAGCTTTTATTATTTACTGCTTGTTTTTTTTTTGTCTCTTTACATGTAAATCACCCATATTTATAATAATCTAGGTCTAGTCTAATCTAAGCAACAAATATTGTAGATTTATTTTGCTAATAAATACTAAATATTCTGAAATTTAATACTAAATATTCCACAAATATTTTTTGCAATAAATACTTATAACAATCATAATATTGCACAGAGCACTCTTGGAAGTTTCGCGGCTTGCCATATTTGAACATTTTCTCTTTTAGCGCGCCACATATCACACGCGTCGCGCGTGGTCCAAAATTAGGTGTTTACAGTTTGCCACTCTTTGGACGGATTCTCGTAGAACACGTTCAAAGGGTTTGTCAAAATAAAAGAAAACACCTATTTTTGGATGAGAATCATGTATTCATCTGAGACTTCAAATCTTCAAGGCGGCTCATGTGCTTATTCTGGTGCAAAAAAGTAGAGCCTTTGATGGCCGTGCTGAAACGGAAAACCTTTGGTGATGAGTGGTAACAGAAGACCTCTACGTCAGACAGTACCAACAAAACCACAGGTGGCGAGTGGTAACGGAAGACCTCAACATCAGACCGTATCAAAAAATCTCTGGTGATACCTCTGGTGGTGGAAGACCTATACGTCAGACCGTACCGGAGACCCTTTGGTGATGCCTCTAGCGACGAGTGGTAACGGAAGACCTCTAGGTCAAACCGTACCGGAAAAACTATGTTGATATCTCTGGTGGAGGAAGACCTCCACGTCATTCTGTACCGGAGAACCTTTGGTGATGCTTTTGGCGGTGAGTGGTAACGGAAGACCTCTACGTCAGACCGTACCTTATAACCTTTGGTGATGCCTCTAGTGGCAAGTGGTAACGGAAGACCTCTACGTCAGACCGTACCGAAAAACCTCTGGTGATATCTCTAGTGGCGGAAGACCTCTACGTCATACCGTGTCGGAGAACCTTTGGTGATGCCTTTGGCGGAGAGTGGTAACGGAAGACCTCTACGTCAGATCTTACCGGAAAGCCTCTGGTGATATCACTGGTGGCGGAAGACCTCTACATCAGACCGTACCGAAGAACCTTTGGTGATGTCTCTAGCGGCGAGTGGTAACGGAAGACCTCCACGTCAGACCGTACCGAAAAATCTCTGGTGATATCTCTGGTTGGAAGACCTCCACGTCAGACCGTGCCTGAGAAAATTTAGTGATGCCTTTGGCGGCGAATGGTAACGGAAGACCTCTACGTCAGACCGTACCGGAAAGCCTCTGGTTATATCTCTGGTGGCGGAAGACCTCTACGTTAGACCGTACCGGAGAACCTTTGGTGATGCCTCTAGCGGCAAGTGGTAACGGAAGACCTCTACGTCAGACCGTACCTGAAAATCTTTGATGGTGCCTCTTGTGGCATTGACTAACACGTCGTCTTGAATTGATGCCTGGATTGGCATGGCAATTAGTAGCGTAATCACGAAGCTGCAGGAGACCATTTGGAGTGGTGCCTGGACTGGCATGACAGCTAGCAGCGTAATGAAGCTGTTCGAGGCCGTCTGGAGAAGAGTCTATGCATGCATGGCGACTGGCATATATGCAATTGCGTTGCGCCGTACTATATGTACATATGTGTCCCTAATTTTACCCTAAGATGTGCATAGTGCGACAACCAAGCGAGATCTCTCATTTTTTTTTTTTAATTTCTCTCTTATTCTCTTCTTTTGCCACGGTCGATTTTTGAGAGATTTCCGACCGCGCCCCTAGTTTTTTTTATTTTCTCTCCTTTTGCCATGATTGCAATCTCTTAATTTGCAATCATGCCCCTCATTTTCTGATTTTGACTAGGCCGCCCTTTCGGGTTTTCAAATTGGTGGAAGCACTCTTTATTTGGTAGCCGATTAAACGGTGGCTGTGACCCATACTTTAATTTCCTCCTCGATGCAGGAGTATTTGTAGCCGTTTGGAGGGTGGCTGTGACCCTTTTCTCACCGTCTTCAATGTTGCGGGAGCTCTTTTGATTGTAGCCATTTGGAGGGTGGCTGTGGCCCTTTATTCCTCGTCTCTGATCCGGGAAACACTCTTTGCATGTAACCATTTTGAGGGTGGTTGTGGCCCTTTCACCTAATATCCGCCATCAATATTCCTAGAGAGCTCTTTAGATTATAGCCGTTTAGAGGGACGACTATGACCCTTTTCTTTTATTTTCCCGACCTCACCGGGTTTGCGGGATCACTCTTTTCTTGTAGCTATTTTAAAGGTGGCTGTGGCCCTTTTTTATTCTCCCGCCCTCAAAGGGTTCGCGGGATTACTCTTTATCTGTAGCCATTTTAAGATTGGTTGTGGCCCTTTTTTATTCTCCCGCCCCCACAGGGTTCTCGGGATCACTATTATCTGTAGCCATTTTAAGGGAGGCTGTGGCCCTTTTTTATTTCCTGCCCTCACAGGGTTCGCGGGTCACTCTTTTATCTGTAGCTGTTTTGAGGGTGGATGTAGCCCTTTCACTTATTTCCCATTTTTTATGTTGCGGGAGCGCCCCATATCTGTAGCCATTTGAAGGGTGGTTGTGACCCTTTCTTTGTAGTCGTTTTAGGGACGAACGAGACCATTTTTATTTGTTTTTGATTTTGGGACAATTGTGACCCTTTAATTTCTTCATTGCTCTCACAAAATTTGCATGAGCACTCTCTTTATTTTTCTCGATAGACAATTAGAGGGTGGCTGTGAACCTAAAGAAAAATGTTTTTTTTTTGCAACTCACCTTTTGCCATTACTGCCCCCGCGGGTTTTCAATCATGCCCCTCTTCCTAACTTTTGCCTAGGTTGCCTAGCGGGAATTCCCCTTTTATGTTTCTCTTTTTTTTATGAAAAATAAAAATTTGCCGAAAATTATCAACAACAATTATTTACATACTCCTAGTGGCAGATTGAAAATTCCAAATTTTAGAACTTCTTCCGGAGAAGGACTCGGCTGATCAAGTCAACATATGTCAATAGTGTCGACGCCTTGGATTGAATACCCTATGATGGGAGACACCGACAACAATGTTTCTCGGCTTCTCGAATGCTCTGGTTATGCTTGATCACAGCTGGGGATGCCTCATGGATGGAACCCATTGGGTTAGGCTCGTCACGTGCCGGATGAATAACCTGGTTGATGAACACACATGGATGGTGTTTGAGTTTGGCACGGCAGGCAGTAGATGGAAACTAGAGCTTCTGATGTATCTAGGACATGTTCGTCGGTCGACGCAAGCATGGTCAGTGAGCAGAGATCTACGGGCGGGATAAGTGCATCAAGGGCCTCAATTTGAATGATTTTTCCGAGCTGCAAAAAGAGAAAAGTGACAGTAACATTTCATGGATAAATTTGATCACATGTCCTCTTACCTGGGTGTCGGATCTTTCTAGTGGGCGATGTGCTCGCTATGCGACTGGACCTATTGCATGTCCTGATTTTCCTGCTTCATCTAGAAAACACAACTTTTATATGAACACCTGCCAGAAAGTAAATGCCCCTGGACCTCTGATGGAAGGCACACACAATAATGCTTTCTTTGTTTGACATTTGATATGTTTATTGATCAGTACATTGAATCTTCACGGGACTCTCGATGATCTCTTGATATTTTCCAATCTCCGGACATGTCTGATCTCAATAGGAGATTCCCCTTGGTTACCACTGACCGGTTTAGACCTCACCTTAAAACATATGTACAGCTTGGTTGTGGACGCATATGAATTCCACACATGGTAGGTGGAATTGTGGATTGGAAGTTCTTTGAACTAGTCACGTTTCACGTGGTTGCGACCTCGTCGAAGTGGTCGTCTGTTCTGCAAAAAGTGTAGGGACACTCAAATCATAAGGAAAAAATCAAGTACAATTCATCGCACATGAGCATTGGATATCCCGAGTGCGCAATTTGTTCTTCGTGCAACTGGATAACTACATATTCTTTTTTGTTGCCCCATTTTGCTGGCAGAACTCATATGTGCAGGATACCCAATAAGGGTACATGCCCCAGCGGCAGATTGAAAATTGGAAATTCTTCAGGAGAAGGACGACTGATCGAGTCAAAATATCTTGATTGTGTTAATGTCTTGGGCTAGACCTTATTACAGACTGATGACGCAAACAGTATTGTCCTCGTAATTTGACTTCTTAGATGCTCTTCCATTAGCATATTTGATCTTCATATGATCGTTGATATTTTTTTGCTCGATGATGTGCACTCTTTCTTTATTTTTTTCAAAAACAGATTATGCTCAACCTCGACCGGGGGTCTTGACCGTCCATTATAGTACATCCTTGACAATGGTAGTTGGGAATGACTCAAACAGTTTTGTGAACCTTTCCATATCACAAGGAATCTTCATTGACATTTGTTGTCTCGTTTGACGGGACAATGTATTGATAATCGTTAATTCATTCACTTGACAATTGGACCATCCATGTTGATCGTTTTGATGACCTCAGGGGTCAACAAGTTCATCGTCTACGCAATTCATTAGGAACACGCGTTTCCTAAAGAAGAGAAAAATGTAATTAATGCGGGCCAAATAATAATGGAAAATTCAATAAAGGGATTTATTTATGTTGAATAGATCATGACAACATCCCTCTTTCCTCTGCGGAGCTCATGAACTTGCTGCGCAAGGAGTATATTATTGTTTAAGTAATTCCTTCATTGCCGAGTGGACGAGCGGCTGAAGTACCGAGTCGGGCTTCTTTGAGAAGGCTCGGTATTACGATCAGGCAGATGGTTGACATTTGACGATTGAACCGTGTTGAGTACCAAGAGCTTATTGTCAATGAGGTCTTGAATTTTATGCTTCAAACGCTTGCAGTCTTCTGTTATGTGACCCGCTGCCCCAATATGAAATTCACACTTTGAGCGCGGTTCATTCCTGGCTAATTTGGAATCCGGCCTGAAGACCTCAAGGCCAATGAGATTTTGAGAAAGCGCTTGTCGGCACACCTCTTCCATTGGTAAAGGTAATGGTGTGAACTTCCTTGGTTCTCGACGTCTCTTTTATTTGTTTAAAGGTGTGAAATTCTTCTGGAATCGATTGTGACAGATGGTCGCACACCTTGTGACCGTAAAGCAGTTTGCTGGGTTACATGCTTTATGGACTGTGGGTATCGCGCAGGGTACACTGCAATGGTTGTTGCATCTTTGGTTGTCGAATCCTCATGCCTTTCTTTTTTCCTAGGATCTTCGATTTTTTCTTTTCGGATCTCATGCTCCATCATCTCTTTTGGGCGACAGACATGTTCATTCTCCATAACGGCAGATGGGGATGCAAACACCTTCAAACTTGACATGCCTTCATGGTTGGCAGACCCTTGAGTCTGGTTAAGGAAGGTGTACGAGGTCGGTAGAGTTTGGTCGGGAAGACCGAATGCAACATATGGATCTTGGTGGGGAAATCCGGCAGCGGCAAGTAAGGCGGTTTTAGTATAAAGTGTCAGCATGGGAAATGAACTCGGGATCAGAGTTTCTGTCAGCATGGTCTGGTTTGGGACTGTGAGAAACGGTTGTGCTCTGAATAGTGCCACAAAACGCTCGAAGTTTGCCGACATGACGGCTAACGTCTCTTGCATTTGAGCATTGGATGCCTCGAGCTGAGCCATCCGCTGCTCGAACTGTTGAGTTTGTTGAACTGGATCCATTTGGATGGTACTTCTTGTGCGTATGTGTTTCTCCTTGTTGGTAACACCTGCATATTCAAAATGCAGTATTTAGACTATGAACACAAAATATCATGCATGATCGTTTTGAAACTAATGTGTCATTCATCTCATCATCTTTTGAAAAAAAAAATTGTAACTAAAATATGTTTCCATGACACTTAACACAACTGCGAAACTTGGTCAATGCGTGTCGAGTGCTTACCATCCGAGCGAAGGCAATGCAATAAGGTTTTTTTCAAAATGTATTCACTTTTTACCACTTGTTCGGATTTTGGAGCGAGCACTTGACTTTGACGTCTCTATTTCCAATGTAAATGATTTTAGCAATCCACTCTACGCGGGTTTTCTCCAATATTCTTGCTCTGCCTCTATCATGCTAATCCGGATTTGGTCAATGCCAACATTGGGAAATGGAAGGGCCGTGATACGAGGGCAATTGTGCAGTCTTCCAATTCTTATCGAAAATGGTGTGTAAAGCGTTTTAGAAAAGATGATTTGAATTACACATTTTTGGAAAAATATGATAAATGTTTGAAACGTAAATTTCCATTAATATGCGTTGTACAATTACATATGGTGCAAAAAATAAAATATTACATCGAGACCTATGTCCTATACATGAAAAACTCTAAGGGTCGAGGATAATTTAAAAAAAAAAAAAAAAAAAGAAGAGAAACACACGCAAGTATGCATAGTGACAGGATTGAGGTTTTAGGCATGTGTTTTTTCTTTGATCTACATGGTAGGTTTCACTGATAGGTTCCCGACAAGGTGGTTTCCTCCCCCCTAAAAAGAGATCTCAGGACATACACGAGTGGGTGAGTTTTTCCGAGTCGTACATGCGGCCCAGCCGCTCCGGTCGTACCCTTACTAAATCTACGGGTTCCTAGTTGCCTTGGGTTTGAGGCGTTTTGGACATTACGCTAAAGTGACATGTGTGCAGCTTCAAATAATTTCAACAAAGAAAAATAAGTTAGTCATAAAAAAAAAAAATCTGCACCTATATAAAAAAAAATCAAAATTCAGAATAACTGAGTTATATAAAAACCGAAAAGATGGCAAATAAGAGAATATACAGAGCACGAACCCTTTAAGCGACCACCAGCAGTTGTGGTCTAGTGGTTGAGAGCGTTGACTCCCATACGGTTTAGCTCCGGGGTCACGATTTCGAATCCCCCGGCGACTAGACTAAAATCATTTCGAATCCCCCGGCGACTAGACTAAAATCATTTCGCAAAAAGAAGGAGGCTAATGAAAATTCAGCATTAAAACACTTCATCATTAAATTCGTACTTTGAAAACGATGTGTTCCATCTTTGGAGGTACACACGCCAGTGGTGCCTATTCCAGGTCTAACCCATGGTTTAAATCGTTATGTTTCTAAAATCCAATTTAATTTAATCGGTGTCAAACATGTTCATCATTACAGAATTTATCATATAACGGATTACTAACAAATAAGAAATATTTAAATTTGAATTTAAAGCAATGCATCGAACAAAAATATTGAGATCAAATAGCTCGGTGAAGATGGATAGTCAATACTCGATCCAAGCATTTTTCAAAAGCTTAAAAGAAATGGTTCCCTTGTTTCAAGGAACTTACTATCGATGAGTATCTTAAACTGAAAATTCGAAAAGTTCTAGCAAGTAAAGATAAAGACTATTGTCTAATTTTTTTTATTGTTCTGGGGCATCCTCCTTCAGGTCCGCGTTTGTTCCGCTTCTAAGTTCTGTAATCCAAAACGGTAAATTGAATTACTCTCAAGTAAGAAGAATCCGAGGAGAATTTATGACTTTCATCATTATTTCTCAGTGCATACCTTGGGAGGACTGGTACAGGCAGCAGCCAGGTGCCCTTTCACACCACACCTGAAACACGTTCGAGATTCCTCTCTACGTGTTTGTTTTGCTTGCCTTTTATTGCCACCAGTATTCTTGCGTTTGAAATTTCTCTGAGGTTTCAGAGCCATAGAGTTGTCAGCCCTGTTCTGAAGGCCTTTGCCTTTCCTCTTGCGCTTACCCTTTTGCTCAACTATTATGGAGGATGCAATAGGCATTTCCGCCTTAGGCTTTTCAGCCCTGAGGCGATCCTCTTCCAGCTCAAGATGAACTCGCACTTTATCGAGGTTATCGAGTTGAGTGGCATGGATAAGGTGCATTTTCATGCTATTCCAAGAGTCAAGCAAAGAACGGATCACACATTGGACTTTCTGTTCATCAAACAGGATTTCTCTTGCCTTCTTTAGTTCAGCAAGCATGTTAGTCATATGCCTAATACGCGCCTTCATCAAATGCTTGGGATTCATCTTATAGGAGTCTAAAGCAATGTTTAATGATCGCTTCTGGGCTGTGGTGTAAACACCAAACCCTTCCCTAAGATCATCCCAGAGTTCCATGGCAGTCATCAGTTGATCATACCCGTAGAGTACATCATCCTCTAGCATTAACAACAAGGTAGAACAGATTTCTAGATCCTTAGCATCCCATTCATATAGGAGTGCATTCTGACCAGCCGTGAGGACTCCCTCAGGCCTAGCATGCTT
Organism: Clarkia xantiana subsp. parviflora; assembly: GCA_036873135.1. Classification (NCBI taxonomy): domain Eukaryota; kingdom Viridiplantae; phylum Streptophyta; class Magnoliopsida; order Myrtales; family Onagraceae; genus Clarkia; species Clarkia xantiana. The sequence goes on along the minus strand of JAPTYO010000013.1, from coordinate 9,030,156 downwards.
TGTAGTCAGTGATCGATTACGGGGAGTAATCACTACGGAAACTAAAACATGGTACATGCTGGTAATCGAAATTACGCAGTGGAAGATTCGCACATACCTCTACTGTAGTCCGTAGTCTCAAGATCTTTGCAGGAGGGAGTTCACGATCCTCCAGTCGGCACCCGTAGGGGTTCTTGTGAAGGAATCCCTACGTGGTATATTCTTCACAGCAAAGCCTCTAGTTATTTTTTGGCAAGGGACAGATCTCCGGAGTGTTTGCTCGAAGGCAAATTGGCACACCCTTGGTGTTTGCTAGGTTCGGCTGAATATGGTTTCATTGGGAGAAGGGTTTTTTTCCCTCAAAATACCACTTAAAGGGAATTGTGATTAACCCTAATAAAACCCCTAACTCCCCATATATATAGGATGAGTAAAGTGGACAAAAGTCCACTTTACCCCCCTCATTAATTTCGGCCGGCCATGCTAGTATAGGGAGGCCCAATTTTGGGCCTCTCATGTCAGTTGGGATTTGGGTCTGGCCCAATATCCTAATGTGCCATGTACCCAATTAACTTAGGTAACATATACATATAATGGGCTTCCATTTACGACGCCCATCACCATATGCTTAAAGCTCCTACTCACCGAAATGAGAGGGTGCCTCTTAATGTATTGTCGTCCTAATCTGCATCAATATTTCACTACTTCGATCATGTCCTTTGTTTCCGAAAAGTTCATACGAGGTTTGCCGTGCGACTGGCGGACACGACGGGCATCGTGCTACTCATCTGTTAGGAGTGTTGTAGCGCCCGCGGAACGTTGATTCTCTTTTCTCCAATCAACTTGTTATAAACAACATTTATATAGTGTCGCGCTGTATCCTAGGTAAATTGATAATTCTTCTTTTGCCTAGTTTCCTCATAGGAACACTTCTCCAAGGCATCCGTACAAGTATTCACAAACTTCAACTAATATCCAGTTGGTGGCCACCTTAGTGAATACAAGAGTCGGTGAATTACAGGTGAACTTGACCATCCCCATCACTCATATCCTTAGTCAAACCCAACCGGTTTCCAAAGACGTGGTCAATGGGCCCTTTTGTTCAGCACTACGCTCTTACGCCGACAAGCGAACATTGAGCCTGACCTTAGATATGAGTTCTGAGTCCGTGAGGATAATTTGGGTGCCTCTTCATAAGGCTCCCGGGATCAATCACACACTCGAGGTGAAAAAGTTTGCGCCCGCCAGAATCACGAGGATTCTTTCCTAGCACAACCGAGCTGTGACCCCGTGCTCGAACGTGGCACGTGTAGTATGAAGCACGCGTCGATAGCAAACCTGAACGCTTAAGTTAAAATGAATGGGATATGTCAAATCATGCTATCGCAGATTTTCATCTGGCCCAAATTGTGGATTAATGATGAACAAAGTTCATCACGGCGATCTGCAAAGCGAAGATCATGTCAAGTTACTTCGACACTAGATGATCGTTCTGCGTAATCAGGTTTATCCCCCTGATTCTTAGCCAGCCTTGCTTAGTAGAGGCCTCGCTACACCGCAAGACGACCATACCTGTATGACGAGGTAAGGCCCACATTCGACGTAGTTTTGGCAGAGTATTGCGTCCTCCTATGACTTAGTTTATAGACCAAAAGTTTGATTTAATCAAAACACTATGACGTCGATTGATCATAAAGTCAGTTGCAATTCTTTCGCTTACCAATGTAACTTTCTAATATCAAAATTATATCACAGATACACGCCACTTTTAAACCCAACGCAATCCAAGCATTTTTACATGCCTTTCGAATATCTCTATGCGTAGTGGTTTAGTTAATGGGTCCGCAATCATGTTATCCGTGGACAAGTATTCTATAGTCATTATATTGTCTTCTACCATAGATTTAGCATAAAAATATTTCACATCAATGTGTTTGGTCCTACTATGGTATTTCGGATTCTTTAATGCCGCAATGGCTGCCTGACTGTCAAAGAACACCTTCAAAGGTTTACTCCCGACGTCACTGTTGGATCACGGTTGGAACTCCGGCACGTTCTTGACGGAAATCCGAACTCCTTCACTCCAAGTAATCCTGCAAGAAGGGGATAGACCGGGCGGTGACCCAGAATCCCTCTCCGATGCTTAAATGAGTATCTCGATGCAGGCAAGCAAGTATTAGAATGTAAGTATGTGAACGTATCAATCCTGAGGTAACTCCTTCCTTTATATAGGGGAGGGGTCACCTCAGTTACCTGTTGAGATAACTGCCACATTCCATTTATCTCGGCCACTTGCCCACGTTCCGTCTTTTCAGGCCACTTCCCCCACTACGCTGATAGTGGGCGTGTTTCTCGGCCTCGTCCTCTGGTGGCAAGTCCCGACGGATGTCGGGGACTCCAGAGTTATCTCCTTTGGTCACCGCTCGGGGCCCCTCGTCATCGGGACAGGGCCAGCATTCTCAGGGATTCAATATCGGGGCCTACTTAAAGGCATATCGTCGGGGCCTACTTAAAGGCATATCATCGGGGCCTACATAAAGGCATAGGATCGGGGCCTACTTAAAGGCATAGGATCGGGGCCTACTTAAAGGCATAGGATCGGGGCCTACTTAAAGGCATAGGATCGGGGCCTACTTAAAGGCATAGGATCGGGAGCGTTCAACTCGTATGTCGGGACCGACTTTGTCGGGTCCCCTCGTATTGGTCTTCTAAGCCTCTTTTGGGGCCCAGTGGGCCTGCCTTGCCGTTTAGTCGCCGTTAATGGGGCTAACGGCTATATCGAAACCCATCATTTGCCCCCATGACACGAGGGACTTATAGTTCGTCTTGTCTTACAACTCCGGACTTCTCGATGTTCCGAGGATAACCACCGAATCCGAAAATATTTCTCGATTGCCCCACTATTAAATGCGATGGATGGTGAAGCGACGGCTTGAGTGCCCGTGCCTGCTTTTCTGAAAAAGTGCTTTATAGCCGTTTTGTCCCCAGTGTTTCGACGATTCAGGTTGAGGCGTTTCATCTTCAACGGTCCAGATTGCAACGTTTCTTTGGCTATCCTCTCTCCTATAAAACCCCCAAATCCTGGCACTATTCAGTTCTCCTCTACCGTTTCATTCTCTGTGTTTTCAAAAGCTCAAGCTCTCCTTTCCATCTCTGATCAACACTCCGGCGACTAAGATCTCCGACCATCAAGATCGTCCTTTCTTCTCCGACTCAATATATATGGTAAGATTTCCTCCTTTGATTCCGAAGAAACTTGTTAGCATAGTTTTTCCTTTTATCTCAATCAACTTACCCGGACTTTTGCGGAAATCATCTGTGCCTTTTTTTGCTCTGATCCTTTTCCAGACGGTGAATCAAGTTCCGGGGGGAGGAAACCCTTCAAGTTCGATTATGCTTGTAATGAGATTTCAGACACCGCCTATGATGCAGCTCTCCGGGAGGGGTGCATTACTTCCACCTGGGAGCCTCGCTTCCCTTTTCCTTGGCCTCGCGTCCCGGGTGACTCTGTGGTCACTCGTCCCCGGGAAGGGGAGGTATTTGTCTCTGTTGGATCACGGTGGAACTCCGGTACGGTCCTTGACGGCGATCCTAGCTCCTTTGCTCCACGTGGTCCTGCAAAGAGGGGATAGACCGGGCGGTGACCCAGAATCCCTCTCCGATGCTTAAATGAGTATCTCGTATGGTCTGGCAAGCAGTAATCTCAAATTGTATATCCCAACGTACTGATCTGAGGTGACATCTGCCCTTTTATAGGCGGAGAGGTACCTCAGTTACCTGGTGAACCGTTGGGGGTGGTTAGCCCGTATTCCACGTATCTCGGGCACGATCCCGCCTATCTAGGCCATGATCTCGCTTATCTCGGCCACGTCCCGCGTATCTCGGCCACGCTCCGCGTATCTTAACTACGCTCCGCGTATCTCGGCCACGCCCCGCGTATCTTGGCCTTAACCTCTGATAGCAAGTCCCGACTAACATCGGGGACTCCAGAGTTATCTCGTTGTGTCACCGCTCGGGGCCCCTCGTCATCGTGACAGGGCCAATCATTCTCAGGGATTCATCATCGGGGCCTACTTAAAGGCTTCTCATCGAGAGCTTCCAGCTCGTTTATCTGGTCCGACTCTGTCGGGACCTTTCATCATCGGGACTCCCTACGTCGGGACCTTTCACCTTGGTCTTCTTGACCTCTATTTTAGGGCCCAGTGGGCCTGCTCGCCATTTCCTCACCGTTAAAGGGCCTAACGGCTATAGCGAAACCCATCATTTGCCCCCAAGACATGAGGGACTTTCAGTTCGTCGTGTCTTTTCAACTCCCGATCTCCCCACATCAAAGTCGGGGATCTTTCCCTTGTCATAGTCACCCAGTGTGAGTCTTATCATTCACGTTTCCTCAATACACTGTGGATAACTGTCAAATCCGAGAGAACTCCTCGGTTCCCCAGCCATCCAAAGCAGCAGATAACAAAGTGATGTCATCAGTACCCGTGCCTGATTCTTTGTGTCTACTTTTTCTGAAAAGTGCTTTTCAGACTATCTCATCATTGCACCTGCTGCCATTCCGCACGTTTCATCTCATCGGTCTAGATCAAAACGCTTCAACTTCGACGGTTTAGATTAAAGCGCCTCTTCGTCTGCCTTTTTTGCCTATAAATCCTCCATCCAGGGCACAGTTTCCTTTTACCATCTACGATTTTTCAAAAGCTCTCTGCAACTCCTGAGACCTTAGTGTTCCTCCGGTCACTTTTCCGGCAATGTCAAGCTTATTCCTTCAACCTTCAATCATCATGTCTGGTAAGGATTTCTTCTCTATTGTTCGCCTTCATCTCTGCTTAGTTTGTTTATAATCTCCCGGAAAAAATCCTAGTATCCTTTTCCATGGCTGATTTCAGATAGTGAATCTGGTTCCGAGGGAAGGAAGCCCTTCAACTTCGACTATGCTCTGAACGAGATTTTCAGCACTGCTTATGATGCAGCTCTCCGGACCGGAGAAGCCGATGCTCAAGGCAGGAAATGCATACCACAAGTTCAGAGTGAAGAGTAGCTACCTCTTCATCGAAAACTCCTCGATCCCATGACCCCGATAGTCAACCTTCCATCGGCTGACCCTGTGGAGCCTTCTGCCCCTGACCTCGTGGACCCAGCTTCCTTAGATGCCGCCGACAAGGACCAGGACCAAGCCTAACTGCTTCCTTGTATTCTCCTCCTTTTGTAATCGTCGGGCCTTTGAGCCCTTATCAATTATCAGACTTTCTTAGTTCCAATTTTTCTGTGCACTTCCCAAAGTGGCTTTGCTATATTTGCTTAAGTCGAAGCCTCGACACTTAAGACGTTCTCATACATCACTTAAGACGATTTACTAACTCGCCCCACTTAAGGTGACGTACCATCATGTACCACTTAAGGTGACTTTTCAATACTTAGAATAAATATAAGAATCTTGAGTCACTTAAGACGACTTAATCTCGTGCATCACTTAAGATGACTTAATCTCGTGCATCACTTAAGACGACTTAATCTTGTGCATCACTTAAGACAACTTAATCTCGTGCATCACTTAAGACGACTTAATCTTGTGCATCACTTAAGACGACTTTTCAACACTTAGAATAAATCTAAGAATCATGCGCCACTTAAGACGACTTTTCAACACTTAGAATAAATCTAAGAATCATGCGCCACTTAAGACGACTTTTCTCGTGCATCACTTAAGACGACTTAATCTCGTGCACCACTTAAGGCGACTTTTCTCGTGCATCACTTAAGACGACTTAATCTCGTGCACCACTTAAGGCGACTTTTCTCGTGCATCACTTAAGACGACTTAATCTCGTGCAACACTTAAGGCGACTTTTCTCGTGCATCACTTAAGACGACTTAATCTCGTGCACCACTTAAGGCGACTTTTCTCGTGCATCAGTTAAGACGACTTAATCTCGTGCACCATTTAAGGCGACTTTTCTCGTGCATCACTTAAGACGACTTAATCTCGTGCACCACTTAAGGCGACTTTTTTTCGTGCACCACTCAAGGCGGCTTTTTAATGCTTAGAATAAATCTGAGAATAATTCTTACTGGAAGCAACCTCTTTATTAATTGATGGCACAAAATTGGCTTTACATCGAATCAAACGACAGATAACTTACACCACTTAAGGCGATTTTACATCGGGCACCACTTAAGGAGACTTTTCATCGGGCACCACTTAAGGCGACTTTTCATCGGGCACCACTTAAGGCGACTTTTCATCGGGCACCACTTATGGCGACTTTTCATCAAGAATGGTGTTTCTTCAAGTGTTCGCCACTGAAAGAATGCTTCAATACTCTGCCATCGAGGTCTTCCAACTTGTATGCATTCGGGGCTGGTATCCCCACGACCTTGTAAGGTCCTTCCCATTTTGGCGACATCTTGCCGATCCGATCCAAAAGGGTGAACTCGTTGCGACGCCAAACCAGCTCCCCGACGAAGAATTGTCGGGACTTAACTCGCCGATTGTAATACCTAGCTGTCGCCAAACGCATTCGAGCCTGGACTTCGTCGGCTTCCCGCCTCTTCTCTTCGAGTAGGTCCCAGTCCAGACGTCTCATTTCATCATTTGTCAGAGGCTCGTAATATCTCATCCGATGTGACGCTACGGCCACCTCCACGGTTAGAGGCATCCTCCGTGCCATAAACAAGGCCAAACGGAGTCTCCCCAGTTGCTCGTTTGGGCGTCGTTCTAACGGCCTTAAGCACGTTTTCCAGCTCGTTCAGCCATTTGCCATTCAAGGCATAGACCCTCTTCTTCAGGCCATCCATCACGATTTTTTTGGCTGATTCCACCTGGCCATTAGTCTGAGCATGGCGTACAGAAGCTGTCCGATGCTCGATACTCAACTCCTCCAGATACTCCTTCACCTGAGATCCGTTAAACGGCGGACCATTGTCATTGATCACCACCTTAGGAATCCCGTATCTGGACACAATGTGGGTCTGGAGGAACTTGACGATCTGGTTCCCCGTCGTTCTGGCCAACGCCTTTGCCTCTATCCATTTCGAAAAATAATCGATAGCTACAAGTAAGTACTTACATTGACCTTGTGCTTGTGGAAGAGGTCCCACCAAGTCTATGCCCCACTGTGCGAAGGGCCAAGCGCTCTTAATGGATGTCAGATTAGCAGCCGGAGCCACAATACTCGGGGCGTACCTCTGGCACGCATCACAGGATCGGACCAACGCCGTCGCCTCCTTGCTCATCGTAGGCCAATAATAGCCTAAGTTCAGCACTTTCCTCATAATGGATCGGGCCCCTTCATGACAAGCCGCGACCCCTTCATGCACCTCCTTTAGGATTCGATTTGTGTCGGGCTCTGCCACACATTTCAAGTACGGAGTCGAGAACCAGCCCTTCTTGTATAGCTGATTGTCCAGCATCACGTAATTAGCCGCGATCCGACATATCCTGTCGGCTACTACTTTATCATCGGGGACTGCCCCTGTAGTCAGGTATGCGACTACCGGGGTCATCCAAGTGGGCTCCTCCTTCGGTCCTGCTTCAATGGCACACACCTGTGTCGGGTCGATGGTCGACAAGATCACCTTCTCCGGGAAGTGCACCTTCCAATTTTCCTCCAAGGGTGCCCCTAGGGCAAATTTGCTCAAGGCGTCTGCCTCCACGTTTTCCTCCCTCGGGATCGCCTCGATGTCGAAGCTTTTAAAGCTTTCCTTCAAGGCTTGTACCTCGCGCAGGTACTTCTTCATTATCGGGCTCTTCGCTTCGTATCGCCCTTGAACCTGGTTCACGATCAAAGTCGCGTCACACTTCACTCTCAAGTGAGCGACTCCCGTACCTCTGGCAATTTTCAGGCCCGTGATAAGAGCCTCATACTCCGCTACGTTGTTCGTGGCCTTAAACATTAAAGCCAAGGCATATCGAAGCGGCTCACCTCCACCTGGTGGTATCAACAAAAAGCCTGCTCCTGATCCGTCCGAACTCGAGGAGCCATCCGTGTACATCTCCCAGGTATTTTCCTCATTTGGCTGTTCTGATTGCTCTGCCCTCTCTGGTTGTTCTTCTGTCGGGACCTCCACGGTTGCCCCCTCTACAGGGCCCGCTTCTTCTAGATCGGGGGCTGTAGACTCTGCTATGAAATCCGCCAATGCCTGGCCCTTAATAGCCGTTCTTGGAGCAAAGTGTATGCGAAACTCACTAAGCTCTACTGCCCATTTCACTAATCTCCCCGACGCATCCGGTCGGTTCAAAAAATGCTTCAGAGGCTGATTTGTCAACACAGTAATCTCGTGTGCATGGAAATAAGGCCTTAACTTCTGAGCAGTAATGATCAACGCAAAGAGATACTTCTCAACGGCAGGATAATTCAATTCAGACTTGGCAAACGCCTTGCTTACATAATAGACGGGGACTTGATTACCCTCGACAACCTTCACTAACACAGAGCTAATGGCAAATTTAGAAACAGTCAAGTAAAGATAGAGCGGCTCGCCTGGAACCGGTTTCGCTAATGGCGGGAGGGTGCGGAGGTGCTGCTTGAGTGCTTGGAACGCTTCTTCACATTTGGCAGTCCACTCAAACTTCTTGTTGGCCCTCAGTACTTCGAAAAATGGCATTGATCGGTCACTTGCCTTGGACAGGAAGCGATTCATTGCAGCCAGTCGGCCATTCAGCACTTGCACCTCCCGATGGTTTATCGGAGACTGCATCTCCTCAATCGCCCTCAGCTTCTCGGGGTTCACCTCGATTCCTCTTTGGCTTACCATGAAGCCCAGAAATTTCCCTGAGTGGACTTCGAAGGCGCATTTCGTCGGGTTTAAGCGAACCTGATGAAGCCTCATCTGCTCAAACGCCATGGCTAGGTTGTGCACATGATCCTCAGCTTGTCGGGACTTCACCAGCATATCATCCACGTAAGCCTCCATGGTCTCCCCTAGCATATCTCCAAACAGCTTGTTCACCATCAGCTGGTAGGTTGCCCCGGCGTTGATCAACCCGAAAGGCATGACATCGTAGTGATAGATGTCACTGTCTGCATAGAATGCTGTGTGAGAGGCGTCTTCCTTAGCCATTTTGATCTGGTTATAGCCCGAATATGCATCCATGAAGCTCAACAGCTCGTGTCCAGTCGTGGCATCCACCAGCTGGTCGATTCTCGGGAGCAGGTAACAGTCCTTCGGACAAGCCTTATTCAGGTCGCGGAAATCAACGCACATTCGCCACTTCCCGTTGCTCTTCTTCACTAGTACCGGATTAGCAACCCAAGTCTGGAATCGGAGCTCTTTGATAAACCCAGCATCGAGAAACCTGCCCACCTCCTGCTGGATCGTGATCCTCTTGTCTGTGCCCATCGGACGCCTTTTCTGCGTGATAGGTTTGATCGCGGGATCTATCTTCAGCTCGTGTACGATCACATCGGGGCTGATTCCTGGCATATCGCTCGGGGACCAGGCAAACAGCTCCTTGAACTTTTTCAGCAGGTCGATCAACTCTCGGGCTGTCTCTTCGGTCAAAGCAGACCCAATTTTCACCTTCCTCTGAGGTCCGTCGATCTCGACTTCTTTTAGATCTTCTATGGGGGCTAGACGCCCAAACTCCTCTCTGGGATCTGTATCTGTCTGGAGGACAGTCATGGCCTCTCGTCTCCTCCTTCGGGTGGCGTTAACATAACATTTTCGGGAAGCCACCTGGTCGCCCTTGACCTCTCCGACTCCGTGGTCAGTCGGGAACTTCATCTTTTGGTGAACAGTCGAGGCAACTGCCATCAGGGGGTTGATGGTAGTTCTCCCGATGATTGCGTTGTAAGTCCCCGCGGAATCAACTACCACAAACTCGACGTTCTCTTTCTGATTTCCACCCGCTACCAAACTCCACTGGTAAGGTGATCACCCCTAGCGGATAGGAGGTGGAGCCAGAGAAGTCGACCATCGGGAAATTCGCCTCCTTCAGGTCTTTCTTCGTTTTTCCCATAGCCTCCAGCGCGTCCATGAATAGAATATCGGAGGAGCTCCCTCCGTCGATCAGAATTCGCTTCATCTCGTACCCGTCTACATCCAAGGTCACAACCAAGGCGTCATCGTGCGGAGTCTCCACGCCTATGAGATCCTCCGACGAAAAGGAGATCACCATCTCTTCCTTCAGGGTCCAGGATCGGGACCTCTTACCCAGCACCACAGCCGTAGGAATTCTAGAGGCGTAAACCTCCCGAGAGGACGAGGTATCCCCTCCGGCCGCGAATCCTCCGTGAATCACATTGATGGTACCCCGTCTCTCCTTACGGGCACCGGACGACTCCGGGTCGGATCTCTTCTTCTTTGGGGACCGATCGCGGGATCAGGAACGAGACCGTGATCGGGATCGGGAACAGGATCGGCACCGTTTCTCCCCGACAAACTCCTTAAGCTTCCCCTTCTGGATCAGCTTTTCAATCTCCTTCTTCAGCTCCCGACAAAGGTTAGTGTCGTGACCGTTCGCACGGTGAAATCGACAGTAACGATCGGTGCGGGATCCCAGGAATTCTCCTTCTTTCTTCGGGGGGTATCTGGAAATACCCTGTCGTTCCATGACCGTTAGTACCTCCGCCATGGAGCAGTTGAGAGGAATGTCATGGTCATCCCGCTTGTCCTTCTTCGAGGAACGCCTATCATCCCTCCGATCAGGGCGGCCTCGATTTCGGCTGCTCTCGGATTTATCCTTCGACTTACGATCGTCCAAAGGCTTAACTGACTGCTTCCCCTTATTCGACTTCGGGGGCTCAAGCTCTCCAGCGGCTATCTTCGACTCCTGGACATCGATTTGCCGCTTCACCCTTTTCTGCAATGCCTCCATATTCCACACAGCCTTCTCAGCCACGCTGTGCATCAGGTCGGAACCGTAGGGGGCCGTTAGGTTCCGAATGAAGGTACGGATGGTTTCACCCTCCGAAATCTCCTCATCAATCTCCGCCACACTGGCAGTGTACCGCTGGTAGTAGTGCGCCAGCGATTCGTCGGGCCTCTGTATCACCTGGGTCAGGGACCTCACACTCTTCAGCAAACGTCTTGGACCCTGGTATTGCTGAATGAACCGGTCGTGCATATCAGCCCAGCAGGTGATGCAGCCTGGGGGTAGACTAAAGAACCAGGTCAGGGCTCTTTCACCAAGTGTGTTCGGGAACAGCGTACACACGATATCTTCATTCGGGGCTCTTCCCAGACACGCCATAAGGTGCTTCTGGACATGACGAACCGGATCTCCCTCGCCATCGTATTCCTTTATCGTGGGGATACCCAGCCCTGGTGGGGCTAGGGTGTCTATGAGTCGAGGAACGAAGGGATGAGTAGATCGATCCCTCAGCTCCGACACCAGCGGCTTCTGCTCTCCCATGCAGATGTTCACGATCTTCACCACCTGTGGGGGGTAATGGGACCATTAAGGGGGATGGTCCGGTGCTGTACTGGTCCTGGCCCATCAACCACGAATCTCTCTGGCTGAACGGACTCCCTACTCCTGTCCTGGCCTCGGGGCGGAGCCTCCCGTACGTTCCGAACCTCTGCAGGTGAGGGCGCTTCTTCTAACGGGGGCATCTCCTCTTGCCTCCTCGCAGCTTCTCGTCGATCCAAGAGAGCCTCCACGGCTGCCAAAAACATCGGCATGGCTTCTGCCACAGCCCTCGTCAGATCCGCAGCTGGAGGAGCCTCCTGCTCCCTATTCCCCTGGTGCTGAGTAGCAACATCTTCGGGACCTTCATTGTGTCCCCCTGTCTGGGAGAGCTCAGCAGCGGGAAGGTTCTGGTTTTCCTCCTGTTCCGGTGGTGAATTCAGGGTCGTCGCAGCAGGATGACGGGAACCACCAGATTGTCCTTGTCTTCTTTGCTTGCCAGCCACCATTGAACGAGTAGAAGGCATATTAGCTTTTTGTTACGTTTCCCACAGACGGCGCCAATGTTGGATCACGGTGGAACTCCGGTACGGTCCTTGACGGCGATCCTAGCTCCTTTGCTCCACGTGGTCCTGCAAAGAGGGGATAGACCGGGCGGTGACCCAGAATCCCTCTCCGATGCTTAAATGAGTATCTCGTATGGTCTGGCAAGCAGTAATCTCAAAGTGTATATCCCAACGTACTGAGGTGACCTCTGCCCTTTTATAGGCGGAGAGGTACCTCAGTTACCTGGTGAACCGTTGGGGGTGGTTAACTCGTATTCCGCGTATCTCGGGCATGATCCCGCCTATCTAGGCCATGATCTCGCTTATCTCGGCCACGCCCCACGTATCTCGGCCACGCTCCGCGTATCTTAACTACGCTCCGCGTATCTCGGCCACGCCCCGCGTATCTTGGCCTTAACCTCTGATAGCAAGTCCCGACTAACATCGGGGACTCCAGAGTTATCTCGTTGTGTCACCGCTCGGTGCCCCTCGTCATCGTGACAGGGCCAATCATTCTCAGGGATTCATCATCGGGGCCTACTTAAAGGCTTCTCATCGGAGCTTCCAGCTCGTCTATCTGGTCCGACTCTGTCGGGACCTTTCATCATCAGGACTCCCTACGTCAGGACCTTTCACCTTGGTCTTCTTGACCTCTATTTTAGGACCCAGTGGGTCTGCTCGCCGTTTCCTCACCGTTAATGGGCCTAACGGCTATAGCGAAACCCATCAGTCTCCACCGGGCAAATATCGGCAGGGATCCGATTCCCCTTCTGTGGGGACATAGTTGAGATGTGTACATATTACAAAACACATCCGACTACTTTCTCCCCCACGCCATCCGCGTGTGGAATTCTTTCCGCGTCCTTTGCTTCCGTCAACAATGGCCCTATAGCCTCCGACTTTTCTGGACCTTCTATGGATTGAAGTGCAATGATGCCGGAGTCTGTGCCTTCTACCTGCGGATGCCTAAGTGGAGCAAGGCGCAGCTCTCTTGGTACAGCTGGAATGGCGACACCTGGAAGGTAGCCAAGGGTCGGGGGCTCATCACCGACTCGGGGCCCGACAACAGTGGCTGGAAGAGGAGTTATTTCTTCATCCGAAACAGCTCCATCCCATGGCCCCGATGGGAGGTTGAGGCGGACCCTGTTCCCGCTTTTCACACTTACTCCGAGGAGGATTTCCAGATTCTCTGCATCCAGCTTTATCGTTGGGGGGACTCTTTCACTCCCCTCGATGCCAACTCCATTGGGGAGCGGGACCTGGTTCTGACCGGGATCCGACTCCTTGATGTCGTCTCCGGGGGTCAACTCTTCGACGGCCCTTCTAACCTCGTTCCTTGGGTAATATTCTAACTGCACTTTCGTTTTCTTCTTTGCAGCTAAGAAGGTATCATTGCTGACCAATCTCGTGCTTAAGCAGGCGGAGACTGATGCTGTCCCACGCCCCGCGAGGAAGAGAAAGTCTGCAAAGAGGGCCGCCTCCTCATCGGCACCTCCCACCTCGGAGCAAATCAAGCGGGCCCGGATTGAGAAAATGGAGCAGATCTTCAACACCAAGACTCCCGAGGAAGGTAAACAGCTCCGCTTAGCAATTCGATTATACAGGAGGCGTATTCCTAAGGAGTTAATCCCCTCCGATAAGGGAGCCAGGATCGAAGGGATCAAACGCATCCTACAAGGAGAAACTCCCCGCATCCTCAAAGCGGGTTACTACAATTATTACGGGAAGGATCAATATCTCTCCCGTCGCGTCAGCTGGTGTAAGGATCCTGATCAACTTCCTGACTTTCTTTCTGAAGCTTCTCGTCCTCCAGCTGCAGGTCGATCAGGAGCTGGAGCTTCGGCGGGGGAGCCTCCCTCCGACGCACGGGTCGGGGAGCCCCTCCTTTCACTTCCTGCCCCCGGAGGATCAGGGATTGAAGACGTCCCGACGGACGGCCAGTTCCGTCGGGTGATGGACCTGGATGTCTCTCATTCTTCTGAGGAGGCAAGCGAGGGTCAGCGCCTGGTTCGTCGTCGGGGGGCGAGGCAGACCCCACTAGAGCCGACTCCCGAAGGGCTGCCTCCATCTTCTCCGGCACAGCAGCTTTCGCCGGTCTTGAGCCTGACTCCCGAGGGGCCGGCGGGCTCTCATGGCGGCTCGGAGGCCCGCACCTCTGATACTCAAGGAGTCGTTCCCCCTCTCCTCTTGGACGGGAGCTTCTACCAGCTTTACTCTCCCGACCAGGCGGCGGCTCCTTGGACTCCAATCGAGTCATTGCGGGGGGTCCCGCTGCGTCGGGATGATGTATCATCGGAACTGGGTCTGCACCTGCTGGCAGGTTCAGTTCCGCCATCTATAAAGCTTCCGCTCTCCTTGGCCCGAGAGGACATCCACGCGGACATTCGCGCCATGGCCGTTCACCGTGTGGAGGTAAGGCTTCCTGTTTTTACACTTAGTATATAATGTAAGATATTCTCATGTACTAACCTTCCCTTCTTTTCCACAGGAAATAGCGGACCAACAGCGCTGTTTCGGGTACATCCTGGCCCTGGAGGAGGCCCTGAAAGACGAGCGAGCCAAGGCGGCCCCTGAGGTCTTGGCCAAGCTCAAGGAGGATCTGGTTGCCTCCGAGTCATCGAAGGGGAAGTTGGTTAAGGAGCAGCCCTCCTTAACCAGAAGACTCGGGACCTCCTGAGGCAGGTCCACGACTTTGAGAGGTTGCTGAAGCAGGAGCGCCAAAGGCTCAGTGAGGAGCAGCAGGGGCGTGCGGAGGATCGGGACAGGCATGTCCTCGAGAAGAAGGCCCTGGAGGATGCCCAGGCGGGGCTGGAGGCTGATAAAGTCCTCCTCGCCAATCGGTCCCGACAATTGGAGCGGGAACTCGCTAAGCTTCCCACCAAGCTGGCCGAGGCTGAGGCCAAGGGACGGGAAGATTATCGGGGCTCCGAGGCTTTCCAACTGGACGCAGTAAAGTTCTGTACGGCGGAGGTGGAGACTACCCTGCTTAACGCTGTCGAGGAGCTCCATCTGGAGTATGGTGGTGCCATCGATTTCACCAAGTCTCAGACCCTCGCCCCTTTCGCGGAGAGGTACTTCAACCTTTCTGAGGAGAGCGACGTGGCCAACACCCCCGAGGGGGCTGCGGGTGCTGAAGGCACGGTGGAACCTCCAAGTGCAGACCTTCCGACAACTGAGCCCCCGATGATCGACCCTTCACCGGCTGACTTCCCAGAGTCCGATCCTCTCGCGGCCAATCTTCCAGAGTCCGATCCCCCGATTACGGAGCCTTCTGCCACAGACCTCGTGGACCCTGCTCCCCTCGACGCTGCCAAGGATCAAGCTTAATTGCTTTATTTTTCGAATCCTTGTAATTTCATTTTTGTCGTGAACCTTTTGGATCTTTATAATACCAGTCCCTTCTGGTCCCGATTACCCTTGCACCACTTAAGGTGAATTAACTACGCCACTTAAGGCAATTAGATCATATCACTTAGAGTAATTTCGACGCGTCACTTAAGACATTTTACCCACACCACTTAAGGCGATTTAATCGTGCCTCTTAAGGAAACTTATCCACACCACTTAAGGCGATTTAATCGTGCCACTTAAAGCGGAACCACAGCACTTAAGGCGATTTCACGCCACTTAAGGCGGAACCACGCCACTTAAGGCGATTTAATCGTTCCATTTAAGGCGGAACCGCGCCACTTAAGGCGATTTAACTACACCACTTAAGGCGATTTAAGCATACTTAGAACAATAAGTCTAAGCACAATCTGGTCGGAAGCAACCTCTTTATTCATTGATGGCTCAAAACCTGTTTATATCGACTTAAAACAACCTGTTTATATCGACTTAAAACGATAAACAACTTGCACCACTGAAGGCGACTTCGATAAATAACTTGCACCACTGAAGGCGACTTAATAAACAACTTGCAACACTGAAGGCGACTTAATAAATAACTTGCACCACTGAAGGCGACTTAATAAATAACTTGCACCACTGAATGCGACTTAATAAGTAACTTGCACCACTGAAGGCGACTTAATAAATAACTTGCACCACTGAAGGCGACTTAATAAATAACTTGCACCACTGAAGGCGACTTAATAAATAACTTGCACCACTGAAGGCGACTTAATAAATAACTTGCACCACTGAAGGCGACTTAATAAATAACTTGCACCACTGAAGGAAACGTAATAACAAGCATGAAATTTCTTCAAGTGTTCGCCACTAAAAGAATGCTTCAACACATTTCCATCGAGGTCTTCCAACTTATACGCATTTCGAGCTGGCATTCCAACGACCTTATAAGGTCCTTCCCATTTTGGTGACATCTTGTTGATCCGATCCAAAAGGGTAAATTCGTTCCGACGCCACACCAGTTCCCTGACAAAGAATTGTCGACACTTGACTCGTCAATTATAATATCGGGCCGTTGCCAAGCGCATTCGAGCCTGAACCTCCTCGGCACTCTGCCTCTTCTCTTCGACCAAGTCCAAGTCCAGACGCCTCATTTCATCATTCGTCAGAGGTTCATAATACCTCGTCTGATGGGATGTCACAGCTATTTCGATGGGAGCAACTGCTTCCGTGCCATAAACAAGGCCAAACGGAGTCTCCCCCGTTGATCGTTTGGGTGTCGTTCTAATAGCCCAAAGCACATTTTCCAGCTCATCCAGCCATTTGCCCTTCAAGGCATGGACCCTCTTCTTCAGGCCATCCATCACGATCTTGTTGGTTGACTCCACCTGTCCATTGGTTTGAGCATGACGGACAGAGGCTGTCTGATTCTCAATTTTCAGTTCCTCCAGGTACTCCTTCCACTAGTCCCCGTTAAACGGAGGGCCATTATCACTAATCACCACCTTGGGGATCCCGTATCGGGATATGATATGGGTCTGAAGGAATTTGAGGATATGGTTCCCCGTTGGCCAATGCCTTAGCTTCTATCCATTTCGAAAAATAATCAATAGCCACGACTTAATATCGACACTGACCTTTTGCAACTGGACGGGGTCCCACCAAGTCGATTCCCCATTGCGCGAAGGGCCAAGCACTCTTGATGGACGTCAAATCGGCAGCTGGAGCCACGATATTCGGGGCGTACCTTTGGCAGGCGTCACAGGATCGGACTAGCATCGTTGCCTCCTTGTTCATCGAGGGCCAGTAATAGCCCAGGTTCAACACTTTCCTCACGATGGATCGAGCACCTTCATGATAGGCCAAATATCCTTCGTGCACCTCCCTAAGGATCCGACCTGTGTCAGGCTCGGCCACGCATTTCAGATAAGGAGTTAAATACCCCTTTTGGTACAGCTGATTGTCCACCATCACATAATTGGGCGCGACTCAGCGTATTTTGCCGGCTGCTACTTCATCATCGGGGACTGCCCCCGTAGTCAGATACGCGGCTATCGGGGTCATCCAAGTGGGCTCCCCTGATCCGATCTCAATGGCACATACCTCCGACTGATCGGTGGTTGACAGGATCACCTTCTCCAAGAAATGCACCTTCCGACTCTCATCGAGGGGTGCCCAAGGAGAACTTGCTCAAGGCATCTGCATCCGCATTATCCTCCCTCGGGATCGCCTCAATATCGAAGCTCTTGAAACTCTCCTTCAGGGTTTGTACCTCGCGAAGATACTTCTTCATCATCGGGCTCTTTGCTTCGTATCGCCCCTGGACTTGGTTCACGACCAGGCTAGCATCGCACTTCACCTTTTAGTGACCAACTCCCGTTCCTTTAGCAATCTTGAGGCCAGTGATGAGAGCCTCATATTCAGCTTCATTGTTGGTAGCCCTAAATGTCAAGGCCAAGGCATATCGGAGGGGCTCGCCTCCGGCTGGTGGTATCAGTACGAAACCTGCTCCCGATCCTTCTGAATTTGAGGAGCCATCGGTGTACATCTCCCAAATATTTTCGGCGTCGGGCTGTTCTGACTGCTCTGTTATCGGGACTTCCATAGTTGCCCCCTCTACAGGGCCCGCTTCTTCTAGATCGGGGGCTGTAGACTCTGCTATGAAATCAGACAACGCCTGGCCCTTAATAGCCGTTCTCGGAGCAAAGTGAATGCGGAATTCACTAAGCTTGACTGCCCATTTCACTAATCTCCCCGACACATCAGGTCGGTTCAAAAAATGTTTCAAGGGTTGATTCGTCAAAACGGTAATCTCATGCGCATGGAAGTAAGGTCTCAGCTTCCGAGCAGTAACAATCAACGCATAAAGATACTTCTCAACGGCGGGATAATTCATTTCAGACTTGGCGAGTGCCTTGCTTACATAATAGACGGGGACTTGGCTATCCTCTACAACTTTCACTAAGACAGAGCTAACAGCAAATTCAGAAACAGCCAAATACAGATAGAGTGGCTCGCCTGGGATGGGCTTCGCCAATGGAGGGAGGGTGCGGAGGTGCTGCTTGAGTGCCTGGAACGCCTCCTCGCACTTGAGCGTCCACTCAAACTTCTTGTTGTCCCTCAGCACTTCAAAGAACGGCATATATCGATCACTTGCCTTGGACAGGAAGCGATTCATCGCGGCTAATCGACCATTCAGCACCTGCACCTCCCGATGGTTCGTCGGGGTCTTCATCTCCTCGATTGCCTTCAGCTTCTCAAGGTTCACCTCGATTCCCCTCTGGCTCACCATGAAGCCTAGAAATTTCCCTGAGTGCACTCCGAAGGCACATTTGGTCAGGTTCAAGCGAACTTGATGAAGCTACATTCGCTCGGACGCTGTGGCTAAGTTGTGAACATGATCCTCAGCCTGTCGGGACTTCACCAGCATGTCGTCCACATAGGCCTCCATTGTTTTCCCCAACATGTCCCCAAACAGCTTGTTCACCATCCTCTGATAAGTTGCGTCTGCATTGATTAGTCCAAAGGGCATAACATCATAATTATAGATGTCACTATCAGCATAAAAAGCGGTATGGGGGGCATCCTCCTTGGACATCTTGATCTGATTGTAGCCGGAGTAGGCATCCATAAAGCTCAGCAGCTCATGTCCCAATGTGGCATCCACCAGCTGGTCGATCCTCGGGAGCGGATAGCAATCCTTCGGGCATGCTTTGTTCAGGTCGCGGAAATCAACACACATCCGCCACTTACCATTGCTCTTCTTCACCAGGACTGGGTTTGCGACCCAGGTCTTGAATCAGAGCTCCTTAATGAATCCAGCATCGAGCAACCTGCCCACCTCTTGCTGGATCGCGATCTTTTTGTCGGCACCCATCGGGCGCCTTCTCTGTGTGACCGGCTTGATCACGGAATCAATCTTCAGCTCGTGAGTAATTACATCGGGGCTGATCCCTGGCATGTCGCTCGGGGACCAGGCAAACAGCTCCTTAAACTCCTTCAATAGATCAATCAGTTCTCGGGCCGTCTCCTCCGACAGAGCGGACCCGATTTTCACCTTTCTTTGAGGTCCATCGATCTCGACCTCCTTCAAGTCCTCCATCGGGGCGGGACGCCAAAACTCCTCTCGGGGATCAGCATCAGTCTGGAAAATATTCATAGCCTCCCGATTCATCCTTCGAGTGGCATTGACGTAGCACCTCCTGGAGGCTATCTGATCACCCTGGACCTCCCCGATTCCATGGTCGGTCGGGAACTTCAGCTTCTGATGGACAGTTGAGGCAACTGCCCCCAGTGGGTTGATGGTGTTCCTCCCGATAATTGCATTATATGTCCCCACGGACTCGACCACCACGAATTCCACGTTCCTCTTCTCCGACTTCCAGCCACTACCAAATTCAACCGGTAAAGTAATCATCCCCACCGTGTAAGAAGTAGAGCCAGAAAATCCGACCATCGGGAAGCCTGTAGGCTTCAAGTCCTTCTTGGTTTTTCCCATGGCCTCCAGTGCATCCATGAACAGAATATCGGAGGAGCTTCCTCCATCAATCAAGATTCGCTTCATCTCGTACCCATCCACGTTCAGGGTCACGACCAAAGCATCATCGTGCGGGGTCTCCACACCTATCAGGTCCTCCGCTGAGAAGGGATTCACAATTTCTTCTTTCGGAGTCTAATTTCGGGCCCTCTTGCCCAGCACCACAGCAATGGGAATCCGAGAAGCGTAGACCTCCCGAGATGCCGTGGTATCTCCTCCCGCAGCAAGTCCCCCATGAATCACGTTAATATTCCCCCGCTTCTCCTTGCGGGCATTGGAAGACTCAGGTTTGTCCTTCTTCGGGGATCGACCACGGGATTGGGAACGGGACCGCGATCAGCACCGGGAACGGGATCGGCCCCGTTGCCCAGCCACAAATTCGTTGAGCTTCCCCCGCTGGATCAGCTTCTCAATCTCCTTCTTCAACTCCCGACAATGGTTAGTGTCGTGACCGTTGGCACGATGGAAACGACAAAATCGATCGGTACGAGCTCCCATGAACTCTCCATCCTTCTTCGTGGGATACCTGGCGATACCCTGTCGGTCCATCACTGCCAACACAACACCCATGGAACAAATGAGAGGGGTGTAGTGGTCCTCCGGCTTGTCCGACTTCGAGGAACGCTTGTCTTCCCTCCGATCGGGACGGCCTCGACCCCGACTGTTCTCGGGTTTATCTTTCTTCCTGCGATCGTCCGAGGGCTTGAACAACTGCTTCCCTCTGTTTGATTTTGGAGGATCGAGGTCTCCGGCAGCTATCTTCGACTCCTGGACGTCGATTTGCTGCTTCACCCTCTTCTGCAGCGCCTCCATGTTCCACACAGCCTTCTCAGCCACGCTGTGCATCAGGTTGGAACCATATGGTGCGGTCAGGTTCCGAATGAAGGTACGGATGGTCTCTCCCTCCGACATTTCCTCATCGATCTCGGCCACGCTGGCGGTGTACCTCTGGTAGTAATGCGCCAGAGATTCGTCGGGCCTCTGTACCACCTCAGCAAGGGACCTCGCGCTTTTCAGGAGACGTCGACGACCCTGGTACTGCTGGATGAAGCGATCATGCATCTGGGTCCAGCTAGAGATGCACCCTGGGGGAAGGCTGAAGAACCACGTCAGGGCCCTTTCACCAAGTGTGCCTGGGAACAAAACGCACACTATATCATCATTTGGGGCTCTGCCTAGACAAGCCATGACATGCTTCTGGACATGGCGAACTGGATCTCCCTCGCCATCGTACTCCTTGATTGTCGGGATACGCAGCCCTGGCGGGGCCGTGGTGTTCACCAATCGGGGGACAAAGGGATGAGTGGATCGATCCCTAAGCTCCGACATCATTTTCTTCTTGTCTCCCATACAGATATTCACGATCTTCACCACCTGGTCGGGGGTGATAGGACCACTAAGAGGGATGGTCCTATGTTGCACCGGTCCAGGCCCATCGACCACGAACTGCTCCGATAGGGCAGGCTCCTTGCCCTTGTCCTGGTGCTCGGGTTGGGCCTCCTGCCCGTCCCGATTCTCCATCGGCGGAGGCGGAGGCAACTCCTCCTCCTTCTTCTTGGCGGCCTCCCTTCGGTCCAAGAGAGCCTCCATAGCTTCCAAAAATACTGGCATGGCATGCATCACAGCCTTTGCAAGTCCGGCTTTGCAGGTGCATCCTGGTCCCTCCTTGGGATCTCTTCCCGGCTCTCCGATGAGTTTCGAATGGAATCTTCGTGATCATCATGATGCTCCCTTGTTTGGGAAACAGCAGGGGGAGGATCATTCCGATCAACAGTGCGCTCCGGCGACCCTGAATTCAGAGTTCCAGCAAGGTGACGGGAACCGTCGGATTGTCCTTGTCTCCTCTTTTGCTTGCCAGCCATCGATCGGGTAGAAGCCATTTTTGCTTTTCGCTTCGTTCCCACAGACGGCGCCAATGTGGGATCACGGTTGGAACTCCGCCACGTTCTTGACGGAAATCCGAACTCCTTCGCTCCAAGTAATCCTGCAAGAAGGGGATAGACCGGGCGGTGACCCAGAATCCCTCTCTGATGCTTAAATGAGTATCTCGATGCAGGCAAGCAAGTATTAGTATGTAAGTATGTGAACGTATCAATCCTGAGGTAACTCCTTCCTTTATATAAGGGAGGGGTCACCTCATTTACCTGTTGAGATAACTGCCACGTTTCATTTATATCGGCCACTTGCCCACGTTCCGTCTTTTCAGGCCACTTCCCCCACTACGCTGATAGTGGGCGTGTTTCTCGGCCTCGTCCTCTGGTGGCAAGTCCCGACGGATGTCAGGGACTCCAGAGTTATCTCCTTGGTCACCGCTCGGGGCCCCTCATCATCGGGACAGGGCCAGCATTCTCAGGGATTCAATATCGGGGCCTACTTAAAGGCATATCGTCGGGGCTTACTTAAAGGCATATCATCGGGGCCAACTTAAAGGCATAGGATCGGGGCCTACTTAAAGGCATAGGATCGGGGCCTACTTAAAGGCATAGGATCGGGGCCTACTTAAAGGCATAGGATCGGGGCCTACTTAAAGGCATAGGATCGGGAGCGTTCAACTCGTATGTCGGGACCGACCTTGTCGGGTCCCCTCGTATTGGTCTTCTAAGCCTCTTTTGGGGCCCAGTGGGCCTGCCTAGCCGTTTAGTCGCCGTTAATGGCCTAACGGCTATATCGAAACCCATCAGTCACCATCAAGCAGCGCAGTAAGAAGACTTTTCAGCCAGACCGCTTCCTTTGCGTTCTTGAAGAGTTCTACGAATTCTGATTCCATCGTGGACAGCGCGACACAGGTTTGCTTCTTGCTCGTCCATGAAATGGCGGCATTAGCAAGGAGAAACACTCCTCCTGTGGTGGACTTACGATCATACGGATCGCCACCATGGTCACCGTCACTGTAACCGGTCAATTCTAACTTCCCGCCCTCATAGCACAGTGCGTAGTCGGCAGTACCTTTCAGATAACGAATTATTCGATTTACAGCCTTTAAATGTTGATAGCCAGGATCTAACTGGAAACGCGCTACTAGGCCCACAACTTAACAGATATCCGGACGGGTGCATTGCATGGCGTACATCAAACTACCGACCATGCTTAAATACTCCGCACCCTTCATCTGTTCACACTCTGCTAGGTTCTTGGGGCCGTCACGTTTTGACAATGCGCACCCAAATTCCACCGGCGTATCCACGGGTTTCGCATCCTGTAATCTGAATCTTTTCAACTGTTTGTTGATATAAGCTTCTTGAGATAGACATAATTTCCGGGTAGCCCGATCTCTAGCCATTTCAATGCCCAAGATGTACGTGGCCTCTCCAATGTCTTTCGTCTCAAATACATATGCCAACCATGAATTTGACTTGTTCATAAAACTCATGTCGTTTGCGGCAATGAGTATCTCGTCCACGTATAAGGTTAAGATGATATACTTAGACCTGGAGGTCTTATAATACACACACGGAACCTCGTGAAGATTCACAAATCTGTTTCCTACGATTTCCTCGTGGAATCTGCGGTACCATTGCTGAGACAACTGTTTAAGACCGTAGATGGACCTTTGGAGTTTACAGACTTTATGTTTGTTACCAGGAGTAATGAAACCCTTCGGTTGCTCCATGTAGATTTCTTCCTCCAGGTTTCCGTGGAGGAATGCGGTCTTAACATTCATTTTGTGCAGGTCGAGATCGAGACTTGTGACCAGGACCATGACTAGCACTAAACTTGGTTTTACGCACAGTCAGTGATTTTGTTTTGTCAAAGTCAACTACGTGAAATAAGTATATCCTTTCGCATCAAGTCGGGTTTCGCACCTCCCGACCTTTTCCATCAGTGGTGAGCCTTCTTTCAGGACTCACCTTATCCTTGTGCCCTTGTGGTTAGCAGGTAAATCAACTATAGAATATGATTGCTTTCATATAAGGCGATCTATTTCATTTATTATTTTCCTCCATTTCTTCACTTGAGGTCTTTCCAATGCTTGCCAACAGTTGTTAGAGTTAGGTTTTCACCATACTCGATGGGATACTTCTTGGGAGAAGTTTGATGCCTTTGACTTTCGTCTAGGCTTTTGTTAATCCCATTTTGAGTCTGATCATTTCTTCCACTCGGAATAATGCTTCTTATCGTAACATCACTTCTATTGGGAAAAATTCTCCCACTCGGAACAATGCTTCTTATCGGAGCATTGTTTCCTTTGGGAACTAGAGTAGTGTTTGAACCTTGACCAACAACTTTTCCTTTGACAACCTCTCGGTCTCGGGATTTCACTTCCGAGATGAATTCCTTGATCACTAGGATCTGGAACCAAGTTTGGTCGGATCACTCCCACTGGAAAAAATGGGTAGTTTTAGGTAGTTGCGTCATTCCTGGTTCAGCTATATGACCATCAGGTTCAACTTGATTCGTCTCAACAACAACAGTGATTTTGTGTGGTAGGGTTTATTCCTCCCACTAAATTTACTATGAAAATGTTCCCATTCTCATTTACCATGTCATTCACTTGAGTTGCTGGTTCAAATCTCTCTCCCACTCGAATTATGTGGGATCTGATTGTCAGTGTTATCCTGCTCCGTTTTGATCATGACTACTTAGATTTAAACTGTCCTTTCATTTGGAATATTCGCCCTCTAGTGATGTAATAGCTCATGTTCGACCACGGCCCCATTTTCTGAAGCTTTAAACAAGTATTTTCTAAGAGTAGATCACGTAGTCTTGTCCTAAATACGTGTTTAATGCGCAATTTAATGTCGCATGATGACATGATTTAACTCATCGTCATCTTTTAGCTTTTATGGCGGCGTGTCTTACCAATTTTATTGAAACACAGTTTACATACATGTGGACTGTGCTCAAACATTATGGAAACTAAAACCATGGTACATGCTGGTAATCGAAATTACGCAGCAGAAGCTTCGCACATACCTCTACAGTAGTCCGTAGTCCCAAGATCTTTCCAGGAGGGAGTTCACGATCCTCCGGTCGGCACCCATAGGGGTTCTTGTGAAGGAAGCCCTACGTGGTATATTCTTCACAGGAAAGCCTCTGATCGATACTTGGCAAGGGACAGATCTCCGGAGTGTTTGCTCGAGGGCAAATTCGCACACCCTTGGTGTTTACTATGTTCGGCCGAATTTGGTGTCTTTGGGGGAAAGGTTTTCTCTAAAAACACCACTTAAAGGTAATTGTGATTTACCCTAATAAAACTCCTAACTCCCCATATATATAAGAGGATTAAAGTGGACAAAAGTCCACTTTACCCCCCCTCATTAATTTCAGCCGGCCATGCTAGTATAGGGAGGCCCAAATTTGGGCCTCTCATGTCAATTGGGAATTGGGTCTGTCGGAATATCCTAATGTGACATGTACCCAATTAACTTAGGTAACATATACATATAATGGGCTTCTATTTACGGCGCCCATCGCCATATGCTTACGGTAAGATGTTCCAAACCTTTCATTTCAGTAACTACCATCTTCGCGCGCTTATTCTAGATCTTATTATTATTGATATTAAGTATAACCCCCATATTCATTTGGGAGATGACATTGCTGATCGCAGCCATTGATACTAACACATTGATAATCATGCATAATCAGGGAAATAATAACATTTTGAGAAAGAATTGCATACACCATATATCTATTAAGATGGAATACAACAAATAATGATTCCTCAACCATCTACACCAACCGACCGCCAGTAAACCGAGGGAAGGGGGGTTTGTGAAATAGATCACATTACCGTCGTCTTCAATCCAATAGATCAGTATCTTAAAACGGTTTTATTCGCAAATTACCGGAACGGGAACTTTGAAATAAGCATACCCGAATGGTATTTTAAAAATGTTCTGTTGAACTTACACATGCCTATATAATTCTACTTCACAAGTAAATTATCATAGCAAGCCAAAAATTCATCAACTAAACCATACATCATGCATACACGTCATGCGTTTAATGTTCCGAGGAACTCATGCTAGCATATATAATTCTACTTTCCAAGTAAACTATCACATGCAGCTACATCCTAAGCAT
Organism: Clarkia xantiana subsp. parviflora; assembly: GCA_036873135.1. Classification (NCBI taxonomy): domain Eukaryota; kingdom Viridiplantae; phylum Streptophyta; class Magnoliopsida; order Myrtales; family Onagraceae; genus Clarkia; species Clarkia xantiana. The sequence goes on along the minus strand of JAPTYO010000013.1, from coordinate 9,004,367 downwards.
TCAAGCATACGTGTCATACATGAAAACTTCCACATTAAACATGCATAATTGGCGACTAGCTTTTGTTTTTAAAAAATTTTAAATATTAGGGGCTGGCTTGCAATTCATGCTTACAATTAATCATGCGTGTTTCTAGACATGAATCCTAGGCAATCACAACCATCACAGCATGTATGTTCTAATGCGCAAACCATACATTTATCTAGGGCTCCGCCCCCAATATCTAGCTAGCTTGACGTAGTCAAGACAACAGTTCTAATAAATGTATGTGATGAAAAGTAAACAATTGCAATTCAGCCCTCTAATTAATCAAGTCCCTAAATCATGCATTTCCGAGATCCATCCCCATAATCGAAACTAGGCATTAAGGTTTAATGAAAAACATAAAAGTTTTAAACCTTCGAGCACTGTGTAGACTAATTGAAGTTCAAAAACATTTGGATTTTAAAACTTGACCATCCTATTTTATTAATTGACTTGAATTCGATTTTGAAAAATCCGGTTTGGTTCAGTCAGTTTTGGTCCGGTTCGGTTCTGTCTAGAAAATCCGGTTCGGTTCGGACGGGTTTTATTTTCAAAATCTGGTCCGGTCCGAACCGGTCCAATAAAATAGGGTTCGGTTTAATCACTCTAAATAGGTTCTATTAGGTTCACTTAGTTATCCCGGTTCGACCCAACCCGGCTACCAATTAAGAAAATCTGGTTTGGATTTTATTCCTATCCGGTTTAGCAAATTGGACCTGCCCATTAATCACTTAGGGTTGGGCTGAAATAATCTTGTGGGCTAAGTAGGGTTTTTAAAGTCAACTAAAAACTTAACTTAGCCTCCAAGAATTATTATAAATATATAAAATAATTTCCAATATTGCATATATATATATAAAACGGCACACATCTATATATATATATTTATATATATATATATATATATATATATATATTGTCAAGATTCTAGCTATAAGATGTAAATCAATCAACAATATATATACATATATATATATATGTATTTCGGTCCAATTATATATATATATATATATATTTATTGTCAATATCTTTAATAGGGAAACAAATATACTGATAATATATTTTCTTAATCTTTTATGTAACTAAATCTATCAATAATATTTTTTATCCCTATAATTTAGCTAGATATATTGATAGTTATATATTTCTATATATTTAATGTGAACCTATCCATATATTTCAAATTATAGATATATTGTTACATTTAATAAATAAAAATTAAAATATGGTAATCAATAATCTTAAAAAATTTCGGCCGAAACTTGTAACTTAGTGCCTAAAATTTTAAAAATTTACCTTGTAAATCTCATTAGGGTTCGGTCGAAAAATACCAAATTGGAAACAAGTGGTCGAATTTCAAGATCATATTTTAATAAGATCTACAATCCAATGTTTGATTTTGACAAAAATCCACTTTTTCTTGAAGATCATGAACATATAATTTTACTAAGAACATCATGAAAATTTATACCCTAACAATTGCAAAAATCGGAAATTTTAAATTTTCATTCTTTAAAATTTCGGCTATCACCTTTAAAAATCAAGAACACCAATTTATCAAAATCAAGAAATTCTAACACAGGTTCTGATACCACTGTTGGATTACGGGGTTGACTGTAAGCATATGGTGATGGGCGCCATAAATGGTAGCTCATTATATGTATCGGTTACCTAAGTAAATTGGGTATATGTCACATTAGGACATTGGGCCATACCCAAATCTCAATTGACATGAGAGGCCCAAAAATGGGCCTCCCTATACATCATGGCCGGCCGAATTTAAGAGGGGGTAAAGTGGACTTTTGTCCACTTTACTCCTCATATATATATGGGGAGTTAAGGGTTTATTAGGGTTAATCACAATTCCCTTTGAGTAGTGTTTTGACAGAAAACCCTTCCCCCAGATACACCTACATCGGCCGAATCACATATTCACCAAGGGTGTGTCAATTTGCTTTCTAGCAAACACTCCGGAGATCTGTCTCTTGCCAAGAATCGTTCAGAGGCTTTGTTGAGGAGAATATACCACGTAGGGATTCCTTCACAAGAACCCCTACGGGTGCCGACCGGAGGATCATGAACTCCCTCCTGCAAGGATCTTGGGTCTACGGACAACTGTAGAGGTATGTGCGAATCTTCCGCTGCGCAATTTCGATTACTAGCATGAACCATGATTTAGTTTCTGTAGTGATTACTCCCTGTAATCTAACAGTGGTATCAGAGCTTGTGTTAGGGGTTCATGATTTTGATAAATTGGTGTTCTTGAAAATTTATAATTTTGGACCCATATTTTTAAAAAGGGATTTTAAAATTTCGAATTATAGGGTTTTTGATGGTCCGAAATTTTCGTGATGTTCTTAGGTAATTTGATGATGATCTTCAAGAAAATGATGATATTTATCAAAATCAAACATAGGATTGTAGATCTTATTAAAATTTGATCTTAAAATTTGACAACTAGTTCTCAATTTTGTGTTTTTTGGCAGAAAACCCTAGTAATTTACAAGGTAAAATTTTTAATTTCTTGGTCACCAGGTAAGGAATTTCGGCCAAAACTTTTAAAATAATATTTTTTACAATATTTTAATTTTTATTCTAAGTAACACTATATCTATAATTGGGAACATAAGGATAGATTCACATTAATATATAGAAATATATATAACTATCAATATATCTAAATATTTAAATAGGTTAAAGATATTATTGATAGATTTTAGTTACCTAAAGTATTGAGAAAATACATGTTACCCTATTTAAGATACTGACAATAAATAATATATATATTTAAAGATGTGTGCCGATTTTTACATGTATATATATATTGTTGATTGATATAATCTTAAAGATAGAATCTTAGCAATAAATATATATATATTTATAATAGGTCCGAAATTTATATATATTATTAATATTGGAAATTATTTTATATAGTTAATGTTTCTTGGTGGCTAAGTTAAATATTTTTGGAATTTAAAACCCTACTTGGGCCACAAGTAAACATTTCGGCCACACCTTTTACATTTTAATTATTGGGCCGGTCCAATATGTCAAACCAGGAGAATTAAGACCGAACCGGTTTTGAGTGTTGAACCTAACTGAACCTTATTTTTATTGGACCGGTTCGGACCGAACCAAATTTTAAAATTAAAACCTGACCAAACTGAACCGGATTTTCAGACCGGAACCGAACTGGATTTTCTGGACCGAACCGAACCGGACCAAACCGGACTGAAATTGACTGAACCGAACTGTTTTTTTAAAACCGAATTCAAGTCAATTAAAATAGGGAGGTCAAGTTTTAAAATCCAAATGTTTTGAACCTTAATAGGCCTACACAATGCTCAAGGTTTGCTAACCTTTATGCCTTATTTCGATTATGGGGATGGATCTCGGAGATACATGTTTTGGGACTGGTTAAATTAGTGGGTTGAATTGCAATTGTTTATCATTCAATATATATTTATGCATGATTAGAAATGTTGTCTTGACTGAGTCAAGCTAGCTGGATATTGCATATTGTGGGCGGAGCCCTGGTTAAATATATGGAATGCGCACTAGGATAGACATGCTGTGATGGTTGGAAATGGCAAGGATTCATGTCTAAAATATTGCGTAATTGAATAAAAGCATGAAGTGCAAATCAGCCCCTAATGTTTAAATTTATTTTAAAATCGAAAACCAGTCGCAAAATGTGTATGATGGATGTGAATGATACATGTTTGACGCGTATGCTAGAATGTTGAGGATGTAGCCGCATTTGATAATTTACTTGGAAGTAGAATTATACATGCAAGCATGACTTTCTCGGAATATTACACGCATGACGCGTAAGCATGAGTGTGGTTTGTATGATGAATATTACTAGCGTAAGATAATTTACATGGATAGGAAAATTATATATGCATCAGTGAATTCATCGGAATATTTTTCCAAAATAAAAAGGGCCTTGGGAAAACCAAGATCGGGTATGCTAGTTTTAAAATTCACGTTCCGGTAATTTGCGATTAAAACTGTTTTAAAAGACTGATCTATTGGATAGAAGACGAAGGTAATGTGAACTCTTTCACAGCAATCTTCATTTGGTTAATCGGTGGTCGGTTGGTTTAGATGACTGAGGAATCATTATTTGTCGGATTCCATCTTAATAGATATTTGATGCATGCAATTCTTTCTCAAAATGTTATTGCCTCCCGGATTATGCGTGATTATCAATGTGTTAGTTTTCATGGCTGAACCGATACAGTTCTACGAACCTCGCAACCTGGACGGCATGGATTACGATGCTTGGAGAGACAATGTTATGGATCTTCCGATCGCTGCGAATCTTGACGATCAAGTCAATCCGACAGCGAAAAGGTTGAGGAAGGATCGTAATGCACGAGAGTTGATCCTCTCGCAGCTGACAACAGAAGTAGAATGATAGTTTCTACAACTCAGCGCATTGCATCTTTGGTGTCTCATTTACCTTCTCTTCGGTAAGGGTAAGGCCGTTGAAGCCAGAGCCTTAATGGCAGAATACTACAGTGTTCTATGCAGCGATGACGGTGTAGTAGCCTATAATGATCCCGCTGATGAGTTAGATGTATGGACAAGGGCTCGGAAAGTTATGAGAATTTTTCCTCTTTCATGGTTTGTTGACGAAAAAAGACTCACGCGTCTGATCAAATCGATTAAGACGACAATAGACCTATTCGAAGCAGATGATAAAGAAGGAAAATTTCCGAAAGAACCCGAGGCATTTGATGAAAGATTCATTGGTATGCTAAAAAACTTGGCGACCCCCGGCAACAAATGGTCTAAACTGTAAACACTCGATTTTGACCCGGACGTAACGACGTTACACATGATACGTCAAATTCCGGACGCGTCAAGCCACAAAGTCTCCAAAAATGCTCAAGGGCACATTAGGGAAATTATTATAAAATATATTTTAAATTATTTTGAATTTATTTAATATTTTCGGAATTATTTAAAATATATATATAATAATCAGTTTTTTTATTTTAGAAAATTATCTGTAAGATATTTATCTCCAGATATTATTTTTTATTCAAAAATATAATTATCTGTAAAGATAAATATCCTTAGGAATATTCTCTAGAATAATTATCTGTTAGTATTTTTTTTATTTGAATTTTATCTGAATCTAGACTAGGTTTTTAGTATAAATAGCGGTCTAGGTTTACATTGTAAAGGGACAAAAAAACACAAAAAAAGCAATAAATACATTATTCTCGGGTTCTGTGCGATTTTTGTCTTTTAGTGGAAGTTTTTTTTTTTTTTTTGAATTGAACCTTGCAGCCAGCCGCCCTTGGCCGTCCAGCCAGGCCGCCCACCCGCCGGTGGCCTTCAGACACACCTGCCGCCATCGCCAGCTCCGGCAGCCGACCGCTCCGCCTTGCTCGCCCGACAGATCCGGCCACCGGCATCCACCTCCTATCTCCCTTTCTCTCTCCCGTTTTCTCTCTCATCCCTCTCTCTCAACCACCGCACCGGAGACTGTGTCGCCGGATCTGCTGCTTGCCGGAGCCACCGCCATCGTCCCTGCTGGCGCCTGACGCTGAACTGTTGCCAGCCGGCCCTGGCCAGTCCACCGATTCCTTCCCGTCCACCGTTGCCGGCCGGCCCTTCCCTGCTGGTTCCTTCCAGATCCGGCCCTTCCCAGCTCCGGTGGCCGGGCCACCGCCACCCGCCGGCCACCAGCTGCTTGCCGGAGCCCCGCCTGGCTCCGTCCGTCCCTGCCGCCGCTGCTGTCGATGTCGCCGGCGCCGGCCATGGCTGATTCCTCCCTGCAGGTAAGAGGTATGCGTCTCTTTTTTTTATTTAATTTTTTATTTTTTTTATTTTTTTATTTTTTATTTTTATTAATATTGGTTATTATGTTTTTCGGTTTTAAATTACTATTATAATTAATTAAAAATTAAAATGTAATTAGTTAGATTTAATTAATAATTTAGATGTAATTGGTAAAATTTAATTAGTAATTCAATTGCTATTGACTAATTTTAATTTAATAAGCATGTGGGAAATTATTTTTTTTAGTATTTTAGATTTCATTTTTTACTAGGAGTTATAGGTTATAATTAACTTTTTAGATTTAGGATTATATCTGATTAATATATTTTTTTTATAATGAAATTTGATTAATTTTGACATTTTTAGGTTAATTCGGCGTAATATATGTAAATGATAAAATTGGCAAATTAAACAAATTGAGTACCGAAAATGGCGTAATTAAAAATTATATTTTTAATTCGTAATAGAACCCCCGAACTCGAACTTCTGATCGTAGACCGATTCTATACCTAGGTGTTTAATCCACTATTCATTTAGGTAATTTAGGATTCTAGTTAGCCTTACAATTAACTAGTGGCGACTCTTTAAAAATCCACGTTTTCAAAACGTAATTCGCCCTAGGTCAGATTTTAGGTCCGACATAAACGATGAATTGTACCTTCACGGTACAACTCGGTTATGACAACCTCTCCATCATTCTTCTTCGTGACTGCTTCATGTTTGATATCTGAGACTCTAGTATTGTTTATGTTGTTTTTTCCATATTGTTCATTTGGTTTGAATTATGGTTATTGTGTCAGAATTATTAAATAAAGTAGTTACCATTCGATTTGAAATGAGTTCCACTTATCAAGATTAATTGACTCGGCTAGAAAGGAGATCGATCCAAAAAGTAAGTAAACCGAAGCAATAAGGCTGTTGGAAATACCTAAATAAAACAACTCCATACATTTTCTCATACATCTAATTCTTTGAGTAAAATCAAATGCCATTAAAATCCATTGACTGCGTAATTCTAGGAACGAACCGGTTATAAATCTTATTTTATTATTAATACTCAATTGAATGAAATAAAATGTAATGATGATCATGTTTGAAACCGAATGGATTAAATTAAAATTAAATTCATAAATGAAACGATTTAACCAATGGTTAAAACTAGAGTAAATTGCGTCTCGCGCAAGTGGACCTCGAAAGACGGAACACGTCGTTTCAAAATACGAGTTTAAAGATGAATTGTTTGAATAATAAAGTGCTGAATTTTCGTTTGCATTCCTTCGGAAATAACTTATTGATAACATTTACAACGATACGAAGTAGGCTTGGAAATCCACCACGACCTTGTAAAAAGTATCAACTGACGCATAAGGTGAAAACCTAAGATGCTCAGTTTAGAGATGGGATAAACCTATGAGATAAGTTTGCAAACAAAGAAGGATGAAGTCGGTTAAACGATTTTCCTTACAGACGCCTTGAACGATAAGTCAGGCTAGGCATTCAAACTAAATGACACACTTCAAGTAGCACAGTTTATATACATACTGTTGGAGTCACTCTATTAGACGTTCCCTATGGGATGATGAAAGATGATTCACATACATGTTAAACCGTGTTCCAATGGAATCGGTAAGATACGTCACCATAAAAGTTGAAAAAAATGATAATGAGTTAAATCATATCACCATGCGACATTAATTTGCTCATTAAACACGTATTTAGGACAAGAGTACGTTAATTGCTCTTAGAAAATACATGTTTACAGCTTGGTAAAATGGTGTCGTGGTCGAACATGAGACATTACATACTTGAGGACGAATTTTCCGAAGCATGAACAGTTTCAAAATAACGTAGTCATGATCAAAACGGAGCAGGATATCACTGACAATCAGGTCCCACTTAATTCGAGTGGGAGAGATTTGAACCAGCAACTCAAGTGAATGACATGGTAAATGAGAATGAGAACATTTTCATAATAAATCCAGTCGGAGGAATAAACCCTACCACACGTAATCACTGTTGCTGTTGAGACGAATCAAGTTGAACCTGATGGTCAAATTGCTGAACCAGGAATGACACAACTACCTAAACTACCCATTGTTTCCAGTGGGAGTGAACCGACCAAACTTGGTTCCAGATCCTAGTGATCAAGGAATTCATCTCGAAAGTGAAACCCCGAGACCAAAAGGTTATCAAAGGAAAGTTGTAGGTCAAGGTTCTAGCACTGCTCTTGTTCCCAATAGAAACGATGCTCGATAAGAGGCATTATTCCGAGTGGGAGAATAGTTCAGAATCAAGATGGGATAGAGTGAAAACCAAACTCTAATAACTGTTCACAGGTGTAAACACTCGATTTTGACGCGGATGTTACACATAATACGTCAATTCCGGACGCGTCAAGCCACAAAGTCTCCATGAAATGCTTAAGTGTATATTAGGAAATTATTATAAATATATTTTAAAATATTTTGAATATATTTCATATTTTCGGAATATTTAAAAAATATATATATATATATATATATATATATATATATATATATATATTAGTTTTTTTTTAATTTTTAGTCAATCATCTGTGAGGTATTTATCTACAGATATTATCTTTATTTAAAGGTAATTATCTGTTGAGATATATATCCCTAAAAATTTTCTGTTAGCTAATTATCTGTTAGCATTTTTTATTTAGATTTTATCTGTAATCTAGGCTAGGTTTCTACTATAAATAACGTTCCAGTTACATTTAAACACACGGAAATACAAATCAAAACAAGCTCATATTTGAGAAGAATTGCAAACGTTGTTTGGATTTATTATTATTATTATTATTATTATTATTTTACTATGGCTCATCTTCTTCATAAAGCAGTAAGCATCTTCAACTTTGGATTTCTGCCATCTGCTTACATCGCTCGTCGACGGACCTCCACCACCGCCACCGGAGGATTTCTGTCCCCCGACCAGCGACGCTTCCGACCTCCACGGAAACCCTGCTTCCGACCTTGTCATCAACAACTGCCACGAGTCAACGTCCGCATTCATCATCGCCTTACAGGGCACCTGCAATCGCTTCAGTCCCGACCACGATCTTGCGCCAATCGATTTTCCTCACCGTCGTCCGGTCCTCCCAACCACGATCTGCCCCAGCCGTTCACCATCCATCCCTCACTAATCTGCTACCTCCACGGCAAGCTCCGATCTAGTCAAGCCAGTGACCTCCATCAATTCGCCATCCAATAGCAGTGCCAGAACTCCAGAAATCCGACATCGACGTCAACTTCGTCCCAAGTCCGACCCAGCCTTCCCCGGAACCTGCGGTTCCATCACCTCCGAGTATCTCTGCCCCGTAAAACACCGATTCGCCCATTCGTTCTGGCCATCCTCTTATGATCATCCACTCAGCTTCTGACTACACCTACATCGATGTCGGACCGGCTGCCATGCTATTCATTCACTCGTCGTTAAGGACATCTAGCCACCACTCGTCCGTCCTCTACCATCTAGCTTCCAGTCCGATGACTGAATGTAAGGTCGTAACCCCGATTTGCTGCGAACCTTTTCTGTTTCAATCTTCTCTTAGTTGTTGAGCTTTTAATCTCAAACATGCATTGCATTTGCATTTCTTTTTATAAAAAAACTTTACCTGGATTTTCATTTGGGAAAAGTATGTAAAATATGCACCACGTTTGAAAAAGATGGTTTTATGGATCGGTATATTTTAAAACGTAAAACATGTTTGAAAATGATAGTTTTATGGACCAAAATATTTTAAAAAGTACAAAAAGCTTACAAAAGATGGTAAAATGATGTATCGTCCACTTGTTGTCACTAGTCTCATTAAGGGACACGTGCGGATCACGTTTTTAAAAAATAATAATTATTATTATTTTTATCTACATTCACCTATTAATAATCATCACTATATATACATTAATTTCTTTTTTTAATTATTATTTTTTTTTTTCTAAAAATGTGTTCCGCACGTGTCCACTTATTGAGACTATTGACAACTAGTGGACGGTATGTCATTTTAACATCTTTTGTAAGCTTGTTTTATATTTTAATACATATTTGTCCATAAAACCATCTTTTTCAAACATGTTGTACATTTTAAAACATATTGGTCCATAAAACCATCTTTTTCAAACATGTTGCATGTTTTACATACTTTTCCCTTTTCATTTTGTACATACATTCCATATGTATCATTCAGGTAAACTGGTTGTAAGTTGTAAGTTTCTTAACAGTTAGAACTTTAACTTTCGAGCATGCATGGGCATTTAAAAAAAAACTCAAAGTATCATTCGTTTTATCCAAGTTCTATTGCACGTTTTCGGCAAGATGTCTCAACCTTTGCATGAGATAGCCTTTTAAAAAAAGTTTTGATTATATTTTTGAGAAAATAGTTTAACTGCTCAGTTGAGTGCGACTATTCAAGTTTAAACAAAGTTCGAGAAAAACCTTTTGAAAAAAACTTTTTTTTGAACATCTGTCATGCGTTCTAGCCAGATATTGCAGTCAGCAAACTCTGTACCTTTGGTTATATATCATTTACATATAAGTTCTGCCGGCCAAAAGGGGCCACGTATAAAAGGAAAGTGCAGCCATCCAGTTGCACGAAGAAAAATTGCGCACTCGGGATATCCAATGCTCATGTGCGATAAATTGTACTTGATTTTTTCCTTGAAATTTGAGTGTCCCTACTCTTTTTGCAGGTCGGACGACCACTTCAACCGAGGACGCAACCATGTGAAACGTGGGCGCTTCAAAGAGTCTCCATGACAAAATTCAACCTATCATGTGTGGAATTCATACGCGTCCCCGAATCAAGCCGTGCATCCGTTTTACAGTGAGGTCTAAACCGGTCAGTGGTAACCAAGGGGAATCTCCCATTGAGATTGGACATGTCCAAAGATGGAAAAATATCAAGAGATCATCGATAGTCCCTAGAAGATTCAATGTGCCGATCAATGAGATTTGAGATGTCAAGCAAAGAAAACATTATTGTTGGTGCCCTCTGTCAGAGGTCCAGGGGAATTTACTTTCCAGGATATGTACATATACAAGTTATGTTTTCTAGCTTGAGCAGGAAAATCAAGACATGCAGCAGGTCCAGTCGCATAGCGAGCACATTGCCCACTAAAAATCCAACACCCAGGTAAGAGAAGTTGTGATCTTTTTTATCCCTAAAATTTGAGTTTTTCCTTTACTCATTGTGCAACATGGATAATCATCCAAATCAAAGCCCCTGAAGAGCACATCTCGTGCACGGCCATTTGTTCGCCGACCATTCTTGTGCCAGATGTTGAATTTATCCCAGATACCTCGGGCGATATCGATGCCCAAATTTACCATTGGCAGACTACTGTGCCAAACTCAACACCATCAATGTGTGTTCATTAACCAGGTCATTCATCATGCATGCAACGAGCCTAACCTGATAAGATCTAGCCTTGGGGCATCCCCAAACGAGATTGAGCAATAGTCGGGGCACTTAAGAAGCTGAGAGAAGAAACCATTGTCTATGTCATCAATTGGTCGTAGGGTCCATCCAGGGCTTTGACACGGCCGACGTATTTTGACTCAACCAACACTACAAGAAATTTGGTCTATAGCTACGATTGTTATTGCGATGACATTGTGTCATCGCTATAGACCGTGTCTATTGCGACGACTTACACCTTTCGTCGCTTACCATGTATAAATGACGAGAACATTATCGCAATATTCAATTGCGACGAAGCGTCATCGCAATAGCAAAAGTGTTGCGACGACGACAAATCTGTTGCGAGGATCGCGTATCATCGCAACATAATGGGTTTATTGCAAGGATGTGTAACATCTATTTTCGACGAATGCTTCTCGCAATAGAAATTTTCCATCAAAATATGAGCGTAAAATATTTTGGAAAACCAATTGCGACGACACGTAATCCTTTACGATGACCTCATATCATCGCAATAGAATGATTTTATTGCTAGGATTTGGAATATACAATTGCGATGGACCGAGTCTCGCAATAACAATTTTTCCACTAAATATCTGACACTGATTATTTATAGGAAAACAATTGCGACGACGCCAAATATATAGCTAGGACCATATGTCGTCGTGATAGAATGTATTTATTACGATGATATGTAATATCCAATTGCGACGAATGCTTCTCGCGATAAAAAAATTTCAACAAAATTTTGTCGCAAAATATTTCGGGAAACCAATTGCGACGACACGGAATTTATTGCAATGACCTCATATCATCGCAATAATGAGTTTGTTACTAGAATTTCGAATATCCAGTTGTGATAAAGGGTTCTCGCAACAATAATTTTCCCACAAAAAAGTGGCACCAATTATCTATAGGGGAAACAATTGCACAACGTCAGATCTATAGCTAGGAATGCATATTGTCGCAGTATAATAAGTTTATTGCGAGGAACTATAATAGCTAGTTGCGATGACTCCTTCACAAAAAAATAAAATTTGCAAAAAAAAAAAAACAAAAAAAAATTGGCGTCAACTTTAATACTTTAAACCATAAAACATAAATCTTGAAACCTTAAACCCGCGACCACCAACACATCTACCAAAGCCACCACGATAACAACAACTAATTTGGATCCGCTGAGTAAGTGAACTCAGCCACTTTCCTCTACTTAGCAACGAGTTGCTCCGCCTCTCCATCCCACCGATGCCAACCTTCGACTGGGAGAGAGTGAAAACCAGACAGGTCAATTTCGATGATACCTTGCTTACTAGGAAATATTTTTCTTTCTACATCCTTAAATTTAGAAATAAAAATAATTTTCGATAATTATGTTTTTATTTTTAAAGAGAAATGCTTGAAAGTGCGACTTAAACATGCCACAATCATGCGAATTGGGTAAAAAATCTGACATTTATTAAACTATTGTACCCACTTTAATTAATATAAAACTATTTCTTCAGATTCCCGGTAATGTCCTTGTTTATATTTGTAACCAACCAACCAAGTAATCATTCCACCAAAAAAGAACCAAGTAATCAGATCGGAAAAAAAACAAGTAATTAATCGGCTAACCACAAACTAGGTCGAGTTCAAACTTTTGAAACTCAAACTCGGCTTCTAACAAAATTCAACTTAATCGAGCTCTACTTGTAAACCCAATTATACATCACAATAAATTAGAATTTCTCACTAAAACAAAATATAAGCTCGACTTGATTTTGTTCGAACTCGATTGACTTACATGACAAGTAAACATGGGTATTATTAGAAATATAAAAGAAATAACTTTATATTAATTAGAGTGGACACAATAGTTTAACATATGTAAAATTTATCCCACTTCGCATGATAGTTGCAGGGCAAGGTCGCACGTTTCAGCATGGCTCATTTTAAATTAAGAGACGTATGTTGTTTATGGTTGCTTTTTGGTTGTGGGATTGAGCAATTGTTTGTCTAAACACCAGATTACACAAAAAAAAAAAAAAAAAAAAAACCAGATAAGGAAGTTACAAAGTTTCTAAGATGATTAATTACATATTAGATATTATACGTATTTATTTGGAAAAATATATAGGTTTAATTTCGAAAAATTCTGTATTTATTATTACTTGATGTATTTCAGTATTTGATAGGAAGAAAAAGGAAAGAAAGCAATAAATAAGAAAAAAAATATTAATTTTTTGGTCCAACTCTGAAGCTATCGGAGCCATCCTGCAATTCTCCATCTCAATTCACCGCCACCGAGTTGGCCAAAAAAAAAATCACTGCCACCGAAAGTCATCCTCTTCGCTCGCCGCGCCGGTCAGATCGTGACCATCAGTGTCACTACCGTTCAGCCAATCACCACCGCCTCATCTTCAATCGCCACCTCTGTTCGCCATCCATCCGCCTCTGTCTTCCTCGTTCAAACCCAGACGGCCACCGACGATCGTGTCTCCTCTCGCTCCGCCTCAGCCGCCGTTGAGATCCACCAACCACAGATCCGCTCAGCCAGACATTGGTCATCCGCAAATCCACCATCAAGTCGTCTTCCGCCGTTTTAAAATTAGCCTAGTCAACTGTCAGCCTCCCCGACGTCCAAAGCTCCCCCTCCACTGCTTCACCCAATCGCCACCCACCCACCAAACCGAACTGAACCGAGACTTCGATCTTCATCAATCTTGTAGATTTGCAGAATAATATGAAGACGTCTCAGTGGCATTCCATCGACTGAATTGAATCACTCGTAGGCCTCGTCTCCACTTCAGTGAAGTATTGAGTCACATAAGTTGATTACATTTCTAATCAAATTTGTTTTAATTGGTTTGTTTAATTTTATTAGTTGATTTTATATGTATTTTATTTTTTTATATATTTTTCTGACCCTTTATTTGTTCTTTGCAGTAAGCAGCAACCACTACCTCTTCGAAGGTATGTTATATATATATATATATAATTGTATAATAATGCTTGAACATTGTTAATTATTAATTTAGACATTAATCCACTTTAACACTCATAAACGTCATTTTAGCCCAAGTTTTTTTTAGATATCAATCCACGACAAACATTGCTTCCGCACCGGTCCCGCCGTCTCCCATCATCTTCATCGACTCCGACCACCCACTCGTCCATGACACTTGCCTCATTATCTACGACAATCAAAATTCTACCTTAATCACTACGTACATAGTGGAAAATCAAGACATAGCAAGGTAGATTATTCACTCTAGAAAAGAAGAACAATGGAGACGTCTTATTCACTCTAGTCCAATACATGTTCAAAATATATCTATACAATACAATTGTAAATTGTCATTATAAAGTAAATAAAAAAAATACACTACTTCGATAATTGTTTTTATTTTTATAGTCACATTTGAATTAAAAGATTCACGCTAATAGTACATTAATAGAAACCATATTTATTAGTGTGTCATCGTAATATAGTTATTTAATTCTCTCAAATTGCAACATTAATTTCAAATTTATCATCGCTATAGAATTATCAAATCCCCACAATATGTATAACTACTACGATAATATTTTTAAATGTATCATCGCAATAGAGTTATCAAATCCTCGAAATAAAGGAGATCAATTGCGACAAAAAAAATTAAGTTTGTCCTCGTATCAGTGTTGATAAATCATCGCAATATGTGTACCTATCCCGACAATATTTTTAAGTGTCATCGCAATAGGGTTACCAAATCTTCGCAATAGATAGACCAATTGCGACAACTAATGTCGTAGATTAGTTGATAATCGTCTTCGCAATAGAACACACTCTATTGCGATGACAACTTATTTGGTCGCAATAGGGACCTATTGCTAGGGGTCTATAGCGACGAGTCTATTGCGACGATTTGTCATCGCAATAGACATATAGCGATGATTTATGGGGTTATTGCGACGATTCAGGTCGTCGCAATAATCATTAATTCTTGTAGTGCAACTGAGTTCTTCTCTAGAAGATGTTTTGAATTAGAAATTTCTAATCCGCCACTAGGGGCATGTAAATAATTGTTGTTGATTATTTCAGGTAAATTTTCTTAAAAAAAAAAAAAGAGAGAGAAATAAATAAATTCCCGCTAGGTTGAAAACCTGTAAAGGAGACCTAGGCAAAATTTAGGGAGAGGGGCATGATTGAAAACCCGCAGGAGCAGTAACGGCAAAAGATGAGCTGCAAAAAACAAATCTCATTTTTTGGGTCACAGTCGCCCTTTAATTTGCTACTGAATATCAAAGAGCGAATTCCCACAAAATTTAGTGAGTTACATACAAATCATGATTTCTGAATCATGAGAAGAGGAAAGATTGTTGAAAGGGCCACAGCCACCCTCAAAATGGCTACATATAAAGAGTGATACCCGCGAAACCTGTGAGGGCGGGATGATTTTTAAAATGGCCACAGCCACCCTATAAATGGCTACTGATAAAAAAAAAAAAAGAAACTCCCGCGGCATCGAAGATAGGAGAAAAGGGTCACAGCCGCCCTCAAAACGGCTACAGAAGGGCCATAGTTGTCCCTTAAACGACTACAAAAGAAAGGGCCACAGCCACCATCGCAACAGTGAAGGCGGGAAATTAGTGAAAAGGCCACACCCACTCTTAAAATGGCTACAAACAAAGAGTGTTCCCCGAATCCTAAGAGGAGGGGAGATTGTTTAAAGGGCCACAACCACCCTCAAAATAGCTACATATAAAGACGTTTCCCATGAATCTTGTGAGGCCGGGAAATCATTTGAAAGGGCCACAACCACCCTTAAAATGGCTGCGAATCCAAAGTGCGCTTCCGAGACATCGACGACGGGAAATAAATGAAAGGGCCACAGCCACCCTCCAAATGGCTACAAATCAAAAGAGCTCCCGCGACATTGAAGACGGTGAGGAAAGGGTCACAACCTCCCTTCAAATGACTACAAATACTCTCGCATCGAGACGGGAAATAAAGTACGGGTCACAGCCACCGTTTAATCGGCTACAAATAAAGAGTGCTTCCGCTAGGTTGAAAACCCGAAAGGGCGGCCTAGGAAAAATTAGGAAATGAGGGGCATGATCACAAATTCAGAAATTGCAATCATGGCAAAAAAAGAGAAAATAAAATCCGATGGAGTGAAAACCTCATGGGGCATTCCATGCAAAAATTAGGAAAACTGAGGGGCACGGTCGAAAATCTCTCAAAGTCGACCGTGGAAAAAGGAGAGAATTTGAGAGATTTAAAAAAAAAAAAAAAAAAGATCCCACTAGGTTGTTGCACTATGCACAACTTAAGGCTAAAATTAAGGACACACGTTTCATGTACAGATTGTACGTGTATTTTCTATGGCATAACGCAATAGCAGATATGCCAGTCCAGACACTACTTCAGACGGCCTCCAGCAGCTGCGTGATTACACTGCTAGTTACCATGCCAGTCCAGGCACCATTCCAGACAGTCTGCAGCAGCTATGTGATTACGCTGCTAGTTGTCATGCCAATCCATGCATGAACTCAAGATGACGTTTTAGTCATTGCCACCAAAGGCACCATCAAAGGTTTTCCTGTACGGTCTGACGTAGAGGTGTTCCGTTACCACTCGCCGCCAGAGGCATCACAAAAGGGTCTCAGGTACGGTCTGACGCAGAGGTCTTCCGCCACCAGAGATATCACCAGAGGTTTTCCGGTACGGTCCGACGTAGAGGTCTTCCGTTACCACTTGCCACAAGAGGCACCATTAAAGTTTTTCCTGTACGGTCTGACGTAGAGGTCTTCCGTTACCACTCACCGCTAGAGGCATCACCAAAAGGTCTGCGGTACGGTCTGACGTAGAGGTCTTCCGCCACCAGAGATATCACCAGAGGCTTTCCAGTACGGTCTGACGTAGAGGTCTTCTGTTACCACTCGCCGCTAGAGGCATCACCAAAGTTTCTCCAGTGCGGTGTGACGTAGAGGTCGTCCGCCACCAGAGATATCACCACAGGTTTTCCGGTACGGTCTGACATAGAGGTCTTCCGCCACCAGAGATATCACCAGAGGTTTTTCGGTACGATTTGACGTAGAGGTCTTCCGTTACCACTCGCCACTAGAGGCATCACCAAGGCTCTCCGGAAAGGTCTGACGTAGAGGTCTTCCGCCACAAGAGATATTGTTGGGATCAAAATGACGTGGCATTGGAACTTCGAGTAGTGGACTTCTAGATCTCGCCGGGAGCTAGCTCACTCAGGTATCTTTCTTGGTCGTGTGGACACTTAGTTTCCTTTGGTGGCTTTGTGCTAGGCGAGGACCTGAAAAGAGGTGGGGATGGCCCCTAATTCCACTCCGAATCTTAAGTCAGTAATGGATATCGAGAGAATAATATAGAGTAATTGATAGATCTTCTAGCTTAAATAATGAAAGTGAGATCCTATTTATAGGGAGATCTTTACCGACTTCTTCAAGGAGGCGGCTACTATGCCTTGATTGGTTTTTAATGGCGGTGGCTGCGTTTACTTGATTGGTAGAGAAAGACGGTGCGAAAATCAGTAGGTGACCAGCAGGTCGCCAGCTGGTGCCACTTTCTTTAGAGGAAGGTTTTCGTAGTATAGAGGGCGGCGAGCAGGTCGCCAGCTGGTGCCACTTTCTTCAGAGGAAGGTTTTCGTGGTATAGAGGGTGGTGAGCAGGTCGTCATCTGGTGCCCCTTCCTTCAGAAGGAAGCCTTCTCAGAGGCGGCGAGCAGGTCTCCACCGGTCCTTTTTTAAGAGGGAACGTTTCCTCCAAGTGTCTGATGGTCGAATCGACTCAACTCGTACTTTAGTAAGGAAGCTTTAATCCTCGACTTAACTTATACTTCAACAAAGGGGAGCCTTGAATGAGTTTCTCGCCTTGTCCTTAGTCGTCTGGTGGGTTGACTTCTGTTTGTAGGGTAGTCCACCATTCATCTTTGTCCCCTTATTCTGGACTTGAATGGTCGATGATACATTCTTTTGAGAAATCTACCTTTACTCTGTCGACTCGTACTAAGTTGCCTCGAATCATATCCAATACTTACCCCCGAGAAATAAGTCGTTAGTCTTTTAAAACAAAGGGGAAGGAGTTATGTCGAGTTTCGGACCTAAAATCCGACCTAAGGCGATATACGTTTAGAAAACGTGCAATTTTGAAAAGAGTCGCCACTAGTTAATTATTAGGCTAACTAGAATCCTAAATTACCTAAACGAATAACGAATTAAACGCTAGGTCTAAAATCGGCCCACGATCAGAAATCCAAGTTCGGAGGTTCTATTACGAATTAAGAAAAATTATTTTCTAATTGCGCCCTTTCTGTACTTAATTAACCTATTTGGCAATTTTAAAATTTAAATATGCGTTATGACTAATTAATCTAACGATATCAAAAAACTAACTCTCATGCGAAAAATATTATCAACGACAAATATAAGCTCTAAAAAAAAACTATTACACATCTAAAACTCCTAATTGAGATAAAATCTAATAAAACCAAGCATGCTCAAAATCATGATATAAATTAGTAATAATACTTCCTACACATATATACATACCGTAAAACACGTTACCTAATTAATCTACATCTAAATTAACTAATTAACATGTCCTAATAACAATAATAATAATGATAATAAAAAATAATAAATAAAAAAAAACCGAAAATTAACAGAAAATAATATTAACAAATAATTAATAATAATAATAAAAAAAAAAAAAAACTGAACAGCGGGATTACCTACAACAGGAGGATGGCAGCACCGGCAGGACAGCAGCACCGGCAGAGGGGCGGACGGACTGGGAGGGCGACGACGCGGTGGAGCAACCCGATCCCGGTGGTGCTGGTCTCGAAGATTCCGGGCGGCGTGGTGGACCTCCGACGGGAAACTGGATCTGGCGACAGTAATGGCTGGAGCGCACCACGGTGGCCGGTGTTGTCCTCACAGCAGCGACGCGGTGGGCTGGACGGACGCGGCTGATCTGACCGGGACGACAGAGGGCGGCACGGCGCGGTCCGGTCCGGTGGCTCTGGGCGGTGGAAGGTCTTCCTGGAACTCTGAGGTGGTCGGACGCGGCTGGGAGCGGCGCCGGTGGCTGTGGCTGGCCGGAGGTGACCGGAGGGAAGGAGGTCTTCAGTAGCAGGAAGGAGAAAACAAAAAAAAAAAAAAACTTTTTCACTACGAGACAAAACAGTGCGGTTCTCAAAAACTGATGAATTATTATTAATTGTGGTCCCCTTTTTACATGTAATAGGTACCTATTTATAGGTAAATTGACACCCAAAAATTAGGAAAACACATATTTCTCTAATATACACTCAATAAATCCGAAAATTATATATATATATATATATATATATATATATATATGTTTATGATTTTTGCCATAAATATATACTATATATTTTCTGATTATTACGTCATTTATTGCATATGTATTGTCCTAATTTAAGCTGAGCCTATTTTTGGCAACCCCGTGACCTTCCATATTTAAATACTTCATTTTTTAAACGCATTACACATAACATTTTTTAACGTGTTATATACGTGTCGCGCGTACAAAATTAGGTGTTTACATCGAGTACCTTTTATGATGAGAGAAGTTTGCCCTTCTGCAATCAAGGAGTCAGTAGGGATTATTTTCCTTCGTAAAGCGACTTTCGGATGTCGGGGGATGAAGTCAGTGTTATGACAGATCTCTTGATCGCCACCGACTGTAGGAAGTCGAGGAGTTAGTTATGACTGCTCATTTGTAGAAAGTTGAAGCAGTTAGTATTATGACTGATCCCTTGAATCGTCGTCGACTGTATGAAGTCGAGGAGTCAGTGTTATGACTGATCTCCTTTGTAGATAGTTGAAGGAGTCAGTATTATGACTGATCCCCTATGTAGAGGCGACTTTCGGAAGTCGGGGGAGGGAGTCAATGTTATGACTGATCTCTTGATCGCAACCGACTGTAGGAAGTCGATGAGTTAGTTATGACTGCTCCTTTGTAGAAAGTTGAAGGAGTCAGTATTATGACTGATCCCCTGTGTAGAGGCGACTTTCGGAAGTCGGGGGAGGGAGTCAGTGTTATGACTGATCTCTTGATCGCCACCGACTGTAGGAAGTCGAGGAGTCAGTTATGACTGCTCCTTTGTAGAAAGTTGAATGAGTCAGTATTATGACTGATCCCCTAGAAAGAACTGGCGTCGTCCCACTTTTTGATTGAAATATCTAGCGGTGGCGAGCTTCATTCTCCCCTGGACTTCTTCAGTGGCCCATCTTCTCTCGTCGGCTAGATCTAGATCGATCCTACTTTGTTCGTCGTTTTGGTCGCCTTCGTATGCAGCGACTCTTTGTGAGACATTGACTATTTCAATAGGTGAGACGGCCTCTGACCCATAAACCATGCTAAAGAGCGTCTTGCCCGTGGCTCTCTTGGGTGATGTTCTGAGAGCCCATAGTACTTGCTTCAACTCTTCAACCCATTTCCCTTTCAGAGAGGCCACTCTCTTCTTTAATCCATTAAGGATCATTTTATTGGCTGCTTCCACCTGTCCATTCGTTTGTGCATGATGAACATAACCAAATCGATGGTTAATCGACATTTCTTCACAGAAGTCGGCGAGCTCATCGCTGGCGAACTGAGGACCATTGTCGCTGATGAAGATAGGGACTCCATATCTACATATGATTTGCTCTCGTATGAATTTAATCATTTGGAAAGTAGTCGTGGAGGCCATAGATTTGGCCTCTATCCACTTGGAGAAATAGTCGATGGCGACTACAATATGTGTGCGTTGACATGTGGATTGAGGTAGATGACCGATAACATCAATTCCCCATTGTGCGAAAGGCCAGGCACTCATCATGGGAGTAAGATCCACCGGCGGCCTTGCGATTCTAGGGGCATAAACTTGACAGGCAGGGCAGGCTTGAACTAACGTTGTCGCCTCTTTATGCATCGTCGGCCAATAGAATCCATGTCGTAAGGCTTTCAATACCAAGGTCTTGGCTCCTTCGTGACATCCCGCATCACCTCCATGTAAGTCTTTTATTATCCTTTCTGTTTGAGGGGCGGCTATGCATCGGAGATAAGGGGTGGAGTATCCTCTTTTGTAGAGATATCCGTCCAAGATTACAAAACGCCCTGTCGCCCTTTGAATTTTGGTTGCTTCTAGAGGATCTTAAGGAAGAGTCCCCTTTTCCAGATAATTCTGGATGGGAGTAATCCATGAGTCGGAAGCTTGAATGTTGAGGATTTCAGCTCCGGCTTCCATGGTTGTATAAAGAGAAGTTTCAACGAAGTGCACCGCTACTGGTGCGGTGTTTCCCCAGGCGAGTTCGCTGAGGGTGTCTGCTTCTTGATTCTCATTGCGAGGAATAGCCTCTATTCGAAAATGGGGCATGTCTTGGACGAGTCTTCGTACCTCTCCTTTGGCTATTCGAAGACCGGTGAGTAAAGCTTCATACTCGGCTTCATTATTGGTTGCTCGAAATGTTAAAGCCAAGGCGTAGCGGAGTGGCTCCCCATCGGGTGTTGTTAATACCAAACCTACCGCACACCCTAAGGCAGAGGACGATCCATCAGTGTACAACGACCATGGCATGGTATCATTGGCTGTACTTTCTGGTGTAGCTTTGACATGCTATTCTTGTGGGAGAATAATGGGTTTAGCATCTGGTGTTATCATATTCTCAGCTATGAAGTCGGCCAATGCTTGGCCCTTGATCGCCTTTCGTGGCTCAAAGTGAATACGGAATTCACTTAGCTCTACTGCCCACTTAACCATTCTTCCTGATACGTAGGGCTTCTGTAGCAGTTGCTTTAGAGGTTGGTTGGTGAGCACCATGGTTTCATGGGTGTGGAAGTAGGGTCGAAGTTTCAGGCTGCTATCAACAGAGCATACAGGTATTTGTCGATCTCCATATAGTTAGCTTCAGCAACGCCAAAGAGTTTGCTAACGTAGTATACAGGAATTTG
Organism: Clarkia xantiana subsp. parviflora; assembly: GCA_036873135.1. Lineage (NCBI taxonomy): Eukaryota > Viridiplantae > Streptophyta > Magnoliopsida > Myrtales > Onagraceae > Clarkia > Clarkia xantiana. The sequence continues at coordinate 8,982,150 of JAPTYO010000013.1, read as the reverse complement.
GATGTTGCAAGTTTCCTTAATGAGGACTAAGCTCACCGCCGCTGAGCTGAAACTTAAATATACGAATAAGGGATCCTCTGGTAGAGGTTCGGCTAAGGTGGGAAGGGAGTGAAGATGATTCTTCAATTGTTGGAAGGCCTCCTCAAATTCTGGCGTCCATTCGAACTTCTTGTTGGTCCTTAGGATTTTAAAAAAAGGAAGGGACTTGTCCCCCAATCTTGCCAGGAATCTCCCCAACGAGGCGAGTCTTCCATTGAGACTTTGCATTTCCCTATGGCAGATAGGCGAGGACATTTCCTCTATGGCCGTCACCTTCTCGGGGTTAGCTTTGATTCCTCTTTGGCTGACCATAAAGCCCAAAAACTTTCCCGACTGAACTCCAAAAGCACACTTAGTAGGATTCAACCTTACATGATGGAGTCTCATGCAAGTGAAGGCCTCCTCCAAATCTTGGACGTGGTCCTGCCCTCTCTTGGTCTTGACCAACATGTCATCCACGTATGCCTCCATGTTTCTTCCTATCATGTGTTGGAAGAGGTTGTTCACCATGCGTTGATAAGTAGCTCCCGCATTTTTCAAACCAAAAGGCATAAATTTATAGTGAAAGATATCACAATCGGCGTAGAAGGCCGTATGGGCCTCGTCCTTGGGATGCATCCGTATTTGGTTATACCCGGAGTATGTGTCCATGAAGCTCAGGAGTTCATGTCAGGAAGTGGAGTCGACCAGCTGATCGATTCTTGGAAGAGGATAGGAGTCTTTTGTGCAAGCCTTATTAAGATCTCGTAAATCCACACACATTCTCCATCTCGTGTTAGATTTTCTCACCAAAACTGGATTGGCGACCCAGGTTTGGAATCGTATCTCCTTAACAAAACCAGCCTCAATTAGCTTTGCCACTTCATCGCGAATTGCTGCCTTTTTCTCTACCCCATAGATCTTCTTTTCTGAGCTATGGGCTTTATGGCGGGATCTATTCTCAATTCGTGGGTGTTGGATCACGGTGGAACTCCGGTACGGATCTTGACGGCAATCCTAGCTCCTTTGCTCCACGCAATCCTGCAAGAGGGGATAGACCGAGCGGTGACCCAGAATCCCTCTCCGATGCTTAAATGAGTTTCTCGTATGACTGGCAAGCAACAATCTCAAAAGTATATCGAACTCAACGTAAGTGATCTGAGGTGACCTCCTGCCCTTTTATAGGCAAAGAGGTGCCTCAGGTACCTGGCGAACCGTTAGGGGTGGTTAGCCCGTATCCCGCTTATCTCGTACACGATCTCGCGTATCTTAGCCATGCCCCGCGTATCTCGGCCACGATCCGTGTATCTTAACCACGTTCCGTATATCTCGGCCACGCCCCGCATATCTTGGCTTTATCCTCTGGCAACGAGTCCCGACTCCCGTCGGGGACTCCAGAGTTATCTCGTTGTGTCACCGCTCGGGGCCCCTCGTCACCGTGACAGGGCCAATCATTCTCAGGGATTCATCATCGGGGCCTGCTTAAAGGCTTCTCGTCGGGAGCTTCTAGCTCCACTGTCGGGACCGACTCTGTCGGGACCCTGCTTCGTCGGGACTCCCTTCATCGGGACCCTTCTCCTAGGTCATCTTGATCCTTACTCTGGGCCTGGTGGGCCTGTTTGCCGTTTCCTCGCCGTTAAAGGGCCTGACGGCTATAGTCGGACCCATCATTTGCCCCCAAGACATGAGGGACTTATAGTTCGTCGTGTCTTTCAACTCCCGACCTCCCGATATCAGTATCAGAGGCTTTTCTCTTGACAAAATTCCTTGACACGGATCTTCTCGTCCGCGATTCCTCGATACTTCGAGGATAGCCAGAAAATCCGAGAAGACTCCTCCAATATTCCTTGATAATCGATTCTTCACCGGCTAACCTCCAAGAGTCCGATCTTCCCGCGGTCAATCTTCCAGGATCCGATCATTTTGCTGCGGAGCCTTCGGCCTCAGACCTCGTGGACCCTGCTCCCCTCGACGCTGCCAAGGATCAAGTTCAATCGCTTTATTTTCAAATCATTGTAATTTCCTTTTGTTATTGTGAACCTCTTGGATCTTTATAATATCAATCTCTTTTGACTCCGATTATCGCTGCACCACCTAAGGTGAATTACCCACACCACTTAAGGCGACTTAACCTCGTTCACCACTTAAGGCGACTTGATCTCGTGCACCACTTAAGGCGACTTAACATCGTGCACCACTTAAGGCGACTTAACCTCGTTCACCACTTAAGGCGACTTGACATCATGCACCACTAAAGGCGACTTTACGTCGTGCACCACTTAAGGCGACTTCTCAACTTGCGCCACTTAAGGCGACTTAATATCGTGCACCACTAAAGGCGACTTTACGTCGTGCACCACTTAAGGCGACTTCTCAACTTGCGCCACTTAAGGCGACTTAATATCGTGCGCCACTAAAGGCGACTTTATGTTGTGCACCACTTAAGGCGACTTCTCAACTTGCGCCACTTAAGGCGACTTAATATCGTGCACCACTGAAGGCGACTTCTTGATACTTAGAATAAATTCAAGGATCGTGCACCACTCAAGGCGACTTAGTATCGTGCACCACTCAAGGCGACTTTACGTTGTGCACCACTTAAGGCGACTTAATATCGTGCACCACTGAAGGCGACTTCTTGATACTTAGAATAAATTTAAGGATCGTGCACCACTCAAGGCGACTTAGTATCGTGCACCACTCAAGGCGACTTTTTGATACTTAGAATAAATCTAAGGATCGCGCACCACTCAAGGCGACTTTTCAACTTGCGCCACTTAAGGCGACTTAATATCGTGCACCACTTAAGGCGACTTTTCAACTTGCGCCACTTAAGGCGACTTAATATCGTGCACCACTGAAGGCGACTTTACATTGTGCACCACTTAAGGCGACTTGTCAGTACTTAGAATAAATCTAAGAATGGTGCACCACTTAAGGCGACTTTTCTCGTGCACCACTCAAGGCGACTTTCTCGTGCACCACTCAAGGCGACTTTACGTTGTGCACCACTTAAGGCGACTTCTCAACTTGCGCCACTTAAGGCGACTTAATATCGTGCACCACTGAAGGCGACTTTACATCGTGCACCACTTAAGGCGACTTTTCATTGTGCACCACTTAAGGCGACTTGTCAGTACTTAGAATAAATCTAAGAATGGTGCACCACTTAAGGCGACTTTTCTCGTGCACCACTCAAGGCGACTTAATTCTTATGCACCACTCAAGGCGACTTTTCAGTACTTAGAATAAATCTAAGAATCGTGCACCACTTAAGGCGACTTTATCGGGCACCACTTAAGGCGACTTTCTTCAAGCATGGTGTTTCTTCAAGTGTTCGCCACTGGCATCCACCTCCTATCTCCCTTTCTCTCTCCCGTTTTCTCTCTCATCCCTCTCTCTCAACCACCGCACCGGAGACTGTGTCGCCGGATCTGCTGCTTGCCGGAGCCACCGCCATCGTCCCTGCTGGCGCCTGACGCTGAACTGTTGCCAGCCGGCCCTGGCCAGTCCACCGATTCCTTCCCGTCCACCGTTGCCGGCCGGCCCTTCCCTGCTGGTTCCTTCCAGATCCGGCCCTTCCCAGCTCCGGTGGCCGGGCCACCGCCACCCGCCGGCCACCAGCTGCTTGCCGGAGCCCCGCCTGGCTCCGTCCGTCCCTGCCGCCGCTGCTGTCGATGTCGCCGGCGCCGGCCATGGCTGATTCCTCCCTGCAGGTAAGAGGTATGCGTCTCTTTTTTTTATTTAATTTTTTATTTTTTTTATTTTTTTATTTTTTATTTTTATTAATATTGGTTATTATGTTTTTCGGTTTTAAATTACTATTATAATTAATTAAAAATTAAAATGTAATTAGTTAGATTTAATTAATAATTTAGATGTAATTGGTAAAATTTAATTAGTAATTCAATTGCTATTGACTAATTTTAATTTAATAAGCATGTGGGAAATTATTTTTTTTAGTATTTTAGATTTCATTTTTTACTAGGAGTTATAGGTTATAATTAACTTTTTAGATTTAGGATTATATCTGATTAATATATTTTTTTTATAATGAAATTTGATTAATTTTGACATTTTTAGGTTAATTCGGCGTAATATATGTAAATGATAAAATTGGCAAATTAAACAAATTGAGTACCGAAAATGGCGTAATTAAAAATTATATTTTTAATTCGTAATAGAACCCCCGAACTCGAACTTCTGATCGTAGACCGATTCTATACCTAGGTGTTTAATCCACTATTCATTTAGGTAATTTAGGATTCTAGTTAGCCTTACAATTAACTAGTGGCGACTCTTTAAAAATCCACGTTTTCAAAACGTAATTCGCCCTAGGTCAGATTTTAGGTCCGACATAAACGATGAATTGTACCTTCACGGTACAACTCGGTTATGACAACCTCTCCATCATTCTTCTTCGTGACTGCTTCATGTTTGATATCTGAGACTCTAGTATTGTTTATGTTGTTTTTTCCATATTGTTCATTTGGTTTGAATTATGGTTATTGTGTCAGAATTGTTAAATAAAGTAGTTACCATTCGATTTGAAATGAGTTCCACTTATCAAGATTAATTGACTCGGCTAGAAAGGAGATCGATCCAAAAAGTAAGTAAACCGAAGCAATAAGGCTGTTGGAAATACCTAAATAAAACAACTCCATACATTTTCTCATACATCTAATTCTTTGAGTAAAATCAAATGCCATTAAAATCCATTGACTGCGTAATTCTAGGAACGAACCGGTTATAAATCTTATTTTATTATTAATACTCAATTGAATGAAATAAAATGTAATGATGATCATGTTTGAAACCGAATGGATTAAATTAAAATTAAATTCATAAATGAAACGATTTAACCAATGGTTAAAACTAGAGTAAATTGCGTCTCGCGCAAGTGGACCTCGAAAGACGGAACACGTCGTTTCAAAATACGAGTTTAAAGATGAATTGTTTGAATAATAAAGTGCTGAATTTTCGTTTGCATTCCTTCGGAAATAACTTATTGATAACATTTACAACGATACGAAGTAGGCTTGGAAATCCACCACGACCTTGTAAAAAGTATCAACTGACGCATAAGGTGAAAACCTAAGATGCTCAGTTTAGAGATGGGATAAACCTATGAGATAAGTTTGCAAACAAAGAAGGATGAAGTCGGTTAAACGATTTTCCTTACAGACGCCTTGAACGATAAGTCAGGCTAGGCATTCAAACTAAATGACACACTTCAAGTAGCACAGTTTATATACATACTGTTGGAGTCACTCTATTAGACGTTCCCTATGGGATGATGAAAGATGATTCACATACATGTTAAACCGTGTTCCAATGGAATCGGTAAGATACGTCACCATAAAAGTTGAAAAAAATGATAATGAGTTAAATCATATCACCATGCGACATTAATTTGCTCATTAAACACGTATTTAGGACAAGAGTACGTTAATTGCTCTTAGAAAATACATGTTTACAGCTTGGTAAAATGGTGTCGTGGTCGAACATGAGACATTACATACTTGAGGACGAATTTTCCGAAGCATGAACAGTTTCAAAATAACGTAGTCATGATCAAAACGGAGCAGGATATCACTGACAATCAGGTCCCACTTAATTCGAGTGGGAGAGATTTGAACCAGCAACTCAAGTGAATGACATGGTAAATGAGAATGAGAACATTTTCATAATAAATCCAGTCGGAGGAATAAACCCTACCACACGTAATCACTGTTGCTGTTGAGACGAATCAAGTTGAACCTGATGGTCAAATTGCTGAACCAGGAATGACACAACTACCTAAACTACCCATTGTTTCCAGTGGGAGTGAACCGACCAAACTTGGTTCCAGATCCTAGTGATCAAGGAATTCATCTCGAAAGTGAAACCCCGAGACCAAAAGGTTATCAAAGGAAAGTTGTAGGTCAAGGTTCTAGCACTGCTCTTGTTCCCAATAGAAACGATGCTCGATAAGAGGCATTATTCCGAGTGGGAGAATAGTTCAGAATCAAGATGGGATAGAGTGAAAACCAAACTCTAATAACTGTTCACAGGTGTAAACACTCGATTTTGACGCGGATGTTACACATAATACGTCAATTCCGGACGCGTCAAGCCACAAAGTCTCCATGAAATGCTTAAGTGTATATTAGGAAATTATTATAAATATATTTTAAAATATTTTGAATATATTTCATATTTTCGGAATATTTAAAAAAAAAAATATATATATATATATATATATATATATATATTAGTTTTTTTTTAATTTTTAGTCAATCATCTGTGAGGTATTTATCTACAGATATTATCTTTATTTAAAGGTAATTATCTGTTGAGATATATATCCCTAAAAATTTTCTGTTAGCTAATTATCTGTTAGCATTTTTTATTTAGATTTTATCTGTAATCTAGGCTAGGTTTCTACTATAAATAACGTTCCAGTTACATTTAAACACACGGAAATACAAATCAAAACAAGCTCATATTTGAGAAGAATTGCAAACGTTGTTTGGATTTATTATTATTATTATTATTATTATTATTTTACTATGGCTCATCTTCTTCATAAAGCAGTAAGCATCTTCAACTTTGGATTTCTGCCATCTGCTTACATCGCTCGTCGACGGACCTCCACCACCGCCACCGGAGGATTTCTGTCCCCCGACCAGCGACGCTTCCGACCTCCACGGAAACCCTGCTTCCGACCTTGTCATCAACAACTGCCACGAGTCAACGTCCGCATTCATCATCGCCTTACAGGGCACCTGCAATCGCTTCAGTCCCGACCACGATCTTGCGCCAATCGATTTTCCTCACCGTCGTCCGGTCCTCCCAACCACGATCTGCCCCAGCCGTTCACCATCCATCCCTCACTAATCTGCTACCTCCACGGCAAGCTCCGATCTAGTCAAGCCAGTGACCTCCATCAATTCGCCATCCAATAGCAGTGCCAGAACTCCAGAAATCCGACATCGACGTCAACTTCGTCCCAAGTCCGACCCAGCCTTCCCCGGAACCTGCGGTTCCATCACCTCCGAGTATCTCTGCCCCGTAAAACACCGATTCGCCCATTCGTTCTGGCCATCCTCTTATGATCATCCACTCAGCTTCTGACTACACCTACATCGATGTCGGACCGGCTGCCATGCTATTCATTCACTCGTCGTTAAGGACATCTAGCCACCACTCGTCCGTCCTCTACCATCTAGCTTCCAGTCCGATGACTGAATGTAAGGTCGTAACCCCGATTTGCTGCGAACCTTTTCTGTTTCAATCTTCTCTTAGTTGTTGAGCTTTTAATCTCAAACATGCATTGCATTTGCATTTCTTTTTATAAAAAAACTTTACCTGGATTTTCATTTGGGAAAAGTATGTAAAATATGCACCACGTTTGAAAAAGATGGTTTTATGGATCGGTATATTTTAAAACGTAAAACATGTTTGAAAATGATGGTTTTATGGACCAAAATATTTTAAAAAGTACAAAAAGCTTACAAAAGATGGTAAAATGATGTATCGTCCACTTGTTGTCACTAGTCTCATTAAGGGACACGTGCGGATCACGTTTTTAAAAAATAATAATTATTATTATTTTTATCTACATTCACCTATTAATAATCATCACTATATATACATTAATTTCTTTTTTTAATTATTATTTTTTTTTTCTAAAAATGTGTTCCGCACGTGTCCACTTATTGAGACTATTGACAACTAGTGGACGGTATGTCATTTTAACATCTTTTGTAAGCTTGTTTTATATTTTAATACATATTTGTCCATAAAACCATCTTTTTCAAACATGTTGTACATTTTAAAACATATTGGTCCATAAAACCATCTTTTTCAAACATGTTGCATGTTTTACATACTTTTCCCTTTTCATTTTGTACATACATTCCATATGTATCATTCAGGTAAACTGGTTGTAAGTTGTAAGTTTCTTAACAGTTAGAACTTTAACTTTCGAGCATGCATGGGCATTTAAAAAAAAACTCAAAGTATCATTCGTTTTATCCAAGTTCTATTGCACGTTTTCGGCAAGATGTCTCAACCTTTGCATGAGATAGCCTTTTAAAAAAAGTTTTGATTATATTTTTGAGAAAATAGTTTAACTGCTCAGTTGAGTGCGACTATTCAAGTTTAAACAAAGTTCGAGAAAAACCTTTTGAAAAAAACTTTTTTTTGAACATCTGTCATGCGTTCTAGCCAGATATTGCAGTCAGCAAACTCTGTACCTTTGGTTATATATCATTTACATATAAGTTCTGCCGGCCAAAAGGGGCCACGTATAAAAGGAAAGTGCAGCCATCCAGTTGCACGAAGAAAAATTGCGCACTCGGGATATCCAATGCTCATGTGCGATAAATTGTACTTGATTTTTTCCTTGAAATTTGAGTGTCCCTACTCTTTTTGCAGGTCGGACGACCACTTCAACCGAGGACGCAACCATGTGAAACGTGGGCGCTTCAAAGAGTCTCCATGACAAAATTCAACCTATCATGTGTGGAATTCATACGCGTCCCCGAATCAAGCCGTGCATCCGTTTTACAGTGAGGTCTAAACCGGTCAGTGGTAACCAAGGGGAATCTCCCATTGAGATTGGACATGTCCAAAGATGGAAAAATATCAAGAGATCATCGATAGTCCCTAGAAGATTCAATGTGCCGATCAATGAGATTTGAGATGTCAAGCAAAGAAAACATTATTGTTGGTGCCCTCTGTCAGAGGTCCAGGGGAATTTACTTTCCAGGATATGTACATATACAAGTTATGTTTTCTAGCTTGAGCAGGAAAATCAAGACATGCAGCAGGTCCAGTCGCATAGCGAGCACATTGCCCACTAAAAATCCAACACCCAGGTAAGAGAAGTTGTGATCTTTTTTATCCCTAAAATTTGAGTTTTTCCTTTACTCATTGTGCAACATGGATAATCATCCAAATCAAAGCCCCTGAAGAGCACATCTCGTGCACGGCCATTTGTTCGCCGACCATTCTTGTGCCAGATGTTGAATTTATCCCAGATACCTCGGGCGATATCGATGCCCAAATTTACCATTGGCAGACTACTGTGCCAAACTCAACACCATCAATGTGTGTTCATTAACCAGGTCATTCATCATGCATGCAACGAGCCTAACCTGATAAGATCTAGCCTTGGGGCATCCCCAAACGAGATTGAGCAATAGTCGGGGCACTTAAGAAGCTGAGAGAAGAAACCATTGTCTATGTCATCAATTGGTCGTAGGGTCCATCCAGGGCTTTGACACGGCCGACGTATTTTGACTCAACCAACACTACAAGAAATTTGGTCTATAGCTACGATTGTTATTGCGATGACATTGTGTCATCGCTATAGACCGTGTCTATTGCGACGACTTACACCTTTCGTCGCTTACCATGTATAAATGACGAGAACATTATCGCAATATTCAATTGCGACGAAGCGTCATCGCAATAGCAAAAGTGTTGCGACGACGACAAATCTGTTGCGAGGATCGCGTATCATCGCAACATAATGGGTTTATTGCAAGGATGTGTAACATCTATTTTCGACGAATGCTTCTCGCAATAGAAATTTTCCATCAAAATATGAGCGTAAAATATTTTGGAAAACCAATTGCGACGACACGTAATCCTTTACGATGACCTCATATCATCGCAATAGAATGATTTTATTGCTAGGATTTGGAATATACAATTGCGATGGACCGAGTCTCGCAATAACAATTTTTCCACTAAATATCTGACACTGATTATTTATAGGAAAACAATTGCGACGACGCCAAATATATAGCTAGGACCATATGTCGTCGTGATAGAATGTATTTATTACGATGATATGTAATATCCAATTGCGACGAATGCTTCTCGCGATAAAAAAATTTCAACAAAATTTTGTCGCAAAATATTTCGGGAAACCAATTGCGACGACACGGAATTTATTGCAATGACCTCATATCATCGCAATAATGAGTTTGTTACTAGAATTTCGAATATCCAGTTGTGATAAAGGGTTCTCGCAACAATAATTTTCCCACAAAAAAGTGGCACCAATTATCTATAGGGGAAACAATTGCACAACGTCAGATCTATAGCTAGGAATGCATATTGTCGCAGTATAATAAGTTTATTGCGAGGAACTATAATAGCTAGTTGCGATGACTCCTTCACAAAAAAATAAAATTTGCAAAAAAAAAAAAAACAAAAAAAAATTGGCGTCAACTTTAATACTTTAAACCATAAAACATAAATCTTGAAACCTTAAACCCGCGACCACCAACACATCTACCAAAGCCACCACGATAACAACAACTAATTTGGATCCGCTGAGTAAGTGAACTCAGCCACTTTCCTCTACTTAGCAACGAGTTGCTCCGCCTCTCCATCCCACCGATGCCAACCTTCGACTGGGAGAGAGTGAAAACCAGACAGGTCAATTTCGATGATACCTTGCTTACTAGGAAATATTTTTCTTTCTACATCCTTAAATTTAGAAATAAAAATAATTTTCGATAATTATGTTTTTATTTTTAAAGAGAAATGCTTGAAAGTGCGACTTAAACATGCCACAATCATGCGAATTGGGTAAAAAATCTGACATTTATTAAACTATTGTACCCACTTTAATTAATATAAAACTATTTCTTCAGATTCCCGGTAATGTCCTTGTTTATATTTGTAACCAACCAACCAAGTAATCATTCCACCAAAAAAGAACCAAGTAATCAGATCGGAAAAAAAACAAGTAATTAATCGGCTAACCACAAACTAGGTCGAGTTCAAACTTTTGAAACTCAAACTCGGCTTCTAACAAAATTCAACTTAATCGAGCTCTACTTGTAAACCCAATTATACATCACAATAAATTAGAATTTCTCACTAAAACAAAATATAAGCTCGACTTGATTTTGTTCGAACTCGATTGACTTACATGACAAGTAAACATGGGTATTATTAGAAATATAAAAGAAATAACTTTATATTAATTAGAGTGGACACAATAGTTTAACATATGTAAAATTTATCCCACTTCGCATGATAGTTGCAGGGCAAGGTCGCACGTTTCAGCATGGCTCATTTTAAATTAAGAGACGTATGTTGTTTATGGTTGCTTTTTGGTTGTGGGATTGAGCAATTGTTTGTCTAAACACCAGATTACACAAAAAAAAAAAAAAAAAAAAAAACCAGATAAGGAAGTTACAAAGTTTCTAAGATGATTAATTACATATTAGATATTATACGTATTTATTTGGAAAAATATATAGGTTTAATTTCGAAAAATTCTGTATTTATTATTACTTGATGTATTTCAGTATTTGATAGGAAGAAAAAGGAAAGACAGCAATAAATAAGAAAAAAAATATTAATTTTTTGGTCCAACTCTGAAGCTATCGGAGCCATCCTGCAATTCTCCATCTCAATTCACCGCCACCGAGTTGGCCAAAAAAAAAATCACTGCCACCGAAAGTCATCCTCTTCGCTCGCCGCGCCGGTCAGATCGTGACCATCAGTGTCACTACCGTTCAGCCAATCACCACCGCCTCATCTTCAATCGCCACCTCTGTTCGCCATCCATCCGCCTCTGTCTTCCTCGTTCAAACCCAGACGGCCACCGACGATCGTGTCTCCTCTCGCTCCGCCTCAGCCGCCGTTGAGATCCACCAACCACAGATCCGCTCAGCCAGACATTGGTCATCCGCAAATCCACCATCAAGTCGTCTTCCGCCGTTTTAAAATTAGCCTAGTCAACTGTCAGCCTCCCCGACGTCCAAAGCTCCCCCTCCACTGCTTCACCCAATCGCCACCCACCCACCAAACCGAACTGAACCGAGACTTCGATCTTCATCAATCTTGTAGATTTGCAGAATAATATGAAGACGTCTCAGTGGCATTCCATCGACTGAATTGAATCACTCGTAGGCCTCGTCTCCACTTCAGTGAAGTATTGAGTCACATAAGTTGATTACATTTCTAATCAAATTTGTTTTAATTGGTTTGTTTAATTTTATTAGTTGATTTTATATGTATTTTATTTTTTTATATATTTTTCTGACCCTTTATTTGTTCTTTGCAGTAAGCAGCAACCACTACCTCTTCGAAGGTATGTTATATATATATATATATAATTGTATAATAATGCTTGAACATTGTTAATTATTAATTTAGACATTAATCCACTTTAACACTCATAAACGTCATTTTAGCCCAAGTTTTTTTTAGATATCAATCCACGACAAACATTGCTTCCGCACCGGTCCCGCCGTCTCCCATCATCTTCATCGACTCCGACCACCCACTCGTCCATGACACTTGCCTCATTATCTACGACAATCAAAATTCTACCTTAATCACTACGTACATAGTGGAAAATCAAGACAGAGCAAGGTAGATTATTCACTCTAGAAAAGAAGAACAATGGAGACGTCTTATTCACTCTAGTCCAATACATGTTCAAAATATATCTATACAATACAATTGTAAATTGTCATTATAAAGTAAATAAAAAAAATACACTACTTCGATAATTGTTTTTATTTTTATAGTCACATTTGAATTAAAAGATTCACGCTAATAGTACATTAATAGAAACCATATTTATTAGTGTGTCATCGTAATATAGTTATTTAATTCTCTCAAATTGCAACATTAATTTCAAATTTATCATCGCTATAGAATTATCAAATCCCCACAATATGTATAACTACTACGATAATATTTTTAAATGTATCATCGCAATAGAGTTATCAAATCCTCGAAATAAAGGAGATCAATTGCGACAAAAAAAATTAAGTTTGTCCTCGTATCAGTGTTGATAAATCATCGCAATATGTGTACCTATCCCGACAATATTTTTAAGTGTCATCGCAATAGGGTTACCAAATCTTCGCAATAGATAGACCAATTGCGACAACTAATGTCGTAGATTAGTTGATAATCGTCTTCGCAATAGAACACACTCTATTGCGATGACAACTTATTTGGTCGCAATAGGGACCTATTGCTAGGGGTCTATAGCGACGAGTCTATTGCGACGATTTGTCATCGCAATAGACATATAGCGATGATTTATGGGGTTATTGCGACGATTCAGGTCGTCGCAATAATCATTAATTCTTGTAGTGCAACTGAGTTCTTCTCTAGAAGATGTTTTGAATTAGAAATTTCTAATCCGCCACTAGGGGCATGTAAATAATTGTTGTTGATTATTTCAGGTAAATTTTCTTAAAAAAAAAAAAGAGAGAGAAATAAATAAATTCCCGCTAGGTTGAAAACCTGTAAAGGAGACCTAGGCAAAATTTAGGGAGAGGGGCATGATTGAAAACCCGCAGGAGCAGTAACGGCAAAAGATGAGCTGCAAAAAACAAATCTCATTTTTGGGTCACAGTCGCCCTTTAATTTGCTACTGAATATCAAAGAGCGAATTCGCACAAAATTTAGTGAGTTACATACAAATCATGATTTCTGAATCATGAGAAGAGGAAAGATTGTTGAAAGGGCCACAGCCACCCTCAAAATGGCTACATATAAAGAGTGATACCCGCGAAACCTGTGAGGGCGGGATGATTTTTAAAATGGCCACAGCCACCCTATAAATGGCTACTGATAAAAAAAAAAAAAGAAACTCCCGCGGCATCGAAGATAGGAGAAAAGGGTCACAGCCGCCCTCAAAACGGCTACAGAAGGGCCATAGTTGTCCCTTAAACGACTACAAAAGAAAGGGCCACAGCCACCATCGCAACAGTGAAGGCGGGAAATTAGTGAAAAGGCCACACCCACTCTTAAAATGGCTACAAACAAAGAGTGTTCCCCGAATCCTAAGAGGAGGGGAGATTGTTTAAAGGGCCACAACCACCCTCAAAATAGCTACATATAAAGATGTTTCCCATGAATCTTGTGAGGCCGGGAAATCATTTGAAAGGGCCACAACCACCCTTAAAATGGCTGCGAATCCAAAGTGCGCTTCCGAGACATCGACGACGGGAAATAAATGAAAGGGCCACAGCCACCCTCCAAATGGCTACAAATCAAAAGAGCTCCCGCGACATTGAAGACGGTGAGGAAAGGGTCACAACCTCCCTTCAAATGACTACAAATACTCTCGCATCGAGACGGGAAATAAAGTACGGGTCACAGCCACCGTTTAATCGGCTACAAATAAAGAGTGCTTCCGCTAGGTTGAAAACCCGAAAGGGCGGCCTAGGAAAAATTAGGAAATGAGGGGCATGATCACAAATTCAGAAATTGCAATCATGGCAAAAAAAGAGAAAATAAAATCCGATGGAGTGAAAACCTCATGGGGCATTCCATGCAAAAATTAGGAAAACTGAGGGGCACGGTCGAAAATCTCTCAAAGTCGACCGTGGAAAAAGGAGAGAATTTGAGAGATTTAAAAAAAAAAAAAAAAAAGATCCCACTAGGTTGTTGCACTATGCACAACTTAAGGCTAAAATTAAGGACACACGTTTCATGTACAGATTGTACGTGTATTTTCTATGGCATAACGCAATAGCAGATATGCCAGTCCAGACACTACTTCAGACGGCCTCCAGCAGCTGCGTGATTACACTGCTAGTTACCATGCCAGTCCAGGCACCATTCCAGACAGTCTGCAGCAGCTATGTGATTACGCTGCTAGTTGTCATGCCAATCCATGCATGAACTCAAGATGACGTTTTAGTCATTGCCACCAAAGGCACCATCAAAGGTTTTCCTGTACGGTCTGACGTAGAGGTGTTCCGTTACCACTCGCCGCCAGAGGCATCACAAAAGGGTCTCAGGTACGGTCTGACGCAGAGGTCTTCCGCCACCAGAGATATCACCAGAGGTTTTCCGGTACGGTCCGACGTAGAGGTCTTCCGTTACCACTTGCCACAAGAGGCACCATTAAAGTTTTTCCTGTACGGTCTGACGTAGAGGTCTTCCGTTACCACTCACCGCTAGAGGCATCACCAAAAGGTCTGCGGTACGGTCTGACGTAGAGGTCTTCCGCCACCAGAGATATCACCAGAGGCTTTCCAGTACGGTCTGACGTAGAGGTCTTCTGTTACCACTCGCCGCTAGAGGCATCACCAAAGTTTCTCCAGTGCGGTGTGACGTAGAGGTCGTCCGCCACCAGAGATATCACCACAGGTTTTCCGGTACGGTCTGACATAGAGGTCTTCCGCCACCAGAGATATCACCAGAGGTTTTTCGGTACGATTTGACGTAGAGGTCTTCCGTTACCACTCGCCACTAGAGGCATCACCAAGGCTCTCCGGAAAGGTCTGACGTAGAGGTCTTCCGCCACAAGAGATATTGTTGGGATCAAAATGACGTGGCATTGGAACTTCGAGTAGTGGACTTCTAGATCTCGCCGGGAGCTAGCTCACTCAGGTATCTTTCTTGGTCGTGTGGACACTTAGTTTGCTTTGGTGGCTTTGTGCTAGGCGAGGACCTGAAAAGAGGTGGGGATGGCCCCTAATTCCACTCCGAATCTTAAGTCAGTAATGGATATCGAGAGAATAATATAGAGTAATTGATAGATCTTCTAGCTTAAATAATGAAAGTGAGATCCTATTTATAGGGAGATCTTTACCGACTTCTTCAAGGAGGCGGCTACTATGCCTTGATTGGTTTTTAATGGCGGTGGATGCGTTTACTTGATTGGTAGAGAAAGACGGTGCGAAAATCAGTAGGTGACCAGCAGGTCGCCAGCTGGTGCCACTTTCTTTAGAGGAAGGTTTTCGTAGTATAGAGGGCGGCGAGCAGGTCGCCAGCTGGTGCCACTTTCTTCAGAGGAAGGTTTTCGTGGTATAGAGGGTGGTGAGCAGGTCGTCATCTGGTGCCCCTTCCTTCAGAAGGAAGCCTTCTCAGAGGCGGCGAGCAGGTCTCCACCGGTCCTTTTTTAAGAGGGAACGTTTCCTCCAAGTGTCTGATGGTCGAATCGACTCAACTCGTACTTTAGTAAGGAAGCTTTAATCCTCGACTTAACTTATACTTCAACAAAGGGGAGCCTTGAATGAGTTTCTCGCCTTGTCCTTAGTCGTCTGGTGGGTTGACTTCTGTTTGTAGGGTAGTCCACCATTCATCTTTGTCCCCTTATTCTGGACTTGAATGGTCGATGATACATTCTTTTGAGAAATCTACCTTTACTCTGTCGACTCGTACTAAGTTGCCTCGAATCATATCCAATACTTACCCCCGAGAAATAAGTCGTTAGTCTTTTAAAACAAAGGGGAAGGAGTTATGTCGAGTTTCGGACCTAAAATCCGACCTAAGGCGATATACGTTTAGAAAACGTGCAATTTTGAAAAGAGTCGCCACTAGTTAATTATTAGGCTAACTAGAATCCTAAATTACCTAAACGAATAACGAATTAAACGCTAGGTCTAAAATCGGCCCACGATCAGAAATCCAAGTTCGGAGGTTCTATTACGAATTAAGAAAAATTATTTTCTAATTGCGCCCTTTCTGTACTTAATTAACCTATTTGGCAATTTTAAAATTTAAATATGCGTTATGACTAATTAATCTAACGATATCAAAAAACTAACTCTCATGCGAAAAATATTATCAACGACAAATATAAGCTCTAAAAAAAAACTATTACACATCTAAAACTCCTAATTGAGATAAAATCTAATAAAACCAAGCATGCTCAAAATCATGATATAAATTAGTAATAATACTTCCTACACATATATACATACCGTAAAACACGTTACCTAATTAATCTACATCTAAATTAACTAATTAACATGTCCTAATAACAATAATAATAATGATAATAAAAAATAATAAATAAAAAAAAACCGAAAATTAACAGAAAATAATATTAACAAATAATTAATAATAATAATAAAAAAAAAAAAAAACTGAACAGCGGGATTACCTACAACAGGAGGATGGCAGCACCGGCAGGACAGCAGCACCGGCAGAGGGGCGGACGGACTGGGAGGGCGACGACGCGGTGGAGCAACCCGATCCCGGTGGTGCTGGTCTCGAAGATTCCGGGCGGCGTGGTGGACCTCCGACGGGAAACTGGATCTGGCGACAGTAATGGCTGGAGCGCACCACGGTGGCCGGTGTTGTCCTCACAGCAGCGACGCGGTGGGCTGGACGGACGCGGCTGATCTGACCGGGACGACAGAGGGCGGCACGGCGCGGTCCGGTCCGGTGGCTCTGGGCGGTGGAAGGTCTTCCTGGAACTCTGAGGTGGTCGGACGCGGCTGGGAGCGGCGCCGGTGGCTGTGGCTGGCCGGAGGTGACCGGAGGGAAGGAGGTCTTCAGTAGCAGGAAGGAGAAAACAAAAAAAAAAAAAAAAAAACTTTTTCACTACGAGACAAAACAGTGCGGTTCTCAAAAACTGATGAATTATTATTAATTGTGGTCCCCTTTTTACATGTAATAGGTACCTATTTATAGGTAAATTGACACCCAAAAATTAGGAAAACACATATTTCTCTAATATACACTCAATAAATCCGAAAATATATATATATATATATATATATATGTTTATGATTTTTGCCATAAATATATACTATATATTTTCTGATTATTACGTCATTTATTGCATATGTATTGTCCTAATTTAAGCTGAGCCTATTTTTGGCAACCCCGTGACCTTCCATATTTAAATACTTCATTTTTTAAACGCATTACACATAACATTTTTGAACGTGTTATATACGTGTCGCGCGTACAAAATTAGGTGTTTACATCGAGTACCTTTTATGATGAGAGAAGTTTGCCCTTCTGCAATCAAGGAGTCAGTAGGGATTATTTTCCTTCGTAAAGCGACTTTCGGATGTCGGGGGATGAAGTCAGTGTTATGACAGATCTCTTGATCGCCACCGACTGTAGGAAGTCGAGGAGTTAGTTATGACTGCTCATTTGTAGAAAGTTGAAGCAGTTAGTATTATGACTGATCCCTTGAATCGTCGTCGACTGTATGAAGTCGAGGAGTCAGTGTTATGACTGATCTCCTTTGTAGATAGTTGAAGGAGTCAGTATTATGACTGATCCCCTATGTAGAGGCGACTTTCGGAAGTCGGGGGAGGGAGTCAATGTTATGACTGATCTCTTGATCGCAACCGACTGTAGGAAGTCGATGAGTTAGTTATGACTGCTCCTTTGTAGAAAGTTGAAGGAGTCAGTATTATGACTGATCCCCTGTGTAGAGGCGACTTTCGGAAGTCGGGGGAGGGAGTCAGTGTTATGACTGATCTCTTGATCGCCACCGACTGTAGGAAGTCGAGGAGTCAGTTATGACTGCTCCTTTGTAGAAAGTTGAATGAGTCAGTATTATGACTGATCCCCTAGAAAGAACTGGCGTCGTCCCACTTTTGATTGAAATATCTAGCGGTGGCGAGCTTCATTCTCCCCTGGACTTCTTCAGTGGCCCATCTTCTCTCGTCGGCTAGATCTAGATCGATCCTACTTTGTTCGTCGTTTTGGTCGCCTTCGTATGCAGCGACTCTTTGTGAGACATTGACTATTTCAATAGGTGAGACGGCCTCTGACCCATAAACCATGCTAAAGAGCGTCTTGCCCGTGGCTCTCTTGGGTGATGTTCTGAGAGCCCATAGTACTTGCTTCAACTCTTCAACCCATTTCCCTTTCAGAGAGGCCACTCTCTTCTTTAATCCATTAAGGATCATTTTATTGGCTGCTTCCACCTGTCCATTCGTTTGTGCATGATGAACATAACCAAATCGATGGTTAATCGACATTTCTTCACAGAAGTCGGCGAGCTCATCGCTGGCGAACTGAGGACCATTGTCGCTGATGAAGATAGGGACTCCATATCTACATATGATTTGCTCTCGTATGAATTTAATCATTTGGAAAGTAGTCGTGGAGGCCATAGATTTGGCCTCTATCCACTTGGAGAAATAGTCGATGGCGACTACAATATGTGTGCGTTGACATGTGGATTGAGGTAGATGACCGATAACATCAATTCCCCATTGTGCGAAAGGCCAGGCACTCATCATGGGAGTAAGATCCACCGGCGGCCTTGCGATTCTAGGGGCATAAACTTGACAGGCAGGGCAGGCTTGAACTAACGTTGTCGCCTCTTTATGCATCGTCGGCCAATAGAATCCATGTCGTAAGGCTTTCAATACCAAGGTCTTGGCTCCTTCGTGACATCCCGCATCACCTCCATGTAAGTCTTTTATTATCCTTTCTGTTTGAGGGGCGGCTATGCATCGGAGATAAGGGGTGGAGTATCCTCTTTTGTAGAGATATCCGTCCAAGATTACAAAACGCCCTGTCGCCCTTTGAATTTTGGTTGCTTCTAGAGGATCTTAAGGAAGAGTCCCCTTTTCCAGATAATTCTGGATGGGAGTAATCCATGAGTCGGAAGCTTGAATGTTGAGGATTTCAGCTCCGGCTTCCATGGTTGTATAAAGAGAAGTTTCAACGAAGTGCACCGCTACTGGTGCGGTGTTTCCCCAGGCGAGTTCGCTGAGGGTGTCTGCTTCTTGATTCTCATTGCGAGGAATAGCCTCTATTCGAAAATGGGGCATGTCTTGGACGAGTCTTCGTACCTCTCCTTTGGCTATTCGAAGACCGGTGAGTAAAGCTTCATACTCGGCTTCATTATTGGTTGCTCGAAATGTTAAAGCCAAGGCGTAGCGGAGTGGCTCCCCATCGGGTGTTGTTAATACCAAACCTACCGCACACCCTAAGGCAGAGGACGATCCATCAGTGTACAACGACCATGGCATGGTATCATTGGCTGTACTTTCTGGTGTAGCTTTGACATGCTATTCTTGTGGGAGAATAATGGGTTTAGCATCTGGTGTTATCATATTCTCAGCTATGAAGTCGGCCAATGCTTGGCCCTTGATCGCCTTTCGTGGCTCAAAGTGAATACGGAATTCACTTAGCTCTACTGCCCACTTAACCATTCTTCCTGATACGTAGGGCTTCTGTAGCAGTTGCTTTAGAGGTTGGTTGGTGAGCACCATGGTTTCATGGGTGTGGAAGTAGGGTCGAAGTTTCAGGCTGCTATCAACAGAGCATACAGGTATTTGTCGATCTCCATATAGTTAGCTTCAGCAACGCCAAAGAGTTTGCTAACGTAGTATACAGGAATTTGGATGTTGCAAGTTTCCTTAATGAGGACTAAGCTCACCGCCGCTGAGCTGAAACTTAAATATACGAATAAGGGATCCTCTGGTAGAGGTTCGGCTAAGGTGGGAAGGGAGTGAAGATGATTCTTCAATTGTTGGAAGGCCTCCTCAAATTCTGGCGTCCATTCGAACTTCTTGTTGGTCCTTAGGATTTTAAAAAAAGGAAGGGACTTGTCCCCCAATCTTGCCAGGAATCTCCCCAACGAGGCGAGTCTTCCATTGAGACTTTGCATTTCCCTATGGCAGATAGGCGAGGACATTTCCTCTATGGCCGTCACCTTCTCGGGGTTAGCTTTGATTCCTCTTTGGCTGACCATAAAGCCCAAAAACTTTCCCGACTGAACTCCAAAAGCACACTTAGTAGGATTCAACCTTACATGATGGAGTCTCATGCAAGTGAAGGCCTCCTCCAAATCTTGGACGTGGTCCTGCCCTCTCTTGGTCTTGACCAACATGTCATCCACGTATGCCTCCATGTTTCTTCCTATCATGTGTTGGAAGAGGTTGTTCACCATGCGTTGATAAGTAGCTCCCGCATTTTTCAAACCAAAAGGCATAAATTTATAGTGAAAGATATCACAATCGGCGTAGAAGGCCGTATGGGCCTCGTCCTTGGGATGCATCCGTATTTGGTTATACCCGGAGTATGTGTCCATGAAGCTCAGGAGTTCATGTCAGGAAGTGGAGTCGACCAGCTGATCGATTCTTGGAAGAGGATAGGAGTCTTTTGTGCAAGCCTTATTAAGATCTCGTAAATCCACACACATTCTCCATCTCGTGTTAGATTTTCTCACCAAAACTGGATTGGCGACCCAGGTTTGGAATCGTATCTCCTTAACAAAACCAGCCTCAATTAGCTTTGCCACTTCATCGCGAATTGCTGCCTTTTTCTCTACCCCATAGATCTTCTTTTCTGAGCTATGGGCTTTATGGCGGGATCTATTCTCAATTCGTGGGTGTTGGATCACGGTGGAACTCCGGTACGGATCTTGACGGCAATCCTAGCTCCTTTGCTCCACGCAATCCTGCAAGAGGGGATAGACCGAGCGGTGACCCAGAATCCCTCTCCGATGCTTAAATGAGTTTCTCGTATGACTGGCAAGCAACAATCTCAAAAGTATATCGAACTCAACGTAAGTGATCTGAGGTGACCTCCTGCCCTTTTATAGGCAAAGAGGTGCCTCAGGTACCTGGCGAACCGTTAGGGGTGGTTAGCCCGTATCCCGCTTATCTCGTACACGATCTCGCGTATCTTAGCCATGCCCCGCGTATCTCGGCCACGATCCGTGTATCTTAACCACGTTCCGTATATCTCGGCCACGCCCCGCATATCTTGGCTTTATCCTCTGGCAACGAGTCCCGACTCCCGTCGGGGACTCCAGAGTTATCTCGTTGTGTCACCGCTCGGGGCCCCTCGTCATCGTGACAGGGCCAATCATTCTCAGGGATTCATCATCGGGGCCTGCTTAAAGGCTTCTCGTCGGGAGCTTCTAGCTCCACTGTCGGGACCGACTCTGTCGGGACCCTGCTTCGTCGGGACTCCCTTCATCGGGACCCTTCTCCTAGGTCATCTTGATCCTTACTCTGGGCCTGGTGGGCCTGTTTGCCGTTTCCTCGCCGTTAAAGGGCCTGACGGCTATAGTCGGACCCATCATTTGCCCCCAAGACATGAGGGACTTATAGTTCGTCGTGTCTTTCAACTCCCGACCTCCCGATATCAGTATCAGAGGCTTTTCTCTTGACAAAATTCCTTGACACGGATCTTCTCGTCCGCGATTCCTCGATACTTCGAGGATAGCCACAAAATCCGAGAAGACTCCTCCAATATTCCTTGATAATCGATTCTTCACCGGCTAACCTCCAAGAGTCCGATCTTCCCGCGGTCAATCTTCCAGGATCCGATCATTTTGCTGCGGAGCCTTCGGCCTCAGACCTCGTGGACCCTGCTCCCCTCGACGCTGCCAAGGATCAAGTTCAATCGCTTTATTTTCAAATCATTGTAATTTCCTTTTGTTATTGTGAACCTCTTGGATCTTTATAATATCAATCTCTTTTGACTCCGATTATCGCTGCACCACCTAAGGTGAATTACCCACACCACTTAAGGCGACTTAACCTCGTTCACCACTTAAGGCGACTTGATCTCGTGCACCACTTAAGGCGACTTAACATCGTGCACCACTTAAGGCGACTTAACCTCGTTCACCACTTAAGGCGACTTGACATCATGCACCACTAAAGGCGACTTTACGTCGTGCACCACTTAAGGCGACTTCTCAACTTGCGCCACTTAAGGCGACTTAATATCGTGCACCACTAAAGGCGACTTTACGTCGTGCACCACTTAAGGCGACTTCTCAACTTGCGCCACTTAAGGCGACTTAATATCGTGCGCCACTAAAGGCGACTTTATGTTGTGCACCACTTAAGGCGACTTCTCAACTTGCGCCACTTAAGGCGACTTAATATCGTGCACCACTGAAGGCGACTTCTTGATACTTAGAATAAATTCAAGGATCGTGCACCACTCAAGGCGACTTAGTATCGTGCACCACTCAAGGCGACTTTACGTTGTGCACCACTTAAGGCGACTTAATATCGTGCACCACTGAAGGCGACTTCTTGATACTTAGAATAAATTTAAGGATCGTGCACCACTCAAGGCGACTTAGTATCGTGCACCACTCAAGGCGACTTTTTGATACTTAGAATAAATCTAAGGATCGCGCACCACTCAAGGCGACTTTTCAACTTGCGCCACTTAAGGCGACTTAATATCGTGCACCACTTAAGGCGACTTTTCAACTTGCGCCACTTAAGGCGACTTAATATCGTGCACCACTGAAGGCGACTTTACATTGTGCACCACTTAAGGCGACTTGTCAGTACTTAGAATAAATCTAAGAATGGTGCACCACTTAAGGCGACTTTTCTCGTGCACCACTCAAGGCGACTTTCTCGTGCACCACTCAAGGCGACTTTACGTTGTGCACCACTTAAGGCGACTTCTCAACTTGCGCCACTTAAGGCGACTTAATATCGTGCACCACTGAAGGCGACTTTACATCGTGCACCACTTAAGGCGACTTTTCATTGTGCACCACTTAAGGCGACTTGTCAGTACTTAGAATAAATCTAAGAATGGTGCACCACTTAAGGCGACTTTTCTCGTGCACCACTCAAGGCGACTTAATTCTTGTGCACCACTCAAGGTGACTTTTCAGTACTTAGAATAAATCTAAGAATCGTGCACCACTTAAGGCGACTTTATCGGGCACCACTTAAGGCGACTTTCTTCAAGCATGGTGTTTCTTCAAGTGTTCGCCACTGAAAGAATGCTTTAACGTTCTGCCATTGAGGTCTTCCAACTTGTATGCGTTCGGAGCTGGCATCCCCACGACCTTATAAGGTCCTTCCCATTTTGGTGACATCTTGTTGATTCGGTCCAAAAGGGTGAACTCGTTGCGACGCCAAACCAGCTCCCCGACGAAGAACTGTCGGGACTTCACTCGCCGATTATAGTACCTGGCCGTCGCTAAGCGCATTCGTGCTTGGATTTCATCGGCTTCCCGCCTTTTCTCTATGAGTAGGTCCAAGTCCAGGCATCTCACTTCTTCGTTCGTCAGGGGCTCATAGTATCTCGTCCGATGGGATGCCACGGCTACCTCCACAGGGGCGACAGCCTCCGTGCCATAAACAAGGCCAAACGGAGTCTCCCCTGTTGATCGTTTGGGTGTCGTTCTAACAGCCCAAAGTACATTTTCCAGTTCGTTCAGCCATTTGCCCTTCAAGGCATAGACCCTCTTCTTCAGGCCATCCATCACGATTTTGTTGGCTGACTCCACCTGGCCATTAGTCTGAGCATGGCGTACGGAGGCGGTCCGATGCTCGACGTTCAGTTCTTCCAGATATTCCCTCACCTGAGAGCCGTTAAACGGTGGGCCATTGTCGCTGATCACCACCTTAGGAATCCCATATCTAGACACGATGTGGGTTTGGAGGAACTTGACGATCTGGTTCCCCGTTGTCCTGGCCAATGCTTTCGCCTCTATCAATTTCGAAAAATAATCGATAGCTATGTTGGATCACGGTGGAACTCCGGTACGGATCTTGACGGCAATCCTAGCTCCTTTGCTCCACGCAATCCTGCAAGAGGGGATAGACCGGGCGGTGACCCAGAATCCCTCTCCGATGCTTAAATGAGTTTCTCGTATGACTGGCAAGCAACAATCTCAAAAGTATATCGAACTCAACGTAAGTGATCTGAGGTGACCTCCTGCCCTTTTATAGGCAAAGAGGTGCCTCAGGTACCTGGCGAACCGTTAGGGGTGGTTAGCCTGTATCCCGCTTATCTCGTACACGATCTCGCGTATCTTAGCCATGCCCCGCGTATCTCGGCCACGATCCGTGTATCTTAACCACGTTCCGTATATCTCGGCCACGCCCCGCATATCTTGGCTTTATCCTCTGGCAACGAGTCCCGACTCCCGTCGGGGACTCCAGAGTTATCTCGTTGTGTCACCGCTCGGGGCCCCTCGTCATCGTGACAGGGCCAATCATTCTTAGGGATTCATCATCGGGGCCTGCTTAAAGGCTTCTCGTCGGGAGCTTCTAGCTCCACTGTCGGGACCGACTCTGTCGGGACCCTGCTTCGTCGGGACTCCCTTCATCGGGACCCTTCTCCTAGGTCATCTTGATCCTTACTCTGGGCCTGGTGGGCCTGTTTGCCGTTTCCTCGCCGTTAAAGGGCCTGACGGCTATAGTCGGACCCATCATTTGCCCCCAAGACATGAGGGACTTATAGTTCATCGTGTCTTTCAACTCCCGACCTCCCGATATCAGTATCAGAGGCTTTTCTCTTGACAAAATTCCTTGACACGGATCTTCTCGTCCGCGATTCCTCGATACTTCGAGGATAGCCACAAAATCCGAGAAGACTCCTCCAATATTCCTTGATAATCGATTCTTCACCTCGACGCTGCCAAGGATCAAGTTCAATCGCTTTATTTTCAAATCATTGTAATTTCCTTTTGTTATTGTGAACCTCTTGGATCTTTATAATATCAATCTCTTTTGACTCCGATTATCGCTGCACCACCTAAGGTGAATTACCCACACCACTTAAGGCGACTTAACCTCGTTCACCACTTAAGGCGACTTGATCTCGTGCACCACTTAAGGCGACTTAACATCGTGCACCACTTAAGGCGACTTAACCTCGTTCACCACTTAAGGCGACTTGACATCATGCACCACTAAAGGCGACTTTACGTCGTGCACCACTTAAGGCGACTTCTCAACTTGCGCCACTTAAGGCGACTTAATATCGTGCACCACTAAAGGCGACTTTACGTCGTGCACCACTTAAGGCGACTTCTCAACTTGCGCCAGTTAAGGCGACTTAATATCGTGCACCACTAAAGGCGACTTTACGTCGTGCACCACTTAAGGCAACTTCTCAACTTGCACCACTTAAGGCGACTTAATATCGTGCACCACTAAAGGCGACTTTACGTCGTGCACCACTTAAGGCGACTTCTCAACTTGCGCCACTTAAGGCGACTTAATATCGTGCGCCACTAAAGGAGACTTTATGTTGTGCACCACTTAAGGCGACTTCTCAACTTGCGCCACTTAAGGCGACTTAATAGCGTGCGCCACTAAAGGCGACTTTATGTTGTGCACCACTTAAGGCGACTTCTCAACTTGCGCCACTTAAGGCGACTTAATATCGTGCACCACTGAAGGCGACTTCTTGATACTTAGAATAAATTTAAGGATCGTGCACCACTCAAGGCGACTTAGTATCGTGCACCACTCAAGGCGACTTTACGTTGTGCACCACTTAAGGCGACTTAATATCGTGCACCACTGAAGGCGACTTCTTGATACTTAGAATAAATTGAAGGATCGTGCACCACTCAAGGCGACTTAGTATCGTGCAGCACTCAAGGCGACTTTTTGATACTTAGAATAAATCTAAGGATCGCGCACCACTCAAGGCGACTTTTCAACTTGCGCCACTTAAGGCGACTTAATATCGTGCACCACTGAAGGCGACTTTACATCGTGCACCACTTAAGGCGACTTTTCAACTTGCGCCACTTAAGGCGACTTAATATCGTGCACCACTGAAGGCGACTTAATATCGTGCACCACTTAAGGCGACTTTTCAACTTGCGCCACTTAAGGCGACTTAATATCGTGCACCACTTAAGGCGACTTTTCAACTTGCGCCACTTAAGGCGACTTAATATCGTGCACCACTGAAGGCGACTTTACATTGTGCACCACTTAAGGCGACTTGTCAGTACTTAGAATAAATCTAAGAATGGTGCACCACTTAAGGCGACTTTTCTCGTGCACCACTCAAGGCGACTTTCTCGTGCACCACTCAAGGCGACTTTACGTTGTGCACCACTTAAGGCGACTTCTCAACTTGCGCCACTTAAGGCGACTTAATATCGTGCACTACTGAAGGCGACTTCACATCGTGCACCACTTAAGGCGACTTTTCAACTTGCGCCACTTAAGGCGACTTAATATCGTGCACCACTGAAGGCGGCTTTACATTGTGAACCACTTAAGGCGACTTGTCAGTACTTAGAATAAATCTAAGAATGGTGCACCACTTAAGGCGACTTTTCTCGTGCACCACTCAAGGCGACTTAATTCTTATGCACCACTCAAGGCGACTTTTCAGTACTTAGAATAAATCTAAGAATCGTGCACCACTTAAGGCGACTTTATCGGGAACCACTTAAGGCGACTTTCTTCAAGCATGGTGTTTCTTCAAGTGTTCGCCACTGAAAGAATGCTTTAACGTTCTGCCATTGAGGTCTTCCAACTTGTATGCGTTCGGAGCTGGCATCCCCACGACCTTATAAGGTCCTTCCCATTTTGGTGACATCTTGTTGATTCGGTCCAAAAGGGTGAACTCGTTGCGACGCCAAACCAGCTCCCCGACGAAGAACTGTCGGGACTTCACTTGCCGATTATAGTACCTGGCCGTCGCTAAGCGCATTCGTGCTTGGATTTCATCGGCTTCCCGCCTTTTCTCTTCGAGTAGGTCCAATTCCAGGCGTCTCACTTCCTCGTTCGTCAGGGGCTCATAGTATCTCGTCCGATGGGATGCCACGGCTACCTCCACAGGGGCGACAGCCTCCGTGCCATAAACAAGGCCAAACGGAGTCTCCCCTGTTGATCGTTTGGGTGTCGTTCTAACAGCCCAAAGTACATTTTCCAGTTCGTTCAGCCATTTGCCCTTCAAGGCATAGACCCTCTTCTTCAGGCCATCCATCACGATTTTGTTGGCTAACTCCACCTGGCCATTAGTCTGAGCATGGCGTACGGAGGCGGTCCGATGCTCGACGTTCAGTTCTTCCAGATATTCCCTCACCTGAGAGCCGTTAAACGGTGGGCCATTGTCGCTGATCACCACCTTAGGAATCCCATATCTGGACACGATGTGGGTTTGGAGGAACTTGACGATCTGGTTCCCCGTTGTCCTGGCCAATGCTTTCGCCTCTATCCATTTCGAAAAATAATCGATAGCTACAAGTAAATACTTACATTGTCCTTGTGCTTGCGGAAGAGGTCCCACCAAGTCGATGCCCCACTGTGCGAAGGGCCAAGCGCTCTTGATGGATGTCAAGTTAGCAGCTGGAGCCACGATACTCGGGGCGTACCTCTGGCACGCGTCGCATGATCGGACCAACGCCGTTGATTCTTTGTTCATCGTGGGCCAATAGTAGCCTAAGTTCAACACCTTCCTCAAAATGGATCGGGCCCCTTCGTGACAAGCCGCGATCCCCTCATGCATTTCCTTCAGGATTCGGTTGGTGTCGGGTTCTGCTACACACTTCAGGTACGGAGTCGAGAACCAGCCCTTCTTGTACAGTTGATTGTCCAGCATTACATAATTAGACGCGATCCGGCATATCCTGTCTGCCGCTACTTTATCCTCGGGGATTGCCCCCGTAGTCAGATACGCGACTATCGGGGTCATCCAAGTGGGCTCCTCCTCCGGTTTCGCTTCAACGGTGCACACCTGCGTGGGGTCGATGTTTGACAAGATCACCTTCTCCAGGAAGTGCACCTTCCGATTTTCTTCTAAGGGTGCCCCCAGGGTGAATTTGCTCAAGGCGTCTGCCTCTACGTTCTCCTCCCTTGGAATAGCCTCGATATCGAAGCTTTTGAAGCTCTCTCTCAGGGTTTGTACCTCTCGCAGATACTTCTTCATTATCGGGCTCTTTGCTTCGTATCGCCCTTGAACCTGGTTCACGATTAACGCCGCGTCGCACTTCACTCTTAAGTGATCGATTCCAGTGCCTTTTGCGATTTTCAGGCCCGTGATAAGAGCTTCATACTCCGCTTCATTGTTTGTGGCCTTGAATGTTAAAGCCAAGGCATATCGGAGTGGTTCACCTTCACCCGGTGGTATCAACAAGAAACCCGCTCCTGATCCGTCTGAACTCGCAGAGCCATCCGTATACATCTCCCAGATATTTTCCTTGTTTGGCTGTTCTGATTGCTCTGCCCTCTCTGGTTGTTCTTCTGTCGGGACCTCCATGGTTGCCCCCTCTACAGGGCCCGTTTCTTCTGGATCGGGGGCTGTAGATTCTGCTATAAAGTCCGCTAATGCCTGGCCCTTGATTGCCGTTCTTGGAGCAAAGTGTATTCGAAACTCACTGAGCTCTACTGCCCATTTCACCAATCTCCCCGACGTATCCGGTCGGTTCAAAAAATGCTTCAAAGGCTGGTTCGTTAGCACAGTGATCTCGTGTGCGTGGAAATATGGCCTTAGCTTCCGGGCAGTAATTATCAACGCAAAGAGGTACTTCTCAACGGCGGGATAGTTCAATTCAGATTTGGCAAATGCCTTGCTTACATAATAGACGGGGACTTGATTACCCTCGACAACCTTTACTAACACAGAGCTAATAGCAAATTCGGAAACAGCCAAATAAAGGAAGAGCGGCTCGCCTGGAACCGGTTTCGCCAGCGGCGGGAGTGTGCGGAGATGCTGCTTGAGTGCTTGGAACGCCTCTTCACATTTGGCGGTCCATTCGAATTTTTTGTTGGCCCTCAAGACTTCAAAAAACGGCATTGATCGGTCGCTGGCTTTGGACAAGAAGCGGTTCATTGCAGCTAGTCGGCCATTCAGTACTTGCACCTCCCGATGGTTTATCGGAGACTGCATTTCCTCGATTGCTCTCAACTTCTCTGGGTTCACCTCAATTCCTCTTTGGCTCACCATGAAGCCCAAAAATTTCCCTGAATGGACTCCGAAGGCGCATTTCGTCGGGTTCAAGCGAACTTGATGAAGCCTCATCCGCTCAAACGCCATGGTAAGGTTGTGCACGTGATCCTCGGCTTGTCAGGACTTTACCAGCATATCATCCACGTAAGCTTCCATGGTTTCTCCCAGCATATCTCCAAACAGCTTGTTCACCATCCGCTGGTAGGTTGCCCCTGCGTTGATCAACCCGAAAGGCATGACATCGTAGTGATAGATGTCGCTGTCTGCATAAAACGCAGTGTGGGGGGCATCTTCCTTGGCCATCTTGATCTGGTTGTAGCCTGAATATGCATCCATGAAACTCAGCAGCTCATGTCCCGATGTGGCATCCACCAGCTGGTCAATCCTCGGGAGTGGATAGCAATCCTTTGGACAAGCCTTGTTCAGGTCGCGGAAGTCCACGCACATTCGCCACTTCCCGTTAGTCTTCTTCACCAGCACTGGGTTGGGGACCCAAGTCTGGAATCGGAGCTCCTTAATGAAACCAGCATCGAGCAACCTGCCCACTTCTTGCTGGATCGCGATTTTCTTATCTGTGCCCATCGGACGCCTCTTCTGCGTGATAGGCTTGATTGCGGGGTCTATCTTCAGCTCGTGCACGATCACGTCGGGGCTGATTCCTGGCATATCGCTGGGGGACCAGGCAAACAGCTCTTTGAACTCTTTCAGCAATTCCACCAATTTTTGGGCTGTCTCCTCAGTTAGGGCAGACCCGATTTTCACCTTCCTCTGGGGTCCGTCGATCTCGACTTCTTTCAGATCTTCTACGGGGGCGGGACGCCCAAACTCTTCTCTGGGGTCTGTGTCTGTCTGGAGGACAGTCATAGCCTCTCGCCTCCTCCTCCGGGTGGCGTTAACATAGCATTTTCGGGAGGCCACCTGGTCGCCCTTGACCTCCCCGACTCCGTGGTCGGTCGGGAACTTCATCTTCTGGTGTACAGTCGAGGCAACCGCCATCAGGGGATTGATGGTGGTTCTCCCGATAATTGCGTTGTAGGTCCCCGCAGAATCAACCACGACAAATTCCACATTCCTCCTTTCTGACTTCCACCCACTACCAAACTCCACTGGTAAGGTGATTACTCCCAGCGGGTAGGAAGTTGAGCCAGAAAACCCAACCATCGGGAAGTTTGCTTCCTTCAGATCCTTCTTCGTCTTCCCCATGGCTTCCAGCGCGTCCATGAATAGAATGTCGGAGGAGCTCCCTCCGTCGATTAGGATTCTCTTCATCTCGAACCCATCTACATCCAGGGTTACCACCAGGGCATCGTCGTGCGGAGTCTCCACGCCTATGAGGTCCTCTGATGAGAAGGAGATCACCATCTCTTCCTTCAGGGTCCAAGATCGGGACCTTTTACCCAGCACCACCGCCGTAGGGATTCTAGAAGCATAGACTTCTCGGGCGGATGAAGTATCACCTCCAGCAGCAAATCCTCCGTGCGAGCACCGGACGATTCTGGATCGGTTCTCTTCTTCTTTGGGGACCGGTCGCGGGACCGGGAACGGGACCGCGATCGGGACCGAGAGCGAGATCGACACCGCTTATCCCCAACAAATTCTTTGAGCTTCCCCTTCTGGATCAGCTTTTCGATTTCCTTCTTCAGTTCTCGACAGTGGTTGGTGTCGTGACCATTTGCGCGGTGAAATCGGCAGTAGCGACCCGTACGAGATCCCAAGAATTCTCCATCCTTCTTTGGAGGGTACCTGGAGATACCTTGTCGTTCCATGACTGTCAGCACTTCCGCCATGGAGCAGTTGAGAGGAATGTCGAGATCCTCCCGCTTATCCTTCCTTGAAGAACGCCTATCGTCCCTCCGATCCAGACGGCCTCGATTCTTGCTACTGTCAGGTTTACCCTTTGACTTACGATCGTCAAAAGGTTTAACCGACTGCTTTCCTTTGTTCGACTTTGGGGGCTCCAGTTCTCCCGCGGCTATCTTCGACTCCTAGACATCGATCTGCCGTTTTACCCTCTTCTATAATGCCTGCCTGGGGGCAGACTAAAGAACCAGGTCAGGGCTCTTTCTCCAAGTGTGTTCGGGAACAATGTACACACTATGTCTTCACTCGGGGCTCTTCCCAGACACGCCATGAGGTGCTTCTGGACATGGCGAACTGGATCTCCTTCACCATCATACTCCTTTATCGTGGGGATGCCTAGCCCAGGCGGGGCTAGGGTGTCGATAAGTCGGGGGACGAAGGGATGAGTGGATCGATCCCTTAGCTCCGACACCAGCGGCTTCTGCTCTCCCATACAGATGTTCACGATCTTTACCACCTGGTCGGGAGTGATGGGGCCATTCAGGGGAATGGTCCTGGCCCATCAGCCACGAACCTCTCCGGCTGACCGGTTGCCCTACCTCTGTCCTGGCCTCGGGGCGGGGCTTCCTGTGCGCTCCGACCCTCTGTTGGTGGGGCCACTTCCTCCAACGGGGGCATCTCCTCCTGCCTCCTTGCAGCCTCTCTCCGATCCAAGAGAGCCTCCACGGCTGCCAAGAACATGGGCATGGCCTCCGCCACGGCCCTTGTCAAGTCTGTAGCTGGGGGGGCCTCCTGCCCCCTGTTGCCCTGGTGCTGAGGAGCAACATCTTCGGGATCTCCATTGTGCCCCCCTGTCTGGGAGAGCTCAGCCGGGGGATGGTTCTGGTTTTCCTCCTGTTCCGGTACTGAATCCAGATTCGTTGCAGCGGGGTGACGGGAACCACCGGATTGTCCCTGTCTTCTGTGCTTGCCAGCCGCCATTGATCGAGTAGAAGGCATATCAGCTTTTTGTTTGCTTCCCACAGACGGCGCCAATGTTGGATCACGGTGGAACTCCGGTACGGATCTTGAATGATGGGTCCGACTATAGCCGTCAGGCCCTTTAACGGCGAGGAAACGGCAAACAGGCCCACCAGGCCCAGAGTAAGGATCAAGATGACCTAGGAGAAGGGTCCCGATGAAGGGAGTCCCGACGAAGCAGGGTCCCGACAGAGTCGGTCCCGACAGTGGAGCTAGAAGCTCCCGACGAGAAGCCATTAAGCAGGCCCCGATGATGAATCCCTGAGAATGATTGGCCCTGTCACGATGACGAGGGGCCCCGAGCGGTGACACAACGAGATAACTCTGGAGTCCCCGACGGGAGTCGGGACTCGTTGCCAGAGGATAAAGCCAAGATATGCGGGGCGTGGCCGAGATATACGGAACGTGGTTAAGATACACGGATCGTGGCCGAGATACGCGGGGCATGGCTAAGATACGCGAGATCGTGTACGAGATAAGCGGGATACGGGCTAACCACCCCTAACGGTTCGCCAGGTACCTGAGGCACCTCTTTGCCTATAAAAGGGCAGGAGGTCACCTCAGATCACTTACGTTGAGTTCGATATACTTTTTAGATTGTTGCTTGCCAGTCATACGAGAAACTCATTTAAGCATCGGAGAGGGAATCTGGGTCACCGCCCGGTCTATCCCCTCTTGCAGGATTGCGTGGAGCAAAGGAGCTAGGATTGCCGTCAAGATCTGTACCGGAGTTCCACCGTGATCCAACAAGCTACAAGTAAATACTTACATTGTCCTTGTGCTTGCGGAAGAGGTCCCACCAAGTCGATGCCCCACTGTGCGAAGGGCCAAGCGCTCTTGATGGATGTCAAGTTAGCAGCTGGAGCCACGATACTCGGGGCGTACCTCTGGCACGCGTCGCATGATCAGACCAACGCCGTTGCTTCTTTGTTCATCGTGGGCCAATAGTAGCCTAAGTTCAACACCTTCCTCAAAATGGATCGGGCCCCTTCGTGACAAGCCGCGATCCCCTCATGCATTTCCTTCAGGATTCGGTTGGTGTCGGGTTCTTCTACACACTTCAGGTACGGAGTCGAGAACCAGCCCTTCTTGTACAGTTGATTGTCCAGCATTACATAATTAGACGCGATCCGACATATCCTGTCTGCCGCTACTTTATCCTCGGGGATTGCCCCCGTAGTCAGATACGCGACTATCGGGGTCATCCAAGTGGGCTCCTCCTCCGGTTTCGCTTCAACGGTGCACACCTGCGTGGGGTCGATGTTTGACAAGATCACCTTCTCCAGGAAGTGCACCTTCCGATTTTCTTCTAAGGGTGCCCCCAGGGCGAATTTGCTCAAGGCGTCTGCCTCTACGTTCTCCTCCCTTGGAATAGCCTCGATATCGAAGCTTTTGAAGCTCTCTCTCAGGGTTTGTACCTCTCGCAGATACTTCTTCATTATCGGGCTCTTTGCTTCGTATCGCCCTTGAACCTGGTTCACGATTAACGCCGCGTCGCACTTCACTCTTAAGTGATCGATTCCAGTGCCTTTTGCGATTTTCAGGCCCGTGATAAGAGCTTCATACTCCGCTTCATTGTTTGTGGCCTTGAATGTTAAAGCCAAGGCATATCGGAGTGGTTCACCTTCACCCGGTGGTATCAACAAGAAACCCGCTCATGATCCGTCTGAACTCGCAGAGCCATCCGTATACATCTCCCAGATATTTTCCTTGTTTGGCTGTTCTGATTGCTCTGCCCTCTCTGGTTGTTCTTCTGTCGGGACCTCCATGGTTGCCCCCTCTA
The DNA here is from genome assembly GCA_036873135.1 of Clarkia xantiana subsp. parviflora. Taxonomy (NCBI): domain Eukaryota; kingdom Viridiplantae; phylum Streptophyta; class Magnoliopsida; order Myrtales; family Onagraceae; genus Clarkia; species Clarkia xantiana. The sequence continues at coordinate 8,948,138 of JAPTYO010000013.1, read as the reverse complement.
CAGGGCCCGTTTCTTCTAGATCGGGGGCTGTAGATTCTGCTATAAAGTCCGCCAATGCCTGGCCCTTGATTGCCGTTCTTGGAGCAAAGTGTATTCGAAACTCACTGAGCTCTACTGCCCATTTCACCAATCTCCCCGACGCATCCGGTCGGTTCAAAAAATGCTTCAAAGGCTGGTTCGTTAGCACAGTGATCTCGTGTGCGTGGAAATATGGCCTTAGCTTCCGGGCAGTAATTATCAACGCAAAGAGGTACTTCTCAACGGCGGGATAGTTCAATTCAGATTTGGCAAATGCCTTGCTTACATAATAGACGGGGACTTGATTACCCTCGATAACCTTTACTAACACAGAGCTAATAGCAAATTCGGAAACAGCCAAATAAAGGAAGAGCGGCTCGCCTGGAACCGGTTTCGCCAGCGGCGGGAGTGTGCGGAGATGCTGCTTGAGTGCTTGGAACGCCTCTTCACATTTGGCGGTCCATTCGAATTTTTTGTTGGCCCTCAAGACTTCAAAAAACGGCATTGATCGGTCGCTGGCTTTGGACAAGAAGCGGTTCATTGCAGCTAGTCGGCCATTCAGTACTTGCACCTCCCGATGGTTTATCGGAGACTGCATTTCCTCGATTGCTCTCAACTTCTCTGGGTTCACCTCAATTCCTCTTTGGCTCACCATGAAGCCCAAAAAATTTCCCTGAGTGGACTCCGAAGGCGCATTTCGTCGGGTTCAGGCGAACTTGATGAAGCCTCATCCGCTCAAACGCCATGGTAAGGTTGTGCACGTGATCCTCGGCTTGTCGGGACTTTACCAGCATATCATCCACGTAAGCTTCCATGGTTTCTCCCAGCATATCTCCAAACAGCTTGTTCACCATCCGCTGGTAGGTTGCCCCTGCGTTGATCAACCCGAAAGGCATGACATCGTAGTGAGAAGGAGATCACCATCTCTTCCTTCAGGGTCCAAGATCGGGACCTTTTACCCAGCACCACCGCCGTAGGGATCCTGGAGGCGTAAACCTCTCGAGCGGATGAGGTATCTCCTCCAGCAGCAAATCCTCCATGAATCACGTTGATGACTCGTCTTTCTTCTTCTTCGGGGACCGATCGCGGGATCGGGAACGGGACCGCGATCGAGACCGAGAGCGGGACCTGCAGCGTTTGTCCCCGACGAACTCCTTGAGCTTTCCCTTCTGGATTAGCTTTTCAGTCTCCTTTTTCAGCTCCCGACAGTGATTGGTGTCGTGGCCATTTGCGCGGTTAAATCGACAATAGCGATCTGTGCGGGACCCGAGGAATTCTCCATCTTTCTTCGGGGGGTACCTGGAGATACCTTGTCGTTCCATGACTGTCAGCACTTCCGCCATGGATCAGTTGAGAGGAATGTCGAGATCTTCCCTCTTATCCTTCCTTGAAGAACGTCTGTCGTCCCTCCGATCCGGACGACCTCGATTCTTGCTGCTGTCGGGTTTACCCTTCGACTTACGATCGTCGAAAGTTTTACTCGACTGCTTCCCTTTATTTGACTTTGGGGGCTCCAGTTCTCCCGCAGCTATCTTGGACTCCTGGACATCAATCTGTCGCTTCACCCTCTTCTGCAAAGCCTCCATATTCCACACTGCCTTCTCAGCCACGCTGTGCATCAAGTCGGAGCCATAGGGTGCTGTCAGGTTCCGAATAAAAGTGCGGATGGTCTCGCCCTCCGAGATTTCCTCGTCTATCTCTGCTACGCTGGCTGTGTACCGCTGGTAATAGTGTGCCAGCGACTCGTCGGGCCTCTGCACCACCTGGGTTAGAGACCTCACGCTCTTCAGCAATCGTCTGCGACCCTGATATTGTCGAATGAAACGGTCGTGCATGTCCGCCCAACAGGTAATGCAGCCTGGGGGCAGGCTGAAGAACCAGGTCAGGGCTCTTTCTCCGAGTGTGTTTGGGAACAGTGTGCACACTATATCTTCGTTCGGGGCTCTACCCAGACACGCCATAAGATGCTTCTGGACATGACGAACTGGATCTCCTTCGCCATCATATTCCTTAATCTCGGGGATACCCAGCCCAGGCGGGGCGAGGGTGTCTATTAGTCGGGGAACGAAGGGATGAGTGGACCGATCCCTCAGTTCCGACACCAGCGGCTTCTGTTCTCCCATACAGATGTTCACGATCTTTACCACCTGGTCGGGAGTGATGGGACCATTCAGGGGAATGGTCCTATGCTGTACTGGTCCTGGCCCATCAACCACGAACCTTTCCGGCTGACCAGTTGCCCTACCTCTGTCCTGGCCTCGGGGCGAGGCTTCCTGTGCATTCTGACCCTCTGTTGGTAGGGTTGCTTCCTCCAGCGGGGGCATCTCCTCCTGCCTCCTGGCAGCCTCCCTTCGGTCTAAGAGAGCCTCGACAGCCGCCAGAAAGATGGGAATGGCTTCGGCCACGGCCCTCGTCAAATCTGCAGTCGGGGGAGCCTCCTGCCCCCTGTTATCCTGGTGTTGAGGGGCAACGTCTTCGGGATGCGATCCATTGTGTCCTCCTGTCTGGGAGAGCTCAGCCGGGGGATGGTTCTGGTTTTCCCCTTGTTCTGGTACTGAATTCAGGTTCGTTGCAGTGGGGTGACGGGAACCACCAGATTGTCCTCTCTTGTTCTTGCCAGCCGCCATCGATCGAGTAGAAGGCATATTAGCTTTTTATTTGATTCTCACAGACGGCGCCAATGTTGGATCACGGTGGAACTCCGGTACGGATCTTGACGACAATCCTAGCTCCTTTGCTCCACGCAATCCTGCAAGAGGGGATAGACCGGGCGGTGACCCAGAATCCCTCTCCGATGCTTAAATGAGTTTCTCGTATGACTGGCAAGCAACAATCTCAAAAGTATATCGAACTCAACGTAAGTGATCTGAGGTGACCTCCTGCCCTTTTATAGGCAAAGAGGTGCCTCAGGTACCTGGCGAACCGTTAGGGGTGGTTAGCCCGTATCCCGCTTATCTTGTACACGATCTCGCGTATCTTAGCCATGCCCCGCGTATCTCAGCCACGATCCGTGTATCTTAACCACGTTCCGTATATCTCGGCCACGCCCCGCATATCTTGGCTTTATCCTCTGGCAACGAGTCCTGACTCCCGTCGGGGACTCCAGAGTTATCTCGTTGTGTCACCGCTCGGGGCCCCTCGTCATCGTGACAGGGCCAATCATTCTCAGGGATTCATCATCGGGGCCTGCTTAAAGGCTTCTCGTCGGGAGCTTCTAGCTCCACTGTCGGGACCGACTCTGTCGGGACCCTGCTTCGTCGGGACTCCCTTCATCGGGACCCTTCTCCTAGGTCATCTTGATCCTTACTCTGGGCCTGGTGGGCCTGTTTGCCGTTTCCTCGCCGTTAAAGGGCCTGACGGCTATAGTCGGACCCATCAGTGGGAGATGATTTCCGGGCTTATCTCTGGCATGTCGCTGGGTGTAAACACTCGATTTTGACACGGACGTAACGACGTTACACATGATACGTCAAATTCTGGACGCGTCAAGCCACAAAGTCTCCAAAAATGCTCAATGGCACATTAGGGAAATTATTATAAAATATATTTTAAATTATTTCGAATTTATTTAATATTTTCGGAATTATTTAAAATATATATATAATAATTAGTTTTTTTTTATTTTAGAAAATTAAGATATTTATCTCCAGATATTATTTTTTATTCAAAAAAAAAAAAATTATCTGTAAAGATAAATATCCTTAGGAATATTCTCTAGAATAATTAACTGTTAGCATTTTTTATTTGAATTTTATCTGTAATCTAGACTAGTGTTTTAGTATAAATAGGGGTCTAGTTTACATTGTAAAGGACACAGAAAAAACACCAAAAAAAAGCAATAATATATTATTTTCGGGTTCTGTGCAATTTTTGTCTTCTAATGAATTTTTTTTTTTTTTTTTTTTTTTTTTCCAAATCTTAATTGACTCTCTTACTATTTTGATTTTGTCTCTTTCGTTGAATTTAGTGTGTTCATTATACTTTATTGTTTATTATCATCTTTTAATGAGCAATTGTAAAGAAGTCAAAACTTAATTATGCTGTGGTAATAATTAACGAAGCTTCTGACTAAGTACAGCTGCTCCATCTCATCCACGACAACTCAGCCCGTCCCGGAGGTCACTCTGTCCGCCTGCTGCGTCCGGTCCGGTTAAGCTGTCCCGCCCGCTACAGGTGAGTCTCCTACCTATATTACTTTACTTTTATTATTTATTATACATTATTATTATATTAAGTTTAATTATATTAGATCTAATTAGATTAGACTATTTTAAATTTAATTGGTTAGCATGTTTAATTGATCAACTTATGTATGTATGTATATTAGTTTTTTTTTTTTTTTAAATTTAGGCGTGTTAGCAATTTTATTTTTTATATTTCGTCTTACTTAGGAGTTACTGATCATAATTAGTTTTACGGGTTTGGGATTACTTAATCTTGACATCATTTGATTGATCTGATATAACATATATTTAAATAACAAAATTGGCAAATAAAGTGAATTGAGTACCGAAAGGGCGTAATTAAAAATTCATATTTTTAATTCGTAATAGGACTTCCGAACTTGAATTTCTGATCGTAGACTGATTTAATACCTAGGTGTTTAATTCGTTATTTGCTTAGGTAATTTAGGATTCTAGTTAGCCTAATAATTAACTAGTGACGACTCTTTTCAAATTGCACGTTTTCAAAAAAACGTAATCGCCTTAGGTCAGATTTTAGGTCTGACACTGGGTTCCCAAGCAAATAACTCATTGTATTCCCTTAAGAGGGCGATTATCCTCTTGGCTAATTCTGGGGGAGAGAAGCTCCAATCATGACATTTTTCTCCTCTCCTTCCAAGGCGACTTCTATTAATTCTTCCATAGGGACGGGTCGTCCTCCTTCTTCTTGAGGATCCTCATTTGTGATGATAGAGAGGGTTTCCTTATGGTTACTTCTCTGTAGGAAGTTAGCATAACATTGGCGTGATGCCTCTTGGTCGCCCCATACTTCTCCTATTCTGTGATGAGTGGGAAACCTCATGACTTGATGGGCAGTGGAAGGGACAATGTAATTGGAATTGAGAGTTGTCCTTCCTAATATGGCGTTGTAGGCGTTGATCTGGTCGACGGCCACAAAGCGTACATTTAAATGCAAGGCTTTCCATCCTTGACCCAAGATCACAGGGAGTTGTATTGCCCCCAGGGGGTAAGTTGTTCTCCCTCCAAATCCTACAAATGGGGAAGTCATTTTTTGAAGATCTCCTTCTTTGTACCGCATCGCGGTGATGGTCTCAAAGGTGATTACGTCAGTAGAGCTTCCTCCATCAACCAGTATTCTTCTAACCTCGAACTTACTTATTTAAGTTGTAATTACGAGGGCGTCTTCCTGGAATAGTGATGCTCTTGACAAGTCCTCCGTAGAGAAGGTAACTATCATGGGTTCAAGCTCCCTTGATCTCTTGCGAGTATCTGTTAAGGGGATGTCTTGAGCCGCATAGGTGTCTCGGCATGTGCTCGACTCTCCTCCAGCGGCGAATCCTCCTGAAAAACATTGATGTTGTTGTCTGGAGGGGATCTCCATTCTCGACCCTCGTGGGCTCGACGTCGGTGGTGTCGTTGAATTTATCTTTGCATGAATTCTAATTCTCTCCTCCCCAGGAGGCAATCTTCCGTGTTGTGCCCCTCTTCATGGTGACTTTCACAGTAGGGGTGGGAACGACGAGTGCCTTCTGTTTCTAGTAGGGCTGGGCATGGTTCGGTTCTTGGCCGAACCGGTTTAGAACCGAACCGGGACCAGATTTTAGGTTCAGTTGGTTTTCTGTACCAGGTAAGAACCGAACCAGATTTTAGGTCCTAGAACCGAACCATAGAGAACCGGTTTTGAACCGGTTCGAACCGATTTTGAACCTTTTTTCATTTTTTTTACTAAAATTCAAAATATACAGCTGATGGATATACGCCCAATTTGAACCCGTTGACTTCCAAACCGTTGTATTTTTATCGTCCCATTAACGATTGTAAATCGAAACTTCAACCCGAACCCTTCGCGAAAACACCAACGGCTCGGACGAGGCCGAAGCGCTCGTCCGGCCGAGTCAGACTCGCCTAGGTGATGTTGGGTGGCCACACCCGACCTCCCCTAGGGGAGATCGGGTCAGCCAACCCGATCTCCCCTAGGGGAGATCGGGTGGACCAACCCGATCTCTCCTAGGAGAGATCGGGTCAGCCAACCCGATCTCTCCTAGGAGAGATCGGGTCGGCCAACCCGATCTCCCCTAGGGGGGATGGGGTTGGCCAACCCCATCCTCCCTAGGAGGGGTTGGGTGCCCTCACCCAACCCCTACCCCTGGGGGTCAGATTTCTCCTCCCCCCAAGGGCCCCGGCACCATTTTCGGACTCCCACACTCGGTCCACTCCGCCTACCTTCTCCGAATCCTAAGGTCTTAATTATGTGCTTAAAGGTTAATTAATTGTGTTTAAAGGTTAACGATGTCATTAAGCCACCTTAATGACACCGTTGCCTATAAATACCCCACCTCCACTATTCATTCGGACATCTTGGCAAGTTGCACAATTTTGCTCTGACATCTCTCTAGCTTTATCTCTCTAAAACCGTACTGACTTAGGCATCGGAGAGGGTTCATCAGGCACCACCCCCCCCCCCCCCTCTGTGCCTGGTATTGCCCCTCTTGCAGGGTGGCAAGGAGAGGAGAACCAAGGAAGCAGAAGAGCATAGAGCAGTAGGACAAGCCCCAGGGGTAAGAAGTACAAGCCTCAGGAGGTCAGAAGGAGAGAAGGAAAGGAGGTCAGAAGGAGAGAAGGAAAGGAGGTCAGAAGGAGAGAAGGAAAGGAGGTCAGAAGGAGAGAAGAGAAGGACACATATCAGAACGACTACCCCAAGAGAGTATAAGGGCAGGGATCAGAACGACTACCCCAAGGGAGTATAAGGGCACGGATCAGAACGACTAGTCCTAGGAGCACTGAACCCGATATTTCATTGGTGGGAGATAAATTCTAGATTGACGACCCGTTGACCTAGACTTTATAACCTAACACTTGGCGCCGTCTGTGGGCTTCGAACAGAAAGCCTGGCAATAACAAGAGCGGTGACGAACAGCTTAGTATCTAGGCATCACTGCCCACCTGGGGGCAATAGGCGAGAGAGACAGCCTATACCTCCAGCAAGGCAGCCTAACCCAGAGAAACAGCCTGCACACCAGAGCCTCAAGTAGCCCCACAGGCACCCCAGCCTAACAAGCAGGGAGGAGGCTTCCACAGCTCCAACTCCATTGACTAGGAAGCCACAGGGACAGGGGGGCAACAAGGAGTGCCATCCCAATACACGGCACCTCCACAGGGGTACTACTATGAGGCACAACCTCAAGGGTATCCATATGGAATATTAACTCAAAGGAACGACAATCGTGCCCACACAACCAACATAAGGCCCGCATACTCGCAAGGGGCACAGACAGTGACTCCGAGGTTGATGAACGCATTGGATGAGCTGCTAGCCCATATAGAAACTCTGAGGAACAGGCAGAGAAGGCAACACCAGCATGAAGAAGAAGAAGTTCATGAGGAAGAACAAGACCCAGAAGTAGAACACCACTCGCACCCTCGAACAAGGCAGCGAGAAGAACAAATGAGAGATAACCAGGGCCACTCCTAGAGGGAAGACAGCAATTTGTGCCTCCAAGGCAGCAACAGACACAGCAGGATGCCAGGGCATACACCCCCATGGGGGCAGATAGACAGGCAAGACCTCCAAGGAGGCATGGATTCAACCAAGTACCCCAACAGGGACATACACCGCACTAAGGGAGGACATACATGCCAGACCAACAAGGATATAGGAGTTCCAACATCCACCCTGGCAATGTACACATACAGTCCGTATCACTACAGACATGACTAAGGGACATACCAAGGAAAGCTCAAAGGGAGGGACATAGTCCCAACAACACAACAAGGCAACCACCTACCCATGATACAGCACAACAGATCCAAACCCCTTGTGCATGACAACCCTTGGCACACATCCCCCTAGGACAGGGGAGGAGTTGAAAAGACAAGGATTTGAACAGGGGACTCATAGAGTACCACACCACGTCAGCACATAGCTACTACAATGGGAAGCCTCATGGAGAGACATAGTAGAGTGAGATCGCACATAACATACATGAAGGATACACCTCCACATAGTCCACCTTGCAAGGATGCGACCTTATATTCCTCAAGTTGAAGAAATACACACAGACTAACAGAGGAAAACAATTACATTACCAAGGAAGCAGGGGATATCAACACCCCACACCCATATCCTTCCCATATCCTCTTATTTAATTTAACTGCATAACAAGTCAACTCCCTAAAAGGGGTAGATTTTGATACTTGATATCAACATGTTTTCCAAGAATGACCATACCGGACGCCTTCGGGCTCCGTGATATATATATACACAGGTGGACCACTAGAAGAATCAGTAAAAGGCCGTCGCCAATCAAGAGATGCACAAGCAACAGATTCCTCAATCCCAAAGAACACCTATAAGGTCAAGTTTCTGGGAAAGATCACAAGATGGAAGACTCACTTACAAAAATAAGTTGAGCACTCCCAACATCCTATAGAGGAACTACCATGAAGGTCACAAAGGATTACCCCTACTACAACCTTCCACTAAGCATCCTAGGGCCAAGCCCGTCAAAGGATCCCATCTGGCATTGGTTTGCAAGGGGGGCACCAGTCACAACATGCCCTCCCCACAAACGCCCATTAGCACAAGAGGGGGTAGCCGCGAACACATCCCTCCAAAAATGGAGGAAACCATATCACATGGGTAACGCCCACCATCAGAGGCAAACACCTCCAGCGGATCTTTATGATTTCACAAAATAGGCAGGAGATACAACTACACTTAGAAAGCTCATCCCAGGTAATGGAATACACTTCCATCAAAAACCCTCAAGGACACCAAGCCTAGCAAAGGAGGAACGGTGACACCATCATCAAGCTTTTAAAAAGGGATATGGAAAACATAGTATTTCCACACAATGATATGTTAGTCATAAGAGAGGGAATCACCAACTTTGACATGAAGAGAACCATAGTACAGGAAGGGAGTCCGTCAGACATCTCCCATGACCAACCATTGATGATACTAGAGAAGAGTCAGGCATACCTAATACCAAAGGACCCCCTACTAGTAAAGGTGGTCAGAACACCAACACACCCATTAGGGACACGGCACTGCAAATGAACCAGGAACAAGGATGGAACACATATCCTTACAAGTATCCTTACAAGTATCCTTGCATTTATTCTTGCAAAAATAAACTCCGTAGATAAAGAGGTTATCTAATAGATGACTATGTCTCTGTTCTCAAACTATGATCCTAACCCGGAGACCCTTGGACTCCGCACTATATATGTAATGAATAACATGTTCATCAGAGATAGGTACACGAAGATTCAAGACAACGCCATAAAGATTAAGGCGCATACCTCTACCAAGTACGACACATTGGAGTGTTCACAAACACTCCTTCGCCATCTCACAAGAAAAAAAAAAGGCAGCCAAGGATACAAGTCCTAATAGATTAAACATCGGTAGAAAATCCTGTCATTGAAGTCGTGCACCAAGAGAGAAACTCTAGAGATACAAGATTAGCAAAAGAGATAGTGCAACAACCAGAGTATGAAAAAGGAGATACATCTCCTATCAAGAGCCTTAGGGCAGGATAATAGTTCTACAAGATCAACCAAAGAAGAGCTCTAAAGCTTGGGGAGTAAGGTTTCAAGATCGACCCTCACACTAGACGCACATCCCAATCAACCACCCTGTCTGCAAATGATAAGACATTTGACTCTGGCATCCCATCAAGAGGAGAACCCCGGTAAAAGGGACACTAGAACAATATCCCGCCTTTAAGGTCATACGCCAAATACATGATGAATGAAGGTTATGACAAAACAAAAAAGGAGGGACTTGTCAGCTCAACACACCTCAAACACGTATACGTACGCAACACAAATGCAGCCCCTAATGAAGTCATCCAACAAGGAATAGCCACCCACCCAAAGCAAAAGCTCTTCCACCCAACTTCCAAAGACACATCCGACAAAGGCATCATCCAAACCATGCCTATGACTGAAGCAAGCAAGCATGAGAAAGAGTAAACCCTACAAGGGACACTCATCGCATTCAAAGAAGCAGACAAGGGAGCCCCGAGCATAAGGGGTACCCAACCAAGAAAATGAACGAGGGGCCTTCAACGGCCAAATATGAAAGGCGGTGTGACCACCAAGCAACTTGGGGGGCACCAAACGAATAAGTGCTTGGTAGTCCACCTAAGTGTAAAAGAAGAGATTAGAGGCAGAAGATCACAAGAACATGCAATACCACTTCTCCTAGAAGAGGTCACATAAGAGGAAAACATCATCAACTCCCTATACGAACTAGTCCTAAGTTGGCAACACACAAACATCGCCCTCGAGAGGTGATCTCCCATATTGAAGGAAAAGCGTGGTAGCATGCAATATCATAGAAGGAAAAGTCAAGTAAAGACTCGAAAAACATACCAAAGACGCACACTACATGAGTAAGGACACAAGATAAGGTAATATTATGAGCCCTCCGGGAGCCTATCCCGCGAACACATTCGACGCCCCCAAGAGCGTATCTTGAGAGTAGCTCTAAAACTACGAACCCTGTGCCCTCCGGGAGCCTATCCCGCGAACAGATTCGACGCCCCCAAGAGCGTATCTTGAGAGTAGTTTTTATACTACGACCTTCGACGCCCCCAAGAGCGTATCTTGAGAGTAGTGTTCATACTACGACCTTCGACGCCCCCAATAGCGTATCTTGAGAGTAGTTATTACACTACGACCTTCGACGCACCAAGAGCGTATCTTGAGAGTGGTTTCCAAAAACTACGACCTTCGACGCCCCCAGGAGCGTATCTTGAGAGTAGTGTTCATACTACGACCTTCGACGCCCCCAAGAGCGTATCTTGAGAGTAGTTATTACACTACGACCTTCGACGCACCAAGAGCGTATCTTGAGAGTGGTTTCCAAAAACTACGAATTCGACGCCCCCAGGAGCGTATCTTGAGGTAGATTTGCAACCTACCAGATTCGACGCCCCCAAGAGCGTATCTTGAGGTAGAAAAAACACTACCAGTTCGACGCCCCCAAGAGCGTATCTTGAGGTAGATTTCAAACTACCAGTTCGACGCTCACCAGGAGCGTATCTTTGGTCTAACCTGAGCCCTCCGGGAGCCTATCCTGTGAAACGTTAAGTGCCGTCCGAGAGCCTGTCTCGTGAACAGATTTCGACGCCAATCAGGAACGTATCTTTGGACTAACCTGAGCCCTCCGGGAGCCTATCCTGTGAAACGTTAAGTGCCATCCGAGAGCCTGTCTCGTGAACAGTTTTCGACGCCCACCAAGAGCGTACCTTTGGTCTAACAGTACAACGTATACCGTGTAAGGGGTATCAGAAGAGATCATCACACCATGCTCAGAAGGATACCATGAGAAAGAATTTCTAAGTAAAGTTGTATAAAGAACACATAATGTTATTTCTTGATGAGATAGCAGGTATGATGTAAAGGAAAGCACAAAAGAAAGATAAAGAAAGGAAAGCATATTCAAAGGAGAAGTCCATGACCAAAGGATCATATACAGAAGCACAAGAGGTTATCATGAAAAGTAACGAGTTATCCTACCACCCATATCACAAGTCAAGAGAAGTATCTCAAAGGAACCCAACACCACCAAGAAGGATAGCAAAGACATGAAATCCGAAGGTCAAAGCTCTCAAAATAAGCTCGACCCATCAAGAAGAGAATTGCCTTACAAGTCACACAAATCAACCTCCGACAAATATTATTGTCATACATGTCGCCCTCGCGTGACCTATGCTCGTATCAGACTTGAACATCGTCAAGCACAACTCATGAAGGAGACATCTAAAGAGCATAAAAGATACAACATCCGACAAGACGAGACATCGGGACCTAACCCAACAAACATAGCCTACACAAAAGGCAACTATAGCAATGCAGGCTCTCCAATGAGAAAGGAATACTAAAGCACAACTCCATACATCGTGATGTGGCTATCATGTCCACATACACTGAAGTGGCTATCATGTCCACATACCTTGAAGTGGCTATCATGTCCACATGCCTTGAAGTGGCTATCATGTCCACATACCTTGAAGTGGCTATCACGTCCACATACCTTGAAGTGGCTATCATGTCCACATACCTTGAAGTGGCTATCATGTCCACATACCTTGAAGTGGCTATCACATCCACATACCTTGAAGTGGCTATCATGTCCACATACCTTGAAGTGGCTATCACGTCCACATACCCTGAACTGGCTATCATGTCCACACACTACAGAAGGGCTATCACTCCGACACATCACGAAGTGGCTATCACGTCCACATACCCCGAAGTGATTATCATGGCAGCACATCATAAAACATCTGTCAAAGACATGCATTGTAAAGACACCATCCCGACCACGAACATCAAAAGGCTACGCCTAGCCTTAGGAGGAGGTTCAAGAAAAAGGAAAAACAACACCCTTCGTACGCTCATCAAAGGTAGGCACTTATATTTCAACCCACTCGGTGATATCAGGAAGGAGACGTCCTCATTATGAAGACAACCTCCATATCTCACGAAATCAACCATGAAGCAAAGAATCACGACAAGCACTATTGAGGGCATATAAAAAAACAATCCCCACAACGATCACAACTACGATACTAGTAGAGGCTAACTCAAGAGCAGTCTCCACCAAACTCCAAAGCAAGAATTTGCTATCTTAATCAGAGCCATGGCAAAAGAAAGGAACCTCAATGAAAGGTGATGATCACACCCATCACCAAAAGAAAAATCTTCAACGCAGGGGTTAATAACATAACCCATAGGAAAGACAAAGACACCTTCAAAAGTCGTCAAATCTACATGAAGATGAAATAAACTTGAGACTCGGCCCCTCGGCTGGGGGGCAGGGGATAGAGAAGAGACATCAAGACCTATGATCACCCCATCGCCAGCCACAGGTTTTTTCCTTTTGTCAAGCAAAGAGGGCACCTCTTCAACCACTACCTCCTTATCATGGGAGGGAGTCAGCAAGGGGGCACTTGAAGGAGAGCCTCTCGCGGTTTCTTTCTCCTTGGCAGCCGAGGGCCCGACCTCAGAGTCAGATTTCCACGCCTTGGATTTAGATTGACTTGAACTCTCACCCTCCACAAGAACCATTCGGTAACCAGGGAAGAACGCTCTAACAACAAGAAGGAAGCAGCATGAGAACAATCATAAGTATATCAAAAAGAAAAGAGAAGGGAAAAAGAACATACTGGAAACATTAGCAGCCATCCCTGACTTAGAAAATTTCTTGGCCTGATAAGCAGAACTAGAGGGTTCTTCCCTCTCATCCGATCCAACGGACGGTCAAATTTGGTCTGATTACCTTGGAAAACGATCTTCAAGGTCTCCCTGTCTGAAGAAGAAAGCTTCCCAAAATTGAGTCATCTATACGAGCAACCAACGCAAAGATCGACCCTTACTCATGGAGGGGCGAGATACGCCTACTACGGGGGCAACCTTAACACCAATGGAAGAGGGTGAACTTTTAGTTCCCCCAAATGGAGCAACGCTCCAACGCATCCGAAGGAAGGGTCAACCCTTAACACATGTCAATAGACCCCTTCGCTCGCGGCGGTAAGAAGAAAGCTTGTAAGCATTTCCACCCTCACTTTTATGGGGAACAAATTGCAAGGTAAAGGTCAAGAGCTATACGCATGCTCCAACGAATGAAGGAAAAATGATACACATGCCGAAGGTCGAGGTTAATGGACAATGCTCACGCTAGTACAAGGGAGGCGGAACGTTGTGTCCCATTGAGTGGCAGAGTTCCCACCCTCAGGTAAAGGAAAGGTCTATGCTCTCACCTTTGCACTTATACTCATATTCATGATTAACATCTACAGGTACATCAATGTCATCACTCATGCTTATACTCACAACCCGCCCATACATACATGCACGTTCATGCTTGCACTCATATGCATGCCCACGTACACACTCCCGTGTATTAAAACATTTAGACGTCCATGCACATGGCCGCCATATATTCATGCATACATCCATGACTACAATCGCAGCATGTCTTTACTCACTCCCATCCTTATGTTCCTACTTGCATGTATGCTAGTACACATCCTCATGTTCATGATATGTCCATGTTCACTCCTAGTTAACATCCTATAGGCATATTCTCTAATATCCTATACTTAGAAAAATTTTCAGGCCAAAATTAAATTTTTCTTCACTTAGACTTATCCCGGCATGAAATTGAAGCATAAGTCACTTAGTTGCATTCATAATTGCATTCCTATGCGAGCGTGTATTTTTTGAGGATACGCCGGTAGCAAAGATAGATTTATTACTCCCACCTCAGACGGACGTGTGCTTAGGCACACGTCTGTGCTACTCTAACGTTTACAACTCCTCTATCTCATAAGGCAGGGGGCAGGGTCGGAGACACGCACCCATGGGTAAGCAAATGTTCAGACGAAAGGTAAAACCCCGGTTTCAAATTGCGCGTATCATACCATCCTGAAATAGAGTCAATCAAGGGTTAAGCCATTGGTTGACTCGGGGGCATGTGATGGATATACGCCCAATTTGAACCCGTTGACTTCCAAACCGTTGTATTTTTATCGTCCCATTAACGATTGTAAATCGAAACTTCAACCCGAACCCTTCGCGAAAACACCAACGGCTCGGACGAGGCCGAAGCGCTCGTCCGGCCGAGTCAGACTCGCCTAGGTGAGGTTGGGTGGCCACACCCGACCTCCCCTAGGGGAGATCGGGTCAGCCAACCCGATCTCCCCTAGGGGAGATCGGGTGGACCAACCCGATCTCTCCTAGGAGAGATCGGGTCAGCCAACCCGATCTCTCCTAGGAGAGATCGGGTCGGCCAACCCGATCTCCCCTAGGGGGGATGGGGTTGGCCAACCCCATCCTCCCTAGGAGGGGTTGGGTGCCCTCACCCAACCCCTACCCCTGGGGGTCAGATTTCTCCTCCCCCCAAGGGCCCCGGCACCATTTTCGGACTCCCACACTCGGTCCACTCCGCCTACCTTCTCCGAATCCTAAGGTCTTAATTATGTGCTTAAAGGTTAATTAATTGTGTTTAAAGGTTAACGATGTCATTAAGCCACCTTAATGACACCGTTGACTATAAATACCCCACCTCCACTATTCATTCGGACATCTTGGCAAGTTGCACAATTTTGCTCTGACATCTCTCTAGCTTTATCTCTCTAAAACCGTACTGACTTAGGCATCGGAGAGGGTTCATCAGGCACCACCCCCCCCTCTGTGCCTGGTATTGCCCCTCTTGCAGGGTGGCAAGGAGAGGAGAACCAAGGAAGCAGAAGAGCATAGAGCAGTAGGACAAGCCCCAGGGGTAAGAAGTACAAGCCTCAGGAGGTCAGAAGGAGAGAAGGAAAGGAGGTCAGAAGGAGAGAAGGAAAGGAGGTCAGAAGGAGAGAAGGAAAGGAGGTCAGAAGGAGAGAAGAGAAGGACACATATCAGAACGACTACCCCAAGAGAGTATAAGGGCAGGGATCAGAACGACTACCCCAAGGGAGTATAAGGGCACGGATCAGAACGACTAGTCCTAGGAGCACTGAACCCGATATTTCATTGGTGGGAGATAAATTCTAGATTGACGACCCGTTGACCTAGACTTTATAACCTAACACCAATATAGAACTATTCCTGAGTTAAGTTTCGAGTTCAAAACTAAATTCAATTGATTGTAGAACTGATATGAGCTAACATAATATATAATAACTATATATAAGTAACAAACCTGCTACGACCACCTATGTATCCAATACGAACCAAACCCAAATAGTGAAGGATCTACCCTATGGGTGTAAACGATTCAAGCTACTCGTGAACTTCTCGAGATCGGTTTGGTCGATATTCAAATTCGAATCGCTAAATTTCGAGTCGAGTTGAAGTTTTTTTGATACCGAGTCGAGTTCGAGTTCACTTGTACTCGAATCGAGAGGCTCGCGAGCCTAATCGAGCTTTTTTGTTTTGCATATTCGAGTCGAGTTCGAGTTTGAGTTTTTCGAGTTTTACGTAATAATATTATAGATGTATATATTGAGTCGAGGAAGAGTTCGACCTCGAGCTAAGATGCACCATTTATTATTTAATTAAATTTTTAACCTTATCGAGCCGAACTCGAACATGTCAAGTATGGCACCGAGTCGAGCTCGAGCTTGAAAAATTAAGGCTCGGTCGAGTTCGAGCTCGAGTAAACTGAGTCGAGTCGAGCTTGCCGGATACTCGGCTTGTTTATCCCTTTAATCTACCAAAAAAAAAAGATGCAATAGTGTGTTACTATTTAATAATTTAGGCTTTATGTAATAAAAGTGGTTCTAAAAAACTGGTTCAAAACCGGTTCGGAACCTGTTTTGAACCAGTTGAAAACCGCTCCATATATTCCTTATCAAAACCGAACCATTTAAGAACCGGTTCAGTCAGAACCGGTTTGTATTGGTTCGGTTCCGGTTTGGTTCCGGTTCGGTTCGCCCGAACCGGTTTTTATGCCCAGCCCTAGTTTCTAGAAGTGATTCCATCCTCTGTCGAGTTCCCTGAAATTCTTTCAACGAAACCCCTCGTATAGATGAGTTCTCGCCTCGATTTCTTGACAACCTTTGCGGACGATGGTGATTCATCCGGGCTTGCTCTGCTCCTACATGGATAGTCGCCCGTTGAATCAATTGTTCCAAACTTCCCACTGGTTCAGTGTATTGAGTGATAGCTAAGGATCGGGACTGGGGTCCCAAACCTCCAAAGAATATTTGGATGGCCTCTCTTTCTGAGAGTTCACCTCCGGTATATCCTTCTTGAATCGCCTGAACTAATTCTCCAAGGGTTCATTCGACCCCTGGAATATACTCTCAGCTCTACGCGTTTGGTTCTGCCACGCTCGACTCCTTGGTGGTGCAATGACTTTTAGATCCTGTTCCCATAGACGGCGCCAAATGTTGGGATCAAAATGACGTGGCCTGGAACTTTGAGTAGTGGACTTCTAGATCTCGCCGGGAGCTATCTCACTCATGTATCTTTCTTGGTCGCGTGGACACTTAGTTTCCTTTGGTGGCTATGTGTTAGGCGAGGACCTGAAGAGAGGTGGGGATGGCCCCTGATTCCACTCCGAAGCTTAAGTCAGTAATGGATATAGAGAGAATAATATAGAGTAATTGATAGATCTTCTAGCTTAAATAATGAAACTGAGTTCCTATTTATAGGGAGATCTTTACCGCTTTTTCAAGCAGGCGACTACTATGCCTTGATTGGTTGTTTAATGGCGGTGGCTGCCTTTACTTGATTGGTTGAGAAAGACGGTGCGAAAATCAGTAGGTGACCAGCAGGTCGCCAGCTGGTGCCACTTTCTTCAGAGGAAGGTTTTCGTGGTATAGAGGGCGGCGAGCAGGTTGCAAGCTGGTGCCACTTTCTTCAGATGAAGGTTTTCGTGGTATAGAGGGCGGTGAGTAGGTCGCCATCTGGTGCCCCTTCCTTCGGAATGAAGCCTTCTCAGAGGCGGCGAGCAGGTCTCCACCTGTACTTTTTTAAGAGGGAAGGTTTCCTCCAAGTATCCGATGGTCGACTCGACTCAACTCATACTTTATTAAGGAAGCTTTAATCCTCGACTTAACTTATACTTCAACAAATGGGAGCCTTGAATGAGTTTCTCGCCTTGTCCTTAGTCGTCTGGTGGGTTGACTTCTGTTTGTAGTGTAGTCGTCCATTCATCTTTGTCTCCTTATTCTGGATTTGAATGGTCGATCATACGTTCTTTTGAGAACTCGACCTTTACTCTGTCGACTCGTACTAAGCTGCCTCGAATCATATCCAACAGATATCACCAAAGGTTTTCCAGTACGGTCCGATGTAGAGATCTTCCTTTACCACTCGCCACTAGAGGCATCAACAAAGGTTCTCCGGTACTGTCTGACGTAGAGGTCTTCCTCCACCAGAGATATCACAAGAGGTTTTCCGGTACGGTCTGACGTAGAGGTCTTCCGTTACCACTCACCACTAGAGGCATCACCAAAGGTTCTCTGGTACGGTCTGACGTAGAGGTCTTCTGCCACTAGAGATATCACCAGAGGTTTTTCGGTACGTCTGACGTAGAGGTCTTCCATTACCATCCGCCACCAGAGGCATCACCAGAGGTTTTGTGGGTAATGTCTAACGTATAGGTTTTCCATTACCACTCATCACCAAAGGTTTTTTGTTTCTGCACAGCCACTAGAGGCTCCACTTTTCCGCACCAGAATAAGCATATGAGCCACCTTAAAAACTTCAAAACAGAAGAAGTCAAAATTAGTGTTTTCTTGCATTTGGACAAGCCCCCTCGAACAAGTTCTATGGTGGCATGTCCAAAGAGGGGCGAATTGTAAACACTCGATTTTGACCCGGACGTAACGACGTTAGACATAATACGTCAATTTCGGACGCGTCAATCCACGAAGTCTCCAAGAAATGCTTGCGTGTATATTAGGAGATTATTATAAATATATTTCAAAATATTTTGAATATATTTAATATTTTCGGAATATTTAAAAATATATATAATATAATTAGTTTTTTTAATCTTTAGACAACTATATTTAATGTAATAATCTACATATATTATCTTTATTTAAATGTAATTATCTGTTAAGATATATATCCTAGGAATTATCTGTAAGTTAATTATCTTTTAGCATTTTTTATTTAAATTTTTTCTGTAATCTAGGCTAGGTTTCTGCTATAAATAGGAGTCCAGTTTACATGTAAACACATAGAAATACAAATCAAAACAAGCTCATATTTGAGAAGAATTGCAAACGTTGTTTGAATTTATTATTATTATTATTATTATTATGGCTACGTCTTCTTCATAAAGCAGTAAGCATCTTCAACTTTGGATTTCCGCCATCTGCTTACATCGCTCGTCGACAGACCTCCACCACCGCCACCGGAGGAGTCCTGTCCCCCGACCAGCTACGCTTCCGACCTCCATGGAAACCCTGCTTCCGACCTTTTCATCAACAACGGCCACGAGTCAACGTCCGCGTTCATCGTCGCCTAACAGGAAACCTGCAATCGCTTCAGTCCCGGCCACGATCGTGCGCCACTCGATTTTCCTCACCGTCGTCCGGTCCACCCAACCACGGTCTGCCCCGACCGTTCCCCATCCATCCCTCACTAATCTGCTACCTCCACGGCAAGCTTCGATCTAACCAAGCCAGCGACCTCCATCAATTCGCCATCCAATAGCAGTGCCAGAACTCCAGAAATCTGACATCGAAGTCAACTTCGTCCCAATTCCGACCCAGCCTTCCCCGGAACCTGCGGTTCCATCACCTCCGAGTATCTCCGCCCCGTAGGACACTGATTCGCCCGTTCGGCCTGGCCATCCTCTGATGATCACCCACTCAGTTTCCGACTACACCTACATCGCTGCCGGACCGGCTGCCATGCTATTCATTCACTCTCTGTTAAGAACATATAAACACCACTCGTCCGTCCTCTGCCATCTAGCTTCCAGTCTGATGACTGTATGTAAGGTCGTAACCCCGATTTGCTGCGAACCTTTTCCATTTCAATTATAGAGATAAGTCTATTTGTCTTTGTTTTTAGGGATAAGGGTTTCTTTGGTACCACTTCTTTGGGCAGAATCCACTTTTGGTACCACTTCTTTTTTTTTTGTACACTTTTGGTACCAACGTTTTCCATTTTGTACCCTTTTGGTACCTCCGTTAGAATTCCGTCCAAAATGGCCGTTAAACCCTCATGTGAGCAGCATGTGACCAAAATATAAATTTGGCTGGACGGATTTCCCCTTAGGGATAAATCTTCATTTGGTACCACTTCTTTGGGCAAAATCCACTTTTGGTACCACTTTTTTTTTTTTTTTTTGTATATATACTTTGTTTTGCAGTCGGTGAACCTTATATTAATTACAGAACTTCCATTATCATCATACAGCTCTTCCTTAGACTCTTCTTTTGTGTACTTTTTGTCTGACACATTCGAAGAAATTTATATGTCGTTGTAAAAACCAATATTGTAATGTATGTATGTATGTTTCATGTATCAGTTGATATATGATAATAATGCGGTGCATAGTATGATAGATATGTTTGTAAGTATTGGAATTTCGTGCAATATATAAGAAAATTATTTGTTCGTGGCGTTGAAATTAACTTTTTGTATTGTGAAAAGTATCACTATGAATTTAATAACGTTTTCTATAAACACAAATAGATACGTCATTCCTTACCACTCTTGAATAAACATTTCGACGCTCTGCAACAATAGTATAAAGTTTTAAAGATGCGACGTTTCCTTTTGTTAGATCGAAAATATAAGTTGCAACATTACTAAGTAGGCTCTGAACAAAGTTGGAAATGTATATATGGGACAATTCTATATCGAATCCATATAAACCGACAGCAAAACAAAGCAAATATACAAAAAAAAAAAAAAAAAAAAAAAAGTGGTACCAAAACTGGATTTTGCCCAAAGAAGTGGTACCAAATGAACCTTTATCCCTAAGGGTAAATCCGTCCAGCCAAATTTATTTTTTGGTCACGTGCAGCTCACATGGGGGTTTAACGGCCATTTTGGACGGAATTCTAACGGAGGTACCTAAAGGGTACAAAATGGAAAACGTTGGTACCAAAAGTGTACAAAAAAAAAAAGAAGTGGTACCAAAAGTGGATTCTGCCCAAAGAAGTGGTACCAAAGGAACCCTTATCCCTAGTTTTTATTATTATTATATAGCTAATGTTAATCAGATCCCCTAGATTACGGTGAATTAGGCTTAGGTAGTGGAATGTTTACATAAAAAAAGGTTATAGTGTTTCCTCATTAGTTTGTCTAAGTCGTACATATTTAGTAATCTAATATTTAACAGAGTTAAGATTAATTCATAATAATTATTACTTAAAATTTAAAAATTAAGTAAATTGAGTACCGAAATGGCATAATTAAAAATTATATTTTTAATTCGTAATAGAACCCCTAAATCCGAGTTTCTAATCGTAGAACGGTTAATATACTTAGGTATTTAATTTATTATTCCCTAAGTAATTTAGATTTCTAGTTAGCCTTAATTAACTAGTGGCAACTCTATTCAAAATCCACGATTTCAAAACGTTTAATTGCCCTCGGTTAGATTTTACGTCTGACAACAGGCATTGGAAAGACCTCAAATGGAGAAATGGAGGAAAATAATAAAAGAGAGAGATCGCCTTAAATGAAAGCCATTATCTTCTATAATAGATTTACCTGCTAACCACATGGGCAAAAGGATAAGGTGAGCCCTGAAAGAAGGCTCACCGTTGATGGAAAAAGTCGGATAAACCGACTTATTGCGAAAGGACTTACCCAATTTCACGGAGTGGACTTTGACAAGACAAACTCACTGACTATGTGTAAAACCACGGTTAGGGCCATATATGGTCCTTGTCGCAAGTCTCGATCGCGAGCTGCACCAAATGAATGTTAAGACCACATTCCTCCACGGAAACCTAGAGGAAGAGATCTACATGGAGCAGCCGGAGGGTTTCATTACTCCTGGAAACGAACGTAAAGTTTGTAAACTCCAAAGGTCCATCTACGGTCTTAAACAGTCGTCACGGCAATGGTACCGCAGATTCCACGAGGAAATCGTAGGAAACGGATTCGTGAATCTTCACGAGGATCCGTGCGTGTATTATAAGACCTATGGGTCTAAGTATGTCATCTTAACATTATACGTGGACGACATACTCATTGCTGCAAACGACGTGAGTTTCATGAAAAATTCAAAATCCTAGTTAGCATCTATATTTGAGATGAAACACATGGGAGAGGCCAGGTATATATTAGGCATTAAGATTGCTAGAGATCGGGCTACCCGGAAATTGTGTCTGTCTCAAGAAGCCTATATTAACAAGCTGTTGAAAAGGTTCAAATTACAGGATGCCAAACCCGTGGATACGCCGGTGGTGTTTAGGTGTGCACTGTCAAAACGTGACGGCCCCAAAAACCGGACAGAGCGTGAATAGATGAAGGTTGTAGAGTATTTAAGCATGGTTGGTAGATTGATGTACGTCGTGCAATGCACCCGTCAGGATATCTGTTACGCCGTGGGCGTAGTAGCATGTTTCCAATTAGATCCTGGCTATCAACATTTAAAGGCTATAAAACGAATAATTCGTTATCTGAAAGGTACTGCCGACTATGCACTGTTCTATGAGGGAGGGAAGTTAGAATTGACCGGTTACAGTGACGTCGACCATTGTGGCGATCCGGATGATCGTAAGTCCACCACAGGAGGAGTGTTTCTCCTTGTTAATGCCGTCATTTCATGGACGAGCAAGAAGAAAACCTGTGTCGTGCTGTCAACGATGGAATCAGAATTCGTAGCTCTCTCTAAGAACGCACAGAAAGCGGTCTGGCTGAAAAGGCTTCTTACTGCGCTACTAGATGGTGACGTCGGGAGTGTTGGATCACGGTGGAACTCCGGTACGGACTTTGACGGCAATCCTAGCTCCTTTGCTCCACGCAATCCTGCAAGAGGGGATAGACCGGGCGGTGACCCAGAATCCCTCTCCGATGCTTAAATGAGTATCTCGTATGACTGGCAAGCAGTAATCTCAAAATGTATTGAATTCAACGTAAGTGTTTTGAGGTGACCTCCTGCCCTTTTATAGGCAAAGAGATGCCTCAGGTACCTGGTGAACCGTTAGGGGTGGTTAGCCCGTATCCCGCGTATCTCGGGTGTGATCTTGCGTATCTCGGCCATGCCCCGCGTATCTCGGCCAAGCTCCGTGTATCTTAACCACGTCCCGCGTATCTCGGCCACGCCCCGCATATCTTGGCCTTATCCTCTGGTAACGAGTCCCGACTCCCGTCGGGGACTCCAGAGTTATCTCGTTATGTCACCGCTCGGGGCCCCTCGTCATCGTGACAGGGCCAATCATTCTCAGGGATTCATCATCGGGGCCTACTTAAAGGCTTCTCATCGGGAGCTTCCAGCTCATCTGTCGGGACCGACTCTGTCGGGACCTTTCATCATCGGGACTCCCTTTGTCGGGACCCTCCTCCTAGGTCATATTGACCTTCATTTTGGGCCTGGTGGGCCTGTTTGCAGTTTCCTCCCCGTTAAAGGGCCTGACGGGTGTAATCGAACCCATCATTTGCCCCCAAGACATGAGGGACTTTTAGTTCGTCGTGTCTTCCAACTCCCGATCTTTCGATACTGGAATCGGGGATCTTTCCCTTGGTTCAGTTACTCCATTATTAGTCTTCTCCTTCACGTTTCCTCAGTGTTTTGTAGATGACTGTTAAGTCCTAAGGGTCTCCTCGGTTCCCCAGTGCATTAAATGCAGTAGATAATGGAGTGACGTTTTCGGCCCACGTGCCTGATTTTTCGCGCCTGTCATTTTCTGAAAAGTGCTTTTTAGGCCGTTTCATCATCACG
Source organism: Clarkia xantiana subsp. parviflora (assembly GCA_036873135.1). Taxonomy (NCBI): domain Eukaryota; kingdom Viridiplantae; phylum Streptophyta; class Magnoliopsida; order Myrtales; family Onagraceae; genus Clarkia; species Clarkia xantiana. Next base: position 8,924,561 of record JAPTYO010000013.1, on the reverse strand, counting down.
TCTGTTGTCCTTCTGCACGTTTCATCTCAACGGTCCAGATTAAGACTCTTCGACTTCGACGACTCGGATCAAAGTGTCCTTTCAACCGTCTTCTTCGACTATAAAACCCTAGCCATGGTCATAATTTAACTTTTAACGTCTTCGAATTCTCAAGAGCTCTCTGCGATTTCTCTGCGACTCCTCTGCGATTCCAAGCTCTGTGACTTCAAAGGTCTTTGGAGTTTCTCCAATCATCTTTCCGGCAACGTTTCGCTCATCTCCTTCAACCTTTACCTCATCATGTCTGGTAAGGGATTCCCCTTTGTTGCTTGTTCGTCTTTTCCTTTTTTATAGCTTTCCAAGAGTCCCACTGTATTTTTCTTGCCATGGTTGCTTTTCAGACAGCGGTTCCAGCTCTGAGGGGAGAAAACCCTTTAATTTTGATTATGCTCCAAATGAGATCTCCAATACTGCTTATGATGCAGCCCTCCGAGAGGGTTGTATCACCATCACCTGGGAACCTCGTTTCCCGTATCCTTGGCCTCGCCCCTCGAGTAACCCTGAGGTTACTCGTCCCCAGAAAGGGGAGGTATTTGTCTCTACGGGACAAGTATCAGCGGGGATCAGATTCCCCTTTTGCGGTAATCTGGTCGAGATGTGCCAGCATTACAAGACACATCCCACCACCTTTTCTCCCCATGCCATCCGTCTCTGGAACGCCTTTCAAGTCCTCTGCTTCCGACAGAAGTGGGTCTACAGCCTCCAGCTCTTCAGAACCTTTTATGGGATGAAGTGCAATGAGGCGGGGGTTTGCGCCTTCTACCCTCGGATGCCTAAGTGGAGTAAGCAGCAGCTTGCCCGATGTGGTTGGACCAATGACACCTGGAAGGTGGTCAAGGGTCGGGGACTCTTGGTTGATACAGGGTCTGACAATAGTAGCTGGAAGAAGAGCTACTTCTTTATCCGACACTCTTCGATTCCCTGGCCTCGGTGGGAGGTGGCGGCGGACCCTCCGCCTGCTTTCCATACTTACGCCGACGAGGATTTTGAAACTCTCCAACTTATCCAGCTTTATCGGTGGGGGGATTCTTACACTCCCCTCAACGCCAACTCTCTTGTGGAGCGGGACCTGGTGCACGACGGGATCCGACTCCTTGATATTGTCTCTGGGGGGCAGCTCTTCGACGGCCCTTCTAATATGGTCCCCTGGGTAAACTTCTAACTCTTCTTTGTTTACTATTTGCAGCCAAGAAGGTATCTGTGCTGACCGATCTATTCCTTAAGCAGGGGGAGACTGATGCTGTCCGCCCCTCGCGGAAGAGGAAGTCCGCCAAGAAGGCTGCTGCTCGGTCGGGGTCTCCTTCAGCGGAGCAACCTAAGCGGAAACGGTTGGATCTGGACCAGCTTTTTGATGCCCAGAGTGCTGAAGAAGGTAAAAAGCTCCGACTTGCTATAAAATCATACAGGAGGATGGTCCCGAAGGATTTGATACCTTCAACCAAAGAGGCCTGTATCGCTGACGTCAAACGAATCCTTCGAGGTGAAACTCCTCGTGTCTTGAAGGCGGGCTATTATCATTTTCGCGGGAAGGATCAATACGTCTCCCGACGTATCATTTGGTGTAAGAATCCCGATGAACTTCCTGACTACATTTCTGAAGCTTCTCATCCTCCAGGTGCAGGTCGCTTAGGAGCTCCATCAGGTGCCGCAGCTTCTGCGGACGCACCGTCTTCAGCGGGGGTGCCTTCCTCAGCTGGAGAGAAGGCACCGACTGGCGAACAATTTCTTCAGGTGGAAACCTTGGACTCCTCCGAGGAGACTGACGAGGGTGGCTCCCTTCGTCAGCATCGGAAGACGGGGCAATCCCCCTTGAAGCCAACCCCTCAGGGGCCGCCTCCTTCATCTTCTCCGCAGCAGCGGCAGCTCTCGCCCATCCATGACTTCACTCCTTCCCCTGTTCGGGCCGAGACGGAGGCATGCCCTTCCACTCATCGTCCTCTTTCTCCTCTTGCTCTTGATGGGAACTTCTACAGGCCCTTTGATTCTTCACAAGAGAATGCCCCCTGGACTCCTATCCAGACGCTTCAAGGAGTCCCGCTCACACAAGGGGAGCAGGATCGGGAGCTGGCCCTGCATCTGCTGGCAGGCTCGATCCTGCCTACTATGCGGCATCCGATTTGCCTCAATCGGACGCACATGCAGCAGGATGTCAGGGATATGGCCGTGCGCCGTATAGAGGTAAGACTTCGCTTCTTTCTTTTTGATGATCAATCAGGTTGTTTGTCCATTAACACTTTTCCTTCTTATTGCAGGAGCTCGGGGACTACAACCGCCTCATCGGGTATGTCATTGCCTACGATGAGTCCCGGGAGCGGGACCGAGGGATCCGTGAGCAGCTTCAGGAGGATCTCAAGGCCTCCCAGTCTTCGCGGGGAAAGCTTGTCAAGGAACAGGCTGTCCTCAATCAGAAGGTTCGGGACCTCCAGCAGCAGATCGGGGACTTCGAGGGGCTCTTGAGGTAAGAACGGCAGGAGCGGGAGGCAGCTGTGGACAGGCTGACCCAGGAGAAGAAGGCTGCCGAGGACATACTGGTCCTCGAGAAGAAGGCTCTGGAGGAGCAAATCGCGGGATTTCCTGCGCGGCTGGCTGAGGCGGAGGTGAAGGGTCGGGAGGACTATCGGAGTTCCGAGGACTTTCAAGCCGATGCCATGAAGTTCTTTGGCACGGAGGTGGAGAACACTCTCTTCAACGCGGTTGAGGAGCTCCACCTGGAGTACGGGGACGCCATCAATTTCGACAAGTCTCCTTCCCTCGCTCCCTTTGCGAAGAAGTATTTTGCTCTTTCCGAGGAGAGTGATGGGGGGAGTACCCCCGTAATTGTCGAAGACGCTTCTTAACTTCCAAGTGTGGACGCCCCGATAGCCAATCCTCCCGAAGCCAACCATGTGGATCCTTCTGTTACCGACTCCGCGGACCCAGCTGCTGCCAACGCTGCCGACAAGGACCAAGCTTGAATGTTTACTTTTAGAGTCCTTGTATCTTCTTCTCTTTTTTCGTCGTCGGGCCCTTGAGCCCTTATCAATACCACACTTCTTTAGTTCCGATTCTTTCGTTGCACTTCTCCGAGTGACTTTACTATACGTGCCTAGGTCGAAACTTCGACACTTAAGACATTCTCGCACGTCCTTCTCGACGATTTAATAACTTGTCCCACTTAAGGCGACTTAGTTCCGTGCATCACTTAAGACGACTTAATTATTACTTAGGATAAACCTAAAGATCGTGCACCCCTCAAGGCGACTTAGTATCGTGCACCATTCAAGGCGTCTTTTTGATACTTAGGATAAACCTAAAGATCGTGCACCACTCAAGGCGACTTAGTATCGTGCACCACTCAAGGCGACTTTTTGATACTTAGAATAAATCTAAGCATTGTGCACCCCTCAAGGCGACTTAGTCCCGTGCATCACTTAAGACGACTTTTAGATACTTAGAATAAATCTAAGCGTTGTGCACCACTCAAGGCGACTTTTCTCTTGCACAACTTAAGGCGTCTTTTTGATACTTAGGATAAACCTAAAGATCGTGCACCACTCAAGGCGACTTAGTCGTGCACCACTCAAGGCGACTTAGTATCGTGCACCACTCAAGGCGACTTTTTGATACTTAGAATAAATCTAAAGATCGTGCACCACTCAAGGCGACTTAGTATCGTGCACCACTCAAGGCGACTTTTTGATACTTAGAATAAATCTAAAGATCGTGCACCACTCAAGGCGACTTTTTGATACTTAGAATAAATCTAAGCATTGTGCACCACTTAAGGCGACTTTTCTCGTGCACCACTTAAGGCGACTTTTCTCGTGCACCACTTAAGGAGACTTCTCTCGTGCACCACTCAAGGCGACTTTGACACTTAGCATAAATCTAGGACAACTCTTATTGGAAGCAACCTCTTTATTGATGGCATAAAATTGGCTTACATCGAATTAAACGATAAACAGCATACACCACTTAAGGCGATTTTACATCGGGCACCACTTAAGGCGACTTTATCGGGCACCACTTAAGGCGACTTTATCGGGCACCACTTAAGGCGACTTTCTTCAAGCATGGTGTTTCTTCAAGTGTTCGCCACTAAAAGAATGCTTCAAAGTTCTGCCATCAAGGTCTTCCAACTTGTACGCATTTGGAGCTGGCATCCCCACGACCTTGTAAGGTCCTTCCCATTTTGGTGACATCTTGTTGATTCGATCCAAAAGGGTGAACTCGTTGCGACGCCAAACCAGCTCCCCGATAAAGAACTGTCGGGACTTCACTCGCCGATTGTAGTACCTGGCCATCGCCAAACGCATTCGAGCTTGGACTTCATCGGCTTCCCGCCTCTTCTCTTCGAGTAAGTCCAAGTCCAGACGTCTCACTTCATCGTTCGTCAGGGGCTCATAATATCTCATCTGATGGGACGCCACAGCTACCTCTACGGGGGCGACAGCTTCCGTGCCATAAACGAGGCCAAACGGAGTCTCCCCTGTTGATCGTTTGGGTGTCGTTCTAACAGCCCAAAGCACGTTTTCCAGTTCATTCAGCCACTTGCCCTTCAAGGCATAGACCCTGTTCTTCAGGCCATCCATCACGATTTTGTTGGCCGATTCCACCCGGCCATTAGTCTGAGCATGGCGTACGGACGCGGTCCGATGCTCGATGTTCAACTCCTCCAGATACTCCCTCACCTGAGAGCCGTTAAACGGTGGACCATTGTCGCTGATCACCACCTTAGGAATCCCATATCTGGACACAATATGGGTCTTGAGAAACTTGACGATCTGGTTCCCTGTTGTTCTGGCCAACGCCTTTGCCTCTATCCATTTCGAAAAATAATCAATAGCTACAAGTAAATACTTACATTGTCCTTGTGCTTGTGGAAGGGGTCCCACCAAGTCGATGCCCCACTGCGCGAAGGGCCACGCGCTCTTGATGGATGTCAGATTAGCGGCCGGAGCCGCGATACTCGGGGCGTACCTCTGGCACGCGTCGCAGGATCGGACCAACGTCGTTGCTTCTTTGTTCATCGTGGGCCAATAGTAACCTAAGTTCAACACCTTCCTCATAATGGATCGGGCCCCTTCGTGACAAGCCGCGACCCCTTCATGCATTTCCTTCAGGATTCGACTGGTGTCGGGTTCTGCTACACATTTCAAGTACGGAGTCGAGAACCAGCCCTTCTTGTATAGCTGATTGTCCAGCATCACATAATTGGCCGCGATCCGACGTATCCTGTCCGCTGCCACTTAATCATCGGGGACTGCCCCCGTAGTCAGGTACGCGACTATCGGGGTCATCCAGGTTGGCTCCTCCTCCGATCTTGCTTCAATGGCGCACACCTGTGTTGGGTCGATGTTTGATAAGATCACCTTCTCCAAGAAGTGCACCTTCCGATTTTCTTCCAAGGGTGCCCCCAAGGCAAATTTGCTCAAGGCATCTGCCTCTACATTTTCCTCCCTTGGAATAGCCTCGATATCGAAGCTTTTGAAGCTCTCTTTTAGGGCTTGTACCTCTCGCAGATACTTTTTCATTATCGGACTCCTTGCTTCGTATCGCCGTTGAACCTGGTTCACGATTAACGCTGCGTCGCACTTCACTCTCAAGTGATCGATTCCAGTGCCTTTAGCAATTTTTAGGCCCGTGATAAGAGCTTCATACTCCGCTTCGTTGTTTGTGGCCTTGAATGTTAAAGCCAAGGCGTATCGGAGCGGTTCACCATCACCCGGTGGTATCAACAAAAAGCCCGCTCCTGATCCGTCCGAACTCGCGGAGCCATCCGTGTACATCTCCCAGGTATTTTCCTTGTTTGGCTGTTCTGATTGCTCTGCCCTCTCTGGTTGTTCTTCTGTCGGGACCTCCATGGTTGCCCCCTCTACAGGGCCCGCTTCTTCTAGATCGGGGGCTGTAGATTCTGCTATAAAATCCGCCAATGCCTGGCCCTTGATGGCCGTTCTTGGAGCAAAGTGTATTCAAAACTCACCAAGCTCTACTGCCCATTTCACTAATCTTCCCGACGCATCCGGTCGGTTCAAAAAATGCTTCAAAGGCTGGTTCATCAGCACAGTAATCTCGTGTGCGTGGAAATAAGGCCTTAGCTTCCGAGCAGTAATAATCAACGCAAAGAGGTACTTCTCAACGGCGGGATAGTTTAATTCAGACTTGGCAAACGCCTTGCTTACATAATAGACGGGGACTTGATTACCCTCGACAATCTTTACTAACACAGAGCTAATGGCAAATTCAGAAACAGCCAAATAAAGGTAGAGCGGCTCGCCTGGAACCGGTTTTGCCAACGGCGGGAGGGTGCGAAGGTGTTGCTTGAGTGCTTGGAACGCCTCTTCACATTTGGCGGTCCACTCGAATTTTTTGTTGGCCCTCAAGACTTCAAAAAACGGCATTGATCGGTCGCTGGCTTTGGACAAGAAGCGATTCATTGCAGCTAGTCGGCCATTCAGCACTTGCACCTCCTGATGGTTTATCGGAGACTGCATCTCCTCGATTTCCCTCAGCTTCTCAGGATTCACTTCAATTCCTCTTTGGCTCACCATGAAGCCCAAAAACTTCCCTGAGTGGACTCCGAAGGCGCATTTCGTCGGGTTCAAGCGAACTTGATGGAGCCTCATCCGCTCAAATGCCATGGTTAGGTTGTGCACATGATCCTCGGCTTGTCGGGACTTCACCAGCATATCATCTACGTAAGCTTCCATGGTTTCTCCCAGCATATCTCCAAATAGTTTGTTCACCATCCGTTGGTAGGTTGCCCCCGCATTGATTAACCCAAAAGGCATGACATCGTAGTGATAGATGTCACTGTCCGCATAGAATGCTGTATGGGGAGCGTCTTCCTTGGCCATCTTGATTTGGTTGTAGCCTGAATACGCATCCATGAAACTCAACAGTTCATGTCCCGATGTAGCATCCACCAACTGGTCGATTCTCGGGAGTGGATAGCAGTCCTTTGGGCAAGCTTTGTTCAAGTCGCGGAAGTCCACACACATTCGCCATTTCCCGTTAGTCTTCTTCACCAGCACTGGGTTGGCAACCCAAGTCTGGAATCGGAGCTCCTTAATGAACCCAGCATCGAGCAACCTGCCCACCTCCTGCTGGATCGCAATCTTCATGTCCGTGCCCATCGGACGCCTTTTCTGTGTGATAGGCTTGATCGCGGGGTCTATCTTCAGCTCGCGTACGATCACGTCGGGGCTGATTCCTGGCATATCGCTCGGGGACCAGGCAAACAGCTCCTTGAACTCCTTCAACAACTCCACCAATTTTTGGGCTGTCTCCTCAGTCAGAGCAGACCCGATTTTCAGCTTCCTCTGGGGTCCGTCGATCTCGACTTCTTTCAGATCTTCTACGGGGGCGGGACGCCCAAACTCTTCTCTGGGATCTGTGTCTGTCTGGAGGACAGTCATGGCCTCTCGCCTCCTCCTCCGGGTGGCATTAACATAGCATTTTCGGGAAGCCACCTGGTCGCCCTTGACCTCTCCGACTCCGTGGTCGGTCTGGAACTTCATCTTCTGGTGCACTTTCGAGGCGAGCGCCATCAGGGATTAATAGTGGTCCTCCCGATAATCGCGTTGTAGGTCCCCGCGGAATCAACCACAACAAACTCCACGTTCCTCCTTTCTGATTGCCACCCGCTACCAAACTCCACTGGTAAGGTGATTACTCCTATCGGATAGGAGGTTGAACCAGAGAACCCGACCATCGGGAAGTTCGCCTCCTTTAGATCTTTCTTCGTTTTTCCCATAGCCTCTAGCGCGTCCATGAATAGAATGTCAGAGGAGCTCTTCATTTCGAACCCGTCTACATTCAAGGTCCAGGATCGGGACCTCTTACCCAACACCACTGCTGTAGGGATTCTAGAGGCATAAACCTCTCGGGCGGATGAGGTATCACCTCCAGCAGCAAACCCTCCATGAATCACGTTGATAGTGCCCTGTCTCTCCTTGCGAGCACCGGATGACTCTGGATCGGTTCTCTTCTTTTTTGGGGACCGATCGCGGGATCGGGAACGGGACCGTGATCGGGACCGAGAGCGGGATCGACACCGCTTATCCCCGACGAATTCCTTGAGCTTCCCCTTCTGGATCAGCTTTTCAATCTCCTTCTTCAGTTCTCGACAGTGATTGGTGTCGTGACCATTTGCGCGGTGAAATCGGCAGTAGCGATCCGTGCGAGATCCCAAGAATTCTCCATCTTTCTTTGGGGGGTACCTGGAGATACCTTGTCGTTCCATGACTGTCAGCACCTCCGCCATGGAGCAGTTGAGAGGGATGTCGAGATCCTCCCGCTTATCTTTCCTTGAAGAACGCCTATCGTCCCTCCGATCCGGACGGCCTCGATTCTTGCTACTGTCGGGTTTACCCTTTGACTTACGATCGTCGAAAGGTTTAACCGACTGCTTCCCTTTGTTCGACTTTGGGGGCTCCAGTTCTCCCGCGGCTATCTTCGACTCCTGGACATCGATCTGCCGTTTCACCCTCTTCTGTAATGCCTCCATATTCCACACAGCTTTCTCAGCCACGCTGTGCATCAGGTCGGAGCCATAGGGGGCTGTCAGGTTCCGAATGAAGGTACGGATGGTTTCGCCCTCTGAGATTTCCTCGTCTATCTCTGCCACACTGGCCGTGTACCGCTGGTAATAGTGCGCCAGTGATTCGTCGGGCCTTTGCACCACCTGGGTCAGGGACCTCACGCTCTTCAATAAACGCCTCCGACCCTGGTACTGCTGAATGAATCGGTCGTGCATGTCTGCCCAGCAAGTGATGCAGCCTGGGGGCAGACTAAAGAACCAGGTCAGGGCTCTTTCTCCCAGTGTGTTCGGGAACAGCGTACACACTATGTCCTCGCTCGGGGCTCTTCCCAGACACGCTATGAGGTGCTTCTGGACATGGCGAACTGGATCTCCTTCGCCATCGTACTCCTTTATCGTGGGGATGCCTAGCCCGGGCGGGGCTAGGGTGTCAATGAGTTGGGGAACGAAGGGATGAGTGGATCGATCCCTTAGCTCCGACACCAGCGGCTTCTGTTCTCCCATGCAGATGTTCACGATCTTTACCACCTGGTCGGGAGTGATGGGACCATTCAAGGGAATGGTCCTGTGCTGTACTAGTCCTGGCCCATCAACCACGAACCTCTCCGGCTGACCGGTTGCCCTACCTCTGTCCTGGCCTCGGGGCGGGGCTTCCTGTGCGTTCCGACCCTCTGTTGGCGGGGCCACTTCCTCCAAAGGGGGCATCTCCTCCTGCCTCCTTGCAGCCTCTCTCCGATCCAAGAGAGCCTCTACGGCCGCCAGAAACATGGGCATGGCTTCCGCCACAGCCCTTGTCAAGTCTGTAGCTGGGGGAGCCTCCTGCCCCCTATTGCCCTGGTGCTGAGGAGCAATATCTTCGGGATCTCCGTTGTGCTCCCCTGTCTGGGAGAGCTCGGCCGGGGGATGGTTCTGGTTTTCCTCCTGTTCCGGTACTGAATCCAAATTTGTTGCAGCGGGGTGACGGGAACCACCGGATTGTCCCTGTCTTCTGTGCTTGCCAGCCGCCATTGATCGAGTAGAAGGCATATCAGCTTTTTGTTTGCTTCCCACAGACGGCGCCAATGTTGGATCACGGTGGAACTCCGGTACGGACTTTGACGGCAATCCTAGCTCCTTTGCTCCACGCAATCCTGCAAGAGGGGATAGACCGGGCGGTGACCTAGAATCCCTCTCCGATGCTTAAATGAGTATCTCGTATGACTGGCAAGCAGTAATCTCAAAATGTATTGAATTCAACGTAAGTGTTCTGATGTGACCTCCTGCCCTTTTATAGGCAAATAGATGCCTCAGGTACCTGGTGAACCGTTAGGGGTGGTTAGCCCGTATCCCGCGTATCTCGGGTGTGATCTTGCGTATCTCGGCCATGCCCCGCGTATCTCGGCCACGCTCCGTGTATCTTAACCACGTCCCGCGTATCTCGGCCACGCCCCGCATATCTTGGCCTTATCCTCTGGTAACGAGTCCCGACTCCCGTCGGGGACTCCAGAGTTATCTCGTTATGTCACCGCTCGGGGCCCCTCGTCATCGTGACAGGGCCAATCATTCTCAGGGATTCATCATCGGGGCCTACTTAAAGGCTTCTCATCGGGAGCTTCCAGCTCATCTGTCGGGACCGACTCTGTAGGGACCTTTCATCATCGGGACTCCCTTTGTCGGGACCCTCCTCCTAGGTCATCTTGACCTTCATTTTGGGCCTGGTGGGCCTGTTTGCCGTTTCATCCCCATTAAAGGTCCTGACGGGTGTAATCGAACCCATCAGGGAGTAAACCTGTGAAGGAGTTCTCTGACAGTCAAGCAGCCACTGCGGAAGTAATGAATCCGAAGTACCATAGTAGGACCAAACACATTGATGTGAAATACTTTTATGCTAAATCTATGGTAGAAGACAATATAATCACTATGGAATACTTGTCCACTGATAATATGATTGCGGACCCATTAACTAAACCACTACGCAGGGAGATATTCGAAAAGCATCTAAAACTGCTTGGATTGGGTAGGGTTTATATATGACATGTATCTGTGATAACATTTTGATAATTGGAAGTTACATTTTTTAAATGAAAGAATTGCAATTGATTTTATGATTTATCGACGTCATAATGTTTTAATTACATCAAATTTTCGGTCTATAAACTAAGGCGTAGGAGGACGCAATCCTCTGCCAAATATATGTCGAATGTGGGCCTTACCTCGTCACACAGGTGACGGGTTTCGATATAGCCGTTAGGCCCATTAACGACGAGTAAAACGGTGAAGTAGGCCCACTGGGCTCCAAAAGAGGCTTAGAGGACCAATACGAGGGGTCCCGACAAGGTCGGTCCCGACATATGAGCTGTACGCTCCCGATGATATGCCTTTAAGTAGGCCCCGATGATATGCCTTTAAGTAGGCCCCGATGATACGCCTTTGAGTAGGCCCCGATATTATGCCTTTGAGTAGGCTCCGATATTGAATCCCTGAGGATATGGGCCCTGTCCCGATGATGAGGGGCCCCGAGCGGTGACCAAAGGAGATAACTCTGGAGTCCCCGACCTCCGTCGGGACTTGCCACCGGAGGATGAGGCCGAGAAACACGCCCACTATCGGCGTAGTGGGAAAGTGGCCTGAAAAGACGGAACGTGGGCAAGTGGCCGAGATAAATGGAGCGTGGGTTAATTGCCCCTGGCAGTTATCTCAACAGGTAACTGGGGTAACTCCTCCCCTATATAAAGGAAGGAATTACCTCAGGATTCACACATTCACATATTCATACTTTCATACATACTTGCCTACGTCGAGATACTCATTTAAGCACCGGAGAGGGATTCTGGGTCACTGCCCGGTCTATCCCTTTTTGCAGGATTACTTGGAGCGAAGGAGTTCGGACATCCGTCAAGAACGTGCCGGAGTTCCAACCGTGATCCAACATTGGCGCCGTCCGTGGGAACGTAACAAAAAGCAAAGATAGCTTCTACCCAATCGATGGCTGGCAAGCAAATGAAGAAACAAGGGCAATCCGGCGGTTCCCGCCATCATGCTGGAACTCTGAATTCAGGGCTGCCGAAGCGCAGTGTTGATCGGAATGATCCTCCCCCTGCTGGTTCCCAAACAGGGGGGCATCATGAAGATCGCGAGGATTCCATTCGAAACTCGTTGGAGGACAGAGAAGAGATCTTGAGGAGGGACCAGGATGCTCCAACAAAGGTGGACTTGGCGAAGGCTGTGATGGATGCCATGCCGATATTCTTGGAGACCATGGAGGCTCTCCTGGACCGAAGGGAGGCTGCCAAGAAGAAGGAGGAAGAGTTACCTCCGCCTCCGCCGAGGGAGAATTGGGACGGGCAGGAGGCCCAACCCGAGCACCAGGGCAAGGGCAAGGAGCCCGCTCACTCGGAGCAGTTCGTGATTGATGGGCCTGGACCGGTGCAGCATAGGACCATTCCTCTTAATGGTCCTATCACCCCCGACCAGGTTGTGAAGATCGTGAACATCTGTATGGGGGTCCAGAAGAAGATGATGTCGGAGCTAAGGGATCGATCCACTCATCCCTTTGTCCCCGATTGGTGAACACCACTGCCCCGCCAGGACTTGGTATCCCGACAATCAAGGAGTATGATGGCGAGGGAGATCCAGTTCGCCATGTCTAGAAGCATGTTATGGCTTGTCTAGGCAGAGCCCCGGATGACGATATAGTGTGCGTTCTGTTCCCGGCCACACTTGGTGAGAGGGCCCTGACGTGGTTCTTCAGCCTTCCTCCAGGGTGCGTCTCTACCTGGACCCAGATGCATGATCGTTTCATCCAGCAGTACCAGGGCCGTCGGCGTCTCCTAAAAAGCGCAAGGTCCCTGGCTGTGGTGGTACAGAGGCTCGATGAGTTGCTGGCGCATTATTATCAGTGGTACACTGCCAGCGTGGCCGAGATTGATGAGGAGATGTCGGAGGGAGAGACCATCCGCACCTTCATTCGGAACCTGACAGCACCGTATGGTTCCGACCTGATGCACAGCGTGGCTGAGAAGGCTGTGTGGAACATGGAGGCACTGCAGAAGAGGGTGAAGCAACAAATCGACGTACAGGAGTCGAAGATAGCTGCCGGAGAGCTCGATCCTCCGAAATCGAACAAGGGGAAGCAGTCGTTCAAGCCCTCGGACGATCGCAGGAGGAAAGATAAACCCGAGAGCAGTCGAGGTCGAGGCCGTCCCGATCGGAGGGAAGACAAGCGTCCTTCGAAGTCGAACAAGTGGGAGGACCGTTACACTCCTCTCATTTGCTCCATGGGTGCTGTGTTGGCGGTGATGGATCGACAGGGTATCACCAGGTACCCCCCGAAGAAGGATGGAAAGTTCATGGGAGCCCGCACCGATCGTTATTGTCGTTTCCATCGCGCCAGCGGTCACGACACTAACCACTGTCGGGAGTTGAAGAAGAAGATTGAGAAGCTGATCCAGAAGCGGAAGCTCAAGGAATTTGTGGCTGGGCGACGGAGCCGATCCCGTTCCCGGTCCCGATGGCGGTCCCGTTCCCGATCCCGCGATCGGTCCCCGAAGAAGGAGAAACCCGAGTCTTCCAATACCCGCAAGGAGAAGCGGGGGACCATTAATGTGATCCATGGGGAATTTGCTGCAGGAGGTGATACCACGGCATCTCGAGAGGTCTATGCTTCTCGGATTCCTGTTGCTGTGGTGCTGGGCAAGAGGGCCCGAACTTGGACTCCGAAGGAAGAGATGGTGATTTCCTTCTCAGCGGAGGACCTGATAGGTGTGGAGACCCCGCACGATGATGCTTTGGTCGTGACCCTGAACGTGGATGGGTACGAAATGAAGTGGATCTTGATTGATGGAGGCAGCTCCACCGATATTTTGTTCATGGATGCGCTGGAGGCCATGGGAAAAACCAAGAAAGACCTGAAGCATGCAGACTTCCCGATGGTCGGATTTTCTGGCTCTACCTCTTACCCGGTGGGGATGATTACCTTACCGGTTGAGTTCGGTAGTGGTTGGAAGTCGGAGAAGTGGGACGTGGAGTTCGTGGTGGTCGAGTCTGCGGGGACTTACAATGCAATTATCGGGAGGACCACCATCAACCCGATGGGGGCAATTGCCTCAACTGTTCATCAGAAGATGAAGTTTCCGACCGACCACGGATTCGGGGAAGTCAGGGGCGATCAGGTGGCCTCCAGGAAGTGCTATGTCAATGCCACTCGAAGGAGGAATCGGGAGGCTATGACTATTTTCCAGACTGATGCTGATCCCCGAGAGGATTTGGGCGTCCCGCCCTGATGGAGGATTTGAAGGAGGTCGAGATTGATGGACCTCAGAGGAAGGTGAAGATCGGGTCCGCTCTGACTGAGGAGAAGGCCCAAGAACTGATTGATTTGTTGAAAGAGTTCAAGGAGCTGTTTGCCTGGTCCCCGAGTGACATGCCAGGAATCAGCCCCGATGTGATTACTCATGAGCTGAAGATTGACCCCGCGATCAAGCCGATTGCACAGAGAAGGCGCCCGATGGGTGCCGACAAGAAGATCGCGATCCAGCAAGAGGTGGGCAGGTTGCTCGATGCTGGATTTATTAAGGAGCTCCGATTCCAGACCTGGGTCGCCAACCCAGTCCTGGTGAAGAAGAGCAATGGCAAGTGGCGGATGTGTGTTGATTTTCGCGACCTGAACAAAGCATGCCTGAAGGATTGCTATCCGCCCGAGGATCGACCAACTGGTGGATGCCACATCGGGACATGAGTTGCTGAGCTTTATGGATGCCTACTCCGGCTACGATCAGATCAAGATGTCCAAGGAGGATGCCCCCCATACCGCCTTTTATGCTGATAGTGACATCTATCACTATGATGTCATGCCCTTTGGACTGATCAATGCAGGTGCAACTTATCAGAGGATGGTGAACAAGCTGTTCGGGGATATGCTGGGGAAAACGATGGAGGCCTATGTGGACGATATGCTGGTGAAGTCCCGACAGGCCGAGGATCATGTTCACAACTTGGCCACGGCGTTTGAGCCGATGAGGCTTCATCAAGTTCGCTTGAACCCGACCAAGTGTGCCTTCGGAGTGCACTCAGAGAAGTATCTGGGCTTCATGGTGAGCCAGAGGGGAATCGAGGTGAACCCTGAGAAGCTGAAGGCGATCGAGGAGATGAAGTCCCCGACGAACCATCGGGAGGTGCAAGTGCTGAATGGCCGATTGGCCGCGATGAATCGCTTCCTGTCCAAGGCAAGCGACCGATCCATGCCGTTCTTTGAAGTGCTGAGGGCCAACAAGGAGTTCGAGTGGACTGCCAAGTGCGAAGAGGCGTTCCAGGCACTCAAGCAGCACCTCCGCGCCCTCCCGCCGTTGGCGAAGCCCATCCCAGGCGAGCCACTCTATCTGTATTTGGTTGTTTCTGAATTTGCTGTTAGCTCTGTCTTAGTGAAAGTCGTAGAGGGTAACCAAGCCCCCGTATATTATGTAAGCAAGGCACTCGCCAAGTCTGAAATGAATTATCCCGCCGTTGAGAAGTATCTTTATGCGTTGATTGTTACTGCTCGGAAGATGAGACCTTACTTCCATGCGCATGAGATTACCGTTCTGACGAATCAGCCCTTGAAACATTTTTTGAACCGACCTGATGCGTCGGGGATATTGGTGAAATGGGCAGTCGAGCTTAGTGAGTTCCGCATTCACTTTGCCCCGAGAACGGGTATTAAGGGCCAGGCGTTGGCGGACTTCATAGCAGAATCTACAGCCCCCGATCTAGAAGAAGCGGGCCCTGTAGAGGGGGCAACCATGGAAGTCTTGATAGCAGAGCAGTCAGAACAGCCCGATGATGAAGACACTTGGGAGATGTATACCGATGGCTCCTCAAATTCAGAAGGATCGGGGGCAGGGTTCGTACTGATACCGCCAGGTGGAGGCGAGCCCCTTCGATATGCCGTGGCCTTGACGTTTAGGGCCACCAACAATGAAGCTGAATATGAGGCTCTCATCACCAGCCTCAAGATTGCCAATGGAACGGGAGTTGGTCACTTAAAGGTGAAGTGTGATGCTAGCCTGATTGTGAACCAAGTCCAGGGGCGATACGAAGAAAAGATCCCGATGATGAAAAAGTACCTTCGTGAGGTGCAAAACTTGAAGGAGAGTTTCCAGAGCTTCGATATTGAGGCGATCCCGAGGGAGGATAATGTGGAAGCAGATGCCTTGAGCAAGTTCGCCTTGGGGGCACCCCTCGATGAAAGTCGGAAGGTGCACTTCTTGGAGAAGGTGATCCTGTCAGCCACCGATCAATCGGAGGTATGTGCCATCGAGACCGGATCGGAGGAGCCCACTTGGATGACCCCGATAGCCGCGTACCTGACTACGGGGGTAGTCCCCGATGACGAAGTAGCAGCCGGCAAATTACGCTGAATCGCGGTCAATTATGTGATGATGGACAATCAGCTGTATAAAAAGGGGTACTTAACTCCTTACTTGAAATGTGTGGCTGAGCCCAACACAGACTGGATCCTTAGGGAGGTGCACGAAGGATACTTGGCTTGTCATGAAGGCGCCCGATCCATCGTGAGGAAAGTGCTGAACCTGAGCTATTACTGGCCCTCGATGAACAAGGAGGCAACGATGCTAGTCCGATCCTGTGATGCTTGCCAGAGGTACGCCCCGAATATCGTGGCTCCAGTTGCCGATCTGACGTCCATCAAGAGTGCTTGGCCCTTCGCGCAATGGGGAATCGATTTGGTGGGACCCCTTCCAGTTGCAAAAGGTCAGTGCCGATATTTGATTGTGGCTATTGATTATTTCTCGAAGTGGATAGAAGCTAAGGCATTGGCCAAGACAATGGGGATTCATATCCTCAAATTCCTCCAGACCCATATTATATCCAGATACGGGATCCCTAAGGTGGAAGGATCCAGATATCAGTGATAACGGCCCTCCGTTTAACGGGGTCCAGTGGAAGGAGTAACTGGAGGAACTGAAAATTGAGCATCGGACAGCCTCTGTGCACCATGCTCAAACCAATGGACAGGTGGAGTCAGCCAACAAGATCGTGATGGATGGCCTGAAGAAGAGGGTCCATACCTTGAAGGGCAAATGGCTGAACGAGCTGCAAAATGTGCTTTGGGCTGTCAGAACAACACTCAAACGATCGACTGGGGAGACTCCGTTTGACCTTGTTTATGGCATGGAAGCAGTCGCTCCCATTGAAATAGCTGTGGCATCCCATCGGACGAGGTATTATGAACCTCTGTCGAATGATGAAATGAGGCGTCTGGACTTAGACTTGGTCGAAGAGAAGAGGCGGAATGCCGAGGAGGCCCAGGCTCGGATACGCTTAGCAACGGCCCGATATTACAATCGACGAGTCAAGTCTCGACAGTTCTTTGTCGGGGAGCTGGTCTGGCGTCGGAACGAATTTACCCTTTTGGATCGGATAAACAAGATGTCACCAAAATGGGAAGGACCTTATAAGGTCGTGGGGATGCCAGCTCGAAATGTGTATAAGTTGGAAGACCTCGATGGCAATGTGTTGAAGCATTCTTTTAGTGGTGAACACTTGAAGAAATGTCATGCCTGATATTAGTCGCCTTTAGTGGTGCAAGTTGTTTATCGTTTTGATTTGATATAAACAGGTTTCGAGCCATCAATGAATAAAGAGGTTGCTTCCGATTAAATCGCCTTAAGTGGCGTGGATAAATCGCCTTAAGTGGCGTGGATAAATCGCCTTAAGTGGCGTGGATGAATCGCCTTAAGTGGCGTGGATGAATCGCCTTAAGTGGCGTGGATGAATCGCCTAAAGTGGTGTGGATAAATCGCCTTAAGTGGCGTGGATAAATCGCCTTAAGTGGTGTGGTTAAATCGCCTTAAGTGGTGTGGTTAAATCTCCTTAAGTGGTGTGGTTAAATCGCCTTAAGTGGTATGGTTAAATCGCCTTAAGTGGCATGGCTAAATCGCCTTAAGTGGTGTGGGTAAAATGTCTTAAGTGACGTATCGAATCACTCTAAGTGGTATGATCAAATCGCCTTAAGTGGCGTGGTTAATTCACGTTAAGTGGTGCAGCGATAATCGGAACCAAAATGGATTGATATTATCAAGGCCTGAAAGGTTCACGAAAAAAGAAGGAAATTACAAGGATTCGAAAATAAAGCGTTAAGCTTGGTCCTTGGCAGCATCGAGGGGAGCAGAGTCCACGAGGTCCGTGGCAGAAGGCTCCGCGATCGGAGGATCGGATCCTGGAAGATTTGCCGCGGGAGGATCGGACCCTTGGAGGTCAGCCAGTGAAGGGTCGATTGTCGGGGGATCAGTTTTCGGGAGGTCTGTACATAGAGGCTCCACCGTGCCTTCAGCACCCGCAGTCCCCTCGGGGGTGTTGGCCCCGTCGCTCTCCTCTGAAAGGCTGAAATACCTCTCCGCGAATGGGGCGAGAGTCTGAGACTTGGTGAAGTCAATGGCACTGCCATACTCCAGATAGAGCTCCTCGACAGCATTGAGCAAGGTGGTCTCCATCTCCGCGTTACAGAACCTCACCGCGTCCACTTTGAAATCCTCGGAGCCCCGATAATCTTCGCGACCCTTGGCCTCAGCCTCAGATAGCTTGATGGGGAACTCAGCGATCTCCCGCTCCATCTGTTGGGACCGATTGGTGAGAAGGACCTTCTCAGCCTCCAGTCCCGCCTTGACGTCCTCAAGGGCCTTCTTCTCGAGGACGAGCCAGTCTCGATCCTCCGCGCGCCCCTGCTGCTCTTCCTTGAGCTTTTGTCGCTCCTTCTTCAGCAACCGCTCGAAGTCGTGGACCTGCCTCAGGAGGTCCCGAGTCTTCTGGTTAAGGAGGGCCTGCTCCTTAACCAGCTTGCCCCTTGACGATTCGGAGGCAACCAAATCCTCCTCGAGCTTGGCCAAGACCTCGGGGGCTGCCTTGGCTCGCTCCTGCTCAAGGGCCTCCTCCAGGGCCAGGATATACCCGAAACAGCGGTGTTGGTCCGCCATTTCCTGTGAAGAAGAAAGGAAGAGGTTAGTACACGAGAATATTTTACCTTATATACTAAGTGTAAAAACAGGAAGCCTTACCTCCACGCGACGAACGGCCATTTCGCGAATGTCCGTTTGGATGTCTTCCCGGGCCAAGGAAAGCGGAAGCTTTAAAGATGGCGGAACTGAACCTGCCAGCAGGTGCAGACCCAGTTCCGGTGGTGCATCGCCCCGACGGAGCGGGATGCCTTGGAATGACTCGATCGGGGTCTAGGGAGCCGCCCCCTGGTCGGGGGTGTAAAGCTGATAGAAACTCCCGTCTAAGGGGAGAGGGGGAAGGACGACCTGAGTGTCGGAGGTGCGCGCCTCCGAGCCGCCGTGAGACCCAGTTGTCCCTTCAGGAGTCAGGCTCAAAATTGGCGAATACTGTTGTGCTGGGGAAGATGGAAGCAGCCCCTCGGGAGTCGGCTCCAACGGGGTCTGCCTCACCCCCCGACGACGAATCAGGGCTGGACCTTCGCTCACCTCCTCAGAAGAATGAGAAACGTCCAGGTCAACCACCCGACGAAACTGACCATCCGTCGGGACATCTTCAATCCCCGATCCTCTCGGGGCAGGAAGTGGAAGGAAGGGCTCTTCGACCCGGGCGTCGGAGGGTGGCACCCCCACTAAAGCTCCAGCTCTCGATTGACCTGCAGCTGGAGGACGAGAAGCTTCAGAAAGATAATCAGGGAGTTGATCGGGATCCTTACACCAAATGACGTGACGGGAGAGATACTGGTCTTTCCCGTAATAATTGTAATAACCCGCTTTGAGGATGCGGGGAGTCTCTCCGCGCAGGATGCGGTTGATCCCTTCGATTCTGGCTTTCTTATCGGAGGGGATTAACTCCTTGGGAATACGCTTTCTGTATAATTGGATGGCTAATCGGAGCTTCTTACCTTCTTCGGGAGTCTGGGTGTTGAAGATCCTCTCCATCTTGTCCACCCGGGCCCGCTTGACCTCCTCCGTAGATGGAGGTGTCGATGAGGATGCGGCCCTCTTCGAGGACTTCCTCTTCCGCGCGAGACGTTGGACGGCATCGGTCTCCGCCTGCTTAAGCATGATATTGGTCAACATTGATACCTTCTTAGCTGCAAAGACGAAAACAAAGGTGTAATTAGAATATTACCCAAGGAACGACATTGGAGGGGCCGTCGTAGAGTTGACCCCCGGAGGCAGCATCGAGGAGACGGATCCCGGCCAGAACCAGATCCCGCTACACGATGGAGTTGGCATCGAGGGGAGCGAAGGAATCCCCCCAACGATAGAGTTGGATGCACTGGAGAATTTGAAAATCCTCCTCAGAGTAAGTGTGATAAGCAGGAGGAGGGTCTGCTTCAACCTCCCATCGGGGCCATGGGATGGAGCTGTTCCGGATGAAGAAGTAATTCTTCTTCCAACCGCTGTTGTCAGGCCCCGAGTCAGTGATGAGCCCCCGACCTTTGGCGACCTTCCAGGTGTCACCATTCCAGCTATATCGGGAGAGTTGCGCCTTGCTCCATTTAGGCATCCACGGGTAGAAGGCACAAACCCCGACATCATTGCACTTCATTCCATAGAAGGTCCGGAAAAGTCGGAGGCTATAGGTCCACTGTTGACGGAGGCAAAGGACATGGAAGGCGTTCCACACACGGATGGCGTGGGGGGAAAAAGTAGTCGGATGTGTTTTGTAATACTCACACATCTCGACTAGATTCCCACAGAAAGGGAATCGGATCCCTCCTGATACTTGCCCGGTGGAGACAAATACCTCCCCTTCCCGAGGACGAGTGACCACAGGGTCGCCCGGGATGCGAGGGCGAGGATAGGGGTAGCGAGGCTCCCAGGTGGAAGTGATACATCCCTCCCGGAGAGCTTCGTCATAGGTGTTTTCCGAAATCTCATTACAACCATAATCAAACTTGAAGGGCTTTCTCCCTCCAGAACTGGATTCACCGTCTGGAAAATGATCATGGCAAGAAAAGGTTCAGTTGCTTTTTGGAAAAGTCCGAGTAAGACTGATTGAGATAAAGAAAAGCTATGGTAAACAGTTTTTTCGGAATCGGAGGAGGAATCTTACCAGACATGCTGAATTGGGGAGGAAAAGATGATCCTGATGGTCGGAGATCCTGGTTGCCGGAGCGCTGATCAGAAATCAGGAAGGAGAACTTGAGCTTTTGAAATTGCAGAGGATGAAACGATGAAGGAGAAATTAATAGTGCTAGGATTTGGAGGTTTTATAGGAGAGAAGATAGCCGAAGAGACGTTGCAATCCGGACCGTTGAAGATGAAACACTTCAACCTGAGTCGTTGAGGAGCTAGCGACAAAACGGCTAAAAAGTGCTTTTTCAGAAAAAGCAGGCACGGGTACCCAAGCCGTCGCTTCGTCACCCATTGCATTTAATAGTTGAGTAACCAAGAAATCTTTTCGGATTTGGTGGTTATCCTCGGAACATCGGGGAATCTTGGATGAGGAGATCCGCTTCAGAAGATTGTTTGTAAAGTTAAAAGCCTCTGATGCCAATATCGGGAGGTCCGGAGTTGGAAGACACGACGAACTGTAAGTCCCTCATGTCTTGGCGGCAAATGATGGGTTTCGATATAGCCTTTAGGCCCATTAACGACGAGTAAAACGGTGAAGTAGGCCCACTGGGCTCCAAAAGAGGCTTAGAGGACCAATACGAGGGGTCTCGACAAGGTCGGTCCCGACATATGAGCTGTACGCTCCCGATGATATGCCTTTAAGTAGGCCCCAATGATATGCCTTTATGTACGCCCCGATGATATGCCTTTGAGTAGGCCCCGATATTATGCCTTTGAGTAGGCTCCGATATTGAATCCCTGAGGATATTGGCCCGTATCCTAAGGTCTTAATTGTGTTTGAAGGTTAATTAATTGTGTTTAAAGGTTAACGACGTCATTAAGCCACCTTAATGACACCGTTGCCTATAAATACCCCACCTCCACTATTCATTTGATCATCTTGGCAAGTGGCATAATTTTGCTCTGACATCTCTCTAGCTTTATCTCTCTAAAACCGTACTGACTTAGGCATCGGAGATGGTTCATCAGGCACCACCACCCTCTGTGCCTGGTATTGCCCCTCTTGCAGGGTGGCAAGGAGAAGAGAGCCAAGGAAGCAGAAGAGCATAGAGCAGAAGGACAAGCCCCAGGGGGTAAGAAGTACAAGTACAAGCCTCAGGGGGTCAGAAGGAGAGAAGGAAAGGAGGTCAGAAGGAGAGAAGAGAAGGACATATATCAGAACGACTACCCCAAGGGAGCAGAAGGGCATGGATCAGAACGACTAGTCCTAGGAACACTGAACCCGACATTTCATTAGTGGGAGATAAATTCTAGATTGACGACCCGTTGACCTAGACTTTATAACCTAACACTTGGCGCCGTCTGTGGGCTTCGAACAGAAAGCCTGGCAATAACAAGAGCGATGACGAACAGCTTAGTATCTAGACATCACCGCCCACCTGGGGGCAATAGGCGAAAGAGACAGCCTATACCTCCAGCAAGGCAGCCTAACCCAGAGAAACTGCCTGCACACCCAGAGCCTCAGGTAGCCCCACAGGCACCCCAGCCTAACAAGTAGGGAGGAGGACCTTCACGCCAAGCTGGCTAGGAGGCTTCCACAGTTTCAACTCCATTGACTAGGAGCAACAGGGAGTGCCATCCCAATACACGGCACCTCCTGAGGGATACTACTATGAGGCGAAACCTCAAGGATATCCATATGGAATACTGACCCAAAGGAATAACAACCGCGCCCACACAACATACACACAGGGAGCGCCTCGGACGAGCTACTAGCTTACAGAGAGACCCTAAGGAATAGGCAGGAAAGGCAACACCGACAGGAAGGAGAAGAAGCTCATGAAGAGGAGCAAATCCCAACGGAAGAACGCCACTCGCACCCTCGAACAGGGCAGCGAGGAGAACAAAGGAGAGACAGCCAAAGGCCACACCCAGAGGGAAGGCAGCAATCTGTGCCTCCAAGGCAGCAACAGACACAACAGGATGCCAGGGCATACACCCCTCTAGGGGCAGATAGACAGGCAAGACCTCCAAGGAGGCATGAATTCAACCAAGTACCCCAACAGGGACATACACCGCACTAAGGGAGGACATACATGCCAGACCAACAAGGATATAGGAGTTCCAACATCTACCCTGGCAATGAACACATACAGTCCGTATCACCACAAACATGACCAAGGGACATACCAAGGAAAGCTCAAAGGGAGGGACATAGTCCCAACAACACAACAAGGCAACCACCTACCCATGATACAGCACGACAGGTCTAAACCCCTCATGCATTACAACCCTTGGTACACATCCCCCTAGGACAGGGGAGCAGTCGAAAAGATAAGAATTTGAACAGGGGACTCATAGAGTACCACACCATGTTAGTACATAGCTACTACAATGGGAAGTCTCATGGAGAGACATAGTGAAGTGAGATCACACATAGCATACATGAAGGATACACCTCCACCTAGTCCGCCTTGCAAGGATGCGACCTTATATTCCTCAAGTGGAAGGAATACACACAGACTACTGGAGGAAGACAGCTACATTACCAAGGAAGCAAGGGGTATCAACACCCCACACTCATATCCTTCCCGTATCCTCTTATTTAATTTAACTTCATAACAAGTCAACTCCCTAAAAGGGGTAAATTTTGATACTTGATATCAACATGTTTTCCAAGAATGACCATACCGGACGCCTTCGGGCTCCGTGATATATATATACACAGGTGGACTACTAGAAGAGTCCATAAAATGCCGACGCCATCCAGGAGATACACAAGGAACAGATTTCTCAATCTCAAAAGGCACCTATAAGGTCAAGTTTCTGGGAAAGATCACAAGATGGAAGGCTCACTTACAAAAATAAGTTGAGCACTCCCAACATCCTATAGAGGAACTACCATGAAGGTCACAAAGGATTACCCCTACTATAACCTTCCACTAAGCATCCTAAGGCCAAGTCCGTCAAAGGATCCCATCAGGCATTGGTATGCAAGGAGGGCACCAGTCACAACATGCCCTCCCCACAAACGCCCATTAGCATGAGAGGTGGTAGCCGCGAACACACCCCTCCAAAAATGGAGGAAACCATATCACATGGGCAACGCCCACCATCAGAGACAAACACCTCCAGCGGATTTTTATGATTTCACCTAGTAAGCTCATCCCAGGTAATGGAATACACTTCCATCAAAAACGCTCAAGGACACCAAGCCTAGCAAAGGAAGAATGGTGACACCATCATCAATCTTTTAAAAAGGGATATGGAAAACATAGTATTTCCACACAATGATATATTTGTCATAAGAGAGGGAATCACCAACTTTGACATGAAGAGAACCATAGTGCATGAAGGGAGTCTGTCAGACATCTACCATGACCAACCATTGATGATACTAGAGAAGAGTCAGGCATACCTAATACCAAAGGACCCCCTACTAGTAAAGGTGGTCAGAACATCAACACACCCATTAGGGACACGGCAATGCAAATGAACCAGGAATAAGGATGGAACACATATCCTTACAAGTATCCTTACAAGTATCCTTGCATTTATCCTTGCAAAAACAAACTCCGTAGATAAAGAGGTTATCTAATAGATTACTATGTCTCTGTTCTCAAAATATGATCCTAACCCGGAGATCCTTGGACTCCGTGTTATATACGCAATGAATAACATGTTCATCAAAGATAGGTACACGAAGATTCAAGACAGCGCCATAAAGATTCGGCGCATACCTCTACCAAGCACAACACATTGGAGTGTTCGTAAACACTCCTTCGCCATCTCACAAGAAAGGAAGGCAACCAAGGATACAAGTCCTAATAGAATAAACATCGGTAGAAAATCCTGTCATTGAAGTCATGCACCAAGAGAGAAACTCTAAAGATGCAAGATTAGCAAAAGAGATAGTGCAACAACTAGAGTATGAAAAAGGAGATACATCTCCTATCAAGAGCCCTAGGGCAGGATAATAGTTCTACAAGATCAACCAAAGAAGAGCTCAAAAGCTTGGGGAGTAAGGTTTCAAGATCGACCTTAACACTAGATGCACGTCCCGATCACCCACCTTGTCTGCAAATGATAAGACATTTGACTCTGGCATCCCATCAATAGGAGAACCCCGATAAAAGGGGCACTAGAAAATTATCCCGCCTTTAAGGCCATACGCCGATTACATGATGAATGAAGGTTATGACAAAACAAAAAAGGAGGGACTTGTCAGCTCAACATACCTCAAACACGTATACGTACGCAATAAAAATGCAGCCTCTAATGAAGCTATCCAGCAAGGAATAGCCAATACGGGGACAAACCCATGGAAAATCATGGAACATCACCTGCAAACCTAGAGGAAGACATCCTTTTTAAGTTCAAGTCCTAATTCAAAGGAAGTCCATAATCAAGATTCAAGGTGGGAGGAGCATGACCAATGTGACACCCCCTAAAGGCATTGAAGAATACTCCAATGTGAAGGAAAAGGCAAACCACACTAAGTGCCACAACACTCCAAGAAGATTATCACAGCCCGGTCAGACCCCAACATGCACGAGCAAAGAGCATGGATTAGATTGACTAGTCTGAAACACACCTACGAGATTCACAACTCAAGACACCATTCTATGAGAGAGCTTTTCAACCTAAAACACAAAGAAGGGGGGGAAAGAATTTACAAGCACCCCTAGGATACAAACACTGCCGCATTCTGGTTATCAAGAGAATGAAAATCACCCCCACCCACCCAAAGCAAAAGCTCTCCACCCAACCTCTAAAGATACATCCGACAAAGACATTATCCAAACCACGCCTATGACTGAAACAAGCAAGCACGACAAAGAGTAAATCCTACAAGGGACACTCATCACATTCAAACAAGCAGACAAGGGAGCCCCGAGCATAAGAGGTACCCAACCAAGAAAATGAACGAGGGGCCTTCAGCGGCCAAATATGAAAGGCGGTATGACCACCAAGCAACTTGGGGGGCACCAAACGAATAAGTGCTTGGTAGTCCACCTAAGTGTAAAAGAAGAGATTAGAGGCAGAAGATCACAAGAACATGTAATACCACTTCTCCTAGAAGAGGTCACATAAGAGGAAAACATCCTCAACCCCATGCACGAACTCGTCCTAAGTTGGCAACACACAAACATCGCCCTCGAAAGGTGATCTCCCACATTGAAGAAAAAGCGTGGTAGCAGGCAATATCATAGAAGGAAAAGTCAAGTAAAGACTCGAAAGGCATACCAAAAACGCACCATACATGAGAAGGGACACAAGATAAGGTAATATTATGAGCCCTCCGGGAGCCAATCCCGCGAACACATTCGACGCCCCCAAGAGCGTATCTTGAGAGTAGTTCTAAAACTACGAACCTTGTGCCCTCCGGGAGCCTATCCCACGAACAGATTCGACGCCCCCAAGAGCGTATCTTGAGAGTAGTTTTCATACTACGAACTTCGACGCCCCCAAGAGCGTATCTTGAGAGTAGTTTTTATACTACGACCTTCGACGCCCCCAAGAGCGTATCTTGAGAGTAGTGTTCATACTACGACCTTCGACGCCCCCAAGAGCGTATCTTGAGAGTAGTTCCAAAAACTACGAACTTCGACGCCCCCAGGAGCGTATCTTGAGAGTAGTGTTCATACTACGACCTTCGACGCCCCCAAGAGCGTATCTTGAGAGTAGTTTCTATACTACGACCTTCGACGCACCAAGAGCGTATCTTGAGAGTGGTTTCCAAAAACTACGAATTTCGACGCCCCCAGGAGCGTATCTTGAGGTAGATTTGCAACCTACCAGATTCGACGCCCCCAAGAGCGTATCTTGAGGTAGAAAAAACACTACCAGATTCGACGCCCCCAAGAGCGTATCTTGAGGTAGATTTCAAACTACCAGTTTCGACGCCAACCAGGAGCGTATCTTTGGTCTAACTTGTGCCCTCCGGGAGCCTATCCTGTGAAACGTTAAGTGCCCTCCGAGAGCCTGTCTCGTGAACAGTTTTCGACGCCAACCAGGAGCGTATCTTTGGTCTAACTTGTGCCCTCCGGGAGCCTATCCTGTGAAACGTTAAGTGCCCTCCGAGAGCCTGTCTTGTGAATAGTTTTCGACGCCAACCATGAGCGTATCTTTGGTCTAACTTGCGCCCTCCGGGAGCCTATCCTGGGAAACGTTAAGTGCCCTCCGAGAGCCTGTCTCGTGAACAGATTCGACGCCCACCAAGAGCGTATCTTTGGTCTAACAGTACCATATATACCATTTAAAGGGTATCAGAAGAGATCATCGCACCATACTGAGAAGGATTCCATAAGAAAACAATTGCAAAGTAAAGTTGTATAAAGAACACATAATGTTTTTTCTTGATGAGATAGCAGGTATGATGTGAAGAAAAGCACAAAAGAAAGATAAGGAAAGGAAAGCATATACAAAGGAGAAGTCCATGACCAAAAGATCATATACAGAAGCACACGAGGTTATCATGAAAAGTAACGAGTTATCCTACCATCCATATCACAAGTCAAGAGAAGTATCTCAAAGGAACCCAACACCACCAAGAAGGATAGCAAAGACATGAAATCCAAAGTTCAAGACTCTCAAAATAAACTCGACCCATCAAGAAGAGAATTGCCTCACAAGTCGCACAAATCAACCTCTGACAAACGTTATTGTCTTGCATGTCGCCCTCGCGTGACCTATGCTCGTATCAGACTTGAACATCGTCAAGCACAACTCATGAAGGAGATATCTAAAGAGCATAAAGGATACAACATCCGACAAGACGAGACATCGAGACCTAACCCAACAAACATAGCCTAAGCAAAAGGCAACTATAGCAATGAAGGCTCTCCAATGAGAAAGGAATACTAAAGCACAACTCCATACATCGTGATGTGGCTATCATGTCCACATACACTGAAGTGGCTATCATGTCCACATACCCTGAACTGGCTATCATGTCCACACACTACAGAAGGGCTATCACTCCGACACATCACGAAGTGGCTATCACGTCCACATACCCCGAAGTGATTATCATGGCAGCACATCATAAAACATCTGTCAAAGACATGCATTGTAAAGACACCATCCCGACCACGAACATCAAAAGGCTACCCCAAGCCTTAGGAGGAGGTTCAAGAAAAAGGGAGAAACAACACTCTTCATACGCTCATGAAAGGTAGGCACTTATATTTCAACCCACTAGGGGATACTAGGTAGGAGACATCCTCATTATGAAGACAACCTCCATATCTCATGAAATCAACTATGAAGCAAAGAATCACCACAAGCACTATTGAGGGCATATAACAAAACGATCCCCACAACGATCACAACTACGATACTAGTAAAGGCTAACTCAAGAACAGTCTCCACCGAACTCCCAAGTAAGAATTCGCTATCTTAATCAGAGCCATGGCAAGAGAAAGGAACCTCAACGAAAGGCGATGATCACACCCATCACCAAAAGAAAAATTTTCAACGCACGGGTTAATAACATAACCCATAGGAAAGCCAAAGACACCTTCGAAAGTCGTCAAATCTACATGAAGATGAAATGAACCTGAGACTCGGCCCCTCGGCTGGGGGGCAAAGGATAGAGAGGAGACATCAAGACCTATGATCACCCCATCACAAGCCACAGGTTGTTTCCCTTTGTCAAGCAAAGAGGGCGCCTCTTCAACCACTACCTCCTCATCATGAGAGGGAGTCAGCAAGGGGGCACTTGAAGGAGAGCCCCTCGCGGTTTCCTTCTCCTTGGCAGCCGAGGGCCCGACCTCAGAGTCAGGTTCCCACGCCTCGGATTTAGATTGACTTGAACTCTCGCCCACCGCAAGAACCCATTCGGTAACCAGGGGCGAACGTTCTAACAACAAGAAGTAAGCAACATGAGAACAATCATAAGTATATCACAAAGAAAAGAGAATGGAATGAGAACATACTGGAAGCATTAGCAGCCTTCCCTGACTTAGAAAATTTCTGGGCCTGATAAGCAGAACTAGAGGGTTCTTCCCTCTCATCCGATTCAACGGTACATTCGGAACGCTCTGCCTACACCTTATATTTTTCTCCATGAAGTCAACCTACAAGGGGTCATACGAGTCCCCGCCTCATACGAGTCCACCGCGGACACCCAAGACACAGGACAGTCAGATTTGGTCTGACTACCTTGGAAAACGATCTTCAAGGTCTCCCTGTCTGAAGAAGAGAGCTTCCAAAAGTGAGTTATCTATACGTGCAACCAACACAAAGATCGACCCTTACTCATGGAGGGGCGAGATACGCCTACTACGGGGGCAACCTTAACACCAAGGGAAGAAAGCGAAGTTTTAGTTTCCCCAAATGGAGCAACGCTCCAACACATCCGAAGGAAGGGTCAACCCTAACACATGTCAATAGACCCCTTCGCTCGCGGCGGTAAGAAGAAAGCTTGTAAGCATTTTCACCCTCACTTTTATGGGGAACAAACTGCAGGGTAAAGGTCAAGAGCTATACACACGCTCCAACGAATGAAGGAAAAATGTTACACATGCCGAAGGTCGAGGTTAATGGACAATGCTCACGCTAGTACGAGGGAGGCGGAACGTTATGTCCCATTGAGTGGCAGTGTTTCCACCCTCAAGTAAAGGAGAGGTCTAGGCTCTCACCTTTGCACTTATACTCATATTCATGATTAACATCTACAGGTATATCAATGTCATCACTCATGCTTATACTCACAACCCGTCCATACATACATACATGTTCATGCTTGCACTCATATGCATGCCCACGTACACACTCCCGTATGTTCAAACATTTAGACATCCATGCACATGGCCGCCATATATTTATGCATACATTCATGACTACAATCGCAGCATGTCTATACTCACTCCCATCCTTATGTTCCTACTTGCATGTAGGCTAGTACACATCCTCATGTTCATGATATGTCCATGTTCACTCCTAGATAACATCCTATAGGCATATTTTCTTGTATCCCATACTTAGAAAAATTTCGGACCAAAATTGAAATTTTTCTTCACTTAAACTTATTCCGGCATGAAATTGAAACATGGACTTGTTTAGCTGTGTTCATGTTGCATATCCACATGAGCATACATTTTCCAAGCACACACTCATGACGGTGTTAAATTTATTATTTCCACCTCGGACGGACACGTACTTGGACACGTGCCCGTACTATTCTGACATTTGCAATTCCTCTATCTTATAAGACAGGGGGCAGAGTCAGAGGCACGCACCCATGGGTAAGTAAACATTCAGATGAAAGGTAAAAACCCGGTTTCAAATTGCGCGTGTCATACCATCCTAAAATAGAGTCAATCAAGGGTTAGGCCATTGGTTGACTCGGGGGCATGTGATGGATATACGCCCAATTTGAACCCGTTGACTTCCGAATCGTTGTATTTTTATCATCCCATTAATGATTGAAAATCGAAACTTCAACCCGAACACTTCGCGAGAACACCAACGGCCCGGACGAGGCCGAAGCGCTCGTCCGGCCGAGTCAAACTCACCTAGGTGAGGTTGGGTGGCCACACCCGACCTCCCCTAGGGGAGATCGGGTGGACCAACCCGATCTCTCCTAGGAGAGATCGGGTCAGCCAACCCGATCTCCCCTAGGGGGGATAGGGTTGGCCAACCCTATCCCCCCTAGGAGGGGTTGGGTGGCCTCACCCAACCCCTACCCTTGGGGGTCGGATTTCCCTTCCCCCCAAGGGCCCCGGCACCATTCTTGGACTCCCATACTCGGACTATTCTGCCAACCTTCTCCGTATCCTAAGGTCTTAATTGTGTTTGAAGGTTAATTAATTTTGTTTAAAGGTTAACGACGTCATTAAGCCACCTTAATGACACCGTTGCCTATAAATACCCCACCTCCACTATTCATTTGATCATCTTGGCAAGTGGCATAATTTTGCTCTGACATCTCTCTAGCTTTATCTCTCTAAAACCGTACTGACTTAGGCATCAGAGAGGGTTCATCAGGCACCACCCCCCTCTGTGCCTGGTATTGCCCCTCTTGCAGGGTGGCAAGGAGAAGAGAGCCAAGGAAGCAGAAGAGCATAGAGCAGAAGGACAAGCCCCAGGGGGTAAGAAGTACAAGTACAAGCCTCAGGGGGTCAGAAGGAGAGAAGGAAAGGAGGTCAGAAGGAGAGAAGAGAAGGACATTTATCAGAACGACTACCCCAAGGGAGCAGAAGGGCATGGATCAGAACGACTAGTCCTAGGAACACTGAACCCGACATTTCATTAGTGGGAGATAAATTCTAGATTGACGACCCGTTGACCTAGAATTTATAACCTAACAGCATAGATAAATGGAGCGTGGGTTAACTGCCCCTGGCAGTTATCTCAACATGTAACTGGGGTAACTCCTCCCCTATATAAAGGAAGGGATTACCTCAGGATTCACACATTCACATATTCATACTTTCATACATACTTGCCTACATCGAGATACTCATTTAAGCATCGGAGAGGGATTCTGGGTCACCGCCCGGTCTATCCATTTTTGCAGGATTACTTGGAGCGAAGGAGTTCGGACTTCCGTCAAGAACGTGCCGGAGTTCCAACCGTGATCCAACAACAGGTACGGTCGTCTTGCGGTGGAGGGAGGCCTCTACTAAGCAAGGCTGGCTAAGAATCAGGGGGATAAACCTGATTACGCAAAACGATCATCTAGTATCGAAGTAACTCAATATGATCTTCGTTTTGCAATTAATCCACATTCTGGGCCAGATGAGAATCTGCGATAGCATGATTTGATATATCCCATTCCTTTGAACATAAACGTTCAGGTATGCTATCGACGCGTGCTTTATACTACGCGTGCCACGTTCGACCACTAGGTTACAACTCGGTTGTTCTAGGAAAGAATCCTAATGATTCTGGCGGGCGCTAACTTCTTCACCTCGAGTGGTTGATTGATCCCGGGAGCCTTATGAAGAGGCACCCGAAGTATCCGCATGGACTCAAAACTCATACCTAAGTTCAGGCTCAATGGTCGCTTCCCGGCGTACAAGCGTAGTGCTGAACAAAAAGGCCCAGTGATTACGTCTTTGGAAACCAGTTGGGTTTGACTAAGGGTATGAACGATGGTCAAGAACACATGTAATTCACTGACTCTTGTATTCACTAAGGTGGCCACCAACCGTATATTAGTTGAAGGTTGTGAATACTTGTACGGATGCCTTGGAGAAGTGTTCCAACGTGGAAACTAGGCAAATGGAGAATTATCAGTTGACCTAGGATACAACGCGACACTATATAAATGTTGTTTATAACAGGTTGATTGGAGTAAAGGGAATCAACGTTCCGCGGGCGCTACAACACTCCTAACAGATGAGTAGCACGATGCACGTCGTATTCGAAGGTCGCACGGAAAACCTCGTATGAACTATTCGGAATCAAGGGCGAGATTGAAGAAGTGAAATGTTTATGCTGATTTGGACGACAATACATTAATAGGCACCCTCCCGTTCCGGCGAGTGGGAGCTGTAAGCATATGGTGATGGGCGCCGTAAATGGTAGCCCATTATATGTATCGGTTACCTAAGTAAATTGGGTATATGTCACACTAGGACATTGGGCCAGACGCAAATTCAAATTGACATGAGAGGCCCAAAATTGGGCCTCCCTATACATCATGGCCGACCGAATTTAATGAGGGGGTAAAGTGGACTTTTGTCTACTTTACTCCTCCTATATATAATGGGAGTTAGGGGTTTTATTAGGGTTAATCACAATTCCCTTTAAGTGGTGTTTTGAGAGAAAACATTTCCCCCAGAAACACTTACATCGGTCGAACCACATATTCACCAAGGGTGTGCCAATTTGCTTTCTAGCAAACACTCCAGAGATCTGTCCATTTCCAAGAATCGATCAGAGGCTTTGCTGTGGAGATTATACCACGTAGGGCTTCCTTCATAAGAACCCATACGGTTTTCGACCGGAGGATCGTGAACTCCCTCCCGCAAGGATTGTGGGTCTACGGACAACTGTAGAGGTATGTGCGAATCTTCCGCTACGTAACTTCGATTACTAGCATGTGCCATGATTTAGTTTCAGTAGTGATTACGCCCCGTAATCTAACATTGACTACTAAGGAAACATAAATATGGCACGTGCTTGTAATCAGAATTACACATCGGAAGATGTGCACATACCTTAAACCCTTTCCGTAGTCCCAAGGATCCTGGTGAGGGAGTTTGCGATCCACCGGACGGAACTCGTAGAAATTCTTGTTAAGGAAGTCTTACGCGGTATTAGCTCCACAGCAAAGCCTCTGATCGATTCTTGGCAGGGACGGATCTCCGGAGTATTTTTATCTAAGCAAATTGGCACACCCTTAGTGCTTGTATATGGTTCGGCAGAAACTTGTTCTAGTGGGGACGGTTTTCTCGCAAATCACCACTTAGGAGGAATTGTGACTTACCCTTAAGAAAACCCTAACACTCCTTAATTATAGGAGGAGCAAAGTGGACTTGTCCACATTGTAAGCATATTGTGATGGGCGCCGTAAATGGAAGCCTGTTATATGTATATGTTACCTAAGACAATTGGGTAAATGTCACATTAGAACATTGACCAAAACCCAAATCCCAATTGACATGAGAGGCCCAGAATATGGGCCTCCCTTATGCATAGGCCGGCCGAACTTATGAGGTGGGCAAAGTGGACTTTTGTCCACTTTGCTTCTCCTATAAATAAGAGGTGTTAGGGGTTTTATTAGTTAATCCTTAATCCCTCATTGGAGTGTTTTAGAGAGAAAAACCCTTATCCCCATAACACCATTTGGCCGAACCACTACCACCACCAAGGGTGTGCCATTTTTCCTTCGAGCAAACACTCCGGAGATCCATCCCTGTCAAGAATCGATTAGAGGCTTTGCTGTGGAGAATATACCGCGTAGGGCTTCCTTAACAAGAACCTCTACGGGTGCCGACCGGAGGACCGTGAACTCCCTGCTGCAGGATCTTGGGACTACGGATTGCTTCTAAGGTATGTACGAATCTTCTGCTACGTAATATCGATTACTAGCATGTACCATGTTTATAGTATCTGTAGTGATTACTCCCCGTAATCTAACAGTGGTATCAGAGCCTGTTTTAGGAGTTCATGATTTTGATAAATTGGTGTTCTTGAAAGTTTAATATTTTGGCCGAAAATTTTAAGAGAATAAAATTTAAAATTTTCGAATATTTTAGATGGTAATGATCTGAAATTTTTCATGACTTTCGTAGGAGAATTTAATGTTCATGATTCCAAGAAAAACATGTTTTTTTTATCAAAATCGAACATTGGATTGTAGATCTTATTAAAATTTGATCTTGTAATTTGACCAGTTGTTTCCAATTTCATGTTTGTGCCGAAACCCTAGTGAAATTACAAGGTAAAATTGTTAAATTTCTTAGGCACCAAGTTATTAATTTCGGCAGAATATGCTAGGTATATTGTTTACTATATTTTAATTTTTATTCTAGGTAACAATATATCTATAAATGGAAACATAATGATAGATTCACATTAATATATAGAAATATATATAACTATCAATATATCTAGAGAATTAACAGGGTTAAAGATATTATTGATAGATTTAGTTACCTTAAAGATTAAGAAAATATATTGTCAGTATCTGTATTTCCCTGTTTAAGACATTCAAAATAAATAAATAATATATATATAGTGAACTGAATTTTACATATATATATTGTTGATTGATTTAGTCTTAAAGATAGAATCTTGGCAATAAATATATATATATGTTTAATGTTGGCCGAAATATATATATATATATATATATTAGCAATATTGGAAATTATTTTACATAGTTAATATTTCTTGGTGGTTAAGTTAAGTTTTCAGTGGACACTAAAACCCTACTTAGCCCACAAGAATATTTCGGCCCAAACCCTAGGGTAAATGGGCCGGTACAATTTGCAAAACTGGTCTGATTTAAAACAGAACCGGGTTTTCTTAATCGGTTCGACCTAGTCGGGTCGGGTCGGACCGGGGTAACTAAGTGGATCTAAACGAACCAGTTTTTCAGTGTTGAACCGAACCCTATTTTATTGGAACAGTTCAGACCGAACCAGATTTTTAAAGGGTTAACAGGTCTTTTGATCCATGATGTTTGACAACTTTTGGATTTTGGTTAATGATGTTTTTTTTTACCTAGTTTTGGTACCATATGTTTACAGATTTTTTCTAGTTTTGGTCTAACCGTTACATTCCGTCCATTTTTTGACATGTTCAAGTCACGTGATCTACTCTAAACTTTAAATTTAGTCCCACTAATACTTTCTTGACTTTTTTCTTTTCAATTTAGTCCCGAAGTTTCAAAATTGACCCCAATTGGACAATAGGTCCAATTGAATTTTTGAAACTTCGGGACTAAATTGAACAAAAAAAAGGTTAGGAAAGTATTAGAGGGACTAAATTGAACAAAATTGAAAGTTTAGGGTGGATCACGTGACTTGTACATGTAAAAAAATGGACGGAATGTAACGGTCGGACCAAAACTAGAAAAAATCTGCAAACATATTATACCAAAACTAGGTAAAAAAAACATCATTGACCAAAACCCAAAAGTTGTCAAACATCATGGACCAAAAGGCCTGTTAACCCATTTTTAAAAATAAAACCGGACCGAACCAGATTTTACTAAACCGGACCTCAACCAGATTTTTCTAAACCGAACCAAACTGGACCGAAATTGACTGAATCGAACCGAATTTTCAAAACCGAATTCAAGTCAATTAAAATAGGGTGGTCAAGTTTAAAAATCCAAATGTTTTGAACCTCAAATAGCCTACAAAGTGCTCAAAGGGTTTATTATTATTTACATAACGATTAAATCTTTATGCTTTATTTCGATTATGGGGATGGATCTCGGAGATACATGTTTTTGGGACTGGATTAATTAGTGGGCTCAATTGCAATTGTTTATTATTCGATATGTATTTATGCACGATTAGAAATGTCATCTTGACTGAGTCAAGCTAGCTGGATAATGCATGTTGGGCGCGGAGCCCTAGAAAAATATATGGTATGCGCACTAGGATAGACATGCTGTGATGGTTGAAATTTCCTAGGAATCATGTATAGAATGATGCGTAATTGAATATAAGCATGAATTTCAAATCAGCTCTTAATGTTTAAAATAATTTTAAAATTGAAAACCAGTCGCCAAATGTATATGATTGATGTGGAAGTTTCATGTTTGACACGTATGATAGAATGTTGAGGACGTAGCCGCATTTAATAATTTACTTGGTAGTAAGATTATGTATGCAAGCATGAGTTCCTCGGAACATTAGACGCATGACGCGTAAACATGAGTGTGGTTTTTTCAGATGAATGTTATGCATGAGTAAGTTCATCGGAATATTTTTTTCAAAATAAAAAGGGCCTTGGGAAAGCCAAGATTGGGTATGCTTGTTTTAAAATTCCCATTCCGGTAATTTGCGATTAAAAACCGTTTTAAAAGACTGGTCTATTGGATTAAAGACGACAGTGATGTGAACTCTTTCACATGCATCTTCCATTGGTTAACTGGTGGTCGGTTAGTTCAGATGAATGAGGAATCATTACTTGTCGCATTCCATCTTAATAGATATCTGATGAATGCAATTCTTTCTCAAAATATTATTGTCTCCCTGATTTTGCGTGATTATCAATGTGCTAGTTTTCATGGCTGAACCAATACAGTTCTATGATACTCGCAATCTGGACGGCATGGATTATGATGCATGGAGAGATAATGTTATGGAGCTCCTGATCACTGCGGATCTTGACGATCAAGTCAATCCGAAATCGAAAAGGATGAGCTTGGACGAATATGGAAACCCGCATGAGAGCAACAAGAAGAAAAGGTTGAGGAAGGATCATAGTGCACGAGAGTTAATTCTCTCGCAGCTCTCAACTAAAGTAGAATGAGAGTTTATACAACTCAGCGCATTGCATCTTTGGTGTGCCATATACCTTCGCTTCGGTAAAGGTAAGGCCAGTATTGTTTATGTTGGATTTCCTATTGTTCAATTTTATGTTTGAATTTTTAGTTAATATTGTTTCAGATTCATTGAATAAAGTGGTTACCATTCGATTCATAATGAGTTCTGCTTATCAAGATTAATCGACTCCGGTAAAAACGCGATCGATCTGAAATGTAACTAAACCAAAGCAATAAGGCTATTGAAATGGCCGAATCAAACAACTCCATACATATTCTCCCACATCTAATTCTTTGGGTAAAATCAAAATGCCATTAAAATCCATCGATTGCGTAGCTCTAAGAATGAACCGATTATAAATCTTTCTTTATTATTAGTACTCCATTGAATGAAATAATCTGTAATGATGATCATGTAAGAAGCCGATTGGATTAAACTGAATTAAATTCAGAAATGAACCGATTTTACCATTAGTTAAAACTTTGGTAAATAACGCCGCGCACGTGTGGACCTCGAAAGATAGAACACATCGTTTCAAAATACGAGTTTAATGATGAAGTGTTTTGATGATTAAGTGCTGAATTTTTTGTTTGCGTCCCTTCGGAAAAAACTTATTGAGAACGTTTACATCGGTAAGAAGTATGCTTCACAAGCTACCACGACCTAGTAAAAGTATCAACTGACGCATAAGGGGAAAACCCAAAATGCTCAGTTTGGAGATGGGATAAAATCTCAGAGATAAGTTTGCAAACGAAGAAGGATGAAGTCGGCTAAACTATTTTCCTTCAATACGCCTTGAACGGTAAGTCAGGCAAGGCATTCAAATCAAATGACACACTTCAAGAAACACAGTTCATAAACATAATGTTAGAGTCAATCTATCAGTACGTTCCCGCTGGGATGAAGGGAGAAGATTCGCAAATATTTAGAACTGTGCTCCAATGAAATCGGTA
The DNA here is from genome assembly GCA_036873135.1 of Clarkia xantiana subsp. parviflora. Taxonomy (NCBI): domain Eukaryota; kingdom Viridiplantae; phylum Streptophyta; class Magnoliopsida; order Myrtales; family Onagraceae; genus Clarkia; species Clarkia xantiana. The sequence continues at coordinate 8,887,093 of JAPTYO010000013.1, read as the reverse complement.
AGACACGTCGCCATTAAAGCTAAAGAATGATAATGAGATAAATTCTATCATCATGCGATATTAATTTGCGCATTAAACACGTATTTGGACTGAGAGTATGTTAACTGCTCTTAGAAAATACCTGTTTAAAGCATTGGAAAATGGTGTCGTGGTCGAACATGAGACACTTGAGGACGAATTTCCAAATGCATAGTCAGTTTCAAACAAATGTAGTCTTGATCGAACAAGATCAGAATTACATTGACAATCAGGTCCCACTTACTTCGAGTGGGAGATTTTATTCGGCAACACAAGTGAATGACATGGTAAATGATAATGGAAACATTTTCATAATAAATCTAGTGGGAGGAATAAACCGTACCACATGAAATCACTGTTGCCGCAGTGACGAATCAAGTTGAACCTGATAAACCGTACCACAACTACCTATACTACCCATGGTTCCAGGTCCTAGTGATCAAGGAATTCATCTCGGAAGTAAAACCCCGAGACCGACAGGTCTTCCGAGGAAAGTTGAAAGTCAAGGTTCAAACACTGCTCTTGTTCCCTGGGGAGTGATGCTCCGATAAGAAGCATTATTCCGAGTGAGAGAAACGTTCAGACTCAAGATGAGATTAACTAGCCTAGACGAAAGTCAAAGGCATCAAACTTCTACCAAGAAGTATCCCATCGAGAAGGGTGAAAACCTCACTCTAACAATTGTTGAATAGCATTGTAAAGGCCTCAAGTGGAGAAATTGAGGAAAACAATAAAAGAGAGAGATCGCCTAAATGAAAGCCATTATAGTCTATAGTTGATTTACCTGCTAACCACAGGGGCACAAGGATGCGGTGAGTCCTGAAAGAAGGCTCACCACAGATGGAACAGGTCGGGCTATACAAAGCCCGACTAATTTCGAAAGGACATACCCAACTTCATGGAGTGGACTTTGACGAAATGAACTCATCGACTATGCGTAAAACCACGGTTACGGCCATTTATGGTCCTGGTCGCAGGTCTCGATCTCGAGCTGCGCCAAATGGATGTTAAGACCGCATGCCTCCACGGAATGAGATCTATATGGAGCAACCAGAGGGTTTCATTACTCCTGGTAACGAACGTAAAGTTTGCAAACTCCATAGGTTCATTTACGGTCTTAAACTTTCGTCTCGACAATGGTACCGCAGATTCCACAAGGAAATCGTAGGAAACGGATTCGTGAATCTACACGAGGATCCGTGCGTGTATTATAAGACCTCCGGGTCTAAGTATGTCATCTTAACATTGTACGTGGACGACATACTCATTTCCGCAAACGACGTGAGTTATATGAACAAGTCAAAGTCCTGGTTGGCATCTGTATTCGAGATGAAAGACATGTGAGAGGCCACATACATCTTAGGCAATAAAATTGCTAGAGATCAGGCTACCCGGAAATTATGTCTATCTCAAGAAGCTTATATCAACAAATTGTTGAAAAGGTTCATATTACAAGATGCCAAACCCAAGGATACGCCGGTGGTGTTTAGTTGGGCGCTTTCGAAACGTGACGGCCCCAAGAACCTGGCAGAGCGAGAACAGATGAAGGGTGCAGAGTATTTAAGCATGGTCGGTGTCTCATGTACGCCATGCAATGCACCTGTCCGGACATCTGTTACGCTGTGGGCCTAGTAGCACGATTCCAGTCAGATCCTGGCTATCAACATTTAAAGGCACTAAAACGAATTATTCGTTATCTGAAAGGTACTACCGACTACGCACTGTTCTATGAGGGCAGGACATTAGAATTGGCCGGTTACAGTGACGCCGGCCATGGTGGCGATCCGGATGATCGTAAGTCCACCATAGGAGGAGTCTTTCTCCTTGCTAATGCCGCCATTTCATAGACGAGCAAGAAGCAAACATGTGTCGCTCTGTCTACGATGGTATCGGAATTCGTTGCTCTCTCCAAAAACGCAGAGGAAGCGGTCTGGCTGAAAAGGCTTCTTACTGCACTGCCTGGTGACAAAGACGTGAGTAAACCCGTCGTGGTACACTCTGACAGTCAGGCAGCTATTGCAGCAGTTAAGAATCCAAAATACCATTGTAGGACTAAACACATTGATGTGAAATATTTTTATACTAAATCTATGAACACAATACAATCACTTTAGAATACTTGTCCACTGATAACATGGTTGCGGACCCATTAACTAAACCACTACGCAAGGAGATATTCGAAAAGCTTGTAAAACTGCTTCGATTGCGTAGGGTTTAAAACTGGCATGTATCTCTGATAACATTTCGATAATTGAAAGTTAATATTTTTAATAAACGATAGAATTGCAATCGAGTTTATGATCCATCGACGTCATAATGTTTGAATACATCAGATTTACGGTCTATAAACTAAGTCTTAGTTGGACGCAATCTTCCGCCAAACAATGTCGAATGTGGGCTTTACCTAGTCACACATGTACGGTCGTCTTGCAGTGGAGGGAGGCCTCTATCATGCAAGACTGGCTAAGAATCAGGGGGATAAACCTGATTACGCAAGAAGATTATCTAGTCTCGAAGTAACTCGACATGATATTATTTTTGCAAATCGCCGTGATTGTTGGATCACGGTTGGAACTCCGGTACGGTCTTGACGGAAATCTGAAATCCTTCGCTCCACGTAATCCTGCAAGAAGGGAATAGACCGGGCGGTGACCCAGAATCCCTCTCCGATGCTTAAATGAGAATCTTGTGGCAGGCAAGGCAAGCAAAAGTATCAGTATGTAAGTGCGTATATGTGATCTGAGGTAACTTCCTCCTTTATATAGGAGAGGAGTTACCCCAGTTACCTGATGAACTGCCAGGGCAGTTAGCCCACGTTCCGCTTATCTCGGCCACTTCCCCACGTTCCGCTTTTCTCGGGCCACTTCCCCACGTTCCGCTTATCTCGGGCCACTTCCCCACTACTTTGATAGTGGGGGTGTCTCTCGGCCTCAACCTCTGATAGCAAGTCCCGACCAATATCGGGGACTCCAGAGTTATCTCATTAGGTCACCGCTCGGGGCCCCTCGTCATCGTGATAGGGCCAATCGTTCTTAGGGATTCAATATCGGGGCCTACTTAAAGGCATATCATCGGGAGCGTCCAGCTCGCATATCGGGACCGACCTTGTCGGGACCCTTCACCATCGGGACCCTTCGCATTGGTCTTCTTGACCTCTTTTATGGCCCAATGGGCCTATTAACCGTTTACTCGTCGTTAAAGGGCCTAAAGGCTATAGCGAAACCCATCAGTGATGAACTCCATTCGTCATTAAACCACATTCTGGGCTAGATGAAAATCTGCGATAGCATGATTGACATATCCCACTCCTGTCAACTTAAAAGTTCAGGTACGCTATCGACGCGTGCTTCATACTGCGCGTGCCATGTTCGACCACGGGGTCACAGCTCGGTTGTGCTAGATAAGAATCCTCGTGATTCTAACGGGCGCAAACTTCTTCACCTCTAGCGTGTGATTGATCCCGGGATCCTAATGAAGAGGCACCCAATGTATCCTCATGGACTCGGAACTCATATCTAATGCCAGGCTCAATGTTCGCTTCCCGGTGTACGAGCGTAGTGCTGAACAAAAAGGCTCAGTGGCCACGTCTTTGGAAACCGGTTGGGTTTGACTAAGGATATGAGCGATGGGGATGGTCAAGTTCACCTGTAACTAACCGACTCTTGTATTAACTAGGTGGCCACCAGCCGGATATTAGTTGAAGGTTGTGAATACTTGTACGGATGCCTTGGAGAAGTGCTCCTATGCGGAGACTAGACAAATGAAGAATTAACAGTTGACCTAGGATACATCGCGACACTATATTGTTTATAACTGGTTGATTGAAGAAAGGGAATCAACGTTCCGCGGGCGCTACAACACTCATAACAGATGAGTAGCACGATGCACGTCGTGTTCGCCGGTCGCACGGAAAACCTCGTATGAACTATTCGGAATCAAGGGCGAGATCGAAGAAGTGAAATGTTTATGCTGGTTTGAACGACAATACATTAACAGGCACCCTCCCGTTCCGGCGAGTGGGAGCTGTAAGCATATGGTGATAGGCGCCGTAAATGGAAGCCCATTATATGTATATGTTACCTAAGACAATTTGGTATGTCACATTAGGACATTGTGCAAAACCCAAATCCCAATTGACACGAGAGGCCCAAAATATGAGCCTCCCTTATGCATAGGCCGGCCGAATTTATGAGGTGGGAATGTGGACTTTTGTCCACTTTGCTCCTCCTATAAATAAGATATGTTAGGGGTTTTTATTAGGTTAATCATTAATCCCTCCTTGGAGTGTTTTAGAGAGAAAAATGCTCCTCCCCATAACACCATTCAGCCGAACCACTGCCACACCAAGTGTGTGCCAATTTTCCTTCGAGCAAGCACTCTGGAGATCCATCCCTGTCAAGAATCGATCAGAGGCTTTGCTGTGGAGAATATACCGTGTAGGGGTTCCTTAACAAGAACCTCTAAGGGTGCCGACCGGAGGACCGTGAACTCCCTGCTACAGGATCTTGGGACTACGGATTGCTTCTGATGTATGTGAGAATCTTCCGCTGCGTAATATCGATTACTAGCATGTACCATGTTTATAGTATCCGTAGTGATTACTCCCCATAATCTAACACTTTGCCCCTACCACCTAGTTTCGGGCGTCCATGTATAAGGGAGGCTTAATATTTGGGCCTCTAATGTCAATTAGGATTTGAGTCAAGCCTAATTACCCCAATGTGACATTTACCTAATTTTTTAGGTAACGTATACATATTAATGGGCTCCTAATTACGACGCTCAATCTCCATATGCTAACAAAATTATCTTATAAAACTATGTATACTGTTTTAATTAATAGAGTTTTAGAAGTTGTGCGTAGTGAGTTTAAATATTTAGTCTTTAGAATTCATAAATAACTATTGTATTAACTGTTAGATATCTGTCCAATTCGGGTTCGTATTTACATTTTGGTCCTCGTAAAATATCCCAAAACCCGTAAAAAAAACCTTTCGCGGACACCCAAGTCTAAAACGGTCCGGGATACGCGTAATTCCCGGGCCGTAGGACATCTGGATTGCCCTAGGGCAACCCGGACAATCCGGATGTCCGGATTACTGTTTTTCTTCGTACGCTCACCCCGATTAATTGGCCAAGTGCGAGAAGTCGGTGCATGCATAGTCCGCCTTGATGACGGTATACGTCTTCCTTACATGCCGACATAATGTAGTTCAAAACTGGGCATGATCCTTAGGTTCCCTATAAATAGGTGCCTAGGTCTCCCATTCTAAACAACTCCCTCACTTTTGGACTTGGAATGCTATGACTTCTCTCTAAGGCTTTCTCTCTCTAGAAGTTCTAACTTGAGCGTCGGAGTGGGCCCAACCAGCATTCCCCCCTCCCACGCTGGTTACTACCCCTCGTGCAGGACTCGAAGGTCAAGAGTTCAAAGTCAAGGATTGGGAGATTAGCTTGGTGATTGTGTTATAAGGATCGCGGCGTTCCCGTCCTTATACATACATCTCGAGCCCGATCGTGAAGAAAGAAGCATGTCCGTGAAGGAAAAAGCCCGAAGCTGCCCAAGTGGTGAAGTGAACATAACATTTGGCGTCGTCTGAAGTGATTCGAACAAAAAGCCGTGCTGCAAGCCATGACAGGAAGACGATCAAAGAAGGCAGGTGTAAGCAGGATGAAACCAACGATAAGTCAACCGGGACCTTCTCATATTCTGGACGTAGAATCTACGGCTTCATCCATTCCGTCTACAAATGCCCCCCTACACAGTACGGGCCGGAAGATCAAAACAATGCGCCTCCGCAAGAGCAAAGGACGAGGGTGAATCAGGAATTCCCATCGGGAATGCCAGCTGAGGCAGCACAGCAAAAACCAAGGAATGCAGCCAACATGCCTACAGTCACACCGGCAATGATGGCGGCACTTGAAGAACTTCTTGCTCTCAGGGAGATCTTAAGGAGTCAAGGATATGCTGCACCTCCGCCACCACCCCCGCATGCTAACGAACAAGCTGCACCAGCCAGGGAGGCGTCACATGATGCCAACCAGCAAAAGCCGCAACACCCAGAGGGAGTAGGAGACTCTGAAGATGCCTATCAACATGCCAGGCGGGAGCCAGCACGTTCATGCACTCCAAGCGTTGGCATAAAGCAGCAACAAGGAGTGAGATGGAAGCAGCCTCCTGTGAGCAATTCACAACGCCCACACAATGAGGATAGCTTTAAGACAACAAGCCATGCCGACACATGCAACGACGGGTGGAGGAAGCCCGCGTAAGACAATGACATCCCAATCACGGGACTCACGGCTAAGGCCTTAGAAGAAATGATTGAGAGAAAAATGAAGCAATCAAAGATGAAGGGAATGCATGCCCTGGAAGAAAATGCATCACATCCATTCTATGATGAATTAGTGCACAGTCACGTTCCAGATGCCCAGTACAGAATCGGTGGAGAAAAATATAGAGGAAAATGAGATCCAATCGAGCATGTGCAACAACATGAAGCGTCTCTGCTGGGACGAACGGACTGATGGGTCCGACTATAGCCGTCAGGCCCTTTAAACGGCGAGGAAACGGCAAACAGGCCCACCAGGCCCAGAGTAAGGGTCAAGATGACCTAGGAGAAGGGTCCCGATGAAGGGAGTCCCGACGAAGCAGGGTCCCGACAGAGTCGGTCCCGATAGTGGAGCTAAAAGCTCCCGATGAGAAGCCTTTAAGTAGGCCCCGATGATGAATCCCTGAGAATGATTGGCCCTGTCACGATGACAAGGGGCCCCGAGCGGTGACACAACGAGATAACTCTGGAGTCCCCGACGGGAGTCGGGACTCGTTACCAGAGGATAAAGCCAAGATATGCGGGGCGTGGCCGAGATATACGGAACGTGGTTAAGATACACGGATCGTGGCCGAGATACGCGGGGCATGGCTAAGATACGCGAGATCGTGTACGAGATAAGCGGGATACGGGCTAACCACCCCTAACGGTTCGCCAGGTACCTGAGGCACCTCTTTGCCTATAAAAGGGCAGGAGGTCACCTCAGATCACGTTACGTTGGAATTCAATACTTTTGATATCTGTTGCTTGCCAGTCAGACGAGGTACTCATTTAAGCATCGGAGAGGGATTCTGGGTCACCGCCCGGTCTATCCCCTCCTGCAGGATTGCGTGGAGCGAAGGAGCTAGGATTGCCGTCAAGATCCGTGCCGGAGTTCCACCGTGATCCAACATTGGCGCCGTCTGTGGGAAACTAACAAAAAGCTGATATGCCTTCTACTCGCTCGATGGTGGCTGGCAAGAACAGAAGGGGACAATCTGGTGGTTCTCGTCACCCTGCTGCAACAAACTTGAATTCAGTACCAGAACAAGGAGAAAACCAGAATCATCCCCCGGCTGAACTCTCCCAGACAGGGGGGCACAATGGATCGCATCCCGAAGAAGTTGCCCCTCGACACCAGGATAACAGGGGGCAGGAGGCCCCCCCGACTGCAGATTTGACAAGGGCCGTGGCGGAGGCCATGCCCATGTTCCTGGCGGCTGTAGAGGCTCTCTTAGACCGAAGGGAGGCTACAAGGAGGCAGGAGGAGATGCCCCCGCTGGAAGAAGCAACCCTACCAACAGAGGGTCGGAACGTACAGGAAGCCCCACCCCAGGGCCAGGAAGGAGGTAAGATGACCGGTCAGCCGGAGAGGTTCGTGGTTGATGGGCCAGGACCAGTTCAGCACAGGACCATTCCCCTGAATGGCCCCATCACTCCCGACCAAGTGGTAAAGATCGTGAACATCTGTATGGGAGAACAGAAGCCGCTGGTGTCGGAGTTAAGGGATCGATCCACTCATCCCTTCATTCCCCGCCTAATAGACACCCTCGCCCCGCCAGGGCTGGGTATCCCCGGAACTGACCCATGGAGGATTCATGGACGAATCATCAATGTGATTCATGGAGGATTTGCTGCTGGAGGTGATACCTCATCCGCTCGAGAGGTTTACGCCTCTAGAATCCCCACGGCGGGGGTGCTGGGTAAGAGGTCCCGATCCTGGACCTTGAAAGAAGAGATGGTAATCTCCTTCTCGTCCGAAGACCTCATAGGTGTGGAGACCCCGCACGACGATGCCTTAGTAGTAACTCTGGATGTAGACGGGTTCGAGATGAAGAGAATTCTGATTGACGGAGGAAGCTCCTCCGACATTCTATTCATGGACGCGCTGGAGGCCATGGGAAAGACGAAGAAAGATCTGAAGGAGGCAAACTTCCCGATGGTTGGGTTCTCTGGCTCAACTTCCTACCCGCTGGGAGTGATCAGCTTACCAGTGGAGTTTGGTAGCGGGTGGAAATCAGAAAGGAGGAACGTGGAATTTGTCGTGGTTGATTCTGCGGGGACCTACAACGCGATTATCGGGAGAACCACCATCAATCCCCTGATGGCGGTTGCCTCAACTGTGCACCAGAAGATGAAGTTCCCGACTGACCACGGGGTCGGAGAGGTCAAGGGCGACCAGGTGGCTTCCCGAAAATGCTATGTTAATGCCACCCGAAGGAGGAGACGAGAGGCCATGACTGTCCTCCAGACAGACACAGATCCCAGAGAAGAGTTTGGGCGCCCCGCCCCAGTAGAGGATCTGAAGGAAGTCGAGATCGACGGACCTCAGAGGAAGGTGAAGATCGGGTCCGCTCTAACTGAGGGGACAGCCCAAAAATTGGTGGAATTGCTGAAAGAGTTCAAGGAGCTGTTTGCCTGGTCCCCCAGCGATATGCCAGGAATCAGCCCCGACGTGATCGTGCACGAGCTGAAGATAGACCCCGCGATCAAACCTATCACACAGAAAAGGCGTCCGATGGGCACGGACAAGAAGATCGCGATCCAGCAGGAGGTTGGCAGGTTGCTCGATGCTGGTTTCATTAAGGAGCTCCGATTCCAGACTTGGGTCGCCAACCCAGTGCTGGTGAAGAAGACTAACGGGAAGTGGCGAATGTGCGTGGACTTCCACGACTTGAATAAGGCTTGTCCAAAGGATTGCTATCCACTCCCGAGGATCGACCAGCTGGTGGATGCCACATCGGGACATGAGCTGCTGAGTTTCATGGATGCGTATTCAGGCTACAACCAGATCAAGATGGCCAAGGAAGACGCCCCCCACACAGCATTCTATGCAGACAGCGACATCTATCACTATGATGTCATGCCCTTCGGGTTGATCAATGCCGGAGCAACCTACCAGCGGATGGTGAATAAACTGTTTGGAGATATGCTGGGAGAAACCATGGAAGCTTACGTGGATGATATGCTGGTGAAGTCCCGACAAGCCGAGGATCACGCGCATAACCTTACCATGGCGTTTGAGCGGATGAGGCTCCATCAAGTTCGCTTGAACCCGACGAAATGCGCCTTCGGAGTCCACTCAGGGATGTTTTTGGGCTTCATGGTAAGCCAAAGAGGAATTGAAGTAAACCCTGAGAAGCTGAGGGCAATCGAGGAGATGCAATCCCCGATAAACCATCGGGAGGTGCAAGTACTGAATGGCCGACTAGCTGCAATGAACCGCTTCTTATCCAAAGCCAGCGACCGATCAATGCCGTTTTTTGAAGTCTTGAGGGCCAACAAAAAATTCGAATGGACCGCCAAATGTGAAGAGGCGTTCCAAGCACTCAAACAGCACCTTCGCACACTCCCGCCGCTAGCGAAACCAGTTCCAGGCGAGCCGCTCTTCCTTTATTTGGCTGTTTCTGAATTTGCCATTACCTCTGTGTTAGTAAAGGTTATCGAGGGTAATCAGGTCCCCGTCTATTATGTAAGCAAGGCATTTGCCAAATCCGAATTGAACTATCCCACCGTTGAGAAGTACCTCTTTGCGCTGATAATTACTGCTCGGAAGCTAAGGCCATATTTCCACGCACACGAGATCACGGTGCTAACGAACCAGCCTTTAAAGCATTTTTTGAACCGACCAGAGGCGTCAGGGAGATTGGTGAAATGGGCAGTAGAGCTCAGTGAGTTTCGAATACACTTTGCTCCAAGAACGGCAATCAAGGGCCAGGCATTAGCAGATTTCATAGCAGAGTCTACAGCCCCCGATCTAGAAGAAGCGGGCCCTGTAGAGGGGGCAACCATAGAGGTCCCGACAGAAGAACAACCAGAGAGGGCAGAGCAATCAGAACAGCCAAACAAGGAAAACACCTGGGAGATGTACACGGATGGCTCCGCAAGTTCAGACGGGTCAGGAGCGGGCTTCTTGTTGATACCACCGGGTGAAGGTGAACCGCTCCGATATGCCTTGGCTTTAACATTCAAGGCCACAAACAATGAAGCGGAGTATGAAGCTCTTATCACGGGCCTAAAAATTGCTAAAGGCACTGGAATCGATCACTTGAGAGTGAAGTGCGACGCGGCGTTAATCGTGAACCAAGTTCAAGGGCAATACGAAGCAAGGAGCCCGATAATGAAGAAGTATCTGCGAGAGGTACAAACCCTGAGAGAGAGCTTCAAAAGCTTCGACATCGAGGCTATTCCGAGGGAGGAGAACGTAGAGGCAGACGCCTTGAGCAAATTTGCCCTGGGGGCACCCTTAGAAGAAAATCGGAAGGTGCACTTCCTGGAAAAGGTGATCTTGTCAAGCATCGACCCCACGCAAGTGTGCACCGTTGAAGCAAAATCGGAGGAGGAGCCCACTTGGATGACCCCGATAGTCGCGTATCTGACTACGGGGGCGATCCCCGAGGATAAGGTAGCAGCAGACAGGGTATGTCGGATCGCGTCTAATTATGTGATGCTGGATAATCAGCTGTACAAGAAGGGCTGGTTCTCGACTCCGTACCTGAAGTGTGTAGCAGAACCCGACACCAATCGAATCCTGAAGGAAATGCATGAGGGGATCGCGGCTTGTCATGAAGGGGCCCGATCCATTTTGAGGAAGGTGTTGAACTTGGGCTACTACTGGCCCACGATGAACAAAGAGGCAACGGCGTTGGTCCGATCATGCGACGCGTGCCAGAGGTACGCCCCGAATATCGTGGCCCCGGCTGCCAACCTGACATCCATCAAGAGCGCTTGGCCCTTCGCGCAGTGGGGCATCGACTTGGTAGGACCTCTCCCACAAGCACAAGGTCAATGTAAGTATTTACTTGTAGCTATCGATTATTTTTCAAAATGGATAGAGGCGAAGGCATTAGCCAGAACAACGGGGAACCAGATCGTCAAGTTCCTCCAAACCCACATCGTGTCCAGATACGGGATTCCTAAGGTGGTGATCAGCGACAATGGCCCACCGTTTAACGGTTCTCAGGTGAAGGAATATCTGGAAGAACTGAACGTTGAGCATCGGACCGCCTCTGTACGCCATGCTCAGACTAATGGCCAGGTGGAGTCAGCCAACAAAATGGTGATGGATGGCCTGAAGAAGAGGGTCTATGCCTTGAAGGGCAAATGGCTGAACGAACTGGAAAACGTACTCTGGGCTGTTAGAACGACACCCAAACGATCAACAGGGGAAACTCTGTTTGGCCTCGTTTATGGCACGGAAGCTGTCGCTCCTGTGGAGGTAGCTGTGGCATCCCACCGGACAAGATATTATGAACCCCTGACGAACGAGGAAGTGAGACGCCTGGACTTGGACTTACTCGAAGAGAAAAGGCGGGAAGCCGACGAAATCCAAGCACGAATGCGCTTAGCGACGGCCAGGTACTATAATCGGCGAGTGAAGTCCCGACAGTTCTTCGTCGGGGAGCTGGTGTGGCGTCGCAACGAATTCACCCTTTTGGATCGAATCAACAAGATGTCACCAAAATGGGAAGGACCTTATAAGGTCGTAGGGATGCCAGCTCCGAACGCATACAAGTTGGAAGACCTCGATGGCAGGACGTTAAAGCATTCTTTCAGTGGCGAACACTTGAAGAAACACCATGCTTGAAGAAAGTCGCCTTAAGTGGTGCCCGATAAAGTCGCCTTAAGTGGTGCCCAATAAAGTCGCCTTAAGTGGTGCCCGATGTAAAATCGCCTTAAGTGGTGTATACTATTTTCGATTCGATGTAAACCTATTTTATGCCAATAAATAAAAAGGTTGCTTCCAAACAAGAGTTGTCCTTAGATTTATGTTAAGTATAAAAGTCGCCTTCAGTGGTGCACGACGAAAGTCGCCTTTAGTGGTGCACGATGAAAGTCGCCTTCAGTGGTGCACGACGAAAGTCGCCTTCAGTGGTGCACGACGAAAGTCCCCTTCAGTGGTGCACGATGAAAGTCGCCTTCAGTGGTGCACGACGAAAGTCGCCTTCAGTGGTGCACGACGAAAGTCGCCTTCAGTGGTGCACGACGAAAGTCGCCTTCAGTGGTGCACGACGAAAGTCGCCCTCAGTGGTGCACGACGAAAGTCGCCTTCAGTGGTGCACGATGAAAGTCGCCCTCAGTGGTGCACGATGAAAGTCGCCTTCAGTGGTGCACGACGAAAGTCGCCTTCAGTGGTGCACGATGAAAGTCGCCTTCAGTGGTGCACGACGAAAGTCGCCTTCAGTGGTGCACGATGAAAGTCGCCTTTAGTGGTGCACGATTCTTAGATTTACTCTAAGTAATATAAAGTTGTCTTAAGTGATGCCCGAGAAAAGACGCCTTAAGTGGTGCACAATACTTAGGTTTATTCTAAGTATCCGAAAGTCGCCTTCAAGGGTGCACAATATTAAGTCGCCTTAAGTGGTGCGTGATCTTTAGGTCTATCCTAAGTAACTATTAAAGTCGTCTTAAGTGATGCACTCGATGTTAAGTCACCTTAAGTGGTGCAAGTTATTAATCGTCGGGAAGGACGTACAAGAATGTCTTAAGTGTCAAGGTCTCGACAGCTAGAAACTAAGTCGTCTTAAGTGATGCACTCGATGTTAAGTCACCTTAAGTGGTGCAAGTTATTAATCGTCGGGAAGAACGTACAAGAATGTCTTAAGTGTCGAGGTTTCGACCTAAGCGCGTATAGTAAAGTCACCCGGAGAAGTACAACGACGGAGCTAAAGAAGCCTGATATTGATAAGGGCTCGAGGGCCCAACGAGGACAAAAGAAAAGAGGATACAAGGACTCTAAAAAGTAAACATTCAAACTTGGTCCTGGTCGGCAGCGTTGACAGCAGCTGGGTCCACGGAGTTAGTGGCAGAAGGCCCCACAGGATCAGCCGTTGGAGGATCCGCTATCGGGGTCATGGGATCGAGGAGTTTCCGATGAAGAAGTAGTTCCTCTTCACTCTGAACTTGTGGTATGCATTTCCGGCCTTGAGCATCGGCTTCTTTGGTGGAAATGATACATCCTTCCCGGAGAGCTGCATCATAAGCAGTGCTGGAAATTTCATTCAGAACATGGTCGAAGTTGAAAGGCTTCCTTCCCTCGAAACCAGACCCCCTATCTGAAAGCAGCCGTTGAAAGGCACGTTAGGTTTCTCCGGGAAATAACAACCAAACTAAGCAAAGATGAAGACGAACAATAGAGAAGAAATCTTTACCCGACATGATAATGGGAGGTTGGAAGAATGAACCTGACATTGCCGGAAAGATGGCCGAAGAAACGCTAAGGACTCAAGAGTTGCAGAAAGCTTTCGAAAATTTATAAATGGTAAAGTGAAACTGTGCCCATGGTTAGGATTTTATAGATAAAGAGGACAGTCGAAGGGACGGTTCAATCTGAACCATCGAAATGAAAGCATTCTGATCCGGACCGTTGAGATGAAACGTGCGGAACTGCAGCAGACGCAATGATGAAATATCCTGAAAAGCACTTTTCAGAGAAAGCAGACACAGAGAGTCAGGCACGGGTACTGATGACGTCACTCCATTATCTGCTGCATTTAATGCACTAGAGAATCGAAGAGACCTTTGGATATAGCAGTTATCCTTAAAACCCTGAGGAAACGTGGAGGAGAAGACTGATAACCGTAGATAACTGAGCCAAGGAATAGATCCCCGACTCTAGTATTGGAAAAATCGGGAGTTGGAAGACACGACGAACTAAAAGTCCCTCATGTCTTGGGGGCAAATGATGGGTCCGACTATAGGCGTCAGGCCCTTTAAACGGCGAGGAAACGGCAAACAGGCCCACCAGGCCCAGAGGAAGGGTCAAGATGACCTAGGAGAAGGGTCCCGATGAAGGGAGTCCCGACGAAGCAGGGTCCCGACAGAGTCGGTCCCGATAGTGGAGCTAAAAGCTCCCGATGAGAAGCCTTTAAGTAGGCCCCGATGATGAATCCCTGAGAATGATTGGCCCTGTCACGATGACGAGGGGCCCCGAGCGGTGACACAACGAGATAACTCTGGAGTACCCGACGGGAGTCGGGACTCGTTACCAGAGGATAAAGCCAAGATATGCGGGGCGTGGCCGAGATATACGGAACGTGGTTAAGATACACGGATCGTGGCCGAGATACGCGGGGCATGGCTAAGATACGCGAGATCGTGTACGAGATAAGCGGGATACGGGCTAACCACCCCTAACGGTTCGCCAGGTACCTGAGGCACCTCTTTGCCTATAAAAGGGCAGGAGGTCACCTCAGATCACGTTACGTTGGAATTCAATACTTTTGATATCTGTTGCTTGCCAGTCAGACGAGGTACTCATTTAAGCATCGGAGAGGGATTCTGGGTCACCGCCCGGTCTATCCCCTCCTGCAGGATTGCGTGGAGCGAAGGAGCTAGGATTGCCGTCAAGATCCGTACCGGAGTTCCACCGTGATCCAACACGGACAACCCGCATCACGTTGCCATGACATTTGCTAATACTCTCGTTGGAACTGCCGCACATTGGTTCTTCTCGCTGCCATACGGAAGCGTTACGTCATGGGCATATCTAAAGGCAAAATTCATTCAAAGATACATGGGGGAGGGCACACTCCTTAAAGGGCTGAATGCGTTGAATGAGGTGACACAGCAAAACGACGAGTCGTTAGCAGATTATTACATCCGCTTCAATCAAAATATCTCAGACATTCAAGGAAACATCACCGAAGGAGAAATCGTGCGCGCCTTCATTGCAAATTTAGGCCGAAGAGAATATGCCCTGGCTGAAAAGATGTCAAAGCGCCCAGCTGAGACACTTGAAGAATTGGCAGCGAGGGTTAAAGAATTCGTGGATCTGGACAGATCCAGAGAGCAACATAAGGCGAAAGTTAGTGCAGCTCACGCTAAGGAGAAGCAAGCAAAACCCCAGCAAGGCCCACAGCAAGCGAGACAATTCCAGCCCCATAAGAGGTCGTATCAGCCCAAATTTCAAAGACCAAAATAAGTGAACCTGGCAGAATGCGTTCCTTTGAATGCACCACTTTCCGTAATCTTGAAGAAGATGAAGGAGGATAATATTTGGAGGGAGCCAGCAAACTTTCGAAAGGGGCCACTGGGAAAGCAGGGAGATAAATGGTGTGAAAACCATGAAGTCTACGGCCATGAAACAAACAGCTGTCTCAGCTTGCGTTTTCGCATAAACAAATTCATCCTTAAAGGTGAGCTCAAGCAATATGTCGACCAAGGTGACAAACGACAAAAGAAGAACCATGAAGAGCAACCCGGAAAGGAGAACAAGGGAAAGGAGAAAGTGAATGAAAACCCACCACCGCCAAAGCGTGGTGTCATCAACCTAATCCATGGTGGGCCAGCGGCAGGAGGTAGCGTTTCTAACGGCCGGGATGTCTATGCCTCACAGCTGCAAGTTCTGCCCAAGTACGGGAAGATGCAACAACCAGAGAAGGAAGACATAATCATCCCGTTCTCAAATGCCGACAAGAAACACATAGTGTATCCCCATGATGATGTTTTCGTCATAACAATGGACATAATTGGATTTGACGTGCAAAGAATTCTGGTAGATGGTGGGAGTGCTGCGGATTTAGTGCATATAGAGGTGCTCAAGAAGATGGGAAAAAAGGAAGCCGATGTCTCGCCGAGCACGTTTCCGTTGGTTAGTTTTGCAGGAGCGGCAACCCACCCATTGGGCATGATAACACTTCCAGTAATCCTTGGAGACGGGTGGAAGGCATTGCATATAGACGTCACATTTGTGGTGGTAGACAACCTGGGGGCATATAACGGCATCCTAGGGAGAACAACGATCAACCCACATGACATTGTGCCATCTACAGCTCATCAGAAAATAAAGTTCCTAACTCCTCACGGGATTGGGGAAGTGCTAGGTGATCAGAAAGCCGCACGAAAGAGCTATGTCAATGCCCTGAGGAAAATGAAACAAGTGTCAATTGCCATGATAGGAGTTGGTGCAAAGAGAAAGCTGTTCGCCTCGAACGACGATGATAAAGGAAAGAAGGAAAAGTTATCGCCAAGGTCTGAACTTGACAGGATTCTTTGTTCGTCTAAGCGGAGTGTGCTTGATGCCAGACAGGGAGAAGAGAATCCATCATGTCCTACTTCCGGAGATTTGCTCAAAATGCAACTGCACTGAGAACAACCATGAAGGACGTCATCAACGCATTTTTCCTGAACATGAACGCATCAACATTTTTGCTATTCGGAAGGGAATTTGGATGGCGTACAACTAGGACAATGGCGTGCTTAAAAGACAAGATGGAGACTGCGATCTCTTGTGAGCGTGAATTGAGATGGGGCACACCTCTCATCGCAAGTGTGGAAGCTCAAACTTCAAGAAAATCAGAAGGCTCAAGCATGGATTATGCTAACATCTTCACTCCCTTAAACACGGAGGTGGAAGAGATATACGTCAAACTTCTGAAAAACAAGCTTCCAAGACCACTTGAGCCGGAAACCGCCTTCTTAGGCAGGGATATTGAAGATTGGTGCCGATATCACCAAAATTGGGGGCACAATACCAATGGTTGTTTGACCTTGAGGATGGAGATTGAAGAATTTATACCGCGTAGGGCTTCCTTAACAAGAACCTCTACGGGTGCCGACCGGAGGACCGTGAACTCCCTGCTGCAGGATCTTGGGACTACGGATTGCTTCTAAGGTATGTACGAATCTTCTGCTACGTAATATCGATTACTAGCATGTACCATGTTTATAGTATCTGTAGTGATTACTCCCCGTAATCTAACAGTGGTATCAGAGCCTGTTTTAGGAGTTCATGATTTTGATAAATTGGTGTTCTTGAAAGTTTAATATTTTGGCCGAAAATTTTAAGAGAATAAAATTTAAAATTTTCGAATATTTTAGATGGTAATGATCTGAAATTTTTCATGACTTTCGTAGGAGAATTTAATGTTCATGATTTCAAGAAAAACATGTTTTTTTTTATCAAAATCGAATATTGGATTGTAGATCTTATTAAAATTTGATCTTGTAATTTGACCAGTTGTTTCCAATTTCATGTTTGTGCCGAAACCCTAGTGAAATTACAAGGTAAAATTGTTAAATTTCTTAGGCACCAAGTTATTAATTTCGGAAGAATATGCTAGGTATATTGTTTACTATATTTTAATTTTTTTTCTAGGTAACAATATATCTATAATTGGAAACATAATGATAGATTCACATTAATTTATAGAAATATATATAACTATCAATATATCTAGAGAATTAACAGGGTTAAAGATATTATTGATAGATTTAGTTACCTTAAAGATTAAGAAAATATATTGTCAGTATCTGTATTTCCCTGTTTAAGACATTCAAAATAAATAAATAATATATATATAGTGAACTGAATTTTACATATATATATTGTTGATTGATTTAGTCTTAAAGATAGAATCTTGGGAATAAATATATATATATGTTTAATGTTGGCCGAAATATATATATATATATATATATTAGCAATATTGGAAATTATTTTACATAGTTAATATTTCTTGGTGGTTAAGTTAAGTTTTTAGTGGACACTAAAACCCTACTTAGCCCACAAGAATATTTCGGCCCAAACCCTAGGGTAAATGGGCCGGTCCAATTTGCAAAACTGGTCTGATTTAAAACAGAACCGGGTTTTCTTAATCGGTTCGACCTAGTCGGGTCGGGTCGGACCGGGGTAACTAAGTGGATCTAAACGAACCAGTTTTTCAGTGTTGAACCGAACCCTATTTTATTGGAACAGTTCGGACCGAACCAGATTTTTAAAGGGTTAACAGGTCTTTTGATCCATGATGTTTGACAACTTTTGGATTTTGGTTAATGATGTTTTTTTTTACCTAGTTTTGGTACCATATGTTTACAGATTTTTTCTAGTTTTGGTCTAACCGTTACATTCCGTCCATTTTTTGACATGTTCAAGTCACGTGATCTACTCTAAACTTTAAATTTAGTCCCTCTAATACTTTCTTGACTTTTTTTTTTTCAATTTAGTCCCGAAGTTTCAAAATTGACCCCAATTGGACAATAGGTCCAATTGAATTTTTGAAACTTCGGGACTAAATTGAACAAAAAAAAGGTTAGGAAAGTATTAGAGGGACTAAATTGAACAAAATTGAAAGTTTAGGGTGGATCACGTGACTTGTACATGTAAAAAAATGGACGGAATGTAACGGTCGGACCAAAACTAGAAAAAATCTGCAAACATATTGTACCAAAACTAGGTAAAAAAACATCATTGACCAAAACCCAAAAGTTGTCAAACATCATGGACCAAAAGGCCTGTTAACCCATTTTTAAAAATAAAACCGGACCGAACCAGATTTTACTAAACCGGACCTCAACCAGATTTTTCTAAACCGAACCGAACCAAACTGGACCGAAATTGGCTGAATCGAACCGAATTTTCAAAACCGAATTCAAGTCAATTAAAATAGGGTGGTCAAGTTTTAAAATCCAAATGTTTTGAACCTCAAATAGCCTACAAAGTGCTCAAAGGGTTTATTATTATTTACATAACGATTAAATCTTTATGCTTTGTTTCGATTATGGGGATGGATCTCGGAGATACATGTTTTTGGGACTGGATTAATTAGTGGGCTGAATTGCAATTGTTTATTATTCGATATATATTTATGCACGATTAGAAATGTCATCTTGACTGAGTCAAGCTAGCTGGATAATGCATGTTGGGCACGGAGCCCTAGAAAAATATATGGTATGCGCACTAGGATAGACATGCTGTGATGGTTGAAATTTCCTAGGAATCATGTATAGAATGATGCGTAATTGAATATAAGCATGAATTTCAAATCAGCTCTTAATGTTTAAAATAATTTTAAAATTGAAAACCAGTCGCCAAATGTATATGATTGATGTGGAAGTTTCATGTTTGACACGTATGATAGAATGTTGAGGACGTAGCCGCATTTAATAATTTACTTGGTAGTAAGATTATGTATGCAAGCATGAGTTCCTCGGAACATTAGACGCATGACGCGTAAACATGAGTGTGGTTTTTTCAGATGAATGTTATGCATGAGTAAGTTCATCGGAATATTTTTTTCAAAATAAAAAGGGCCTTGGGAAAGCCAAGATTGGGTATGCTTGTTTTAAAATTCCCATTCCGGTAATTTGCGATTAAAAACCGTTTTAAAAGACTGGTCTATTGGATTAAAGACGACAGTGATGTGAACTCTTTCACATGCATCTTCCATTGGTTAACTGGTGGTCGGTTAGTTCAGATGAATGAGGAATCATTACTTGTCGCATTCCATCTTAATTGATATCTGATGAATGCAATTCTTTCTCAAAATATTATTGTCTCCCTGATTTTGCGTGATTATCAATGTGCTAGTTTTCATGGCTGAACCAATACAGTTCTATGAAACTCGCAATCTGGACGGCATGGATTATGATGCATGGAGAGATAATGTTATGGAGCTCCTGATCACTGCGGATCTTGACGATCAAGTCAATCCGAAATCGAAAAGGATGAGCTTGGACGAATATGGAAACCCGCATGAGAGCAACAAGAAGAAAAGTTTGAGGAAGGATCATAGTGCACGAGAGTTAATTCTCTCGCAGCTCTCAACTAAAGTAGAATGAGAGTTTATACAACTCAGCGCATTGCATCTTTGGTGTGCCATATACCTTCGCTTCGGTAAAGGTAAGGCCAGTATTGTTTATGTTGGATTTCCTATTGTTCAATTTTATGTTTGAATTTTTAGTTAATATTGTTTCAGATTCATTGAATAAAGTGGTTACCATTCGATTCATAATGAGTTCTGCTTATCAAGATTAATCGACTCCGATAAAAACGCGATCGATCCGAAATGTAACTAAACCAAAGCAATAAGGCTATTGAAATGGCCGAATCAAACAACTCCATACATATTCTCCCACATCTAATTCTTTGGGTAAAATCAAAATGCCATTAAAATCCATCGATTGCGTAGCTCTAAGAATGAACCGATTATAAATCTTTCTTTATTATTAGTACTCCATTGAATGAAATAATCTGTAATGATGATCATGTAAGAAGCCGATTGGATTAAACTGAATTAAATTCAGAAATGAAACGATTTTACCATTAGTTAAAACTTTGGTAAATAACGCCGCGCACGTGTGGACCTCGAAAGATAGAACACATCGTTTCAAAATACGAGTTTAATGATGAAGTGTTTTGATGATTAAGTGCTGAATTTTTTGTTTGCGTCCCTTCGGAAAAAACTTATTGAGAACGTTTACATCGGTAAGAAGTATGCTTCACAAGCTACCACGACCTAGTAAAAGTATCAACTGACGCATAAGGGGAAAACCCAAAATGCTCAGTTTGGAGATGGGATAAAATCTCAGAGATAAGTTTGCAAACGAAGAAGGATGAAGTCGGCTAAACTATTTTCCTTCAATACGCCTTGAACGGTAAGTCAGGCAAGGCATTCAAATCAAATGACACACTTCAAGAAACACAGTTCGTAAACATAATGTTAGAGTCAATCTATCAGTACGTTCTCGCTGGGATGAAGGGAGATGATTCGCAAATATGTAGAACTGTGCACCAATGAAATCGGTAAGACACGTCGCCATTAAAGCTAAAGAATGATAATGAGATAAATTCTATCATCATGCGATATTAATTTGCGCATTAAACACGTATTTGGACTGAGAGTACGTTAACTGCTCTTAGAAAATACATGTTTAAAGCATTGGAAAATGGTGTCGTGGTCGAACATGAGACACTTGAGGACGAATTTCCAAATGCATAGTCAGTTTCAAACAAATGTAGTCTTGATCGAACAAGATCAGAATTACATTGACTATCAGGTCCCACTTACTTCGAGTGGGAGATTTTATTCGGCAACACAAGTGAATGACATGGTAAATGATAATGGAAACATTTTCATAATAAATCTAGTGGGAGGAATAAACCGTACCACATGAAATCACTGTTGCCGCAGTGACGAATCAAGTTGAACCTGATAAACGTGTTGACTGAACCACTGGATGAAAAATCCAATAATGCCACAACTACCTATACTACCCATTGTTCCCAGTGGGAGTGAACCGACCAACTTGGTTCCAGGTCCTAGTGATCAAGGAATTCATCTCGGAAGTAAAACCCCGAGACCGACAGGTCTTCCGAGGAAAGTTGAAAGTCAAGGTTCAAACACTGCTCTTGTTCCCTGGGGAGTGATGCTCCGATAAGAAGCATTATTCCGAGTGAGAGAAACGTTCAAACTCAAGATGAGATTAACTAGCCTAGACGAAAGTCAAAGGCATCAAACTTCTACCAAGAAGTATCCCATCGAGAAGGGTGAAAACCTCACTCTAACAATTGTTGAATAGCATTGTAAAGGCCTCAAGTGGAGAAATTGAGGAAAACAATAAAAGAGAGAGATCGCCTAAATGAAAGCCATTATAGTCTATAGTTGATTTACCTGCTAACCACAGGGGCACAAGGATGCGGTGAGTCCTGAAAGAAGGCTCACCACAGATGGAACAGGTCGGGCTATACAAAGCCCGACTAATTTCGAAAGGACATACCCAACTTCATGGAGTGGACTTTGACGAAATGAACTCATCGACTATGCGTAAAACCACGGTTACGGCCATTTATGGTCCTGGTCGCAGGTCTCGATCTCGAGCTGCGCCAAATGGATGTTAAGACCGCATGCCTCCACGGAATGAGATCTATATGGAGCAACCAGAGGGTTTCATTACTCCTGGTAACGAACGTAAAGTTTGCAAACTCCATAGGTTCATTTACGGTCTTAAACTGTCGTCTCGACAATGGTACCGCAGATTCCACAAGGAAATCGTAGGAAACGGATTCGTGAATCTACACGAGGATCCGTGCGTGTATTATAAGACCTCCGGGTCTAAGTATGTCATCTTAACATTGTACGTGGACGACATACTCATTTCCGCAAACGACGTGAGTTTTATGAACAAGTCAAAGTCCTGGTTGGCATCTGTATTCGAGATGAAAGACATGTGAGAGGCCACATACATCTTAGGCAATAAAATTGCTAGAGATCAGGCTACCCGGAAATTATGTCTATCTCAAGAAGCTTATATCAACAAATTGTTGAAAAGGTTCATATTACAAGATGCCAAACCCAAGGATACGCTGGTGGTGTTTAGTTGGGCGCTTTCGAAACGTGACGGCCCCAAGAACCTGGCAGAGCGAGAACAGATGAAGGGTGCAGAGTATTTAAGCATGGTCGGTGTCTCATGTACGCCATGCAATGCACCTGTCCGGACATCTGTTACGTTGTGGGCCTAGTAGCACGATTCCAATCAGATCCTGGCTATCAACATTTAAAGGCACTAAAACGAATTATTCGTTATCTGAAAGGTACTACCGACTACGCACTGTTCTATGAGGGCAGGACATTAGAATTGGCCGGTTACAGTGACGCCGGCCATGGTGGCGATCCGGATGATCGTAAGTCCACCATAGGAGGAGTCTTTCTCCTTGCTAATGCCGCCATTTCATAGACGAGCAAGAAGCAAACATGTGTCGCTCTGTCTACGATGGTATCGGAATTCGTTGCTCTCTCCAAAAACGCAGAGGAAGCGGTCTGGCTGAAAAGGCTTCTTACTGCACTGCCTGGTGACAAAGACGTGAGTAAACCCGTCGTGGTACACTCTGACAGTCAGGCAGCTATTGCAGCAGTTAAGAATCCAAAATACCATTGTAGGACTAAACACATTGATGTGAAATATTTTTATACTAAATCTATGAACACAATACAATCACTTTAGAATACTTGTCCACTGATAACATGGTTGCGGACCCATTAACTAAACCACTACGCAAGGAGATATTCGAAAAGCTTGTAAAACTGCTTCGATTGCGTAGGGTTTAAAACTGGCATGTATCTCTGATAACATTTCGATAATTGAAAGTTAATATTTTTAATAAACGATAGAATTGCAATCGAGTTTATGATCCATCGACGTCATAATGTTTGAATACATCAGATTTACGGTCTATAAACTAAGTCTTAGTTGGACGCAATCTTCCGCCAAACAATGTCGAATGTGGGCTTTACCTAGTCACACATGTACGGTCGTCTTGCAGTGGAGGGAGGCCTCTATCATGCAAGACTGGCTAAGAATCAGGGGGATAAACCTGATTACGCAAGAAGATTATCTAGTCTCGAAGTAACTCGACATGATATTATTTTTGCAAATCGCCGTGATTGTTGGATCACGGTTGGAACTCTAGTACGGTCTTGACGGAAATCTGAAATCCTTCGCTCCACGTAATCCTACAAGAAGGGAATAGACCGGGCGGTGACCCAGAATCCCTCTCCGATGCTTAAATGAGAATCTTGTGGCAGGCAAGGCAAGCAAAAGTATCAGTATGTAAGTGCGTATATGTGATCTGAGGTAACTTCCTCCTTTATATAGGAGAGGAGTTACCCCAGTTACCTGATGAACTGCCAGGGCAGTTAGCCCACGTTCCGCTTATCTCGGCCACTTCCCCACGTTCCGCTTATCTCGGGCCACTTCCCCACGTTCCGCTTATCTCGGGCCACTTCCCCACTACTTTGATAGTGGGGGTGTCTCTCGGCCTCAACCTCTGATAGCAAGTCCCGACCAATATCGGGGACTCCAGAGTTATCTCATTAGGTCACCGCTCGGGGCCCCTCGTCATCGTGACAGGGCCAATCGTTCTTAGGGATTCAATATCGGGGCCTACTTAAAGGCATATCATCGGGAGCGTCCAGCTCGCATATCGGGACCGACCTTGTCGGGACCCTTCACCATCGGGACCCTTCGCATTGGTCTTCTTGACCTCTTTTATGGCCCAATGGGCCTATTAACCGTTTACTCGTCGTTAAAGGGCCTAAAGGCTATAGCGAAACCCATCAGTGATGAACTCCATTCGTCATTAAACCACATTCTGGGCTAGATGAAAATCTGCGATAGCATGATTGACATATCCCACTCCTGTCAACTTAAAAGTTCAGGTACGCTATCGACGTGTGCTTCATACTGCGAGTGCCATGTTCGACCACGGGGTCACAGCTCGGTTGTGCTAGATAAGAATCCTCGTGATTCTAACGGGCGCAAACTTCTTCACCTCGAGCGTGTGATTGATCCCGGGATCCTAATGAAGAGGCACCCAATGTATCCTCATGGACTCAGAACTCATATCTAATGCCAGGCTCAATGTTCGCTTCCCGGTGTACGAGCGTAGTGCTGAACAAAAAGGCTCAGTGGCCACGTCTTTGGAAACCGGTTGGGTTTGACTAAGGATATGAGCGATGGGGATGGTCAAGTTCACCTGTAACTAACCGACTCTTGTATTCACTAGGTGGCCACCAGCCGGATATTAGTTGAAGGTTGTGAATACTTGTACGGATGCCTTGGAGAAGTGCTCCTATGCGGAGACTAGACAAATGAAGAATTAACAGTTGACCTAGGATACATCGCGACACTATATTGTTTATAACTGGTTGATTGAAGAAAGGGAATCAACGTTCCGCGGGCGCTACAACACTCATAACAGATGAGTAGCACGATGCACGTCGTGTTCGCCGGTCGCACGGAAAACCTCGTATGAACTATTCGGAATCAAGGGCGAGATCGAAGAAGTGAAATGTTTATGCTGGTTTGAACGACAATACATTAACAAGCACCCTCCCGTTCCGGCGAGTGGGAGCTGTAAGCATATGGTGATAGGCGCCGTAAATGGAAGCCCATTATATGTATATGTTACCTAAGACAATTTGGTATGTCACATTAGGACATTGTGCAAAACCCAAATCCCAATTGACACGAGAGGCCCAAAATATGAGCCTCCCTTATGCATAGGCCGGCCGAATTTATGAGGTGGGAATGTGGACTTTTGTCCACTTTGCTCCTCCTATAAATAAGAGATGTTAGGGGTTTTTATTAGGTTAATCATTAATCCCTCCTTGGAGTGTTTTAGAGAGAAAAATGCTCCTCCCCATAACACCATTCAGCCGAACCACTGCCACACCAAGTGTGTGCCAATTTTCCATCGAGCAAGCACTCTGGAGATCCATCCCTGTCAAGAATCGATCAGAGGCTTTGCTGTGGAGAATATACCGTGTAGGGGTTCCTTAACAAGAACCTCTACGGGTGCCGACCGGAGGACCGTGAACTCCCTACTACAGGATCTTGGGACTACGGATTGCTTCTGAGGTATGTGAGAATCTTCCGCTGCGTAATATCGATTACTAGCATGTACCATGTTTATAGTATCCGTAGTGATTACTCCCCATAATCTAACACACTTTGCCCCTACCACCTAGTTTCGGGCGTCCATGTATAAGGGAGGCTCAATATTTGTGCCTCTAATGTCAATTGGGATTTGAGTCAAGCCTAATTACCCCAATGTGACATTTACCTAATTTTTTAGGTAACGTATACATATTAATGGGCTCCTAATTACGACGCTCAATCTCCATATGCTAACAATATTATCTTATAAAACTATGTATATTGTTTTAATTAATAGAGTTTTAGAAGTTGTGCGTAGTGAGTTTAAATATTTAGTCTTTAGAATTCATAAATAACTATAGTATTAACTGTTAGATATCTGTCCAATTCGGGTTCGTATTTACATTTTGGTCCTCGTAAAATATCCCAAAACCCGTAAAAAAAACCTTTCGCGGACACCCAAGTCTAAAACGGTCCGGGATACGCGTAATTCCCGGGCCGTAGATCATCGGGATTGCCCTAGGGCAACCCGGACAATCTGGATGTCCGGATTACTGTTTTTCTTCGTACGCTCACCCCGATTAATTGGCCAAGTGCGAGAAGTCGGTGCATGCATAGTCCGCCTTGATGACGGTATACGTCTTCCTTACATGCCGACATAATGTAGTTCAAAACTGGGCATGATCCTTAGGTTCCCTATAAATAGGTGCCTAGGTCTCCCATTCTAAACAACTCCCTCACTTTTGGACTTGGAATGCTCTGACTTCTCTCTAAGGCTTTCTCTCTCTAGAAGTTCTAACTTGAGCGTCGGAGTGGGCCCAACCAGCATTCCCCCCTCCCACGCTGGTTACTACCCCTCGTGCAGGACTCGAAGGTCAAGAGTTCAAGGTCAAGGATTTGGAGATTAGCTTGGTGATTGTGTTATAAGGATCGCGGCGTTCCCGTCCTTATACATACATCTCGAGCCCGATCGTGAAGAAAGAAGCATGTCCGTGAAGGAAAAAGCCCGAAGCTGCCCAAGTGGTGAAGCGAACATAACATTTGGCGTCGTCTGAAGTGATTCGAACAAAAAGCCGTGCTGCAAGCCATGACAGGAAGACGATCAAAGAAGGCAGGTGTAAGCAGGATGAAACCAACGATAAGTCAACCGGGACCTTCTCATATTCTGGACGTAGAATCTACGGCTTCATCCATTCCGTCTACAAATGCCCCCCTGCACAGTACGGGCCGGAAGATCAAAACAATGCGCCTCCGCAAGAGAAAAGGACGAGGGTGAATCAGGAATTCCCATCGGGAATGCCAGCTGAGGCAGCACAGCAAAAACCAAGGAATGCAGCCAACATGCCTACAGTCACACCGGCAATGATGGCGGCACTTGAAGAACTTCTTGCTCTCAGGGAGATCTTAAGGAGTCAAGGATATGCTGCACCTCCGCCACCACCCCCGCATGCTAACGAACAAGCTGCACCAGCCAGGGAGGCGTCACATGATGCCAACCAGCAAAAGCCGCAACACCCAGAGGGAGTAGGAGACTCTGAAGATGCCTATCAACATGCCAGGCGGGAGCCAGCACGTTCATGCACTCCAAGCGTTGGCATAAAGCAGCAACAAGGAGTGAGATGGAAGCAACCTCCTGTGAGCAATTCACAACGCCCACACAAGGAGGATAGCTTTAAGACAACAAGCCATGCTGACACATGCAACGACGGGTGGAGGAAGCCCGCGTACGACAATGAAATCCCAATCACGGGACTCACGGCTAAGGCCTTAGAAGAAATGATTGAGAGAAAAATGAAGCAATCAAAGATGAAGGGAATGCATGCCCTGGAAGAAAATGCATCACATCCATTCTATGATGAATTAGTGCACAGTCACGTTCCAGATGCCCAGTACAGAATCGGTGGAGAAAAATATAGAGGAAAATGAGATCCAATCGAGCATGTGCAACAACATGAAGCGTCTCTGTTGGGACGAACGGACAACCCGCATCACGTTGCCATGAAATTTGCTAATACTCTCGTTGGAACTGCCGCACATTGGTTCTTCTCGCTGCCATACGGAAGCGTTACGTCATGGGCATATCTAAAGGCAAAATTCATTCAAAGATACATGGGGGAGGGCACACTCCTTAAAGGGCTGAATGCGTTGAATGAGGTGACACAGCAAAACGACGAGTCGTTAGCAGATTATTACATCCGCTTCAATCAAAATATCTCAGACATTCAAGGAAACATCACCGAAGGAGAAATCGTGCGCGCCTTCATTGCAAATTTAGGCCGAAGAGAATATGCCCTGGCTGAAAAGATGTCAAAGCGCCCAGCTGAGACACTTGAAGAATTGGCAGCGAGGGTTAAAGAATTCGTGGATCTGGACAGATCCAGAGAGCAACATAAGGCGAAAGTTAGTGCAGCTCGCGCTAAGGAGAAGCAAGCAAAACCCCAGCAAGGCCCACAGCAAGCGAGACAATTCCAGCCCCATAAGAGGCCGTATCAGCCCAAATTTCAAAGACCAAAATAAGTGAACCTGGCAGAATGCGTTCCTTTGAATGCACCACTTTCCGTAATCTTGAAGAAGATGAAGGAGGATAATATGTGGAGGGAGCCAGCAAACTTTCGAAAGGGGCCACTGGGAAAGCAGGGAGATAAATGGTGTGAAAACCATGAAGTCTACGGCCATGAAACAAACAGCTGTCTCAGCTTGAGATTTCGCATAAACAACTTCATCCTTAAAGGTGAGCTCAAGCAATATGTCGACCAAGGTGACAAACGACAAAAGAAGAACCATGAAGAGCAACCCGGAAAGGAGAACAAGGGAAAGGAGAAAGTGAATGAAAACCCACCACCGCCAAAGCGTGGTGTCATCAACCTAATCCATGGTGGGCCAGTGGCAGGACTAAACAGATCTCTCCTAGGAGGGATGGGGTTGGCCAACCCCATCCTCCTTGGGAGGGGTTGGCCAACCCCATCCTCCTTGGGAGGGGTTGGGTGCCCTCACCCAACCCCTACCCTTGGGGATCAGATTTCTCCTCCCCCAAGGGCCCCTGCGCCATTTTCGGACACCCACACTCGGTTCACGTCGCCTACCTTCTCCGTATCCTAAGGTCTTAATTATGCGCTTAAAGGTTAATTAATTGTGTTTAAAGGTTAACGATGTCATTAAGCCACCTTAATGACACCGTTGCCTATAAATACCCCACCTTTACAACTCATTTGATCATCTTGGCAATTTGGATTATTTTGCTCTGACATCTCTCTAGTTTATCTCTCTAAGAAGAATACTGACTTAGGCATCGGAGAGGGTTCACCAGGCACCACCCCCCCCCCCCCCTCCGTGTCTGGTACTGCCCCTTCTGCAGGGTAGAAGGAGAGAGGAGGCAAAGGAAGGAAGGAAGGAAGGAAGAAGATAGGCTAAGACAGGGCAACTCAGAAATACCGGATCACACACATCCCCAGTAAGGAGCGAGATCAAAATCGACCACCCATTGACCTAGATCTCATAACCTAACAACGAGCACGACGCCCAACTGACAGGTTATCACAATCATTAGCTGTCTGCAAAGACGAGCTTTTTCCATCAAAACGACCTACATTGCAACATAGTATAGGTTATAAAAGATATCGACATACCAAATCATCAGAAGGAAGTATATGAATCCCGGCATCAATCAAGTCCTGATCCGAAGCACGTAATAAACAACGATAGCGGCGCTCTTGTTGACATCGAAGAATACTCTTCACCGCCTCCCTATCATCCAAGGAAAGATCAGAAAAAATAGGAGCAGGATCAGCCTTCTCCACATTCTCAACATCCCAAATAGTCCAGACATCGCATACGAAGAAGCAGTGATGTCACCAATGAGAACCAGAACGATCAGCCGGGGCGGCTAGACGTTATTTGTGATCCCACTCAGCATCTCCAAGACCAAGCTTCTCGAAGCCCTTATCTTGCAAGTTCGGCCACCGCATCTTCATTCCACATAACCCCGTCACATCTGGACAAATCAGTTGATAGAAGCATCGGAAAATAGTGGTAGAAATAGTGCCAAGATTGCCTGTGGAACAAAACTCGAAAACAGCTCCATACACGGAGGCCAGCAGGAGATAGACTTAAGGGTGATATCAGGTAATAGCGACAAAGGTCCACCAAGTCAGGACAATAGGGAAAACACAGGCCTTCCTTAATCTGCGAGGTATAAACTGCGGATAGATCACTTGGAGGAATAGTAACTTGCCTTTTTTTGGAGTCCGGAAGCACGTCATAAGGAAGAATAGCCTCCAGAGCAGAATCAAGTCCACAACAACTCGCGTATAGCTCAAACATATCTTCATCAATATAGTTGAAGAAGTAACTCACATTCCTCGTGGTGTCCTTAAGAGACTCAATTGTGTTGATACCCGGCTCGTCTCCAACATCTGAACATAATGTCACTCGCGGAACGGGGATAGAAGACTTACTCATAATAACCACGGCAAGAAGACTAACTCTGAAAAGAAGTCTGCGTAACTCAGAATCCTGAAAACTACAAGTAACAAGTCAATCAGTGTGCAAGCTCTATGTATGTACATGCATATCGACATGGGTACATGATTTCAAGGGAAAAATATTTTCTAAGTGTTTTGCTCAAGATGACAGTCGGCATATTGCAAGTGGACATCACGCTACTATGTGTCAAGCACATTACCAAGTGTTAGCATACAACAAGGTGTTGACATACAACCTGCATTTACATCAAGTACATGGATACAACATACATAGCCAGGAAAAGAGAAAAAATTCTAAGTACGGGGGCAAGCGCGCACACACATGTACGTACATACATGTCGACAAAGGTACATGTCGACAAGTGAAGAATATTTTCTAAGTATTTCCATGTACATACATACATGTCGACAAAGATACATGTCGACAAGTGAAGAATATTTTCTAGGTATTTCCATGTACGTACATACATGTCGACAATGGTACATGTCGACAAGTGAAGAATATTTTCTAAGTATTTCCATGTACGTACATACATGTCGACAAGTGAAGAATATTTTCTAAGTATTTCCATGTACGTACATACATGTCGACAAGGATACATGTCGACAAGTGAAGAATATTTTCTAAGTATCTCCATGTACGTACATACATGTCGACAAGGGAAAAATATTTTCTAAGTGTTTCCATGTACGTACATACATGACGACAAGGATGGATTGCATACATCAAGTAGCTACTATCGACTTCTACACAATGCCTCTTGAGCATTCCTACGATGCTTATCGACAAAAGTCATACGACAACATCTATGGTAACAAGCATTAGATATTGTTAAAATATTTTCTAAGTGTTTTAGCATGTTTGCAGACAATGACCGACAGTCTATACATAACGCTCAACATACATTGCCTAAGCTATCATTACCAATATACAACCATTGACGACCGTGTACGTACAACTACCAATCATCAATATTGAGCATGCTAGAACAACGACTAAGGAATGGGAAAACATGTCGGCAATGAACACTATGCATAAAGGAAGTATAACGATTCATTTACTATTTTCTAAAATTTTCAGCACTTAGAAATTTTTTTGCCGATTTGGGGCTAAGTATTCTAATGCATTTTATCAAACACCTTGTATGCATGATAAGATAGCTAGGTACATGATGATTTCAAGACTAAATCAAGGCCAAATGAAGTCACGAAAGGTCTAGCCATGTAAGAAATTGGACTCACCGATACGAAGCAAGTTCGAAATACTACTCGCCCTCACCCGAAGACCCACGCGCCGCCGTTCTCACGCGCCGCCGCTGCTGTTGTCTCACGCGCCGTCTCCCTTGCCTCACGCACCACCTCGGTCCCCTCATTTCCCGGATTCGATCTTGATCGATGTTAAATGTGATGTGATTACTCCAAATTCACACCTCCATGAATTCCCTCTTCATCAAGACTGGAGAGCTTCTTGAGGATTTATCAATTAAGGATGTAAGGTAATGGGTATTCTCTCTCCTAATTCTCATTAATAGTGCCTACACCATGTGCTAAGGACTAAACTAATATCTATTTTCACACAAGTCCTTAGTATCAAGTATAAGCATACTTACACCTCTCCTATGCTTGTTTTACATACATGCTCCCTAGTGTTGCATAACGCACTTCGTAGATCATTATGCATGTTATCACTTTTATACGTACATGATGCAAATTCATGGTGGTCGCGTGATTATTTTTATAATCTAAGTATGAATTGAATGTTTGCATCATTTTCCATGCTTACATCATATTACATGCTTGCATCATTCTCTATGTTTACATCATGCCTCGTGATTACGTACATGTTCTCCAATTCCATATTATTCTAAGTGTTTTGCTTATTGCATGATTACGTCATCCGTCTATTATGTCATCATTTGCATATTGACAACGTGTTATACGCTTATTTCATATACCATGATATTATCACATTGCATGTCATTGTACGGATATTGTCCGTTACGCTAACCTTGTAAACAGATTACGTACGTACATCGGAAAATTAAAGGTTGGTCAAATTTATGATCTCAACATTCGAATTGACAAACAGGCCACCCCTGAGGTCAGTACCGAACCTAAATTGGACGAATATCTTATCTTTGAAAAAGAGTCAAGTACGGGTTTTGAACCACTACTTGACTCGGGGGCAAGTGTTAGATATCTGTCCAATTCGG
The DNA here is from genome assembly GCA_036873135.1 of Clarkia xantiana subsp. parviflora. Lineage (NCBI taxonomy): Eukaryota > Viridiplantae > Streptophyta > Magnoliopsida > Myrtales > Onagraceae > Clarkia > Clarkia xantiana. Next base: position 8,854,915 of record JAPTYO010000013.1, on the reverse strand, counting down.
GTTCATATTTACATTTCGGGCCTCGTAAAATATCTCAAAACCCGTAAAAAAAACCCTTTCGCGGACACCCAAGTCTAAAACGGTCTGGGATACGCGTAATTCCCGGGCCGTAGGACTTACAGATTGCCCTAAGGCGATCCGGACCTCCGGATTACTGTTTTTCTTCGTACGCTCACCCCGATTAATTGGCCAAGTGCGGGAAGTCGGTGCATGCATAGTCCGCCTTGATGACGGTATACGTCTTCCTTACATACCGACATCAAGTAGTTCAAACTGGGCATGATCCTTAGATTCCCTATAAATAGGGGCCTAGGTCTCCCATTCTAAACAACTCCCTCACTTTTGGACTTGGAATGCTCTGACTTCTCTCTAAGGCTTTCTCTCTCTAGATGTTCTAACTTGAGCGTCGGAGTGGGCCCAACCAGCATTCCCCCCTCCCACGCTGGTTACTGCCCCTCGTGCAGGACCCGAATGTCAAGAGTTCAAGGTCAAGGATTGGGAGATTAGCTTGTTCGTGAAGGAAAAAGCCCGAAGCTGCCCAAGTGGTGAAGCGAACATAACATTAACCACACACATAATCTATAAAAAGTTAGTTATTATCAATATATATATTCTTTTAAATCTTGTCATATTAAGACATAATATACTCTCATGTAGATTAATAATAATAATAATAATGTCACATTACAGTGTACATTACAATACATACCAAACACTGTAATCTAACATTAAATTCCACATTACAGCATAACCAAACACTCAATCTTACATTACATTACGTAGTTCACATTACTTGTAATCTCCCAGTTCAAATAATCTCACTTTAGGTCCATCCAAACGTCGACTAACTCTATTCATGTATGTAACTGAGTTCCTTATGTCTTCGGAAATGATTCTTAGACCCAAATCGGCGGATTAAATTAGAGTAAAATAGGATCCTTTAGTAATATAAAAATGAAAACAAATATTTATAATCAGCACTTAATCCATTTACAACCTAATCTAGTGAAAGTTGGTATTAATTTAAACGTGAAGCAAACATGCTACGGAGGCTCTACTGAAAACATCCACGAGAAAAAATTTAAAAACCACCAAGAAGCACCGAATAACTTGAAGATGCAATAAGGCGTGGCAGACTGTAACTGGCTAACCACGGCCGTCCAACCCCCCGCTTCCCTACTTAATGTTCATCATAAATACTAGTCAACTACTTTCCCAGAGGGAGTCTTATCAAGTCATCTGCCACATTCATACATGATACACCGCACATTGTTGTCATCAATTTTAAAACAAAAATAATACTTTTAGAGTTTAGCTTTAGGCTAATAATAATTTCCAGAAAAATAAATAACTGATTATTATTAGTATTATTTTTATCATTTATAAAAGAAATCACAATAGTTTTAAAAGATACATTAATATTCATTCATCCAACTAGGATGAAAATTCTTTTAAAAAAACGAATTGCGTTCGAATCCTCCTAAAGATTGAATATTTGAACTTTAGCATTCCCATATAAATACGAATTAGTGAAAATAGTTGTATTTATAAAAAGTAAAAATAATAACTCATTTGGCAATCAACCATAAAGATTGTGTCGTGTCCTTGACACCTACCTTGCTTGCACTCTGCATTTTGCACATGACAATAATTACCCCTATTTTTCACCAATTATCTCTCCTCAATTTATGCATTATTATTTTGCATTATTTAGGAGTTGCTTAAGTTTGACACTCTTTTTAATCATTAAATAATTCCATTAATACAAACCATCTCGTTTCATAAATTTAATTGAATCAACATCAACCTCTAACATTATTATTAAGAAAAATAAGAATAAATAAATACTTCCATTATAAGAAAAGAAAATGGCAAGTTAGTAATTATTGAAAATGAAGAGTGGCAAATATGAAAAACCTCCAAATATAAATAACACCCTCACGCGAATCTCGATCTTCCCATATCTCTTACACTGATCCATCAATTCCTGTGAAGAAGAAGAAGAAAGGAAAGATGTCTGTGGTGATCAATGACGAGATGAAGGCCAAGGCGGAGGTGTATCGCGGCCACGAGCTCTGCCACGAAAAGTCGAGGGCCCTGCTGACGGAGATGGGGCTACCCAACGGCCTCCTCCCTCTGAAAGACATAATCGAGTGCGGGCACAACAAGGAGACGGGGTTCGTGTGGCTGATTCAGAAGGCGGAGACCAAGCACCGGTTCGACCAGATCGGAAAGCTTGTTTCGTACGCAACCGAGGTGACCGCCGTTATGGAGAAGAACAGGATTAAGAAACTCAACGGCGTCAAATCCAAGGAGCTTCTCATTTGGGTGAAGCTGGATGAGATTTACGTCGACGATCCTCCCACTGAGAAGATCACCTTTAAGACTCCCTTGGGGATGTCCCGCTCCCTGCCGGTCTCGGCTTTTCAGATCGCCGATCAGGAGAAGGAGGTCAAGGACAAAGCTGAACAAGTCAAAGACCTCTAACTTCTTCCTTTCCTTTACTTCACCGGGTGGGGGGAAAGTAAGAAACAAACAAACAAAGAGGGAGGAATCAATTAATTAATGTTCTTTTAATTCCCTCAAAATATATCTCCATGTATTATGTTTCATAATATGAAGTTTCAACTAAATTATATTTGAAAAATAAAAAATTAAATCAAATGATCTTTGTGTTTGATATATAGCGAGCGTCTAGTCTTGTCTACTAACTATGCATTTTTAGCTACTTGTAATTACGTTGCAACATCTATTATGATCTTTAAATATGATTAGAACCATATCAGCTACAAATATTTTATAATGAGGACAATTTTTCTTTACAAAAATGATGATTGAAAATGTCATAAATTTTAAAAATTATAACAAATTTAACCATTAATTCGCGCTTTGTGTTGGATATGGGCTTCTGGCCTGATTGCTGGTGTTTTGTGTTTAGCAAGCTGGGCCTTGTTCATTTGGGCCTTTGTTGTTCTTGTTAAGTGATTGTTTGTCCGTTTAGGACTTGATTGTAGTTTTTCTTTTGTTTGTGGAACTGATTCCTTCGTTGTATGAACTCTGGGGTTAAACCTAGGACTTAGGTCTAGGGTTTCCCTATATAAGTGCTTTTAAAGGTGAAAGGGTACCACTTGAAGGAATTACCCTTAGTGATCCGCAATTGCTCTGCTGTTCTTTTCTTCTCCTTGCCAATTCCAATTCTGGGGTTAGGGTTTCTAAGTTTTACATGGTATCAGAGCCAAATGAGGATTCCCGTTCAGTTTTCCCTCGATTCTTCACCCCTGAACCTTCCTTGATCACGCCATGGTGAAATCCTCTCTGTTTCCTCAACCCAAAACTCTCCATCTCCCACGATTCGTTGCCTCGATTCTTTACACCACTTCCTTTCATTTCGTCTGAATTGAAAGGTTCATTCTTCTGGTGCTTGTGGCGATTCGCCTTCCGGATCCCGTGTATACTTTCTTCCTTGGCTTCGTCGCTTCGCAACGCTTCGGATTCTTCGGGTGCCTTCTTGAGCCTTTTCTTCCTGAGCGATGGTGAAGGACGATGATCAGAAAAGTCCAACCGGAAAGGCGATTATGGTCGATCTTGCCAGCAGAGAGTATAAGGATGCCATGTCACTGGTAGATGCTTTTCATCCCTTATTCTTGCACCCTAGTGATAATCCTTCTGCTAGGATGACTTCTATTGTTTTGACTGGGCAAGAAAACTATGCTAAGTGGAGTCGTGCTATACGATTCATGCTTACTGGCAAGAACAAGTATGGATTTGTGACTGGTACATGTTTGCGAAGTAGCTTTGATCCTGTTTTTCATGAACTCTGGGATCGTTGCAATGCTGTTGTCTTTGGGTGGATTATGAGTTCCATATCTGATGATCTTGCTAGCACCATCATGTATTCTGAGGATGCGTTTTCTGCGTGGAAAGATTTGCGTCAACGATTCAGCAAAGCTAGTGGATCTAGAACGTATCAACTACACAGAGAGATTGTCCTTACTAGACAAGGATTGGACTCCATATCGTCTTTCTTTACAAGACTTAGGCTTCTCTGGTCTGAGTTTGACTCTGTATGTGATTTGCCTCATATAGACGGAGATGTTTTTGCCAAACACATTGAACATCGTGAGAATCTCCGTCTATTTCAGTTTCTAATGGGGCTCAGTGATAGCTACTCCAACATAAGAAGCAACCTATTGCTGTGGGATCCTCTCCCCACAGTGAACCAAGCCTACAATCTTTTGATGGCTGAAGAGAGTCAAAAGGGAATAACATCAGAAATTGCAGGCTCTGTTGAGGTGGCTCAATCCAATGTTGTTGAGAAAGCTAAAGGGAGTACCAATCTTGAATGCACATTCTGTCATAAGAAAGGGCACAATTATGATCGTTGCTTTTCTCGAGGTTGTGACTTTTGTGGGAAGAAAGGTCACGCAAAAGACAATTGTTTCAAGCTCAAGGCCAAGGGCAATCCACCCAAGGCTAATTCTGGACTCCTTAGTAGCACTGGGATGGATACTTCTCAAGGGAATTCAAACCAAGGGGGGGTGACACTCAGCAAAGACCAGTTCGAGAAGCTATTGCAATCAATAGGAACAGCTGGTAGGACTGCCTTCATTGCAGATGCTGCTGCTGAACCTATGGAGGCACAAGCAAACACAGCTGGTATGACACTAACTTCCTCCTCCCTTAGTTTGCATGATAATTGGATCCTTGATACTGGTGCCACTAATCACATGAGTTCTAGAAATGATTGGTTAGAAAATAGAAGGAATCTGCCTGGAACTAAAGTCCATCTTCCTAATGGTGGTTTTTCTTTTATAAAGGAAACTGGGACATACTTTTTTAACAGAGACAAAAGGTTGCAAAATGTTTTACATATCCCTGATTTTAAATTCAATCTCTTATCCATTTCTAAACTTACCAGAGATTTGAATTGTACAGCAACCTTTTATCCTAATTTTGCTATTCTGCAGGACCTCTCAAATGGGAGGGTCTTGGGGACTGGAACTGAAAGCTCAGGTCTTTATTTTTTCAATAAAAATTGTACAAATGCTGATGTCTCTTGTGGTGTTGTTTCTGTTAATAATGCCCTTCTATGGCACAAAAGATTTGGACATGCCTCCTTAAAGGCCTTACAGCATTTGGACAATTTATCTTTTCCTGAGAATAAAGCTGTTGTTGTTGATAACTGTCATGTTTGTCCCAAAGCAAAAATAATAAGAAATCGATTTCCCAGTTCAAATTCCAGAGCTGATTCCATCTTTGATTTGGTACATTGTGATGTTTGGGGTCCATATCATTGTCCAACTTATGATGAGAAAAATTATTTTTTAACCCTAGTGGATGATCACTCACGTGTTACTTGGATTTATCTAATGCAATTCAAATCTGATGTGGCCTTGATTTTAAGAGATTTTCTGTCCTTGGTTGAAACTCAATTTGGAAAAATTGTCAAGTGTTTCAGAACTGACAATGGTGGTGAATTTTTCAGTGATTACATCAAAGATCTTTTCCTAAAAAAGGGTATTATTCATCAAAGCTCTTGTTCTTATACGCCCCAACAAAATGGCAGGGTTGAAAGAAAACATAGACACCTTTTAGAGGTGGCCAGAGCTCTTAAATTACAGGCTTTTATTCCTAATCGTTTCTGGGGAGAATGTGTTCTTACTGCTTGCTATATCATTAACATGTTACCAACAAAAATCTTGAATGGAAAGTCTCCTCTTGAAATATTTTCTGGAAAAAAACCTGTATTTTCCCATTTAAGGGTCTTTGGATGCCTCTGTTATGCAAAAAATATGTTGGTGACTGACAAGTTCTCTTCTAGAGCTATCCCTTCTGTTTTTATGGGATATTCAACAGTTAAGAAAGGATATAGACTCTATGATTTAACCACTCATAAGTTTTTTATAAGCAGAGATGTTCGTTTTAATGAGAGCATCTTTCCCTTTCAACATAGAGAACTTGATCAGATGCCCATATTTTTTTAGCACAATTTCTTTGAAGATTCCAATGATACAACCACTTTTGACATTTCTAATATTGAGGAATCAAACCCCCTGCCATTTATTGAGAAAACCAAGGCTGCTGTTCCTGATGTTGTTCATTCAGAGGATGAGTTAATAATTAACTCTGATGAAGTTGTTCCAAATGATGAAGTAGGACATACCTCTGATGGTCTTTCCACTGATGTTGTGCAATCTGTTCCAGCACAGACTGTTAGCAGGTTTGGTAGGGTGGTTAAGCCACCTATTTGGAAGAAAGACTATGTCACAAATATTGCTTCTACTGATCATTCTCTTAAAAACTATCTCTCTTATAATTCTTTATCTGACAATTATCAGTGCTACTTAACCTCCTTTTCTGGAATTGTTGAGCCTGATAGTTATTTTGAGGCAGCAAAAGATAAGGCCTGGGTACAGGCCATGCAGGATGAGTTGAAAGCCTTAGAAGAGAATGGGACTTGGATGCTTGTTCCTTTACCTAAAGGAAAAACTGCTATTGGCTGTAAGTGGGTCTATAAACTCAAATATAAGTCTGATGGTAGCCTAGAGAGATATAAAGCTAGACTAGTTGCCAAGGGTTTCAAACAAAAATATGGGATTGATTATTATGAGACCTTTTCCCCTGTAGTTAAAATGAACACAGTGAGAACTGTGCTTGCTTTAGCTTCAATTTTCAAATGGCCTTTATACCAAATGGACGTTTACAATGCTTTTCTACAAGGAGATCTTCAGGAAGAAGTCTATATGACTGTTCCTGAGGGCTTTGGTAATCAAGGGGGGATGGTTTGTAGATTACTCAAATCCCTATATGGTTTAAAGCAGGCTAGTAGGCAGTGGAACATTAAACTTACTGAATCCCTTATTGCTGGTGGTTTTACTCAATCTAAATATGATTATTCACTGTTTACTAGATCTGTTGGCAATCAGTTTGTTCTTATATTGGTCTATGTTGATGATCTGCTTATATCTGGGAATAGTGTTGTCTTGATTACTGAGTTAAAGCAACTTCTGGCCAACAATTTTAAGATGAAAGACTTAGGTGAATTGAGATATTTTTTGGGCATAGAAATATTAAGGTCTCCTGCTGGCATTATTCTTTCTCAAAGAAAATATGCCCTAGATCTGATTTCATCTATTGGTCTTTCTGCTGCTAGAGTTGCCAAAACTCCCATGGAGTCCAACCTGAAGTTAACTTCAAGGTCATATGATAGTCATTTTGGTTTAAACCAAGATGACAAACCCCTAAGTGATGTCACTCTTTATAGAAGACTGATAGGGAAGCTGCTTTACCTAACAATTACTAGACCAGACATTAGCTTTTCTGTTAGGCACTTGAGCCAGTTCATGCAGGATCCTAAAGTATCCCATTGGGAAGCAGCTCTCAGAATTGTTAAGTTTGTAAAGAAGGAGGTAGGTAAAGGTATATTTCTAGACTCACAGTCATTGCCTGTTCTGGTTAGCTCGTGTGATTCAGATTGGGGCAGTTGCTTAGAGACACGCAGGTCTATTACAGGTTATTGTGTTAAATTAGGTCAGTCATTAATATCCTGGAAAGTCAAGAAACAAAGCACTGTCTCTAAGTCATCTGCTGAGTCTGAATACAGTAGCATTGCTGACTTACTAAATGAAATTTTGTGGCTAAGAGGGTTATTACAGGAGTTGAATTTTCCTCAATCCACTCCTACTGTTATTTTTTGTGACAACGAGTCTGCGATTAAGATAGCAACCAATCCTGTGTTCCATGAAAGGACAAAACACATTGAGATTGATTGCCATCTTATTCGAGACAGGATCATTGATGGTTCAGTTGTGCTTAAGTCTGTGCAGACAACAGAACAGGAGGCTGATATATTCACTAAGGCCTTAGGGGGAGCTCAGCATTTTTATCTGTCCAAGAAGCTAGGACTCAAGAATGTTTTCAAGGGTCCTTTGTCGGATGAAGTGTGAAGAAGTACTGCTTTCAGATATGTCACTGCGTCTCCAGCTTGAAGGGGGGTGTTGGATATGGGCTTCTGGCCTGATTGCTGGTGTTTTGTGTTTAGCAAGCTGGGCCTTGTTCATTTGGGCCTTTGTTGTTCTTGTTAAGTGATTGTTTGTCCGTTTAGGACTTGATTGTAGTTTTTCTTTTGTTTGTGGGACTGATTCCTTCGTTGTATGAACTCTGGGGTTAAACCTAGGACTTAGGTCTAGGGTTTCCCTATATAAGTGCTTTTAAAGGTGAAAGGGTACCACTTGAAGGAATTACCCTTAGTGATCCGCAATTGCTCTGCTGTTCTTTTCTTCTCCTTGCCAATTCCAATTCTGGGGTTAGGGTTTCTAAGTTTTACACTTTGTATAAAAGTTAACATATATGAGCAGAATCTTTTAAAAATCAAAATATATTGTATGAATTTGTGCATTTTTTGTTTTTTTTCATGCTCACATGAAACAATAAAAAATCAGAGTACAGTTGAAAAATCTATGGTTATTAAATCACAATAAATAATGTTAAGAAATATGATTGTAAAAATAAAATATTTCTAGATATTAAAAAATATAACTTAGTAAGTGACTCTGAATCTTTTAGTGTGTATTCAAACTCAAAATTTCTAATATATTGTTATGTGGTGAAATATAATAAAATTTTATCTAGAAATTTAAGAATTAATTTTAAGGCATCCGTACAAGTATTCACAACATTTCAACTAATGTTAGGCTGGTGGCCACCTAGTGAATACAAAAGTCGGAGAATTACAGGTGTATATGACCATCCCCATTGCTCATACCCTTAGTCAAACTCAACAGGTTTCCAAAGACGTGGTCACTTGGCTTTTTTGTTCAGCACTACGCTCGTACGCCGGGAAGCGAACATTGAGCTTGACCTTAGGTATGAGTTCTGAGTCCGTGAGGATACTTTGGATGCTTCTTCGTAAAGCACCCGGGATCAGTCACACACTAAAGGTGAAGAAATTTGTGCCCGTCTGACGCGTGGATTCTATCTAGCACAACCGAGCCTAACCCCGTGGTCGAACATGACACGAGTAGTATGAAGCGTGCGTTTATAGCATAACCTGAATTTAGTCAGGAGTGGGAAATGTCATATGTTATCGCAGACTTATCGTCTGGCCCAGAATGTGGTTCTTTGAAGAACGAAGTTCGTCACGGCGATCTGAAAAAACTTTGATCATGTCGTGTTACTCCGAAATCAAATGATCGTCTTGCTTAACCAGGTTTGTCACCGTGGTTCTTAGCCGCTATTGACCTGGCAGATGACCCCCTCTCCGTCAAGATGAATGAGCCTGTGTGACGAGGTTTGGCCCACATTCGAAATTATTTTACATAGGAGGTTATCCCTCCTACGACTAGTTTATAGACCGTAAAAACCTGATGTGCTTTAAACATTATGACGTCGTTAGATTATAAACTCAATTTGCAATTCATTCTATTCATGACTCAAAATGTTATCATCACAACACCAAACTATTTAAACCATACGCAATCCCAGCAGTCTAACATGCTTTTCAAAAACATCCCTGCGTAAATGTTTGGTTAATGGATCTGTTATCATACTATAAGTGGACAAGTATTATAGTGTGATTAATTTGTCTTCAACCATATTCTTAGCATAATTGTATTTCACATCAATGTATTTCGTCATGTTATGGTACTTAGGATTCTTAACTGCTGCAATTGCTGCTTGACTGTCAGAGTATACCTTCACAGGCTTACACCCGTCCTCGACGCCAAGCAACGCAGTTAAGAACCTTCTAAGCCAAACTGCCTCATGTGCATTCTTAGAGAGGGCCACAAATTCGGATTCCATCGTTGACGGCGCGACACAGGTTTGCTTCTTGCTCATCCATGAAATTGCGGCATTAACAAGGAGGAACATTCCTCCTGAGGTGGACTTACGATCATCAGGATCGCCACCATGGTCGGCGTCACTGAATCCCGTCAATTCTAGCTTTCCACCATCATAGCACAATCCGTAATCGGCAGTACCTTTCAGGTATCGAATAATTCGTTTCACGGCCTTTAAATGTTAATAGCCGGGGTCTGATTAGAATCGTGCTACTAAACCCACAACGTAACAGATGTCTGGTCGAGTGCATTGCATGGCAAACATCAAGCTGCCAACCATACTAAGGTATTCTGCACTTTTCATATGTTCACGCTAAGTCAGAGGTCTTGGTGTACACGCATGGATCCTCGTGAAGATTCACGAATTCGTTTCCAACTATTTCCTCGTGGAACCTGCAGTACCATTGTCGGGATGATTGTTTAAGACCGTATATCAATCTTTGGAGTTTACAAACTTTACGTTCGTTACCAGGAGTAATGAAACCCTCCGGTTGCATATAGATCTCTTCCTCCAGATTTGGTGCATCTCCAGATCGAGGCTTGCAACCAAAGCCAAAATGGCCCGGAATGTGGTGTATCGCACAGTTCCTGAGTATGTTTCATCAAATTCCACTCCGTGAAGTTGGGTATATCATTTCGCAACGAGTCGAGTTTTGTATTGCTCGACAAATCCATCAGCAGTGAGTTTCAACTTCCTAACCCACATAGCCTTATAGCTCTGCGGTTAACATGCTAATCAACCAAAGACCACACCGAATTAGCTTTCATAGAGGCGATCTCATCCTCCATTTCTTTTCTCCATTCCTTCCCTTGAGGTCCATCCATAGCTTGTTTAACCGTTACCGGTTCATCAACCGAAGTCAGAGTGAACAATTCACCTCTTTCGATGGGATACTTCTTAGGAGAAGTTAGATGCCTTTGATTACGTCTAGACTCGTTAGTCCCATCTTGAACTTGAACAATGCTCCCACTAGGAATAATGCTCGTTGTCGGTGCAATACTCCCACTGGGAAGAAGAGCGTTACTTGAACCTTCAACAACAACTTTCTTGGACGACCTCTTGGTCTCGGGATTCTATCTCGGAGATTTATTCAACGGTTACAAGGAACAGGTGTTGGATTACTGGGAAGATTACTATGGAAGCATAAACACAGGTACATGTTTGTAATCAGAATTACACAGCGGAAGATGTGCGCATACCTTAAACCTTTTCCGTAGTCCCAAGAATCCTGCTGAGGGAGTTCACGATCCACCGGACGGAACCCGTAGAGGTTCTTCTTAAGGAAGCCCTATGCGGTACTAGCTCCACAGAAAAGCCTCTGATCGATTCTTGGCAGGGACGGATCTCCGGAGTGTTTGCTCGAAGCAAATTGGCACACCCATGGTGCTTGGTAGGTTCAGCCGAACTAGTGTTTTAGGGAGGAGAGTTTTCTCTCAAATCATCACTTAGGAGGAATTGTGAATTTCCCTAATAAAAACCCTAACACCCCTTATTTATAGGAGGAGCAAAGTGGACAAAAGTCCACTTTGCCCCTTTATTATTTCGGTCGGCCTATATGTGTAAGGGAAGCCCAATTTTGGGCCTCTCATGTCAATTGGGATTAGGGTCAAGCTAGAAGGTAACATATACATACTAATGGGCTTCCATTTACGGCGCCCAATCATCATATGCTAACAGCTCCCACACGCCGGAATGGGAGGGTGCCTGTTAATGTATTGTTGTCCAAATCGCATCAACATTTCACTCTTCTGATCTTGCCTCTGCTTCTGAATAATTCATACGAGGTTTGCCGTGCAACCGGCGGATACGACGGGCATCGTGCTACTCATATGTTAGGAAGCACCCGTGGAACGTTGATTCCCTGTCTCAAATCAACCTGTTAAAAACATCAACTTGTATCGCGCTGTATCCTAAGTTAACTGATAATTCTCCTATTGCCGAGCTTCCACATAGGAATACTTCTCCAGGACATCTGTACAAGTATTCACAACCTTCAACTAATATCCGGTTGGTGGCCACCTAGTGAATACAAGAGTCGGTGAATTACAGGTCAACTTGACCATCCCCATCGCTCATACCCTTAGTCAAACCAACCGGTTTCCAAAGACGTGGTAACTTGGACTTTTTCTTCAGCACTGCGCTCATAAGCCGGTAAGCGAACATTGAGCCTGACCTTAGATATGAGTTTTGAGTCCATGAGGATACTTCGGGTGCCTCTTCATAAGGCTCCCGGGATCAATCACACGCTCAAGGTGAAGAAATTTGCACGCGTCCAAATCTCTAGGATTCTACCTAGCACAACCGAGCATGACCCCGTGGTTGAACATGGCACACTTAGTATGAAGCACGCGTTGATAGCATACCAGAACATCGTCAGGTGTGGGATATGTCAATGATGTTATCGCAGAATTTCATCTAGCCCAGAATGTTGTTAATGACGAACGAAGTTCATCACCGGCGAAGTGCAAAACAAACATCATGTCGTGTTACTCCGAAACCAAATGGTCGTTTTGCGTAGCCAAGTTTCCCAACTGGTTCTTAGCCAGTCTTAGCCAAGTTTCCCCCTCTCCTACAAGACGACCGTGCCCGTGTGATAAGGCAAGGCCCACATTCGACATAATTTATGCAGAGGATTGCGTCCTCCTACGAATCAGTTTATAGACCGTAAAATCCGATGTATTCAAACATTATGACGTCGATGAATCATAAACTCGAATTGCAATTCTCTCATTTATCAAAATATAACTTTCAATTATCAAAATAACATCACAGATTATATGCCCACTTTTAAACCCTACGCAATCCAAGCATTTTAACATGTTTTTCAAATGTCTCTTTGCGTAATGGTTTAGTTAATGGTCCGCCTCCATGTCATCAGTGGACGAGTATTCTATAGTGATTATATGGTCTTCACCATAGATTTAGCATAATTATATTTCACATCAATGTTTTTAGTCCTACTATGGTACTTTGGATTCTTTACTGCCGCAATGGCTGCTTGACTGTTAGAGAACACCTTCACAGGTTTACTCCCGACATCGCTGTTGGATCACGCTGGAACTCCGGTACAGTCTTGACGGCGATCCGAACTCCTTCGCTCCACGCAATCCTGCAAGAGGGGATAGACCGGGCGGTGACCCAGAATCCCTCTCCGATGCTTAAATGAGTATCTCGTATGAACTGGTAAGCAAGAGTCTCAAAGAGTGTATCTCCAAAACGTATGTGATCTGAGGTAACTGCAGCCCTTTTATAGGCGAAGAGCTACCTCAGTTACCTGGAGAACCGCTGGGGCGGTTAGCCCACGTTCCGCTTATCTCGGCCACGATTCCGCCTATCTCGGCCATGATCTCGCCTATCTCGGCCACGCTCCGCGTATCTCGGCCACGATCCCGCCTATCTAGGCCATGATCTTGCTTATCTCGGCCACACTCCGCGTATCTCGGCCTCAACCTATGATAGCAAGTCCCGACCAATATCGGGGACTCCAGAGTTATCTCATTGGGTCACCGCTCGGGGCCCCTCGTCATCGTGACAGGGCCAATCATTCTCAGGGATTCATCATCGGTGCCTAATTAAAGGCATCTCATCGGGAGCGCCTAGCTCGCCTATCGGGACCGACTCTGTCGGGACCTTGTACCGTCGAGACTTCCTCTGTCGGGACCCTTCGCCTTGGTCATCCTGACCTCCTTTTAGGGCCCAGTGGGCCTAATCACCGTTTACTCACTGTTAAAGGGCCTAACGGCCATAGCGAAACCCATCATTTGCCCCCAAGACATGAGGGACTTTCAGTTCGTCGTGTCTTTCAACTCCCGACCTCCCGACATCGGAGTCGGGGACCTTTCCCTTGATAAAATCACTTGATACGGATCTTCTTGTCCACGTTTCCTCGATACCTCGAGGATAGTCACCAAATCCGAGAAGACTCCTCGGTTCCTCAGTCATTAAATGCAGCAGATGACGAAGCGACGTCTTTGGTACCCGTGCCTGATTTTTCGCGCCTGCTTTTTCAGAAAAGTGCTTTTCAGGCCGTTTCATCATTACGCCCGTTGCCATTCTGCACGTTTCATCTCAACGGTTCAACTTCGACGACCCAGATCAGAATGTCCTTTCACTTGTCCACTTCTCCTATAAAACCCTAACCCTGGGCACTGTTTCCTTTTTACCGTTTCCGTGATTTCGAAAAGCTCTGCAACTCTGAGAACTCAAGGCTTTCTGCTCTCCGATCAACTTTCCGGAAACTTTCAGATCATCCCTTCCAGTTCGAGTCATCATGTCTGGTAAGGATTTCTTCCCTGTTGCTTGTGTATCTTTTTTTTCATCTTCGATTAGTTCGTTTGCAATTTTTCGAAAAACCCAATGTGCCTTTCCTTGCCATGGCTGATTTCAGACAGTGGATCCAGTTCCGAGGGGAGAAAGCCCTTCAATTTCGACTATGCACCCAACGACATTTCCAGCACTGCCTACGAGGCCGCTCTCCGGGAGGGCTGCATCACCTCTACCTGGGAGCCTCGCTTCCCATATCCTTGGCCTCGCCTCCCGAGTAACCTTGAGGTTACCCGTCACCGAAAAGGGGAGGTATTTGTCTCTACGGGGAAAATATCGGCGGGGATTTGATTCCCCTTCTGTGGCAACCTGGTTGATATGTGCCAACACTACAAGACGCATCCAACTACCTTCTCTCCCCATGCCATCCGCCTATGGAACGCCTTCCAGGTTCTCTGCTTCCGACAGAAGTGGGTTTAAAGCCTCCAGCTCTTCAGAACCTTCTACGGGATGAAGTGCAATGAGGCGGGGGTCTGTGCCTTCTACCCCAGGATGCCCAAGTGGAACAAGACGCAACTCGCGTTGTGCAGCTGGACCAATGACACCTGGAAGGTTGTCAAGGGTCGGGGACTCCTGATTGACACGGGGTCCGATAACAGTGGGTGGAAGAGGAGCTACTTCTTCATCCAGAATTCTTCGATCCCGTGGCCCCGATGGGAGGTGGAAGCGGACTCTCCTCCCGCTTACCACACCTACTCTGATGACGACTTCCAGACCCTTCACCTTATCCAGCTTTACCGATGGGGGGAGTCCTATACTCCCCTCGATGCCAATTTTCTGACGGAGCGGGACCTGGTGAATGCCGGGATCCGCCTCCTCGACATAGTTTCCGGGGGTCAACTCTTCGACGGCCCCTCCAATAGGGATCCTTGGGTAACGTCTCTAATCTCTGTTTCCATTTGTTTGCAGCTAAGAAGGTATCCGTGCTGACCAATCTGATCCTTAAGCAGGGGGAGACCGACGCTGTCCGCCCCGCGCGGAAGAGGAAGTCAGCCAAGAAAGCTGCTGCTCCGTCGGGATCTCCCTCCGCGGAGAGGACAAAGCGGAGCCGCGTGGAAGTGGACAGAGTCTTCGATGTCCAGAGTGCTGAAGAAGGTAAAAAGCTCCTCATAGCTATTTAATCGTACAGAAAGCTAGTTCCTAAGGAGTTGGTCCCTTCGACCATTGAGGCCCGCATCGCAGATGTCAAATGTGTCCTCCGAGGGGAAACTCCTCGCGTCCTGGAGGCGGGCTACTACAACTTCCACGGGAAAAATCAATTTGTTTCTCGGCGCGTCGTTTGGTGTAAGGACCCTGATCACCTTCCTGACTATATTTCTGAAGCCTCTCCTCCTCTAGGTCCAGGTCAATCGGGAGCTCCGTCGGGTGCTGGAGCTTCAGCGGGGGCACCACTTTCAGCAGGGGCGCCCCCTTCAGCAGGGGCACCACCTTTCGAGGCTGGAGCCACCCCGACCGGCGATCAATTTCGTCGGGTAGAGAACCTAGACTCCTCCGAGGAGACTGATGAGGGCGGCTCCCTGATTCATCGTCGGAGGACGGGGCAGTCCCCACTGAAACCAACCTCTAAGGGGCTGCCCCCCTCGCCTTCTTCACAACAGTGACAACCGTCGCCCATCCACGACTTCACTCCTTCTCCGGCTCAGGGCGAGTCGGAGGCGCGCCCCTCCACGACTCGCGTCGGTCCTTCTCCTCTCCCCTTCGACGGGAGTTTTTACAAGGTTTTCGACCCCGCGCAGAAGGAGGCTCCCTGGACCCCGATCCAAACGCTGCAAGGGGTCCAGCTCCGGCAAGGGGACGCATACCCAGAGCTGGCTCCTCATCTGCTAGCAGGATCAATCCTGCCCACTCTGAGGTATCCGATTTCCTTGGATCGGGAGGACATCCGTCGGGATGTTCAAGAAATGTCTATCCGCCGGATAGAGGTAAGACTTCTCATTCTTCTCCTTTTCATCAATAAATCAAGTTGTTCATATGCTGACACTTTTCTTCTTCCTTTCGCAGGAAATGGCGGACATCAACCGCTGCTTCGGGTACATCTTCGCCTTCGAGGAAGCCCTGGAGCAGGAGCAGGCAAAGGGGGCTCCCGCGGTCATAGCCAAGCTTGAGGAGGATCTCTCGGCCTCCGAGTCTTCGCGGGGAAAACTGGCCAAGGAGCAGGCCATCCTCGACCGAAAGACTCGGGACCTACAAAAGCAGGTTCGTGACTTCGAGGGGCTCCTAAAGCGGGAGCGGCAGGAGCGGCGCATTGCTGAGGACAAACTTGTCCTTGAGAAGATGGCTCTGGACGAGCAAATCGCTGAGGTTCCTGCGCAGCTGGTCGCGGCCGAGACCAAGGGCCGGGAAGATTATCGGGGGTCCGAGGACTTCTAAGCTGATGCAGTGAAGTTCTGCAGCGCGGAGGTGGAGAACACCCTCTTTAACGCAGTCGAGGAACTCCATCTGTAGTATGGCGACCCCATTAACTTCGAGAAGTCTCCGTCTCTCGCTCCCTTCACGAAGAAATACTTTGCCCTCTCGGAGGAGAGTGATGAGGTGAACACTCCCGCGGAGGCTCCAAGTGCTGACACCCCGATAATCGACCCTCCAGCAGCTGAACCCGTGGAGCCTTCTGCCACAGATCATGTGGACCCTTCTCCCGCTGATACCGCCGACAAGGACCAAGCCTAAACACTTTATCTTTAGAGTCCTTGTATTTTCCTCATTTTGTAATCCTCGGGCCTTTGAGCCCTCATTAATATCAGGCTATCTCTCCGATTTTCCGTTGCACTTCTTCCAAGCGACTTAACTATACTTACTTAAGGCGAAACCTCGACACTTAAGACATTTTCACACATCACTTAAGACGATTTAGTTCCGTGCACCACTTAAGGCGACTTAGTCTCGTGCACCACTTAAGGCGACTTACCAGCTCGCACCACTTAAGGCGACTTCGCAACACTTAGAATAAATCCAAGAACCATGCATCACTTAAGACGACTTAATCTCGTGCACCACTTAAGGCGACTTTTCCTCGTGCACCACTTAAGGCGACTCAACAACACTTAGAATAAATCTAAGAACAATTCTGATCGGAAGCAACCTCTTTATTTATTGATGGCACATAATCTGCTTACATCGAATCAAACGATATTTAACTTACACCACTTAAGGCGATTTTACATCGGGCACCACTTAAGGCGACTTTTCATCAAGCATGACATTTCTTCAAGTGTTCGCCACTGAAAGAATGCTTCAATACTCTGCCATCGAGGTCTTCCAACTTGTACGCATTCGGAGCTGGCATCCCCACGACCTTGTAAGGTACTTCCCATTTTGGTGACATCTTGTTGATCCGATCCAAAAGGGTAAACTCATTCCGACGCCAAACTAGCTCTCCGACGAATAATTGTCGGGACTTAACTCGCCAGTTGTAATATCTGGCCAAAGCACGTTTTCCAGCTCGTTCAGCCATTTGCCCTTCAAGGCATAGACCCTTTTCTTCAGGCCATCCATCACGATTTTGTTGGCTGACTCCACCTGGCCATTAGTCTGAGCATGATGGATAGAGGCTGTCCGATGCTCGATGTTCAACTCCTCCAGATACTCCTTCACTTGAGCCCCGTTAAATGGTGGACCATTGTCGCTTATCAGCACCTTAGGAATCCCATATCTGGATATAATGTGGGTCTGGAGAAACTTGAAGATCTGGTTCCCCGTCGTCTTGGCCAACGCCTTAGCTTCTATCGATTTCGAAAAGTAATCAATAGCCACAAGCAGATATTTACACTGACCTTGTGCCTGCGGGAGAGGTCCCACCAAGTCGATACCCCAATGCACGAAGGGCCAAGCACTCTTGATAGACGTCAGATTAGCAGCCGGAGCCACGATATTCGGGGCGTACCTCTGGCACGCGTCACAGGATCGGACTAATACCGTCGCCTCCTTGCTAATCGTAGGCCAATAATAGCCCAGATTCAACACCTTCCTCGTAATGGATCGGGCCCCTTCATGACAAGCCGCGACCCCTTCGTGCACCTCCATAAGGATCCGATTTGTGTCGGGCTCCGCCACACATTTCAAGTAAGGAGTCGAGAACCACCCCTTTTTGTACAGCTGATTGTCCAGCACCACGTAATTAACCGCGATCCGACGTATCCTGTCAGCTAGTACTCTGTCATCGGGGACTGCCCCTGTAATCAGATATGCGACTATCGGGGTCATCCAAGTGGGTTCCTCCTCTGATCCTGCTTCAATAGCACACACCTCTGACGGGTCGGTGGTCGACAAGATAACCCTCTCCAGAAAGTGCACCTTCCGATTTTCCTCTAGGGGTGCCCCCAATGCGAATTTTCTCAAGGCATCTGCTTCCACGTTTTCCTCCCTCGGGATCGCCTCGATGTCGAAACTTTTGAAGCTCTCCTTCAAGACTTGCACCTCGCGAAGGTACTTTTTCATCATCGGGCTCTTCGCCTCATATCGCCCTTGGACTTGATTCACAATCAGGCCCGCGTCACATTTCATCTTTAAGTGAGAAACTCCCGTACCTCTCGCAATTTTCAGGCATGTGATAAGAGCCTCATACTCAGCTTCGTTGTTCGTGGCTCTGAACGTTAAGACCAAAGCATATCGAAGGGGCTCACCCCCGCCTGGTGGTATCAACGCGAACCCTGCTCCTGATCCGTCTGAACTCGAAGAGCCATCCGTATACATTTCCCAAGTATTCTCCTCATTTGGCTGTTCTGATTGCTCTGCCATTTCTGGTTGTGCTGCTATCGGGACCTCCATGGTTGCCCCCTCTACAGGGCCCGCTTCTTCCAGATCAGGGGCTATAGATTCTGCTATGAAATCCGCCAACGCCTGGCCCTTAATAGCCGTTCTCGGAGCAAAGTGTATGTGAAACTCACTAAGCTCGACTGCCCATTTCACTAATCTTCCCGACGCATCAGGTCGATTCAAAAAATGCTTCAGAGGTTGATTCGTCAACATGGTAATCTCATGTGCATGGAAGTAAGGCCTCAGCTTCCGAGCAGTAATAATCAATGCAAAGAGATACTTCTCAACGACGGGATAATTCATTTCAGATTTGGCAAACGCCTTGCTTACATAATAAACGGGGACTTGATTACCCTCGACAACCTTCACTAACACAGAGCTAATGGCAAAATCAGAAACAGCCAAATATAGATAGAGCGGCTCGCCTGGAATCGGTTTCGCCAACGGCGGGAGGGTGCGAAGGTGCTGCTTGAGTGCCTGGAATGCCTCTTCACACTTGGCAGTCCACTCAAACTTCTTGTTGGCCCTCAATACTTCAAAAAATGGCATAGATCGGTCACTTGCCTTGGACAGGAAGCGATTCATTGCAGCCAGTCGGCCATTCAGCACTTGCACCTCCCGATGGTTTATCGGAGACTTCATCTCCCCGATTGCCCTCAACTTCTCAGGGTTCACCTCAATTCCTCACTGGCTTACCATAAAGCCCAAAAACTTCCTCGAGTGGACTCCGAAGGCGCACTTGGTCGGGTTCAAGCGAACCTGATGAAGCCTCATCTGCTCAAACACCGTGGCTAGGTTGTGCACATGATCCTCAGCCTGTCGGGACTTCACCAGCATATCGTCCACGTAAGCCTCCATGGTTTTCCCCAGCATGTCTCCGAACAACTTGTTCACCATCCGCTGGTAGGTTGCCCTGGCATTGATCAATCCGAAAGGCATGACATCATAATGATAGATATCACTGTCGGCATAAAAGGCAGTGTGGGGGGCATCCTCCTTAGCCATCTTGATCTGATTATATCCCGAATAAGTATCCATGAAGCTCAACAACTCATGTCCCGACGTGGCATCCGCCAACTGGTCGATTCTCGAAAGCGGGTAACAGTCCTTCGGGCAAGCCTTATTCAGGTCGCGGAAATCAGCACACATCCGCCACTTCCCATTGCTCTTCTTCACCAACACCGGGTTGGCGACCCAAGTCTGGAATCGGAGCTCCTTGATAAATCCAGCATCGAGCAACCTGCCCACCTCCTGCTGGATCGCGATCCTCATGTCCGCGCCCATCGGACGCCTTTTCTGCGCGATAGGCTTGATCGCGGGATCAATCTTCAACTCGTACACGATCACATCGGGGCTGATTCCTGGCATGTCACCCGGGGACCAGGAAAACAGCTCCTTGAACTCCTTCAGCAGCTCAATCAATTCTCGGGCCCTTTCGTCGGACAGGACGGACCCGATTTTCACCTTCCTCTGAGGTCCGTCAATCTCGACCTCCTTCAAATCCTCCATGGGGGGTGGACGCCCAAATTCCTCTCTGGGATCGGCATCGGTCTGGAGGATTGTCATGCCCTCCCGTCTCTTCCGTCGGGTGGCATTAACATAGCACCTCCTGGAAGCCACATGGTCGCCTTTGACCTCCCCGACTCCATGGTCAGTCGGGAACTTCATCTTCTGGTGAACAGTCGAGGCAACTGCCATCAGGGGGTTGATGGTGGTTCTCCCGATAATCGCGTTGTACGTCCTCGCAGACTCAACCACCACGAAGTCCACATTTCTTCTCTCCGCTTTCCACCCACTACCGAACTCTACTGGTAAGGTGATCATTCCCAGCGGATAGGAGGTAATGCCAGAGAACCCGACCATCGGGAAGGTCACCTCCTTGAGATCCTTCTTCATTTTCCCCATGGCTTCCAGCGCATCCATAAACAGAATGTCAGAGGAGCTCCCTCCGTCGATTAAGATCCGCTTCATCTCGTACCTATCCACGTCCAGGGTCATGACCAAAGCATCATCGTGTGGACTCTCCACACCTACCAGGTCCTCCGCGGAAAAGGAAATCACCATCTCTTCCTTCGCAGTCCAGGATCGGGACCTCTTGCCCAGCCCCACAGCAGTGGAAATTCTAGAGGCGTAGACCTCCCGAGAGGCTGTGGTGTCACATCCCGCGGCAAATCCTCCGTGAATCACATTGATGGTGCCGCGCTTCTCCTTACGGGCACCAGAGGATTCTAGCTCCGACTTCTTCTTCTTCGGGGACCGATCGCGGGATCGGGAACGGGACCGCGATCGAGATCGGGAGCGGGAACGACACCGCCTCTCAGCCACAAACTCCTTAAGCTTCCCCTTCTGGATCAGCTTTTCAATTTCCTTCTTCAACTCCTGACAGTGGTTAGTGTCGTGGCCGCTGGCGCGGTGGAACCGAGAGTAACGATCGGTGCGGGATCCCATAAACTCTCCTTCCTTCTTCGGGGGGTACCTAGAGATACCTTGTCGATCCATGACCGCTAGCACCTCCGCCATGGAGCTATTCAGAGGGATGCTATAGTCCTCCCGCTTATCCTTCCTCGGGGGACGCCTGTACTCCCTTCGATCAAAACGACCTCAAGTCCGACTGCTCTCGGACTTATCCTTCCGCTTATGGTCTTCCAATGGCTTGAGCGACTGCCTCCCCTTATTCGACTTTGGGGGATCAAGTTCTCCGGCAGCTATTTCCGACTCTTGCACGTCGATTTGCTGCTTCACCCTCTTCTGGAGTGCCTCCATGTTCCGCACAGCTTTCTCAGCCATGCTGTGCATCAGGTCGGAACCATAGGGGGCTGTTAGGTTCCGAAGGAAGGTGCGAATGGTCTCTCCCTCCGATATCTCCTCGTCAATCTCCGCCATGCTAGCAGTATACCGCTGGTAGTAATGTGCCAGCGATTCGTCGGGCCTCTGCACCACCTGGGCGAGGGACCTTACACTCTTCAAGAGGCGGCGACGACCCTAGTACTGCTGGATGAAACGGTCATGCATATCAGCCCAGCAGGTGCACCCTGGGGGCAAGCTGAAGAACCAGGTCAAGGCCCTTTCACCAAGTGTATTCGGGAACAGTACACACACGATATCATCGTTCGGGGCTCTGCCCAGACAAGCCATGAGGTGCTTCTGGACATGACGAACCGGATCTCCTTCGCCATCTTACTCCTTCACTGTGGGGATACCCAGCCCTGGCGAGGGTGTCTATCAGTCGGGGAACGAAGGGATGGGTCGATCGATCCCTCAGTTCCGACATCATCGGCTTCTGCTCCCATATGCAGATGTTCACGATCTTCACCACCTGATCGGGGGTGATGGGACCATTGAGGGGAATGGTCCTTTGCTGCACTGGTCCTGGCCCGTCGACCACATATCGCTCTGATTGAGCGGGCTCCTTACCCCTATCCTGGCTTCTGGGTTGGGCCTCCTGCACATTCTGAACCTCTGCTGGCGGGGACACCTCCTCCTGCCTCTTGGCCGCCTCTCTCGACTCTAAGAGAGCCTCCACGGCCGCCAAAAACATCGGCATGGCATCCGCCACAGCCTTCGTCAGATCCGCGTTTGGAGGAGCCTCCTCCTCCCTATTCTCTTGGTGTTGAACAGCATCCTCAGGAACTTCGTTGTGCCCCCTCGTCCGGGAGACCTCAGCAGGGAGGTTTTGGTCCTCAGCACGCTCCGGTGGCGAATTCAGAGTCGTCCCGGCAGGATGACGGGAACCACCAGATTGTCCTTGTCGTCTTTGCTTGCCAGCCACCATTGAACGAGTAGAAGTCATATTAGCTTTTTGTCACGTTTCCCACAGACGGCGCCAATGTTGGATCACGGTGGAACTCCGGTACAGTCTTGACGGCGATCCGAACTCCTTCGCTCCACGCAATCCTGCAATAAGGGATAGACCGGGAGGTGACCCAGAATCCCTCTCCGATGCTTAAATGAGTATCTCGTATGAACTGGTAAGTAAGAGTCTCAATGAGTGTATCTCCAAAACGTATGTGATCTGAGGTAACTGCTGCCCTTTTATAGGCGAAGAGCTACCTCAGTTACCTGGAGAACCGCTGGGGCGGTTAGCCCACGTTCCGCTTATCTCGACCACGATCCCGCCTATCTCGGCCATGATCTCGCCTATCTCGGTCACGCTCCGCGTATCTCGGCCACGATCCTGCCTATCTAGGCCATGATCTCGCTTATCTCGGCCACGCTCTGCGTATCTCGGCCTCAACCTCTGATA
Source organism: Clarkia xantiana subsp. parviflora (assembly GCA_036873135.1). Lineage (NCBI taxonomy): Eukaryota > Viridiplantae > Streptophyta > Magnoliopsida > Myrtales > Onagraceae > Clarkia > Clarkia xantiana. The sequence goes on along the minus strand of JAPTYO010000013.1, from coordinate 8,831,757 downwards.
GCAAGTCCCGGCCAATATCGGGGACTCCAGAGTTATCTCATTGTGTCACCGCTCGGGGCCCCTCGTCATCGTGACAGGGCCAATCATTCTCAGGGATTCGTCATCGGGGCCTAATTAAAGGCATCTCATCGGGAGCGCCTAGCTCGCCTATCAGGAACGACTCTGTCGGGACCTTTTACCGTTGAGACTTCCTCTGTCGGGACCCTTTGCCTTGGTCATCCTGACCTCCTTTTAGGGCCCAGTGGGCCTATTCACCGTTTACTCACTGTTAAAGGGCCTAACGGCCATAGCGAAACCCATCAATCGCCACCAAGTAGCGCAGTAAGAAGCCTTTTCAGCCAGACCGCTTCCTGTGCGTTTTTGGAGAGAGCAACAAATTCTGATTCCATTGTAGACAGCGCGACACAAGATTGCTTCTTGCTTGTCCATGAAATGGCGGCATTAGCAAGGAGAAACACGCCTCCTGTGGTGGACTTACGATCGTCTGGATCTCCACCATGGTCGGTGTCACTGAATCTGGTCAATTCTAACTTCCAACCCTCATAGCACAGCACGTAGTCGGCAATACCTTTCAGATATCGCATGATCCGCTTTACAGCTTTTAAATGATGATTGCCAGGGTCAGATTGGAATCTTACTACTAGGCCTACAACGTAACAAATGTCCGGACGAGTGCAAAGCATGGCGTACATGATAGACACTATCTCCGAGCGGCACGATCTCTAGCAATCTTAATGCCCAAGATGTACGTAGCCTCTGCCATGTCTTTCATCTCAAATACAGATGCCAACCAGGACTTTAATTCATGCATGAAACTCACATCGTTCGCAGCAATGAGTATGTCATACACGTATAAAGTTAAGATGACGTACTTAGACCCAGAGGTCTTTGTATACACGCATGGATCCTCATGAAGATTCACGAATCCGTTTCCAACGATCTCCTCGAGGAATCTGCGGTACCATTGCCGAGACGATTGTTTAAGACCATAAATGGATCTTTGGAGTTTACAAATTTTACGTTCGTTACTAAGAGTAAGGAAACCCTCTGGTTGCTCCATATATATCTCTTCCTCCAGGTTTCCGTGGAGCAATGCGGTCTTAACATCCATTTGGTGCTGCTCTAGATCGAGGCATGCAACCACGGCTAATTGCCCTGACTGCGGTGTACCGCACAGTCGGTGAGTATGTCTCATCAAAGTCCACTCCGTGAAGCTGGGTATATCCTATCGCAACCAATCGAGCTTTGTATCGCTCGACATTTCCATCAGCAGTGAGTTTTAGTTTCAGAACCCACTTAGCCCCTATGGCCCTGCAGCTAGCAGGTAAATCAACTAAAGACCATACCGAATTGGCTTTCATTGAGGCGATCTCTTCCTCCATTGCTTTCCTCCGTCCCTTCGGTTGAGTTCCTTTCAACGCTTCTTGAACCGTTACCGGTTCGTCAACAGAAGTTAGGGTGAATATTTCACCCTTCTTGATGCGATACTTCTTAGGAGAAGTTCGATGCCTTTGACTTCGTCTAGGCTCGTTAATCCCATCTTAAGTCCGAACGTAGCTCCCACTCGGAATAATGCTTTCTATCGGAGCATCACTCCCACTGGGAACAAGGGCAGTGCTAGAACCTTGACCTACAACTTTTCTTGGACGGCCTCTTGGTCTCGGGATTCTATCTCCGAGATTAATTTCTTGATCACTAGGACCTGGAACCAAGTTGGTTGATCGACTCCCACTAGGAACAATATATAGTTGTGGCATTATTGGATTTTCATCCAGTGGTCTGGCTACGTGATTATCAGGTTCAACTTGATTCGCACCTGCAACAACAATGATTTATGTTGTAGGATTGGCTCCTCCCACAGGATTTACCATGAAAATGTCCCCATCTTCATTTACCATTTCATTCACTTGCGTTGCAGCCTCAAATCTCCCACTCGAAGTAATTGGGACCTGACTATCATCGTTATCCTGCTCCAACTCGATCAAGACTTCGTCTGTTTTCATTTCACCAAGCGTTGGAAAGTTGTCCTCAAGGAATGTAACGTCTCATGCTCGACCATGGCACCATTATCACAAGCTAATTTAAACATGTATCCTCTAAGAGTAGTTATCATACTCTCGGTTCAAATACTTGTTTGATGCACAAGTTAATGTCGCATGATGATAAGATTTACCTCGTTAACTCTAACATTATGTTTTCAAACTATGCCAGTTGAAGTGTGTTATCGATATGAATGTCTTGCCAAACTTCTCGTTCAAGGCATTTAGTGGGAGAGTCATCTTACCGACTTCATCCTTTTCATTAACTAATTCATCTCAAAGACGTATCCATCTCTGAACTGTGCATTGGGCTTTCGCCTTATGCGTCAGTTGATACTTTACGAGTTCATGGTAGCTAGTGGAGCATACCTCTTTTCATCATAAAAGTATTGAATGAATTATTCCCAAAGGGAGGCAAATAAAAATTTCGACATTCACTCATTAAAACACTTCATCATTAATTCGTACTCTGAAAACGATGTGTTCCGTCTTTTGAGGTACACGCGCCTGTGGCGCCTATTCCAGGTTCTACCCATGGTATAAATCGTTTCGTTTCCAAAATTCAATTTAATTTAATCCAATCGGTTTCGCACATGTTCATCATTAAGGAATTTATCATATAATTGAGTACTAATAAGTAAGAAAGAGATAAATCGGTTCGCTCTTAGAACTACGCAATCGATGAATATTAATGGTATTTCGATGTTTCACGATATTAGATGAAGGAGTGTGCATCATGTTTGATCTGACTAATTTCATCTGACGGATATTTTGGGTTTTTAAATTTCGTTTCGGATCGATCCCGTTTTATTGGGTCGATTAATTTTGACAAGCAGATCTAATTTCGAAACGAATGGAAACTACTTTATTCAATAAATCTGAGTCTTAATCAACCAAAATTCAAAAATTAAATGAACAAATAGGAAATCCATCAACAACAATAATAAGGTTACTGATCATAGATTGAAGCTTCAATGAAGGTAAGATAGACAAGAAGTCACCACCACGTTCACCGTTCTACCAGAAAAGAATTCATAAGGGAATTTGATCAGATGTCTTGCATCAAATAAAACGTCTTTCAGTTCTATGTGTGTGGTAAACGAGGCGTACCTATTAGGGCACACGAATCAATGGTTGTTTACACCGGATCATCGTTTAGAATTTTTATTGTTGGGTTTAGCCAAGCATTTCCAAAAACCGTCGAATCTGTCATCGGTTGTCTCGAGTTCTTTGAAGGTGTTTCCTTCCTCATGGTTGGCCTCGTACAAATCCATGGTCGTCTTAATTGATGTGATCAGACGTGTGAGTCCATCATGGTCAGCAAACCATGAAAGAGGAAACATCTTTACTTTTCGAGCTCTTGTCCATACGTCTACTTCGTCAGCGGGATCATGAGCGGTTATAACACCGTCATCACTGCATAGAATACTATAGTATTCTTCCATGAGGTCTTTTGCTTCAGCGGCCTTTCCTCCACCATAGCTGAGGCGAGTGGCACACCAAAGATGCAATGCGCTGCTCTACGTAAACCCCTCCTCTACTTTAATTGACAGTTTCGAGTAAGTCAATTCTCGTTGCTCTACGTAAACCTTGTATGGCTTTCCATATTCGTCCGTCTCGGTCCTTGTTGCTTCCGGATTGATTCGCTCATCAACATCCGCAGCAATGAGGAGATTCTCAACACTGTCTTTCCATTCATCATAATTAATACCATCCAAATTGCAAGGTTCATAGAAGCGTACTGACCCAGCCATGAAAACTAACACATTGATAATCATGCATAATCAGGGAGACAATAACATTTTGAGAAAGAATTGCATACATTGGATATCTATTAAGATGGAATACGACAAATAATGATTCCTCAGCCATCTAAACCAACCGACCACCATTAAACTTGTGATTTGCTTGCCTATTGTCGAGTTTCTTCTCTGTTTTCGGAGTGTCCTTTCATTACTCTACTTGAGTTTTTTCATATCTGCATTTTCATCATAATAATACTTGCATTTCTCATATAACCTTACTTGTATAAAATCAGGTTTTCTCAAGATACGTTCTTGGGGACGTTGTAAATTTTTCCTTAGGATACACTCCTAGGGGCGTCGAGTGTGTGTGCAAGATATGCTCCTGAGCGTGTTTAAAATTTCTTTACATAGTGACATTTTGAAAATGATCGCGTGATTACAAGATACGCTCTTAAGGGCATCGAAAAATGTTCACGGGATTGGCTCCCTGGTGGCACAGAATGTTGTTGCAGTTTAGAATTGCTCTCAAGATGCGCTCTTGGGGGCATCAAAAGTTGTTCGTAGGATTGGCTCCTTGATGGCACAGTTCGCAGGATAGGCTCCTGGATGGCACAGAATGTGATCGCAAGATACGCTCTTGGGGGAGTCGAAAACTGTTCGCAGGATTGGCTCCTGGATGGCACAGAATGTGATCGTAGTGTATGAACTGCTTTCAAGATACGCTCTTGTGGGCGTCGACAACTGTTCGCCGGATCGGATCCTGGATGGCACAGAATGGGATCGTAGTATAGAACTACTCTCAAGATACGCTCTTGGGGGCGTCGAAAACTGTTCGCAGGATTGGCTCCTGGATGGCACAGAATGTGGTCGTAGTATTGAACTACTCTCAAGATACACTCTTAGGGGTGTCGAAAACTGTTCGCAGGAATGGCTCATCGAGGGCACAAAATGTGGTCGTGGTATAGAACTACTCTCAAGATACGCTCTTGGGGGCGTCGAAAACTGTTCGCAGGATTGGCTCCCGAAGGGCACAGAATGTAACTTTTACCTGATGTTATTTTCTAGGTAGGGTGCGTCTTTGATACGCCTTCTAAATCCTTACTTGGGTTTTCCTTCCTCAGTATTTCCTGTTACCTGGGCCTTTCCTTAGTGTGAGAAATCGCCTTTCGAGGGCAATGGTTGGTGTCGCCAATTTGGGGCGAGTCCATACAGGGAGTTGAGGTCGTTTCCCTCTTATGTGACTTCTTCTAGGAGGAGAGGTACTGTGGGTTCTTGTGGCCTTTTGCTTCTAATCTCCACTTCTATATTCAGGTGGAGTACCAAGCACTTGTTCGTTTGGTGCCCCCCATGTTGCTTGGTTATCACACCTTCTATTATATTTGGCTGTTGAAGGCCCCTTGTTCATTTCCTTGGTTAGGTACCTCTTATGATAGGAGCTCCCAACTCTTGTGTTTTATTGAAAATGTCTGTTTTCTTGGGTGCGATGGGTACCCCTTGCAGGACTTACTCTTTATCATTCTTGTTTGCTTCAGCCATAGCCATGGTTTGAGACATACACTTGTCGGATGTATCTCTTGGGGTTGGAAGGGAAGCTTTTTCTTTTGGGTGGTTATGATTTGTGTTTCCTTGATAACTAGAATGTGGTAGTGTCCGTATTCAAGGGAGGCTTGTAAATTATTTCCCCTTATCCTTGTGTTTTGACAAAGACGCTTTTGCAGTGAGGATCAAATAGGAGTAACGTTCCTAGGAAGGGATTGCTTTTGAGTCGAAAAGCTTTCTTATATGATGGTGTCTTTAGTTGTTTATCTTGAAGCTGTGTTTCAGACTGCTGAGTCTGATCAGCGCACCTTGTGTCAGATTTGGATGTGCGATCGGGCTGTAGTAATCTTCTTGATGTGTTATGGAACTTGGTGTGCTCTTCTTATACTTTTTCCATGGAGAATTTTCAAATGCTTTTATGGAGTGTCACCTTGGTCATGTTCCTCCCTTCTCCAATCTTGATTGTAAGCCCTCCTTGAATTAGGACTTGAACCTAAAAATGATGTTTTCCTTTAGGTTTTCCGGTGTTGTCTCATGATTTTTCGTGGGTTTTCCCCCCATGTTGGCTATGCCTTATAGGCTACCTTCATTAGAAGTTGTACTTGTATTGCGGACGTAAATGTGGGTGGGAAATGTTGAATTGACGGATTCCCCCCTTTTTCCCTTGTTGTAACCTTCATTCACTTAGTGTTTGGCGTATAACCTTAAGGGCAGGATTTTACATTGGTGGCCCCTTTATTGAGATTTTCCTCTTTATGAGACATTGGATACAGGTTCTTACCACCCAACGACAGGGCGCTTGTTGAAGGTGTGCGTTTAGTGTAAGGGTCGATCTCGAAACCTTACTCTCATGTTGTTGAGTTGTGGATTGGTTTGTCTTCAATTTCGAGCTTGGAGAACTCTTATCATGCTTTAAGGTCCTTGATGGGAGGTGTGTCTCATTTTTCACATTCCAGCCGTGGCACTATCTCTTTTGTAAGCTGTGTCTTTAGAGTTTGTTGTTGGGGATGAAGAATGTTTCTTCTCTATTTAGGGTATGCTTCTGGTTGGGTTAAGCTTGCTGACATCACTCGTAATTAAAGTTCCTTTAGTGTAGTCACATTTTCTGACGGTTATGTAAGATCACATAGGTCGGGTGGTGATCCTCTATGGATTGCTTAGTACGTGAGTCGTTTGACACTGATGTGCTTTTTGCCTTGTTTTGCTTAAGTCTCCCATTCCTTTGTCACTAGTTATCCTGTATGCTTCGTTGTGGCGTTGAGATGACATTTGAATGGTGCCCCCACTTGTTCATTACTTCGTAGAATTTCTTCAATGGGATGTTAAGCGCATTTTTCTTCTCTCTCAGGAGAAAAGCTCTAAACTTGGGCATCTTTTTTGAGGTTATGTATCTGAACATACCTCTTGGAAGTGTGTGTCTATCTCTTGAGATGTTTCCTGAAGGAGGGTTGATTGAATTGGTAGTCTTGTTCAAAAGCGGCGGACATAGTTTTGAGTCTTGTCAGCGGATCCAAATAGTGACGTCGGGTATCAGATGTGCGCGTCCGATCATGACGACTGCTATGAGTCAGACTCGGAGGTCCACATGGTCAGTTACTGCTTATTGGGATGTTTATTTCCATACATTTTTCGGGGTTCCTGACATATCTCTTGTTTATTCCGCTTTCCATGAGCGGCTTTGTTTTCCTCTTGGCCCTTAAGCGTGAGGGGTTGTTATAACGCCTTCTTGGTAATGTGTAGTGTTGGATCACAGTGGAACTCCGGTACAGTCTTTGACGGCGATCTTAGCTCCTTTGCTCCACGTGGTCCTGCAAAGAGGGGATAGACCGGGCGGTGACCCAGAATCCCTCTCCGATGCTTAAATGAGTATCTCGTATGGACTGGCAAGCAGTAATCTCAAAGTGTATATCATGACGTAATCGATCTGAGGTGACCTTTGCCTTTTTATAGGCGAAGAGGTACCTCAGTTACCTGGTGAACCGTTGGGGGTGGTTAGCCCGTATCCCGCGTATCTCGGGTGTGATCCCGCCTATCTAGGCCATGATCTCGCTTATCTCGGCCACGCCCCGCGTATCTCGGCCACGCTCCGTGTATCTTAACCATGTTCTGCGTATCTCGGCCACGCCCCGCGTATCTCGGCCTTATCCTCTGATAACGAGTCCCGACTAACATCGGGGACTCCAGAGTTATCTCGTTGTGTCACCGCTCGGGGCCCGTCATCATCGTGACAGGGCCTATTGTTCTCAAGGATTCATCATCGGGGCCTACTCAGAGGCATCTCTGTCGGTACCTTTCATCATCGGGACTCCCTACGTCGGGACCCTTTGCCTGGGCCATCTTGGCCTTCGTTTAGGGCCCACCGAGCCTATTTTCCATTTCCTCACCATTAAAGGGCCTAACGGCTATAGTCGGACCCATCATTTCCCCCCAAGACATGAGGGACTTTTAGTTCGTCGTGTCTTTCAACTCCCGACCTCCCGACATCGAAGTCGGGGATCTTTCCCTTGGCGTAGTCACTCAATACTAGTCTTCTCATTTACGTTTCCTCGATGCCTTGTGGATAACTGCCAAATCCGAGAGGACCTCTCGGTTCCTCAGTCATTAAATGCAGCAGATAGTGAAGCGACGTCTTCGGCACTCGTGCCTGATTTTTCGCGCCTGTTTTCTCTGAAAAGTGCTTTTTAGGCCGTTTCATTATTACGCCCGTTGCAATTCTGCACGCTTCATCTCAACGGTCCAGATCAGAACGCTTCAACTTCGACGACTCAGATTGAAGCGTCCCTTCAACTCTCCTCTTCGCCTATAAAACCCTAACTGTGAGCATAGTTCCACTTTTACCGTCTCCGAATTTTCAAAAGCTCTCTGCAACCTCTGCGAATTCAAGCTCTTGTGATTCCGAAGACCTTAGTGCTTTTCCGATCATCTTCCCGGCAACGCCAAGTTCATTCCTTCAACTTCCAATCGTCATGTCTGGTAAGGATTTCTTCTTCGTTGCTTGCTCATCTTTTCCTTGTTTGCAGCTTTCCGAAAATCCCAATGTGCCTTCCTTGCCATTGCTACTTTTCAGACAGTGGATCTAGCTCTGAGGGAAGAAAGCCCTTCAACTTTGATTATGCTCTGAATGAAATCTCCAGCACCGCTTATGATGCAGCTCTCCGGGAGGGATGCATCACTTCTACTTGGGAACCTCGTTTCCCGTATCCCTGGCCTCGCCCCTGAGGTAACCTTGAGGTTACTCGTCCCCGAAAAGGGGAGGTATTTGTCTCTACGGGGAAAGTATCAGCGGGGATCAGATTCCCCTTCTGTGGTAATCTGGTCGAGATGTGCCGGCATTACAAAACTCATCCGACCACCTTCTCTCCGCACGCCATTTGCCTGTGGAACGCCTTCCAGGTCCTCTGCTTCCGACAGCAGTGGGTATACAGCCTCAAGCTCTTCAGGACCTTCTACGGGATGAAGTGCAACGAGGCGGGGGTTTGCGCCTTCTACCCCCGGATGCCGAAGTGGAACAAGACGCAACTTGGGTTGTGCAACTAGACCACTGACACCTGGAAGGTGGTCAAGGGTCGGGGACTCCTGGTCGACACGGGGTCCGACAACAGTGGATGGAAAAGGAGCTACTTCTTCATCCAAAACTCTTCGATCCCATGGCCCCGATGGGAGGTGGAAGCAGACTCTCCTCCTGCCTTCCACACCTATACTGACGAAGATTTCCAAACTCTTCAACTCATCCAGCTCTACCGATGGGGGGAGTCCTACACTCCCCTCGACGCCAATTCTCTCGTGGAGCGGGACATGGTGAACGCCGGGATCCGACTCCTCGATATAATCTCCGGGGGGCAGCTTTTCGACGGCCCCTCCAATGTGGTTCCTTGGGTACATCTCTAACTCTTTTTCTTCTACTGTTTGCAGCCAAGAAGGTATCCGTGCTGACCAATCTGTTCCTTAAGCAGGGGGAGACCGATGCTGTCCGCCCTTCGCGGAAGAGGAAGTCTGCCAAGAAGGCTGCTGCTCCGTCGGGGTCTCCTTCTGCGGAGCAGCCGAAGCGGAAGCGTGTGGAGGTGGACCAGCTCTTCGACGTCCAGAATTCCGAAGAAGGTAAAAAGCTCCGTCTCGCTATTAAATCGTACAGGAGGATGGTCCCGAAGGAGTTGATTCCTTCGACCATGGAAGCCCGCATTGCTGACGTCAAACGAGTCATTCGAGGGGAAATTCCTCGTGTCCTGAAGGCGGGCTACTAAAATTACCACGGGAAGGAACAATATGTCTCCCGACGTATTGTTTGGTGTAAGAATCCTGATGAACTCCCTGATTACATTTCTGAAGCCTCTCGTCCTCTAGGTGCAGGTCGCTCAGGAGCTCCGTCGGGCGCTGAAGCTTCCGCGGGTGCACCACCCTCAACAGGGGTGCCCCCCTCAACTGGGGAGAAAACCCCGACCGCCGAACAATTTTGTCGGGTGGAAACCTTGGACTCCTCCGAGGAGACTGATGAGGGTGGTTCCCTTCGTCATCGTCGGAGGACGGGGCAGTCCCCCTTGAAACCAACCTCTCAGGGGCTGCCCCCTCGTCTTCTCCGCAGCAGCGACAGCCGTCGCCCATCCACGACTTCACTCCTTCGCCCCTCCACGACTCGTGCTGGCCCTCCTGAGTTTCTACAGGGCCTTCGACCCCGCGCAGGTGGATGCTCCCTGGACCCCCAATCCAAACACTGCAAGGGGTCCAGCTTCGACAAGGGGATGCCCATGAAGAACTGGCTTTGCATCTGCCGGCAGGCTCGATCCTGCCCACCATGCGGTATCCGATCTCCCTAAATCGGGAGGCGATGCGTCGGGATGTTCGAGAGATGTCCCTGCGTTGGATAGAGGTAAAACTTCGCTTCTCCCTCTTCATCGGTAAGACTGGTTGCTTGTCCATTAACACTTTTCTTTCTTCTATCGTAGGAGCTCGGGGACTTCATACGTCTCTTTGGGTACCTCTTTGCCTATGATGAGTCCTGGGAGCGGGACCGGGCGGCCATCGCCAAGCTTAAGGAGGATCTTGCGGCCTCCAAATCTTCGCGGGGGAAACTTGCCCAGGAGCAGGCCATCCTCGACCGAAAGGTTCAGGACCTCCAAAAGCAGGTTGGCGACTTCGAGGAGCTCCTGAGGTGGGAGCGACAGGAGCGGCAGACTGCTGAGGACAAGCTGGTCCTCGAGAAGAAGGCTCTGGAGGAGCAAGTTGCGGGGGTTCCCGCGCAGCTGATTGCGGCCGAGACCCAGGGCCGGGAGGATTATCGGAGGTCTGAAGACTTCCAGGCTGATGCTGTAAAGTTCTACGGCGCGGAGGTGGAGAACACTTTCTTCAATGCGGTTGAGGAGCTCCACCTGGAGTATGGCGACGCCATCAACTTCGACAAATCTCCTTCTCTTGCTCCCTTCGCGAAGAAATACTTTGCATTTTCGGAGGAGAGTGATGGGGGGAGTACTCCCGCAATTGTCGAAGACGCAGCAGAGCTTCCAAGTGCTGATGCTCCGATAGTCGATCCTCCCGCGGCTGACCCTGTGGAGCCTTCTGCCACCGACCTCGTGGACCCAGCTCCTGTAGATGCCGCTGACAAGGACCAAGCCTAACTGCTTATCTTTAAAGTCCTTGTATTCTCCTCGCTTGTGTAATCGTCGAGCCTTTGAGCCCCTATCAGTTATCAGACTTTCTTAGTTCCGATTTTTTCGATGCACTTCTTTGAGTGGCTTTACTATACTTGCTTAGGTCGATACTTCGACACTTAAGACATTCTCGTACATCACTCAAGACGATTTACTAACTTGCACCACCTAAGGTGACTTACCATCATGCACCACTTAAGGCGACTTTTCAATACTTAGAATAAATCTAAAAAACATGCATCACTTAAGACGACTTAATTTCGTGCATCACTTAAGACGACTTTTCAATACTTAGGATAAATCTAAGAATCACGCATCATTCAAGTCGACTTTTTCGTGCATCACTTAAGACGACTTAATTCTTATGCACCACTCAAGGCGACTTGGTATCGTGCACCACCTAAAGCGACTTTTCACTACTTAGAATAAATCTAAGAATCGTGCACCACTTAAGGCGACTTGGTATCGTGCACCACCTAAGGCGACTTTTCACTACGTAGAATAAATCTAAGAATCGTGCACCACTCAAGGCGACTTTTCTCGTGCACCACTCAAGGCGACTTTTCTCGTGCACCACTCAAGGCGACTTTATAATGCTTAGAGTAAATCTAAGAACAATTCTGATCGGAAGCAACCTCTTTATTTATTGATGGCACAAAATTGGCTTACATAAACGATAAACAGCATACACCACTTAAGGCGATTTTACATCGGGCACCACTTAAGGCGACTTTCGTCGAGCACCACTTAAGGCGACTTTCATCGGGCACCACTTAAGGCGACTTTCATCAAGCATGGTGTTTCTTCAAGTGTTCGCCACTAAAAGAATGCATCAATACTCTGCCATCGAGGTCTTCCAATTTGTACGCATTTGGAGCTGGCATCCCCACGACCTTATAAGGTCCTTCCCATTTTGGTGACATTTTGTTGATTCGATCCAAAAGGGTAAACTCGTTGCGACGCCAAACCAGCTCCCCGACGAAGAATTGTCGGGACTTAACTCGCCGATTGTAATACCTGGCCGTCGCCAAACGCATTCGAGCTTGGACTTCATCGGCTTCCCGCCTCTTTTCTTCGAGCAAGTCCAAGTCCAGACGTCTCATCTCATCATTCGTCAGAGGCTCGTAATATCTCATCCGATGGGACGCCACAGCTACCTCCACGGGGGCGACAGCCTCCGTGCCATAAACGAGGCCAAACGGAGTCTCCCCTGTTGATCGTTTGGGTATCGTTCTAACAGCCCAAAGCACGTTTTCCAGTTCGTTCAGCCACTTGCCCATCAAGGCATAGACCCTCTTCTTCAGGCCATCAATCACGATTTTGTTGGCTGATTCCACCTGGCCATTAGTCTGAGCATGGCGGAAGCTGTCCGATGCTCGATGTTCAACTCCTCCAGATACTCCCTCACCTGAGAGCCGTTAAACGGTGGACCATTGTCGCTGATCACCACCTTAGGAATCCCGTATCTGGTCACAATATGGGTCTGGAGGAACTTGACGATCTGGTTCCCCGTCGTTCTGGCCAACGCCTTTGCCTCTATCCATTTCGAAAAATAATCGATAGCTACAAGTAAATACTTACATTGCTCTTGTGCTTGTGGAAGAGGTCCCACCAAGTCGATGCCCCATTGCGCGAAGGGCCAAGCGCTCTTGATGGATGTCAGATTAGCGACCAGAGCCACGATACTCGGGGCGTACCTCTGGCACGCGTCACAGGATCGGACCAACGCCGTCGCTTCCTTGCTCATCGTAGGCCAATAATAGCCCAAGTTCAGCACTTTCCTCATAATGGATCGGGCCCCTACATGACAAGCCGCGACCCCTTCATGCACCTCCTTCAGGATTCGATTTGTGTCGGGCTCTGTCACACACTTCAAGTACGGAGTCGAGAACCGGCCCTTCTTGTATAGCTGATTGTCCAGCATCACGTAATTAGCCGCGATCCGACGTATCCTGTCGGCTACTACTTTATCATCGGGGACTGCCCCCGTAGTCAGGTATGCGACTATCGGGGTCATCCAAGTGGGCTCCTCCTCCGATCTTGCTTCAATGGCACACACCTGTGTCGGGTCGGTGGTCGATAAGATCACCTTCTCCAAGAAATGCACCTTCCGATTTTCCTCCAAGGGTGCCCCCAGGGCAAATTTTCTCAAGGCGTCTGCCTCCACGTTTTCTTCCCTCGGGATCGCCTCGATGTCGAAGCTTTTAAAGCTCTCCTTCAAGGCTTGTACCTCGCGCAGGTACTTCTTCATTATCGGGCTCTTCGCTTCGTATCGCCCTTGAACCTGGTTCACGATCAAAGCGGCGTCACACTTCACCCTCAAGTGAGCGACTCCCGTACCTCTGGCAATTTTCAGGCCTGTGATAAGAGCCTCGTATTCCGCTTCATTGTTCGTGGCCTTAAATGTTAAAGCCAAGGCATATCGAAGCGGCTCACCTCCACCCGGTGGTATCAACAAAAAGCCTGCTCCTGATCCGTCCGAACTCGAGGAGCCATCTGTGTACATTTCCCAGGTATTTTCCTCATTTGGCTGTTCTGATTGCTCTGCCCTCTCTGGTTGTTCTTCTGTCGGGACCTCCATGGTTGCCCCCTCTACAGGGCCCGTTTCTTCTAGATCGGGGGCTGTAGATTCTGCTATGAAATCCGCCAATGCCTGGCCCTTAATGGCCGTTCTTGGAGCAAAGTGTATGCGAAACTCACTAAGCTCTACTGCCCATTTCACTAATCTTCCCGACGCATCCGGTCGGTTCAAAAAATGCTTCAAAGGCTGGTTCGTCAACACAGTAATCTCGTGTGCGTGGAAATAAGGCCTTAGCTTCCGAGCAGTAATAATCAACGCAAAGAGATACTTCTCAACGGCAGGATAATTCAATTCAGACTTGGCAAACACCTTTCTTACATAATAGACGGGGACTTGATTACCCTCGACAACCTTCACTAACACAGAGCTAATGGCAAATTCAGAAACAGCCAAGTAAAGATAGAGCGGCTCGCCTGGAACCGGTTTCGCCAACGGCGGGAGGGTGCGGAGGTGCTGCTTGAGTGCTTGGAACGCTTCTTCACACTTGGCGGTCCATTCAAACTTCTTGTTGGCCTTCAGGACTTCAAAAAATGGCATTGATCGGTCGCTGGCTTTGGACAGGAAGCGATTCATTGCAGCCAGTCGGCCATTCAGCACTTGCACCTCCCGATGGTTTATCGGAGACTGCATCTCCTCAATCGCCCTCAGCTTCTCGAGATTTACCTCAATTCCTCTCTGGCTCACCATAAAGCCTAGAAATTTCCCTGAGTGGACTCCGAAGGCGCATTTCGTCGGGTTTAAGCGAACTTGATGAAGCGTCATCCGTTCAAACGCCATGGCTAGTTTGTGCACATGATCCTCAGCTTGTCGGGACTTCACCAGCATATCGTCCACGTAAGCCTCCATGGTTTCCCCCAGCATATCTCCGAACAGCTTATTCACCATCCGCTGATAGGTTGCCCCGGCATTGATCAACCCGAAAGGCATGACATCGTAGTGATAGATGTCACTCCCTGCATAAAACGCTGTGTGAGGAGCGTCCTCGTTAGCCATCATAATCTGGTTGTGCCCGAATACGCATCCATGAAGCTCAACAGCTCATGTCCCGATGTGGCATCCACCAGCTGGTCGATTATCGGGAGCGGGTAGCAGTCCTTCGGGCAAGCCTTATTCAGGTCGCGGAAATCCACACACATCCGCCATTTCCCATTAGTCTTTTTCACCAGTACCGGATTAGCTACCCAAGTCTGGAATCGGAACTCTTTAATAAACCCAGCATCGAGCAACCTGCCCACTTCTTGCTGGATTGCGATCTTCTTGTCTGTGCCCATCGGACGCCTTTCCTGCGTGATAGGTTTGATCGCGGGATCTATCTTCAGCTCGTGTACGATCACATCGGGGCTGATTCCTGGCATATCGCTCGGGGACCAGGCAAACAGCTCCTTAAACTTTTTCAGTAGGTCGATCAACTCTCGGGCTGCCTCTTCGGTCAAAGCAGACCCGATTTTCACCTTCCTCTAGGGTTCGTCGATCTCAACTTCTTTTAGATCTTCTATGGGGGCGGGACGCCCAAACTCCTCTCTAGGATCTGTATCTGTCTGGAGGACAGTCATGGCCTCTCGCCTCCTCCTTCGGGTGGCGTTAACATAACATTTTCGGGAAGCCACCTGGTCGCCCTTGACCTCTCCGACTCCGTGGTCAGTCGGGAAATTCATCTTCTGGTGCACTGTCGAGGCAACTGCCATAAGGGGGTTGATGGTGGTTCTCCCGATAATCGCGTTGTAAGTCCCCGCGGAATCAACTACCACGAACTCCACGTTCCTCCTTTTTGATTTCCACCCACTACCAAACTCCACTGGTAAGGTGATTACTCCTAGCGGATAGGAGGTAGAGCCAGAGAACCCGACCATCGGGAAGTTTGCCTCCTTCAGATCCTTCATTGTCTTTCCCATGGCCTCCAACGCATCCATGAAGAGAATATCGGAGGAGCTCCCTCCATCGATCAGAATCCGCTTCATCTCGTACCCGTTCACATCCAAGGTCACGACCAAAGCGTCATCATGCGGGGTCTCCACGCCTATTAAGTCCTCCGAGGAAAAGGAAATCACCATCTCTTCCTTCAGGGTCCAGGATCGGGACCTCTTACCTAGCACCACAGCAGTAGGAATTCTAGAGGCGTAAACCTCCCGAGAGGACGAGGTATCACCTCCAAAAGCAAATCCTCCGTGAATCACATTGATGGTGCCTCGTCGTTCTTTGCGGGCACCGGACGGCTCCGGATCGGACCTCTTCTTCTTTGGGGACCGATCGCGAGAACGGGACCGCGATCGGGGCCGAGAGCGGGATCGACACCGCTTATCCCCGACGAACTCCTTGAGCTTCCCCTTCTGGATCAGCTTTTCGATCTCCTTCTTCAGCTCCCGACAATGGTTGGTGTCGTGACCATTTGCGCGGTGAAATCGGCAGTAGCGATCCGTGCGGGATCCCAAGAATTCTCCCTCCTTCTTTGGGGGATACCTGGAGATACCTTGTCGTTCCATGACCATTAGTACCTCCGCCATGGAGCAGTTGGGAGGAATGTCGAGATCCTCCCACTTGTCCTTCCTTGAAGAACGCCTATCATCTCTCCGATCAGAGCGGCCTCTGTTCCGACTGCTCTCGGGTTTACCCTTTGACTTACGATCGTCGAAAGGTTTAACCGACTGCTTCCCTTTATTCGACTTCGGGGGCTCCAGCTCTCCAGCGGCTATCTTTGACTCCTGGACATCGATTTGCCGTTTCACCGTCTTCTGTAGTGCCTCCATATTCCACACAGCTTTCTCAGCCACGCTGTGCATTAGGTCGGAACCGTAGGGGGCCGTTAGGTTCCGAATGAAGGTACGGATGGTTTCACCCTCCGAGATCTCCTCATCAATCTCCGCCACACTGGCAGTGTACCGCTGGTAATAGTGCGCCAGCGATTCGTCGGGCCTCTGTACCACCTGGGTCAGGGACCTCACACTCTTCAGCAAACGTCTACGACCCTGGTACTGCTGAATGAATCGGTCGTGCATATCTGCCCAGCAAGTGATGCAGCCTGGGGGCAGACTAAAGAACCAGGTCAGGGCTCTTTCCCCAAGTGTGTTCGGGAACAGCGTACACACTATGTCTTCATTCGGGGATCTTCCCAGACACGCCATGAGGTGCTTCTGGACATGACGAACCGGATCTCCTTCACCATCGTATTCCTTTATCGTGGGGATACCCAGCCCTGGCGGGGCTAGGGTGTCTATGAGTCGAGGAACGAAGGGATGAGTAGATCGATCCCTCAGCTCCGACACCAGCGGCTTCTGCTCTCCCATGCAGATGTTCACGATCTTTACCACCTGATCGGGAGTGATGGGACCATTCAGGGGAATGGTCCTGTGCTGTACTGGTCCTGGCCCATCAACCACGAATCTCTCTGGCTGAATGGACACCCTACTCCTGTCCTGGCCTCGGGGCGGAGCCTCACGTACGTTCCGAACCTCTGCTGGTGGGGGCGCTTCTTCTAACGGGGGCATCTCCTCCTGCCTCCTCGCAGCCTCTCTCCGATCCAAGAGAGCCTCCACGGCTGCCAAAAACATAGGCATGGCTTCTGCCACAGCCCTCGTCAGGTCCGTAGCTGGGGGAGCCTCCTGCTCCCTATTGCCCTGGTGCTGAGCAACAATCTCTTCGGGACCTTCATTATGCCCCCCTGTCTGGGAGTGCTCAGCAGCGGGATGATTCTGGTTTTCCTCCTGTTCTGGTAGTGAATTCAGAGTTGTCGCAGCGGGGTGACGGGAACCACCAGATTGTCCTTGTCTTCTTTGCTTGCCAGCCGCCATTGAACGAGTAGAAGGCATATCAGCTTTTTGTTAGCTTCCCACAGACGGCGCCAATGTTGGATCATAGTGGAACTCCGGTACGGTCTTTGACGGCGATCCTAGCTCCTTTGCTCCACGTGGTCCTGCAAAGAGGGGATAGACCGGGCGGTGACCCAGAATCCCTCTCCGATGCTTATATGAGTATGTCGTATGGACTGGAAAGCAGTAATCTTAAAGTGTATATCATAACGTAATCGATCTGAGGTGACCTTTTCCTTTTTATAGGCGAAGAGGTACCTCAGTTACCTGGTGAACCGTTGGGGGTGGTTAGCCCGTATCCCGCGTATCTCGGGTGTGATCCCGCCTATCTAGGCCATGATCTCGCTTATCTCGGCCACGCCCCGCGTATCTCGGCCACGCTCCGTGTATCTTAACCACGTTCCGCGTATCTCGGCCACGCCCCGCGTATCTCGGCCTTATCCTCTGATAACGAGTCCCGACTAACATCGGGGACTCCAGAGTTATCTCGTTGTGTCACCACTCGGGGCCCCTCGTCATCGTGACAGAGCCTATTGTTCTCAGGGATTCATCATCGGGGCCTACTCAGAGGCATCTCTGTCGGTACCTTTCATCATCGGGACTCCCTACGTCGGGACCCTTTGCCTGGGCCATCTTGGCCTTCGTTTAGGGCCCACCGGGCCTATTTGCCATTTCCTCACCATTAAAGGGCCTAACGGCTATAGTCGGACCCATCATGTAGTTTTTGTTTTTACTATTTTCTAGTTCGGATCGCCGTTTGTTGTGTAATATGGGAGGACGACGATGCTGAAAGTAAGTTTAGTTTTATCTGTTATGCGAGTGTCTCCCGCTTGTAGGAAGTTTCTCTTGCAAAACCAGTATTCTTCCATTGTTGAAGCTTTTGATGACCCTTCTGATGACTAGGGGATCACTTTTTGTTTTTCGATGTCTTGTTATACTCCAAATCATGGCCTGGGAGTTTGAATTTATCTCCCCCCCCCTCTTGTGTTGGGTATACCTTTGGTTTGGGTGCGCTTTGACGGTGCTATTTCTTTGAGGGTGTACGCGCTTTTGAAATTGTGCGCACTTGGTAAGTGGTAGTTGTGTGACGCAATGGGTTCTTCGACGCGGCCCACTTGACGGGGCAAGTTAATGGTAACTGATGCGGTGATCAGTGAGAGCTCGGCGACATGGGATGGCTTGGCGGAGTGAGGCGACAAGCTCGGGTGATCAATTCATAACGATTGAAAATCAATTCGGTTCTCTAAGTCGAGATGGGTTTTCCTAAATGTTCGACCCTTCCCCTTTTGTGCTTTCTCTCATTCCCTATTTTCCCCTATCATAAGATAGGGGGTTTGCAATGCATAGTAATATCATAGTATTTAGATAATTGAATGTGTAGTGAAAGATTACTCCCTGTATCGTTCGCGTGAGTGTCCCAGTCGGGAGCTTTGCTTTCCTTGAATTGAATAGACTGTTGCTTCTTTTTGAAACCGATCATTGTATCGGCTGCCCTCTTGTATGACACGCGCGAGGTCTAAATGTCTCCTATTTGACTGTCTCTTGAATTGGACGATTTCGGTTGACGATGATTCCGATCGATGACGGTTTCATTTAGAGACGATTTTGGTCGGCGCCGATTTCGGTCGTCGGCGATCCTTTCACCGGGTCTAGGTTATAGCGATGAGCAAACACTGGCAGTCGAATATCGATTGTCGGCGGTGAGGTCTTCGCAATGACATGGCACAACCGCTGTTGATAGGGGCTGAAATAGCGGTTGTAAGTGCAGTCGCAATGACAGGGGTTGCAACAGCGGTTGTAAGTGCAGTCGCAATGACAGGTGCTGCAACAGCGGTTGTAACCGCAGTCGCAATGACATAGGTAGCGACGACAGAGCAGCACTCCATCATTGGTTTTTCTTATGGTTTCTTTGCTTGAGAGGTATGTATGTCTCTTGGGTTGGACAATGCACCTCCTCTTGAAAAGCCGTTATGAATGACTCTTGTATTGAATAGTCAACCACCAATTCGCAGGGAGTGGTGAAGTATTGTTGTTAGTGCTCATGGTTTGCTTGTCATGGCTTTTTATTCGAAACCTGCATATGGCACCAAGTGTTAAGACGTGTGTATCGGGTTGACGGGGTGTCGATCCGAATAACAATCTCATGGGTGAAATTCCTTCCTTCGCGATTCGATTCCTTCGGGATGCTCGTTGGGTTCGATCACTGACGTCGGATCCTTCGTGATGTTGGGTAGTGTGTACTTCGGGTCATCGTATGTTAAAGTGTCAGACTGTCGGATTTTCAGACTGTCAGAATGTCGGACCGTCGGACTATCGGACCGTCAAAGTGTCGGACTGTCGGACCGTCAAAGTGTCGGACTTTCGAACCGTCAAAGTGTCGGACTGTCGGACGTTTGCAAGCCCTTAAAATGGCTAGTGTTTGGGTGTCCGTACATGTAGTTGTTCATACATCCCGTCGTTCGTATGTCAGGTCGTTGACTCGAGGGTCGTTGAGTTTTAGGAGTGTTGTAAGGTTGTGTTTACGGGTTGCTGAGACTTCCAAGCGTCGAGATGTTTCTCCTATGCAGTCCGCGTGCGCTCCTCCTAACACCTGCAAAAAAGGCAACATCGAGACCGCAGAGGGGGGGGTGGTACTCGATGAACCCTCTCTGATGCCTAAATGAGAAGCCATTATAGAGAGAGAAAGTACAGAGAAGGTAGCGGTCAAGTATTTCAAGTTACATTAATTTCACAAATGAAAGGAGGTGGTGTTCTATATATAGGCTCAAAGGAGATTAAGGTGGTTAATGACACCGTTAACTCCTAAACGAGCTCGGTTAACAAGTAATAAATGGATTAGATCCTTAGCAAGCATGAGAGGGATCGTGATATTTTCAAGGGTCGGATTTGCAATATGAGGTCGGGTCGCCACGAGGGGCGGTTTGGATGACAATGTTCCAGACGTCGCGTATACTCCTTGGGCGGGGATATTGCACGTTAGAGGGATGTTGGGACCTTCGGTGTCGTACTGAAAGTCGGACCCCTAAGGCTTGGGATCGGACCAACAGGTCCGGTCTCCCCTAGGGGAGATCAGACTAGCTGGTGCGATCTCTCCTACCTAGGTGAGACCGGACCAGCAACGTGTCCGGACAGTCATTTTTTTCCCGTTCGGACCATTTTGCCGCGGGTGACGTGTTCGAGTCAAAGTTTCGATTTGCAGTCGTTCGCGGAGTAATTAAAATAATACAATCCAAATAAAACGGGTCTAAATTGAGTGTATATCCATCAGTACCTCCTAAGTCTTGTGAGTGGTTCGGCCGAAACACTAGTAATAGGGAGGAGGGATTTTGTTTTTGTTTCACCACAAATGAAGAAAGTGATTAACCTTTATTAGTTCCCTAACACTTCCTATTTATAAGAAGAGGTGGGAAAAACCCACCTCACTACAAGATAGATTTCGACCGGCCTATAATGAGAAAGGGAGGCCCAATTTTGGGCCTCTCATGTCCATTGGAATTTTAGGCCTAGCCCAAAATCCCTAATGTGACATTACCCAGTTGACTTAGGTAACATTCTCAAACTAATGGGCTCCTATTTACGGCGGCCCAATCTCCAAATGCCAACAACTCCTACTCGCATGAATGGGAGGTTTCCTGTAATATGTTGTTGACCAACAAATCAACATTTGTTCTTCGATCCAGCCCTGCTTCGGAATAGTTCATACGAGGTTTGCCATGCAACCGGCGGACACGGTGGGCAACGTGCTACTCATCTGTTAGGAGTGTTGTAGCGCCCGCGGAACGTCGATTTCCCATAATAATCAACCTGTAAAAATAATAAAGTGCTGTGTTGTATCCTTGATCAACTGTCATTCTCCAATTGCATAGTTTCCACATAGGAAGACTTCTCCAAGGCATCCGTACAAGTATTTACAACCTTCAACTAATATCAGGCTGGTGGCCACCTAGTGAATACATGAGTCGTAGAATTACAGGTGTACATTGATGGATTCGACTACAGCCGTCAGGCCCATTAACGACGAGGAAACGACAAACAGGCCCACCAGGCTCCAAATAAAGGTCAAGATGATCCAGGAGAAGGGTCCCGACGAAGGGAGTCCCGACAAGGTAAGGTCCCGACAGTGGAGCTGGAAGCTCCCGATGAGAAGCCTTTAAGTAGGCCCCGATGACGAATCCCTGAGAATGATTGGCCCTGTCACGATAACGAGGGGCCCCGAGCGGTGACACAACGAGATAACTCTGGAGTCCCCGACGGGAGTCGGGACTCGATTATCAGAGGATAAGGCCAAGATATGCGGGGCGTGGCCGAGATACGCGGAACGTGGTTAAGATACACGGAGCGTGGCCGAGATACGCGGGGCATGGCTGAGATACGCGAGATCACATCCGAGATACGCGGGATACGGGCTAACCACCCCCAACGGTTCGCCAGTTACCTGAGGAATCTCTTTGCCTATAAAAGGGCAGGAGATCACCTCAGAAGAGTTACGTTGAATTCAATACACTTTGAGATTACTTGCTTGCCAGTCATACGAGACACTCATTTAAGCATCGGAGAGGGATTCTGGGTCACCGCCCGGTCTATCCCCTCTTGCAGGATTGCGTGGAGCAAAGGAGCTAGGACTGCCGTCAAAGTCCGTACCGGAGTTCCACCGTGATCCAACATTGGTGCCGTCTGTGGGAATCAAACAAAAAGCTGATATGCCTTCTACTCGATCGATGGCGGCTGGCAAGAACAGAAGACAGGGACAATCCGGTGGTTCCCGTCACCCCGCTGCAACGAATCTGGATTCAGTACCAGAACAGGAGGAAAACCAGAACCATCCCCCGGCTGAGCTCTCCCAGACAGGGGGGCACAATGGAGATCCCGAAGACATTGCTCCTCAGCACCCGGGCAATAGGGGGCAGGAGGCTCCCCCGGCTACAGACTTGACGAGGGCCGTGGCGGAAGCCATGCCCATGTTTCTGGCGGCTGTAGAGGCTCTCTTGGATCGAAGAGAGGCTGCAAGGAGGCAGGAGGAGATGCCCCCGTTGGAGGAAGTGGCCCCGCCAACAGAGGGTCAGAACGCACAGGAAGCCCCGCCCCGAGGCCAGGACAGAGGTAGGACAACCGGTCAGCCGGAGAGGTTCGTGGTTGATGGACCAGGACCAGTACAGCACATGACCATTCCCCTGAATGGTCCCATCACTCCCGACCAGGTGGTAAAGATCGTGAACATCTGTATGGGAGAGCAGAAGCCGCTGGTGTCAGAGCTAAGGGATCGATCCACTCATCCCTTCGTCCCCCGACTTATCGACACCCTAGCCCCGCCTGGGCTAGGCATCCCCACGATAAAGGAGTATGATGGCGAAGGAGATCCAGTTCGCCATTTCCAGAAGCACCTCATGGCGTGTCTGGGAAGAGCCCCGAGCGAGGACATAGTGTGTACACTATTTCCAAACACACTTGGAGAAAGAGCCCTGACCTGGTTCTTTAGTCTGCCCCCAGGCTGCATCACTTGCTGGGCAGACATGCACGACCGATTCATTCAGCAGTACCAGGGTCGGAGGCGTTTATTGAAGAGCGTGAGGTCCCTGACTCAGGTGGTGCAAAGGCCCGATGAATCGCTGGCTTATTATTACCAGCGGTACACAGCCAGCGTAGCAGAGATAGATGAAGAAATCTCGGAGGGCGAAACCATCCGTACCTTCATTCGGAACCTGACAGCCCCCTATGGCTCCGACCTGATGCACAGCGTGGCTGAGAAGGCTGTGTGGAATATGGAGGCATTACAAAAGAGGGTGAAGCGGCAGATCGACGTCCAGGAGTCAAAAATAGCCGCGGGAGAACTGGAGCCCCCAAAGTCGAACAAAGGGAAGCAGTTGGTTAAGCCTTTCGACGATCGTAAGTCAAAGGGTAAACCCGACAGTGGCAAGAATCGAGGCCGTCCGGATCGGAGGGACGATAGGCGCTCTTCAAGGAGAGATAAGCGGGAGGACCTTGATATTCCTCTCAACTGCTCCATGGCGGAGGTGCTGACAGTCATGGAACGACAAGGTATCTCCAGGTACCCCCCGAAGAAAGAAGGAGAATTCCTGGGATCCCGTACGGATCGCTACTGTAGATTCCACCGCGCAAATGGTCACGACACCAATCACTGTCGGGAACTGAAGAAAGATTGAAAAGCTGATCCAGAAGGGGAAGCTTAAGGAATTTGTCGGGGATAAGCGGTGACGATCCCGCTCTCGGTCCCGATCGCGGTCCCGTTCCCGATCCCGCGATCGGTCCCCAAAGAAGAAGAGAACCGATCCAGAGTCATCCGGTGTTCGCAAGGAGAGACGGGGCACTATCAACGTGATTCATGGAGGGTTTGCTGCTGGAGGTGATACCTCATCCGCCCGAGAAGTGTATGCCTCTAGAATCCCTACAGCAGTGGTGTTGGGTAAGAGGTCTCGATCCTGGACCTTGAAAGAAGAGATGGTGATCTCCTTCTCGTCGGAGGACCTCATAGGCGTAGAGACTCCGCATGACGATGCCCTGGTGGTAACCTTGGATGTAGACGGGTTCGAAATGAAGAGAATTCTAATCGACGGGGGGAGCTCCTCCGACATCCTATTCATGGACGCACTGGAGGCTATGGGGAAGACGAAGAAAGATCTAAAGGAGGCAAACTTCCCGATGGCCGGGTTCTCTGGCTCAAACTCCTACCCGCTAGGAGTAATCACCTTACCAGTGGAGTTTGGTAGCGGGTGGAAATCAGAAAGGAGGAACGTGGAGTTTGTCGTGGTTGATTCCGCGGGGACCTACAATGCAATTATCGGGAGAACCACCATTAATCCTCTGATGGCGGTTGCCTCGACTGTGCACCAGAAGATGAAGTTCCCGACCGACCACGGAGTCGGAGAGGTCAAGGGTGACCAGGTGGCTTCCCGAAAATGCTATGTTAACGCCACACGGAGGAGGAGGCGAGAGGCCATGACTGTCCTCCAGACAGACGCAGATCCCAGAGAAGAGTTTGGGCGTCCCGCCCCCGTAGAAGATCTGAAAGAAGTCGAGATCGACGGACCCCAGAGGAAGGTGAAAATCAGGTCTGCTCTAACTGAGGAGACAGCCCAAAAATTGGTGGAGTTGCTGAAAGAGTTCAAAGAGCTGTTTGCCTGGTCCCCCAGCGATATGCCAGGAATCAGCCCCGACGTGATCGTACACGAGCTGAAAATAGACCCCGCGATCAAGCCTATCACACAGAAAAGGCGTCCGATGGGCACGGATAAGAAGATCGCGATCCAACAGGAGGTGGGTAGGTTGCTCGATGCTGGTTTCATTAAGGAGCTCCGATTCCAGACTTGGGTTGCCAACCCAGTGCTGGTGAAGAAGACTAACGGGAAGTGGCGAATGTGCGTGGACTTCCGCGACTTGAACAAGGCTTGTCCAAAGGATTGCTATCCACTCCCGAGGATTGACCAGCTGGTGGATGCTACATCGGGACATGAGCTGTTAAGTTTCATGGATGCGTATTCAGGCTACAACCAGATCAAGATGGCCAAAGAAGACGCCCCCCACACAGCGTTCTATGCAGACAGCGACATCTATCACTACGATGTCATGCCTTTCGGGTTGACCAATGCCGGGGCAACCTACCAGCGGATGGTAAATAAGCTGTTTGGAGATATGCTGGGAGAAACCATGTAAGCCTACGTGGATGATATGCTGGTGAAGTCCCGACAAGCCGAGGATCACGTGCACAACCTGACCATGGCATTTGAGCGGATGAGGCTCCATCAAGTTCGTCTGAACCCGGCGAAATGCGCCTTCGGAGTCCACTCAGGGAAATTTTTGGGCTTCATGGTAAGCCAAAGAGGAATTGAAGTGAACCCTGAGAAGCTGAGGGCAATCGAGGAGATGAAGTCTCCGATAAACCATCGGGAGGTGCAAGTACTGAATGGCCGACTAGCTGCAATGAACCGCTTCCTGTCCAAAGCCAGCGACCGATCAATGCCGTTTTTTGAAGTCTTGAGGGCCAACAAAAAATTCGAATGGACCGCCAAATGTGAAGAGGCATTCCAAGCACTAAAGCAGCACCTTCGCACACTCCCGCCGCTGGCAAAACCGGTTCCAGGCGAGCCGCTCTTCCTTTATTTGGCTGTTTCTGAATTTGCCATTAGCTCTGTGTTAATAAAGGTTGTCGAGGGTAATCAAGTCCCCGTCTATTATGTAAGCAAGGCATTTGCCAAATCTGAATTGAACTATCCCGCCGATGAGAAGTACCTCTTTGCGTTGATAATTACTGCTCAGAAGCTAAAGCCATATTTCCACGCACACGAGATCACTGTGCTAACGAACCAGCCTTTGAAGCATTTTTTGAACCGACCGGATGCGTCGGGGAGATTGGTGAAATGGGCAGTAGAGCTCAGTGAGTTTCGAATACACTTTGCTCCAAGAACGGCCATCAAGGGCCAGGCATGGGCGGAATTTATAGCAGAATCTACAGCCCCCGATCTAAAAGAAACGGGCCCTGTAGAGGGGGCAACCATGGAGGTCCCGACAGAAGAACAACCAGAGAGGGCAGAGCAATCAGAACAGCCAAACAAAGAAAATACCTGGGAGATGTACACGGACGGCTCCGCGAGTTCAGACGGGTCAGGAGCGGGCTTTTTGTTGATACCACCAGGTGAAGGTGAACCTCTCCGATACGCCTTGGCTTTAACATTCAAGGCCACAAACAACGAAGCGGAGTATGAAGCTCTTATCACGGGCCTAAAAATTGCTAAAGGCATTGGAATCAATCACTTGAGAGTGAAGTGCGACGCAGCGTTAATCGTGAACCAAGTTCAAGGGCGATACGAAGCAAGGAGTCCGATAATGAAGAAGTATCTGCGAGAGGTACAAGCCCTGAGAGAGAGCTTCGAAAGCTTCGATATCGAGGCTATTCCGAGGGAGGAGAACGTAGAGGCAAACGCCTTGAGCAAATTTGCCCTGGGGGCACCCTTAGAAGAAAATCGGAAGGTGCACTTCCTGGAGAAGGTGATCCTGTCAAACATTGACCCCACGCAGGTGTGCACCATTGAAGCAAAATCGGAGGAGGAGCCCACTTGGATGACCCCGATAGTCGCGTATCTGACTACGGGGGCAGTCCCCGAGGATAAGGTAGCAGCAGACAGGATATGTCGGATCGCATCTAATTATGTGATGCTGGACAATCAGCTGTACAAGAAGGGCTGGTTCTCGACTCCGTACCTGAAGTGTGTAGCAGAACCCGACACCAACCGAATCCTGAAGGAAATGCATGAGGGGATCGCGGCTTGTCACGAAGGGGCCCGATCCATTTTGAGGAAAATGTACTTTGGGCTATTATTGGCCCACGATGAACAAAGAAGCGACGGCGATGGTCCGATCCTGCGACGCGTGCCAGAGGTACGCCCCGAGTATCGTGGCTCCGGCCGCTAATCTGACATCCATCAAGAGCGCGCGGCCCTTCGCGCAGTGGGGCATCGACTTGGTGGGACCTCTTCCACAAGCACAAGGTCAATGTAAGTATTTACTTGTAGCAATCGATTATTTTTCGAAATGGATAGAGGCGAAGGCATTGGCCAGAACAACGGGGAACCAGATCATCAAGTTCCTCCAAACCCACATCGTGTCCAGATACGGGATTCCCAAGGTGGTGATCAGCGACAATGGTCCACCGTTTAACGGCTCTCAGGTGAGGGAGTATATGGAGGAGTTGAACATTGAGCATCGGACCGCCTCCGTACGACATGCTCAGACTAATGGCCAGGTGGAGTCAGCCAATAAAATCGTGATGGACGGCCTCAAGAAGAGGGTCTATGCTTTGAAGGGCAAGTGGCTGAACGAACTGGAGAACGTGCTTTGGGCCGTTAGAACGACACCCAAACGATCAACGGGGGAGACTCCGTTTGGCCTTGTTTATGGCACGAAAGCTGTCGCCCCTGTGGAGGTAGCTGTGGCGTCCCATCGGATGAGATACTACGAGCCTATGACGAATGATGAAGTGAGACGTCTGGACTTGGACTTACTCGAAGAGAAGAGGCGGGAAGCCGATGAAGTCCAAGCTCGAATGCGTTTGGCGACGGCCAGATACTACAATTGGCGAGTGAAATCCCGACAGTTCTTCGTCGGGGAGCTGGTTTGGCGTCGCAACGAGTTCACCCTTTTGGATCGAATCAACAAGATGTCACCAAAATGGGAAGGACCTTATAAGGTCGTGGGATGCCAGCTCCAAATGCGTACAAGTTGGAAGACCTCGATGGCAGAACGTTGAAGCATTCTTTTAGTGGCGAACACTTGAAGAAACACCATGCTTGAATAAAGTCGCCTTAAGTGGTGCCCGATGAAGTCGCCTTAAGTGGTGCCCGATAAAGTCGCCTTAAGTGGTGCCCGATGAAGTCGCCTTAAGTGGTGCCCGATAAAGTCGCCTTAAGTGGTGCCCGAAAAAGTCGCCTTCAGTGGTGCACGATATTAAGTCGCCTTAAGTGGCGCAAGTTGAAAAGTCGCCTTCAGTGGCGCACGATATTAAGTCGCCTTAAGTGGCGCAAGTTGAAAAGTCGCCTTAAGTGGTGCACGATATAAAGTCGCCTTGAGTGGTGCACGATCCTTAGATTTATTCTAAGTATCAAAAAGTCGCCTTGAGTGGTGCACGATCCTTAGATTTATTCTAAGTATCAAAAAGTCGCCTTAAGTGGTGCACGATATAAAGTCGCCTTAAGTGGTGCACGAGAAAAGTCGCCTTGAGTGGTGCACGATCCTTAGATTTATTCTAAGTATCAAAAAGTCGCCTTAAGTGGTGCACGATGTAAAGTCGCCTTCAGTGGTGCACGATATTAAGTCGCCTTAAATGGCGCAAGTTGAAAAGTCGCCTTAAGTGGTGCACGATGCAAAGTCGCCTTCAGTGGTGCACGATATTAAGTCACCTTAAGTGGTGCAAGTTGAAAAGTCGCCTTAAGTGGTGCACGATGTAAAGTCGCCTTCAGTGGTGCACGATATTAAGTCGCCTTAAGTGGCGCAAGTTGAAAAGTCGCCTTAAGTGGTGCACGATATAAAGTCGCCTTAAGTGGTGCACGAGAAAATTCGCCTTGAGTGGTGCACGATCCTTAGATTTATTCTAAGTATCAAAAAGTCGCCTTAAGTGTTGCACGATGTAAAGTCGCCTTCAGTGGTGCACGATATTAAGTCGCCTTAAGTGGCGCAAGTTGAAAAGTCGCCTTAAGTGGTGCACGATGCAAAGTCGCCTTCAGTGGTGCACGATATTAAGTCGCCTTAAGTGGCGCAAGTTGAAAAGACGCCTTAAGTGGTGCACGATGTAAAGTCGCCTTCAGTGGTGCACGATATTAAGTCGCCTTAAGTGGTGCACGATGTAAAGTCGCCTTAAGTGGTGCACGATGAAAGTCGCCTTAAGTGGTGCACGATATTAAGTCGCCTTAAGTGGTGCACGATGTAAAGTCGCCTTAAGTGGTGCACGATGAAAGTCGCCTTAAGTGTTGCACGATGTTAAGTCGCCTTAAGTGGCGTGGTTTTGCCTTAAGTGGAATAAAGCGATTGAACTTGATCCTTGGCAGAGTCGAGGGAGCAGGATCCACGAGGTATGAGGCAGAAGGCTCCGCAGCAAGATGATCGGACTCTTGGAGGTCAGCCGATGAAGAGTCGACTATCGAGGAATATTGTAGGAGTCTTCTCGGATTTTGTGGCTATCCTCGAAGTATCGAGGAATCGCGGACGAGAAGATCCGTGTCAAGGAATTTTGTCAAGAGAAAAGCCTCTGATACAGATATCAGAAGGTCGGGAGTTGAAAGACACGACGAACTAAAAGTCCCTCATGTCTTGGGGGCAAATGATGGATTCGACTACAGCCGTCAGGCCCTTTAACGACGAGGAAACGGCAAACAGGCCCACCAGGCTCCAAATAAAGGTCAAGATGATCCAGGAGAAGGGTCCCGACGAAGGGAGTCCCGACAAGGTAAGGTCCCGACAGTGGAGCTGGAAGCTCCCGATGAGAAGCCTTTAAGTAGGCCCCGATGACGAATCCCTGAGAATGATTGGCCCTGTCACGATGACGAGGGGCCCCGAGCGGTGACACAACGAGATAACTCTGGAGTCCCCGACGGGAGTCGGGACTCGATTATCAGAGGATAAGGCCAAGATATGCGGGGCGTGGCCGAGATACGCGGAACGTGGTTAAGATACACGGAGCGTGGCCGAGATACGCGGGGCATGGCTGAGATACGCGAGATCACATCCGAGATACGCGGGATACGGGCTAACCACCCCCAACGGTTCGCCAGGTACCTGAGGCATCTCTTTGCCTATAAAAGGGCAGGAGATCACCTCAGAAGAGTTACGTTGAATTCAATACACTTTGAGATTACTTGCTTTCCAGTCATACGAGACACTCATTTAAGCATCGGAGAGGGATTCTGGGTCACCGCCCGGTCTATCCCCTCTTGCAGGATTGCGTGGAGCAAAGGAGCTAGGATTGCCGTCAAAGTCCGTACCGGAGTTCCATCGTGATCCAACATACATGACCATCCCCATCACTCATACCCTTAGTCAAAATCAACTGGTTTCCAAAGATGTGGTCACTGGGCCTTTTTGTTCAGCACTGCGTTCGTACGTCGGGAAGTGAACATTGAGCTTGACCTTAGATATGAGTTCTGATCCCGTAAGGATACTTCAGATGCTTCTTCATAAATCATATGGGATCAGTCACACGCTCAAGGTGAAGAAGTTTGTGCCCACCCGAATCTTGTGGATTCTACCTACCACAACCGAGCCTGACCTCGTGGTCGAACATGGCACGCGCAGTATGAAGCGCGCATCGATTGCATAACCTGAACTTACATGTTGTCAGGAGTGGGAAATGTCATATGCTATCGCAGACATGTCATATGGCCCAAAATGTGGTTGTTGACGAACAAAGTTCGTCACAGCGATATGCAAAACTTAGATCATGTCGTGTTACCCCGAAACCAAATGATCGTTTTTCTTAACAAGGTTTATCTTTCGAAATCACCATGGTTCTTAGTCGGTCTTGACATGGTAAATGTCCCCCTCTCCACCAAGACGGCTGTTGGGTCCTGACTTTAGTAGGTTGTCGAATCGTCAGAATATACAAGTGTTGTATGCGCGCGTTCTTTTTGACACCTGCACAAGGGGCAATATCGAGACTACAGAGAGGGGGTGGTGCTCGATGAACCCTCTCCAATGCCAAAATGAGAATTCTAGAGAGATAAAGCTTGTGAGAAGTGAGAGCTCTCAAGCCGACTTAAATTATGAAATGGGTGACCAAGGCTCCTATTTATAGGGAACATTGGACTCGAACCCATTTTTGAGCGGTTCAACCCCGTTTTAGTAAGAAAATGTGAACCGAGATTGGGTTTAAGCAAGATTTGCAATGGAAAGACTCGTACATAGTGTAAAATAGGTAAGTGTAGGCGCGTCGCGGGGTGATAATCTGGACCACACCGGATTGTGGGGACAATCCAGTGTGGTCTGGATTTCCAAGACAAACCGGACGACTCTAGGTCCGAACGTGCATGTTGCGCGTTCGGATCGTTCTAACTCGCGGGTAAGAGTTCGTAAGCTATTAATGGGTCTGACGTGTCAACGAGGTCTAAACGTAAAACGGTAAAACGAACCCATATCGGATGAATATCCATCATTTGCCCACTGAGTCAAGTAATGGCTTAGCCCTTGCTTGAATCTATTTTACGATAAGATAGGCGCTCGATTTGGGTTCGGGAATTAACTGATGGTGAACTTACTGTTGGTTGGCGCGTGGGCCTCAATATCGTTTTTTCTTCCACTTCTTGGTAAAGGAAAGTATAACTGCTGACATGGTTAGGACAGCGAGTATATGTATATAATAAATACATATGTAATGATATGAATGTATGTACATAACGTGGACGTAAATATCGACATGTATTGAAAACATGGTATACGGGTGTATGTAAATTGACAAGTGATATACGATGATATGTATGAGTGTCCATGTAAGCATTGATACGTGTAAGTGATGATGTAAGATCAGTCATATATATTTGATAACATGAGTATGAGTCAAGAGTGGTGTAAGCATGGGTGTATGCAAGTGTTGAATATGCAAGACTATATGAATATAGATATGCAACATAAGTGTGTTGAAATCGCATGCAAGGGAGTATAAACATTGAACAAACACAAGTGTAAGTGTTGACATAAGCATGGGTGCTCACGAACAGCAATAGATAAACATTTAGAACATTGAGTGTGTAGTAGAGAGAAACTTCTCGTATTGATCGTGGGAGCTCGTTGGTTGAAGGTCTTATTCGCTTCGCATTGAGTAGATAGTGGTTGTGCATTGCTTATCCACTTATGTCGTTGAGATTTAATTTGTTCGCCATAGGTTATTCATTGATGTTTCCTGCGACCATAGAAATAATATATGTATACTGTTCGAGCCGTAGGCGCATTGGCCCCTTTAGTTGCGAGGTGTTAGGCCTCCAACATGTCGCTGATGGGTATTTGATGATAGACATGTATTCGTATCATATGAGTCGTAGGACGAGGCCCTTGTCGACATAGAGTTGCACCCGCAGAAAGGATGTTCACCATGTTATAGTTAAGTACTCAGCTCATTCACGTGGAGTTGCCCCTGTGTCGATTTTTACCTGGGTTTTTTTTCCGAGGTAGGGTGCATTTGCGACTGCTACTTGACATTTCCATGGTAGGGTGTAAAATAGTGATCGACGAGGCGACTTGTCTTGTTGTGCAGGTCAGAAGTCGACAAGTGCTTTTTCGTGGAATCGGTCAGAGGTCGACGAGGCGACTTGCCTATCCATGTTGTTGCCACTACTAGGTATTTCCAAGATAGACTGTGTTCTGCGACCGCTACTTGGTTTATGTTGATGTGATGCATGGACATTAAAGTCGTTTGGCAATTCATTGACATAATAGCCACTTAGAGGCGTGTAGACATGATAGCCACTTAGTGATGCGCGGACGTGATAGTCGCTTCGAGTGGTGCGGACATGATAACCGCTTCGAGAGGTGTGGACCCAATAGCCACTTAGTGATGTGCGGTCGTGATAGCTGCTTTGAGAGGTGCGGACATGATAGCCGCTTAGAGACGCATGGATCTGATAGTCACTTAGTGTATCTGTTAGGTACTTCGTACTTGAGGTGGTAGATATCACACTGGTATGTCGACACGCATGCTTGCGGGGTAGCACCTATAGCAGCTATACTTAGAATTTGGAAGTGAGTCGTCATACCTTGTTGATGTGTCGAATCATGCGCGCGCTGCGCCATGTCTGCTGCTATTATACTTAGTTTCTGAACGAGATGTGTTACTCCCCCTCTTAGAGTGTCGACGCCCGCGTGCTGCGTTTTGTGTCCATACTTAGTTTTTGAACGAGAGGTGTACTCCCCCTCTTAGAGTGTCAACGCGTGCGCGCTGCGCTTGGTGTGATGACCCTCCCGAACCTTGTAAGTTGGTGATCTTAGAATAATAGTGTTACGCTATGACTTTTCGTAGCGTTTCCCACAGAGTTGTCGTAGCATGGTCGATGTATGCATGGATGGTTGGGTGTTTTCTTTCTTATATTGCAGGCTTTATGCTGTGATGGTGTAATGGAGTTCGGCATTCCGAGCGTGGAACTAGCCGGCTCTACTTTCTTTGAGACTACCTTCTCTTTTTTTCGGCTTTAGACAAATGAGTAAGTCATCTGCCCTTTACTTTTTGGGTTATTTATCTTTCTAAGTCCGACGTCGTGTCACAGTCGAACTCAGAGCCAGTTCTTCCTTCTGGCTCGGGAATGAGACCCAAGTCCGAGGATATAAGTGGGGCACTTTCTTGCAACCAGCTGTGGAGGCAAGAGTATGAGAGTTATATCGAGTTGTCCGGTCTTTGCCCCTTAATAGAGGCTATGTATTCCTTTAGCTTTTCTTCCATAGTTGTTTGCTAGCCTTGCTTGAAAGGGCGAGGCCTCTCCCACTTGGAGTTGGGTATAGTGAAGTGGAATTCTGAGTTATGATTTGTGACTGCGTCCGATCACTCTATCAGGTATTGGAGGGATCACTGCATCTTCATCCATGGTGTCGGGATTATTCGTCTCTTGTGATATTTCGTGTTGTTCATGCCGATTACACTCTTGTTCGGTCGAAGATGAAGCGATCCTACTTCGAGATCCCTCCTTTGAGCGACTCCAAGAGGTCGAAATCTACAGTTGTTGTCGACTTACGAAGATTTCTTCCCGTGACAAAGGGAAGGACGTCGAAGTTGGAGCTTGTTCGCCTATCCTTCCTGCCGACCAGTCGAGGGACGGATCATCGGAGGTGGATCCTATTCACATAGTTACGTTGTAATTGTTGTATTTTATCATTGATCTTGTCGTGTTTATCCGTGTTTTGGTAGGAGTTATGTGCCTCGCTGCGCTGGGGCGCGACGACTTGGTTCGTCCTCTTGATGGTGACATTTTTGGATCTGAGTGGGTGCCCTTCTCCTCTGGGGATAGGTGCCATATTGCGAAGGATTCGCGTTTGGGCATACCCGAGGTTGGTGTGCTTGTGTTGCATGGTATTATTCATATGGGGATCGCAAGACTCCCTCGAGTGATTCTAAGGATGTATGCCAGTATTCCCAAGGTTGTAGAGTTTGAGGCTTCTGTCTTTCTTTGTCAGGTTTGATGGGTTTCGCTATGGCCGTTAGGCCCTTTAACGGTGAGTAAACAGTGAATAGGCCCACTGGGCCCTAAAAGGGGTCAAGAAGACCAGTGCGAAGGGTCCCGACAAAAGAAGTCCCGATGGTGAAAGGTCCCGACAGAGTCGGTCCCGATAGGCGAGCTGGGCGCTCCCGATGAGATGCCTTTAAGTAGGCCCCGATGATGAATCCCTGAGAATGTTGGCCCTGTCACGATGACGAGGGGCCCCGAGCGGTGACATAATGAGATAACTCTGGAGTCCCCGATATTGGTCGGGACTTGCTATCAGAGGTTGAGGCCGAGATACGCGGAGCGTGGCCGAGATAGACGAGATCATGGCCGAGATAGGTGGGATCGTGGCCGAGATACGCGGAGCGTGGCCGAGATAGGCGAGATCATGGCCGAGATAGGCGGGATCGTGGCCGAGATAAGCGGAACGTGGGCTAACCGCCCCAGCGGTTCACCAGGTAACTGAGGTAGCTCTTCGCCTATAAAAGGGCAGAAGTTACCTCAGATCGAGATACGTTTTTACACACTGAGACTCTTGCTTGCCAGTTTATTGTGATTATTTAGATACTCATTTAAGCATCGGAGAGGGATTCTGGGTCACCGCCCGGTCTATCCCCTCTTGCAGGATTACGTAGAGCGAAGGAATTCGGATCGCCGTCAAGACCGTACCGGAGTTCCAACTGTGATCCAACATTGGCGCCGTCTGTGGGAAACGCAACGAAAAGCAACAATGACATCTACTCGTTCAATGGCGGCTGGCATGCAGAGAAAGCAAGGACAATCTGGTGGTTCCCGTCATCCTGCCGGAACTCTGAATTCGCCACCGGAGCGTGCTGAGGACCAAAACCTCCCTGCTGAGGTTTCCCGAACAGGGGGGCACAACAAATTTCCTGAGGATACGGCAAGACACCAAGAGAATAGAGAGGAGGATGCTCCCGATGCTCCTCCAAATGCGGACCTAGCGAAGGCCGTGGCAGATGCCATGCCGATGTTCTTAGAGTCCATGGAGGCTCTCCTAGAGCGAAGAGAGGCTGCCAAGAGACAGGAGGAGGTGCCTCTGCCAAGGGAGGTTCAGAATGTATAGGAGGCCCAACCTAGAAATCGGGACAAGGGCAAGGAGCCCTCTCAGTCGGAGCGATTTGTGATTGATGGGCCAGGACCAGTGCAGCACAGGACCATTCCCCTTAATGGTCCCATCACCCCCGACCAGGTGGTGAAGATCGTGAACATCTGCATGGGGGACCAGAAGCCGATGATGTCGGAACTGAGGGATCGATCCACTCATCCCTTTGTTCCCCGACTGATATACACCCTCGCCCCGCCAGGGCTGGGTATCCCCACGATTAGGGAGTATGAAGGCGAAGGAGATCCAGTTCGCCATGAGATGTCTAGAAGCATCTCATGGCCTGTTTGGGCAGGGCCCCGAATGACGATATTGTGTGTGTGCTGTTCCCAGTTACGCTCGGGGAGAGGGCCCTGACATGGTTCTTCAGCCTGCCCCCAGGATGCATCTCCAGCTGGGCCGATATACATGACCGTTTCATTCAGCAGTACCAGGGTCGTCGGCGCCTCTTGAAGAGCGTGAGGTCCCTCGACCAGGTGGTGCAGAGGCCCGACGAATCGTTGGCACATTATTACCAGCGGTACACTGCCAGTGTGGCCAAGATCGATGAGGAGATATCGGAGGGAGAGACTATTCGCACCTTCCTTCGGAACCTTACAGCCCACTATGGTTCCGACCTGATGCACAGCGTAGCTGAGAAGGCTGTGTGGAATATGGAAGCGTTGCAGAAGAGGGTGAAGCAACAAATCGACGTGCAAGAGTCGAAGATAGCTACTGGAGAACTTGACCCTCCGAAGTCAAATAAAGGGAAGCAGTCGCTCAAGCCATTGGACGACCACAAGCGGAAGGATAAATCCGAGGGCAGTCGGAGTCGAGGTTGTTCTGATCGAAGGGAGGACAGACGTCCCCCGAGGAAGGACAAACGGGAGGACTATCACATTCCTCTCAACAGTTCCATGGCGGAGGTGTTAATGGTGATGGATCGACAGGGTATCTCCAGGTACCCCCCGAAGAAGGAAGGAGAGTTTCTGGGGTCCCGCACCGATCGTTACTGTCGGTTCCACCGCGCCAGCGGTCACGACACTAACCATTGTCGGGAGTTGAAGAAGGAGATTGAAAAGCTGATCCAGAAGGGGAAGCTTAAGGAGTTTGTGGCTGAGAGGCGGTGTCGTTCTCGCTCCCGATCTTGATCGCGGTCCCGTTCCCGCGATCGGTCCCCGAAAAAGAAGAAGTCTTAGCCAGAGTCTTCTGGTGCCCGTAAGGAGAAGCGGGGCACCATCAATGTGATTCACGGAGGATTTGCCACAGGAGGTGACACCACAGCCTCTCGGGAGGTCTATGCCTCTAGAATTTCCGCTGCTGTGGTGCTGGGCAAGAGGTCTCGATCCTGGACCGCGAAGGAAGAGATGGTGATTTCCTTTTCAGCGGAGGACCTGGTAGGTGTGGAGAGTCCACACGATGATGCTTTAGTCGTGACCCTGGACGTGGATGGGTACGAGATGAAGCGAATTTTGATCGACGGAGGGAGCTCCTCCGATATTCTGTTTATGGATGCGCTGAAGGCCATGTGGAAAACGAAGAAGGATCTCAAGCAGGTGAACTTCCCGATGGTCGGGTTCTCTGGTATTACCTCCTATCCGCTGGGAATGATCACCTTAGCAGTGGAGTTCGGTAGCGGGTGGAAAGCGGAGAGGAGGAATGTAGACTTCGTGGTGGCTGTTGCCTCGACTGTTCACCAGAAGATGAAGTTCCCGACTGACCACGGAGTCGGGGAGGTCAAGGGCGACAAGATGGCTTCTAGGAAGTGCTATGTTAATGCCACCCGAAGGAAAAGACGGGAGGCTATGACCATCCTCCAGACTGATGCTGATCCCAGAGAGGAATTTGGGCGTCCCGCCCCTATGGAGGATTTAAATGAGGTCGAGATTGACGGACCTCAGAGGAAGGTGAAAATCGGGTCCGCCCTGTCTGACGAGAGGGCCCGAGAATTAATTGAGCTGTTGAAGGAGTTCAAGGAGCTGTTTGCTTGGTCCCCGAGTGGCATGCCAGGAATCAGCCACGATGTGATTGAGCATGAGTTGAAGATTGATCCCGCAATCAAGCCTATCGCGCAGAAAAGGCGTCCGATGGGCGCAGACAAGAGGATCGCGATCCAACAGGAGGTGGGCAGGTTGCTCGATGCTGGATTTATCAAGGAGCTCCGATTCCAGACTTCGGTCGCCAACCCGGTTCTGGTGAAGAAGAGCAATGGGAAGTGGCGGATGTGTGTCGATTTCCGCGACTTGAATAAGGCTTGCCCGAAGGACTGTTACTCGCTTCCGAGGATCGACCAGTTGGTGGACGCTACGTTAGGACATGAATTGCTGAGCTTCATAGATGCTTACTCGGGCTATAATCAGATCAAGATGGCTAAGGAAGATGCCCCCCACACTGCTTTTTATGCTGATAGTGACATCTATCACTACGATGTCATGCCCTTCGGATTGATAAATGTCGGGGCAACCTATCAAAGGATGGTGAACAAGCTGTTCGGAGATATGCTGGGGAAAACCATGGAGGCTTACGTGGACGATATGCTGGTGAAGTCCCGACAGGCCGAGGATCAAGTTCACAATCTAGCCACGGCGTTTGAGCGGATGAGGCTTCATCAGGTTCGCTTGAACCAGACCAAGTGCGCCTTCGGAGTGCACTCCGGAAAGTTTTTGGGCTTTATGGTAAGCCAAAGGGGAATCGAGGTGAACCCCGAGAAGCTGAGGGCAATCGAGGAGATGCAGTCTCCGATAAATCATCGGGAGGTGCAATTGCTGAATGGCCGACTAGCTGCAATGAATCGCTTCCTGTCCAAGGCAAGTCTCCGATCCATGCCATTTTTTGAAGTTCTGAGGGCCAACAAGAAGTTTGAGTGGACTGCCAAGTGTGAAGAGGCGTTCCAGGCACTCAAGCAGCACCTTCGCACCCTCCCGCCATTGGCGAAACCGATCCCAGGCGAGCTGCTCTATCTATATTTGGCTATTTCTGAGTTTGCTATTAGCTCTGTGTTAGTGAAGATTGTCGAGGGTAATCAAGTCCCCGTGTATTATGTAAGCAAGGCGTTTGCCAAATCTAAAATGACTTATCCCACCGTTGAGAAGTATCTTTTTGCTTTGATCATTACTACTCGGAAGCTAAGGCCTTACGTCCATGCGCATGAGATTACTGTGTTGACGAATCAACCTCTGAAGCATTTTTTGAACCGACCTGATGCGTCGGGGAGATTGGTGAAATGGGCGGTTGAGCTTAGTGAGTTCCGCATTCACTTTGCTCCGAGAACGGCTATTAAGGGCCAGGCGTTGGCGGATTTCATAGCAGAGTCTACAGCCCCCGATCTGAAAGAAGCGGGCCCTGTAGAGGGGGCAACTATGGAGGTCCCGATAGCAGAGCAACCAGAAATGGCAGAGCAATCAGAACAACCAAATGAGGAAAATACTTGGGAAATGTACACCGATGGCTCTTCGAGACGGATCAGGAGCAGGGTTCGTATTGCTTTGGCCTTAACGTTTAGGGCCACGAACAACGAAGCTGAGTATGAGGCTCTTATCACAGGCCTCAAAATTGCCAAAGGTACGGGAGTTGGTCACTTAAGGGTGAAATGTGACGCGGGCCTGATTGTGAATCAAGTCCAAGGACGATATGAGGCGAAGAGCCCGATGATGAGGAAATACCTTCGCGAGGTGCAAGTCTTGAAGGAGAGCTTCAAAAGTTTCGACATCGAGGCAATCCCGAGGGAGGAAAACGCGGAAGCGGATGCCTTGAGTAAATTCGCCTTGGGGGAACCCCTAGAGGAAAATCGGAAGGTTCACTTCTTGGAGAAGGTAATCTTGTCGACCACCGATCCATCGGAGGTGTGTGCTATTGAAGCAGGATCGGAGGAGGAGCCCACTTGGATGACCCCGATAGTCGCGTATCTGACTACGGGGGCGGTCCCCGATGATGAAGTGGTAGCTGACAGGATACGTCGGATCGCGGTTAATTACGTGGTGCTGGACAATCAGCTATACAAAAAGGGGTGGTTCTCGACTCCTTACTTGAAATGTGTGGCTGAGCCTGACACAAGTCGGATCCTGAGGGAGGTGCATGAAGGGGTCGCGGCTTGTCACGAAGGGGCCCGATCCATTACGAGGAAAGTGTTGAATTTGGGCTATTATTTTCCTTCGATGAGCAAGGAGGCGACGATGTTAGTCCGATACTGTGACGCGTGCTAGAGATATGCTCCGAATATCGTGGCTCCGGCTGCTAATCTGACGTCCATCAAGAGTGCTTGGCCCTTCGCGCAGTGGGGTATCGACTTGGTGGGACCTCTCCCACAGGCACAAGGTCAGTGTAAATATTTTCTTGTGGCTATCGATTATTTTTCGAAATGGATAGAAGCTAAGGCATTGGCCAAGACGACGGGGAACCAAATTCTCAAGTTTCTCCAGACCCATATTATATCCTGATACGGGATTCCTAAGGTGGTGATCAGCGATAATGGTCCTCCGTTTAACGGGGCTCAAGTGAAGGAGTATCTGGAGGAGCTGAATATCGAGCATCGGACAGCCTCTGTCCATCATGCTCAGACTAATGGCCAGGTGGAATCAGCCAATAAAATCGTGATGGATGGCCTGAAGAAAAGGGTCTATGCCTTGAAGGGCAAATGGATGAACGAGCTGGAAAACGTGCTTTGGGCTGTTAGAACTACACCCAAACGATCAACTGGGGAGAATCCGTTTGGCCTTGTTTATGGCACGGAGGCCGTTGCTCTCGTGGAAATAGCTGTGGCGTCCCATCGAACGAGGTACTACGAGCCTTTAACGAATGATGAAATGAGACGTCTAGAATTGGACTTGCTCGAAGAAAAGAGGCGTGATGCCGATGAAGTCCAGGCTCGAATGCGTTTAGCGACAGCCAGATATTACAATCGGCGAGTTAAGTCCGGACAGTTCTTCGTCGGAGAACTAGTTTGGCGTCGGAATGAGTTTACCCTTTTGGATCGGATCAACAAGATGTTACCAAAATGGGAAGGACCTCGATGGCAGAATATTGAAGAATTCTTTCAGTGGCGAACACTTGAAGAAATGTCATGCTTGATGAAAAGTCGCCTTAAATGGTGCCCGATGTAAAGTCGCCTTAAGTGGTGCCCGATGTAAAATCGCTTTAAGTGGTGTAAGTTATTTATCGTTTGATTCGATGTAAGCAGATTTTGTGCCATCAATAAATAAAGAGGTTGCTTCCGATCAGATTATTCTTAGATTTATTCTAAGTGTTGTTGAGTCGCCTTAAGTGGTGCACGAGGAAAAGTCGCCTTAAGTGGTGCACAAGATTAAGTCGTCTTAAGTGATGCATGGTTCTTGGATTTATTCTAAGTGTTGAAAAGTCGCCTTAAGTGGTGCACGATAAAAAGTCGCCTTAAGTGGTGCACGATATTAAATCGCCTTAAGTGGTGTGGGCTAAATCGTCTTAAGTGATGTGTTGAAATGTCTTAAGTGGCGAGGTTTCTCCTTAAGTGGCATAGTTTAGTCGCTTTGTGAAGTGCAATGAAAATCGGAACTAAGATAGTTTGATATTGAGGAGGGCTCAAAGGCCCGAGGATGCATTACAAGGAAAGGAAAATTACAAGGACTATAAAGATAGAGCATTTAAGCTTGGTCCTTGTTGGCATCAGCGGGAGCAGGATCCACGAGATCTGTGGCAGAAGGCTCCACGGGTTCAGCTGCTGGAGGGTCGATTATCGGGGTATCGGCACTTAGAGGCTCCGCCATGTCTTCAACACCCGCGAGAGTGTTCCCCTCATCACTCTCCTCTGAGAGGGCGAAGTACTTCTTCGCAAAGGGAGCGAGAGTCGCAGACTTGTCGAAGTTGATGGCGTCGCCATACTCAAGATGGAGCTCCTCGACCGCATTGGAGAGGGTGTTCTCCACCTCCGCGGTGCAGAATTTCACCGCGTCAGCTTGGAAGTCCTTGGACCCCCGATAATCTTCCCGGCCCTTGGTCTCAGCCGCGACCAGCTGCGCAGGAAACTCAACAATTTGCTCCTCCAGAGCCTTCTTCTCGAGGACGAGTTTGTCCCGAGCCTCTGCATCCTTTTGCCGCTCCTGCCGCTCCCGCTTCAGCAGCCCCTCGAAGTCATGAACCTGCTTTTGGAGGTCCCGAGTCTTTCGGTCGAGGATGGCCTGCTCCTTGGCCAGTTTTCCCCTCGAAGACTCGGAGGCCACGAGATCCTCCTCAAGCTTGGCTATAACTGCGGGAGCCCCCTTGGCCCGCTCCTGCTCCAGGGCCTCCTCGAGGGCAAAGATATACCCGAAGCAGCGGTTTATGTCCGCCAGCTCCTGCGAAGGAAAGAAAAGAAGTGTTAGCATATGAACAACCTGCCTTATTGATGAAGCGGAGGAAAATGAGAATCTCACCTCTATTCGACAGATAGACATTTCGTGAACATCCCTGCGGATGCTCTCCCGATCCAAGGGAATCGGAAACCTCAGAGATGGAAGAATAGAGCCTGCCAGCAGATGCAAACCCAGCTCTGGGTATATGTCACCCTGTCGGAGCTGGACCCCTTGCAGCGTTTGGATCGGGGTCCAGGGAGCCTCCTTCTGGCTGGGGTCATAGACTTTGTAGAAGCTCCCTTCCAAGGGGAGAGGGGAAGGACCGACTCGAGTCGTGGAGGGGCGCATCTCCGACTCGCCCTGAGGCGGAGAGGGAGTAAAGTTGTGAATGGGCGACGGCTGTCGCTGTTGCGAAGAAGGTGAAGGGGGCAGCCCCTTGGAGGTTGGTTTCAGTGGGGACTGCCCCGTCCTCCGACGATGAATCAAGGAGCCGCCCTCATCTGTCTCCTCGGAGGAGTCCAGATTTTCCACCCGACGAAATTGATCGCCGGTCGGGGTTTCTCCAGCCCCGGAAAGTGGTGCCCCTGCTGAAGGCGGTGCCCCTGCTGAAAGTGGTGCCCCTGCTGAAGCTCCAGCACCCGACGGAGTTCCCGAGTGACTTGCACCTAGAGGACGAGATGCTTTAGAAACATAGTCAGGAAGTTGATCATGGTCCTTACACCAAACGATGCGCCGAGAAACGTATTGATCTTTCCCGTGGAAGTTGTAGTAGCCCGCCTTGAGGATGCGGGGAGTTTCCCCTCGGAGGATACGTTTAACCTCTTCGATGCGGGCCTCCATGGTCGAAGGGATCAAATCCTTAGGAACTTGCTTCCTGTATGATTTAATAGCTAGGCGGAGCTGTTTACCTTCTTCAGCATTTTGGACATCGAAGAGTCTGTCCACCTCCACGCGGCTCCGCTTAG
Organism: Clarkia xantiana subsp. parviflora; assembly: GCA_036873135.1. Classification (NCBI taxonomy): domain Eukaryota; kingdom Viridiplantae; phylum Streptophyta; class Magnoliopsida; order Myrtales; family Onagraceae; genus Clarkia; species Clarkia xantiana. The sequence continues at coordinate 8,789,357 of JAPTYO010000013.1, read as the reverse complement.
TCCTCTCCGCGGAGGGAGACCCCGACGGAGCAGCAGCCTTCTTCGCCGACTTCCTCTTCCGCGCGGGGCGCTGGACTGCGTCGGTCTCTTCCTGCTTAAGGATGAGATTGGTCAGCACAGATACCTTCTTAGCTGCAAACAATGGAAAACAGAGATCAGGAACATTACCCAGGGAACCATATTGGAGGGGCCGTCAAAGAGTTGACCCCCCAGAGATTATGTCGAGGAGACGGATCGCGGCCTTCACCAGGTCCCGCTCCGATAGAGAGTTAACATCGAGGGGAGTATAGGACTCCCCCCAACGGTAAAGCTGGATAAGATGGAGGGTCTGGTAGTCTTCGTCAGAGTAAGTGTGATAAGCGGGAGGAGAGTCCGCTTCCACCTCCCATCGGGGCCATGCGATCGAAGAGTTCTTGATGAAGAATTAGCTCCTCTTCCACCCGCTATTATCAAAAACCCGTGTCGATTAGGAGTCCCCGACCCTTGACAACCTTCCAGGTGTCGCTGGTCCAGCTGCACAGCGCAAGTTTCGCCTTATTCCACTTGGGCATCCGGGGATAGAAGGCACAAACCCCAGCCTCGTTGCACTTCATCCCGTAGAAGGTTCTGAAGAGTTGGAGGCTGTAGACCCACTTCTGGCAGAAGCAGAGGACCTGGAAAGCATTCCACACGCGGATGGCGTGTGGGGAGAAAGTAGTGGTCACTACAAGATGGGTGCACATCTCAACCAAGTTCCCGCAGAAGGGGAATCGGATCCCTGCCGATATCTGTCCCGTAGAGACAAATATCTCCCCCTCCTCGGGACGAGTGACCACGGAGTCACCCGAGGCACGGTGGCGAGAATAAGGAAGACGAGGCTCCCAGGTCTGGGTAATGCATCCTTCTCGGAGAGCTGCGTCGTAGGCAGTCACCGAGATCTCGTTGGGAGCATAATCAAAATGGAAGGGTTTCCTCCCCTCGGAACTGGATCCGCTGTCTGAAAATCAGCCATGGCAAGGAAAGGCATATTGGGTTTTTCGGAAAATTGCAAGCAAACTAATCGAAGATGAAGGAAAGGCTACACTAACATCAGGGAAGGAAGTCTTACCAGAAATGATGATTTGAAGTGGGAAGGATGGTCTTGATGATTGCCGGAAAGTTGATCGGAGAACAGGAAGCCGGAGAAGAACCTGAGCTTTTGAAATCGCAGAGTTTTTGAAATTGCAGAAACAGTGCCCAGGGTTAGGGTTTTATAGGAGAGGACAGTCTAAAGGACGTTCTAATCTGGGTCGCCGAAGTTGAAGCGTTTCAATCTGAGCCGTTGAGATGAAACGAACAGAATGGAAAGGGGCGTAATGATGAAACGGCTTGAAAAGCACTTTTTCAGAAAAAGCAGGCGCGAAAAATCAGGCACGGGTGCCAAAGACGTCACTTCGTCATCTGCTGCATTTAATGGCCGAGAAACCGAGGAGTCTTCTCGGATTTGGTGACTATCCTCAAGGTATCGAGGAATCGTGGACGAGAAGATCCGTATCAAGTGACTTTATCAAGGGAAAGGTCCCCGAATCCGATATCGGGAGGTCGGAAGTTGAAAGACACGACGAACGGTAAGTCCCTCATGTCTTGGGGGCAAATGATGGGTTTCGCTATGGCCGTTAGGCCCTTTAACGGTGAGTAAACGGTGAATAGGCCCACTGGGCCCTAAAAGGGGTCAATAAGACCAGTGCGAAGGGTCCCGACAAAAGAAGTCCCGATGGTGAAAGGTCCCGACAGAGTCGGTCCCGATAGGCGAGCTGGGCGCTCCCGATGAGATGCCTTTAAGTAGGCCCCGATGAGATTCCTTTAAGTAGTCCCCGATGATGAATCCCTGAGAATTTTGGCCCTGTCACGATGACGAGGGGCCCCGAGCGGTGACATAATGAGATAACTCTGGAGTCCCCGATATTGGTCGGGACTTGCTATCAGAGGTTGAGGCCGAGATACGCGGAGCGTGGCCGAGATAGACGAGATCATGGCCGAGATAGGTGGGATCGTGGCCGAGATACGCGGAGCGTGGCCGAGATAGGCGAGATCATGGCCGAGATAGGCGGGATCGTGGCCGAGATAAGCAGAACGTGGGCTAACCGCCCCAGCGGTTCACCAGGTAACTGAGGTAGCTCTTCGCCTATAAAAGAGCAGAAGTTACCTCAGATCGAGATACGTTTTTACACACTGAGACTCTTGCTTGCCAGTTTATTGAGATTATTGAGATACTCATTTAAGCATCGGAGATGGATTCTGGGTCACCGCCCGGTCTATCCCCTCTTGCAGGATTACGTGGAGCGAAGGAGTTCAGATCGCCGTCAAGACCGTACCGGAGTTCCAACCGTGATCTCACAAGGTTCACGTCGCTACTCTCGAGGCCGAGGTAGCTGTGCTTCATAAGAAGGTTGATGGTGATGGTGAGGCGTATGTCGTTGCCTGTAAGCTGTGTGGGAGAGCGCTTACAAGGAAGGGAAGGATGCTGCTTTTGCTGAGTACAGGGGTTCGTTGAGTTTTTACGATGACGTTAAGGCTGGGTGTGATAAGATTATGTATGACTTTGCTGAGGAGTTCATTGAGTAGATTCACATCCTTGTTCCTGATTTCCCCTTTGATCGACTTGTTGATTTTGCACTGGTCATGTGGCAGCGCTGCGAGCTCGGGAAGAAGCTGCTGCTCGAGTTGATGTTGTGTTTCATCCTGATGGTGACATCAGTGGGGTTGTGGAGTCTATCGTCCAGGATAAGGGTATTGCGGAGCCATCCGGATATTTTGTAATTCCTCCTGTGGCTTCTGGTTGACAGGCGTATGTTTGTTCGAACTTTGTAGATAGCCTTGCTCCCCTTGATGGGTTGAGTTTTTTTTTTTTTTTTTTTTGGGTTGTTTCCCTTGAACTATTTTCCTTTATGCTTGTCGCTTGTCGTTGTGACAATGGGGCTGTTATGAATGCTTTGGTTTTGCATGATAACTGTTAGTAATATTTCATACATTTGTTATCGTAGTTGTCCATATGGTTTGGACTATAGTGTAGAGTTGAGACTCCTCCTCTAATTGGATGTAGTGTCCGTAGTTGTAGTGATAGGACGTAAGTCGCTATAGGTCGCGCGCCCCTCTTGGATTTCCCAAGGCATGGTGTAATATATAAGTGTGAGACGAACATATGTGTAGTATGCTTGTCGTATTGCATGTGTAGTAACGCGCAAGACTTTGAACCGGTACTTGCCATTTTTTCATTGGTAGTAATGCGCAAGACCTTTATTCGTACGTAGAAGTATCGTCTCGACAAGGCGAGACATTAGTTTTTACTGTCTCTTAGTCCACTCTAAGGCGACGTTGTGACAAGACGCTACTTGTTAATTTGGTGCGTTTTTCTATCCGTTAGTTGGGAACACCCCGCGTAACGTTGTTGCAAGGCATTCTGTTGGCTAATCCATGTACTTACCTTGCGATGCTACTACGCCTCTACTTGGTTAATCCAAGGGGAGGGACAGAGGTCGTGTAATACGCCTTGTAGTTTTTACCGTCTCTTGGAAAATTCCAAAGAGATGTTGTGGCAAGACACGACTTGCTAATTTGGATGTGTTTTTATCCAATATTGAGCACCCCCGTTGTAACCTTGTGGCAAGATATTCCTTGGCTATTCCCGTACTTACCTTGCGATTCTACTACACCTCTTCCTGGTTATTCCAAGGGGCTGTACAAGATCGCGTTGTACGACTTGCATTTTTTATCATCTCTTGGTCTATTCCAAGGCGACGTTGTGGCAAGACTCGACTTGCTGATTTGGCAAGTTTTATTTCCATTATTTGTTCACCTTCAAGATAACATTTTACAAGACTCGAATTGTAGAGTTGGCGAGTTTTTCGATGCATTGCGTACAACGATGATCTCAAGATACGCTGCTACCGGCGTAGAAATGACCTCTACTGGTCTTGATAATACGCGGTAGGTTTTCATGGGGTTACCCTCGTATAGAGGATGTCGCGCCATGTTTAATAGGGTGGTCCTCGGAAGGAGGATGTCACGCCCTGTTGTAGATTGATCTCTACAAGGCTTGATAGTCCGCAGTAGGATGACATGGAGTTGCCTTCGTATAGAGGATGTCGCTGTTGGATCACGGTGGAACTCCGACACGGACTTTGACGGCGATCCTAGCTCCTTTGCTCCACGCAATCCTGCAAGAGGGGATAGACCGGGCGGTGAACCAGAATCCCTCTCCGATGCTTAAATGAGTGTCTAGTACGGACTGGCAAGCAGTAATCTCAAAGAGTATAATTCAACGTAAGTCATTTGAGGTGATCTCTTGCCCTTTTATAAGCGAAGAGACACCTCAGTTACCTGGTGAACCGTTGGGGGTGGTTAGCCCGTATCCCGCGTATCTCGGGGGTGATCCCGCCTATCTAGGCCATGATCTCGCTTATCTCGGTCACGCCCCGCGTATCTCGGCCACGCTCCGTGTATCTCGGCCACTCTCCGTGTATCTTAACCACGTTCCGCGTATCTTGGCCACGCCCCGCGTATCCCGGCCTTATCCTCTGATAACGAGTCCCGACTCCCGTCGGGGACTCCAGAGTTATCTCGTTGTGTCACCGCTCGGGGCCCCTCGTCATCGTGACAGGGCCTGTTCTTCTCAGGGATTCGTCATCGGGGCCTATTCAAAGGCGCTTCGTCGGGAGCGTTCAGCTCGCTGGTCAAGTCCGACTCTGTCGGGACCTCTCATCCTCGGGTTCCCTTCGTCGGGATCCTTTGTCTGGGCCATCTTGGCCTTCGTCCCGAGCCCACCAGGCCCATTTGCCGTTTCCTCACTGTTGATGGGCCTAACGGCTGTAATCGAACCCATCATTTGCCCCCAAGACAAGAGGGACTTTTAGTTCGTCGTGTCTTTCCACTCTCGACCCCCCGACCTCCCGATATTAGGATCGAGGATCTTTCCCTTGGCTCAGTCACTCAATTACCAGTCTTCTCCTTCACGTTTCCTCAGTGCTTTGTGGATAACTGACAAATCCAAGGGGACTCCTCGAGTCCCTAGTTCATTAAATGCAGTAGATAGTGAAGCGACGTTTTCGGCCCTCGTGCCTGATTTTTCGCGCCTGCTCTTTTCTGAAAAGTGCTTTTCAGGCCGTTTCATCATTACGTCCGTTGTCCTTCTGCACGTTTCATCTAAACGGTCTAGATTAAAACTCTTCGACTTCGACGATTCGGATCGAAGTGTCCCTTCAACTGTCCTCTTCGCCTATAAAACCCTAGCCACGGGCACAGTTTAACTTTTACCGTTTCCGAATTCTCAAAAGCTCTCTGCAACTTCTCTGCGAATTCAAGCCCTGCAATTCCGAAGGTCTCAAAGTTTCTCCGGTCATCTTTCCGGCGACGCCCAGCTCATTCCTTCAACCTTCAATTCATCATGTCTGGTAAGGATTTTTCCTTCATTGCTTGTTCATCTTTTCCTTATTTATAGCTTTTCGAGAATCCCACTGTGTTTTCCCTGCTATTGTTACTTTTCAGACAGCGGGTCCAGCTCTGAGGGGAGAAAGCCTTTTAATTTTGATTATGCTCTGAATGAAATCTCCAATACTGCCTATGATGCAGCTCTCCGAGAGGGGTGCATCACTTCTACTTGGGAACCCCGTTTCCCGTATCCTTGGCCTCGCCCCTCGGGTAACCCTGAGGTTACTCGTCCCCAAAAAGGGGAGGTATTTGTCTCTACGGGGCAAGTATCAGCGGGGATCAGATTCCCCTTCTGTGGTAATCTGGTCGAGATGTGCCAGCATTACAAAACTCATCCAACCACCTTCTCCCCACATGCCATTCGCCTGTGGAATGCTTTCCAGGTCCTCTGCTTTCGGCAGAAATGGGTCTACAGCCTCCAACTCTTCCGAACTTTCTACGGGATGAAGTGCAACGAGGCTGGGGTTTGCGCCTTCTATCCTCGGATGCCCAAGTGGAGTAAGCAGCAGCTTGCACGGTGTAACTGGACCAATGACACCTGGAAGGTGGTCAAGGGTCGGGGACTCCTGGTTGAAACGGGGTCCGATAACAGTGGTTGGAAGAGGAGCTACTTCTTCATCCAACACTCTTCGATCCCATGGCCACGATGGGAGGTGGCAGCAGACTCCCCGCCTGCCTTCCACACCTATACCGATGATGATTTCCAAACTCTTCAACTCATCCAGCTTTACCGATGGGGGGAGTCCTACACTCCTCTCGACGCCAATTCCCTCGTGGAGCGGGACCTGGTGAACGCCGGGATCCGACTCCTCGATATAATCTCTGGGGGGCAGCTTTTCGACGGCCCTTCCAATATGGTTCCCTGGGTAAACTTCTAACTCTTTTTCGTTTACTGTTTGCAGCCAAGAGGGTATCTGTGCTGACCGATCTATTCCTTAAGCAGGGGGAGACTGATGCTGTCCGCCCCTCGCGGAAGAGGAAGTCCGCCAAGATGGCTGCCGCTCAGTCGGGTCTCCTTCTGCGGAGCAACCCAAGCGGAAGCGGGTGGAGCTGGACCAACTCTTCGACGTCCAGAATGTTGAAGAAGGTAAAAAGCCCCGACTCGCTATTAAATCGTATAGGAGGATGGTCCCGAGGGATTTGATTCCTTCGACCAAGGAGGCCAGTATTGCTGACGTTAGACGGATCCTTCGAGGCGAAACTCCTCGTGTCCTGAAGGCGGGCTACTACCACTATCATGGGAAGGATCAATACGTCTCCCGACGTATCGTTTGGTGTAAGAATCTTGATGAACTCCCTGACTACATTTCTGAAGCCTCTCGTCCTCCAGGTGCAGGTCGTTCAAGAGCTCCATCGGGTGCTGAAGCTTCCGCGGATGCACCGTCTTCAACAGGGGCGCCTCCCTCAGCTGGGGAGAAGACCCCGACCGGCGAGCAGTTTCGTCGGGTGGAAAGCTTGGACTCCTCCGAGGAGACCGATGAGGGTGGTTCTCTCCGTCGTCGTCGGAGGACGGGGCAGTCTCCCTTGAAACCAACCTCTCAGGGGCTGCCCCCTTCATCTTCTCCGCAGCAGCGGCCACCATCGCCCATCCACAACTTCACTCCTTCCCCCGTCCGGGTCGAGACGGAGGCATGCCCCTCCACGATTCGTCCTCCACCTCCTGTCCCTCTCGATGGGAGTTTCTTTAGGCCCTTCGACCCCTCACAAGTGAATGCCCCCTGGAATCCTATCCAGACACTGCAAGGAGTCCCGCTCAGACAAGGGGAGCAGCACCAGGACCTGGCCCTGCATCTGCTGGCAGGCTCGATCCTGCCCACCATGCGGTACCCGATTTCCCTGAATCGGACTGCTATGCATCGGGATGTCAGAGAGATGTCCCTGCGTCGGATAGAGGTAAAACTTCGCTTCTCTCTTTTCAATGGTAAATCTGGTTGTTTGTCTATTAACACTTTTCTTTCTTCTATTGTAGGAGCTCGGGGACTTCAACCGTCTTTTCGGGTACCTCATCGCCTATGATGAGTCCCGGGAGCGGGACCGGGCGGCCATGGACAAGCTTAAGGAGGATCTTGCAGCCTCCAAGTCTTCGCGGGGGAAACTCGCCAAGGAGCAGGCCGCCCTTGTCCAGAAGGTTCAGGACCTCCAAAAGCAGGTCGGGGACTTCGAGGGGCTCCTGAGGCAGGAGCGACAGGAGAGGCAGGAGAGGCAGGCTACTGAGGATAAGCTGGTCCTTGAGAAGAAGGCGGTCGAGGCGGAGGCGGAGGCCAAGGGCCGGGAGGATTATCGGGGGTCCGAGGACTTCCAGGCTGATACTATGAAGTTCTTTGGCGCGGAGGTGGAGAACACTCTCTTCAATGCGGTTGAGGAGCTCCACCTGGAGTATGGCGACGCCATCAATTTTGACAAGTCTCCTTCCCTCGCTCCCTTTGCGAAGAAGTACTTTGCTCTTTCCGAGGAGAGTGATGGGGGGAGTACCCCCGTAATTGTCGAAGATGCCTCTGAGCTTCCAAGTGCGGATGCCCCGATAGTCGATCCTCCCGAGGCCAACCCTGTGGAACCTTCTGCTACCGACTCCTCGGACCCAGCTCCTGCCGATGTTGCCGACAAGGACCAAGTTTAACCGTTTATCTTTAGAGTCCTTGTATTTTCTTCTCTTTTGTCATCATCGGGCCTTTGAGCCCTTATCAACTATCAGACTTTCTCAGTTCCGATTTTCTTAATGCACTTCTCGATTTTCGTACGTCATTCCCGACGATTTACTAATTTGTGCCATTTAAGGCAACTTATCATCCTGCACCACTTAAGGCGACTTAATCTCGTGCATCACTTAAGACGGCTTAATGTCGTGCACCACTTAAGGCGACTTTTCAAGACTTAGAATAAATCCAAAACACATGCATCACTTAAGACGACTTAATCTCGTGCATCACTTAAGACGACTTTTTTGTGCACCACTTAAGGCGACTTTTCAATACTCAGAATAAATCTAAGAATCGTGCACCACTTAAGGCGACTTTTCAGCATGCACCACTTAAGGCGACTTAATCTCGTGCACCACTCAAGGCGACTTTGATACTTAGCCTAGATCTAAGAGTAACTCTGATTGGAAGCAACCTCTTTATTTATTGATGGCACAAAATTGGCTTACATCGAATTAAATGATAAACAACCTACACCACTTAAGGCGATTTTACATCGGGCACCACTTAAGGCGACTTTCATCGGGCACCACAGAAGGCGACTTTCATCGAGCACCACTTAAGGCGACTTTCTTCAAGCATGGTGTTTCTTCAAGTGTTCGCCACTAAAAGAATGCTTTAATGTTTTGCCATCGAGGTCTTCCAACTTGTACGCATTTGGAGCTGGCATCCCCACGACCTTATAAGGTCCTTCCCATTTTGGTGACATCTTGTTGATTCGATCCAAAAGGGTGAACTCGTTGCGACGCCAAACCAGCTCCCCGACGAAGAACTGTCGGGACTTCACTCGCCGATTGTAGTACCTGGCCGTCGCCAAACGCATTCGAGCTTGGACTTCATCGGCTTCCCGCCTCTTCTCTTCGAGTAAGTCCAAGTCCAGACGTCTCATCTCATCATTCGTAAAGGGCTCGTAATATCTCATCCGATGGGACGCCACAGCTACCTCCACGGGAGCAACAACCTCCGTGCCGTAAACGAGGCCAAACGGAGTCTCCCCGGTTGATCGTTTGGGTGTCGTTCTAACAGCCCAAAGCACGTTTTCCAGTTCGTTCAGCCATTTGCCCTTCAAGGCATAGACCCTCTTTTTTAGGCCAGCCATCACGATTTTGTTGGCGGATTCCACCTGACCATTGGTTTGAGCATGGCGTACAGAAGCTGTCCGATGCTCGATGTTCAACTCCTCCAGATACTCCCTCACCTGAGAGCCGTTAAACGGTGGGCCATTGTCGCTAATCACCACCTTAGGAATCCCGTATCTGGACACAATATGGGTCTGGAGGAATTGACGATCTGGTTCCCCGTTGTTCTGGCCAACGCCTTTGCCTCTATCCATTTCGAAAAATAATCGATTGCTACAAGTAAATACTTACATTTACCTTGTGCTTGTGGAAGAGGTCCCACCAAGTCGATGCCCCATTGCGCGAAAGGCCATGCGCTCTTGATGGATGTCAGATTAGCGGCTGGAGCCACGATACTCGGGGCGTACCTCTGGCACGCGTCACAGGATCGGACCAACGTCGTTGCTTCCTTGCTCATCGTAGGCCAATAATAGCCCAAGTTCAGCACTTTCCTCATTATGGATCGGGCTCCTTCATGACAAGCCGCGACCCCTTCATGCACCTCCTTCAAGATTCGATTTGTATCGGGTTCTGCCACACACTTTAAGTACGGAGTCGAGAACCAGCCCTTCTTGTACAGCTGATCGTCTAGCATCACGTAATTAGCCGCGATCCGACGTATCCTATCAGCTACTACCTTATCATCGGGGGCTGCCCCCGTAGCCAGGTATGCGACTATCGGGGTCATCCAAGTGGGCTCCTCCTCCGATCTTGCCTCAATAGTACACACCTGTGTCGGATCGATGGTCGATAAGATTACCTTCTCCAAGAAATGTACCTTCCGATCCAGGGCAAATTTGCTCAGGGCGTCTGCCTCTACGTTTTCCTCCCTCGGGATTGCCTCGATATCGAAGCTTTTGAAGCTCTCTTTCAGGGCTTGCACCTCGCGTAGGTATTTCTTCATTATCGGACTCCTCGCTTCGTATCGCCCTTGAACCTGGTTCACGATTAAAGCTGCGTCACACTTCACTCTCAAGTGATCGACTCCAGTGCCTTTAGCAATTTTTAGGCCCGTGATAAGAGCTTCATACTCCGCTTCGTTGTTTGTGGCCTTGAATGTTAAAGCCAAGGTGTATCGGAGTGGTTCAACTTCACCCGGTGGTATCAACAAAAAGCCTGCTCCTGATCCGTCCGAACTCGAGGAGCCATCCGTGTACATTTCCCAGGTATTTTCCTCGTTTAGATGTTCTGTTTGCTGTGCCCTCTCTGGTTGTTCTTCCGTCGGGACCTCCATGGTTGCCCCCTCTACAGGGCCCGCTTCTTCTAGATCGGGGGCTGTAGATTCTGTTATGAAATCTGCCAATGCCTGACCCTTGATGGCCGTTCTTGGAGCAAAGTGTATGCGAAATTCACTAAGCTCTACTGCCCATTTCACTAATCTTCCCGACGCATCCGGTCGATTCAAAAAATGCTTCAAAGGCTGGTTTGTCAGCACAGTGATCTCGTGTGCGTGGAAATAAGGCCTTAGCTTCCGAGCAGTAATAATCAACGCAAAGAGGTACTTCTCAACAGTAGGATAGTTCAATTCAGACTTGGCAAACGCCTTGCTTACATAATAGACGGGGACTTGATTACCCTCGACAATCTTTACTAACACAGAGCTAATGGCAAATTCAGAAACAGCCAAATAAAGGTAGAGCGGCTCGCCTGGAACCGGTTTCGCCAACGGCGGGAGGGTGCGAAGGTGCTGCTTGAGTGCTTGGAACGCCTCTTCACACTTGGCGGTCCACTCAAATTTCTTGTTGGCCCTCAGGACTTCGAAAAATTGCATTGATCGGTCGCTGGCTTTGGATAGGAAACGATTCATTGCGGCCAGTCGGCCATTCAGCACTTGTACCTCCCGATGGTTTATCGGGGACTGCATCTCCTCAATCGCCCTCAGCTTCTAGGGATTCACCTCAATTCCTCTCTGGCTCACCATGAAGCCCAAAAATTTCCCTGAGTGGACCCCGAAGGCACATTTTGTCGGGTTTAAACGAACCTGATGAAGCCTCATCCGCTCAAACGCCAGGGTTAGGTTGTGCACATGATCCTCCGCTTGTCGGGATTTTACCAGCATATCATCCACGTAAGCCTCCATGGTCTCCCCCAGCATATCTCCGAACAGCTTATTCACCATCCGCTGGTAGGTTGCCCCAGCATTGATCAATCCGAAAGGCATGACATCGTAGTGATAGATGTCACTATCTGCATAGAATGCTGTGTGAGGAGCATCCTCCTTGGCCATCTTGATCTGGTTGTAGCCTGAGTACGCATCCATGAAGCTCAACAGCTCATGTCCCGACGTGGCATCCACCAACTGGTCGATTCTCGGGAGGGGGTAACAGTCCTTCGGGCAAGCCTTGTTCAGGTCGCGGAAATCCACACACATCCGCCATTTCCCTTTAGTCTTCTTCACCAGCACTGGATTAGCGACCCAAGTCTGGAATCAGAGTTCTTTAATAAACCCAGCATCGAGCAACCTGCCCACCTCCTGCTGGATCGCGATCTTCTTATCTGTGCCCATCGGACGCCTTTTCTGCGTAATAGGCTTGATTGCAGGGTCTATCTTCAGCTCGTGTACGATCACATCGGGACTGATTCCTGGCATGTCGCTCGGGGACCAGGAAAACAGTTCCTTGAACTCTTTCAGCAACTCAACCAATTTTTGGGCTGTCTACTCAGTCAGAGCAGACCCGATTTTCACCTTCCTCTGGGGTCCGTCGATCTCGAATTCTTTCAGATCTTCTACGGGGGCGAGACGCCCAAACTCCTCTCTACGATCTGTGTCTGTCTGGAGGACAGTCATGGCCTCTCGTCTCCTCCTCCGGGTGGCATTAACATAACATTTTCGGGAAGCCACCTGGTCGCCCTTGACCTCTCCGACTCCGTGGTCGGTCGGGAACTTCATCTTCTGGTGCACTATCGAGGCAACCGCCATCAGGGGGTTGATGGTGGTTCTCCCGATGATCGTGTTGTAAGTCCCTGCGGAATCAACTACCACGAACTCCACGTTCCTCCTTTCTGATTTCCACCCACTACCAAACTCCACTGGTAAGGTGATTACTCCTAGCGGATAGGAGGTTGAGCCAGAGAACCCGACCATCGGGAAGTTTGCCTCCTTTAGATCTTTCTTTGTTTTTCCCATGGCCTCCAGCGCGTCCATAAATAGGATATCGGAGGAGCTTTCCCCGTCGATCAGAATTCGCTTCATTTCGAACCCGTCTACATCCAAGGTTACAACCAAGGCGTCATCGTGTGGAGTCTCCACGCCTATGAGATCTTCCGACGAAAAGGAGATTACCATCTCTTCTTTCAGGGTCCAGGATCGGGACCTCTTACCCAGCACCACAGCCGTAGGGATCCTAGAGGCATAAACCTCTCGGGAGGATGAAGTATCACCTCCAGCAGCAAACCGTCCGTGAATCACATTGATAGTGCCCCGTCTCTCCTTAGGAGCACCGGATGACTCTGGGTCGGTTCTCTTCTTCTTTGGGGACCGATCGCGGGATCGGGAACGGGACCGCGATCGGGACCGAGAGCGGGATCGACACCGCTTATCCCCGACGAACTCCTTGAGCTTCCCCTTCTGGATCAACTTTTCGATCTCCTTCTTCAGTTCCCGACAATGATTGGTGTCGTGACCATTTGCGCGGTGAAATCGGCAGTAGCGATCCTTCGCCATCGTATTCCTTTATCGTGGGGATTCCTAGCCCTGGCGGGGCTAGGGTGTCTATGAGTCGAGGGACGAAGGGATGAGTAGATCGATCCCTCAGCTCTGATACCAGCGGCTTCTGCTCTCCCATGCAGATGTTCACGATCTTTACCACCTGATCATGGGTAATGGGACCATTCAGGGGAATGGTCCTGTGCTGTACTGGCCCTGGCCCATCAACAACGAACCTCTCTGGCTGACCGGATACCCTACTTCTGTTCTGGCCTCGGGGCGGAGCCTCCTGTGCGTTCCGAACCTCTGCTGGTGGGGCCGCTTCTTCTAACGGGGGCATCTCCTCCTGCCTCCTCGCGGCCTCCCTCCGATCTAAGAGAGCCTCCACAGCTGCCAAAAACATGGGCATGGCTTCTGCCACGGCTCTTGTCAGGTTCGTAGCTGGGGGAGCCTCCTGCTCCCTGTTGCCCTGGTGCTGAGTGGCAATCTCTTCAGGACCTTCGTTATACCCCTCTGTGTAGGAGAGCTCGGCAGCGGGATGGTTCTGGTTTTCCTCCTGTTCCGGTAGTGAATTCAGAGTTGTTGAAGCAGGGTGACGGGAACCACCACATTGTCCCTGTCTTCTTTGCTTGCCAGCCGCCATTGATCGAGTAGAAGGCATATCAGCTTTTTGTTTGCTTCCCACAGACAGCGCCAATGTTGGATCACGGTGGAACTCCGCCAAGGACTTTGACGGCGATCCTAGCTCCTTTGCTCCACGCAATCCTGCAAGAGGGGATAGATCGGGCGGTGACCCAGAATCCCTCTCCGATGCTTAAATTAGTGTCTAGTACGGACTGGCAAGCAGTAATCTCAAAGAGTATAATTCAACGTAAGTCATTTGAGGTGATCTCTTGCCCTTTTATAAGCGAAGAGAAACCTCAGTTACCTGGTGAACCGTTGGGGGTGGTTAGCCCGTATCCCGCGTATCTCGGGGGTGATCCCGCCTATCTAGGCCATGATCTCGCTTATCTCGGCCACGCCCCGCATATCTCGGCCACGCTCCGTGAATCTCGGCCACGCTCCGTGTATCTTAACCACGTTCCGCATATCTTGGCCACGCCCCGCGTATCCCGGCCTTATCCTCTGATAACGAGTCCCGACTCCCGTCGGGGACTCCAGAGTTATCTCGTTGTGTCACCGCTCGGGGCCCCTCGTCATCGTGACAGGGCCTATTCTTCTTAGGGATTCGTCATCGGGGCCTATTCAAAGGCGCTTCGTCGGGACCGTTCAGCTCGCTGGTCAAGTCCGACTCTGTCGGGACCTCTCATCCTCGGGTTCCCTTCGTCGGGATCCTTTGTCTGGGCCATCTTGGCCTTCGTCCCGAGCCCACCAGGCCCATTTGCCGTTTCCTCACTGTTGATGGGCCTAACGGCTGTAATCGAACCCATCAGTCGCGCCATGTTTCATGGGGTTGCCCTCGGAAGGAGGATGTCACACCATGTTGTAGATTGATCTCTACTGGGCTTTAGTCCGCAGTAGGATGACATGGGGTTTCCCTCGTATAGAGGATGTCGCACCATGTATAGAGGATGTCACGCCATGTTGTAGATGACCGCGTCTTGGTTAATAATCCAAGGTATGGTCTTTTGTAATCATGGGGTTGCCCCCGAGCTGGGGATGTCGTGCCATGTTACTGATAAATAATCCTTGGTGAAATTTCCAGGATGAGGTATGTTGTAGAGGTTGTTCGTAATAAACGAAATATATGCCGAGAGAAAGAGCGTTTTGTTTGCTCATTTTTTACGTCGAGTGTTGACGTGCCGGTGATATGTTTTCGTAGCGAATTCCATTGATTGTGTTTCGCGATTAATATAGCCACTTGCGGTGATAGTGGTTTGATTATAGATTGTTCCACTACTCGGTGTAGCTCCTGAGTAGAGTACGTCGTTGTTTTGATAATTGAATTTGTACCTATAAAAAGGCATGCACTTTATTTAATAGTTGCAATGTTTGCAATATGATAGAGAATAGATGAAGTTCTACTATCTTTTCAATTATTGCATGTATTGAAATTTTAGTATAAATACTTTCTTTGGTTGACGGCGCATGTTAGGCATGGAACTTTTTCAGATGTCCCTAGTTGCATGTGTTCGTTGATATATCGCTGTTTGCGTTCTCTAGTCAATACGCGTCGATGTTTCCATAGCGTGATGCGCATATACGTATACGGTCGCTACTTGGTATTGCTTCAAAGGTAGGATCAGATATATATGAAGAGAAATCTATAAGACGCTGTGTTTCGCGATTTGTTCAACGACTTATGAAGACATCGTTCGGAATATTTATATGACCATCTATTTGGTGTGATTCCTAAATAGGGTCCGATGTCTGAGTAGTATGCTCGACAAGGCGTCGTGAGTTGTCATTAACTTGGAGGCTTGCTGTGATGATGCAAGTGATATATATGTGACTGTTACTTGGCTTAGATGCCTAAATAAGGTGTTCGTAGATAGAGGATTCCAGAGAGCATTGTATGTATCCTCTACTTGGTGTTGTCACCTAAGTAGGGCGCGTCTTCGATGTGTCTCCTGAGTCTGTATGTAACCTGTCTCAAATTGCTTCGCATTGATTCGTGATATATATTGGTTAGAAAATAAAATGGAGCTATAAATCTCGTCATATGGCTCTTTCACTTGCTATGTCGTCCATATGGACTAGAATTTTAATGTGATTAGACTGAACTTTTCAATCCTCATATCAGACTCGACTAGTTTGTTCTGTTCAGCTTGTTATGTCAATATGACTGGATCAGACTATTCGCGACTAGTCTGTTCCTTTCATATTGGATTTTGTTTTGACTAGATTAGACCATCCGAGTTAAATATCTTTTCCGAGTAGTTTTTTCTATTCAGATCACTATTTTTTGTAGAGATATTACCTCATACTTGGGTTTTCTTTCGGCCATAATGCCCGTACCTGGACCTTTGTCGGATAGAAGAAATCACCCTTCAATGGCGATTCTTGGTGTTGCCAACTTGAGGCGTATCCGATAGAATATTTAGGTTGTTTTCCTCATATGTGGCTTCCGCTTAGGAAGAATGGTGTCGCGTGTTCTCGTGGCCTTTCACCTCTGATCTCCTCTCCTACAGTTAGGTGGGGTGCAAAGCACTTCTTTGTTTGGTGCCCCCAAGTCGCTTGGCAGTTTCACCGTTTTTATTTGCTCAATTTTGATGAGTGTCTCTTGTAAGTGGGATATCGTTGAATCTTTATAAGATTCGTAGTTCGCGAGGTGCCCCCGTTCTTGCGACAAGTGTTGGGCATTTCCCTTGGTGACTGCCATGTGGCAGCGCCCAAACTGGAGGAGGACTTGTAAATTCCTTCTCCCTTCTTCCTGCATTTTGATGCAAGTGTATTTGTTGTTGGGATTGAATAGGGGTAACGGTTCCCATCTGGACGTGTGTCTCAGACTGGTAAGTGGTACTGGTGCGGCTTGCGTCGGATTTGTGCGTTCTATCGAACAGTGTCAGTTTTCTTGGGGCATTGTCTTACTTGATGTGTTTCTCCTTAATTTTTCCTTAGACTAATTTTCGAGTATTTTCGTGGAGAACCTCGATATTCATAGTCTCCTTACAAGAGGTAGGTAATACCTCGTGACTCTTCATGCTGTTGTACCCCCAGAGTGGTTATGACTTGCAGCTTAACTTCTTTTAAAATTGTGTTTTTGTTACGGATGTATACATGGCTGAGGAATGTCGAACTGACGGAGTCCCCTGCTTTTCCTTTTATTTTAATCGGAGATAGTGCTTATTACCAGCGTCTGTTACGAGTGGCATCAAACCCATCTGTATTAGAGTCACCTCCTTCTTATTTACTCGGCGAAGGAGTATTTGTTGGATGTCGGAGATAGCTCTCTCGCCTTCCCCGTGTGATAAGTTTGGCACAGATGTAACGTAGGAGTCGATCTTGAATCCTTACTTCCCATGTTGTTAGGTCGATTGGTGTCTGCATTCCGCAGTGGTGGTGGGGTTGTCACTTGAATGGTGTCCTCCTCTTGTTTATTACCGCGACACGATGTTAAAAACCTTTGAGTTCCTTCCTAGAGGTGTAATCAACGCATGCCCTTAGTTGGGGATTGTAAGGAATATTAAGGATTTTGAGCGGTCGCAACGGACTGAGTCGTCGTGACGGAATCGGGTGATGATCTTATGTTTCGATTTTTTGTTTCCCTCCATTGGTGGAGTTTGAAAACGCCGTCATTGCTTGCTTCATCCGTCATGACCGGTCTTGTTTACCTCTTAACACAGAGACATGGGGTGTTGCTATGTCTAGCGTTGGTTATTTACCTCTTGTTTTGTGTCCGTCATGTTGCGCGTTGTTTGCGCATTGGTTGAATGCATCTTGTTGAGTTAAGGCGACTAAGATTTTGGCAGACTTTTCAAGTCAAGCAGATATTTCCAAAGGTGTTGTCTTCCCCCTTTGTGTTCGCTTTCATTCACTTGCGATAGGCATGATAGCGAGCGTCTGTGGCTTCGCATTTGTACCCACACCATGATGTCTTGACTAAGTAGTCTCGTCAATGGCTTCAGTTGACAAGGATTTCTGGCGGTAACAATCCCTTCGTCGGGCCGGAATGACAGCGACGTGTGAAACCTGTTGGTCGAACGCCAATTGTTGGTGGTAAAAGGTGTCCAAACGGTGGCGGTGTTAGCGTTGCAGCGTTGGCGGAAGCAGCTATTATTGCTGCGGTGATGAACACTATTACAGGGGCGGCGGTAAAAGCAGTTGCCACAGCGTGGATCACGACGTCAGAGTAGCACAGCGTAGCATTCCAGTATTGGTTTTTGCATGTCTCGTGCTGGACAATGCATCTCCTCTTGGAAAGTCTTTGTGAGTACCTGCACTTGTATTGGTCATTTAGCTCTTGGAGGCGAGTAGCTTTTTGTTCGAATCTCGAAGACGGCGCCAATTGTTGGGTCCTGACTTAAGTAGGTTGTCGGGTCCTTGGAATGTTGCTTAGTATCCTCGTCGGGTCGTCAGAATATACGGGTGTTGTATGCTCGCGTTCTTCCTGACACTTGCACAAGGAGAAGTATCGAGACCACGGAGGGGGGGGGGGTGGTGCTCGATGAATCCTCTCTGTTGCCAAAATGAGAATTCTAGAGGGATAAAGCTAGTGAGAAGTGAGAGCTCCCAAGCCAACATGAATTATGAAATGGTTGACCAAGGCTCCTATTTATAGGGAACTTTGGACTCGAACCTGGTTTTGAGCGGCAAGATTGGAATTGGAAAGACTCGTACATAGTGTAAAATAGGTAAGGGTACGCGCGTCGCGGGGTGATAATCTGGACCACACCTGATTATGGGGACAATCCGGTGTGGTCCGGATTGTACTGACAATCAGGACGAGTCTCGGTCCGAACGTGCGTGTTGCGCGCTCGGACCGTTCTAACTCGCGGGTAAGCGTTCGTAAGCCATTAGTGGGTCTGACGTGTCGACGAGGTCCATATGTAAAACGAACCCATATCGGACAAATATCCATCAAGGATCGAGCATGTGTGACGAGGCTTGGCCCACATTCGACATGTTATGTTTAGGAGGATTGTCCCTCCTTCGACTAGTTTATAGACAATAAAATCCGATGTAATTAAAAACATTATGACGTCGTAAGATCATAAAATCAAATTGCAATTCCTTTTATTCAAATATTACTTTTAAAGCTCAAAATTTTATCATCACAATACAAGCCTCTTAAACTCTACGCAGTCCAAGCATTTTGATATGGGTAAAGGTTTAGTCAATGGGTCCGCCACCATACTCTCAGAGGACAAGTATTCTAATGTGATCAATTTGTCTTCGACCATACTTTTAGCATAATTATATTTTACATAAATGTGTTTCGTCCTACTATGGTACTTATGATTCTTAATTGCTGCTTGACTTTCAGAGTATACTATCACAGGCTTACTCCTGTCCTCGACATCAAGCAATGCAGTTAAGAGTCTTTTAAGCCAAACTGCTTCCTGTGCATTCTTGGAGAGGGCTACAAATTCGGATTCCATTGTGGACAACAAGACACATGATTGCTTCTTGCTCATCCATAAAATGGCTCCTGAGGAGGACTTACATTTATCCGGATCGCCACCGTGGTCGGCTTCACTGAACCCAGTCAATTCTAATTTTCCACCCTTGTAGAACAGTCCGTAGTCAGCAGTACCTTTTAGGTATCGAATAATTCGTTTTACGACCTTTAAATGTTAATAGCCAGGGTCTGATTGAAATCGTGCTACTAAGCCCACAGCGTAACAGATGTCTTGACGAGTACATTGCGTGGCGTACATTAAACTACCAACCATGCTAAGGTACTCTGCACTTTTCATTTGTTCACGCTCAGCCTGGTCTTTTGGGCCCTCACGCTTTAACAACGCGTACCCAAAGACAACCAGCGTATCCACGGGTTTAACATCTTGTAATCTGAACCTTTTCACCAGTTTATTGATATAGGTTTCTTGAGTAATACGTGCGTGAGGATTCATGAATCCATTTCCAGCGATTTCCTCGTGGAACCTGCGGTACCATTGCCAAGACAATTGTTTAAGACCATAGATCGATCTTTGGAGTTTACAAACTTTACGTTAGTTTCTACGAATTATGAAACCCTCTGGTTGATCCATATAGATCTCTTCCTCCAGGTTTCTGTGGAGGAATGCAGTCTTAGCATCCATTTGGTGCAGCTCTAAATCAAGGCATGCGATCAAGGCTAGAATGGCCCGGACTGTGGTGTTATGCACAGTCGGTGAGTATGTCTCATCAAAGTCCACTCCGTGAAGATGGGTATATCCTTTAGCAACGAGTCGAGCTTTGTACCGCTCGACATTTCCATCAGCAGTGAGTTTCAATTTCAGAACCCACTTTGCCCCTATGGCTCTGCGGTTAGCAGGTAAATCAACTAAATACCATACTGAATTGTCTTTCAAAAAGGCGATCTCTTCCTCCATTGCTTTCCTCCATTACTTTGCTTGAGGTCCTTCCAAAGCTTGTTTAACCGTTACCGGTTCATCAACCGAAGTCAGAGTGAATAACTCACCCTTTTCGATGGGATACTTCTTGGGAGAAGTTTGATTCCTTTGACTACGTCTAGGCTCATTAGTTCCCTCTTGAACTTGAACAACGCTCCCACTAGAAATAATGCTCCTGATTGGAACAACACTCCCACTGGGAACAGAGCGTTACTTGAACCTTCACCAACAACTTTTCATGGACGACCTCTTAGTCTCGGGATTCTACCTCCGAAATGAATTCCATGGTTACTAGGACCAGGAACCAAGTTGGTAGTGCCACTCTCACCGTCACCAGTAGGTAGTTGAGGAATTATAGGATTTTCACCCAACGGTTCAGCAACAAGATTATCATGTTCGACTTGATTCACACCTGCAGCAACAGTGATCTGTGTGGTTGGATTGACTCGTCCCACTTGATTTATTATGAAAATGTCTCGATTCTCATTTACCATGTCATTCACTTGCGTTGCTGCCTCAAATCTCACACTCGAAGTAAGTGAGACCTGATCTTCATCATTCTGATCTAGTTCAGTTAAGACTTCGTTTACGTTTATTTTATACAGCTTAGGAATTTTTCCTAAAGGAACGTAACATCTCATGTTCAACCATGTTGGATCACGGTGGAACTCCGGTACGGTCTTTGACGGCGGTCCTAGCTCCTTCGCTCCACGCAATCCTGCAAGAGGGGATAGACCGGGCGGTGACCCAGAATCCCTCTCCGATGCTTAAATGAGTATCTCGTACGGACTGGCAAGCAGTAATCTCAAGTAATGTATTTCAGCGTAAGTGATCTGAGGTGACCTCTTGCCCTTTTATAGGCGAAGAGATACCTCAGTTACCTGGTGAACCGTTGGGGGTGGTTAGCCTGTATCCCGCGTATCTCGGGTGTGATCCCGCCTATCTAGGCCATGATCTCGCTTATCTCGGCCACGCCCCGCGTATCTCGGCCACGCTCCGTGTATCTTAACCACGTTCCGCGTATCTCGGCCACGCCCCGCGTATCTCGGCCTTATCCTCTGATAGCGAGTCCCGACTCCCGTCGGGGACTCCAGAGTTATCTCGTTGTGCCACCGCTCGGGGCCCCTCTTCATCGTAACAGGGCCTATTGTTCTTAGGGATTCGTCATCGGGGCCTACTCAGAGGCATCTCGTCGGGAGCGTTCAGCTCGCCTGTCAGGTCCGACTCTGTCGGGACCTCTCATCCTCGGACTTCCTTCGTCGGGATCCTTAGCCTGGGCCATCTTGGCCTTCGTTTAGGGCCCACCGGGCCTATTTTCCGTTTCCTCACTGTTAATAGGGCCTAACGGCTGTAGTCGAACCCATCATTTTCCCCAAGACATGAGGGACTTTTAGTTCGTCGTGTCTTTCAACTCCCGACCTCCCGACATTGGAATCGGGGATCTTTCCCTTGGCATAGTCACTCAATACTTAGTCTTCTCCTTCACGTTTCCTCGATGCTTTGTGGATAACTGCCAAATCCGAGGGGACTCCTCGATTCCCCAGTTCATTAAATACAACAGCTAGTGAAGCGACGTTTTCGGCACTCGTGCCTAATTTTTCGCGCCTGTTTTTTCTGAAAAGTGCTTTTCAGGCTGTTTCATCATTACGGCCGTTGCCCTTCTACACGTTCCATCTCAACGGTCCAGATTAAAACTCTTCAACTTTGACGACTCGGATCGAAGTGTCCCTTCAACTGTCCTCTTCGCCTATAAAACCCTAACCGTGGGTGTTGGATCACTTTTACCGTCTTCGAATTTTCAGGAGCTCTCTACAACCTTTGTGAATTCAAGCTTTTGCGATTCCGAAGACCATTAGTGCTTTTCCGACCATCTTTCCGGCAACGCCCAGTTCATTCCTTCAACCTCCAATTCGTCATGTCTGGTAAGGATTTCTTCTTCGTTGCTTGCTCATCTTTTCCTTGTTTGTAGCTTTCCGAAAATCCCACTGTGCCTTCCTTGCCATTGCTACTTTTCAGACAGTGGATCCAGATCTGAGGGAAGAAAGCCCTTCAACTTTGATTATGCTCTGAATGAAATCTCTAGCACCGCTTATGATGCAGCTCTCCGGGAGGGATGCATCACTTCTACTTGGGAAACTTGTTTCCCGTATCCCTGGCCTCGCCCCTCGGGTAACCTTGAGGTTACTCGTCCCCGAAAAGTGGAGGTATTTGTCTCCACGGGGCAAGTATCAGCGGGGATCAGATTCCCCTTCCGTGGTAATCTGGTCGAGATGTGCCAGCATTACAAAACTCATCCGACCACCTTCTCTCCGCACGCCATTCGCCTGTGGAACGCTTTCCAGGTCCTCTGCTTCCGACAGCGGTGGGTATACAGCCTCAAGCTCTTCAGGACCTTCTATGGGATGAAGTGCAACGAGGCGGGGGTTTGCGCCTTCTACCCCCGAATGCCGAAGTGGAACAAGGCACAACATGGATGGTGTAACTGGACCAGTGACACCTGGAAGGTGGTCAAGGGTCGGGGACTCCTGGTTGATACGGGGTCCGATAATAGCGGATGGAAGAGAAGCTACTTCTTTATCCGAAACTCCTCGATCCCATGGCTCCGATGGGAGGTGGAAGCGGACTCTCCTCCCGCTTTCCACACCTACACTGATGAAGACTTCCAGACTCTTCAACTTATCCAGCTCTACCGATGGGGGGAGCCTTACACTCCCCTCGACGCCAATTCCCTCGTGGAGCGGGACCTGGTGAACGCCGGGATCCGACTCCTCGACATAATCTCCGGGGGGCAGCTCTTCGAAGACCCCTCCAATGTGGTTCCCTGGGTAAATCTCTAACTCTTTTCTTTTACTGTTTGCAGCCAAGAAGGTATCCGTGGTGACCGATCTGTTCCTTAAGCAGGGGAGACCGATGCCGTCCGCCCTTCGTGGAAGAGGAAGTCCGCCAAGAAGGCTGCTGCTCCGTCGGGGTCTCCTTCTGCGGAGCAACCTAAGCGGAAGTGCGTGGAGCTGGACCAACTCTTCGACGTCCAGAACGCTGAAGAAGGTAAAAGCTCCGTCTCGCTATTAAATCGTATATGAGGATGGTCCCGAAGGATTTGATTCCTTCGACCAGGGAGGCCCGTATTGCTGACGTTAGACGAATCCTTCGAGGTGAAACTCCTCGCATCCTGAAGGCGGGCTACTACCACTACCACGGGAAGGATCAATATGTCTCCCGACGTATTGTTTGGTGTAAAAATCCTGGTGAACTCCCTGATTACATTTCTGAAGCCTCTCGTCCTCTAGGTGCAGGTCGCTCAGGAGCTCCGTCGGGCGCTGAAGCTTCCACGGGTGCACCGTCTTCAACAGGGGCGCCTCCCTCCACTGGGGAGAAAACCCCGACCGGCGAACAATTTCGTCGGGTGGAAACCTTGGACTCCTCCGAGGAGACTGATGAGGGTGGCTCCCTTCGTCATCGTCTGAGGGCGGGGCAGTCCCCCTTGAAACCAACCTCTCAGGGGCTGCCCCCTTCATCTTCTCCGCAGCAGCGACAGCCGTCGCCCATCCACAACTTCACTCCTTCCCACGCCCGGGTCGAGCCGGAGGCGCGCCCCTCCACGACTCGTGCTAGCCCTCCTCCTGTCCCTCTCGACGGGAGTTTCTACAGGGCCTTCGACCCCACGCAGGTGGATGCTCCCTGGACTCCAATCCAAACACTGCAAGGGGTCCAGCTTCGACAAGGGGACCAGCATGAGGACCTGGCTCTGCATCTGCTGGCAGGCTCGATCCTGCCCACCATGCGGTACCCGATTTCCCTGAATCGGACGGCGATGCATCGGGATGTTCGAGAGATGTCCCTGCGTCAGATAGAGGTAAAACTTCGCTTCTCCCTCTTCGTTGGTAAATCTGGTTGTTTGTCCATTAACACTTTTCTTTCTTCTATTGTACGAGCTCGGGGACTTCAACCGTCTTTTTGGGTACCTCATCGCCTATGATGAGTCCCGGGAACGGGACCGGGCGGCCATCGACAAGCTTAAGGAGGATCTTGCGGCCTCCAAGTCTTCACGGGAGAAACTTGCCAAGGAGCAGGGCATCCTCGACCAAAAGGTTCAGGACCTCCAAAAGCAGGTCGGGGATTTCGAGGGGCTCCTGAGGCGGGAGCGACAGGAGCGGCAGGCTGCTGAGGACAAGCTGGTCCTCGAGAAGAAGACTCTGGAGGAGCGAGTCACGGGGGTTCCTGCGCAGCTGGTCGCGGCCGAGGCCAAGGGTCGGGAGGATTATCGGAGGTCTGAGGACTTCCAGGTTGATGCTATGAAGTTCTTCGGCGCGGAGGTGGAGAACACTCTCTTCAATGCGGTTGAGGAGCTCCACCTGGAGTATGGCGACGCCATTAACTTCGACAAGTCTCCTTCTCTCGCTCCCTTCGCGAAGAAATACTTTGCTATTTCTGAGGAGAGTGATGGGGGGAGTACTCTCGCAATTGTCGAAGATGCAGCAGAGCTTCTAAGTGCTGATGCCCCGATAGTCGATCCTCCCGCGGCCGACCCTATGGAGCCTTCTGCCACCGACTTCGTGGACCCAGCTCCCGCAGATGCCGCTGACAAGGACCAAGCCTAACTTGCTTATCTTTAGAGTCCTTGTATTTTCTTTGTTTTTGTAATCGTCGGGCCTTCGAGCCCTTATCAATTATCAGACTTTCTTAGTTCCGATTTTTCCGATGCACTTCTCCAAGTGGCTTTACTACACTTGCTTAAGTCGACACTTCGACACTTAAGACATTCTCATACATCACTCAAGACGATTTACTAATTTGTACCACTTAAGGCGACTTATCATCATGCACCACTTAAGGCGACTTTTCAATACTTAGAATAAATCTAAAAAACATGCATCACTTAAGACGACTTAATCTTGTGCATCACTTAAGACGACTTTTCAATACTTAGAATAAATCTAAGAATAACGCATCACTTAAGACGACTTAATCTTGTGCATCACTTAAGACGACTTTTCAATACTTAGAATAAATCTAAGAATAACGCATCACTTAAGACGACTTAATCTCGTGCACCACTTAAGGCGACTTTTCTCGTGCACCACTCAAGGCGACTTTTCTCGTGCACCACTCAAGGCGACTTTTCTCGTGCACCACTCAAGGCGACTTTTCTCGTGCACCACTCAAGGCGACTTTTCTCGTGCACCACTCAAGGCGACTTAATAAGGCTTAGAGTAAATCTAAGAATAATTCTGATCGGAAGCAACCTCTTTATTTATTGATGGCACAAAATTGGCTTACATCGAATTAAACGATAAACAGCATACACCACTTAAGGCGATTTTACATCGGGCACCACTTAAGGCGACTTTCATTGGGCACCACTTAAGGCGACTTTCATCAAGCATGGTGTTTCTTCAAGTGTTCGCCACTAAAAGAATGCTTCAATACTCTGCCATCGAGGTCTTCCAATTTGTACGCGTTTGGAGCTGGCATCCCCACGACCTTATAAGGTCCTTCCCATTTTGGTGACATCTTGTTGATTCGATCCAAATGGGTGAACTCGTTGCGACGACAAACCAGCTCCCCGACGAAGAATTGTCGGGACTTAACTCGCCGATTATAATACCTAGCCGTCGCCAAACGCATTCGAGCCTGAACTTCGTCGGCTTCCCGCCTCTTCTCTTCGAGCAAGTCCAAGTCCAGACGTCTCATTTCATCATTCGTCAGAGGCTCGTACTATCTCATCCGATGGGACGCCACAGCTACCTCCACGGGAGCGACAGCCTCCGTGCCATAAACAAGGCCAAACGGAGTCTCCCCTGTTGATCGTTTGGGTGTCGTTCTAACAGCCCAAAGCACGTTTTCCAGTTCGTTCAGCCACTTGCCCTTCAAGGCATAGACCCTCTTCTTCAGGCCATCCATCACGATTTAGTTGGCTGATTCCACCTGACCGTTAGTCTGAGCATGGCGTACGGAAGAAGTCTGATGCTCGATATTCAATTCTTCCAGATACTCCCTCACCTGAGAGCCGTTAAACGGTGGACCATTGTCGCTGATCACCACCTTAGGAATCCCGTATCTGGACACAATATGGGTCTGGAGGAACTTGACGATCTGGTTCCCCGTCGTTCTGGCCAACGCCTTTGCCTCTATCCATTTCGAAAAATAATCGATAGCTACAAGTAAATACTTACATTGACCTTGTGCTTGTGGAAGAGGTCCTACCAAGTCGATGCCCCATTGCGCGAAGGGCCAAGCGCTCTTGATGGATGTCAGATTAGCGGCCGGAGCCACAATACTCGGGGCGTACCTCTGGCACGCGTCACGGGATCGGACCAACGCCGTCGCTTCCTTGCTCATCGTAGGCCAATAATAGCCCAAGTTCAGTACTTTCCTCATAATGGATCGGGCCCCTTCATGACAAGCCGCGACCCCTTCATGCACCTCCTTCAGGATTCGATTTGTATCGGGTTCTGCCACACACTTCAAGTACGGAGTCGAGAACCAGCCCTTCTTGTATAGCTGATTGTCCAGCATCACGTAATTAGCCGCGATCCGACGTATCCTGTCGGCTGCTACTTTATCATCGGGGACTGTCCCCGTAGTCAGGTATGCGACTATCGGGGTCATCCAAGTGGGCTCCTCCTCCGGTTTTGCCTCAATGGTACACACCTGTGTAGGGTCGATAGCCGATAAGATCACCTTCTCCAAGAAGTGCACCTTCCGATTTTCTTCCAAGGGTGCCCCCAGGGCAAATTTGCTCAAGGCGTCTGCCTCTACGTTTTCCTCCCTCAGGATTGCCACGATGTCGAAGCTTTTAAAGCTCTCCTTCAGGGCTTGTAGCTCGCGTAGATATTTCTTCATTATCGGGCTCGTCGCTTCGTATCGCCCTTGAACCTGGTTTACGATTAAAGCTGCGTCACACTTCACTCTCAAGTGATCGACTCCAGTGCCTTTAGCAATTTTCAGGCCCGTGATAAGAGCCTCATACTCCGCTTCGTTGTTTGTGGCCTTGAATGTTAAAGCCAAGGCGTATCGGAGCGGCTCACCTCCACCCGGTGGTATCAACAAAAAGTCTGCTCCTGATCCGTCCGAACTCGAGGAGCCATCCGTGTACATTTCCCAGGTATTTTCCTCGTTTGGCTGTTCTGATTGCTCTGCCCTCTCTGGTTGTTCTTCTGTCGGGACCTCCATGGTTGCCCCCTCTACAGGGCCCGCTTCTTCTAGATCAGGGGCTGTAGATTCTGCTATGAAATCCGCCAATGCCTGGCCCTTAATGGCCGTTCTTGGAGCAAAGTGTATGCGAAACTCACTAAGCTCTACTGCCCATTTCACTAATCTTCCCGACGCATCCGGTCGGTTCAAAAAATGCTTCAAAGGCTGGTTCGTCAGCACAGTAATCTCGTGTGCGTGGAAATAAGGCCTTAGCTTCCGAGCAGTAATAATCAACGCAAAGAGATACTTCTCAACGGCAGGATAATTTAATTCAGACTTGGCAAACGCCTTGCTTACATAATAGACGGGGACTTGATTACCCTCGACAACCTTCACTAACACAGAGCTAATGGCAAATTCAGAAACAGCCAAGTAAAGATAGAGCGGCTCGCCTGAAACCGGTTTCGCCAATGGCGGGAGGGTGCGAAGGTGTTGCTTGAGTGCTTGGAACGCTTCTTCACACTTGGCGGTCCACTCAAACTTCTTGTTGGCCCTCAGGACTTAAAAAAATGGCATTGATCGGTCGCTAGCTTTGGATAGGAAGCGATTCATTGCAGCTAGTCGGCCATTCAACACTTGCACCTCCCGATGGTTTATCAGAGACTGCATCTCCTCAATCGCCCTCAGCTTCTCGGGATTCACCTCAATTCCTCTCTGGCTCACCATAAAGCCCAAAATTTCCCTGAGTGGACTCTGAAGGCGCATTTCGTCGGGTTTAAGCGAACCTGATGAAGCCTCATCCGCTCAAACGCCATGGCTAGGTTGTGCACATGATCCTCAGCTTGTCGGGATTTCACCAGCATGTCATCCACGTAAGCCTCCATGGTCTCCCCAAGCATATCTCCGAACAGCTTGTTCACCATCCGCTGGTAGGTTGCCCCATCATTGATCAACCCGAAAGGCATGACATCGTAGTGATAGATGTCACTGTCTGCATAGAATGCTGTGTGAGGAGCGTCTTCCTTAGAAATCTTGATCTGGTTATAGCCCGAATATGCATCCATGAAGCTCAACAGCTCATGTCCCGACGTGGCATCCACCAGCTGGTCGATTCTCGGGAGCGGGTAACAGTCCTTCGGGCAAGCCGTATTCAGGTCACGGAAATCCAAACACATCTGCCATTTCCCATTAGTCTTCTTCACCAGTACCGGATTAGCGACCCAAGTCTGGAATCGGAGCTCTTTAATAAACCCAGCATCGAGCAACCTGCCCACCTCCTACTGGATCGCGATCTTCTTGTCTGTGCCCATCGGACGCCTTTTCTGCGTGATAGGTTTGATTGCGGGGTCTATCTTCAGCTCGTGTACGATCACATCAGGGCTGATTCCTGGCATATCGCTCGGAGACCAGGCAAACAGCTCCTTGAACTCCTTCAGCAACTCAATCAATTTTTGGGCTGTCTCCTCAGTCAGAGCAGACCCGATTTTCACCTTCCTCTGGGGTCCGTCGATCTCAACTTCTTTTAGATCTTCTATGGGGGCGGGACGCCCAAACTCCTCTCTAGGATCTGTATCTGTCTGGAGGACAGTCATGGCCTCTCGCCTCCTCCTCCGGGTGGCGTTAACATAGCATTTTCAGGAAGCTACCTGGTACCCCTTGACTTCTCTGACTCCGTGGTCGGTCGGGAACTTCATCTTCTGGTGTACTGTCGAGGCAACTGCCATCAGGGGGTTGATGGTGGTTCTCCCGATAATCGCGTTGTAAGTCCCCGCGGAATCAACTACCACGAATTCCACGTTCCTCCTTTCTGATTTCCACCCACTACCAAACTCCACTAGTAAGGTGACTACTCCTAGCGGATAGGAGGTTGAACCAGAGAACCCGACCATCAGGAAGTTTGCCTCCTTCAGATCTTTCTTCGTTTTTCCCATAGCCTCCAGCGCGTCCATAAATAGAATATCGGAGGAGCTTCCTCCGTCGATCAGAATTTGCTTCATCTCGTACCCGTCTACATCTAAGGTTACAACCAAGGCGTCACCATGCGGAGTCTCCACGCCTATGAGATCCTCCGACGAAAAGGAGATCACCATTTCTTCCTTCAGGGTCCAGGATCGAGACCTCTTACCTAGCACCACAGCCGTAGGAATTCTAGAGGCGTAAACCTCCCGGGAGGATGAGGTATCACCTCCAGCAGCAAATCCTCCATGAATCACGTTAATGGTGCCCCGTCGTTCTTTGCGGGCACCGGACGGCTCCGGATCGGACCTCTTCTTCTTTGGGGACCGATCGCGGGATCGAGAACGGGGCCGCGATCGGGACCGAGAGCGGGATCGACACCGCTTATCCCCGACGAACTCCTTGAGCTTCCCCTTCTGGATCAGTTTCTCGATCTCCTTCTTCAGCTCCCGACAATGGTTGGTGTCGTGACCATTTGCGCGGTGAAATCGGCAGTAGCGATCCGTGCGGGATCCTAAGAATTCTCCATCCTTCTTTGGGGGGTACATGGAGATACCTTGTCGTTCCATGACCGTTAGTACCTCCGCCATGGAGCAGTTGAGAGGAATGTCGAGATCCTCCCGCTTGTCCTTCCTTAAAGAACGCCTATCATCCCTCCGACCAGAGCGTCCTCGATCCCGACTGCCCTCGGGTTTACCCTTTGACTTATGATCGTCGAAATGTTTAACCGACTGCTTCCCTTTATTCGACTTCGGGGCTCCAACTCTCCAGCGGCTATCTTCGACTCTTGGACATCGATTTGTCGTTTCACCCTCTTCTGTAGTGCCTCCATATTCCACACGGCTTTCTCAGCCACGCTGTGCATTAGGTCGGAACCGTAGGGGGCCGTTAGGTTCCGAATGAATGTACGGATGGTTTCACCCTCCGAGATCTCCTCATCAATTTCCGCCACACTGGCAGTGTACCGCTGGTAATAGTGTGCCAGTGATTCATCGGGCCTCTGTACCACCTGGGTCAGGGACCTCACACTCTTCAGCAGACGTCTGCGACCCTGGTTTTGCTGAATGAACCGGTCGTGCATATCAGCCCAGCAGGTGATGCAGCCTGGGGGCAGACTAGAGAACCAGGTCAGGGCTCTTTCACCAAGTGTGTTCGGGAACAGCGTACACACGATATCTTCATTCGGAGCTCTTCCCAGACACGCCATAAGGTGCTTCTGGACATGATGAACCGGATCTCCCTCGCCATCGTATTCCTTTATCGTGGGGATACCCAGCCCTGGCGGGGCTAGGGTGTCTATGAGTCGAGGAACGAAGGGATGAGTAGATCGATCCCTCAGCTCCGACACCAGCGGCTTCTGCTCTCCCATGCAGATGTTCACGATCTTCAACACCTGATCGGGGGTAATGGGACCATTAAAGGGGATGGTCCTGTGCTGTACTGGTCCTGGCCCATCAACCACGAATCTCTCTGGCTGAATGGACACCCTACTCCTGTCCTGGGCTCGGGGCGGAGCTTCCTGTACGTTCCGAACCTCTGCTGGTGGGGGTGCTTCTTCTAATGGGGGCATCTCCTCCTGCCTCCTCGCGGCCTCTCTCCGATCTAAGAGAGCCTCCACGGCTGCCAAAAACATAGGCATGGCTTCTGCCACAGCCCTCGTTAGGTCCGTAGCTGGGGGAGCCTCCTGCTCCCTATTGCCCTGGTGCTGAGCAGCAATCTCTTCGGGACCTTCATTATGTCCCCCTGTCTGGGAGAGCTCAGCAGCGGGATGGTTCTGGTTTTCCTCCTATTCTGGTAGTGAATTTAGAGTTGTTGCAGCGGGGTGACGAGAACCACCAGATTGTCCTTGGCTTCTTTGCTTGCCAGCCGCCATTAAACGAGTAGAAGGCATATCAGCTTTTTGTTTGCTTCCCACAGACGGCGCCAATGTTGGATCACGGTGGAACTCCGGTACGGTCTTTGACGGCGGTCCTAGCTCCTTCGCTCCACGCAATCCTGCAAGAGGGGATAGACCGGGCGGTGACCTAGAATCCCTCTCCGATGCTTAAATGAGTATCTCGTACGGACTGGCAAGCAGTAATCTCAAGTAATGTATTTCAGCGTAAGTGATCTGAGGTGACCTCTTGCCCTTTTATAGGCGAAGAGATACCTCAGTTACCTGGTGAACCGTTGGGGGTGGTTAGCCTGTATCCCGCGTATCTCGGGTGTGATCCCGCCTATCTAGGCCATGATCTCGCTTATCTCGGCCACGCCCCGCGTATCTAGGCCACGCTCCGTGTATCTTAACCACGTTCCGCGTATCTCGGCCACGCCCCGCGTATCTCGGCTTTATCCTCTGATAGCGAGTACCGACTCCCGTCGGGGACTCCAGAGTTATCTCGTTGTGTCACCGCTCGAGGCCCCTCGTCATCGTGATAGGGCCTATTGTTCTCAGGGATTCGTCATCGGGGCCTACTCAGAGGCATCTCGTCGGGAGCGTTCAGCTCGCCTGTCAGGTCCGACTCTGTCGGGACCTCTCATCCTCGGACTTCCTTCGTCGGGATCCTTAGCCTGGGCCATCTTGGCCTTCGTTTAGGGCCCACCGGGCCTATTTGCCGTTTCCTCACTGTTAATAGGGCCTAACGGCTGTAGTCGAACCCATCAAACCACACCACCATTAACCTGAGCTATCACAAACATGCGTGCCATAGAGTATTAGGAGTAATCTAGGTTCCAACATCGCCCTAATAGTTGACAGTACAATACATGTTTATTGCGCAACTTTAATGTCGCCGTTTGGCAAGATCCGTCTCATTACCAGTTTACAGCTCATATGGTGTCGTGTCAACCGATATTGTAGGAACAAAGTTCTACATGAGTGAAAATCAGCATAATATCATCCTGGAAGGAGATCGGAAGTTGAAATTTCGACACCATGTGTTAAGTCTGCTTCCACTTGGGTAGCTTCGGGCTTCTTTTCCACGAATGGGCTTCGGATATGTGTATAGGGACGGGTATGCCGCGATCCCTGAAACACAATCCTTGAACTTAGTCTTCTACTTCCTCAAACTTAGTCTCGAAATCTGGATCCTGCACAAGGGGCAGTAACCAGCGTGGGAGAGGGGGGGATGCTGGTTGGGCCCTCTCCGACGCTCAAGTCAAAATCTTCTAGAGAGAGAAAGCCTTTTAGAGAGAAGTCAGAGCATCCAAAGTCCAAAAATGAGGGAGTTGTTCTCAAATGGGAGACCTAGGCCCCTATTTATAGGGAACCTAAGGATCATACCCAGTTTTGAACGGCTTGATGTCGGTACGAAGGAAAACGTATACCGTCATCAAGGTGGACTATGCATGCACCGACTTCTCGCACTTTGCAAAATAATCGGGGTGAGCGCGCGGAGAACATCGGTAATCCGGACCTACCCGGATTGTTTAGCAATCCAGGTCGGGTCTAGATTGCCTTAGGCAATCCGGGCCTCCGGATCGCCTTAAGGCAATACCGAAGTCCTTCGGTCCGGGTACTGCGCGTATTCCGGACCTTTTTAGACTTGGGTGTCCGCGGAAGAGTTCTTTTACGAGTTTTGGGGTATTTTGCGAGGCCCGAAATGTTAATACGAACCCATATTGGACAGATATCTAACACTTTCCCCCGAGTCAAGTAGTGGTTCAAAACCCGTGCTTGACTCTTTTTAAGATAAGATATTCGTCCAATTTAGGTTCGGTACTGACCTCAGGGGTGGCCTGTTTGTCAATTCGAGTGTTGGGATCATAAATTTGACCAACTTTAATTTTCCGCCGTATGTACGTAATCTGTTTACAGGGTTAGCGTAACGGACAATATGCGTACAACGAAATGCAATTATATTCACAATATCATGTAATGAATGAAATACTTGTAATAATAAAGAATCATGCAACGTGATAATATCATGGTATACGATGTAAGCATGAAACACGTTGTCAATATGTAGATGACGACATTGTAAATGGACGACGTGATCATGCAATAAGCAAAACACTTTGAATAATATGAAATTGGAAAGTATGCTTGTCAACATTGAGCATGATGTAAACATAGTAAATGATGCAAGCATGTAGTATGATGCAAACATTCAATTCATACTTCATTTCTAAAAATAATCACATAACAATCATAAGCTAGCATTGTGCCCATATAAGGATAATAAAATGCGTAATGGTCTACGTACGCAACATGCGACAACGATCGTACGTAGCACGTCATGCAACATTAGGGAGCGTGTATGTAAAACAAGTATAGAAGAGATGTAAGTATGCTTTTACATGATACTAAGGACTTGTGTGAAATAGATATTAGTTTAGTCCTTAGCACATGGTGTAGACACTATTAATGAGAATGAGGAGAGAGAATACTCATTATCTTACATCCTTTATAGATAAATCCCCAAGATGCTCTCCATTTTTTATGAAGAGGGAATTCATGGAGGAGTGAATTAGGAGTAGTCACATCATATTTGACATCGATCAAGATCGAATCCGGGCAAGGAGGAGGGCGGCGCGTGAGGCTGCCGCGGCGGCGCGTGGGTTTTCGGGTGAGGGCGATGTAAACACTCGATTTTGACCCGGACGTAACGACGTTACACATGATACGTCAAATTCCGGACGCGTCAAGCCACAAAGTCTCCAAAAATGCTCAAGGGCACATTAGGAAATTATTATAAAATATATTTTAAATTATTTCGAATTTATTTTATATTTTCAGAATTTTTTAAAAATATATATATAATAATTAGTTTTTTTATTTTAGAAAATTATCTGTAAGATATTTATCTCCAGATATTATTTTTTATTCAAAAAAATAATTATCTGTAAAGATAAATATCCTTAGGAATATTCTCTAGAATAATTATCTTTTAGCATTTTTTATTTAAATTTTATCTGTAATCTAGACTAGGTTTTTAATATAAATAGGGGTTTATGTTAACATTGTAAGACACAGAAAAACACCACAATATCAATAATACATTATTTCTCGGGGTCTGTGCGATTTTTGTCCTCTAGTTCTCAGAAAAGTTTTTTTTTTTTTTTGAGATCTGCTGCAACCAGCCCGCCGGTGCTGGCTTCGCCGCCGGTGGCCGCCCCGACGGCCCGCCCAGCTCCGGACCACTGCGCCCCCGGCCATGCTTGCCGGTGACCACGCCGCGCCGGTGACCCTTTCCACCTTCCGTTTCTCTCTCTCTCTCTCTCTCTGTTTTTCCGGCGACGCCCCCGACTGGACCACCACTCTGTCCGCCTCGGCTCTGCTTCCGCCAGCGCCGCACTGCGTCACCCCGGGCCACCGAAGGTCGTCTCCAGGTCCTCCGCCGCCTAAGATAAGCCCTGATGCTCCTATCCGAGCTTTGCCATTACGAATTTCTCTTGGCTGGTCTTGCTGCTTTCGTTCTCTGTCGCGACTGCTACTGCCACCTCTTCACCAAGACTCCGGTCCCGATTTGCTAACATGCCCTCTGACCTGCACTTCCAGATTCGTTGCTCGACGTCCACCATGGTTTGTTTCCCCACGCCGAAGCCTTCAAAAGCCCATGTCATCGCACAACTTCTTCTTGGGACCAGCTCTGTTACTGCAAGGTAAAATAACCCTTTATGTGCACTATTATTATTATATTATAGTGATGGATAGATTGACTGATCTATATAACTTTGATTTAAGTTAGGAACATCACATATTAATTTGTGCTCTAACTTAGGTGTATTTGATATATATATTTTTTTTAAATGTTTTTTTGAGTTAGCTTTCTTAAGTAACTGTAATTTATTTATTAATATTGGTTTTATAGTTGATAATTTCAATTTAAACAATATTTGACCATTTTTAAAATATTATAAAATTGTGTATTTGAATAATAAAATTGGCAAACAAGTGAATTGAGTATCGAAAGGGCCTAATTATTATTATTATTAACATATAATCGTAATAGAACCCCCGAACTCGAATTTCTAATCGTAGACCGATTTTATACTTAAGTATTTAATCGTTATTCACTTAGGTAAGTCAGGTTTCTAGTTAGCCTTAATTACTAGTGGAGACTCTTTCAAAATCCACGTTTTCAAAACGTAATTCGCCGTAGGTCAGATTTTAGGTCCGACAATTTGGCGACTCTCTGGGGACGTTTTAGAGGGTTCGGGCTCAGTATGTTTACTTTTTGCCATGTTTGAGTTTTGTAATTTTAATTTTAATTTTATTTTAATTTCACTGATCTAAATTGTTTTTTGTGATTTCAGGTGTGGAGTTAATTTTTTTTATGACTGACTATTTTTCTTTGTTGTATATGTATTACTTAAATTCGCACACACTCACTTTAGTGTAATGTCCAAAACGCCTAAAACCCAGGGCGACTAGGAACCTCGGAGGTTTAGTACGGTACGACCGGAGCGGCTGGGCCGCCGGTACGGCTCGGAAAAATTCTACTCGCTTGTGAAGGTCTTATGATCCCTATGATGGGGGTGAGGAAACCACCTTGTCGGGAACCTATCAGTGGAACCTACCTTGTAGAGCAAAGCCACACATTTTTTTACCCCCCCCTAAAATGATCTGTTTTTTTTTTTTTGTAAATGTTATCATACGACTGTTTGTAGAGCTTTTATTTCTCATGCATTCACCTCATTGCATTTAAAATAAAAATAAAAACCTCTTACCTAAATTTTCGTTCTAAATATGTGTTTCATTCGCATTATTTAAAAAAAAAAACATTCAGGTAAGTTGTAACTCAAGATTAGCGCATCTTTCATACATTATTTTCAAAAAAAATATTTTCATGAGAAATTTAACTCCCTTTTAGCTATTAGAGCTTCTAATTTTAAAATGCATTTTGTATACGTTATTTTCAGAAAAAACCAAAAAAACATTTTTTAGCTAAGCAGTTAATCCCTTAGTTGTAGATTTTTATTTCTAAACATATGTTTCAGATGCATTGTTTTAAAAAAAAAAAAACCCTTACCTAAATTTTTATTCTAAATATGCGTCTCATGCGCATTATTTAAAAAAAAAAAAAAACCTCTCTGGTAAGTTGTAATTTTGTTAGTGCGTTACGTATGCATTACTTAAAAAAACATTTCAGAAAATTTAATTTCTTTAGCTATTAGAGCTTCTTTTCGAACATGCATTTCATATGCATTTTTTTATAAAAAAAACCTCTTACCTGAATTTTTATTTTTAACATGTGTTTTGTACGCATTATTTTTTTAAAAAACTTTTCAGGTAAGTTGTAATTTTTGTTAGTGTATTGTATATGTAATGCTAAAAAAAACAAAAACAAAAACAAAAACAAAAAAATTTTAGGAAAATTTGTAATTCCGCTTTAACTATTAGAGCTTCTAATTCCGAACGTGCATTCCATATGCATCATTTTAAAAAAACTTTTTAACTGAATTGTTTTATTTTTAATAATGCATCCAATATGCATTAATTTAAAAAACTTTTTAGATAAACCGTAAGCTCTCTTAGTTTTAGGGCTCTTTATTTAAAAAAACATTTTATCTGAATTTTTAATCAAAAAACGTGCATATCATATGCATTATTTTCGAAAAAAAAACTTTCAGGTAAATTGTAATTTTTCTCAGTTGTAGAACTTTTGTTTTTAAGTTTGCATCTTGTATTTATTTTTGTGCATCTCATATGCATCCTTTAAAAAAAATAAAAAATAAACTTTTCGCCCGATTCTTAATTTTGAGCGTCCAAGATGCATTGTTTTTTTTCCTCATTAAAAAAAAACAAAAAAACATAAAATCTTTTCAGATAACTCATAAATTATCTTGACTGTAGATAATATGTTGATAGATTGTTGATAGATTGTGCACATTCTTAGTCGTAGAACCTTTAGTTTGAAACATGTATTCCATGTGTTGTTTTCAAAACTACTTACCAGAATGTTTTATTTCAAGCATGTGTTTCATACGCATATTTTTTTAAAAGAACTTTTCATGTAAATTGTAAAATTTTGTTAGTGCATTCAATGTGCATCATTATTTTTTTTTAAAATTAGGAAAATTTGTAATTGTTTTTGGCTCTTAGAGTTTTTTTTTAAAATTCAAACATGAATTGCATATGCATCATTTTCAAAAAAACCTTTTTACTTGATTTTTTTTAAGTATGCATTCAATATGCATTATTATTTTTTATAAAAAAAACATTTCAGGTAAATTGTGAGTTTTTTTTTAGCTATAGAGGTTTCAAATTCACGCATGCATCTCAATTGCATTATTTTAAAAAAAATCCGCCTGAAATTTGCATTTCAAAATATGCATTTCATATGCATTATTCAGGTAAACTGTTGTAAGTTGTGAATAGAATTTTAACTTTCAAAAATGCATTTCATATGCATCATTCAGGTAATATGTTGTAAGTTGTAACTTTCTTAACATTAGAATTTTAACTTTCGAGCATGCATGAGCATTTAAAAAATAAACCTTAGAGTGTCATTCGTTTTTTTGCACTCTTTTGGCAAGATCGTCATTTCAACATTCGCATTAGCGAGCATTTAAAAAAAATGGGAGTTTTAATTCTTTTTTGAGAAAATAGTTTAACTGTGCAGTTAAGTGCTACTATTCGAGTTTAAACAAAGGACGATAAAACATTTTTGAAAAAACTTTGTTTTGAGCATTTGTCCTGCGTTCGAGCCAGATAATGCACTCAGCAAACTCAGTAAACTCCATGATAGTGCAAAACACATTTGATCATAAATTTTGATTCTCTTTCAAAAAAGTAATCAAAATTATGAAATGAATGACATTAGAGTTTTCAAAAAATGAACATGCAGTCATCCGGTTGCACAACGAACAAATTGCACACTCGAGATATCTAACGCTGAGGTGCGTTAAATTGTACTTAATTTTTTCATTGAGATTTGTGTGTCCCTACTCTTTTGCAGGTCGGATGACCACTTCAACCAATGCCGCAACCGTGTGAAACGTGAGCGCTTCGAAGAGTTTCTATGGAAAATTTCCCCCACCATGTGTGAAATTCATACGCTTTCCAAGATGAGGTATACAACTGTTATGTGGCCAGGTTTAAACCATTCAGCGGTAACCATGGGACATCTCCTTTTGAGATCAGACATGTCAGGAGATTATAAAATTTCAAGAGATCATCGAGAATCCCGTGAAGATTCAATGTGCCGATCAATGTAGCTTGACTCGATCAACTGAATCCTTTTCCGAAAAAAGTTCTGAAATTTTCAGTCTGCCACTAGGGGCATGTACTTTTCAGCAGGGGTACATATACAAGTTGTGGAGCAGGAGAATCAGGACATGCAGCAGGTCCAGTCGCATAGCGAGCACATTGCCCACTGAAAAATCCAACTCCCAGGTAAGAAAAGTTGTGATCATTTTTATCCCCGAAATTTGAGTTTTTCCTTATTCATCGTGCAGCTTGGATAATCATCCAAATCAAAACTCTTGAAGAGCACATCTCGTGTACGGCCCCTCGCTCGTCGACCATTCTTATGCCAGTTATCCCAGATACCTCGGACGATGTCTATGCCTGAGTTTACTTCTTGCGGACTACTGTGCTAAACTCAACACCATCCATGTGTGTTCGTTAATTAGGCCATTCGTCCAGCATGCGACGAATTATGAACCAGTCAGATGTAGCCGTGGGGCATTCCTGTTAAGATCAAGCATGGTTGAAGATAGAAGACATCCAGAGATCTTCCTATTACAAAAGATCAAGATTCTATGAAGATCGACCGTGCTAATGAAAGAGCATTTGAGAGGAAGAAGAAGAAGAAGAAATTTTTGTCGGTGTCGTCCGCCCATTGAAAGGATCATCCATTCAAGACATCGACATAATCAACCTATTTGACAAGTTTTCCTCCAGAGAAGTTCCGAGATATTAAAAGGTTTAATCTGCTATTAGGGGCATGTAACATAGTTGTTGTTGATTAGTTTCTGTAGATTTTCTTTCCATTTGAAATAAGAAAAAAGAAAGAAAAAAAATAAATTCCCGCTGGGTTGAAAACCTAGGCAAAAATCAGGGAGAGGGGCATGATTGAAAACCCGCAGGGACAGTCATGGCAAAAGCTGAGATGAAAAAAGCAAAAAAGCACAAATAAAAAAAAAGAAAAAGAAGAAAAAAAGAAGAGCAAAAAAAAAGAAGAAAAAAAAAAAGAAGAGCAAAAAAACAAAAAAAACTCAGTTCTTTAAGGTCACAGCCGCCCTTTAATCGGCTACAGGAAAAGAAAGAGAGAGTTTGTGCTAATATTGTGAGAGCAGTGAAGACATAAAAGGGTCACAGTCATCCCTAAAATGACTATAAAAAAGGGTCACACCTCTTGCAGGATTACGTGGAGCGAAGGAGCTAGGATCGCCGTCAAAGATCATACCAGAGTTCCACCGTGATCCAACATTGGGGATAGAACGGGCGGTGACCCAGAATCCCTCTCCGATGCTTAAATGAGTATCTCGTACGGACTGGCAAGCAGTAATCTCAAGTAATGTATTTCAACGTAAATGATCTGAGGTGACCTCTTGCCCTTTTATAGGCGAAGAGATACCTCAGTTACCTGGTGAACCGTTGGGGGTGGTAAGCCCGTATCCCGCGTATCTCGGGTGTGATCCCGCCTATCTAGGCCATGATCTCGCTTATCTCGGCCACGCCCCGCGTATCTCGGCCACGCTCCGTGTATCTTATCCACGTTCCGCGTATCTCGGCCGCGCCCCGCGTATCTCGGCCTTATCCTCTGATAATGAGTCCCGACTAGCGTCGGGGACTCCAGAGTTATTTCGTTGTGTCACCGCTCGGGGCCCCTCGTCATCGTGACAGGGCCTATCATTCTCAGGGATTCATCATCGGGGCCTACTCAGAGGCATCTCGTCGGGAGCTTCTAGCTTACCTGTCGGGACCGACTCTGTCGGGACCGACTCTGTCGGGACCCTTCATCATCGGGACTCCCTACATCGGGACCCTTTGTCTGGGCCATCTTGGCCTTCGTTTAGAGCCCACCGGGCCCATTTGCCGTTTCCTCTTCGTTAAAGGGCCTAACGGTCGTAGTCGGACCAATCAACGGCCACCCTTCAAATGGCTACAGATAAAGAGCACTACCGCAACATCAAAAGCGGAGAATAAACGAAAGGGCCACAGCCACCCTCCAAACGGCTAAAGATAAAAGATTGACCCCGCGAATCCTGTGAGGGCGGGAAAATAAAAAGGGCCACAGTCGTCCCTAAAACGACTACAAAATAAAAGGCCACAGCCACCCTCCAAACGGCTACAGATAAAAGAGTTACCCCGCGAATCCTGTGAGGGCGGGAAAATAAAAAGGGCCACACTCGTCCCTAAAACGACTACAAAATAAAGGGCCACAGCCACCCTCCAAATGGTTACAGATAAAAGAGTGACCCCGCGAATCCTGGGAGGCCGGGAAAATAAAAAGGGCCACAGTCGTCCCTAAAACGACTACAAAATAAAGGGCCACAGCCACCCTCCAAACGGCTACAGATAAAAGAGTGACCCCGCGAATCCTGTGAGGGCGGGAAAATAAAAAGGGCCACAGTCGTCCCTAAAACGACTACAAAATAAAGGGCCACAGCCACCCTCCAAATGGTTACAAATAAAAGAGTGACCCCGCGAATCCTGGGAGGGCGGGAAAATAAAAAAGTGCCACTGTCGTCCCTAAAACGACTACAAAATAAAGGGCCACAGCCACCCTCCAAATGGCTACAGATAAAAGAGTGACCCCGCGAATCCTGTGAGGGCGGGAAAATAAAAAAGGGCCACAGTCGTCCCTAAAACGACTACAAAATAAAGGGCGACAGCCACCCTCCAAATGGCTACAGATAAAAGAGTGACCCCGTGAATCCTGTGAGGGCGGGAAAATAAAAAAGGGCCACAGTCGTCCCTAAAACGACTACAAAATGAAGGGCCACAGCCACCCTCCAAATGGCTACAGATAAAAGAGTGACCCCGCGAATCTTGTAAGGGTGGGAAAATAAAAAAGGGCCAAGTCGTCCCTAAGATGACTACAAAATAAAGGGACACAGCCACCCTTAAAACTACAAACCGAATGAGCATTCCTGAAACATCGACGATGGAAATAAATGAAAGGGCCACAACCACCCTCCAAATGGCTACAAATCAAAAGAGCTCTCGCGACATTGAAGACGGTGAGGAAAGGGTCACAGCCACCCTCTAAATGGCTACAAATACTCTCGCATCGAGACGGGAAATAAAGTACGGGTCACAGCCACCGTTTTATCGGCTACCAAAAAAGGAGAGTGCTTCCGTTAGGTTGAAAACCCGAAAGGGCAGCCTAGGCAAAATTAGGAAATGAGGGGCATGATAGCAAATTCAGAAATTGCAATCATGGCAAAAGGAGAGAAAATAAAATCCCGATGGAATTAAAACCCCAAGGGGCAATCCATGCAAAAATTAGAAAACTGAGGGGCACGGTCTAAAATTTTGACCGTGGCAAAAAGAGAGAATATGAGAGATGAAAAAAATTAAAAGAAAAGATCCCGCTAAGTTGTCGCATCATGCGCAATTTAGGCAAAAATTAGGGACATGCATTTAAGTCGTCAAGCCACTCGAGGCCCTTATCCAACCAACGCCACTAGAGGCATTTCTCCGACATATGCCACTAGAGGCTCTTATCCGACGGACGCCACTAGAGGCTCTTCTCCAAACGGACGCCACTAGAGGCTCTTCTCCAAATGGACGCCACTAGAAGCATTTCTCCGACACACGCCACTAGAGGCTCTTCTCCATCGGACGCCACTAGAGGCATTTCTCAGACATATGAGGTTTTACTTTCTACACCGCCACTTGAGGCTTTTCCTTGTCGCACGCCACTGGAGGCATCGTCGATCGAGGTTTTTACTTTACTGTATGCCACAGGAGAATTTTCCCTTGTCGCACGCCACTGGAGGCATCGTCGATCAAGGTTTTTCTTTTCTGCACGCCACTGGAGGCTTTACATTTCCGCACGCCACTGGAAGCTTTACTTTTCCGCACGCCACTGGAGGCTTTACTTTTCCGCACGCCACTGGAGGCTTTACTTTTCCACACGCCACTGGAGGCTTTACTTTTCCGCATGCCACTAGAGGCTTTACTTTTCCGCACCCCACTGGAGGCTTTACTTTTCCGCACCCCACTGGAGGCTTTACTTTTCCGGACGCCACTGGAGGCTTTACTTTCCCGCACGCCACTGGAGGCTTTACTTTCCCGCACGCCACTGGAGGCTTTACTTTCCCGCACGCCACTGGAGGCTTTACTTTCCCGCACGCCACTGGAGGCTTTACTTTTCTGCACGCCACTGGAGGCTTTACTTTTCTGCACGCCACTGGTGGCTTTACTTTCTCGCACGGCACTGGAGGCTTTACTT
The DNA here is from genome assembly GCA_036873135.1 of Clarkia xantiana subsp. parviflora. NCBI lineage: Eukaryota > Viridiplantae > Streptophyta > Magnoliopsida > Myrtales > Onagraceae > Clarkia > Clarkia xantiana. Next base: position 8,747,033 of record JAPTYO010000013.1, on the reverse strand, counting down.
TTCTGCACGCCACTGGAGGCTTTACTTTCCGCACCGCCACTGGAGGCTCTTTACTTTTCCGCACCACCAATGGAGGCATCGCCAACAGGCGTTCCGCCGACAGAGTTTTATCGTTTCTGCACCAGAATAAGCATATGAGCCACCTTGAAGACTTTGAAGAATTGGAAGAGAATATACTTTATGGTCAAAATCAGTGTTTCCTCATCTTTGGACAAACCCCTTCGAACACGTTCTACGGGAGTCCGTCCAAAGATGGGCAAACTGTAAACACTCGATTTTGACCCGGACGTAACGACGTTACACATGATACGTCAAATTTCGGACGCGTCAAGCCACAGAGTCTCCAAAAATGCTCAAGGGCACATTAGGAAATTATTATAAAATATATTTTAAATTATTTCGAATTTATTTAATATTTTCGGAATTTTTAAAAAATATATAAATAATAATTAGTTTTTTTTATTTTAGAAAATTATCTGTAAGATATTTATCTCCATATATTATTTTTTATTCAAAAAAATAATTATCTGTAAAGATAAATATCCTTAGGAATATTCTCTAGAATAATTATATGTTAGCATTTTTTATTTAAATTTTATCTGTAATCTAGACTAGGTTTTTAGTATAAATAGGGGTCTAGGTTTACATTGTAACACACAGAAAAACACCACAATATCAATAATACATTATTTCTCGGGGTCTGTGCGATTTTTGTCCTCTAGTGCTCAGAAAAGTTTTTTTTTTTTGAGATCTGCTGCACCTTGCCCGCCGGTGCTGGCTTCGCCGCCGGTGGCCGCCCCGACTGCCCGCCCAGCTCCGGACCATTGTGCCCCCGGCCCCGCTTGCCGGTGACCACGCCGCGCCGGTGACCCTCTCCACCGTCTGTTTCTCTCTCTCTCTCTCTCTCTCTCTCTTTCTCTCTGTTTTTCCGGCGACGCCCCCGACTGGACCACCACTCTGTCCGCCTCGGCTCTGCTTCCGCCAGCGCCGCACTACGTCACCCCGGGCCACCGAAGGTCGTCTCCAGGTCCTCCGCCGCCTCAGATCAGCCCTGATGCTCCTCTCCGAGCTTTCGTTCTCTGTCGCGACTGCTACTGCCACCTCTTCACCGAGACTCCAGTCCCTATTTGCTAACATGCCCTCTGACCTGCACTTCCAGATTCGTTGCTCGACGTCCACCATGATTTGTTTCCCCACGCCGAAGCCTTCAAAAGCCCAAGTCATCGCACAGCTTCTTCTTGGGACCAGCTCTGTTAGTGCAAGGTAAAATAACCCTTTATGTGTACTATTATTATTATATTATAGTGATGGATATATTGACTGATCTATATAACTTTGATTTAAGTTAGGAACATCACATATTAATTTGTGTTCTAACTTATGTGTATTTGATATATTTTTTTTTAAAAAAAAATGTTTTTTTGAGTTAACTTTGTTAAGTAACTGTAATTTATTTATTAATATTGGTTTTATAGTTGATAATTTCTATTTAAACAATATTTGACCATTTTTAAAATATTATAAAATTGTGTATTTGAATAGTAAAATTGGCAAACAAGTGAATTGAGTATTGAAAGGGCGTAATTATTATTATTATTATCACATAATCGTAATAGAACCTCCGAACTCGAATTTCTAATCGTAGACCGATTTTATACCTAGGTATTTAATTCGTTATTCACTTAGGTAAGTCAGTTTACTAGTTAGCCTTAATTAACTAGTGGCGACTCTTTCAAAATCCATGTTTTCAAAACGTAATTCGCCGTAGGTCAGATTTTAGGTCCGACAGGCGAGTAGCAATTCGAACTTGCCTCTTTTCAGTAAGTCCAATTTCGTACATGGCCGGATCTTTTGTGACTTCGTTTGGCCTTGATTTGGTCTTGAAATCACCATGTACCTAGTTATCTTATCATGCATACAAGGTGTTTGATAAAATGAATTAGAATACTTAGCCCCAAATCGGCCAAAATTTTTCTAAGTGCTGAAAATTTTAGAAAAGTACAAATGAATCGTTATACTTCCCTTATGCATAGTGTTCATTTCCGACATGTTGTTCCATGCCTTAGCCGTTGTTTTAGCATGCTCGATATTGATAATCGGTAGTTGTACGTACATGGCCGTTAATGGTTGTATGTTGGTAATGATAAGCTTAGGCAATGTACGTTTAGCGTCATGTATAGATTGTCGGTCATTGTCTGCAAACATGCTAAAATACTTAGAAAATATTTTAACAATACCCAATGCTTGTTACCATAGATGTTGTCGTATGAGCTTTGTCGATAAGCGTCGTAGGAATGCTTAGGAGGTATTGTGTAGACGCTGATAATAGCTACTTGATGCACGCAATCCATCCTTGTCGACATGTATGTACGTACATGGAGACACTTAGAAAATATTCATCACTTGTCGACATGTATGTACGTACATGGAAACACTTAGAAAATATTCTTCACTCGTCGCCATGCATCCTTGTCGACATGTATGTACGTACATGGAAATACTTAGAAAATATTCTTCACTTGTCGACATGCACCCTTGTCGACATGTATGTACGTACATGGAAATACTTAGAAAATATTCTTCACTTGTCGACATGCATCCTTGTCGACATGTATGTATGAGCTTGTATGTGCACACTTGCACCCACACTTAGAATTTTTCCTCTATCCCTGGCTATGTACGTTGTATCCATATGCTTGATGTAACCGCAGGTTGTATGCCAACACCTTGTTGTATGCTAACACTTGGTAATATGCTGACACATAGTAGCATGTTGTCCGCTTGCAATATGCTGACTGTCATCTTGAGCACAACACTTAGAAAATATTTTGCCCTTGTAATCATGTATCCATGTCGACATGCGTGTACATACATAGTGCTCGCACACTGATCGATTTGTTACTTGTAATTTTCAGGATTCCAAGTTACGCGGTCTCCTTTTTAGAGTTAGTCTCCTTGTCGTGGTTACTATGAGTAAGTCTTCTATCCCCGTTCGGCGAGTGATATTATGTTCAGATGTTGGTGATGAGCTACATGTTGACGGTCCTCGTAACCTTGTTTATATCATCCTTGTAGACTGGTTTATTGATAAAAACTCTTCCTTATACGCGGAGTCTATTCGCAACACTCCTCCATCCGAGACGTCCGCTTCATCACTTGTTCTTGCTGCCCCCGTGACTTCTGGATATGGTCGCGGAAAGGGGCTCATGGGTAAGATGTTTTTCCTTGTAACTTTTCTTTATCTTTTACTTCTTTGACTCCACATTTATTTTGTATTTTTTATTATTCAGTATGTTCCCCTGTTCTTGATGTTTCCGTGGATGATTATCAACTTCCTGTCAAGCGATCCGAGGTGGTGTCACATGTCTCGAGTGATCCTAAGCGTGTAAGGACGAATCCTGCCCTTCCTCCCTCCACCTTTGATAAGGGAAAGGAAGTCACTGAGGATCACTCCTTGTCTGTTGGTATGAGATGTACTTTGCATTTCTCATTATACTCTGATTTTTAACACTTGGTTTTTATTCTTTATCTTTTCCTTGCAGTGATCCCAGCTTTGAAGCGTGATCATCTTCTTCGTCCCTTGGAAGGTGATATATATGGTGATGCTTGGAAACCTCTTGGTAGGGGTGGTCTTCGCTTTCCTAAGGAGGCGAAAATTAATATGCCGGAGGTTGGCGTTCGTGTGCTGCATAGGAGTGTGCCCCCAGGCGATTGACGTGTTTGTCCGAGGACTGATGAAGAAGCCGAAGAGTGTGTTGAACATGCTTTGGCCAACTTTGCTCCTGTAAGTTAACAAGTTCTATTCCTTGATAACTTTCGTGCCGTACGCCTTTGTTGTGTAATGTTTATGGCCTTGTGTTCTTGTATGATTTTTAGGCTGTGTCTCAGATGGTTAATATGTCGTCGTATGTTGTGGAGCTTGTTAGTGCTAGAAGAGCTGCTGTCAACAGATGTAACACCGTTAGTCATGAACTTGCTCGTTCTAAGGAGAAGGTGTGTGCACTTGGCTTGAAGATAGTTGATTCCGAGACCAAGTATCAGGTGCAGGAGACTCGAATTTCTGATCTTGAAGCTGAGATGATTGCGCTTGAGAAACAGATTTCTGATGACATCACATCTCGAGAGGCTGCCTTGATTGCCGCACGTGAGGAACATTATGCGCTTGGAATTGAAGCGGGTTTTTCCCAGTATTTGAGTACTCCTGCTTTTAGTCTTGCAGCTAAGAAGATAACTTATACCATGATGGGAAGCGTGCCGAGGATTACTTTCGTCGTGTCAACGCGCTTGCCCCCAACTTTCCTTTTGACAAGCTTGGGCCTTGTTCTGACTATGCCGTTAACTATCTTAAGGCATTGCACACTTTGGGGCTTGATGTAACCGCCTATGATATGATTGAAGATGGAGGAGGTGCTGGTGTCGTTGTTACTCCTCCCGAGCTTATGGATGTTGTTCCACATCTTACTTGAAGTGGGACTTCTCATGTATTTTGAGTTGATGTTTGAACTTGGTGTTGATTTCCTGGACATGCTGTCTTAGTCCTTTGGGGGTGATGGTATGTTTGCTTGTATGGTACTTCATCCTTTGGACCTGTTTTTCAATAATAATAATCATGTGATAACTTGTTAGTAATATTTCATACCTTGAGTTATCTATGCTGTCCGTATGCTTTGGACTTGGAAAATAGGATAGATATCCTTAGATGATGAACATGATGTCCGTAGTTGCGACTATATATCGCGCATTGTTGAGTGTTATGAGCGCCCCTCTTCGTTGGATTCCAAGGCATGTCAAGATGCGTACACTAGGTACTTGTAGCGTTGTAAGTAGTAATGTACTCGGCGCGGGCACTTGGCACTTGGCACTGGCACTTGACATATAGCAGTGTCGTCTTGACAAAGCAAGACTTAAGTTTATACCGTCTCTTAGTTCCACTCTAAAGCGACTTTGTTGCAAGATACTTCTTTCTTATTTTGCTGTTTTTGTGTTAAATGCTAAAGAGCAAGATACCGTTATACAAGACTCGACTTGTAAGTTTGATGAGTTTTGTACAAGCTTTGCTTTAAAAAGCGTATAACATGAAGCTATCCCTTTTCGGGCCTAAGTCTTCATGGTGTATGAACCCTTAAGAGAGTATACATACTTTTACTGTGTGGGGTTGTCGTCTATTAAGAGGATTTCCGCCACGGTGGGGTGATCAGTCCCATCATTGTATTTGCCGCATCCTGTTTTTATTCAGGGAATGACTATGAACATGAGGATTTGCCCGAAGGATTTCACAGCATGCCATGTTTTAGAAGTAAACATGGAGTTTGCCCTTTTGGAAAGGATGTCACAACATGTTACTTTTGATAGATGTGAACATGGTTTTATCCTTTCAAGGAGGACATTGCACCATGTCACTTTTGGAGCATTGCATGATGTTGCTTTTGAGTGGATATTACTTTGAATTTGTTGAAGATGAACTTGTTGATGTCGCCTATTATAAGTTGCATGGCGTGATGATTTGTTGATATGAGTAGTATGCGCGTTGTTTGCTACTTGATGTTAATCCAGAGTATAGTGCATAATGTGGGGAGGTACCTACGAGAGTAAATTGACTTTATTAAATGATTGATGTGATTACATGATTGTAAACAAACCTGGAGTTAATAAATCTCCCCCCTTTTTTAATATTAAAAGTTTAAGACAAAAGAACTTGATACAATAGCTCTTTTGTAATATAATGTTCTTCCTTCATCCGTGGAATTTCTTTAAGTGTCCTCCGTTGAATATGTTTGGAAGGATGTTGCCTTCAATATCTTGGAGGCGGTATGCGCTAACATAAGGGACTGAGACAATCTTGTATGGGCCTTCCCACTTTGGAGATAACTTGTTGATTTGATCTAAGTGTGAGAATTCATTCCTTCTCCACACCATCTCGCCCACATGGAATTGTCTTTCTTTCACTTTCCTGTTGTAGTGTCTTGCAGTTATTAAGCGCATACGTGCTTGGGTTAGCTCCGAGTTTCTCCTTCTTTCGTCTGCCAAGTCCAGGTCTAAACGCATTTCCGCTTCGTTGGTTTGGGGATTGAAGTGAGTTGTGCGGTATGATGAGACAGCGATTTCGATTGGAGCTACGGCTTCTGTTCCGTATACCAGGCTGAATGGTGTTTCGCCTGTTGACTCCTTTGGGGTTATGCGCACAGCCCATAGGACACTGCTAAGCTCTTCTGCCCATCCTCCCTTCAAAGTATGAACTCTTTTCTTAAGACCATCCAGGACGATCTTGTTGGCGGATTCGACTTGTCCATTGGTTTGGGCATGACGCACTGATGCAAAACGGTGATCTATGTTGAGTCTTTCGCAGAACGTCTGAAGTCTTGAACTTCTGAATTGTGGCCCATTGTCGTTGATGAGTACTCTTGGTACGCCATAACGTGCAATGATGTGGTTTCCTATGAAATCCATTATTTGTGCGTCCGTCGTACGTGCTAACGCCTTAGCTTCAATCCACTTGGAGAAGTAGTCGATAGCTACTACAATGTACTTTGTTTGCCCCTTGGATTGTGGAAGTGGATCCACCAAGTCAATTCCCCATTGTGCGAAAGGCCAGGAACTTGCAATTGGACACAATTCTGTTGCGGGAGCCGTTATGTTCCTTGAATATAGTTGACAGGATTCGCACTCCGTGACCATGTTCGTTGCTTGGCTTCTCATTGTTGGCCAATAGTATCCTAGACCTAGCGCTTTTCTGATTAAGGATCTTGCCCCCTCGTGACAAGCTGCTTGGCCTTCGTGCAAGTCCTTCAACACTGTCATGCCTTCTAGGAAAGTTAAACACTTTAGGTATGGTGTCGAGAATCCTTTCTTGTATAGCTGGCCTTCGATCAATGTATAGTTGACAGCGATTCTTCTGATTTTTTTGCGCTTTGAGTGTTTCTTCCGGCAGAACGTTATCCGTGAGGTATGCCAGAATTGGAGTCATCCAGGTAGGCTCTGTGTTGATATTTAACACCTCTAGTTTGTCGATTACGGGCCTGATCTTGTTTTCGACGAAGTGTGTTTCTTGGCCTTGTTCCCTTCCTTGTGCGAACTTGCTTAACGCGTCTGCCTCTTGATATTCTTCCCTTGGAACGGACGTTATGTTGAAAGTTTGAAAGCTTGTGATGAGCTCCTTTGCTTGTCCCAAGTATTTCTGCATGTTTTCTGACTTGGCTACGTACTCGCCTTTGACTTGATTGACAACTAGTTGTGAGTCGCACTTGACTCTTAAGTGTTTGATTCCAAGGCCTTTTGCGATCCTTAAGCCTGTTATCAAGGCTTCGTATTCTGCCTCGTTATTCGTTGCTCTGAATGTTAGGCTTAGAGCATACTTCAATGGTTCCGACCCATATGGCGGAATTACGAGGAATCCGGCTCCTGATCCTTCAACATTTGAGGAACCATCAGTGTACATTTGCCATAATTTAGTGTGCTCCTCACTTTGTTGAGCCCCGTCTTGAATGTCAGTTTTCGGAGTTATCCCTGTGAATTCCGCGATAAAGTCTGCCAATGCTTGTCCCTTGATTGCTGTTCGTGGTGCAAAGTGAATGCGGAATTCACTTAGCTCGATTGACCACTTTGTCAATTTTCCTGACATGTTTGGCTTTGACAGGATGTGCTTCAAGGGTTGGTCTGTCAAGACTGTTATCTCGTGTGCATGGAAATATGGCCTCAATTTCCTTGCAGCCACTATGAGAGCATATAGGTACTTCTCGATTGGCATGTAATTCACTTCGTATTTTGCCAGGATCTTGCTCACGTAGTATACTAGGAGCTGTGTAGTCCCTTTTTGCTTGACGAGTACCGAGCTGACTGTAGTATTGCTTACGGATATGTACAGGTAGAGCGGCTCGCCTTGTATTGGTTTTGCTAATGCTGGGAGCGTTCGCAAGTGCTGCTTCAATTGTTGGAATGCTTCTTCACATACTGGTGTCCACTCGAACTTCTTGTTTGCACGAAGCACTTGGAAGAATGGCAGGGCTTTGTCTCCTATTCTTGCGAGGAACCTGTTAAGAGCTGCTAAACGTCCATTCAATTGTTGGACTTCTTTGTGCTTTTTGGGGGACTCTATTACTTCTATCGCCTTTACTTTTTCCGGGTTTGCTTCGATTCCTCTTTCGCTGACCATGAAGCCAAGAACTTTTCCTGATTGCACGTCAAAGGCACACTTTGTTGGATTTAATCTGACTTGGAATTCTCGCATTCTTTTGAATACCTGGCGGAGGTTATCAGCATGGTTACGCCTTTTTGTCGACTTCATGACCATGTCATCCACGTATGTTTCCATGATTCTCCCGATCATATCTCCGAAGATTGTGTTGACCATACGCTGGTATGTTGCTCCAGCATTAATTAGTCCAAATGGCATGACCTTGTAATTGTAGATCTCGCTGTCTGCGTAGAACGCTGTGTGAGGTGCGTCTTGTTCCGCCATTGGAATTTGGTTGTATCCTGAATATGCATCCATTACTGACATTAGCTCGTGTCCTGCAGTGGCATCTACTAGCTGGTCGATCCTTGGCAGCGGATATGAATCCTTTGGGCATGCGTTGTTGAGGTCTCTATAGTCGATACACATTCTCATCTTGCAGTTAGGTTTGGGTACCAAAACTGGATTTGCAACCCATGTTTGGTATTGTGACTCTTCAATGAAGCCTGCGTTCAACAACTTGCCCACTTCTTCTCGTATTACGAGCTTTTTGTCTCCCCCCAATGGTCGTAGCTTTTGTGTTATAGGTCTGGATCTTGGTTTGATGTTGAGCTTGTGAGAGATTATGTTTGGGCTTATTCCTGGCATATCGCTTGGTGACCATGCGAACAGCTCCTTATACTCTACTAGAAGTGCCTTGATTTCTATCACTTCGTCTTCTGACAGCGATGCTCCCACTCGAACCATCCTTTCTGGCTCATCGATCTTGATTTCTTTCAATGCTTCAACAGGAGAAAGACGTGCATTATCCATCCTTGGGTCTTCATCAATGATGGGAATTCCGCAATTGTTTGTCTTGTCACTATGTTGGAGTGCAATCTTGTAGCAGTCTTTTGACAGCTGCTGATCTCCCTTTACTTCACCAACTCCTGCCTTTGTTAGAAACTTGACCTTTTGGTGTGATGTTGACGCTATCATACCCCATCTGTTCATGATTGTGTATCCCAAGATTCCATTATATGCGTCAAGCTTATCCACGATCACGAATGAGACGTCTATTTGGATTTGTTGTTCTTCTTCCCCCATGATGACTGGTAGGGTTATGATTCCTAGCGGGTAGCTTGCATCTCCCATGAATCCCACCAAGGGTGAGTCCATCCTTTTGACGTGCCTCCTTCTCCCCAGGGCTAGAATGATAGCCTTTGTAATGATGTTGGGCGAACTTCCACCATCCACCAGGATGCACTTAACGTCCATGCCATCGATTGTCATAGTTATTACCAACGCGTCGGTATGCGGGTGTACAATGTGGTGTTTGTCTTTTGATGAAAAGCCAATGACGTCTTTCGTGCAATCATCCTCTTCATCGGCATCTATCATGACAGTATCCTTCATATCAGCATCCTGGCATATGCGCTTTGTGCGGGTGGCGTAAATTTCTCGTTCATACGATGTTTCTCCTCCGGCTCCAAAGCCTCCGTGGATCACGTGCACATTTTCCATCTTCTCCGTAAAGAATGCATTGTGTGCCTTTTGGACTTCACAGTCATATTGTGCGGAAGGCGTATTTGTGGATGGTACGGTTGAAGCGGTGGATCCTATATCTGGCACACGAGAACGTCCTGGTTGGCTTTTTGTTGGCATCGGCTCGCTTGCACCCGCCTTCTTTGGTCATCTTCCTGTCATGGCTTGTGGTACGGCACGGCTTTTTGTTCGATTCCCACAGACGACGCCGAATGTTAAGTCTGCTTCCACTTGGGTAGCTTCGGGCTTCTTTTCCACGAACGGGCTTCGGATATGTGTATAGGGACGGGTACGCCGCGATCCCTGAAACACAATCCTTGAACTTAGTCTTCAACTTCCTCAAACTTAGTCTCGAAATCAAGATCCTGCACAAGGGGCAGTAACCAGCGTGGGAGAGGGGGGGATGCTGGTTGGGCCCTCTCCGACGCTCAAGTCAAAATCTTCTAGAGAGAGAAAGCCTTTTAGAGAGAAGTCAGAGCATCCAAAGTCCAAAAATGAGGGAGTTTTTCTCAAATGGGAGACCTAGGCCCCTATTTATGGGGAACCTAAGGATCATACCTAGTTTTGAACGGCTTGATGTCGGTATGAAGGAAAACGTATACCGTCATCAAGGTGGACTATGCATGCACCGACTTCTCGCACTTGGAAAAATAATCGGGGTGAGCGCGCGGAGAACATCGGTAATCCGGACCTACCCGGATTGTTTAGCAATCCGGTTCGGGTCCGGATTGCCTTGGTGATCCGGAAGTCCTCCGGTCCAGGTACTGCGCGTATTCCGGACCGTTTTAGACTTGGGTGTCCGCGGAAGAGTTCTTTTACGGGTTTTGGAGTATTTTGCGAGGCCCGAAATGTAAATACGAACCCGTATTAGATAGATATCTAACACCATGTTTCAAACCATGGCCTTGAAGTGCATGATTAGAAGATAATGCTTCGCCAATCTTAACGTTAGAGGTGTATAATAGGATAGTCGTTTGACAGACAATATCCTTTTCATTGCATACTCATTTTCAAAGGTTTTTTCCATCTCAGAGTTGTGCATTAGGTTTTTCTCCTTTTGCATCAGTTGATTCTTTACGAGACTGCTTTATGTACATGGCAAAGCGAGGCGTACCTTAGATGCGCTTTCATCGACAGTGTCTTGTCTCACCGGATTTTCGTTTAAGAATTTTATTGCTTGATTCTAGCAGTTTGCGCATGCGAGTGAAGTCGTCCTCCAACTCGTAAATCTCCTTCGCATTATGTCCTTCGAACAGTCTCATAATCATCTCGATCGATCTGATTAGACGTTTGAGACCTTTTTCGTCGGCGAACCAAGACAAAGAAAACTTTTTCATTATATGATAAAACCTTTCCAACTCATCTCTTTCACTATCTGGGACACGATTTGTCATTATGTCAGCATCCATGCGTAAATCATCATATTCTAAAATGAGAATTCTAGCATCAATCGCATATCTATCGCCTTAGCGAAGGTGAAAGGAACCACATAGGTGCAATGCACTGACATTCATGAATTGTTGAGCAATCTCTGTTGTTAAGGTTGATCGTATCAACCCTGTTGTTTTCTGATCCCTGTTGTCCTTTCGTCGTCCATGGAGTGCGGACTACCATTTTCATCCGACATGATCATATCTCCATTTGGGTTCAAACAATCCTCAAGCTCCACAGCAGAGAGGATTTTCCACACATAATCTCTCCACTCGTCATATCTCGTCCCATCAAGATCACGAGCAACATAGAATTGCACTCTATTGTCCATACGAACTAATACATTAATAATCATGCATAATCAGGGAGACAATAACATTTTGGAAAAATAATTGCATACATCGGATATCTATGAGATAGAAGGCGAAAAGTAATGATTCCTCAGACATCTAACCAAACCGACCGCCAGTAAACCAAAGGAAAGGGGTCGTGAAAGAGTTCACATTACCGACGTCTTATTTCTAATAGATCAGTCTTTTAAAACGGTTTAATCTCTTTCACCGGAACGGGGAGTTTTTACATACACTCGATGTTGGCTTCCCCAGGCCCTTTTAAAACGTTTCGAGGATTTCATGCATGCATATATAATTATACTACACAAGCAAATCATCATGCGCTTGCCACATCCATGAAACTAACTCCTAGGCACCATCACAGCATATCTATCCTAGTGAGCAATCCATTAATTGAAATCCAGGGCTCTGCCCCCATCATGCAATATCCCGCTAGCTTGACATAGTCAAAACGATAGTTCTAATCATGCAATAATATCAATTAAATAGCAATTGCAATTCAGCCAACTAAATGACTCAGTCCAAAAATCATGCGTTTCCGAGATCCATCCCCATAATCGAATCTAGGCATCAGGTTTAATTAAAATGTGAAAATATTAAACCAATGGGCACTGTATAGGTAATTTTAAAGTTCGAAAACATTAGGATTATAAATTTGACCATCTTATTTTTAGTTGACTCGGGTCGGTCAGATTTAAAGGTTCTGTTAAGTCAAATCTGGTTTGGTACGGTCCGGTTAAACCGGTTCAATCGGTCTAGTCCGGTTCGGTTTTAAATGGTTCGTACAGACCGGTTTGGTTTAAAATAGGAATTCGGTTCGATTCTTCATGCAAACCGGGTCGGTTTGGTTCAACCCATTTAGTTGCTCGGTCTGACCAAACCCGGATGGGTCGAACCAATTGACAAAATCCGGTTTGGCTGACCCGCCTCGTTTGGACCCGTGGAACCCAACCCGTTCGGTTGGGTTGACCCTGTTTGGTCCGGTTCGGGTTCCGTAGGTCTTACAAGCCAGTCGACCCGACATGGATGTGCAATATTGGACCGTCTCATTAACCCTATATGGTTCGGCATGTTTCTTGTGGGCTAAGTAGAGTTTTAAAATCCACTAAATACTTAGCTACCAAGTAACATTAATTATATTAATAATTTCAAATATTTGCACATATATATATAAATTCGGCCCCAACTATAATATATATTTTTTATTTATTGTCAATATTCTATATCAGGAAAAAATATGTATATATTTCCTCAATCTTAGGGAACTATAATCTATCAATAATATTCAAGATTCCTAAAATCATGCTAGAATATATCGATAGTAATTATCATATTTATCATGTGAATCTAACCCTAATTTTGGCCAAATACATTTAATATGTTGGCCGAAAATTACAACTAATTTTACATCAAAATTTCGGCTGAAATTTTCGATTACTTGGGGCCTAAGAAATTAAAAAATTTACTTTGTTATTTCATGTATAGGGTTCGGCCGAAATTTCTAAAATTAGGGTTAGTGGCCAAATTTCAAGATCAAATTTTACTAAGATCAATAGCCCAATGTTCAATTTGATAAATGTCACGTTTTTCTTGAAAAAATCACGATCATTAGTTTTAACAACAAAAAAACACTCAATTTCTTGAATATTTGTTTTACTAAAACCATCATTTTTACTAAAATATCAAGATCACCAATTTATCCAAATTATGAACTCCCTAACACATGCTCTGATACCACAGTTGGATTATAGAGGATAAATACTACGGAAAAAAAACAAGGTACATGCCATGTAAACGAATTACGCAACGGAATTAGGGGCCCATCCCTACAATGCTTTCTGTATACCCAAGATCTTCTAGGGGAGTTCTCGAGCCGCCGGACAGTTCCCGTAATGATTCTGGTTAAGGAATACCTACGCGGATTTGTCTCCACAGTAAAGCCTATTGTCGATTCTTCTGCAGGGATGGATCTCCGAAGTAATTGCTTAAATCAATTTGGCACCTCCTAGGGCTTGTGAGTGGTTCGGCCGAAACACTAGTAACAGTGAGGAGGGATTTCTTTTTCTCTCACCACAAAGGAAGAAAGTGATTAACCTTTATTAGTTCCCTAACACTCCCTAATTATAAGAGGAAGTGGGCAAAACCCACATCACCAAAAGATATATTTCGGTCAGCCTATAATAAGAAAGGGAGGCCCAATTTAGGCCTCTCATGTCCATTGGGATTTTATGCCTAGCCCAAAATACCTAATGTGACATTACCCAATTTACTTAGGTAACAGTCTTGATGGGTTCAATTACAGCCGTCAGGCCCTTTAACGGGGAGGAAACGGCAAACAGGCCCACCAGGCACAAAATGAAGGTCAAGATGACCTAGGAGAAGGGTCCCGACGAAGGGAGTCCCGATGAGGCAAGGTCCCGACAGAGTCGGTCCCGACAGTCGAGCTGGAAGCTCCCTATGAGAAGCCTTTTTAGTAGGCCCCGATGATGAATCCCTGAGAATGATTGGCCCTGTCACGATGACGAGGGGCCCCGAGCGGTGACACAACGAGATAACTCTGGAGTCTCCGACTGGAGTCGGGACTCGTTACCAGAGGATAAGGCCAGGATACGCGGGGCGTGGCCGAGATACGCGGAACGTGGTTAAGATACACAGAGCGTGGCCGAGATACGCGGGGCGTGGCCGAGATAAGCGAGATCACATCCGAGATACGCGGGATACGGGCTAACCACCCCCAACGGTTCACCAGGTACCTGAGGCATCTCTTCGCCTATAAAAAGGCAAGAGGTCACCTCAGAACACTTACGTTGAATTACATATTCTGAGATTATTGCTTGCCAGTTCGTATTGGGCACTCATTTAAGCATCGGAGAGGGATTCTGGGTCACCGCCCGGTCTATCCCCTCTTGCAGGATTGCGTGGAGCAAAGGAGCTAGGATTGCCGTCAAGGTCCGTACCAGAGTTCCACCGTGATCCAACATTGGCGTCGTCTGTGGGAATCAAACAAAAAGCTGATATGCCTTCTACTCGATCAATGGCGGCTGGCAAGCACAGAAGATAGGGACAATCCGGTGGTTCCCGTCACCCGCTGCAACAAATCTGGATTCAGTACCGGAACAGGAGGAAAACCAGAACCATCCCCCGGCTGAGCTCTCCCAGACAGGGGGGCACAATGGAGATCCCGAGGATATTGCTCCTCAGCACCAGGGCAATAGGGGGCAGGAGGCTCCCCCAGCTACAGACTTGACAAGGGCCGTGGCGGAAGCCATGCCCATGTTTCTGGCAGCCGTGGAGGCTCTCTTGGATCGGAGAGAGGCTGCGAGGAGGCAGGAGGAGATGCCCCCGTTGGAGGAAGTGGCCCCGCCAACAGAAGGTCGGAACGCACAGGAAGTCCCGCCCCGAGGCCAGGACAGAGGTAGAGCATCCGGTCAGCCGGAGAGGTTCGTGGTTGATGGGCCCGGACCAGTACAGCACAGGACCATCCCCCTGAATGGTCCCATCACTCCCGACCAGGTGGTAAAGATCGTGAACATCTGCATGGGAGAACAGAAGCCGTTGGCGTCGGAGCTAAGGGGTCGAGCCACTCATCCCTTCGTTCCCCGACTCATCGACACCCTAGCCCCGCCTGGGCTAGGCATCCCCACGATAAAGGAGTACGATGGCGAAGGAGATCCAGTTCGCCATGTCCAGAAACACCTCATGGCATGTCTGGGAAGAGCCCCGAGTGAAGACATAGTGTGTACGCTGTTCCCGAACACACTTGGAGAAAGAGCCCTGACCTGGTTCTTCAGTCTGCCCCCAGGCTGCATCACTTGCTGGGCAGATATGCACAACCGATTCATTCAGCAGTACCAGGGTCGGAGACGTCTATTGAAGAGCGTGAGGTCCCTGACCCAGGTGGTGCAGAGGCCCGACGAATCACTAGCTCGTTATTACCAGCGGTACACGGCCAGTGTAGCAGAGATTGACGAAGAGATCTCGGAAGGTGAGAAAGCTGATGCACAGCGTGGCTGAGAAAGCTGTGTGGAATATGGAGGCATTACAGAAGAGGGTGAAACGGCAGATCGATGTCCAGGAGTCGAAGATAGCCGCGGGAGAACTGGAGCCCCCAAAGTCGAACAAAGGAAAGCAGTCGGTTAAACCCTTCGACGATCGTAAGACAAAGGGCAAACCCGAGAGTAGTCGGAACCGGGGCCGACCTGATCGAAGGGACGATAGACGTTCTTCAAGGAAGGATAAGCGGGAGGATCTCGACATTCCTCTCAACTGCTCCATGGCGGAAGTGTTGACAGTCATGGAACGACAAGGTATCTCCAGGTACCCTCCAAAGAAGGATGGAGAATTCTTGGGATCTCGTACGGATCGCTACTGCCGATTTCACCGCGCAAATGGCCACGACACCAACCACTGTCGAGAACTGAAGAAGCAGATCGAAAAGCTGATCCAGAAGGGGAAGCTCAAAGAATTTGTCGGGGATAAGCGGTGTCGATCTCGCTCTCGGTCCCGATCGCGGTCCCGTTCCCGATCCCGCGACCGGTCCCCAAAGAAGAAGAGAACCGATCCAGAGTCGTCCGGTGCTCGCAAGGAGAGACGGGGCACTATCAATGTGATCCACGGAGGATTTGCTGCTGGAGGTGATACTTCATCCGCCCGAGAAGTCTATGCTTCTAGAATCCCTACGGCGGTGGTGCTGGGTAAGAGGTCCCGATCCTGGACCTTGAAAGAAGATATGGTAATCTCCTTTTCGTCGGAAGACCTCATAGGCGTGGAGACTCCGCACGACGATGCCTTGGTGGTAACCTTGGATGTAGATGGGTTTGAAATGAAGAGAATTCTAATCGACGGGGGGAGCTCCTCCGACATCCTATTCATGGACGCGCTGGAGGCTATGGGGAAGACGAAGAAAGATCTGAAGGAGGCAAACTTCCCGATGGTCGGATTCTCTGGCTCAACCTCCTATCCGCTAGGAGTAATCACCTTACCAGTGGAGTTTGGTGGTGGGTGGAAATCAGAAAGGAGGAACGTAGAGTTCGTGGTAGTCGATTCTGCGGGGACCTACAACGCGATCATCGGAAGAACCACCATTAACCCCCTGATGGCAGTTGCCTCGACAGTGCACCAGAAGATGAAGTTCCCGACCGACCACGGAGTCGGAGAGGTTAAGGCTGACCAGGTGGCTTCTCGAAAATGTTATGTTAACGCCACCAGAAGGAGGAGACGAGAGGCCATGACTGTCCTTCAGACAGACACGGATCCTAGAGAAGAGTTTGGGCGTCCCGCCCCCGTAGATGATCTGAAAGAAGTCGAGATCGAAGGACCCCAGAGGAAGGTGAAAATCGGGTCCGCCCTGACTGAAGAGACAGCCCAGAAATTAATTGAATTATTAAAGGAGTTCAAGGAGCTGTTTGCCTGGTCCCCAAGCGATATGCCAGGAATCAGCCCCGATGTGATCGTACACGAGCTAAAGATAGACCCCGCAATCAAGCCTATCACGCAGAAAAGGCGTCCGATGGGCACGGACAAGAAGATCGCGATCTAGCAGGAGGTGGGCAGGTTGCTCGATGCAGGGTTTATTAAGGAGCTCCGATTCCAGACTTGGGTTGCTAATCCAGTGCTGGTGAAGAAAACTAACGGGAAATGGCGAATGTGTGTGGACTTCCGCGACTTGAACAAGGCTTGCCCAAAGGACTGTTACCCACTCCCGAGAATCGACCAGTTGGTGGATGCCACGTCGGGACATGAGCTGTTGAGTTTCATGGATGCGTATTCAGGCTACAACCAGATCAAGATGGCCAAGGAAGACGCTCCCCATACAGCGTTCTATGCGGACAGTGACATCTATCACTACGATGTCATGCCTTTTGGGTTGATCAATGCTGGGGCCACCTACCAACGGATGGTGAACAAACTATTTGGGGATATGCTGGGAGAAACCATGGAAGCTTACGTGGATGATATGCTGGTGAAGTCCCGACAAGCCGAGGATCATGTGCACAACCTAACCATGGCATTCGAGCGGATGAGGCTCCATCAAGTTCGCTTGAACCCGACGAAATGCGCCTTTGGAGTCCACTCAGGGAAGTTTTTGGGCTTTATGGTGAGCCAGAGAGGAATTGAGGTGAATCCTGAGAAGCTGAGGGCAATTGAGGAGATGCAGTCTCCAATAAACCATCGGGAGGTACAAGTGCTGAATGGCCGACTAGCTGCAATGAATCGTTTCTTGTCCAAAGCCAGCGACCGATCAATGCCGTTTTTTGAAGTCCTGAGGGCCAATAAGAAATTTGAATGGACCGCCAAGTGTGAAGAGGCGTTCCAAGCACTCAAGCAGCACCTTCGCACCCTCCCGCCGTTGGCGAAACCGGTTCCAGGCGAGCCGCTATACCTTTATTTGGTTGTTTCTGAATTTGCCATTAGCTCTGTGTTAGTAAAGATTGTCGAGGGTAATCAAGTCCCCGTTTATTATGTAAGCAAGGCGTTTGCCAAGTCTGAATTAAACTATCCCGCCGTTGAGAAGTACCTCTTTGCGTTGATTATTACAGCTCGGAAGCTAAGGCCTTATTTCCACGCACACGAGATTACTGTGCTGACGAACCAGCCTTTGAAGCATTTTTTGAACCGACCGGATGCGTCGGGAAGATTAGTGAAATGGGCAGTAGAGCTTAGTGAGTTTCGCATACACTTTGCTCCAAGAACAGCCATTAAAGGCCAGGCATTGGCGGATTTTATAGCAGAATCTACAGCCCCCGATCTGGAAGAAGCGGGCCCTGTAGAGGGGGCAACCATGGAGGTCCCGATAGAAGAACAACTAGAGAGGGCAGAGCAATCAGAACAGCCAAACAAGGAAAATACATGGGAGATGTACACGGATGGCTCCGCGAGTTCGGACGGATCAGGAGCGGGCTTTTTGTTGATACCACCAGGCGAAGGTGAACCGCTCCGATACGCCTTGGCTTTAACATTCAAGGCCACAAACAACGAAGCGGAGTATGAAGCTCTTATCACGGGCCTAAAAATTGCTAAAGGCACTGGAATCGATCACTTGAGAGTGAAGTGCGACGCAGCTTTAATCGTGAACCAGGTTCAAGGGCGATACGAAGCAAGGAGTCCAATAATGAAGAAGTATCTGCGAGAGGTACAAGCCCTGAAAGAGAGCTTCAAAAGCTTCGATATCGAGGCAATTCCAAGGGAGGAAAATGTAGAGGCAGATGCCTTGAGCAAATTTGCTCTGGGGGCACCCTTGGAAGAAAATCGGAAGGTGCACTTCTCGGAGAAGGTGATCTTATCAAACATCGACCCAACACAGGTGTGCGCCATTGAAGCGAGATCGGAGGAGGAGCCAACTTGGATGACCCCGATAGTCGCGTACCTGACTACGGGGGCAGTCCCCGATGATCAAGTGGCAGCGGACAGGATACGTCGGATCGCGGCTAATTATGTGATGCTGGACAATCAGCTATACAAGAAGGGCTGGTTCTCAACTCCGTACTTGAAGTGTGTGGCAGAACCCGACACCAATCGAATCCTGAAGGAGGTACACGAAGGGGTCGCGGCTTGTCATGAAGGGACCCGATCCATCATGAGAAAAGTGCTAAACTTAGGCTATTATTGGCCCACGATGAACAAAGAAGCGACGACGATGGTTCGATCCTGCGACGCGTGCCAGAGGTACGCCCCGAGTATCGTGGCTCCGGCCGCTAATCTGACATCCATCAAGAGCGCGTGGCCCTTCGCGCAGTGGGGCATCGACTTGGTGGGACCTCTTCCACAAGCACAAGGTCAATGTAAGTATTTACTTGTAGCTATCGATTATTTTTCGAAATGGATAGAAGCAAAGGCGTTGGCAAGAACAACGGGGAACCAGATCGTCAAGTTCCTCCAGACCCACATCGTATCCAGATACGGGATTCCTAAGGTGGTGATCAGCGACAATGGCCCACCGTTTAACGGCTCTCAGGTGAGGGAGTATCTGGAGGAATTGAACGTTGAGCATCGGACCGCCTCCGTACGCCATGCTCAGACTAATGGCCAGGTGGAGTCAGCCAACAAAATCGTGATGGATGGCCTGAAGAAGAGGGTCTATGCCTTGAAGGGCAAGTGGCTGAACGAACTGGAAAACGTACTTTGGGCTGTTAGAACGACACCCAAACGATCAACGGGGGAGACTCCGTTTGGCATCGTTTATGGCACGGAAGCTGTCGCCCCCGTGGAGGTAGCTGTGGCGTCCCATCGGATGAGATATTACGAGCCCCTGACGAACGATGAAATAAGACGTCTGGACTTGGACTTACTCGAAGAAAAGAGGCGGGAAGCCGATGAAGTCCAAGCTCGAATGCGTTTGGCGACGGCCAGGTACTACAATCGGCGAGTGAAGTCCCGACAGTTCTTCGTCGGGGAGCTGGTTTGACGTCGCAACGAGTTCACCCTTTTGGATCGAGTCAACAAGATGTCACCAAAATGGGAAGGACCTTATAAGGTCGTGGGGATGCCAGCTCCAAATGCGTACAAGTTGGAAGACCTCGATGGCAGAATGTTAAAGCATTCTTTTAGTGGCGAACACTTGAAGAAACACCATGCTTGAAGAAAGTCGCCTTAAGTGGTGCCCGATAAAGTCGCCTTAAGTGGTGCCCGATGTAAAATCTCCTTAAGTGGTGTATGCTGTGTATCGTTTAATTCTATGTAAGCCAATTATTTGCCATCAATAAATAAAGAGGTTGCTTCCAATCAGAGTTACCCTTAGATTTATGCTAAGTGTCAAAGTCGCCTTGAGTGGTGCATGAGAAAAGTCGCCTTCAGTGGTGCATGAGAAAAGTCGCCTTCAGTGGTGCACGAGAAAAGTCACCTTGAGTGGTGCACGATCTTTAGGTTTATCCTAAGTAATAATTAAGTCGTCTTAAGTGACGCACGATACTAAGTCGCCTTGAGTGGTGCACAATCCTTAGATTTATTCTAAGTGTCAAAAAGTCGCCTTAAGTGGTGCACGATATTAAGTCTTCTTAAGTGATGCACGATACTAAGTCGCCTTGAGTGGTGCACAATCCTTAGATTTATTCTAAGTGTCAAAAAGTCGCCTTAAGTGGTGCACGATATTAAGTCGTCTTAAGTGATGCACGATACTAAGTCGCCTTGAGTGGTGCACAATCCTTAGATTTATTCTAAGTGTCAAAAAGTCGCCTTAAGTGGTGCACGATATTAAGTCGTCTTAAGTGATGCACGATACTAATTTGCCTTGAGTGGTGCACGATCTTTAGGTTTACTCTAAGTAATAATTAAGTCGTCTTAAGTGATTCACGGAACTAAGTCGCCTTAAGTAGTGCAAGTTATTAAATCGTCAGGAAGGACGTACGAGAATGTCTCAAGTGTTGAGGTTTCGACCTAAGCACGTATAGTAAAGTCACTCGGAGAAGTGCAACGAAAGAATCGGAACAAAGAAGTCTGATATTGATAAGGGCTCAAGGGCCCGACGACGACAAAAGAGAAGAAGATACAAGGACTCTAAAAAGTAAACATTTAAGCTTGGTCCTTGTTGGCAGCGTTGGCAGCAGCTGGGTCCGCGGAGTCAGTAGCAGAAGGATCCACAGGGTTGGCTTCGGGAGGATCGACTATCGGGGCGTCCGCACTTGGAAGTTCAGAAGCGTCTTCGACAATTACGGGGGTACTCCCCCATCACTCTCCTCGGAAAGAGCAAAATATTTCTTCGCGAAGGGAGCGAGGGAAGGAGACTTGTCGAAATTGATGGCGTCCCCATACTCCAGGTGGAGCTCCTCAACCGCATTGAAGAGAGTGTTCTCCACCTCCGCGCCAAAGAACTTCATGGCATCGGCTTGGAAGTCCTCGGACCTCCGATAGTCCTCCCGACCCTTTACCTCCGCCTCGGCCAGCTGCGCAGGAAACCCCGCGATTTGCTCCTCCAGAGCCTTCTTCTCGAGGACCAGTTTATCCTCGGCAACCTTCTTCTCCTGGGCCAGCCTGCCCACAGCCGCCTCCCGCTCCTGTCGCTCTTGCCTCAAGAGCCCCTCGAAGTCCCCGATCTGCTTCTGGAGGTCCCGAACCTTCTGATCAAGGACAGCCTGTTCCTTGACAAGCTTTCCCCGCGAAGACTGGGAGGCCTTAAGATCCTCCTGGAGCTGCTCGCGGATCCCTCGGTCCCGCTCCCGGGACTCATCGTAGGCAATGACATACCCGATGAGGCGGTTGAAGTCCCCGAGCTCCTACAATAAGAAGGAAAGTGTTAATGGACAAACGACCCGATTTATCATCAAAAAGAAAGAAGCGAAGTCCTACCTCTATACGGCGCATGGCCATATCCCTGACCTCCCGATGCATGTGCGTCCGATTGAGGCAAATCGGATACCGCATAGTAGGCAGGATCGAGCCCGACAGCAGATGCAGGGCCAGCTCCCGGTCCTGCTCCCCTTTATAAGCGGGACTCCTTGAAGCTTCTGGATAGGAGTCCAGGGGGCATTCTCTTGTGAAGGATCAAAGGGCCTGTAGAAGTTCCCATCGAGAGCAAGAGGAGAAAGAGGACGATGAGTGGAAGGGCATGCCTCCGTCTCGGCCCGAACAGGGGAAGGAGTGAAGTCATGGATGGGCGAGGGCTGCCGCTGCTGCGGAGAAGATGAAGGAGGCGGCCCCTGAGGGGTTGGTTTCAAGGGGGATTGCCCCGTCTTCCGACGCTGACGAAGGGAGCCACCCTCGTCAGTCTCCTCGGAGGAGTCCAAGGTTTCCACCTGACGAAATTGTTCGCCAGTCGGAGCCTTCTCTCCAGCTGAGGAAGGCACCCCCGCTGAAGACGGTGTGTCCGCGGAAGCTGCGGCACCTGATGGAGCTCCCGAGCGACCTGCACCTGGAGGATGAGAAGCTTCAGAAATGTAGTCAGGAAGTTCATCGGGATTCTTACACCAAATGATACGTCGGGAGACGTATTGATCCTTCCCGCGATAATGATAGTAGCCCGCCTTCAAGACACGAGGAGTTTCGCCTCGAAGGATCCTATTAACGTCAGCAATGCGGGCCTCTTTGGTTGAAGGTATCAAATCCTTCGGGACCATCCTCCTATATGATTTTATAGCAAGTCGGAGCTTTTTACCTTCTTCAGCATTCTGGACATCAAAAAGCTGGTCCAGATCCACCCGCTTCCGCTTAGGTTGCTCCGCTGAAGGAGATCCCGACCGAGCAGCAGCCTTCTTGGCGGACTTCCTCTTCCGCGAGGGGCGTACAGCATCAGTCTCCCCCTGCTTAAGGAATAGATCGGTCAGCACAGATACCTTCTTGGCTGCAAATAATAAACAAAGAAGAGTTAGAAGTTTAGCCCAAGGGACCATATTAGAAGGGCCGTCGAAGAGCTGCCCCCCAGAGACAATATCAAGGAGTCGGATCCCGGCGTGCACCAGGTCCCGCTCCACAAGAGAGTTGGCGTTGAGGGGAGTGTAAGACTCCCCCCATCGATAAAGCTGGATAAGTTGGAGAGTTTCAAAATCCTCGTCGGTATAAGTATGGAAAGCAGGCGGAGGGTCCGCTGCCACCTCCCACCGAGGCCAGGGAATTGAAGAGTGTCGGATGAAGAAGTAGCTCTTCTTCCAGCTACTATTATCGGACCCTGTATCAACCAAGAGTCCCCGACCCTTGACCACTTTCCAGGTGTCATTGGTCCAACCACATCGGGCAAGCTGCTGCTTACTCCACTTGGGCATCCGAGGGTAGAAGGCGCAAACCCCCGCCTCATTGCACTTCATCCCATAGAAGGTTCTGAAGAGCAGGAGGCTGTAGACCCACTTCTGTCGGAAGCAGAGAACTTGAAAGGCGTTCCAGAGGCGGATGGCATGGGGAGAAAAGGTAGTGGGTGCGTTTTGTAATGATGGCACAGCTCGACCAGATTACCACAAAAGGGGAATCTGATCCCCGCTGATACCTGTCCCGTAGAGACAAATACCTCCCCTTCTTGGGGACGAGTAACCTCAGGGTTACTCGAGGGGCGAGGCCAAGGATATGGGAATCGGGGTTCCCAGGTAATAGTGATACAACCCTCTCGGAGGGCTGCATCATAAGCAGTATTGGAGATCTCATCCAGAGCATAGTCAAAGTTAAAAGGTTTTCTCCCCTCAGAGCTGGAACCGCTGTCTGAAAAGCAACCATGGCAAGAAAAATACAGTGGGACTCTGGGAAAGCTATAAACAAGGAAAAGACGAACAAGCAACAAGGGGGAATCCCTTACCAGACATGATGAAGTAGAGGTTGAGGAGATGAACGAAGCGTCGGCGGAAAGATGATCGGAGAAACTCCAAAGACCTTCGAAATCACAGAACTTGGAATCGCAGAGAAATCACAGAGAGCTCTTGAGAATTCGGAAACGGTAAAAGTTAAATTATGACCATGGCTAGGGTTTTATAGGCGAGGAAGACAGATGAAGGGACACTTCGATCCGAGTCGTCGAAGTCGAAGAGTTTTAATCTGGACCATTGAGATGAAACGTGCAGAAGGACAACAGACGTAATGATGAAACGGCCTGAAAAGCACTTTTCAGAAAAGGAAAGGCGCGAAAAATCAGGCACGTGGGCTGAAAACGTCGCTCCATTATCTACTGCAGTTAATGAACTGGGGAACCGAGGAGACCCCTAGGATTTAACAGTTATCTACAAAACATTGAGGAAACGTGAAGGAGAAGACTGATAATCGAGTAACTGAACCAAGGGAAAGATCCCCGACTCCAGTATCGGAAGATCGGGAGTTGGAAGACACGACGAACTAAAAGTCCCTCATGTCTTGGGGGCAAATGATGGGTTCAATTACAGCCGTCAGGCCCTTTAACGGGGAGGAAACGGCAAACAGGCCCACCAGGCCCAAAATGAAGGTCAAGATGACCTAGGAGAAGGGTCCCGACGAAGGGAGTCCCGATGAGGCAAGGTCCCGACAGAGTCGGTCCCGACAGTCGAGCTGGAAGCTCCCGATGAGAAGCCTTTTTAGTAGGCCCCGATGATGAATCCCTGAGAATGATTGGCCCTGTCACGATGACGAGGGGCCCCGAGCGGTGACACAACGAGATAACCTTGGAGTCTCCGACTGGAGTCGGGACTCGTTACCAGAGGATAAGGCCAGGATACGCGGGGCGTGGTCGAGATACGCGGAACGTGGTTAAGATACACGGAGCGTGGCCGAGATACGCGGGGCGTGGCCGAGATAAGCGAGATCACATCCGAGATACGCGGGATATGGGCTAACCACCCCCAACGGTTCACCAGGTACCTGAGGCATCTCTTCGCCTATAAAAGGGCAAGAGGTCACCTCAGAACACTTACGTTGAATTACATATTCTGAGATTATTGCTTGCCAGTTCGTATTGGGCACTCATTTAAGCATCGGAGAGGGATTCTGGGTCACCGCCCGGTCTATCCCCTCTTGCAGGATTGCGTGCAGCAAAGGAGCTAGGATTGCCGTCAAGGTCCGTACCGGAGTTCCACCGTGATCCAACAAGTCTCATATTAATGGGCTTCTATTTATGGCGGCTCAATCTCCAAATGCCAACAAATTATATATATGCTATAGATATATATATTGGATTATATTTTAGATGATAGATATATATATATATTCTCAATATAATATTGATATGTATATTTATAGAATTAAATATATCATTTTGCCAATCTTTGTCTATCTATATCTTGAAAATAAATCACATCATCCCCCTTATATATAGAGAGGATTTCGGTCGGCCACTATTACTACCATTAGAGTGATTTTGCAATTAATCTTTCCGCCACCAGTAGAGAGTTTAGAAAAGAAATACTTTTACCTAGACCCCTAATATACTTCTCCATACCGTTAGAATTAGTTCGTGGAGAAAAAACCATTCTTTTTCACAAAGTGCGAGACTGAAGGACCCCAGTCGGTGAACTGCAAAACAACATTGTTGAAGACGCTTGGGAGCAAAGAAATTTGAAGATCGAGAAAGAGCAAGTTATTCTAGTCAAGACCTGTTGGATAATATCGTCAATAATGGTCAGTTTAATTGTCATTTTGTTTGTGACTATCCATTATTTCCAAAACTTCAATCTCGCTCTATACGAAAAATATGTTCTATTCACCACGAACTAAACCTCACGGTTGGGAAGAAGTAGACTAGGGGTCTAGGTAATACGGTTTCTCTATAACTCTCTATTGATGATTGTTGGATCACGGTGGAACTCCGGTACGGACTTTGACGGCAATCCTAGCTCCTTTGCTCCACGCAATCCTGCAAGAGGGGATAGACCGGGCGGTGACCCAGAATCCCTCTCCGATGCTTAAATGAGTACTTTGTATGACTGGCAAGTAACAAATTCAGAGTGTATTCAACTCAACGTAAGTCTTTCTGAGGTGATCTCCTGCCCTTTTATAGGCAAAGAGATGCCTCAGGTACCTGGCGAACCGTTAGGGGTGGTTAGCCCGTATCCCGCATATCTCGGACGTGATCTCGCGTATCTTAGCCATGCCCCGCGTATCTCGGCCACGCTCCGTGTATCTTAACCACGTTCCGCGTATCTCGGCCACGCCCCGCATATCTTGGCTTTATCCTCTGATAACGAGTCCCGACTCCCGTCGGGGACTCCAGAGTTGTCTCGTTGTGTCACCGCTCGGGGCCCCTCGTCATTGTGACAGGGCCAATCATTCTCAGGGATTCATCATCGGGGCCTTCTCAAAGGCTTCTCATCGGGAGCTTCCAGCTCCACTGTCGGAACCGACTCTGTCGGGACTTTTCCTCGTCGGGACTCCCTTTGTCGGGACCCTTCTCTTAGGTCATCTTGACCTTCCTTTCGGGGCCTGGTGGGCCTGTTTGCCGTTTCCTCGCCGTTACGGGGCCTGACGACTGTAGTCGGACCCATCATTTGCCTCCAAGACATGAGGGACTTTTAGTTCGTCGTGTCTTTCAGCTCCTGATCTTTTAATACTAGAGCCGGGGATCTTTTCCTTGGTTCAGTTACTCAGTTTATCAGTCTTCTCCTCTACGTTTCCTCGATGCCTTGTGGATAACTGCCCAATTCAAGGGGACTCCCTGGTTCCCCAATCATTAAATGCAGCAGAGCTTCCGAGTGCTGATGCTCCGATAGTCGATCCTCCCGTGGCTGACCCTGTGGAGCCTTCTGCCGCTGACCTCGTGTACCCAACTCCTGTAGATGCCGCTGACAAGGACCAAGCCTAACTGCTTATCTTTAAAATCCTTGTATCTTCCTCGCTTTTGTAATCGTCGGGTGACTTTCTTAGTTCCGATTTTTTCGATGCACTTCTTCGAGTGGCTTTACTATACTTGCCTAGGTCGATACTTCGACGCTTAAGACATTCTCGTACATCCCTCAAGACGATTTACTAACTTGCACCACCTAAGGTGACTTTTCAATACTTAGAGTAAATCCAAAAAACATGCATCACTTAAGACGACTTAATCTCGTGCATCACTTAAGACGACTTTTCAATACTTAGAATAAGATCAAGAATAACGCATCACTCAAGACGGCTTAATATCGTGCACCACTGAAGCCGACTTTACATCGTGCACCACTTAAGGCGGCTTTTCAACTTGCGCCACTTAAGGCGAGTTAATATCGTGCACCACTGAAGGCGACTTTACATCGTGCACCACTTAAGGCGGCTTTTCAACTTGCGCCACTTAAGGCGACTTAATATCGTGCACCACTGAAGGCGACTTTACATCGTGCACCACTTAAGGCGACTTTTCAACTTGCGCCACTTAAGGCGACTTAATATCGTGCACCACTGAAGGCGACTTTACATCGTGCACCACTTAAGGCGACTTGTCAGTACTTAGAATAAATCTAAGAATGGTGCACCACTTAAGGCGACTTTTCTCGTGCACCACTCAAGGCGACTTAATTCTTATGCACCACTCAAGGCGACTTTTCAGTACTTAGAATAAATCTAAGAATCGTGCACCACTTAAGGCGACTTTCGTCGAGCACCACTTAAGGCGACTTAATCTCGTGCGCCACTTAAGGCGACTTAACATCGTGCACCACTTAAGGCGACTTAACATCATGCGCCACTTAAGGCGACTTAACATCGTGCACCGCTTAAGGCGACTTTCATCGAGCACCACTTAAGGCGACTTAATCTCGTGCGCCACTTAAGGCGACTTAACATCGTGCACCACTTAAGGCGACGTAACATCATGCGCCACTTAAGGCGACTTAACATCGTGCACCACTTAAGGCGACTTTCATCGTGCACCACTTAAGGCGACTTAATCTCGTGCACCACTTAAGGCGACTTAACATCGTGCACCACTTAAGGTGACTTAACATCATGCTCCACTTAAGGCGACTTTCATCGTGCACCACTTAAGGCGACTTTACATCGTGCACCACTTAAGGCGACTTAATCTCGTGCACCACTTAAGGCGACTAAACATCGTGCACCACTTAAGGTGACTTAACATCATGCGCCACTTAAGGCGACTTTCATCGTGCACCACTTAAGGCGACTTTACATCGTGCACCACTTAAGGCGACATAATCTCGTGCACCACTTAAGGCGACTTAACATCGTGCACCACTTAAGGCGACTTTCCGTGCACCACTTAAGGCGACTTAATCTCGTGCACCACTTAAGGCGACTTAATCTCGTGCACCACTTAAGGCGACTTAACATCGTGCACCACTTAAGGCGACTTTCCGTGCACCACTTAAGGCGACTTTTCTCCAGGCATGGTGTTTCTTCAAGTGTTCGCCACTAAAAGAATGCTTTAATATTCTGCCATCGAGGTCTTCCAACTTGTATGCATTCGGAGTCGGCATCCCCACGACCTTATAAGGTCCTTCCCATTTTGGTGACATCTTGCTGGTTCGATCCAAAAGGGTGAACTCGTTGCGACGCCAAACCAGCTCCCCGACAAAGAACTGTCGGGACTTCACTCGCCGATTGTAGTACCTGGCCGTCGCTAAACGCATTCGAGCTTGGACTTCATCGGCTTCCCGCCTCTTCTCTTCGAGTAAGTCCAAGTCCAGACGTCTCACTTCGTCATTCGTTAGGGGCTCGTAATATCTCATCCGATGGGACGCCACAGCTACCTCCACAGGTGCGACAGCTTCCATGCCATAAACGAGGCCAAACGGAGTCTCCCCTGTTGATCGTTTGGGTGTTGTTCTCACAGCCCAAAGTACATTTTCCAGTTCGTTCAGCCATTTGCCCTTCAAGGCATAGACCTTCTTCTTCAGGCCATCCATTACGATTTTGTTGGCTGACTCCACCTGGCCATTAGTCTGAGCATGACGTACAGAAGCAGTCCGATGCTCGATATTCAACTCCTCCAGATACTCCCTCACCTGGGAGCCGTTAAATGGTGGGCCATTGTCGCTGATCACCACCTTAGGAATTCCGTATCTGGATACGATGTGGGTTTGGAGGAACTTGACGATCTGGTTCCCCGTTGTTCTGGCCAACGCCTTCGCCTCTATCCATTTCGAAAAATAATCGATAGCTACAAGTAACTACTTACATTGTCCTTGTGCTTGTGGAAGAGGTCCCACCAAGTCGATGCCCCACTGCGCGAAGGGCCAAGCGCTCTTGATGGATGTCAGGTTGGCGGCCGGAGCCACGATACTCGGGGCGTACCTCTGACACGCGTCGCATGATCGGAGCAACGCCGTTGCTTCTTTGTTCATCGTGGGCCAATAGTAGCCCAAGTTCAACACCTTCCTCAAAATGGATCGGGCCCCTTCGTGACAAGCCGCGACCCCCTCATGCATTTCTTTTAGGATTCGATTGGTGTCGGGTTCTGCTACACACTTCAGGTACGGGGTCGAGAACCAGCCCTTCTTGTACAGCTGATTGTCCAGCATCACATAATTAGACGCAATCCGACATATCCTGTCTGCTGCTACCTTGTCCTCGGGGGCTGCCCCCGTAGTCAGATACGCGACTATCGGGGTCAACCAAGTGGGCTCCTCCTCCGATTTTGCTTCAATGGTGCACACCTGCGTGGGGTCGATGTTTGATAAGATCACCTTCTCCAGGAAGTGCACTTTCCGATTTTCTTCCAAGGGTGCCCCCAGGGCGAATTTGCTCAAGGCGTCTGCCTCTACGTTCTCCTCCCTTGGAATAGCCTCGATATCGAAGCTTTTGAAGCTCTCTTTCAGGGCTTGTACCTCTCGCAGAAACTTTTTCATTATCGGACTCCTTGCTTCGTATCGCCCTTGAACCTGGTTCACGATTAACGCCGCGTCGCACTTTACTCTCAAGTGATCGATTCCAGTGCCCTTAGCGATTTTTAGGCCCGTGATAAGAGCTTCGTACTCCGCTTCGTTGTTTGTGGCCTTGAATGTTAAAGCCAAGGCGTATCGGAGCGGTTCACCTTCACCCGGCGGTATCAACAAAAAACCCGCTCCTGATCCGTCTGAACTCGCGGAGCCATCCGTGTACATCTCCCAGGTATTTTCCTTGTTTGGCTGTTCTGGTTGCTCTGCCCTCTCTGGTTGTTCTTCTGTCGGGACCTCTATGGTTTCCCTCTCTACAGGGCCCGCTTCTTCCAGATCGGGGGCTGTAGACTCTGCTATGAAATCTGCTAATGCCTGACCCTTAATGGCTGTTCTCGGAGCGAAGTGTATGCGAAATTCGCTAAGCTCTACTGCCCATTTCACTAATCTCCCCGACGCATCCGGTCGGTTCAAAAAATGCTTCAAAGGCTGGTTCGTTAGCACAGTGATCTCGTGTGCGTGGAAATATGGCCTTAGCTTCCGAGCAGTAATAATCAACGCAAAGAGGTACTTCTCAACGGCGGGGTAGTTCAATTCAGATTTGGCAAATGCCTTGCTTACATAATAGACGGGGACTTGATTACCCTCGACAATCTTTACTAACACAGAGCTAATGGCAAATTCAGAAACAGCCAAATAAAGGAAGAGCGGCTCGCCTGGAACCGGTTTCGCCAGCGGCGGGAGTGTGCGAAGGTGCTGCTTGAGTGCTTGGAACGCCTCTTCACATTTGGCGGTCCATTCGAATTTTTTGTTGGCCCTCAAGACTTCAAAAAACGGCATTGATCGGTCGCTGGCTTTGGACAAGAAGCGGTTCATTGCAGCTAGTCGGCCATTCAGTACTTGCACCTCCCGATGGTTTATCGGAGACTGCATCTCCTCGATTGCCCTCAGCTTCTCAGGGTTCACTTCAATTCCTCTTTGGCTCACCATGAAGCCCAAAAACTTCCCTGAGTGGACTCCGAAGGCGCATTTCGTCGGGTTCAAGCGAACTTGATGGAGTCTCATCCGCTCAAACGCCATGGTAAGGTTGTGCACGTGATCCTCGGCTTGTCGGGACTTCACCAGCATATCATCCACATAGGCTTCCATGGTTTCTCCCAGCATGTGTCCAAACAGCTTATTCACCATCCGCTGGTAGGTTGCCCCGGCATTGATCAACCCGAAAGGCATGACATCGTAGTGATAGATGTCGCTGTCTGCATAGAACGCTGTGTGGGGAGCGTCTTCCTTGGCCATTTTGATCTGGTTGTATCCTGAGTACGCATCCATGAAACTCAACAGCTCATGTCCCGATGTGGCATCCACCAGCTGGTCAATCCTCGGGAGTGGATAGCAATCCTTTGGACAAGCCTTGTTCAAGTCGCGGAAGTCCACGCACATTCGCCATTTCCCGTTGGTCTTCTTTACCAGTACTGGGTTGGCCACCCAAGTCTGGAATCGGAGCTCCTTAATGAACCCGGCGTCAAGCAACCTGTCCACTTCCTGCTGGATCGCGATCTTCTTATCCGTGCCCATCGGACGCCTTTTCTGTGTGATAGGCTTGATCGCGGGGTCTATCTTCAGCTCGTGTACGATCACATCGGGGCTGATTCCTGGCATATCGCTGGGGGACCAGGCAAACAGCTCCTTGAACTCCTTCAACAATTCCACCAATTTTTGGGCTGTCTCTTCAGTTAGAGCAGACCCGATTTTCACCTTCCTCTGGGGTCCGTCGATCTCGACTTCTTTCAGATCTTCTACGGGGGCGGGACGCCCAAACTCTTCTCTGGGATCTGTGTCTGTCTGGAGGATAGTCATAGCCTCTCGCCTCCTCCTCCGGGTGGCATTAACTTAGCATTTTCGGGAAGCCACCTGGTCGCCTTTGACCTCCCCGACTCCGTGGTCAGTCGGGAACTTCATCTTCTGGTGCACAGTCGAGGCAACCGCCATCAGGGGATTGATGGTGGTTCTCCCGATAATCGCGTTGTAGGTCCCCGCAGAATCAACTACGACAAACTCCACGTTCCTCCTTTCTGATTTCCACCCACTATCAAACTCCACTGGTAAGGTGATTACTCCTAGCGGGTAGGAGGTTGAGCCAGAGAATCCGACCATCGGGAAGTTTGCTTCCTTCAGATCTTTCTTTGTTTTCCCCATAGCCTCCAGCACGTCCATGAACAGAATGTCGGAGGAGCTCCCTCCGTCGATTAGAATTCTCTTCATTTCGAACCCGTCTACATCCAAGGTTACCACCAAGGCATCGTCGTGCAGAGTCTCCACGCCTATGAGGTCTTCCGACGAGAAGGAGATTACCATCTCTTCCTTCAAGGTCCAAGATCGGGACCTCTTACCCAGCACCACCGCCGTAGGGATTCTAGAGGCATAGACCTCTCGGGCGGATGAGGTATCACCTCCAGCAGCAAACCTTTCATGAATCACGTTGATAGTGCCTCGTCTCTCCTTGCGAGCACCGGATGACTCTGGATCGGTTCTCTTCTTCTTTGGGGACCGATCGCGGGATCGGGAACGGGACCGCGATCGGGACCGAGGGCGGGATCGACACCGCTTGTCCCCGACGAATTCCTTGAGCTTCCCCTTCTGGATCAGCTTTTCAATTTCCTTCTTCAGCTCCCGACAGTGATTGGTGTCGTGGCCATTTGCGCGGTGAAATCGACAATAGCGATCTGTGCGGGACCCCAGGAATTTTCCATCCTTCTTTGGAGGGTACCTTGAGATACCTTGTCGTTCCATGACTGTCAGCACTTCCGCCATGGAGCAGTTGAGAGGAATGTCGAGATCCTCCCGCTTATCCTTCCTTGAAGAACGCCTATCGTCCCTCCGATCCGGACGGCCTCGATTCTTGCTACTGTCGGGTTTACCCTTTGACTTACGATCGTCAAAAGGTTTAACCGACTGCTTTCCTTTGTTCGACTTTGGGGGCTCCAGTTCTCCCGCGGCTATCTTCGACTCCTGGACATCGATCTGCCGTTTTACCCTCTTCTGTAATGCCTGCCTGGGGGCAGACTAAAGAACCAGGTCAGGGCTCTTTCTCCAAGTGTGTTCGGGAACAGTGTACACACTATGTCTTCACTCGGGGCTCTTCCCAGACACGCCATGAGGTGCTTCTGGACATGGCGAACTGGATCTCCTTCGCCATCATACTCCTTTATCGTGGGGATGCCTAGCCCAGGCGGGGCTAGGGTGTCGATAAGTCGGGGGACGAAGGGATGAGTGGATCGATCCCTTAGCTCCGACACCAGCGGCTTCTGCTCTCCCATACAGATTTTCACGATCTTTACCACCTGGTCGGGAGTGATGGGGCCATTCAGGGGAATGGTCCTGTGCTGTACTGGTCCTGGCCCATCAACCACGAACCTCTCCGGCTGACCGGTTGCCCTACCTCTGTCCTGGCCTCGGGGCGGGGCTTCCTGTGCGTTCCGACCCTCTGTTGGTGGGGCCACTTCCTCCAACGGGGGCATCTCCTCCTGCCTCCTTGCAGCCTCTCTCCGATCCAAGAGAGCCTCCACGGCTGCCAAGAACATGGGCATGGCCTCCGCCACGGCTCTTGTCAAGTCTGTAGCTGGGGGGGCCTCCTGCCCCCTGTTGCCCTGGTGCTGAGGAGCAACATCTTCGGGATCTCCATTGTGCCCCCCTGTCTGGGAGAGCTCAGCCGGGGGATGGTTCTGGTTTTCCTCCTGTTCCGGTACTAAATCCAGATTCGTTGCAGCGGGGTGACGGGAACCACCGGATTGTCCCCGTCTTCTGTGCTTGCCAGCCGCCATTGATCGAGTAGAAGGCATATCAGCTTTTTGTTTGATTCCCACAGACGGCGCCGATGTTGGATCACGGTGGAACTCCGGTACGGACTTTGACGGCAATCCTAGCTCCTTTGCTCCACGCAATCCTGCAAGAGGGGATAGACCGGGCGGTGACCCAGAATCCCTCTCCGATGCTTAAATGAGTACTTTGTATGACTGGCAAGTAACAAATTCAGAGTGTATTCAACTCAACGTAAGTCTTTCTGAGGTGATCTCCTGCCCTTTTATAGGCAAAGAGATGCCTCAGGTACCTGGCGAATCGTTAAGGGTGGTTAGCCCGTATCCCACATATCTCGGACGTGATCTCGCGTATCTTAGCCATGCCCCGCGTATCTCGGCCACGCTCCGTGTATCTTAACCACGTTCCGCGTATCTCGGCCACGCCCCACATATCTTGGCTTTATCCTCTGATAACGAGTCCTGACTCCCGTCGGGGACTCTATAGTTGTCTCGTTGTGTCACCGCTCGGGGCCCCTCGTCATCGTGACACGGCCAATCATTCTCAGGGATTCATCATCGGGGCCTTCTCAAAGGCTTCTCATCGGGAGCTTCCAGCTCCACTGTCGGAACCGACTCTGTCGGGACTTTGCCTCGTCGGGACTCCCTTTGTCGGGACCCTTCTCTTAGGTCATCTTGACCTTCCTTTCGGGGCCTGGTGGGCCTGTTTGCCGTTTCCTCGCCGTTACGGGGCCTGACGACTGTAGTCGGACCCATCAATGATGTCAAGTGAAAAATTACTTGTGAATAATCCTATGGTCCGTCGAAATTGCCATTTATATAGGTGGAGGATATGATTTGTTTCCAAGATATTGATAGGAAAGGTTGACAACAATATATATTTAATTCTAAAGATATAGATATAAATATTATCCCAATAATATATATATATATATATATATATATTACCTAAAGTAGAATCTAATATGTATATATATATATATATATATTTACCATATATATCTCTAGGCTTAACAAATATATATACTCCCAATTAATTAAGAATGTTAAGAAACTTAACCCCCAAGTAATACGTATTTCATGTTTCGGCTGAACCTATGTATTGGGCCACTCCTAATGAACCTTAATATTTGTAGTTAATGAGCAAGCTCAATAGGTCCCCTAATCACTATTAATTCGGCCTAGCCTATTTAATTATGGAGTACTAACAAATAAGAAATATTTAAATTCATTCATTGAACGCAATCGATTGAATTTAGATGAATTGGAATGAGTGTGTGGATTTATCATTTCATTCGGCTAGTTGACCTACCAAAAACTTTCGGTGTCTATTTTCATTATCAGATTTTAATCAAATCCATCCCATCGTCTAGGTCGATTAATTGATAAGTGAATTGTATCCTTATTTGAATTATCTTCAATCTAAATAAAAATCACTTCATTCAATAATCTAATAAACATGAATAACCATAATAGAGAGTGAATAACGAAAGTTTTAGTGACAACTGCGAAGATTTAATCATAAAGCATCAACAACATAAAGTCGATTCTCCAGAATCTTCAAGTCATGTAGAACACCACACCTGAAAAGAATTCACAAGTAAATCACATCAGACGTATAAAACATTGACTGATTTATGTACATGGCAAAACGAGGCGTACCTTAGATGCACTTTCATCGACAGTGTCTTGTCTCACCGGATTTTCGTTTAAGAATTTTATTGCTTGATTCTAGCAGTTTGCGCATGCGAGTGAAGTCGTCCTCCAACTCGTAAATTTCCTTCGCATTCTGTCCTTCGAACAGTCTCATAATCGTCTCGATCGATCTGATTAGAAGTTTGAGACTTTTTCGTCGGCGAACCAAGACAAAGAAAACTTTTTCATTATATGATAAAACCTTTCCAACGCATCTCTTTCAGTATCGGGGACATGATTTGTCAATATGTCGGCATCCATGCATAGATCATCATATTCTAAAATGAGAATTCTAGCATCGATCGCATATCTATCGCCTTAGCGAAGGTGAAAGGAACCCCATTGGTCAATGCACTGACATTCATGAACTGTTGAGCAATCTCTGTTGTTAAGGTTGATCGTATCAACCCTGCTGTTTTCTGATCCCTGTTGTCCTTTCGTCGTCCATAGAGTGCGGACTATCATTTTCATCTGTCATGATCATATCTCCATTTGGGTTCAAACAATCCTCAAGCTCCACAGCAGAGAGGATTTTCCACACATAATCTCTCCACTCGTCATATCTCGTCCCATCAAGATTGATGGATATACGCCCAATTTGAACCCGTTGACTTCCGAATCGTTTCATTTTGATCACCCCGTTAATGATTGTAAATCGAAACTTCAACCCGAACACCCCGCGAAAACACCAACGTTCCGGACGAGGCCAAAATACTCGTCCGGCCAAGTTAGACTCACCTAGGTGAGGTCGGGTTGGCCACACCCAACCCCTACCCTTGGGGGTCGGATTTTCCTTCCCCCCAAGGGCCCCGATACCACTTTTAGACTCCCATACTCGGTATATTTCCGCCAACCTTCTCCGTACCCTAAGGTCTTAATTACGTGTTTAAAGGTTAATTAATTGTGTTTAAAGGTTAACGATGTCATTAAGCCACCTTAATGACACCGTTGCCTATAAATACAACTCTTCCGCTATTCATTTGATCATCTTGACAAGTTGCATAATTTTGCTCTGACATCTCTCTAGCTTTATCTCTCTAAAACCGTACTGACTTAGGCATCGGAGAGGTTTCATCAGGCACCACCCCCCCCCCCCTCTGTGCCTGGTATTGCCCCTCTTGCAGGGCGAGAAGAGAAGTGAAGCGAAGAACAGAAAGACACAGGCTAGGACGACACAACCCGAGAGCACCAAATCCGCAACATCTTCAGTGAGGAACGAGACTTAGGTCGACCGCCCGTTGACCCTAGACTTGGAACCTAACACTTGGCGCCGTCCGTGGGTTTCGAATAGAAAGCCTAATTATCACCAGCCAGATGGCAAGCGTATATGTCATTCATGGAGGTTATGGAGCTGGAGGAGAGTCAGCGAATGCTAGAGAAGCGTACATGGCACAGTTAGAGGACCATAAACCAAAGGAAGAACAAGCAGAAGGAAAGAGAGAAGATATAATACAATTTTCAAGAAGAGACATGGAGCATGTGTTACCAGACAACAAGGATGCCCTAGTCATAACAATGAAGATCACTGATATGGACATTGGAAGAATCCTGATAAACAGTGGAAGCTCACCCAACATCATTAGCAAGAAAGTCCTCAACATACTGGGAGTAAGGCCAAGTAGCATAAAACAGGTTTACTCCCCCTTGGTGGGATTTTCAGGAGAGCCAACATACCCACTGGGGGCAGTCACACTACCTGTGACATTGGGCATAGGCCAGAGGCAGTTAAAGATCGATGTCCCCTTCTTCATCACATAAGAAATGGAGGAATACAATGGAGTCCTGGGTATCACTACAATCAACAAGTGGGGTATGGTACCATCAACACTACATCAGAAAATGAAATTCCCCACAAGCCAAGGA